>OZ025269.1:6052668-7309490 GCA_964019165.1 Mastigias papua
ATATATATATATATATATACTTGTTCTACACTATACACGTTTATTTAATCGACAGCAACTACTTGTTCCCCTACAGCTGCTTTTGTCATTGGCAAGGCACAGTATTATTAGATATTTGAAATCTTTTTGCTAGGCCAACCCTGTTTCCTGCTGTTCCCAGAGTTCTGAATCTTATCTATGATAAAGTGAGTTCTTTTTTGTAATTTTGGGTGACTTTGATTTTGCTCATCAAATTGTGTTTTACTGCATATAGAAACTTTGTGTTTGGGATTGAAACTACCAATCTGCCAATGTATACTTTTTCACGATGCGCGATCTTATTCAAACGAGCTTGAATGTAAAAATATCTCTGTCAATAAGTTGTGTATCTTTGGAACTGTGAGGAAATCGAAGGGTAGTTGCCAATACATATGGAAGGGCATAAATCCAATGATTAGTAAATCAGATCTATTGTGAAAAATTTGCAATTTAGGATCTGCAAAGAATTGAAGTGGGTCTTTTGCAGAAGAAAACTATTTCAAGTAGCAATAGTCTCCAGTCCAGTGCCTTACTTAAAAGTCTCTCTTGTCATACTATCAGATATATTTCTGCCGTTTTAATTAGCAAAATGCTTTACTTTTTCGCTGCCAATACAAGGCTACGCGTTTTTTATTTTATAAGAAACTGGTTTGTAAGGAGCTAGTATTAGACTTGCTAAAAATGTGAGAAACTCCAGTACTATTCTCACGAAATAATTAAGAAATTGAACCATAGACTATAGATGGTGAACACTTTTGTCAACAAAGTTTGTTTAGTTATAACTTGCTTCATTTTTGTTTGGAAAAGATTGTAACTTGATTTTGATCTGCTTAGGGTTTTTCGTGACTATCAACATTTATATCCATCCGGAAATGCTCAACGTCCAAACAATAGGGCAATCTTAGGCTCCGAAAAAAGAAACCACATCAGAAGCTTTTGGTACTAGAATGCCAAAATTTTCATGCCAAAGTAAGAAACTTTTTGTACTATGTGCTGATCCAAGTTTCTTATTAAAAAAGGAACATTCATACATCCACCTCTCAATTTCAATACACTTTCTCTGAAAGTCTCTATTTTAGTCATTGTTGCCATGTGGAATATAAAACATACAGGGTATCCAGTTTTGTACTGCTATGGTTCTTTGATTGAAATTGTCCCGAGGACGTCCATTCGTCATCTACATCATTGGCAGATTTTCCAGTTATTTTGTTCATCTCGATTACCTAGTACATAGGCGGCGGGGTAAGGGGAAGGGGGACTGTAGCTCCTCCACTAGCATGATGAGATTTTATCTTCTACTTGAGTTGAACCGGAAAAATACTTCATCCTTTAGTTCTTGTACGCTTGAAAGCAGCCGCTATGCAAGGAATTTTTATTCGCTTATCATCATTTACTGTTTGTTTCTTAGTTCGTGTATGCTAGATTATGGGTTGTAAAGTAGGCTGATGACTCGCTGCCTTGCAGTCCAATATGTTGTGCCAATTAAAAAGCATTGTTTCATTAATTCACTGTAGTACTTCAACTCTATACTTTTAAATATTCTTTTATCACAACCTTATTCATTCACATTAGATAGTGATCGTATGATGGAGATTTCCAGTTTGAATGGGCGTGTACAGGTGGAGAAGGCTTGCTCAAAATTCGAAACCCGTGACCTTGTTGTCATGACGGAGTCTGGACACGAATTAGAAATGAAAGATTCTGGGTAGCCATTATGGAAAAAGCTATTCCAATGATTAAAGACAACGGAAGGACTTCAAGCTATTGTTAAACGTTATCAACTTCACTTCGTATGTTACGTCCTATCTCATTGGTAAACAAAATGGTTGTCTAGCACTTTTTGCCCCTTATCCTGTCCAGGCTCTGCTGTACAACGAGGCCGCAGATATCGAATCGGTGTATTCGATCATGACCAGCCATCTACGTTCAGCTTCACCGCTACAACTGTATTACGTCATTTCAGTACGGGTCTCTTCTCTTTCTCGCTGATATATCCATTGCGTACCTTACCTTTTGGCCCTAATTAACTGTCATGCGCTATTATCTCTGACTGACGGCCTGCTCTTCAGTTATAACCAGAATTTCGACAAATAATAGAGGCATTTCTTCGTCTTTTAGAGATGCTTGAATCAAATGACATATACTATTAAGCTGCCTTTGGCTAGGCCCCAGTCCTCTGTCAGACTTGGGGGTTTATGAAACCCCTTGACGCATACTGTATGTAAAGCTTATTGTGAAAACTCCTTTTTCCGTAATATTAAAACAACAGTCTAAATTTAAGCATTAGTTTTAAGGTATCTTGGAATTCCTATTAAGCTAAGACATAATCGGTGTTAGATAGTTGGACTTAAGCTAGTCATATAGAACTAAACGTTTCGAATCAAACAAACGGAACAAATTAGGTCTATGTCACTAGTTTAAGTCCAACTACCTAACACCGATTATGTCCTAGCTTAATAGTATGTCCTTTGATTGAAGCATCTCTAAAAGACGAAGAAATGTCTCTAGTCGCAATTCTGGTTCTAAAGTTCATCATCAAGCTGCGCTTTCCTATAACCAAATCAATTGCTACTAACTTCAGTTATAATTGTTTAACTTTGATTGTCCCCATTTTAAGGTTATGAAGGAAGTATCGCAAAGTTGGATCAAAAGATATCTTTTTAGGCTTGCACTTAATTCCAAAGAACGTGAAATTTCAAGGTACATATTGTTCTTTAGATTCAATAGGAGATTTGGATTGTTCTGATGATGATTGTTCAAAGTTGTGCGCAGTGTCAAGGATCTAAGATACACCGTTTCTTGGTGTTGGATTGTAAATGACAGAGAATCTTTCTTGAAACCTGCATTTTTTAGAACTTGAACTCGTTATTGTTGATGGGTGCTTTTTTGGCTAGTAGAATACACCCATACTTTTGCATTAGGTAATAAAGTTTGTTAATAACGGCAATCACCCCCCTCCCCCTGATGTAAATTAGTCGGCATTTTAGCATCTAATGAGACGATTCTTGGGAGCTATAATACGGATAGTCGGTAAATTTATTTCACGAAATTCACCAGATTTATCACCGATGGCACCTCGAAAGATTTGCGAGACTCCGCTACTGTTTTGTACAACTTGAACCCCGTGTTATTGGTGCCCGATTCTTGTAAGTTAGTAGTATATACCCATACTATTGTATTAAGCAGTAAGGTTTGCTCAGAGTTGTATACATATTGCCATAGTTTACATGTAATCTCAAAGGTTATTATTTCAGAGGCATAATCAGAAGAGACAGCTTTTGGGACAAAGTTGTCTTCCACAAGATTCAAGTATGTTTGATGCTTCTGTTTAGTGTTAAATTTACTTCTGTTTACAACGCATTAAATTCCTTAGGCTTGCAATTTCTTTCTACTTACGATAATACAATATAGTAGGCCCATATCCTCTCTTTTGTTAAACTTCACTGTGATATACCTGTGTATTTTATATAGTTTGGAGTATTTACGTTCATAAGTTGCTTTATTTTGTTACATAGTCCTATTGGTGTGTTTTATTTTTGTTATTAAGTCTTGCTACTGAAATGCTTTCTTGTCCCTGAGCTATTATGGGTCTATTCTTCCGTTCTCTGCAGAAAATTCTTGGCGATCGGGTGAATGTGATTACATCAGGAGCGGCTCCAATATCTTCCAGTGTTAAGCAGTTCTTTAAATGTGCCTTTGGTTGCAAGGTAATTTCAAACCGTTTTTGCAATATTTTGTCATTAGTCATTAGTCATTAGTCATTAGTCAGTAGTTGTTCACATGGTCACTTCTCAATTCAGCAGATGCTTGGTAGACCCACGTTTCCCAACCTGGTGGGAACTTCCCCAGGGGAGAGAATGTAACATTCAAATGGTGAATGGCAAGCTGTCATTATCGATCACAGAGCATTTACTTTTATGATAGGCCACTGTCAGCACGGCCTATCCAACCGAATTCCCTCTGCCATTTTCATGACTGCTTGGGCTTTCCTCTATATCTGATTTAGTAGCAAAATAAATGATATAACGAAACTGTTTTGGATTGTAAGCAAACTTTAAAGGACGTCAGCAGTAGTCTGTCCGAAAATGAATAGGTCAATATACTTTAGATAGGGACCTCTTTCATTGGGCAGAAGTGACACGGTATCATATACCTATGGAGCTGTTCAGCCTCTTTTCCAAAATAATACCACTGGAAAACTATAGTAAATTTCTTTGCTTTTCCAGTATCACATGTGGATATTTAACTTATGCGTAGCTGTGCTACAGTGCTAATCTTTAGGTGGTCTCATCATGATGCTACTGGACAACTAGCAAAGGTTATGAGCTTATCCATGTTAAAAGTTGATTCTGAGTGCAAATCAGATCTGCTTATTTTGGAGATATTTGCAGATTCTAACCCAATTGATACCAGTTCCAAAGTATTTGATGTTCTGAGAAATATACTATTCCTTATGATTTTTACTGTTGTAGGTATACGAGGGCTATGGGCAAACTGAACTCACTGCTCTGAGTACTTTTACATATGCAATGGACCCGGCTATTGGTATATTTTACTGTTATTTGTTGATACAATATAGGAATTGCATATTAGGGACCTATCATTAGGCCCGATCGAAATCTACTAGATAATACATATTGCTGCAGTTTTTGAACTTTAATTAGTAATTAGATGCAAATATACAAGCCAGAAAATGCCCCTTAGCAACAAAATATACGGAAGATTCTCGGCTGGAGTCATGTGAAGTTGTTAAGATCCTCTTCACTTTAGTTACCTCTTGCACAACTGTGGAGGATTGAGATATTGGAATGTATCATTAGCGAGTGTCATGAAGGTTTATCCATTCAATTTAATTTTTCCGTCTCTCGATATGAAGCACTGATTTTGTAGATTATTCTTTCAACTTTTTACTTAAATTTTATAATTGAAATAAGGAATTACTACGTCAGATCCTTATATCTTTCAGGCCATGTCGGTGCACCGGGTCCTTGCTGCAGAATCAAGCTATGTGATGTCCCAGATATGGACTATTACGCTAAAGATGGGAAGGGAGAGGTAAGTTTACGTCTGCTTTTGTGAGTTTCTGCCTTTATTCTTCTTTTACGAATTATGATGTCTTGGAAAGTAAGCTATCTCTGAACCAACGATAACAGTCAGTGCCACGAAAACTTTACTTTCGCTGCAGCGCCATCAATATGCCTCGTTTCACTGTTTTCTCATTTACTCTCCGGCCTATCAGCTGATTGACATTGTGAATGCTCTCAGCTACTATATGCAAGAGTCTTAATGGCAAGAAGAGTCATAGTCTGTGCAATGAACTCTCTTTTGAACGGGGGGTCATGAATGTGTCTATACTCCGGTGCTTACTGTAGTCTGAGGAAGTAATATGGTCGTAAAAATATTGTCAAGCTGTAGAACATTGGTAGAAAGCTGAAATATCAATTTTAAGTTTCAGAAAAAGTGATTTTTGAGTAGTTCTGCGTTAAAGCAGAAAATAGAAGGAATCTTTAAAGCATTGAGGGATTGTTCCTAGATGTTGAAGTGTCCTCCCTCTATTATGTAACCTAAAGAATTTATTTGGGAGAAAGCCCAAAAATATGAAATATTCTTGCCATGGATGTTGCAGTTTAATATCAGTAAATAACATGGCAGAAGTTGGCAAAAGAAAGGTTCCTTTTTCTCATGAATCGTGCGCCTTTTGTGCCACTATTACTGGTGATAATCGCCAACCCTGTCAGACAACAATTCATTGGAAAGCAAAACTGACTCTCGGATTAATTTGCTCTTTGAGAATAATTGATTATTTAGAAAAACCACTGTTACACTCTTGATTACAGCACATGTCAGATTTTGTATAATGTATCATTTGGATCTATTTATCCTGATCAGCTAAACATTATAGGCAGCTGTTGATGAGTTCATTAAGGGATGGTGAAATGTATGATCAGTCAGTTCAGACGTATAGTCGCGATTTATATGTTGAATTGTTAAGAACTATATAGGAGATGTTGATGTTTGTTTGGCTTGTTCCCATGGCAATTACTGTCGCTCTTTTGGGTTACATGGTGTGAAGGATACCTATCATGTACAGAATGGCTTATGTTCAATTGATGTCTGCATTGAAACTTTACATACTGTAGGAGATGAGAAGTCCCTCAAATTACCGGATCCAGAATTTGATTTTATTGAATTGGTGATGAAGCACCTGGTCAATGTTAGCATTCAAATCCAAAAACTAATAATTGTCGTGTCAGAAATGGATAACCGCAGATTCATAACTTGGTTAACCAGCCATGAACCAAGAACAAGTTAATGCTTATTAGATTTTAGAACTTTAGAGCCTTAAGGTTGGGTCAAACTAAGAGACTTTGTCGCACATGTTTTTAAGGAACCTAGCTCGAGGCCGAGTTCATAAGGTTTCTTATTTTTGAACCTCTGTCAACCACATTTTAGTCCTCAGAGCTCCTTTGTAGTTACTTCATTTAGCTTCGCATCTAAGGCGTTGAAAATAGTAGAGAAGCAGAGAACATTTTAAGTGTTAAGTACTGAGACAGAATGCCAGTTCAGCTTTCGTTTTGAAACTGCGTCAAATAAATACAATTTACTATAAGTTGATACAATTTGAGTAATACCACATTAACATTTGTATATAGGGAGTAAGACAGATGGGAGCAGAGGGTGAGGTGAAATGCTTAAACACTATTGCTCTTAGCAGTCTATTTTATAGCATGTAAACTGGCTAGTTATATAGATCCCTAAGAAGATACTATAGATATTGTAGCCTTAAAGCAGAGCTCATCTATGCAACATTGCTACATGGATTACACACTTTCAAGCGAATTCAAGTGTGATGTAGGGAACCACCTGATAGTGTTATTTGAAACTGAAAGTTTCTTAGGAATTTGTCGTAAGTTCCATTAATATCTTTATCCCTCAACATGCAGTTTCCGTATTGCATGGTTCCTTGTAAGGAAAGGTTCCTTGTTGGAATGTTTTTAGAATTTTCCTGACCAATATATAAAGTCTTACAAACACACACACACACACACACACACACACACACACACACACACACACACACACACACACACACACACACACACACACACACACACACACACACACACACACACACACACACACACACACACACACACACACACACACACACGTGTGTACCTGTACCTGTACCTGTACCTGGATTTTTGACGGTCGTGTGAGCCATAGAAATAAGAACACGATATTTTTTCCTAGTCGTGTTACGTTTATCCTCTGGAAATTCCAATATCGATTTCAGATCTTGGATGATTACTGCCGAAACTCTATTGACAGATTGAACTTGGCTTTTCGATTGTATTATCAAATTGCGAGTACTTTGTCTTCACGCAGCAAAGTTGAATTGAGCTTCTCAGAGTGAATAAACCATAATAGATCGTCTCTCCAAATCTACAACGAAATCTATGCAGCGAAGAATAGGCTCTAGGCCTGTCTTCACGGGGCAATTAGAAAGAAGTTACTGCCCCACAGCAAGCATTTTCTGTACCTCTGATCATTACTCTTGGGTTCCTAATAAATGGGAGGACGCGTATTAATTTTCATGTTTTTTCAACCCCCCGGAGCTTATAAGGACCCCCCGTTTATTAAATTTCAAGGAATGAAAAATGTTTTCGAGGTGTCTTCTTTGAGAAAATAAATTTCTTGTTTCATCAAGTGATAGTGTTTCTTTCACCAATTGAATGTATCTTGATGTTTGTCAGAAGTGAAATAGGCAGTTAAATTGCCATTAGATTTTAGAAACATTTCGGACCCCACCCCCCCCCCGTTTATTAGGTTTCAGAAATAATTCCGATCCCCCGTTTATTAAGATCCTCCATTTATTAGGAACCTAGGAGTACAGATATTTGATCTTGGGTAAGCCCGTCGCGAAGGAGGTGGGTATAGGGGACGTCACACCCCTTGAAAAATACATCGTAGGTAAAGCTTGCATTTTTGGTGACAAATCCTGTGATTTTTCACTGAATAATGCGGCTTGTTGGCAGATAGTACAAGTGTTATCGACAATATTAGAAGCGTATTGACGAGTATCGGCTGCGCAATCGGAAACCACACCCAGTGCTTGGATGCCGCGCTCGCGTCCTTGGGAAATTTTTATGCCCCCCCCCCCCCCAGAGGCATCATTCGCGACGGCCGGCCCTGACCTTTACTCACCTTTTAACTGATGGGGTGCAGTTGTCTACTAACGAAGAGCTATTGCCGTATTGGCATTGTCAAGAAGTTCTTTATCACTTTTGGGCCTAGGTAATAGCTTTAGTGTGTTGTCCTTTGTTAGATCTATGCGGTGGTCTATTGGAGCGAACATTGAATCTCTCCTGAAATATGAAATGAATTCTCTTCTTTCTCTGTGCAAAAGCAGTTGTTTGTGAAGTAATATCTTACATCGTCTTCCATTATTTTATGTACAGTAATACTGTTTCGTAAAGTACTTTGATCTCTATTATTAATGTCTTTTTGAATTTCCGAAGTATGGTGGTTATCAATTGATTTACTTACGATATCGTTGAACAATCACTAAAGCAGCCCTGGTAGATATTATTAGATAAGATTACTGTTTCGTTGCCTACAGAAATAATTACCAGGACAACTTAGGCTGTCCTATGTCCATGTTAATCAGGAGATTAAAAAAAACTTATTCGGTTCAAGACTGATCTCATTTCAAAGGGAGTTGAATGAGATCAGTTCAGCTTGTGTCGATGGAGCGTTTTTGTACTTCAATCGAAGGGTAGTAATCTCACTTTACTGTCCAGTTTGTTTAGTATCCTCCTCTTAGACGACAATCACATGTCTGATCATGTTTTCATGGCAACGAAATTTAAATTCCAAACAAAATAGGGCTTAAAGCAGTCAGCAACTTAGTTGCAATACAATCTCATTTTTGTAAATGTTGAAATAAACAAAGATACAATGATACACCTCGCTAATTACAGGCAGGGTATTTGTTGGCTTGTCGGTATAAAGAAGTGAATTAAAATAAGCATAACTTAAAAAGAAGCACAACAAAAAATTTAAGATGCATACACACAAAGAAGTATATAAATGTAAAGTACTAAACTTATAGGAGTTTGGGATTCATCCATGATTTATTCCTTCGACAGAAAGTATAATAAGTGCCCCGAACAGAAACA
Organism: Mastigias papua; assembly: GCA_964019165.1. Lineage (NCBI taxonomy): Eukaryota > Metazoa > Cnidaria > Scyphozoa > Rhizostomeae > Mastigiidae > Mastigias > Mastigias papua. Next base: position 6,061,869 of record OZ025269.1, read on the forward strand.
TTGATGATTTTTGATAATATGACTTCGGCTATTTTTATCAAAAACCTAAATCGTCCATAATCGTCATTGCTGAATCACAGGATGATTAAAAAATTCCAAGGGCACTCATTGATAGAATTATAAAATGGATATTGCCATACTCTGAATTAATATCGCGTAAAGGAGGCTTGTATTTAGCAGCTTTATGATTGCTGTTGCTTTCTCTATTAGTTTCGAAACCAAACCTACAGTAGGTTCTAGGCGATAGAGAGTATTCTCAGGGGAAAGCATGGCAAGATCTGGCCTAAGAGAGTCACCAGTGATCTAGGAAGGAGATGAGAAGAAAGGGAGATCAGCGTATAACATGCAATTCTGCAAAGCAGAAAATGATCTTGCAAGAAAGAGAAGCGCAGGAGTGATGAAGCCAGGTGAATCTACCGTCGACATGGTACGAATTGCAACTCGAGACAACATGTTGAAGTGTTTCTGTTTGAAGACAGAAAGAGCACGAAGGAGAATCAGAAGGAGACCAGAAAATCAGAAGGAGACCATTTGTGAAGGTTCTTCCTGGTTGGCAGAGTGTTGTTTGGGTACTTATTCATGAAATTAAAGATGTTCCTAGGCATATTTTGTTGTACGATTGACCGAAGACCGCGAACCTTAAGATTTGAGAGTTTAAGGGTAGAAGACATAATGAAACCTTGTGATGTTAATTCATGATTAATGCGATCTTCATGGTCAAATAATAATAATAATAATAATAATTTTTTTAAACCTCATTCTTTAATTCATATTCTAGGAATACAATTACGAATCTCACTAAAATAAGGTAACTTGCACTTGACGTGCTTGGTAAGATAAGTAGATTGGTTGATAACACAAAAAACGACGGCAATACATATATGCTTAACTGTAAGAAGTAGAATTGCTTTCAAGAATAATTGGTAATTAGTAGCTAAGGAGATCCTGAGTATCCCATGGTTTATTACTCATGCAGAAGAGGCAGTAAGTTGCAGGGATTTTTATGGAGGTTAATTTATGATAACATAATTAAGGTGCTTTTTGTCAAACTCAAGATCATTACACATTTGGATAAAGGTGTCACAGGTTTGTCCAAAGACACCGAGAGAGCTGATAGATATATTTGCACATTTTACTTTGTGATACTTAGAGCGTAGTTCGAGCTCAAGATAATGGTATTTGTCGCACTTTCTACTTGCGTTGTTTTCAAAATTTGTCTCAAAGCCAACAGTAAGTTCAATGATATAAAGGATGTTATTAGCAGTGGAAAGAAACATTTCAGGGCGTAAATGGTCACCAGTAGTGATACGGGGTGATGGAAATCCAGGAAGGTCAGCAAACAGAGAAAAATTTCTTACAACAAAAGGATAAAGCAATGAAATTTGACAACGAATATATGTATACTGGATTGCCTTCCAGCAAGAAATGATACTGTTGTCTGAAGGGTCCTGTCACACTGGAAAAAACAGAAGAGAAACGAATAAAGGAAGACTTAATCGCTTTGTTCTGTAAAGGAAAGAATTATATTTTGGATAATGTTCCTTAAAAGAGGTGTTTCTTCACAAAGTAAATGAAAACAGTTCCTTGATTCAGTTCTCGTTGCATCAAGTGGCAAGTCATTGAAAATTATCCCACCTGCAACAGCAATACAGTTTTGTCATATTTGTGTTTTCATATATGGCAGTTTAAGTGAGTGATTGTTATTAGGCAGAATGTCTGTAGCGAGCTCATCAAATTGGCTGACATTTATGAATAGAAACGATGAGTCCCTTATTTGAATGCAAGTTCGTCACTATTGACAGTTGCAATGAGAGTGATTTAGTTCTGGGTTCTTCGGAGAGAGTTGATTGAAGATGCAGTCACAGAATAGATAATTCTATGATACAGTTAAGAAGTTAGAGTTGTTTTTTTCTGTTTTTACTCAGTGTTTGGCATCGTGTCAGAACTCTGGATGAGAGTAGCATTCTCCCCTTCTTTTTGTACTCTTTGAATCATCTAATCAGTAATGAAGTAAGAGCGGTGTAAGGGTTTTGTAGTAGCGACATAGGAGCGGGGTAAGAATAGCATTAGAGCCGGGATGCCTTGAAAGCACTTCAATAGTCCGCGTCGCCAAAAGTCCTGGGACACTATACTTTTTGTATTCTGCAATGAACTTTCATCCCTCTCCCCCCTTAAGCAATGTTGGTTTTTTTGGAGAAGTATATGCGATAATGGGAAAGTTTCACGTGCACGCCAACTTCAAGTGTCCCATTGACAAACCAACATTGTTCTAGGGGGGAGAGGTTCATGTATGTCCCAAAGATAACAAAAGGTAGAGGAATGTGGTTTTTCTCAGTTGTTTTGTAAGTGTCCCAAGGACTTTTGGGGATTGTTGCTTGCCCTCATCCTTACTTCTCTGCCCATTCGATGTAGGCCACTGTTGTCAATGATAGTGCCTTCTATCTAGTCTGCATTATGAGCTATAGGGGAAATTCTTCTTTGTGAGCACCGCTATAGGAATAACACAAATATATTCTGTCTTGAAGAGCATCGTTAGAGCGGGTTTCATTTTATTTTGTCGTTGCCGTCTGTTTCGACGATGTTTTTTGTTATCTGTTATAACCGAAGCTGTACCCTCAACATGGAAATAAGACTTGAAAATAACGGTTGAATAACGCTATTCTTGGAAAAAAGAATTGTTTACCAGTTTACCAACAGAATTGCACATGGACTGAAACTTCTGGGAATGCATTTCCTGAGTCTGCGCCCCCCCCCCTCCCTCAACATTATGGTGTGCTTCTACGCTTCTGAATGTAAGCGTCAGTGCTTTACCTCCGCATATCATACTTCAAAGGATTATTTTTCTTAAAGTTGTTGCAGATTGTATTTTATGTTTAATTGTGGGGTGTTCTATCCTTTTTTTGACCTCATTTTTTCCTTTGTGTGCTTAGCTTTATATGTTATTTAGTTTGATAACATAAAAGGAGATGCTTTTTGCCCACTGGTTCATTTACTGAGTTGTGAAGAGCCCTATGAGCCTCGCTACATAAGATACCTTTGTTAGTTTTGCAAGTCAATAACAGCTAAAGCAGATGTCGTTCAGCTCACGTGACGACTTATCTTATGCGCCCGTGATGGCTGTCTATTTCTGTTACTAGGATGCATTGCAATAGTTCTGAACACTGCTTGTAATCCTTTTCTCTGTGATATAGATTTTTGCTGTTATACAGTTCTTCAATTTTGTAATGAAACTTGCCCCTTACTCCTGTCGTTTCTTGCTTTTCTATAGAATGCTAGCTGTATTTATGATTATCTATTTTCTCTAGGTCTGTGTGCAAGGCCCAAGTGTTTTCCAAGGCTATTTTAAAGACCCGGAAAAAACAAAGGAAACGATCGATGAGCACGGATGGTGTCACACTGGAGATATTGGCAAATGGTTACCGGTATTGCAGTCAATTTCTCTAGATATTTTAATGTATTGGATGTTCTCTCGTGTGCTCTTGTTTCTTGAAGGATATTGTTACTATGGGACGGTTATCAACAAGTTTTTATGACAAACCACAAACAGATTTTATTTTCATTTGCATTCGATATTGTGTTTTAGTAGCTCTACCGTCTTATCCCCGGTAAGACCTATACACCCCAAACTGCCCTCTTGTTGATGTTTTCTCTCTTATGTACATTGTCCTTCATTCTACTTTTTCCTGTGCATTCCACAACTATTTTGACTTTCAGAACTGAAATGTCCATTATGACCTCTCTGTCAGTACGATAATGATTGAATTAAGGATGTCACAGAGAAATAGACTTGCGTGATAAAATAGCATTATATATTGTTAGGTATACTTATTTCACTTCCATGGTTTGTGGAAGCAAAAGCTATCAATACTGTAAGTCGACTGAACCTATAATCAGAAGCAATATTTCTAATTCATTTCGTCCTATTAAATAAGATATGGTTATGAAGATATGTGCTCCTAACAGAAATGTTTTATAGTAAAAAACTGAACATATGAAGGGGACCCTTAGCTAAACTAGGGTGGTTTTTTACTCTAAGGCTAGAACGTTTCTCCACATTTTGGCATCGCCAGATGAAGTTAGAACTTCTAAAGGATATTCTGTTTATGTTTTCTAAATAGTTCCGAGCTTGTAGTGATTTGTGGAAAATGGTTTGTACCTTTGAGTTGTGTATTTTGTAAATCCATGAATGCTGCACTCATTGCATTGACCAGTTGATTAATAGATAAAATTTTTATGCATGAATCGCGAGTGAATGGCTAGATTGACGGATAGTTTGAAGGATCGATCTATTGCACGTTTTTGTTATAAGAAAGTAGTTTATAAGAGTGCTCCACTGCTCAACAAGTTAAGAAAGTTCAGTACTGGATTTCTTAGACCTAAGAAAATCGATCAGTCATATACCTTTAAAATTCTAATATTCACACAAGACCGTCACCAGTTTTACTTTATTTGCATGCCTTTTGGAAGTAACCTATGTATTAGAGTCTTATTAGAGTTTTATTTTTGTGCAATGCATGTATTTCTGTGTAACACTGTAGTGTCATCCCAGCTGGAACATTCCTGCAAAGAGAATCTTAAGAAGGTTTCAGTACTGAAATCATGAAAAAGCTAAGGTATTTTCAGTACTAGGCGAATAAAATCTTATAAAAAAGACGTGTATCTAAGGACCAATCTACTAGGTTGGACATTAGAATCATTACGAAAGTGAGCATCTGTCCATCCTGCACCTACTGGGGACGAAGTGGCAACACTGGGGAGATAGAGGTTGAAGAAAGGAACTAGTCAATATCCTCAGATTGTAAATCGTTCATGGGGCTAGCAATTTTTAAAACTCATAAAAATGTTCTTGAAACTGTCTCTTGGATGTGAAAACCGTTGTATTCTGTAGAAAGATTTGTTGAATATTTGTTGTCCATGATGACGTACTTCATCCTCTCACTCACACAATGAAATGCGAATTATGTTCTTGTTGTTTGATATATGTTATTTTCGTAATTAATACTGTTATCTAAGTTTTTTAAACTTTGATTAGTTAAAAGTATTCCTATCAGCAGTAATTATTGATTTGCCTCGGGATCCAAAGCAAAAACAATGTGTTGGTTTCATTATTGATACATAAAGGCTAACTTGGAGATATGAAAAACATTGCTGATACTTTAAAGCTAAAATTGACCAACGTCATGTGTAGTAGATAGACGGTCCGAATTCTCTTTGAACAAACAAGTAATTGTCCACTGCTGTTAAGTCGTGACCAGTGAAGAAAGGGAATAAGTTTTCGTGCTTGCGCACAGCTACTTTACTTCAAAACTTCTGCTCGAACTTATGAGATTTGTGTATAATGGGCTTTCTGTATAAGATACCAACGTTAGCATTATTTCCATAACGTCATCATCTAGTACATTTTCCTGGTAATGAAAGTCAGAAAATTCCTAATGCAATTTCTATTAAGACTCAAGGGATAGGGTGAACAAACACATTCAGGGTTGTGCTCGCCGCTTTTAATCCACCAAGTGTTGAAAGTTATATGTATAAAGCTCCTTTTAAACAATTCAACACGTCACCCAACATTTCGCTTGACATTAATTCTGGGTGACTGACCCTCCAGGTTAGATAGTGCCCAGAACTTCAATTGTTTCCGGTGTTAGATGGTGTATCACACGTATACTACCCGGTATTCAAACACACGTGGTGGGTGAAGTGCTGGAGGAGAGTTTTGATCGTTTAGAAGTGGGTAAAGAGAAAGAGGGAGTAACGATGTGCACGCCAAGAAGTGCTGATGGTTGTTTATAGCATTTGATTTAACCTACTATTTACTTTTTGAAGCATTGAACAGCTCTGCTATAACTTCTTTTCCGTTTAGTTGAATTGTATTTCATAATTCATTCTTAATTAACTTGTTAATTAGTTGGTAGGCTGACAGTCTAAAATGAGCTGCAATCCTGTTATTGCTTTTGTAGAATGGAACATTATCCATTATCGATAGGAAAAAGCACATTTTCAAGCTTGCCCAGGTATACCTCATGTTTAATTTTTTGAAATATACTATCTTGATGCACCTTGAATATCATGTTGTTATAAACAGTGAACCATCTTTTCGCAAATGGATTCAAACCTGTAGTGTTTGACAATGCTATGTAAATAACCCTTCTTATTTTAGCAGTGCTTATTCATTACTGTTTTATTTCTGTAGATTCTTCACACACTTCCTTATGCCATATCATGATCATCCTATAACTGATAGGAAACATTTTCTGTTAAGTAAGAGATTTCTACTGATGAAATAGTATGCAAACTTATACATGAATTCTCCAAACTCAAGCCTTGATTGGAAAATTTTCATTTTTTTGAAGGGAGAGTATATTGCACCGGAGAAGATTGAAAATGTATACTTAAGGTCTCCTTTCGTGTCACAGATTTTTGTCACTGGCAACAGTTTCCAGGTATGAACTTTCTTAGCAATAGTCTTAAAATCAGATTTAACACAGACCTCTACCTTTGGGTTGCTATTTGGTCCGGGCTGCGTTACCAATCGTAAATTTTATGTGTTTGTACATAGAAATAATAAAGTTGTATTTTGCATTAAGATTTATTTATATTTATATAAAGGATACCTGCATTTAGTTATACCTAAATTAAGTCTGAAGGTTGTTTTAACATGTCGAGAGTCTTAATCTCATTGTATCCATATTAAATCAGCTCTGCTCACACTCAGTTATCATCTTAATCATATACCGTTGTAATTCAAATATCATTATGATAAAATATCATCAAAGTCACAAGTATTGGTGGTAATTAAGTATCATGGTAATCATACATCATCTTGATAAAAGATCATCATGGCTAAATATAATCGAAGTCACATATCTTTATAATTAAGTATCATGGTGATCACATAATGTCTTGATAGAAGATCATCATGATTAAATATCAGCAAAATCATATGTCTTCGTAATTGAGTATCATGGTAATCAAATATTTTCGTGATTAAATAGTTTTATTATCAGTTATAATTGTTATCAAATACTACGATAATCAACTATTGGAGTAATAAAATTGCATTGTATTGGATTACGTTTGTGATCTGCTACTATCTAGAGTATTCCTTAAAGCCGATTGGTAGTTTAAGTAAATGCTTTTATATTATTTGGATTAGTAATTAAAGTAACTGCTCGTAAGATGGTGTAAATATTTATCTTAGACATTATTCGTCACAGAAACATTATATTTCTTCCCTTCGTCTGGTATGATAGTATGTTTTGTATTTGTTTGATCCGTCGCAATTTTCTCAATTTCTCAAAGTAATATGTTATCATCGATTTCACATTGTAAAGATAAACTATTAATTTTAGACATTTACTGTTGCTATTGTGTGTCCTGATCATGAAGTTCTCCAGAGGTGGGCAAAGAAACATGGTATTGATGGAAGTGTTGAAGATTTGTGCAAGAATGAAGTATGTTGTTCAGTTTTTTCATCAGTACTTTGGGGATATATTCGGTAGACCGCACCCAAATGTTCATTCAAACTGTTCAAGCGCTCCATAGAACTCCCCTCATTTTACCAAGGGTACTTGGCTCCCCCAACTCTCCTCTCCAGGACACCCCTAGAAAGCAGCACTAACTTTTTACTCCATGGTCTCGTTTTATGTATGAGGTAAATGAACATAAGTTGCAAGTTTCAAAACCAGCTGCATTCGATACTGTCCAATTAGTTTTAGTCACCTTTCTCATGACTATTTAGTAATCAGTTTCCTAATTTTAGGAAATTTCAAGTGAAATTCAACAGAAATGATTTTTCTTGAGATTAATGCTAGTTTCATCAAACTATGTTTTGAACTGTCTTATATCAGGGTTCTCAGGAGTCTGGAAGACCTGGAGAAGTCAAGTAATTTTTGTCTAGTCAGGGAATTTTCCACACCCTCATTTTTTGCTCCTTCTTTGTCCTTACATATGCCTAGTAATTCCCTTGGTCCATCGAAAACTGCTGGGAAAAGTGTGAAAAGGTCAGGGAATTTTGAAAAACATAGTCTGGAAGCGTGGAAAAGTCAGGGAATTTTTATGAAATCCTGAGGACCCTATATAGGTATTACTGTTTTCTCATTGATCAGTGCTATGATGATAAGATCTTTCACTTGATTATAGAGCGTCAAAATTTATTCAAATTTAAATCAAATCACTTTTGATTTTAGGCTGCTAATAAGGCCATAATTGAAGATTTGCGAGAGCATGGTGCAGCCCAAAACCTGAATAATTTGGAACAGGTAGGCTTTCAGCTTTCTTGCGTCTCCATCCACCATATGATTAAGTTCTTCTACAGTCTCAAATGGTTGATGATGTTTAGAATACCTAGCGTACCCAATCCATTTCTTCCTCATACAACCTAGGAACGTCGGCAACGCTTTTCAGAGAACTTAACATCTCGTTTTGTTCCTATTATGGCTTTATACACAATTCAGTTCCCATTCACTATCTTTAATGCCAACTTTGCTGTCATATTATTTTACTAACTCTTAATTTTTTAATGAGATCACACTTTATAGCTGGATTCTATGTAATTCTGACTGTTATTAGACAAGCGGTGACAACTCAGCTTCTGTTCTTAGCTACCGCACGGCTCCGCCGACTGCAGCAAAAACATGTTCTATCCATTTCAGTTTGGTTTCAAAGTATTCAAAATGTGGCTTCACACGAAGAGGATTACAGTAACTTGAAGACCTCCCTTGCACTTTCTGGTTTTATCTGGGTCGTTTTTAATCGATAGAGAAATTTAACTCTTTGCCGCTATATCAGCCTGTTCTTTTTCTTTCGATATCTTTGAGCTCGACACCCTAATCAGTTTTCAAGTTTTCAGGGTCACGTTTCTAGACACGAATGAAGTTTGTCTGAAAACGTGCTGCGGTCTTTGTTGGCTGTCTAATCTACATTTTTGACCGTAAGGAGGAATTTCCGTCTCAATGTGGCTGCATCTAGACTCATGCTTGGCGCATTAGAATATCCTGCTTTGAAGACTGCTTTCGCATTCACAATATTGCATTTGCAATTCAGTACTTGGTATTTCATAGGGAAGCTCTTCAGCCCTGTTGCTACCTTCAAATAATCCTAATTGCTTGCAGTTCTAATACTTGCCAGTGGACAATTGTCTCGCCAGCTTTTTTAATGCATCATAAACATTGGCACTGTATTGGAAGAGAGGAGCTATTTTCATAGGAATGTCCAAGCAGCTTCAATGTTCTTGCGACATCTTCTGAAGCTCTTTTTGCTCTACTTTACCATATGTTCCAGAGATTTGACCTCAGAAGCCTTTAAACACAGGAAAGAATTGAGTAGATTCGATAGTACTCATTCTTTAGTTTGAATTTTTTCTCTTGGTTCTTAAGTTTATGATGGTGTAATGAATAAATTATACCAGAATGCTTGCTGTAAGTGCTTCTTTGGGAAAAATATCAAGTCCAGAATGAGCAACTTCAAAGGGATGGTTGTTATAGGCAGTGGAATAATGGCTTACTGTTCTTATAAGCAATATCAGAGTAAACAAGACTACGAGCGGTTGATATCCCAGATGTGATTAGCAATTGACTGCGGATATTCACAGCTAGCGTTCCACATTCTTTTCGCAGAAGCGAGGAGATGAGTTACAATTAGAGGATGCTATTTGAAATATAAGAATAATAAACGGCATCCTTAGATATTAGTTTATTTTATCAGCTACTGGGTGCTTTTTTCAATTTTGATAAAGACAACACTGCCTCTGTCCGATAAGAGCTTTGTGCTCTTATCTACCTCTATCTATGCGTGTTCTTCATTTAGTTTGAAACTTTAGGCCCTCGTGTGTCTTCACCTCGCGCATATTTGTCTCAGTAAGACTGTGCATTTTGCCTACTGTCTATGTAATTTGAACGTTTATATAGGCTAGATTTGTGCCAGAGTTTCTTGTTGTATATGTAACACTGGACATAGTCGTGTTTATCGTGGATGAATACTATAACAGCAAACATGTATGAACGTAAAATCAGTTACGGTTGTAGATTGCACCAATTTACACCTCCAAGTATCAGGAAAGTGTATCAATGTACATTTAGCTAAAATTATGGTGTATTAGGCGGAGCCCTTAAGAAATGTTTCCTGACCGCGCCCTTTATTCTTGCTTTGTGAGCGACATTAATTTTGTACAAACTCAATTGAATAAGCATTGATTAGTGAGTGTTGTTGGTATCAGCTTAGCCGCCAAATGTTTGAGAGCTCTGATCAAGTCTATTTTCTCCCAGCCTAATTGACCAATCATCATGCAAAGTGCACCTAGCTTTAGCTCCGGAGCGCACGTATGGTCAGAACCTAGCATAATGATTGATCAATTAGGCTGGAAGTTAGGTTGGGAGATAATAAACCTGATGAGAGCTCTCAGACATTTTGCTGCTATATTCCATAGTTAGGAAAACCTTTACAGCCATTTCCGTCCTTTTTGTTTTTGAGTATCTAACTAGATTAATTCTTCTTCATGGGTGCCTTGTCAGGGTCTGACGTTGACTACCATGTGTCTAAAACCAGCACGGTCGCACGCCCGCCACAGAATGTCCACAGTACCATATCCACTAGCCAACGCCAGACCTTCTAAGTACTTCAATCATGGTCTTCCTCGTTGCCTTTTACCACTTATCTTCCCTTCTAGCACCAGCTTCTCCTAACCTCTTTTTTTCACGACATGCCCAACAACCGTATCTGCCTTCTTCTGATTACCACCAACAAGCTTCTTTCCGTGCCCACCATGTCCAGTACACGCTCATTTGAGATCTTTTTCACCCAAGATACTCTCTTCATTTTGCGATAGCACCACATTTTCAGAACATCTAGCTTCTTCCTGCAGCTTGAACTGATGGTCTAACTTCCACAACCGTAGAACAGAGTTAACGATACATAGCCTTTCAGTAGTCATAGTCTGAGCTTGATGCTGAGCTTCTTGTCTGTGAGAATGGTTGTCCTCTCTGTGAAAGCCTTATTGGCAAGAACAATTCTTCTTCTGATTTCTTTGTCACATCTGCAATCTGATGTGATCATGCTGCGTAGGATAGTCAAGCTGGTTTGTCTGGTTTATCTGGTCAAGCTTTTCTCCATCCAGGAATATGTTGCTACAAGGGATTTACATCTTTTTGCTTTTTTTTTGCTCAGAACCATGATCGGATGTTACTAATTGGTGAACCATTGATCTTAATATTTTCTGTTGACACTGTCTTGCACATGATGTTTTTTGGCATAGAGTGAGACTAGGTTGATACACTCTGTATAACTATTTTGCGATGTTGCCGGGTAGCAAGAATACAAAAAAGTGAAATAGCTTGAGCTAATGACGATGTTTTACTATTAAGAGGCTTGTTCTTTTATACAAACACGTATTATTCGCGCATGGCCTCGATATTGAACATTATATGAGGCACATAAATGCATACACATTTCGTATCTTTACCCTTTGGGACCGGATCTGTGTTCACATGGGAGCTATATGGGGGTCGAATTCAAATGAGAACCGATCCAAACGGATCCACTCTCATGTACACAAGCTTGTGTTAACTTGGCTGAAAATCAAACTTTCAGATTTTTTAAAGAAACCTTGATTCTTTTTGGAAATCGCCAACGATTGACAGTTGCATAGTTGATCTCAAATGTCCTCCTGGAAAAAAGAAGATCATTGCAAAACCAGCCCGATGAGTCGACTTTCTTTAGAAAAGTTTATTGGTGTAAGCTGCTTCACACCTACCGTGTGGTTAGAATTGTGTTTTATCGTTCCATGTGGTGTTTTTGGTGTTCTACTGATAAACAATAAAGAACAGAGGTAAAATCTTTTATGGACCATTAATGCAGACATCATTCTAATTTCTTTATGAATACAATGTGAGATTAAGCACTGTCGTTTACACAGGCAGATTTCTTTTATTGGATGCGCTAGACGCTGTCAAGAGGGAAGCCTGTTTATCTCACGCACACACACGCGCGCACTCTCACGCTTCACAACAGTATTGTACTTTCTTCCTGCAAACTGATGCCCATTGCTGACTTTCTTGAGCTGACATCTGTTGTTTTAGTGTGTGGGAATATTCAACGGTTAAATTTATTGAGATCGTGTATAGTGCTATCGATTATAAATTATATTGAGTTTTTCCTTGAGATTGTGACCGATGCTTGTAACAGATGTTTCCCTTTCATGTGTCATATCATGCCTATGAGGCATTCTTCTGTTGTATTCTTTTCTACTTCTACAATTAACTTCTTATTACTTCAGAACTGTAAGGAAACTAGAAATCGATACGACGTAGCAAGCATTCATCTATTTACAAAAGGGGACAAGCACATCAGTTTGCATGGCGTTACTGTTACGATCATTGCCTTATTGTCTAGTCATCATCCTTTTGGTCTACTTTTGTTTTCTTCTCAAAAATTGCATTTGGCATATTGTTTCTGGACATTTTCATTTCTGGTTAATCTTTGATTGACTGTTGAGAAGACATTGAGTTCTATGGTTTGATTTTGGTTTTTTGCTCAGGCTGTTCTTGCCCACTAGCCAGTGTTTGACACTGTAGCTTGATCCTCACATTCAATGTGGTGAAAACTTCATGCCGCGTCGTGTATTAGATATAAAAATTGAAAACGAATGTGCTTTACCAAGAGGCCTTAAGTTTCTTGGCTACGACATGAATGTCAGTTAGTGGCTATTCTGTGTTAGTGGCAGATTGAATTTCGCTCCTGGTATAGTTACAATTGACCGCCAGTGCAGATTTAGGCCTGTTCTACGCTAGCAAACTTTAGTTTGCAAACTTGAGCGAGCTTCGAGATTGGAAACAGACGTTTTGATAAGTTTGCTAGTGTTAGCAACCCTTTAAGAGTCTGTAGATAATTCATTATTACTCTCTGATCTCGTATAATGTGTACCACTATTTCCACCCATGATACTTTTGCTCCAACCCACTACTATAGTAATAAATCATAATGGTGTTTTGGTCTCATTTGTCGTTAAAACGTCGTCCAGACTTCCCTCTACTCGTCTATCTTGTAAGACAGACTTTTTTCGCCCAACACTGAAACTTTCCTGATTTTTTCATAATGTCAGCATCGAAACTTTCGTGAGCAAGAATGGCTGAGTTTGCATTACATTACAATGTTACATAGACAGATAGGCACTACACATACATATACACTCTACTACAAAGGTTACCCCTATGGTATCTATACAAATTATTTAAAAGCGATAATAGTCTCCAGTGAATATTCGAATTTTGAATCTTGTATGACTTTATTGACTTTCTTAGGTTTCAGAAATCCAATCCTCGCCTTCTTTACCTTCTGAGCAGCTGAGTAGTACTTTTTTATACACCACTTTCTTGTAAACAAAACGTATATTCCAACACCAATGCACTTAGGTGTATAACAGATTCATTTTTTATCTTTATTTCACCGTTTCCACACATGCATAACAAACAATCTCCGCTCTAGTTACTTTTTTGATTTATTTTGTACTCTGGGCATTCTTCTTTCACCTCTCCCACATATTAAGTGTTGAGACAGTGTTCCAGCCCTTATTTGTCCCTATAATGTTCCATTCATTGCTTATTCGATTTGATGAAAATGAAGCAAGACATTTTGTACAACATGTAGCTTTCTTCATAAAATGCGGACAGTTCTTGTTTCTGAAGTACTATTTGAAATTTTCCAACCCCCGGCATGGTCTTCACTTCATACTATGAATTCTGAGCAAATATCCCAGCCCCCTTCTACAATTCCAAGCACCGTCTGCCATTCGAAACCAGGGAATATTGGTAGTTAAATTTGACCTTACATGGAACTTTTTAAATACAGTTAAACTAGAGTTCCAAGCTATTTGCATACTATAATGTAAGACTTGATAGAACCTAGAAATGAATAGGAAATTTAGAGACTTATTTCTTTTGTTGGCAATTGCAACCCCCGATAAAGCGTGGAGCCACAGTGGAAACTTAGACTGTGCCGATGGTGTATTAGATTACTTGTTCATTTTGATATTTGACTGTTTCAGTAGATAATCGTTCATCATGATCAAGAAGTCGACGACAGACTCATTTCGTTTCTTTTGAACCAAATTCCTAATGAAATAATTTACCCCCAGGACGATGCTAACTGCTTGGTATACACCGCAGTCACCCATGATATTTTTGTGGATTACCTACAGATGATATAAAACCATTGTTCGGTTAGGCCTACCTTATTTTACCACTGTTACCTGAGACTACAAACTTACCTAAGCACGTTGCTCCTATCATTTAGTCTTTCGCCATTGATCAAGAATGCCGTCTCATTCATCAATGAAATGCTGCAATCTTTAATATAGTTTTGTCAAATTAGACGTACAAGATGTCAAGAACAAAACCAACTTCTAAACGTTTCGAGTTTGGTCCTCTTCACATTATATATAGATATATATATATATATATATATATATATATATATATATATATATATATATATATATATATATATATATATATATATATATATATATATATATATATATATATATATATATATATATATATATATATATATATATATATATATATATATATATATACTGTATATGTATGTATTTATACTGTATATGTATGTATATATACTGTATATGTTTGTATATATACTGTATATGTTTGTATATATACTGTATATGTTTGTATATATACTGTATATGTATGTATATATATACTGTATATGTATGTATATATATACTGTATATGTATGTATATATACATACTGTATGCACACACGCACTCACGCACACACGCACGCGCACACGCACACGCACACGCACACGCACACGCACACACGAACTTCCCTTTAGGCCCCTCTCTTACCAATATGTTAGTGTCTGCTCTTGAGGAACAACAATTGAACATTTATCAGGAAGATTTTAAGCAAGTTTGTACCACTAGGTTCGTATGTGTTGCTTTTTGTTTATTGTATGGTGAGAGTGATAATAGCATTTTGTCTGAAATGTGTTGTTTGCCTTCCGAAATAATGTGTAGTGTTGAATATGAAAATAGATATATGATAATCTTTAGATGTTCTTGTTCTCAAATATGCTGTGAGTATTTTACCAACTACTTTTTTAAGAAAATAGTCACCAGATTGTATTCTACTTTCGACGACCCATGAAATTAACAGCCACTCTCAATAATTCACTGCTATGCCGCGCCTTCCAATATTCTCCACTTCACAAAAATTTTCATTTCGAAATCCGTGAGATTAAGCTTACACTCAGTTTCAATGGCTTTCCCAGTTTCTTGGTCGATAAAGTCATTAGATCTTTCCTTGCTAAACTGTTTGCACCCAGCCGTGAATCCTCTTCTATACAGGATGATAAATAATCCTTCACTATAGCTCTTCCTTTCCTTGTTTCATATGGTTTTCCTTTTAAGAATGACCGTGTGCAGGTTGTTTCTTATAGCTTTCCTTTTGAAAATAGCAATATTTCCTGGATATCGTACTGAGATTGTTGCTTTTTTCTTCTTTGTGCTTTTCATCTTTTTGAGTTTTAAAACAGTTTCAACTATCATGAAAGTACTTCATAGTCCTGTTGCGTGGTCAGTAGTTGATCCAAGGGATAGGGAGCCATATTCTCCAAACAATAAGAAATTAGCATGATCTTACCATGCCTTTTCAGCCAATATATGATATTGCCCAAATGGGAACTCTCCCCCCCCCCCCCCCAATGCTCTGTACCAGTCACTGTGGCGCTTGTGTGCTACGGCTGCGCAGCATATAGCACACGTGATAGAGACAAGCTAGCCATGTGGAGTTTTAGGGAGTATTGAAGTACACGTTGGATATTATATTACACTTATAATCTCACGAGTCGTTTCATTTATCTTTCCTTCTCTAAGAATTAGCGAATGTGACTTGTTCACAATAGGTATCGCTTCCATCAACTTGAATAACACCTAAAATAAAAGAAACTTACAAGACCACTGTTTAGCCGGTATCAGAGGTTTATCAGTAGGTGGATTCCGGAGAAAATTCTTCACGTCCACACCCATTTCATACAAGAAATGCGTTTATGTATAAAATACACTTCCCTTCCCGTTGTTTGAAGTTTGTTTTCCTGTAGTACTAAGCAGAGGGCAAAAGCTCTACAACACTGAATGGTCTGGTATAATAGGAACCGTAGCAATGGAGAAATTGAGAACTAGACAGTAACTATGCCGTGTGTTATATTGTAACTTTGTTGTTTAATATCCTTTGTGAAACTTAGTAGGTCGAATAAGAAATGCTACAGAAGTCGTTCCGCTGATGATTCAAAAGCGTATGGATTGTGAAATGAAAATCAAAAGCATAGATAATATCGATGACGTATTATTGAGGGTACTTGCTACCTCAATAAGATTATCCTCCCCCTCCTTTACAAATCTCTGCTTCCTTGCCTTTTGCACTTTCCTTTTGTATCATAGTGATTAGGAAATTATTTATAGTTGGTTAATCAAACTAATCCAAATCAGTTACAATGGAACCTCCAATAACAGACACATCTCCAATGGACACTTCTGTACAATGTCTACAATCAACAACGATTTAAGTTCCAAAATCGCGTGTTCATGTCCTTGTAAAAGCAGCCTCTCTTCAACAGATACCTCCCTACAACGGATAATGGACAGTTTTATCGGCCCAGAAAAGACATTTTCACAGAGAAAAACCTCGTAGTAGCGGACAGTAGATGTTTTATTTCAAATGACAGGGTCAAAACTATGCAAAAATACCATTAAATTTATGTTCTGGGGAAAGTTTCTCGTTCTTCCTCTTTCAATGTGACAGAGCATGTTTCTTAGAGATTCCTCTGCGCATTCCAACTTTTATTTTATCCACTCGGTTGATGTTTCATCTACAGAAAATTTGTATTTACAAGGAACTTCGACTCCCAGCCCAGCACCTCAACTAACTTTTTTCCAATCACTTCAGTAGTGGCCTTATTGGTGACTTACTGTAAAACTTTTGAAACCCTTTTGCAAATGTAAATAGGTAGACGATGCGAAGTTGGAGAGAAGAACTCAGAAACAGTTCCATAGAAGCAGTAAATAAAGGTCCGGAAAAACAACCGAACTGGTCGAAATATAGGAAATAAATTCTAATGAAAAACACTACAATTTCTATCCAATTTTTGAAGATCCAAAGATAGAAAGTTTTAGGCCTTGCCATGTAGATAGTTCATGTCCTGTAGAATTTCCCGATATCAAGAGATGATACTTGCTTGATGTAGTTGCTCCTGTCACAGCAAAGTTAGAAAAGTTCAAATTGGCATACACGAGACATGGGACTTCAAAACTTGATCGCTTTTAATGAAATTATTGCGTGCCTTTTTATAGGACGGTTGGAAAGATTACTAGAAATAAATTGAGTGTTTTCTGCACAAATCATCTATAGCTATTATTTGCACTTACAACAAAAGCCTGCAAAGCTGTCACTGCTGTTATACTATTCGGAGCTAAACACGTTTCTTTATGGCATCAGATAGCGTGTTCGAAAGACGAGCGCTTCTCTGTCGGATAGCGTCTTTCTGTTTCCGTGCGCTTGTGCATTTTGATGCACGGTACGATTAGCCTCCCAAGTGGTCTCTTTACTTGTCTCTTTCACGTTGAGGGACTGAAAACATTATCCTCTTAGTACATGCAGCCCCCTTTATTTAATGTAATCCATTTTTTTCTATTTGTTTATATGATCGTATTCACCACTAGATTTTCTACCGCAGGTAAAAGCGATCCATCTCTTCAGCGATGGTTTCACCATGGAAAGTGATCTTCTTACTCCAACAATGAAAGTTAAAAGAAATAAAGTTGGTGAAAAGTTTGCGGACGAAATCGAATCTCTGTACAACTCAGTAAAACGTTGAACAGGTAATTAAGAATGTAGCAACACTTTTGATATGCTTTTTGTACTCTAATGCATCTTATTTTTACCGGTAGTAACAGAATTCAGGATTGTCTTGTAGTGTTTGACAAAACTATTTTGTATATCAACCTGAGCTGTTTAGTATCTTGCGAGATTGCAAGTTAATTGCCGTATGTGTGTAATAGGTGTAGAAGTAGTTGGAACCAAATTTATATAATTTTTTGGGAATTGGGATTGTTGATTTACATATAAAAGTGTATGCGAAGAATATGTCGATCCTCGCTACGTGTCGCCAACTATATGAGAATCTGTGCCGTCCAATGGGCTAAAAGTCGTATATGAGTACCAATGTATTGAAATGCTATCGGAGTTTAAACAGGCACCTCGAAACTGAGAGGTAGGCATTAATTTTCATGATGTAAATTTTGCTGAATACTGATAAAAAGTAATGTATGTATTTGCTTCTCAGCTTCTCTCCCATCCAATATCAGTCAGTGGTCCCTGGTCCCCATGGTATTTTTCTCAAGGGTCTATCGTACTTGCAAAAATGTACTTATGTGAATTAAGACAAGGTTTCTTGCAATTGGCGTAAAGGCTGAGAATGGAGTACACTGAGTTTTATACACTGATTAGGTATTACAATTCCTGAACATAATTAGCTATATTAGTTTCGTATCTGCTTTTTGACTCTAGTTTCTATCGAGATGCCTGAGAATGCTGTTTTTTCTACTCTGGAATGCAGAAGGATTCTGACAAAATCCAAAAATGCATTTTGCGGTGTCTGTAAGCTTCATTTCGCACCCTCAATTAGCATCTACTTCTCCAAATGCAAATAAATAGAAAGCATAATGGCGTTAGCAGTTATGTGGGTAGATAGTCGTGCTGAGTTGAGTAAACTACTCAACTGGATTATTACATTTTACTGTGTAATTGGGTAGCTAGGAATTTTGGAGGGCATGGGGACTAATCAGGGTTAATTTCTAGGCTTCAAACGGTGAAAATGACTACAAAGTCTGAGGCAAAGAAATGGCATACTACGAATATGTATAGATGATTAAGTTTGGAATAATTTAGTTTGGAATAATACTTTTCAGATTTTTGAAACGGAAGAACTTCTACAGGAATTTCCTTGACTTCTTTACTTTCAAGCGCAGCGATGACTGTAAGTAGATCCACTTAACAAAATTGCGATAACAGCTTCACAATTTTTCAAGAAAAAGTAATTTTTATTCTTTTAAAGAGAAAGGAGAGTGGTGTAGACCCCTAATACCCTTTATTAGTTACGCGTGCTGGTGTTATAGTACCATAGGGTTTAGTCTGCGTTGCATATTATAGTTTTGCTTTGACACGAAAGTGATTCGTTCTGGACACAGAAATGAATGGAATATTATGCACTGAAGATCAAGAAAGCACGAGACATGACGAAACTTTCCAGTGAAGGTGTGGTCCATGTTTGAAACAAGCTGAGTCATCGAAATTGACATTATCAGTGGCTCTTTTCATGTGAGTTAGGTTCAATTTCCTTGTACTCTTTGATAATTAACGTTTGTGGTGGTTTAGAACATAGCTGGAATTCTTTTTGGAATCCTCTTTGAATCTACAGAACTGCTAATTTTGTCGAACAGACAGAGTGATGTAGACTTTGTTGGGCATGGTAGTTTTGCAGTCAACACTGTTATCCAACATAAATGCAAATGAATGATAGCGTACAAAATTTTTCAAGAATCATTCGTTGGGGCTGCTTTTTAGTAGAAAATCGCCATCTTTCTTGCTGTTGTCACGAGAAGTAAATTTTCTGACACAATATTGTTTGCTCATTTTTATCTTTCTTGGTAGTATGTAACGGATAGTGCAATCTACTTCTGTTTCCTCCGACTTGGTCAAGTATCCATCTCTTTCCAGCTTAAAATTAATCAATTTGAACATTTATAATAAATATTTTAAACATTTATTAGGATTTGGTGTGTGCTCGATTTGAGACTAAATTGTGGCATAAAATTTTTTATGTGCTCAATGGTTATGCGTAGCCAGACAAATCTACTATAGTAGACTCAAATGCCAAAACTAACCTTTGCTCTAGATTTATCACCATGACCCTATGTTTCAGGGTGTTACATGTGGTTTTAGTAAATACGCAGTTAAACCAATCCTTTAAAGTTAATTGCATCGATGAATATCAACAGGGTATGAAAGTTTCCTTCACAGCAAAATACAGTTGAAACTCTATAACTCGATTGCCAAATAACTCGAACTTTTGCTAACTTGAACGAATTTTCTATTCCCATCATTTTGATTTCCGTCGTTTTGGTTTCCTATAGAACTACTGCCCGATAACTCGAAATAATCGATAACTACGACAAATTCCGATTTCCCATAACAAGAGATTGAGTTATTTGAATGTCATCTCCAAACTATAAAAGCAAGGTAATTCAGTGAACCAGGAGCAAATGTTTTACCGTATGTATAATTGGCCAGAAAATCAATTTAAAATGTTAAGATTTGGTCGATCCGAACGAGAAGCAATGGTAAAAAGGAAGGGAGTAACTCTACAAAATATGGGACGAGTTGAAGACGTATGAACGTTGGAATGTAGACCGATGTACCATGTTGGTTTCTGAATGTTGGTTGCCCGCGTCTGCTCGAAAAACCAAATATGCGTACACATCGTAATCCATTGACCGTTATCTATGTTACTAATTTTATATTTTCTCTCATGCCTCCATTGCTACCAGCAGATTTT
Organism: Mastigias papua; assembly: GCA_964019165.1. Classification (NCBI taxonomy): domain Eukaryota; kingdom Metazoa; phylum Cnidaria; class Scyphozoa; order Rhizostomeae; family Mastigiidae; genus Mastigias; species Mastigias papua. The sequence continues at coordinate 6,082,498 of OZ025269.1, forward strand.
AAGTTAAAAGATGAGACCTCGTGAGTACGTTAAGAACATTATTTTGAGCATCAGTATAAAAGTCTCGTCCTGACGAGGTCCTCGATAGACTCGATGGAGACCAAATGGTGCCATTCATTTAGTACCGTACGTGCGCACAAAGGAGGTGGGGCGTCAAGCAAAAGGAGGGGGGATTGACACATTAAAGTACGTACGCAAAATTAAAAAATTAGTCGCCTTTTCTGCATGTGTCCTGCGATATTTTCATTTGCAGAGAGACTTCATCTTGCCCACCATCAAAGTTGTTGGAGAAATCTTATATCGAGTTTTTCGTATAATACTATTTCACTATAGCACGAAAAAAGGGAACATTCTTTTAGCACACTGAAAGCTTTTTTCGTCTGACACTCGTCAGAGTATGAAAGGTCGGATAACGACGGAAAGGTGAACCGAAATATATAGCCAGGTACTTCACCTTTCGGTCGTTATCCGACGTTTCATACTCTGACGAGTATCGTACGAAAAAAGCTTTCAGTATCCTAAAAAATGTTCCCGTTTTTCGTGCTATAGTGAAGTTCTGTAGTACCAACAGACTTTTCACATAATACCATTTGTAATAATCGTTTTACTGTCTCGTGAATGCTGAAAAAAGTCTTTCTATGTGGTTTTTTGATGGCTGCAAACTTTCGATTAGAAATTGGGTGGGGGGGGGGGGGGTTCACGACGAAGAATCGAGTTTAATTTCGTATAGTGACAGTAATCGAAGTAGCCGGCCATCAACCCATTGATAGTGGTTTGGGTTCGATCCAAGTAGCAGCCTGAAAATATTTTACCCTGCGTATAAATGTTTGTAATTGCAGTATTTTTAAGCCATCTTCGTTGCTGCGACACTACTCAGTCCCGTTTGCAGAGCTCAGTAGGAGAAGTAAACAATTCGTTCCCGCGACGTGAATATTCTATTAATCCTCATCGCATTCTACAGATTACATATTGTTTAAAATTCATAATAAATATATTTGTCATTGTTATACTTACAAGTAAAAATGCAATAACTATTAATTCAGACTAACGTGTTACAGAACTAAGTATAGTAATGTTGCACCTACGCAGCGGTGGAACAAACGGTTTGGGGCCCTTAGGAATATATTGCTTTGGGGCCTTTTCAAGTTTGAAAGACCAGTAGCATTTTTTATTAGGGAGAAAAGAAGCAATAAATAGCGTTTAAACTAGGGAACCTCGACTTATTAACTGTCTTTTAAATAAATCCAAAGACTGTCCCTTGAAAAGTTCTGAGAGACCCATTTGGGGTCACAACTTATATTGGTTGCGCCACTGCACACATGGAAATTAGCGAGCTGAAGAGGAGAAAATGTGCATGCAATTTTTGAAATGTATTTGACTTTCTGAAATTGGAGGAAAATAGTGATCTAATTCTCAAGAGGAATTATATAAAAGTATTGTCAAAACAATGCAACAGAGCATGAATGTTACACAACGTGACAGTACTAAACGGCACTTGATTACCGCAATTTCTGATTTCAGAAGGGCCTATATTTTTGGAGCTCACGTCCCATGGTCTAATTACGAACAGATAATACCTTTAGTAATCAGTAAGTACGCATCTTTTTATACTATAATATTCAATTGTAGAATGGCAATAGAGTTTACCTAGATATCTCATGATTTTCCTGTTATATTTTTATCTATGCCTGGGCAGTCTAAAATGCAAAATACTTTCCTTCGTTTATTTACTTTAGCAACATATTTCGGACTATATCATAATTCATCACACGTGCTAATTCATATATACTATTTTGAAAATATTATAAATGATTTCCACTTTACGTTCTTCTGTCTGTACATTGCTCCCTCAAACAGACTGACTGTGCACTGAAATAGTACTTTCGCTAGATTTTTTACATAGGAAGTCAGGCATGCAACTACGAGGGCCTGGGGTCTAGGCCCCAGCTCTCTTCCTCAAAAGGATAAAAGTGCCCTTTTCTTGGAGCATTGTGAAACTGTTTTATTATATTGTTGCTACGTAGATCTGCTTATAATCATGATTAAACTAGTAAAGTAACAAAGTCATGAAAATTCCTGTAATATATCTTCCGTTTCTAAATCTACAATATATCACATCTTCTCTAAATAAATGTCCGTGTACCCTTTCTGTGGACTAGACCCCTACCCTTGGGAATTATTAGTTGCGCGCCAGTAAGAACGCATTCAAACTAGACTTGTCCACAATCTCGGATTTGGCAGAAAAATGGGAGCATAGCAATATGCCTACATGCCTCAAAATGCCCATTATCCTTTGGAAATTATTGCATGAGTTGATTTCCTTTGCAAGTTATGAAATATTTGTAATTCATGGCTTTTTCTATCGATCATGAACGACTCCGAGTTTCTGATGATGACGAAGTAAGGAACATTTTGAAATGTAGGCTCCGCAGTCATTGTCCAGGTTCTGGTTATATTTCTGGGCTAGTAATACTGCATGGGCCTAATTTTACCATCTTGTGAGTGTCTGCATACTTTTTTCCCGTACTTTCCTAACCATTTGCATAACTGTACATATTTTGTGGGTGTAATCTTAACTGCAGCGTTAAAGTTCCTAGCTGTGAGAAACCACTCATCTTCACTCAGCCACCTGTTGCCAGTAAAAATCCCGATTAGCTGTCGCTCCCATTTGCTGTTCGCCTTGTTGAACTGCCATGCGTACACTCCTGATCCTGAAGAGCCTTTCCATGCGTCACAGAAATGATATACAAAATGGCTGTCATCTGCTTCAATACTGCACGACCTACAAACGTAGAAAATTAGAATATGACTCCCTGGATTTGAATAATAACAATATCCCTTAAGGATACTAGGGAGTCATTCGTAAGGGGGGCTTGGGTTAACCCTCAAAGCTACTCAAATGCTTTTTAAGCATTATTTAAAAAAGCATAATAATGGCAGTTATATTAATAGGAATATGGTATAGCAAACGAACACATGCACTGGAGGAGAAGAAACTCTTGTCACTATGTGTACTGATGAAACAGAGTATGTGCGCCGGCTCAATTTAAATATTATTGGTGAACATGATTGAATTCAGCACGAATGTTATGTACAGATCAAGACAATATGCGGAAATCGTGCTTTAATATAGGCAAGAGTTCAATAAAGCAGAAATGAATTCGTCTGTGAAACTCAGGCATAACCCCACATGAGAATGTCTCACAGTAAGAATGGCCCCTAAAATCAACATTGCTTGTCTTGTCTTGAAACTAATACGAAAGGGTTAGTTATTGACGATTTTGCGGGTGATTTGTTCTCGTGGTATGTCTATCATGGTGGAATAGGACCTGATCAGGTAGACACTTTTTTATAAGAAACCTGGTTCAACGCCTTGCAGTAAAAGTTTCTTAATTATTGCTGCAGTTTAGTTTTGAAAGTTTCTTATAAGTTTCTTAAGTCAGTGCAAAAAATCTAAGTGGTTGCGAAAGCAGAACGGACAACATTGTCTTTGGTAGTGCCCATAAGGCTTAGCTCATAAAACACACCGTAGTGGAAACTTGTTAAATCTTTAGAGGAAAAAGGGGGTTTCCGAAAAAGTGAAAGATGACACAGAAAGTTCTAAATTTCTTATCTCTTTCCCTTTGGTTCTAAAAGTTTCATGGATTTTAGGTGTCTAGTACGAGGTTTCTTATAAAGCTGTTTCTTATAAAAAATGTGTACATTAAGTGTAGATGATCTTTGATTTGCTACTGTTTCAATACCAAGTATTTCCTATTGATTGAATTTCCCTATATGAGATTTGTACCAAAACATGGTGAACGGATATCGTCCTATGAGCCTATATTGTAACATGTGGATGGATCCAATTGAGGTCAGTATTGATCATCGAGTAGAATCAATCGGGTGGCCTCTTGCATGCAAAAGGCCTTAATGCATCTTAGGCCTGGTTCAAACGTCGCAATTCGGTCTGGGTGAATTATATAGATTTGTATTCAACGCTAGAATGGCACTGGGTCAGATGTCGTATATAATTTGTCACATTCAATGTGAAGTTGCACCATTTTAGCAAGTCTACTAGCGCAAACTGCATCATGAATAGAATTGCGCATGCTCACCATCAAGGACTAAATTTGAGCGATTTATGCATTTGATTCGGCACTTGTCGAATTCGACGTTGCATCATTTGACTGAGCCAGTCAAGTGTAATTCTTTAGGTCGGCGCAAATTATACGAGCCGTACAAGTTCTTTTTTATATACATAAAGTTTCTTGCAAAAACAGATTTTTCAAGTTTACTATTGAAACTCAGCCAGTCTGTGTTAATTAATTGTTTCTTAATTTTTGCCTGATTTGAGCCTCATGTTTCTTATATACTTGCTTCTTATAAAGAAAACGTGTACTCGATCGCGTGGAACGTCGCAATTTGATAATGCCGAGTACAACTGCCGAACTGCCTAATTGGGCACGACCAGAATGTGCATTTCGCAACTAGGAATATTCGAGGGCAAGAGTTTAGTCCACAAACAAGGCACATTGGAACGTTCCAAGAGGTTTTGGCTTCGAATAAACCTTCCAGATTCAGAAACGGAAGAAATATTATAAGAAGATTTTCGCAATGAAAATGTAACAGACAGTCTCGTAACTTTCCAGAAAAGGATACTTTCATCCTTTTGAGGAAAAGGGCAGGGGTCACGCCTGGTCACGACCTCAACACACCTTATGTCTTTAGCTGTTTTTATCTGATTGCTTGAGCCATTTTTGGCTATTGTGGAACAGTAGCGTTATCAGAAATCTTCACCGCAATTCAAACAAGATGTATCATTCAGCCAATTACAAACAGTCTTAATTGCTAAGACAAAGTCCTTCGAAGGTTAACTACAGATTCTACAAGGACATTCATTTTAAGTATTCACCAACGGTTTATTGTGTAAGAATACTTCATCCAGTTCTCAACGCCCGAATTCTTTCATGTGTCCAAAGCTATCGACTGTTTACTTATCTAGTCATCGAGATAGCCACACATTTATAGCTTTTGTAATAGTGCAAACTGTTTAATGCCGGTCCAATATACCATCCACCCACAGGAACACATTCAGGCTAAAGAGGGCACTTATCGTGGACCACGCGAAAGAGCAGGAAATTCCTTTTCACTTGCCGCTTTCTCTCAGTGAACCATGGCTCAAGAAGCACTGAGCCTATGATTGAACAATTGACCTTTCACATAGTTAGACGTGCGCTGTAACTACCCAGTACTATGTCACTTTTTGATGTATTCTTATTAATTTTATATATGAATTCTTACTGGATCAATACTGAGGCCGTTCTTTCTATTATCTCTGCTGGCCTAATAATCGATCAGGTATGAAATCATATCGGATTGGGGTGTCTACACGATACCGTATTCATTCCATACCGAATTCATAAGCGTATTAAAATCATACCATATTCATCATCCTCTTCTTGTAAACGGAGGGCCAATACGGTATGACAACATATCGGATTCATTTGAATCCGATACCGCGTAAACTGGGTCCACAATTAGAGATGAAAGAGGCTCGTATGCACAAAAATGCAAGCCACTTTACTGCAAGAACATTAGCTGCAGGTGTTAAAAACTCACTTTTAAACTTCGCAAAGCTGATAAGGAAAGCTCTAAAATTCTTCAGATAGTTCAGTTCAATACTGGTCACTTTGGCAATGCTAGTGATGGCATGCTTTTATGATGTTGAGACATATAAAAATAAATCGATGTTTGCATTAATCGGTACCGATTCCGATTTAGACTATATTGGTGTAAGCCACAAGAAGCCATATGAAGCTAGGGTGAAACCTTTTTCTATATATACAGTAATCAGCAATGCTCAAGTATTCATATACTCGATTGTCGATACACGTATTGACTGACTGCAGAATACACGCCCTGTATAGATAGTCCTAAAGCAGTTTTCCAGGAAGGAAGCCGTTTAACTTCAGGAAAAGACTTCTATGGGGCTTTACTATGCACATGTTGTCATAGATCCAAAATACTGTACACACAATGGCCTTCTATTCGACGATTTCCCACGGATAATACTAAACACTTGCTATTAAATCTTTTAAACCTGTCGCACAATTAGCCGTTACGTTTTTATTGATTTCAATACTCTTCAGTTGATAAGCACGATCAGTATCGAATATTTACATAACACGACAGCAATCTGTTTGCATATTAAAGCACTCAGCCTAAAGCGCACGCGGTAACGCCAGCGTTTGTCAAAATGTTTGAGTTATGAAACAAAAATGAACTTCTATGAAAAGCTTATTCTCTAAGACGAAATGTCCATTTGACATCTCAATTGCAGTACTAATTATCATTGGTGTGTAGCTATGTCCTACCCAAGAGCACCAAGAGGAGGAAATGGGGACAGATTGCCCCGAGCTACGAACCTATGGGGGCCAAAAGCTATGAAATTATTCATTTGGTCATAGTAATAATTTCCAAATTTTCTTCTGACGTCATCATAGGCCCTGACTTTTGTAAGTGCTCCGTACCCCACAAAAACTCTCGGCGGGTCTGGTCCTAGCAATACGGCAAGGGTCCATATCAGGGGCGGCGGAGCAATATTGTTGGCTGGGGGGGGGGCTCGATTGGACAGATTAAGACCAGAGGGATATAGGGTACTAAAGAGTATTAACTATAAACAATGGAGGTGCTACAGCCGCCCACCTAAGCTCCTTCGGATCCTCCGCCCATCTTTTTGCCATTTCCCTCTCTCTCATTCAGTCGCTCTCTTTTCTTCCTTGTTAACTCAAAAACTGCTATAAATGATGCTGCTAATATTTGAAATTCCCAAATATTCTCAGCCAAACGGGTGGAGAAATGCGCATACTGATAGTAAATTAATGACTTAAACCACCAATGTTCTACATATGGGTGTCCTGAATAATTTTATTGCATTGATAGAAGTTCCCAAATCCAAAATACTGAACTTTTCCAAACTGTTGAGTGTCTTCTTGGTTGAACATCTTATTCACAAAATCCGGGATCTGCACAATAGTTGGTAGAACCGTAAATCCTCGAATTAGCCCTCCCTCGAATAAGCCCCCCTCGAATAAGCCCCCATGCTAGAACTTCAAATTGTTAATAAGCCCCCCCTCGAATAAGCCCCCACCCAGATGGTGATGAAGACTTTGATAAAGATTAATGCTTAAGTTTAGACTGTTCTTGTAATAGTGTGAAGAAAAGGAGCTTTGGCAATGAGCTCTTTATACGACATTTGTCAAATAATTTTATAAGCCCCCCCCTTGAATAAGCCCCCACTCAAAAAGCAGCAAAAAGAAATAAGCCCCCAAGGGGCTAATTCAAGGATTTACGGTAATTAGCTTACTTGGTTACAATTAAGCTAATTGACACAGTAGCAAGTGTACTTTGCAGTTGACGAGCATTGTATGTGCAATGTGGTGACTCACTGGTGTCAAACTAAGGGAAACTTATATAGGTAAATCGACAAAGATTAACATAATTGGCGGAAAGGAGTGGTCTATCACTAATTGGTATTCCAATGGATTAAGGGGCCTTTTGATATTCATAAGTCAATGCATTCCACTATGATGCTATTTGTGGTGCACGGTATCGGGTGCATGCACTTTGTCCTTTAAGATAGTAAGAAAAGGTGGGGTAGATTTGGCTAGGATGACGTAACTGATAAAACAATGCCCACAAGTGAATTGTCCAATTGTCAATCTAGAGATCCAAAGTCTGGCAAAGCATCTGAGGAGGGTAGGGTCTAAAATAACTGTAGATCTGACTCACTTTCTGACGTCATGAATCGAAACTATGGGTCTACAATTGGGATAAGTGCCGGTTTGCAAATAGGGCATAGCTATTTACTGAAATTGGGGTATCAAAAACTAACACAAATTGCCATATGTACTTGTGATGTGTATTAAGATTTACAGGAGTGTCTTTATAAGAAACAGGTTTATAAGAAACTTAGTACTAGACACTAAAATTTAAGAAATTATCAGAACTTCAAGGAAGAGTTAAGAAGCTTAAGAACTTTCTGTACCATCTTTCACAGTTTCTAAACCCCCTTTTTAATTTAAGGGACTTTACAAGTTTCCAGTACAGTATGTTCTTTGTGTTAAGTCTAGGGTCACTACAAAAGACAATACTTTACGTTCTGTTTTCGTTTTCACTTCAGCTTTTGCCATTAAACTAAGAAACGTTTAAGAAACTTTTAGAACTGAAATGTGCCAAAAAATTAAGAAACTCTTCTACTGTAGATAACAAATTTATTGTTCTGTATTGTTCTTATTTTTGTGATGAAGTAAGGCATCAGAAAAATTTGAAGTTTTCGCTTTGATTTTCTGGCAAAATTACATCTTTTGTCACTCAAGAATAATTCAAGAATAGCCTAAGGTTCAAGATTAAAAAAAATTTAAGAATAGTAAGACTCAGCGAAAATTACCCCGCGGGCTTATTATTGTCAAGCACTTTAGAGGGTCCTTAATAAACTTTTAAAGCGTGAAAGGATTATCTATGGTGGAAAAATGAGAAAATTTTGGGAATCTTTATCAACAGCATCATGATTTTCATCACTTGTTACCATTTCTGTTTGCAGCACATAGACGCTTGATTTTGATTTATTTTGCTGCCGTACTAATGAACATCATCAATACTACTACGTGTATTCTCTTTATCAAGATAACTTTTTTGGTATTATTCACATTTTTGAGGGGGGCTAAATAACAGTTTGCTTCTGCAAAGGGGGGCTTTACTGGGAGGGAGGGCTGTACTGAGTGGGAAGGCTGTACTGAGAGGGAGGGCTGTACTGAGAGGGAGGGCTTTATTGAGAGGGAGGGCTTAAAAGAGAAAGAGGTGTGCTCATGGAGAAAAGAGTGTACTTCAATAAGAACCAATTAGGCAGCATCTTGAACAATACTTTTGAGGCATAGTACTATGTTAGTGCTAGCTAGTAAAATCAGTTTTGGGATATGATCCAAGACCAGTGGCGATAGTTTTGTAGCGTATTTCTGTCCACTGTTTCATGAATCACCGCCTGATCAAACTACTACAAAAGAGCCCGATTTAAATAAACCCACGTCAGGAACACTAAGTTGGTAGTTAAATAGAATTCTTTCTGCAGACGTGACTTTGTACCAGTTTCAATAGTCAAAATGACTCAACAGAGACACCTCTTATCAAATTATGTCCCTTTTTAGTACGTCTCTTGTTAGCATCAGAACCTTTTCAGAAAATGACAATGTAAGTGGTAGTTAAAGAAAATATAGGCTATTAATACGTTGACATAAAGTAAGATGGTGTAGAGCTCAGAGATAACCAGGCCTTTCTTTTTATGACGTATGGGGCTACCGTACACCGATGGTGCATAGGGTTCTTGGCGACACATGTCTTAAGGGTCTGTGGGGATGCTCCCCCATAGAATATCTATAAGATTACTATCTCTAAATTGAATGGGTTAGGCTGTTTATCGAATCAGTTGTTCCCAAATGCCCATGGTCAAAATACTATAGTATTCCAATCGCTTCAAAGTAAAACGAACTTTGAATTTTCGTCATATTACAGGAATTGCGTTATTTTTATTACTATCATTATTATTGTTGCTATTTTTGTACATCGCTATTTAAAAAAAATCTTATTAATATTATCCAAAATCACAGGCACTAATGGTGGAGCTCAGCCCAGTTTTAAACAGTTCTCTCGCTCTTTATCACTAGCATAAGACTAGGTAGCAATCACAAGAAGGATCGGAGTAACTGGCAACAGAGGAATCCCTTTGCAGCGGAAGACCTTGTGAAAATAACGAAATCTAGCGCATAATGAATTCGTCAGCATAGAAATCCAGGCAGGGAGCCAGATGACAACGAGCATAGGCTAGGGACGCTAAACTCCTTGAATTTTAGATTGCAGGAGCGTTTGGCTTTGGGTATACTTTACCAGGGATTGTAAATGTTACTGAATTATAAAAAAATTGCTTTATACATCTTGTGATCTCATTTCTCAAACAAAAATGATTGATAACTTCTATATCGATATGCTATTCCACATTTTGCCGTATTGGCACTGTTGTATTCAGGACCAGCCCAAAAGGGCGCAGGGTTTGCCAACACACAAACTCTATAAGTATCACTGGTTTCATGGAAGATCCGGTTTTAGGTGGTTAGATTGAATTTCCAGCAACCCCCTATCTCTCAAAACTACACACTTTCCGGTCTTGGCCGGTCTCTCTCCAAATCCTGGGAGCAACATCGCACAGACAAATCTCCAATCCTCAGAACAGCTAAGCCTCTCTTTGGATTCTTGACTGAGACAAAAGCTTGCAGATAGGTTTTCTTACCACTGTTCCAGCTAAAGAGGATCATCTTCGACTGATCTAAATCCTTTGAAAGGCTCCAACACAAAGTTCTTCATATTCGTCGGAAAAAGATTATCTTTTTAATAAAAGATACGGATATCTTATAGACGTTAAGGGAATAATGGAAATTCATGGAATAGTAATGGCCATCTATGTTCGATTGGTCGTAATGTAGGTCAGCTAATCTTCTCAAGGGGATCGATTTGATGTTTCTATTCGCCACTGTTGCATGATCATTGACAAACCATGTGCCTATTTTTGTAAGATATTGATACTGATAACAACTACTGAGAGTAGATTACGGCTAAAGTTTGAAATTAAGTCATAGATCAAGAGTAGCTCATCTCTCTATTTTTAATATGCAGATTTTATATAAGAAGGTCTTCAAAACTGACCCAGATGATACGTGGGGCGGGGGGTGGCTGTCAAATATCGAGATAAGCCTTTCGATTGTCCTTTAGTTGTGTTTCCCACTATATGGAATAAAAGTATAATATCAAACGCAAACAGGATGGGTTATGCGTATCACGAAGTCCTTATATTTTCGTATCGGCGGCCTATACCTGTCTGCCGTACAACTCTAGCATATCAAAATTAGCCCTGCAAAAATTTGCAGATCAAAGTAATAAGGAATTGAATGTTCCCCAAAGGGGGGGGGGCTAGAAACTGTTGCAAATGCTTCCTATGTTAATCGAGACAGCCCAAGCAATTCTGAATAGTATGCAGCAGTCGTAGCATATAGAGCATTGGGTGGGGGTTGGGGGTATTTGTGTAAAATCATGTATTGCCTCAATGGGATGGCAAAACCTCATTGGTTTCCTATTGTTGGGGGCATGGCCCCCGGCCCCCTACATGCACTACTGCTTACAAGTAATCATATCTGGAAGAATGACGTGTAGCTAAGACGGCTATTGCAAAGATCTACATTGACACTACACAATCAGTTGACTATGATAATTTGATCTTAAAATATAATACTCTGGAATCTGGACGAATTAGAAAATCGATCCTGAAGAGAATTAGGAGGGCAACTTTCTCAGTCCCACCACCCCGTGGCGCTTTTACTCCTGTTAGCATGCTCCATCTGGAATTACCCAATCATATTCTCTTGGGTTATCTTTGAGATTCTTTGAACTGCAAAGTGAATTAATGCCGCATCGTCTTCTCTATCCGCACATATATCATTCCCTGTATATGAAAGCCTGTCTATTCGCCCATAAAATCTCTGCTCCACCCTAAAACCTCCAAGCCAAAAATTAGATCATAATCTCGATTGTGTTCCAGAATGCCTATTTATCTGGACCATTATCTGATAGGACCATGATAATTCCAGTAATTTGATTTAAACCAATACAAAATGTATAAGGCAGCTTAGATCAAAGTAGAGCTTAGCATTTCTTATAAGATATTAGTGATCCAGATAGCATATATTAGAAACATAAGTAGACATGATTAAAGTGGCCAAAAGTGGCTGCAAACTTGCTAGCAGCTAGACCATATCGTCGGATTTTGGGCGTTGCCCGTAGCAATAAATATACTGCGGCGTGTCTTCGTCTCATAGTGGTAGTGGTTTATAAGAAAGTAGTACTCGATTGCTCAAGAAGTTAAGAAAGATCAGTGCTGGATTTCTGCGAATTGAGAGAATTGATACGATCATATACCCTTAAAATTCCGATATTGACTCAAGAAAACTATTGCTTTTATCTAATTTGGTAGATTTCTTATCAGTGTTTCTTATGGCAACCTGTGTCGTAGAGTGTATATGTATGTGTAGTGCCTGTTCGCCTGTGTAACACTGTAATGTTACGCAAACTCGGGGATTCTTGCTAAGAAAATTTAAGTAAGTTTCAGTTCTGAAATCATGAAAGAGCTAAGAAAGCTTCGGTACGGAGCAAAAGAAAACTTTCTTATTAAACAAAACGTGTATTGTGAACCAAACTAGGAACTAAAAGTCAGATCTTATTGAGAATAAGCTTCAGCTCGGCCACGTTATGGAAAACATGTAGGCACAATAAACCACCAGATAGTCTTAATAGATACTGTAAACCTTCGTTTACAGTAGTAGCTGTAAAAAATAAAATGATACTGATCGATTGCTACACCTTCACTTTACTTGCTACCAATGAAATCTGTCGTTGTAGAGCAAATTTTCAGCGGGCCCTGAGGGAAATATCTGCGTTGGATCTAGGACACTTTTCGTGTCAAATATGTGATGCAAATCATACCTTGCGTTCAGACCTGCTTACGTTTACAATCACAAATGCATATGTCCTTCGATTTCTTTCTCAATAATAAGGCACGTTGACAAGGCTCTCTACAGCATGATCACCACCAACTACTTGAAAACGTGATGATAAGTTTATGAAATCACCCCCGGGACATTGGAGAAAATTAACGGGGATCGTTTGAATACTGTACATTGTGTGTCAATTTTGTACCACGCTTACTCCATTACGAACGATTGTCACATAAAACAAAGATTTCTGCCGTATATCAATATACGGCTTATGTGTTAATTCAAATGCCTGTGTACACACGGTTCATTTAGACAATTACGCAACATCTTCCCTATGACCTACTCCTATATCACATGGAGTCTTATCACTTATCATACCCTTCTACCTGGACTTTTGCCCTGAAGTGTTCGCGATTTCCAAGCTCTTCGCGATCGCGTTTGCATATCCTTCTAATATTTCCTCTCGTGACATGCCCTTTTCCAAGAGTACCGTTCGTCTCAATATTTTAACACCTGTCATAATCATTTGAGAACTATTGATTGTTTATACAAGAAACGCTGACAAAAGCCTTGGATCCTCTCTTGAATTGAACCATTAATTCCAAATCAACTCGATACATGAACTGAGTAAACACCGTTGACTTTGCTTCTATCGTTAGGCTTATCGAGTGGACGTTCTAGTCTTAAACTGTACGGGGAAATGACACGTTGCAATTAGCTAATGAGTATATAGGCGCCTAATTACCTACAAAGAACAATTAAACACGTGATATTCTTACCTGTACCACATCGTGTTTTGCGGTTTGTCATCTTCAAAACTTGCAAAGTAGATCCTTTCTCCAACTCCTTTGTCACCGTCAGGGCTGACAGAAATCCCCAGGTACGGTCTTCCGTGTCTTTTCTTGAGTTTGAGCAAGGCATAATCGAAGCATGGCCCTGTAATAGGGTCTCCATTCACCCAGCCTTTTGATATTCTCAGACTCTGGACGCCAATCCATTCTACTTTCGAACCAGGTTTCATGAAGCCGACTTTTAATTCTTGGATACCTTCAATAAAATCTTTCTGGTCATGTAAACAATGGGCTGCAGTGAGGACATGACGAGGTGAAATAAGAACCCCCGTACAGCCGGAAGAAATACGTACAAAAGATATATATGGCTCCTTGTTCCAGAATATTGATGTGGGTATGTAAAATCTGTCGTCTGCCCCGTATACCAAACGCCTTTTACGACTGTGTTTTCCACTTAGTCTTGCATTGCTAATATTTTTGTACGAGAAAGTGCTTCGCTTCTCAGATACCGGTTTCCAAGTATTTAAACCCTCGAGCTTTATATTTGTAGTAACTCTTCTCCCATTTGGCCATACTGTCTCGTATGAGAGAAGCTTGGATAAATCTTCTGCTGCAATCATTTCATCTATACGTTTGTTACCATACGATGTCAGCAGCTCTCCGTTGTATTTTCCACTGAAATTGGTATTTCTTTCTGCATACCTGCCAAATGCACGTAGCTGTGGGAACACGGGGTCACTAAGTCCAGAATAAAGTCCTGCATATTCAATTGGTATGCTCAGCATTGCTGGAGAAAGTAAAGTAGTGAGAAAAATTATCATAACATAACCGTTTCCTGTTAAAAAATCCATTTCTCTTGGCTAGACTGTTTTGCAAACAAACAGCACCACTCAGATAAATTGAACACGAAAGGCTGTCTTCAGTGTTCACTTCGGCCTTGAGTGAAATGCCTGCAAACTAGTCAGTGCGAAACTTTTTATACCAGTGCTTGACAATCTCACTTTGTTTTGCCACAACTCTCTGTCGTATTAGCATCGGACCGTGACACATTCCATTCGTGAGCGGAGGGCGGATTTAACCACACGATGAGCAAACTCAGGCAATAGCCGCGCTGAATATCTCAGCGGAAAGCTATAGACTCGTTCGTTGTGAATTTTCGTCAAGGGTGTGCCTCCGGTCTTTCTTTATCTTCAACTGGGTAGGACTTAAACAATTTTGTAGCCATAAAAGGCCTTTGTATGTTTGGCATTCACAGCTTCTGGGCAGAACAGCTTCAACACAAGAACAATTGACAGCCTCTATATTTGCCTCAACTCTCCTCGATAAGCAATGTCAAATTTTGTTTTATGAATACTATAGCACGCCTCCAATTGCATTTTATTTGCCATTAAGTAATGTAATGTACAGGAACAAACTAGATGCATACATCGTACCAAGCATCATGTCTTTGAAAAGTAGGCTCAAAACTTGCAGCACTTGTGTATTTTCGTCTGCCCCCAAGCGCAATTAACAAACTCTTGTAAGGGACCGGTCAGTAATTATCCAAGGGGAGGGGTGGAAGATATCTAGAAGGGGACCGACATTCTGCACACTCAGTGGGAGGGAGATGAAAAACAAAGAGCATATTAAAAGAAGGAGTGTGGAATTTCTTTTGAAGTCGTGGAGTGGGGACCACACTCTTTGCATAAATCTGAGAGGGGAACGAAAATCCCATCAAATATATGAGTGTCTTCCACCCCCTCCCCACAAGTAATTAGTGACTCATCCTTAACCCAACTTTGAGCTAAAATAACTTGAAGATGGCTTGAAAAGTCATTAAATAGATAATTACACCTTCTTTTCTCCCATAGCACTGGTTCCTGTTCATATTTTAAGAGCTGAAGGATTTTGGTATGCACAAGTGTGATCTGCCATTTCATCATACAGATCTTACTTTCATTTCGGACGACTTACCGTCCAACGGAGATACCCATGCAAGTGAGCCGATAGGACCTCGAAATTTTATGACATTTACGCTTCTCAACTTATTTCAGAGGAAAGGAAGTAAAGTAATTGTTATCACGTATTCCCCAAATAAATCATATTAAATTTGCACACAGTCCTCCTTACTACTATGTGAAATAATTGATAGTAATTAACGCGCATTCAAGTAATTTTCTCTGTAATTGCCCTGTCTAAAATTTGCATCAAGTGTATGTTATATCATTATATTGCAATTCTTTAGCAATCAAGAGGCTATAAGAGGCTATTCTAGTGTCAAGTACAGGTAATAAAACACAACTCGCTGGCTATAGTTTACCTATAAGATGTCAAATGGACTTCCATTTGTGACAAATCTTTCCAGACCATGTGATAAAGTGGGTAGAGCATTTTAACACCTACAAGTTTTTGTTAGTGTTAATTCAATCACTTATGTTGCCGGATACTCAATAGCCTGACTTTTAGCACAATTTGGGTTTTCGAACAAGCCTGGCCTGGATTCACAATAATTATTGCGTGCTTGCAATTGCAAAATTGCACTAAAATGTCGCGACTCTTACATTGGGCGCACTAGTTAATCGAAAACCCAGATTGCTTCAAAATCTATGGCGATGACATGTTTCAGATTGACCATTTGTCAATATTTCACCTTTTTAGCTTATTATCCAGCTAAAGTATATACAGTTTCATAGAACTTCATCTCATTCAAAAGAACATTCGATAGCTTACTTCTCATCCCTTCTTCCAAGTTTCAGTTTTCACCTAGTTTCAATTACTTATGAAAGACTTAAATTTCACTAAGACTAAATCCCATCTTCAATCTCGTTTTGGTGGTATCTAAGTGAGTTCACAGATCATAGGCAGTGAATGGCTCATTTGTTTCTTCTCAGTTCACATTTATGTCCTGAAGCCTGTAGCTTTTCGTAATTAAATAATATAATAAGAACGGGTGTGAAGGAATTTTCAGATCTCAAAATCTCTCCATACTTAATTCTCAAGATGCATAGGTGTGCTCTTCCGTAACTAACCTAGGCTCAATCTTCAGCGAGGGCTGGTTAATTCTCATGTGCACTGCAAGAACTAGCTTGGTGTCAGCGCAATGAGGGGACTTGGGGGGCATTTCCTCTCTCCATGATAAATTTTTATTCATCTCAATTCGATGAGAAAAGATTTGACTGGTTGGAGATTTTTAGCACTATATAATTCTTTGTTTTGCCTGATGATTGCTCTTTACTACCCTTTAGTTGCTTACATTGTTGTGCTCTATTGTGCTGAAAGGTGTGGCCCACAAATGGCGCGATCCGTGAAAGGGCATGACCTTCAAGAGCCCCCAGCCTGTGATGACTGACGCCACCCCTAAACTAATGTGGGCTGTTTTTAACCCGAAGCAAGCCCAGAGTTGTTTATGTAGTGGAAGCACAGCAAAAAGCAAGAGCAATCCTTTGTCTATTATCGATATCAAATCTCAATTAACGATTGTATCAAAGGTATGCTCCAAGTGGTACATTAGACATCCCATCATTCCGTTGATGATCGCATGCCTTAAGGCATCTTCTTTACAGTGTTGTAGAGAGACCTGGGTGTGGCTATTGCAATGAGCCTATATTCAAATCCTCCTTTTCTGTAATTGGATATATTATGAACATCAGCCATAATTCATTTACTTTGACCAAATATCCCCGCTCTGACTTTGTGCAGTGTAATCAAGGAATCTTCACTATGATTTTAGAGTCCAGCCTCCCTATAGGCAACAGTTTTTTACGTATTTTATCTCTTTTCCAAGACATACTTACTCATATGACATGGGGGACGGAGCCGGGGGAACTGGGGGGGGGGGCTGTAGTCCCTCAACTTTTATAGCAAGTGTACTTTAGTACCCGTTTTAGTACCCTCTACATCCCCGTGATCCTCTAATGTTAATTTTTCCACTCGAGCCTCACCCGACTAAAAATATTGCTCCGCCGCCCCTGTATTACAACTGACCAGTATGCAGAGCATCTGGTTTAAGAGTCCAGCCTCCTTTTGATAACAATAGTTGTCGACTTCACTCTAAAGGCCTACTTACCATACTTATCTAAAAGGCAACCAAGTGTAGTGTCTTGTGTTTTAAATGCGAAGCTTACTATTGAAAGCAGAGCTAAATATTAATTCATACCTAGGTGCAAATGTATTCTTTTAAGAAATATGTTATTTTGGGAGTAGAGAATAACTATGCTATTTTAAGTTACCTTTTCGTTACAATTCTACAAAGGTCCAGCGTCATAGTCACTCCTTGAGGGTAGGTAGAAAGTTGGCTCAGGACAGGTTACATATATAGTTAAAAGATGTTTTGGATCAAAGTGCGTTGAGAGTGACATTCCTAATATATTTATAGTTTCTAAAAATGCTGAACCAGAAACAAACTTATAATTCTAAACACAGTAACACTTTATTCCCCTTCAATCACATTCTGTCGATGTTTTTCTCACTCCTATAACCCCTGTGTCTATAATGTTACATTACAAAACATAGAGTAAATGTACTTTGCTTGTAGCAGTGCCTTTTGTGAGAAACATTTACAGCTGCCCATTAATCTCGTGGCTACTATATTGAGGACAAATATTTCATTCCCATAAACATAAAGAACTGCACTTGACGAACAGGCACTGAAATCATTCCTGTTTTGTTACCATACTTATTGGAAATGAAACTGCATAAACAAATCTCTATTTTAACTAGAATCTCTTTTAATAGATATAGATATACAATGTATCATGCGCAGATCTCTCTCTAGAACTGCACACAGAGTTTTAAGAGCTGCACATTTATCACGTTAAGAAACCCAGGCTTGTATGTAATAGCGCTTCACTTCTGCTATATAGGTTGTAGAACTCTGATCGCTTAGATGAGTTCCGATTGTTTTACCTGGATTTGGTTCTGGTTTCTTCAAAACAATCTGTTTAAATATTGACGCATAAACTGTCTCTGTTATTCAAGCAAGAAGCAGAAACGATAAGAATAGCAGACTACGCCTGGGAGACTATATTGATAATGTCAAGCAATGGAAGAAGTGAAAAGTAATCACCAAATGTCTAATTCCTCTAATATATTTCTGTCTGTCAGATTTATCTACGGAACTGGAGAATTAAAAGCAGATTTAAAATATGCCGATCTGAAAACAAGAGAAGAGGATCGAATAGTTCTAACTCAAAGCCGACTGGCCACGGTCATTTCCATACATCGGTTTATTCCTTGCATTGCCTGTGTAAATTCAAGCAAAATATATAGATATATATCAATATATATAAATTTATATATATATATATATATATATATATATATATATATATATATATATATATATATATATATATTGATGTATATATTTATATATATATATTCATATTTGTATAAAATGCTGATATATAAATATTGAAGAACTAATAAATTAAAATTGATTAATTTGTTACACAACACAGTAAGTGATTGCAAAATAGCATTTGCTATGGTTCATCGGTGGATTTCTTAGGTTCCAATCAAAGGATGGGAATTATATTTATTCCACGAATGAGAATTTCTCCGCAGCTCGTTAGTATGCTGGGGTGTAAGGCTGCGGAATTAATCGTTTTTAGATCAACAGTTTATTAGGATGGAATACCCTTAATATAACATCTATGTTTGAACCTAGGTCAACTTGCAAGAATAAACTTGTGGATTTCAAGAATTGTATGTAAAGGGATTTGGACATCTCAAAAGTTTCTTCAATAACATTACAATCTATCTTCCAAAGTAACATTTGATCCATCCTCTTTCATCACTAGGCAGGGAAAACTTAACTGTAGTTTTTGACATATACCTATTTCAAACAATATGCATATATGAAAAGTTGATAGGTATGTTTGAATAACTAGGAAGACTTGGATCTCCCTGTAAATTAAAAATCAAAAGGTGAACTTCATCGGTGGACGCTGACACCCAAGCTTCGCTACTCATTTCTTTCAACCCAAACAAGGCTAGCTGTAGGTAAACCTCATTAGATTTGTTCATTTAGTTTTTGTCATAGATTCAAATTACCCATAAATTTTCACGCTACTTAACTCAGGCCCTAAAATTAGACATGTTTACAGATACATATTTCTGCTAAAATTTGATGTGGTAAAAACTAAAAATTATCAAGATTTCTAAGGAAATGTTCATGTTATGTAAAAATTAGTGAATTTTGATATATTTCAAAGGTACAAATGTTACTTTTGTTCGTTTTGTTGACTTACTTTCGATAAATAGGTATACCCTATGTACTAATACACACCTTCCCCAACTACAGTTTTACAGTCTCGATTTACAGCACCACAAAGTCAATAAGATCAAGATTTATTTTAGACCCAGATCTAACTACTGTAGGATATACTGAAATCATTTATTCGTTTACCTTTCCTAAACTTAACATCTTCAAATTAGATAAGATTTAGAAAATGACATGGATGATGAAACTGAGAGGGAAAGTTCACAAAGTTTCTGTTTTAGTATATTTGCCGGCCCATATAACCTTCGCAGTTACTATCACTTTGTTTAGGTTTACAAGACAAAAAATAACTACTCTCCAGTCCGGAATGGACGTCCCCCCGACTATTTATTTTTTCAAAAAATGTACACCAGGACATTCTTGTTGCAACAACCCCCCCCCCCCGCTTACTATTTTTGAGCCATGAGGAAAATTTCCCAACCAGACCCAGAATTGTCCAGCGAAAGTAACTCGTTGTGACTTTTTCTTGCGCTGAAAAAATGCTAGCGTGAAATGCGTAATTGCTGCAAGAAGCACTGAAAACGCAGCCGACAGTTGTACCAATGATGATGACATTATGAACGACGATGACAGACACATTTTTAGCATGCTAGAAATATGTAATAGACGTAATAATGTTTTTCAAAAAAATAAAGTTTGTTATCCAATGCATATGTTGGTCTTCTCTCCACATCCATCTATAACAGCCCACTCCATAGACATTCACCTTGGAGCTTTTTCTACCCACCCCCCAGCTTATTGCAACCCTCCGCTTATTTACTTTGAGACTTTTTTCCAACCTCCCGCTTATTGTCACCCCCCTTCTATTCCGGACTGGAGAGTACGTAAGAAGCTAATTTTCTAACAAATTAGCATACTAACTTACTAAATAACTACCTAACTTACTAACTAATTAACAATCCAATCAATTTGGATTTGTATAGATTTTAATTTTGGCATTTTTCACATTATGAATTGGCTCTTCTAGCAAGTCCTGTTTCAATATTGTGCTTAAATCTTGAAAATTTCTAATACATTCCTTTATACATTATTCCATTCTTTACAGCACAGATTTAGTTTACTAACAACACTCGTTCTTATGAGTTATTAATAGGATAAGCAGTGATTTATTGAAATAACAAGCAAGCATGTTTTTCAAGTTTACAAGAATTTCATTACGTAATGATCATTAGAATAGTGTTAGGTTAGGAGTGGCAAACTTTATATGTACAAATTTGCTGTGATTTTGACCTAAAAGCATTTCTATTCTATTTTGAGATAAACACTCTCTATATTTTCTACACCCATCTCTTTTTAACGTCTCTTGTAAAAAAACCGTTCTATTTATAAAATTGTTGTCAATGTATTTTGAGGGTCCTTTAGTTATTCCCTTGTCAACGGTATTTGCTTGTCTTGTCTAGCCGTTTACGTGTCTATTTTTGTGCTGTTACGTCTTCAAGTTCAAGTTGTGCACTGCAAATCCTGGCTCAGACATGCTGACTTCAGATATCTCCTTCAGTATGGCCTTGTGTAGCATGCATGCTGTCCTTCGTTGTTAATGCCAAACATCCGTCAATTGAATCATCCATGTACATTTTATTGTATTTCCTAACAAACATCAACACAAAATCGTGAAGTAGCTATTCTGCATAATTTCGTTTGACTTTAATATAGCATTTTAGAGTTTTCCTTTTAACGTAGCAGGTTCCTTGCTTCACCTTTTTTTGGGGCCCTGTTGACCTTACTCAGTCGAAAATTTGAGAACATACCCTTTACAGAATCTATAGCTCGTCACCCAGAGGACACACTGAATAGTGAATGTGCAATTCTTCTCTTAAAAAGAACTACACAAAGCCATGCATCATCGATAAATATCGCATAAGGGTGGAATCACTTCAAAGACGCTACCTCCTTCCTTTATCGCAGATAACACATGCAGGTAATAAATTTGCTAGACAACGACATGACTTTCTACTATTGTAATACATATTCTCAATTGATTCTTGTATGAAACCGCATCTTCCTCAACGAGCTTTTCGAAATCAATTCTATGTCATCTTAGAGAATGAACAAATTGCCTTTGGGTGATTTGGATCCGATATATATTGCAGTTTATTCACTTGATAATTGCCGCGACATAGCAACCCCTTTCGATAACATTCCAGTATGATAAGATTATTACTCTCTAGCAGTTATTGACGCCAGTGAGGTTAGGAGCTATTAGCAAGAAATTGAAACATGAGCACAGTTACTCTCCGAGCTCCAACTGAAAGGGGGCCACAAAATTCGAGGGAGCTGGGGAGACTAGCAAGACTTACTAGCGAGTGGAGCTGAAGATGTTGGGTGTGGAGATTCATTCGAGAGCTCGAGGTACAATGGGCTAGAATCAAGGATATTTCGGGAATCGTTTCTTTTTTGTGAAGAAGGAGGTGATCAAGAAATGCAATGCTCAGACAAACCACCAAATATAATTAGACTTGCATCAAATTGCTCTGCGACATCCTTTGAATCATACCTTGCGGCAGAAGTTTACTGTTCTGTAAAAACTAGTGCGTAGCTCTATGTCTCCATAATAGTACGGAAGCGATACCCGCAGTAAAATGCTCTATTCATATTTTCTCCTCCATCCCTCCTCCTCATTGTAACTTGTAACAGAGTGGGGTTTATTACTAAGAGAAATTTCCAACGGCAGTTGAACATTGAAATTCTGATGGAATTACTTCTCTTTGGAGAGCTTACTTTTGAGAGAAATTTTTTACTTACGAAGCTGAGATTTTTACTTACGAAGCTGAACAGATGACTTTTCATGCGTCAGATTCAGAAAAGCAAACTGTAGACGAATTAAGGCACAAAGGAACAAGGAACTTATGGCATATGTTCTCATCTTTCTATTTAATCTAATTGAAATCCTTTTTGCTATATATCACAGATTGATTCTCTCTCAGTATAACTCGAGTATTACCGGGTTTCAACTCCAGAGATTTGAATTTCCAACTCTGGAAGAAACTCTTCAACTCCTGGAAACATCAGTATATCCAACTTAAATGGGAGTCAAACGCGCCCAACCTCGTCCAACATTTCACTGAACATTTCCATCAGCTGATAATACCTGTCCAGCGACGCACTTAAGAAACCTTTAAGAACTATCTACGCATGCCCAAAAATGAAATGTTGGATGAAGTGTTGGATGAAGTGTTGGATGAGGCTTTCAAACGAATTCAACATTTCAAAACAACATTTGTGTTTGATCTCGATCAACCTTCATCCAGCATGAATTTGCAAATGTTGGATGAATCAATATTGGTAGCTGAGCGTCCAGCAATTCACCCACCATTTCTTTTGACGATGTTGGATGAAATGTTGGAAGCGTACTAGGCCTTTAGAATGACCTTTAAAGCAGATATACTTTAAGTAGCAAAAAAGGCTGCTCCACAGCATATTATCCCTTCTGACGGACTGTCGAAATAAGAGTCAGATCAATTTTGCCTGTGTTCCAAGCCGTAAGGCCCTAATACTAGCCTGCTTAATACCTCCAAAATTCTCCACGTAGCCAGAGAAAAGTCTAGAAGGCAACAGAACGATTTGCCTCTAGCTGTTTTAATCTCCATTCTGTACTACTTGATTGATGAATAGACATTTTGACAGTGTGGCCGCATAATATACAATGACATAGCTACCGAGGCTGTGAAAGACAGGTTCGAGCTTTAGTAAATTGTACGTGAAAGAACTCTCCCTTCCCTACTTTAAAGTGGGTTTGTCATAGGAACGTAGTGGCGACTTCATTTTTAATACATTATCCAGCCTTCAGCAATTTACAGCAATTTTGGATCCTTCCATCGTCTCCCATGTGGCCATTTGATATCTATTTGCATCTTTTGCTACCTTGAGTTCTCTCTGGCCACCTATCCAATCGACCCTTTGTTGAACATTCGTCATGACGGATAAGGGTCACATTCGCCACTGCTTAGCAGATCCCATATATATTTCTGTGAAAGTTGTGCCAATCGCTGAATAGCTGCTCTCACTTTTGAGTCTTTCATTTGCTTTACTTTTTCAATGATGAATGAATGCCATTGTATTGAGCAAGGAGAACTCCTGAAGTTAATTGACAAAGCAGGATATTGAAAGAAGATAACAGGGCAAAGAGGCACATAAAGATTGTTCTGTCTTTGTATAACTGTGAAACAGTGTTATAGCAGCTACAGGTCTCTAGAATGATTTGAGTATTGGGTTCTGGTTTCATAAATCAATGTAAAGGCTATTTTTCTTTCACAAATATGTCAAATTGGCCTTGGGTATTCATGTTATCCGAATTTGACTCACAACTGAATTCCTTTTTGCGTGTTTTGCTAATCCTAAATTCTTACACTTTGGGAGAAGAACTTTAACTGTTTATAATTTACCTCAATGCAATAGTTTGTACGCAGACAAGCCAATTATGCACTACCTTACATAGAGAGGCGTATGATTGTATGTAATTGCAGTAGTTTGTTCTGAAATTTATCAACAATTTGCTCATTCAGCCATCTCAGTTTCGTCTGCCATTGAAGATGAGTTTGGAGGTTAAATGCTCCCAACTGTTTGAATATGTGGTAAGTTAGATTCGTCCAAAACACTATGTAAACTAATGGCGATTCTCACACGCATATTATTGACTTCATCTGCCGCTTCTGTCCATAATGGGGGCCCATCGCTATGTTTTCAAAGGACATTTTCTTAATACCTATAGGGCATGGTTCTTAATGCTCCCAGGCACCTTACTCTTTCCTGCTTCACAGCCGCTAGAGCCACTACCTAATCCCTGCCCCCCCCCCTATTCCGGCTCAGCTGACTACGTGCCTGAATAATCATTGCGAAGTTTGAAGATCGAAAGCTCAGTTGATCAAATTCAACTCATCCCTAAGCAATCAGCGGAAAATGGGAAATTGTCCGGCATGCTTCTAAAACGTGACATACATAACTTAAACATCGTTGCCAGGCTATAGATGAGATAAAAATTAAGCCCGTAGAGATTGGTGAAAATCCAGTTGTCTTTCATGATGAATTTATTGAATTATATGAAAATGATGAGTGTTATCAACGACAGATATCTTGTATGCAATGTGACTAAAGACTAGGCTGGAATTAAAGCAAAAATTTCAACGAATTACTAATCGTTAGGAACTTACTTTACATGGATATCTGGAGATTTGAAGATAGAGATTTGCTCAAGCAGATTGGCGTGATCTTTATGAAAAGGATGAAGTCAATGGCGAACGACAGATAGTTGCCGTTGGCAATTACCATGGAGATTCAAGCAATGTCTACAACAAATCTTAGGTTCATCCGGCAGGTACCTACCTTGGCTCAAATGTTGTAGTGCAAAGCAAATAAGCCAGACTCTTCCCGGGCTAATCCATCTCCTTTGAAAACAATCAAGAACTAAACCACATGAGAAAGAAGCGCAGGGAAAAGAAATGGTCTTCAGGACAGTTTGTTTATATGGTGCAGAACGGAATTTCAATGGGAAGAGAATGGAAACTGTTTTGATTGACATTTGAGTTATGCTATGGAGTCGGTCAAGGACAGCAACAGCACACACTGTATATCCTTGAATTAGTCCTCTGGGGAGTTACTTATTTTCGATGCTTTTGGGTGCGGGCTTATTCGAGGGGAGGGTTTATTCGAGGGAGGGCTTATAAAATTATTTGACAAATGTCGTATAAAAAGCTTATTGTCAAAGCTCCTTTTCTCCATAATATTGCAAGAACAGTCTAAATTTAAGCATTAGTCTTTATCAAAGTCTTTATCAAAGTCATCATCCTCAGGGAAGGGGGCTTAAGCGAGGGGGGCTTATTAACAATTTGAAGTTCTAGCTTGGGGCTTATTCGAGGGAGGGGTTTTTGAGGGGGGGGGCAATTCGAGCATTTATGACAGGCACTTTGAACATACACTATCTTTATAAGAACGTATATATATATATATATATATATATATATATATATATATATATATATATATATATATATATATATATATATATATATATATATATATATATATATATATATATATATATATATATATATATATATATGTATAATATACATATTGGCTGTGCCCCCCTTGCGAATTCAAGCTGGCTACGGGACTGCTTATTCTAAAGGAAGACATACTCGAGGGGCTTATTCTAGGGAAGGGCTTTTTTGAGGGGAACTTGTGGGATGCATGTAGCATGAAAAATTTACCTTCTAAGCTCTGTTTCTCTATTATATAAGAAGTTTTTTCAGTTTTCATTGATTTATCAATTAATCTTATATACAATCTATCATTACATTACAGTTACACTACAGCTAATTATAGAAAAAAGCATAATTAAATTCAAAATTCAAACTACATTTAACATTGATTACATTTTACACAAAAGGGACGATAACATTTTACAAGGTTGTATTTAAGATTAATTGACTAAGGAGGAACTCTCTAAATAGATAGACTAATCGAGAGAGAGCCCCCCCCCCCCCCCATTAAAAACAAAGAAAACTAAAAGAATTTTATTAAAAAAGAACAACAACCAACCAGATGTTTGCTTATCAAGTAGCAATGAGGACTTCTCATCAATCTTTGAAGTGGGCTAATAGTAGTTTCAATGTAGGTATCAGTCTATAAAGAAGGTTTTGAGACTGGATCGAAATACTGAAGTAGAACCAGAAACACGGATGAAAAGTGGAAGTGTGTTCCAAAGTTTGGAGCCAAAATACTTAATTGATTTAAGACCGTAAAGGTTAGTATTTTTGAAAGATTTAAAAAGGTCTTTTAGAAGAACAGCTGAAATGTAAGCACAATTCTCTATCAAAGTGCTCATCATTTTGTCAGTGGATCTACAGCCTCACTCTGGAAAATGCCAGATGGGAATAAAGCTGGGTCCTTTAACCAGCATGCAATGCGGAAACGTGTGAAGAGCACCTACACACGGGCAGCATTTGGCGGGTGCGTAGATCTGCAGTGTACACAAAATGGGAACGGAAACTCTTGCGGAACTCCAAAAGGCTGCTCAGCAGATTAGAGATGGTTTGAAAAATGTTAATGAGGATATTAAGAAACTGACAGGCAGGGATCCAACAGATAGTTCAAGGTGAGGGAATATACCAGATCACAGTGGCCTAATGTTAGTGTTTAGGATCGTGTTGGCAGACCGTTCTTACCTGCAGCCAAGTGTGCAGCTCTCTGCAGTCCCTCATAGATGTATGAAAGTGGCAACTTTCTTTTGAAATAAAGCAAGTGCTACGGCCGATGACCAGTAATTCAAATTCGAATACTTAGTTTTATCACTGTAGGCAATCTGCAGTTAGGAAACCAATTCATCTAGTTTGGTTTCAAATTCAAATAAATTACACTTGCTTCTTTACTTTTTTCAGGGTGCTAAACAAATGTGCAATTAAGCTTAGAAGCTATAGGGACCTTCAGTACTTAAGTTTTATTCTTGTTCTTGTTTAGAGAGATTGCATACGGTGGGCATTCAATGTACTAATTCGTAGACTGTTAGAAAGGTGTGTCTGCTGACATGGAGTGTGTTTGTTGATATTGCGTGTGTGTTGGCAGGGTATGTTTACATGGTTGACATGGTGTATTTGAAACATGGCTTGACTCTTTAAATGTTCATTAAGTATTAGTGCTACTTTCTTTAAGCTTAAGTTTACCTATAATGTTTCATTTTTTGATAAATGGTTGTGAAGTAAGTCAGATGTTGCATTTGTTGCATCATATCAAAATATACTTATATACTTATGTTTGAAAAGTATTGCACTACCCTTCTCAAAATTGTGACTACCAACAGCCAAAGGTCTAGTCCAGATATTTAACTTAGTCCAGATATTTAACTTAGCAGAGCTATCACAGCCAGATCATCTTCCTCCATACTTTGTGTAGAAGATATTTATCAGCTTTCCAGTTTGGAAGTAAGATAAACTTTGAAGAAATATTCTTATTATTCTGTGTAAAAATGCACAAATTTTTGAGGCAATGCTGCCAAAAGTTTGGACAATAACTTTTTACAAGGTATAAATTACATATAATAGATTAAAGCATGTTTGAATTTCAATATTTCAATTTGAAAATATTCCAGGCCTTGGAAGTGAATTTTTGGTAGATTGCTTCTTGAAATCTGAAGCAAAAAGGCTTTAGTTCATGAACCAAGTTCAGATGAGGTGATTTTTGGTGTCATCATCTAAAGGGGTGTTTTGATATATATCAGAGGTCACTAAGCTTTCTTTGTGACCAGATAGTTGAAAGAATAACGAGCATGGGCCCCATAATTAATCTGCTCAATACTTGCAAGTCAGAAAGAAAGCTCTTAGAAAAAGGTTTAATACAAAAAAGAAAAAGATGCAATAATATGAAATGTGGAAGAATATGAAAAACTGGATAGTAAGGATTGAGTTGAAAAGATCATTTATATAGCCTGTGCTCTGGTAGAAACCACATAAGTGGAAGTTTGCCTAAATGGCATGTCCAGTGGCATTGCAATACATCTGTCACCTGCAACTGTACCATGATCTAAAATGGTTTTACACTTGATATATAGAACTAATTCAGCAGTATTTCTATTATTGTGAAGTCTGATGCATTCTGGATTTAAATGCACAGGAAGCTCATGGCCTTGTTGAATAATGCATGCTCTTACAGTATATTGTTATTCCACAACCCACAAACTGATGCAAGAACTTTTAACTGCACCCCTTCAGCACGGCAGTTAGCATTTCTGTCAAAATATTTTATTAGTATTTTGACAGTAGTTGTACTTCCAAACTGGCCTAATAGTGTTTAGCAGCATTATTAGATGAAAAACAGTCTTATCAAGAAACAGGATTAAAGAAGACAAAATTGTTCAATATCACATGGGACAGACCTTTTTGCACCAAGTCAACCCAGAATTGGAAGTTTCCCCTATGTTTTGCCAGGGTGGTTGGTGGTTTTCCAAGAGTAAAATGGAAACTTCGTGTCCCATATTCTAAAATTAGAGGAGAATATGGGAGAAAAAGTTTCCATTTTACTGGCAGAAAGTGATTTATTATGCTTCCTTTGGAAGGCCACAGCCTAAGCAGACCAGACTTTTAGACTGTATAGATAACTACTGCAATTAATTACAAATAACTGTAGACACCAAATAGTTCCTTCCTTTAGCTTTTTTTTCTTTATTTATGCTTTTACTTTACTGGACACACGTTTATAACAGCTTTAAGTAGTTAAAGTGTTTATCCAATTTAAATATATGTTCATTATTATTATTATTATTATTATTATTATTATTATTAGATCCTTATCCTTCAGGAGTGGTTTACTGGGAGACATTGAATTTATATAGAAAATTCCAATTTATTTGACTTACTCAAATGGTGGGGCAAACTTTTTTGAGGACACAAAACACTTTCTCTTCAGTCCCCACCAAGGCCATAAATAATGACCACTCCCTAAGGTCACTCAATACTTGTGACAATAGTTGGACTGCGTATTCAATGGCTGGAATTTCATATCAAAATTCATGGCATGGCTAGAAGACAATGTGTTTTTTCTGCCCAAAGGGCTGGAAAAGGTCATTTCTTCTGAAACTTTGGCTGGAATTTCAAGTTTATCTCAGTGGACACCCTGTGAAGGTGCAAAGAGTATTTCCCTGCCTTGACTGAGCAAATTGAATGCCATGAACTATTAACATAAAGTTTTGTAAATTTTTATGGGTATGCCCTTTGCCACTGTTTGTTGTTTGCTGTTTATTGCAATATTTTACCTGTGTAGTTACCTTAATGGAAGCTCTGTAGTTTGCTGAGAAGGTCATTTATTTCATACAATTTCTAAGCCTTGTATGCAAGTTAACTAATGTATGTTCACAAATTTTATGTACTGTTTATAACTTAAATGGAAGTGGTGTGACAGTACAGAACAAGTCTGCTGAGAGGTGAACTGGAAAGTGACATAGCGCTGCCAACAATATTTATGTATATAAGGATTCTAGAGTGTAAACTGTTCCATTTGTTGAAGAGCTTCTAATCTTTTGGCAATTTCCTCAAGCAATGAAACCAAACTAAATTAGTTTCTGATGTGCTTATACATATGTAGTATGTTTGAAGAACTATATATGCAAAGTGATCTGAAGGTTTCTTCTATGTGTGCTCTACAAAGTTTTCAGTTTGGGACATACAATGTTTTCAGTGTAGACCAATTATTAACTTGAAGAGTTTCCAAGATACTTTATGGTAGAACAAGTAAGGACAATTGAGTATGTGTTATTTGTACAGCTGTGTAGTGAACAGTCTCTACATAATCTATCAACTTTTGTACTGTTCTGGAGTTTTGCATGTTTGTCCTAGGATTTGATTTCAACATAGTCATTGAAATCCAAGCCTACTTTCAGAATGAGCTGAGAGAACATTATGGTTAAAGGTTATAAATATGAAATCACCTTATAGTGCTAGCTCTACCTTTTCAATTTTTTCATTGCTGCTTGACAATTTTTTGTGGAGTGGTGAATGGTGAGTGCAGAAAGCTGAAAGTGTATTAACCCATTGTTAGAAGACAAACCTTTGTTGAAACCATTTATCCCCAATGGCATCCACCTACTTGGATTTCTGTTATGAACCTTGTATTTAACCAGAATAAATTGCATGTTAGTTGTTAGCTTGGGAATCTTGTTTGTGTTTTGATGACGTGATTTAGATCATTGCTGGTCATGTATCATCTCTGTATGCACATCAATATATTAAATACAATATAATACAATACAATATGTTTCAGATATGTTCTTGGCACTCATTTATAATATTCAATTAGCTTATTGCAATACAATTATATATTGACACAATATAGACTATGCAGTATTTTGTAGTGTCATATTGGACATATTGTAGTCATATTGTATTGTCTCTAGTTGAGATGCAAGATAAGCATTGAATTAGTAGAGAAATAGTCTGGATATTATGCGTCCAGAACTGGCACTGAATTTTTGTATTGAGAGGAAGAGAATTTTTTATTATTATTGGTTATAACAGTTAGAGGAGTGAGTGCTTTTTACTGACCTGTTGACTTGAGTATGTGATTGTCCTAAAAGGAAGTATAGGTTGCATACAGCCATTTTGCAGGTATAGACAGAATGCTCCATAGCATGTCTGCCTGTCCTATTCCCTTTTGTATCCAGTATGATTTAAAAAATGTTGCCAAAAGTACTTCCACTGTAATTACTTTGCCAGTAATAGGTCTTTCAATGAGTAAATTAGACACACACTGCCAATCATGTGTGGGATCATTTGCACATGCTAAACATTCAGTTGTGAGAGTTTTCCTTAGTACTTAGGTGTATATTTTGTATAGAGCTAGCTCAAGCGACAAATCGAGCATGGGAACTGGCCTGTGTGCATGCCTGTGTGCTTATGTGCAATCATGTGTGTCTCATTGAAAGGCCTGTTGTAATATTAACTTCATGTGAATTGAGTTATGGTGTGTTCTTCAAAATTGTTCTCAAATGGCATTTGATTACATCTGCTTGCCTTGTATGTAAGCTGGTTTAGCGTGATGATGGTGTGTACCTTAGATAGTTGCATTGTTGTCTGTTTTACTCCTGCTCACTCATTATTCCTAAACATTTGATATGTGTCCTCCAATAATTTGACTTGATAGTTTTGTATGCCTTAAAATTCATTTCTTGTATTAATCAGGCCTGTCAGCAGAAGGGTTCAATTGAAGAGGAATTCATTCAGTAGTAACAGCAGGCAAACAGAGCCTCAGGCAAAACTTAGAAGAGATTCAAATACAACTGGTGTGAGAAGGTTTGTTTAAAATTTTATTCAAAGTCTGTAATATGTAGCACTTTGTAAGTTTCTCACTTCCATCCTTTTCCCCTAGATTAGAATCTTCTATTATTGTTAGGTTGGCTTGAGAGATTTGTAGAATATTGTTTACAAATTGAATATGATTTTACAAATTGCTACAAAAAATTAGTTAGAAGCCATATGCACTGTTTTTTGCAAAGCCTGAAAGATTTTCATTGTTTTAAATTATTGGCATGTATGTCCATTAATATGAAAACCTTTACAAACGTTTTTTACATTAATCAAGTAGTAGTCATGCATGCCAATAGTCTATACCAATGAAATGTTTCAAACTGGCTCTGCGTATTGGCTATAGTAAGTGATTGGATGACAGCATGGCTCATACAGGGCCTGGAACAGTGGGTGAACCTTGAGAATTTTTTATGGTTAATTTTGGCTAAGGGTTCATCCTTCACTATCACATTATCACCAATCATTTGCTTACAGGTGAAGGGACTACAAACAGGGCTCGTGCAGGTCCTTGAATTCCTTGAAAAGTGCTTGAATTTGAAATTCCATTTCAAGGGCACTTGAAACTCCTTGACAATGGGAATTTTTCCTTTAAAATTGATCACACTCCTTGAAATTTATGAATATTTACTGTTTACATCATTCAGAGCAATAGAGAATGCAGATAGCTTACAGAAGATCATACAAGTAAACTCGTTGCATGCCAAGAAATTTTCCATTTTCGTTATTTTAGGCTTCCTGGGTATTCACTCATGTGCTATAATCTCCCATGAGAACTATGAGACATCTGCATGCAGTCCGCTAAACTTATGGTTACTCAACTAAACATTGAAAAAACAACAGAAATCATTGGTGACCTCTTTCTCAAAATACAGCTTTTTACTTAAATTCTATTGTTTCAAACATGTAGAAAACGTTTCATCTCAACATATGGCTTCTGTTCGAATGCTTTTGCTATGGAAGTGTACAGATTGCGCACTCCCACAGCAAAAGATTCTTGAAAATATACTCAAAGTGATCCTACAAGACAAAATGCGGAGTGGAATGTTGCATGATAACCATGAATGTATATATGTCTGTCATATTGTGTACTTATTGTTCCAGAGTGATGTTTTGCCACAAAATTGCAACATGTTGTTTTGTAGACAGCAAATTCCTTCTACAGGAAACTCAAAGAGGAGTCTAGAATTTCTATTGTGAGCAATAACAGGCTGAGCCTATTCTATCAAGGTATATTCTAGGATCGAGTCATATAGTAAAAATTTTTGCAACTTTGACCTAAAAGTTTCCCACAGAAAGCAAATTGCCCAGCAAATTATGTAAATGCTCCAATTTTGAAGTCTCTAGCATAATTTTTCAATCTTTAGCAACCATTTTCGTGCTCTATGAAATGTTTAGTGTTATTACTATACGTATTTTTTCATCTTCTTCACATTTTGATACCTTTGGAAAAGTCACGTTTCCTGTTCAGGTAAAACATACCAAACAGCCATATAGCAGTGCGAAATAAAATGACTTTGGTAAGTTCAGAAAAGAAGATTTTTAGTCTTGTTTCATTTGCAAGGACCAGAGTTTGAAGCAAGCTTTCGATAAACCTCAGGGTCCAAATTCAATGCAAACATTAAATTATTACTTTTGTGGCTCTATGTAAATACACTAGGAATTTGTATTAATTCGCAATATTTATTTGACATGAAATACCCACAAAGGTCTATTAATTTAAAGATCCTTGAAAATTTTTTATTTTAGTCCTTGAATAGTCCATGGAAACTCCTTGAATTTGCTTGCCAAAATCCTGCACGAGCCCTGTACAAAAAGGAGGCACTTTTTCAGTCCCTTCTGTGATCTCCATCTTATATGGCTGGTAGTTAGAAAGTGCTCTGTTATATAGTTTGACATACGGTTCTTATTCCATTAGGGAAAAATTTTTCTATCAAAAAGATTTTTAAAGAAAAATATGTTGTTAGTATTAGAGACCAACTTTCCTATTGGACTACAAATGGAGGTGTCATAAAAGCTGACATATTTTTGATTGTGATAAAATATGGCATTTGCTAGCAAGTATATGTATGGTATCTTGTTATATTGTCAAACTTGAAAGTTATGTAGCTTGTTTTGCTCACAGATGGGGGAGAACATTGGATTCTGGTGGGAGGACTTCTATTGATGACGGTAGACTGGAAAGTAGTGGTGAAGAAGAAGAATCTTCAAAGGTTTTTACCCATTATTTCATGTCAGATGTATACTTATTTTCTCTTGCTTCTTCAATTCTTCCTTTTGTACTATAGATGACACCTTCTAAGTTTCAGGTGTTTCAGTAGAGTCATTGACTAAAAGCTTCTTATGTCGTTTGATTGCTAAAATGAATATACATATATAATTATATATATATATATCTTCATATTATACAAAAGGGGAAATTTTAGGATTGCTAGATGAGCTAGAGTAACTATAAATATGGCACGTGAAAGTGCTATAGAGAATGCATTGCAAGTGAAAGTATGGCGAGTAAGAGAGAGGATGCTCGGAAAAATATTAGAGCTAGAACTATAAGTGTTCTCTCATATTGCCTCATTGTTTCCATCTCTATTTATTTTATCGACTTAATTGACTGCAGTTATGAGTTATTTTTGTGGCTATGCTATTTTCACTATATTATTAAGGTGCACAAGTCTAGAAGTTGGAGAGATATTTAATATATATATACCTATATTATGAAGTGTCGTTTTTGCAACGGAACTAAGTGATCACCCTGACAAATATGAATTTACGATGAATTGAACTCTAAAGCTAGGACGGAAGAAACATAAGATATCGAATTCCATGAAATGTTTTTTGCTGAGAATTTGTCCATTCTTACCTTTCCCTTAGAGATATTTTCAGCTTTTGTTTATTGCCTCTATGACACGTTGGCTATTTGGAATTCAATTACAATAATTCGTAAACGAGATTTATCAAGATTTGCGCTTATCCCATTTGGTGAATTAAATTTTAGCCTACTATCCAGTCAGTGATTGCAACTGAGTTGAAGCCTGCACGAAGCCAGCCAAAAGATGCGGAGGAGGATACAAAAACCAGATCAAGGTACTTATACCATATGGCTTTGTAATCTTGTCAGTTTGGCATAAACTAATGGTTGTCTGATAAGGAAAATATATTAGAGCGAATGAGCCCAATGAAGATAGATTCGTTGTAGAATATCAATATATGATACCAAAGGCTGGAATACCTTATCGCTTCACAGATATACACCCTCTGTGCTCTTGTGTCATCCATTCATTCCCATATTGCATACATGAGAGGCAGGTATCACGGCACCGTGGTTACTTCATGTTTAGTCTAAAATCCGAGTATACAGGCCACTCTTTGTAGTCATTTTCTGTTGTTGTTACTTTTAATGGCTTTTCAGAGATCCTGTAATGAGCTTGGTGTTTTTACCTCATTTATTTCTGAGGTCTTGATGCTCTTATCCAAAACCGCAGCCAAAGGTGGCCACCTTGTTTTGATTTGATACGTATGCCTATGCATGTGTGTCCATGCATTTTCGCTTGCTGTCTCAATATTATCGGCGCCAATATTTTGTTGAACAGGTTATGCACAATTCACTTAGTTATGGATACACTCTTGGACTAAATCTATTTGATTCTTTTCAATGTCAGCCTTTTCTGCTGAGCTGTTGGTATTCTGGCATTTAGCTTCATTGCCATACATTTTTCCCTTCATGAAAGGTTTTCTTCGAGAATTTCAATTATCTGTTATCAGTGGATCAATCTTCAATTGTCTAGAGTTGTTAGTATTAAGTGCAGTGCTTTATTTCTTCTTCCCGTGTTAGGCTAAGCAAACTTGCCATTCAATGCACGAAATGACTGCACATGAGTGGTTAAAATGAACATTTCTCAATAGTTTTATTAGCTCAATAAAATAAAGGCGGTTGTCACAAGTTAGCTTGTGATGTTTCGTGCGGTACTTCATTGTGGTTCGTTGCTGAAGACTTGGTGCAATGGATCCTGCTAATTGTCTTCTTGTAGTCTGCCAGTGCTTCATGGTGGTATATTTGGAGCTAGCACGATATGAAATTTATGGCCAGAACGTTATAGAATCCGTGCTGTCTATCTGAGTAATTGTGTCTGAGTCATAATATTGTATGGCCTTTCGAAAGCTTTGTTTTGGTATCCACTTTTCGTTAGTAAATTTTACGGACAGCAGGTTATGTACTACTCTTCAAAAATTTCTTAATGGCCCTCGTACCCTACTCTTTGATGTCTACTAGATGCCCACCCCCCCTTTGTTGAATTGTCAACATTTTCCAACTAGGCCATTCTTGCTCGAACCCCCGGCTATTATATTATGTGAGAGATTGTACGTCTCTGGCATTTCGCAAAAAAACATGGAAATCTGATAGCTCATAAAAGCTATCTTAGCTTCCTAATCGTTCGACTCTGTTGTTGCTGTAGTTTTGTTATACATACGAGTATGAGACAATAAAATTGAGTCAGCTTTAATGATGTAGCATGGCAGTATACAGCTAATGGCGGACACTTGGAGGGCGAGGGCGACAGTTGCCCCCACTAATTTTGTAGAACTCTGATATCAAGAGTCTATTGTATTTTATAGCTTTAGCTATTTTCCAATGCTATCCCTTGAGACACAGCATTAGAAACTTTGACTAGCCTTTATCTCATACACTAAGAATATGAATGATTACAAATATTCACACATTTTATATAATGCTAAAATGGTAATAGAACAAGCAATACTATTTTGTAGATGGTTTGTGTTGCTATCTTTATCGGTGTTGTCTGGTGCTTGTACTAGTGAAGGGTTTGGTTCAATCTTGTTTAATTCATGTTGATATGATGGCATTTACGACGATGTTCCTTACCGTGACTTAATCGTGATTTGTGTCATATGTAGAATGCAGCCACACATATTTTGTCTTATACACATACGCCGTATTGGCGAATGAACAACATAAGATATAGAAGCAACATTTGTGAAACACTTGTTTAGTTGTAGTACTTGTTGTTTCTCACAGAAATCGCAGAATGTTTGGTTTTCTGGTTGGCACTTTGCAAAAATTCAAAGATGAAACAAGGCAAAAGACTGTAGGGGTAAGATAAAGTAATTTACCTACGAAATCAAAAGCTACTCCAAGAACTTTAGAATTCGTGCTAGATACTTATTTTGTATATATTCTGTTACATATAGTTTATTGTTTGAGGCGTTATCTGTTTGGAATGTTGATAACATATTGTAGCAGAGTACCTTTATGGGATTAGGACTGGTATTTGTTATAAAGGAAACATAATTCTATCAACTATGTAAAGATGATATTATTATGTTGCAATATTGTACTTGTTATAGTCGATATTCAATACCTTTGTAATTGATAAATGCATTTGGAAATGATTGTGATAATCGCTAGTATAAACAACTATTGACGAATTTGAATTGCGGAGAAAGCTCATATGGTAATTTATACTTAACGAAGTGCTACAGAATACGGTTTCTTGATGTTTTGCATATAGACTACCTGGTTATACTAATCGGTTTACTTTCATTTGGCGCCGTACATATAGGATATTATTTTTTGAATTTTGATATTCCTTTGAAGGAGAAAAGGAGAGAGGAAATAGAGAAGAAGCTTGAGCAGAAAGCAGAGGAAGAGAGAAAGGAAGTTTTTACTCAAAAAAAGGAACTCTTCCAGACAAGAAGGGAAAAACAGCAAGAGTTGAGAACGTTGGAAAGAAAAATGGATAATGCCTTGCTTGTGAGTTATTTTGTGGACAGAATTGTGTTTTCCCAATAGAATCTATTCTTGGGTTCGCTTGTAATTTAAGTTATTAATAGGTTGTTTTGTATGTATTTACATGCCGAAAATATTTTTGAATGATGATTGCATCTATTTCCATTTGCCTGTTGAAAATGAAATCTTGATACTTCATGCTTTATTTCTTGCCTTTTTATATGCGAAAAATCTTGTTAGATAAAAGGGCATGGAAGTCGACAGAAGAGAGACCTAACCCTTTCCGATCAGTTGTAGTAAATGGATTGACTCATTTGCATCTACTTTGCGCCGTGTAGATCTTAGTCTGTGATCTTTTCTTGTATTTTAGGTCCTTCTCTGTAGGTATGTTTTGCATTCATTATGTGCACTTTGTTCCAAGGTTTTCAAAATTACTTACTAACATGATGCCAGTTTTCCATTCTTTAGGCCGTAAATTATTTCTAATAGCTCACATTTGTTTTTAGAAAGAACAAATTTTGGCTCACAACACGCACCTGGAACATTTCATTCGACTGAAATCTGAGCCTCCAATTTTCTACCTGCCTGTCCGACATAATGAAGAAACTGCAAAGCGATTGGAAGATTCGAAACGAACTCTTAAAGGTAATCCATTTTAATTATGATTTTTTAGCAACGGCATGACTCTATTTCAATGGCATTTGTCATTCGGCATTAAGCAATGTTAGCAGAATTTGCCACCTTCTTTAAGTAAATGAAACTGTTGGTCTGGATGGTGGATCAGTGACAGCCTGATGACACAGTTTACACTGTAGGGACCGGTGTAAAATGACGCTACTAAAGCTCTACAAATATTAGTTAACGAAAAATCGTGAAGTTAGCCTCCTCTGCAGCTGTGGATTGAAGAAAGAAAATAAATGCCATATTAAGTTAAATTTCCAGGAGTATTTAAAGCCTTCACAAACCATAAAAGTCTTAGAAGGAGAAATTGAGGAGGAATTATCAGACAGCAACAATAAAAGACTTTATTCCTACGTTTCATTTCATTTTTCATTTTGAAACTGTTTTAGGCATGGTAGCTCCTCAGTTAGAGAGAAACTGATTTACAGGGGCCATGCGTTAAATAAAGTACTAAACAGACTATATATATATATATATATATATATATA
The DNA here is from genome assembly GCA_964019165.1 of Mastigias papua. Lineage (NCBI taxonomy): Eukaryota > Metazoa > Cnidaria > Scyphozoa > Rhizostomeae > Mastigiidae > Mastigias > Mastigias papua. The sequence goes on from OZ025269.1 coordinate 6,120,827, forward strand.
TATATATATATATATATATATATATATATATATATATATATATATATATATATATATATATATATATATATATATATATATATATACACACACACATGATACTTACAATTTAATAGAAAGAGATTAAAAATTGAGTCATAAAAATTTAAAAATTGAGAGAAATTATTAACATAACATGATAAAATGGTAGAAACCCTGCTACTTAATTCAACAGCTCATTCACGAATTTTTGAATGATTCCTTCCAGAGACTGGCCGCTCTGAATAAGAAACATGTGGTTTCTAACATGAGCAACATTGGGCTTCTGGGGTTTACAGTAATGATTGTTTCGTGAAACTCTTATGAACATATCGCTCATGTATAAATTTCCTCAGATTTTTTCTTGCAGTCATGTTTATTAATTTACTGCATTAGGTAATTTGCAATGCATTGCACTGTAATAATCTGTATACATTGAAAAATACACTTCGTCATTTCTTTCGTTTTAAAGAACATGTTATCAATCATAATGCTATTTGATTGTGGAAAAATCACGTGCTCTTTGTATTTCATGCGCTTTCTACATTTTAGATCTACAAGAGTCAAGATTCAATACAATCGATGAAGTGGATGAAGGCTTCTTTGTAACAGTCGTCAGCAAAGGTTTAGACAAGGGTAAGACAAGCAATGAGCCAGCGGGAGTTGAGGTGAGAGATGTAGGTCATAGGAATCTATTTGACGAAGAAAAAGCCCAAGATTTAGATCGGGAGGGAGACGAAACGATGAATGAGTCGAGGAGAGAGAATATTGAATGGAGTAAGATGGAAGGAGATGGAGATGATGAGGTTGCTACCGATAATCGTCAATTGAACAATGAGGCCAGCGAGAACGAAAGAAAAGAGGTAGGAACTGAACTTGGTAGCAATCCCAGGAATGTTATTGGCGATGAGAAGGATGGGAAAGATGAAAATGAGAGAGAAAGTGAGGAAAAAGAGGGAAACGAGAATATGGAAATGCAGGTGGAGGAAGAAGAGAGGTGTGTAAGTCAACAGAGAGAGGAAGATAAGGATGTTATTCATAATGAGAAAAGCGAGGATGGAAATGATCCGACATACGATAGATCACTGCAGGAGGAATTAGATGAACATAGTGATGTCTCGGGACTTAAAGAGAGCCGCAATGTGAACGGTACGACTATCGATGAAAATTCAGATTTCAGAACTGATGATGGCATAGGACAAGTCATTGGTAACGAAGATGCTGCTTTCTGATCATGTCATTTAATGCTATGTTCTTTTGAAGACCAAAGGCAGGGGGCTGCTCATGCTAGATTTGCACAGGATGGATTGACAAAATCAATGGTGCCTGTGAAAGGGTTGAAGCCATATGGCGGACCTTTTCTAGATTGGTTAAAATTGGGTTTTTAATATATGAAACTTCAGTTGTCACTGCTACTACTGGCAAGTTGTTTTTATTCTAGGGTAAAAATTGATGTACGTGATTTTAAAGAAATGGAATATAGCTTTTGTATCTGGCCCGTGTTCTTTACAGAACTTTTGAGATTAAATGACATTGTAAATCAGGCCCATTGATAAGATTTTGTCAGTCCATCTCTTAGGATAAAGCTCTATAAAGCTCTATAATGTTCTCTGCCGGTGGAGATTTGATTCGTGAATCCTTGGTACCGCTGCTTTGTTATTTTTGAATCTCTGTAGCTATAAAGCAAGAAACGAAAAAACTCTCGAAATCCAAATTCAAGCTTTATCGAGCGGTATACGTTGGTAAAATGATTCATTCACTCTTTTTGCAATAATTTAAGAATAAAAGATCATGATTTGATCCCAATTTCAGTGCTACGGTGCTTGAAAGTAATAATGGAGTAGGATAACTGAGAAGGCGAACAAGAGTTTGACATCATCAGGGGCTGGGTAGAGCTTTTTGCTATGTGCACATCCTTTTTATCTATTGTATGTTTAGTAGTTCTTTCACTATTGTCATGAATTCATTATGATTCTGCATCAGCCCGGGCAAGCTTCCATTACTGGGAATTTTATCTCTCATTCTTTTCGTTGCTATCTGTCATAATGATCAATTTTAATCTTTATTTCTGCAGAGCATTTTTCTTGACTTTAGCATATAATAGTTACTTAAAGAGCTTGAAACAGAGTTTCCAATGTAATGAAGATTCAAAGATATTGTACACGAGTGATTTCTTTCGTGTAGAGTTCTTAATTGGCACTTAATATGAAGAAAGTGATTTGCTACAAACATATTGTGCATATATACCCAATAAGTGACATGAAGTATCAAGTTAAAATTTTCATCTTACAGTTCTATTGAAAATTGGAGTTGGTTATAAGTAAAACTTAGTCTTTATTTCACGCATATATCTAGACTGTAGGAGTGCCATGGAAATGAGTCTTGAATATTATGGAAATGAGATTTGAATATTAAATGTGTCTAGAATACTATTATAAAGCAAGGCCTTATTAGCACGAAACCTTCATAGATTTTAGTTGTCTCAACATGAAACTTTATTATCCCACATACATACCGTAATCCTCCCCTTTTTGCCATGCGAGATTTCCTTTCACTATTAATTCTTGTTGACCATGGAAATGGCAGTTTGAGCATTAACTTGAGAATTGCGGTATTTGGACAAATGGCAGCTATATAAGGTAGACATAGTTCGATTGTGAAAGATACATAAGTGCAAACGATTTTGGTGCAAAAATTTTCGTTGGAAAAATTTTAGTGAACTTTTCACAATATCGGTGATAAATTTCGGTGGAAATGGTAAAAATTTCGGTGTCTCAAGAAAACTTCGGTACTGTCGACTTAAACTGAAAAATCTTTAGAATTTGGCTTAACAGAAACAGAAGAAAGCGGAAGTATTTTAGCATATAGTATATAGTCAATCAATAATATACGATAATTGTCAAGTTTACATCGATTCTTACAATGTGAAAATACGGAGAAATCTCATCGCCAAAATTATATCCCAACGAAGAAAACTCTACTCGTCGATTTGCACTTGTTGCGGCGAAATGATAATCAAAAATTGTAGTTCAAGACAAATTTTTTTTATTCCACAGAAACCGAAGTATTTTTTGAGAGACTCCTAAAAGTCTTCGAGCATAACTACAATTTACCAGGAATCCTGCTTCAAACGGAGATTTTGACTTAAATGGGTTGAGCAGTAAATGATGAAACTTGAGATGTAGTAATCAATGGTGAATGTGGGGGTGACGACTTAATGATTATAATCTTAAAAATAATAGTGGTTCACCATAGATGGCAGATGATTATCAGTAGCATGATCAAACTTCTTACAGTGATAAAATTTTTGAATGAAAAATAAAGAAATTGATTTTTCGTAGTCTCCAACAATTTTGGTCCTATAAAATCTTGGTAGTATTCGTTATGGTTGGAAACATTTCGTTGGCAAAACATTTAGGTGAAGAAGTTCATAAGAAATATCAGTGAAGAAATTTTGGGAGGAAGAAAAGGTTTGTGAAAACAGTAGAGAAATAGAGCAAGCTCATGGGTACAGAACACTATCTAGATTTTGATATAACGTCTGGCCAATTAGATGACCATTTAGACGAGAAAGATTTTGCTAATGAGAACGTTCAAGTTCTTTCGCATTTCAATTACTAAAGGTGTTAGAGTGTTACACGAATAGTGTTAGATCTTCATTCAGTAAATCCTGGGACTCTAAATATTTTTTCCATAATAAGTGTTTGAATTGTTACAACAGATTTGTTTGCAAGCTAGCATGAGGTTGTTATTTTGAAAAGACTTAGTTGAATTTGTTTTAAATCCTGAAGGTGCCCAGGTCCCAACCAAAGAAGATAAAAAGTAAACAGTTCATTGTAGGGAACTTGCCTTCCGGTCTTTTGGATAGGGCTCAGAAAGGGTATGAAAAAAGACATGATGATGTTGCCCGTTACGTTCACTGGCAGCTTTGTCAGGAAACAGGAATAGAGTGGAGTGACAAGTGATATAAATATTAACCAAAATATATAATACAAAACGGCGATTTTAAGATCTACTGGGATGTCATGATACAATGCGATCGATTGATATAGGCAAGAAAGCCCGACATAGTACTTATTGAAGAAGAAAGAAAAATAATGACTATAGATATAGCAATTCCAGGAGATAAGAGGTTTAAAGAAAATTATAAATTAAAATTAATTACAATAAATGTGTATCAAATAACATAGGTATAAAACGCTTAGATTTACATGGAGTAAAAGACAATGCTAGATTTCATTTCTTCCATTCCAATCTTCCATTCCAATCTTCCATTCGCGACAGAGATAAGCAAGGTCACAGTCTGGTTGTTTTCGCTAAGGGGTGTTGGGCAGTATCATCTCCCCCCTAAAAACCTATTATGAAAAGTAAGTGATCTTGAGCGAGGGAGGGTTGTGAAGAAAGGAGATTAAACAATGCCATCTATGGTGTGCGTACTGTTTACGTGCTGCGATCAAAAGACTGGAAGTCTGCTCGCAAGTGAGGCTAATCTGATGAACGCGAAGATAATGCAAAATGGTGTTAGAATGCACCATTTATGTAAGAGCGCTGAGTCGAACTCCAAAGCTATAGAAAGGCATTTCCATGGTCCCCCTTGGCTACAAAGCTAACATAGAAGCAGAAGAATTTTCAGAAACTTGCTAAGATCAAGTCTAAGGGTGATTACAATCAGATCTATTTAGCGAAAATGCATGTAAATAGAAAACGGGGTACTATTCAAAGAAAAAAAGGTACTTTTATGCCTTTGAAAAGGAAATGGCAAGGGTCTGGACCTCCAGAACCCCCTATAGTTGCGTGCCTGCGGTTTAGGAAAGCGATCCTCTGGCAATAATCACCAATATGCTTTTTTTGGGGGTAAATAGCAGAATGTATTGACGATGTTACCATAAAGGTTTAATTCTTGCTATGAATTTTTATGAAATTCTGATAGCTTAGTACTTTGCCACATCCGCCGCTAAATAATTCTAATTAAAGCAGATTCTAATAAAAGCTTCATATGTCATAACTTGCAATTTTGTGAAATAATACTTTATATTACAATTTGTTCTTTATTTAATTCTTTTTGGTAAACTAATTTATGTACTTCGTTATGCTTTCGCGATAGAAGAATGTGCAATTTATTTTATATTCTTATTAACCAGAAATAGACGTAAGATGAATGGACATTTCGAGCACAGAAATATACATCACATAAAATAGTGCATTGTATCACAAATAGCAAGTTAAAGCAGTTTGTAGCATAGAGGCGTAAATTAGGTAAGACAAAGACTTTGCAAGAAATGGTAAACGGCGCTTTGTAGCACACTGCAACAAAGAGCAAAAAATTAACATCTTGTAATACAATTTACTTGATATAAATTCGATAACGTAGCATTTTGTAAAACAGAAATAATTGCTAGATAAAGTAACGTTACATTGAAATGAACCTTAACTAAAAAAGCAATTTAAAGCACGAAGTATGCATTAGATAAAATAGAATTTTGTTGCAGAGAAATGCATGCTAGAAAAATACCATTCTATAACACATGGGAATAGAGTTTATTATGAACAACACTTTTTACTACAAACAGTAGATACTCAAATTAGATTAAGTAGTATTTTGCTGCTCCTCAGTGGCGAATAAATACGAGTTTTAACAAACGGGAGGTGAAATCTTTCTGCAAACATCGGCATAACATCATGATCATAAAGTTACATCTTTTACAGATAAATGGCGATAATGGTATCTGGTATAAACGTATTTTATTGCTGCAAGCAGGATCTTTTTGGGAAGAAAAAGTTATGCTTTGGTCGGAAAACAGGAGAGTATTCAAAAGTTTTAGAGATGAGAAAATTATCAGAAAATTAACAAGCGTCCCTTCATTCATTCATTCATTCATTAATTCATTCATCCATTCATTCATCCATTCATTCATTCATTCATTCATTCATCCATTTATCCATTCATTCGGTACTGAAGAGTACACACAGCAATATAAGTTAGATAGAATAGAATGTTGCAGCACATCGAACTATAAATTCTATAAGATAACGTTTGTAGCAACAGTAAACAACATATAAAGCAGGATTTTGCAACACATTGAAATAGAGATCAACTGTAATAACATTTTGCAACATATAGAAATATACATTATAAAAAATATTAGGCTATTCTACATATTAGACAAACAAGGCGATTTTGTAAATCAGAAATATAAATTAGATAAATTGCAATTTTATAATACATGGAATAGGCAGTAGATAACATAAAACTTTTTTAGCTCATAAAGACAAAAAGTTAGATAAATAGCATTTTGTGACATAGACTATATGGTAATACTAAACATAAATTAGATAACAGACTGTTTTGTAGCAAATATAATTAGGCATTAGATAAAATAGGCTTCATACTACATAGAAACACAACTTTTGCTGCATAGACATATGAACTAGATAAAATTGGATTTGATATCGCAAGGAATTAGGTATTAGATAAAATGACACTTTCCAACCAGGGAGATCAGATCTAGCATAAAATTATGCGTTTATCATAATTTTCCCAAAATTCGCCATGTAGCATAGAATCTGGCGTAATGCAAAATCCTGCATAATTCTGGTATGATTGTAACATTGTTTTACTAAAACTAATTGATGTAGCTGAATATGATGAATCTTCACTCCAGGCAAACACTTGATACTCGTATGTGTGTCCATTATTGTGTAAATGTCAAAGCTCTGATGTCACAACTCATAAGTGTAGGGAAGCAACACAAAGTGCAACATATGTTAATCAATTCAAGAAATGATGACGATTGAAATATCAATCATTGATATTGCATTAACTGCTAATTTTCTATATTATTTTTAATGATTGAAAAGTTGTTAGCTTTGCTATTAGTTCAGATTCAGAATAGAATGTTGCAGCACATCGAACTATAAATTGTTTCACTAAAACTAATTGATTTAGCTGAATATGCCTTTGAGAATTACAACAAAACGATGGAAAACTAAACATGAGAAAAAATTTGATATTCAGAAATCGTAACATTTTCATATTCAGAAGTATTTTGGCCTCCAGGTTGAAAAATGGAAGAGAAACTTTCTGCTATAGGTGTGTTTCATAAGACTCAATGTTCATCACTTCCATTACACTACTCACATTAATATATCACAACAAATGAAAAATGTGTTCTCCGACGTAACTTATCCATAAAAACTTCAATGTACCCAGTATTGACATGAAGAACAAAGGGCCATGTTTCAGAAAGGAGGAATAAAATTGGTCACTATTTAGCTTTATACTTTGAAATCAATACAGTAACAAGAATGGCTGGATGAGAAATATAATAATAATTGAAGGAAAACACAAATTAAATGCTGATAGCTCACCAAAAGCTCAGTTCTCTCACTGTTCAATAGATGGTCCAATAGACAGTTTGAGATGAAAAGATGCATGTAATGCATTTTCCAATTCAGTCAAATTTGAAGACAATATTGTTTGCACAACAGAATAATTAACAGAAATTGACTGCCAGGGAAACATAGAGGAACTCTTTGCACGTGTGAGAAATGATACCCTCAGGTAATTTGTTTAATCTTAAGGCAATTTTGGCATAATTACAAAATTTGGATTTGCCCATAAGTCTTTATATATATAGAAAGACAGATTATAGAACGTAGGATTTCAAAACTTAGAAATATAAATTAGGTTTGTACTACATAGAAATATATGCTATGAAACATAAAACTTTGTAGCAGCAGAAAACATTAGATGCTATAGCATTACATAGCACACACACACACACACACACACACACACACACACACACACACACACACACACACACACACACACGCACACACACACACACACACACGCACACACACACACACACACACACACACACACACACACACACGCACGCACATATATATATATATATATATATATATATATATATATATATATATATATATATATATATATATATATATATATATATATATATATATATATATATATATATATATTATTTATATATTTATGATGGAGCCGTTCATCTCTTTATGAGTCTAGATCTCGCAATGATAAGACTGCACTACTTGTCTTTGTAGGGTACTACGCTCCAGTTATTTTTCTTGGTGCTCTGCTGATCATTCTGGTATTTTTAGTCTTTCTGCATTGGCTTGCTCAGTATTGATTGGATAACCAAGAGAAGGCCAACGTGAATGACACGTAAGATATATATATATATATATATATATATATATATATATATATATATATATATATATATATATATATATATATATATATATATATATATATATATATATATATATATATATATATATATATATATATATATATGTATATATATATAGATATATATATTACATAAAAGGTGTGTTTCCAATATAAAGAAATATACATTATTTGGCACTACAGACCTTCACTACAACAGGAAAAAGTGGCAACATTCTATAGACATACTGAAAAACTTTTTTCGTCCAGCACTCGTCAGAGTTTGAAACGTCGACCATTTTCTATCGCTTGATACTCTGACGAGTGTCGGAAGAAAAAAGCTTTTCACAATGTCTAAAAAATATTGCCAATTTTTCGTGCTGTAGTGAAATACTATTTTATAATACATGAACATAAGCATTAGTTAAATAACATGTTCTAGAACATAGAATCACAAGATAAAATGAAATTTTTTTATCAAAGATGTGCAAACTTGATAGAACAGCATTCTGTAAGACGTAGGAATGTAAGTTGTATGAAATATTCTGCAGCACGTGGAAGCATGAATCATAGAAGCATACAAATCTATGTTACACAAGTCTGCAAATTTACCACAAATGCCCCCGTTATAGTTTTACAAGAATCCACTATTGCATTATAGCATTTCGTAGAATATAGAAATATACCATAAACAGGATAACATTTATAGCATATAAAAATAAATGCTAGATAAACTACCATTTTGGAACACAGGGAGAGAGGAACTAGATAAAATAACATTCAGGCATTAGAGAAAATAAAAATAGAAATACATGTTATATAAAACTGCACTTTTTAATCTAGGAATAGAAATTTGATAAACTTACATTGCGTACCAAATAGAACTGCAAGTTATATAAAGCATACTTTTGCAGCATTCAAAACATGTTTTTATTTGATTTAAATTTGTATGTATGATGATTGTATGATTTAAACACATTAGCCGATGTAAGCCGATGTAATGTATAGTTATGCGATGCAAATTACTATGTTATCTGCTGTCTACTTCTATGCCTTACAAACCGTTATATTATCTAATTTATGCGTTATTTGATATAATTTGTTAGTATAAATCAGATAATACAACATTATTTAATGTAAATGTTATAATATCTTATCTATACGTTATTTCATCTAATTTATGCGCTTGTATCAGTTAAATTATAGAACGCTATTATATCAAATTTTTATGCTATTTTATCCAATGTCTACTTTTTCAATCTGATTTATGTATTAGAACAGATTAGATAATGCAACATAATTTTATCTGATTTATAAGTTATTTCATGCAATTTATGGTTTGGCATAAAATAGCTAGATAATACAATGATATCTTATCTAACTTGTATCTTATGGCATCGCATCTGTATGATGTTTTTTCTGATTTATATGCTATTTCATTTAATTAGTGTGCTAGTGTAAGTCAGATAAAACAGTTATATTTCATAATGCAACTTACTGTCTTTTAATTCATAGGTTGTATTATCTCATTTGTACATTATTCTATCTACTTAATGCGGCCTAATATCTGAGCTATGCGTTATTTTAGTATCAATTAGATACTACAACGATATTTTATATACCATCTCATTTACAGGCTATTTCATCTAAATTGTACGATATCCTATTTAATCTACGCTCTAGTGTAAGTTAGATAAAGTAATATTTTATTTAACTCATGTGCTAATCAATCTAATTTATGCTCTAGTATAAATTAAACGGTACAAAATTGCTTGATCTAAATTGTACGTTATTTTACATAATTTATACAGTATGTTTTGTAATCTATGTGTAATTTCCTCTGATTTATACGCTAGTAAAAATAGATGATTTAGTATGTTGTAGTACATAGAGGTATACAAGAAATAAAATAGCAATTTGCAGCTTATAAATGTAAAAATTAGACTTGATAGAAGATTCTAAAAGATTGAAATTTATATTTAAGGGAATAACTTTTTTTGATCAAATACAAATATACATTAGATAATGTAACATTTTGTAACACATCGAGCAGACATAAATTAAAATAACATTATATAGGACAGAAATATACATTAAGCCAGCCATCGTTTTGTAGCACATAGAAATTAAAATCCGATACAAATCGTTCTGTAACTTACAGCAGTAGACATTCGCTAAGATAACATTTTGTAGCATGTAGAAACATGAATTAGATAATATTGCATTTTGTAACACAGAAATTAAATAACACCTTCTAGCTTAAAGGATTATGGATTAGATAAAATAACATTTTGCATCACTTGTAAATGCGAATTAAATGACATAACTGTGTTTTAGGACATGGAAATAGGTAAGCTAGCATTTTGCAACAAATTAATTAGATAAGAGATACAACATTGTTTTGTATCACATGGGAACAAAAATGGGATATAACAATGGTTTGTAGCACTCAGAAATAGGCATTGAATAAAATTGTCCACCTTAGATATAACCCTTGGATAAATACTATTTCATATACTTCAAGGAAATAGGTATTCGATTTTGCAAAACATAAGGATAGAAATAGAATTAGTACTTTGTAGCACATAGAAATACAAAGTAGATAAAATGGCATTATGTAACATATGGAAATGTGTATTAAAGTAATCATTGGAAAAACGTGCCATCTGGTAGCACACAGAAGTAGATAAGAGATAATCTAGTTGGTACACATCCCTAGGTAATTCCCTTTATCGTTATTGTCGATTTTGTAAAGCTAATTTGTAACAATAGATAGACTAAAAATTCTTAACACAGAGAGTATGTTTTGCATTTTTCTGAAAGGGGCTATAGAATTATTATTTGACATAATGTGTTCTTAATATGACTGACTACTCTATGCCTAATTGTAGCTAGCTTTTTGCAACCAACCAGCGGCTGTTGCAAATTCATTCGTAAATTTGGCTATAATCTTGGAACAAGAATCAAAGTTTGCCGTTAGATCTGCTAGAAAGAAACTAAATGATTGCAAATCCGTAGACAATTCCCATGCAATAGCAGTTACAATGAGCACGGTTAAACAATAAGCACAAAGTTATTCAAAGCAGAAAATTCAATCTGCACATGCAGTACAGGCCCTTGAAAGTAAGAAACTCACAGATTGTGATGAATGTATTTCTGCTCTATGAAGAAAAGCTGCTGCACAGCAAGCGCAAGGATATGACTTCGGGACTAAGTAGAGTTTAAAAGTCAGAAAAAAATTGTTAAAAGTGTTGTCTATTTATATTTTGCCCACTATTTTCTTCTTATGTGACATCATTGCTCTGAAATGCCATTGAAAAAATGAGAAAATACACAAACGAGCTCTTAGAATTCATCAAGCTGACTCTTGAAATTGTTTTGAGGATTTATTCTCTAAAGCTGGGAAACGCACAAAGAGAGTCAGCAACCGCAGAGCTCTTTGTATTGAAGTTTATAAAACTGCTTCAAAACTAAATCCTCCTTTTGTACAATAAATTTTAGATTAAAACGAAAAGTTAGACTAGGAAGAACTTTAAATGAACATATTCATCATAGACCAAACCAAGTTATATTTTGTTGGGTCAAGAAGTTCCATTACCTAAGGAAATAAAACTACCCGAAAATATTATGTAAAATCTAAGAGACTGATAGAAAAATGAGGTAGGCCATCTTACAAATGTAATACCTACTTTGCAGCAGAGACATTTACCTGTTTAATCATTTATCTGATCTAACCAAATTCTTCTAGGCATTAGAATGAGTTTGAATTTGAAAAGATAACAGATTGTAATGAAAAAAGCTTTTCAGTGTGTCTAAAAAATGTTGCCGCTTTTTCGTGCAGTACTGAAGGTCTGTAGTACTAACAGACTTTTCAGAAAATAGTATTTTCATAATGTTTATTTCTCTATATTAGAAACTCGCCTTTTATGTAATATATATATATAAATATATATATATATATATATATATAATATATATATATATATATATATATATATATATATATATATATATATATATATATGTGTGTGTGTGTGTGTGTGTGTGGTGTGTGGTGTGTGTGTGTGGTGTGTGTGTGTGTGGTGTGTGTGTGTGTGTGTGGTGTGTGTGTGTGTGTGTGTGTGTGGTGTGTGCGTGCTATGTAACCTTATATCACCTAATGTTTTTCTGTTGTTACGAAGTCTTATGTTTTGTAGCATATATTTCTCTGTAGTACAAGCCTGATTTACATTTCTATGTCTTGAAATGCTACGTTCTATGATCAGTCTTTCTATGTATTAAAAAAACGTGTTAATTATGTTAACTATTGTTAACTAAAAATGTGGTAATTATGCAAAATTACCTTAAGATTTTTTCAAAACTAAAGGGACGAACCATTAACAAATTACAATGCCATTTTTCTTTTTGTATAATTTAACATTTATGTTAAACGTATGAAATTGTAGTCTTTCTTCTTTTACGTAAGGCCATGGTGAGTAGTCACAGTCCTTTGCTCCCCATGGTAGTACTGTCTCACTAGTATTGTCAAGTAATTGTAGGCGCTGCAAATATCATTTGTATTGTAAAATTTCTTTTTCTGTCATGGTATAAAAATAATAAAAGTTGCTGAGAAAAAGTAAGCTTTTGTAAATTACGGCTAGACAGGGTCAGGATTTGGATCTCATTCCAGTCATTGTGCAAACTGTAGCCTAAAACAGTGATAATGTACAAACCAGTGTCTTTCCGATTCAACATTACCTTCTGCCGAATACAGATTTTAAGTAACGCGCTGCTCTATCAAATTTAACGTGATCCAGCATAAAAATAGCGAAATATATATTTCATTACTCATAGACATAAATAACATACAGCGAATAGTAAAAACATCATTTGCCATTAACCCTTTACTGTCCACGGTTGCCATATGGCAACAAAATCCTCATTGGCTGCTATGTATAGCTGGTCTACTATATAGCTTACGTAAGTGCCTTTGAATGTTGCTATGGAGACTCCTCTAGAGGAAGTGGACGTGTGGATCGTTCTTAGTCATAGTTAAAACAGTGCTTTTGGTGTGAGAAAAAGACTGGTCTTACGCAAGATTTCGTGGCGATCTTCAGGCGGTACTTTACAGTACAACTTTTGATAGAAGTTTTATACATCACCATAGATATAAGGGTCAATAGTGAGGTTTGCTGTGGACATTGAATGTTTATGAGTGGTAAGTACGTTTTTGTATTTCAGTGTCATTGAATATTTTGTTGCCATATGGCAACTATGGTCATCCTGGGTCAGAATTGTGCCAAAGGCCTAGCTTCATGAACAGACAATTTTTCACTTCCTTTGAACAGATTATATAACTTGCATTGATAAAACTGATATTCTTTAACTGCTCTGGAAGTAAGCACTTATCATTTATACTTTAGGTACTAAATTATGGAGAAAACATACAAAGTTAGGTATAATACTGAGGAAGCCCTGCAGTACATAATAGACCCTGGATCTGATTCAGAGTTATCGGATTTTGAAGATGACGATGGCGAAGATTTAGATTCAAGCAAAAATTTAGCCTTCACAAATAGGGACCACATAAGTTCGTTTGAGGCAATCTCAGAAGAAGTCTTGGAATGTAATGATATAGCAGGGGAGCCAATGGGACATTCAGGAATTGATGATCAGGTAGATTCCAGAAAAAACTATAAAGAAGAGAGCCATACAAGCATCGATGCAAAGAAGCATTCGTACCGTTGGCGCAACCGTAAGCCACCAAAAGCAGATGCAACTTTTACTGGTCCACAGTTTAGCTTGCCCCCAGAAAATTTTGATAAGTTGACACCTTTATGGTACTTCAAGCATTTTTGGGATGACAGCATGACACAGCAGCTTGTAGATCAAACAAATCTCTATAGTGTTCAAAAGACTGGTACAAGCATTAATACAAAAAAAAGTGAAATCGAGCAGCTGATAGGAATGCAGCTGAAAATGGGGATAGTGAAAATGCCTAAGTACAATAGTTACTGGGCAGGTGAAACAAGATACTCTGCTATTGCTGATGTCATGCCTCTTAACAGGTATAGAAAGCTGAGGCAGTTTTTGCATGTAAATGACAACTCAAAGAAGGACAATCCAGAGAACAGATACAACAAACTCTATAAGATAGAGCCTATACTGAAATCTTTGAGATAAAATTGCCAGAAGCTGGAGCAGGAAGAGTTTCAAGCAATCGACGAGCAGATTGTCCCTGCCAAGACAAAGTTTAGTGGCATGAGACAATACAACCCAAGAAAGCCCCACAAATGGGGTTTCAAGAACTTTGTGAGAGCTGGTGAGAGTGGAATGATATACGACTTTTTCTTCTACACTGGTGCTACTACTGCTGGAGGTGAGAAAACTTCTGCAAGAAAGGTGGTTCTTGAGCTATGTAATAGCATGTTGTCTGGATGCAATTACAAACTCTTCTATGACAATTGGTTTACAACCTTAGACCTTTGTCTAGATCTTAAAGAGAAGGGTATTTTGACAACAGCAACCATACGAAGTAATCGTCTGAGTGGTTGTACCCTAAAAAATGAATCAGAGATGAGAAAGGATGGAAGGGGCAGCTCTACTTTTCAAACTGACCAGAATACAGGCATGGTTGTCCTGCGTTGGTATGATAACAAGTGTGTCACCTTGGTATCAACATATCTGAGTGTTGATGAATCCGTCCTAGTAAAACGATGGAACTCAGCAGCAAAATCTTATGTAGATGTTACATGCCCTATAATTGTCAAGGCATACAATACATCAATGGGAGGTGTAGACCTAGCGGATATGTTGATTGCACTGTATAGGTGCAAGATAAAAACTAAGCGGTGGTATCTTGTCTTGCTGTTTCATGCCGTTGATATAGCAAAAGTGAACGCTTGGCTGCTGTATAGAAGATTTTGTTCTCAAATGAATGTTCCTGCAAAAAAGCAACTGTCACTGTTGGATTTTGTAGCCCAGCTGTCCGAGGGCCTAATCAACACAGGAAAGCTTGGTAGATCAAAGCAAGCAGTAGGCAGGCCAAAAAAACGTTCTTCTCAACAACTTAATGAACAGCAGCCAAAAAGAGGAAGAGCTCCTAAAACTCTTCTTCCTGATGTTGATTCTAGATATGATCAACTGGGTCATTGGGCATGCTATGATGGGAAAAAGAACAGATGTAGGCTCTGCACAGTTGGCTACAGCCGCATATCCTGTGAAAAGTGTAAGGTATCTTTGTGCCTTACATCTGAAAGAAACTGTTTTCGTAACTTCCATACACTCTAGGATAGCTTACTATAACAGTGCGTTTAGGGTGTTGATTTCTAACATTTAACAAGGGGGACTCTAGGTGGAGTATTATAGAGTGTGTATGGCTTAGTTGCAGTCACACCCATGTTTTCAAAGATAAAAACATGATAGTTTAGTCAAATTAGGATATAGTACAACAAATAAATAGAAGGATCACAAAAGCCAAGTAACAATGAGAAAATTTTACGTAGCAATACAGTACAAAGAATTGGGAGCCAGGTTGATGTACTTTGAAAAGCAAGATCAATACAAAAATAGTGAGGAGAGCTCACCTCTTTCAAAATGAACAGCAATTTTAGAAAGAGGGCCTCCGCTCCCCCTGAGCCCCCACCTATAAAATCACCCCTGAGTGTCTTATTAAACCATTGAGTGGATATTTGCCCTTGTATTTTGATTGAGGGTATTTTATGCTAGTCATAAATGTATGCTTCTTGTATGAGAAACTTGCATTTTTTCTGTGTTCCTCGTTGTCCATAGTTGCCATATGGCAACAAACTGAAATCAATACACCTTAAAAAAATTTTGGAGGAAAAGATGTTTTATATATTCGTTGACCTATTATGCACTAAGCTTGCCACAAAAGTAATTTTTTAAAACACAACTTCAATAATCGGACAGTAAAGGGTTAACAGCTTTTGCATTTACTTGTTCAACAAAGGAGCACAGCTCATTAGAATTTCTACACAGTTTAATTTCACAAGTAAATATGGCTGTATCGGTGGGCAATTACATTAACTCAACTGTTTTTGACAACAAGTCGTTTAAAATGCATCGTTGTCTACTATGTAACTGCTAGACCTATCGCCGCTCCTACCAGAGGTTTCGCCCGCGGCCTCATCATTGAATTCAGGTCGTGCTAAGGCAGGATTATCAGCATTCATATCAACAGCATGATTATCAGCATCATTAAAATGAATCATAATCTCTTCAGGTGAAACTTCTATCTGTTGTTTATTATATCGTTTGGTGGTTATCTTCGGAGATGCAACGCGTATTTTCATCGACTGACGGTTAAATGGTTTGCTTCCCAACGGAATTATTTCCTGTACACTGTTTATTTCACTGATATCTGTCGCAAGATCCGCGAGTGAAATGAACGCTTCACCGTAGCAATGCTCCGATCCAAATGGTAAACCCAGCCTCTCCTTCTTTCCGAAAAGACGCAGGTGTATTACAACATTCAGCAAATCTTTTTTTGCAACTAGTCTAAACTGGAATGGTATTATGAGGCAAGAATCAAGAGGGATATGATACGGTGTTTTGAAGGACTTTCTAGTTCTGCTTGGCTTTAAATTCATTTTAAAACGAACTTTATCAGGTCCACCATGATCTGGGAACTGAAGTCCCATGACGCCTTTAATCATTCCAGATAGCAGCATGTCCGATTCTGAATGCTTGAGAGATATACTAATTGCCAACCTATTCTTGCTTCGAATTTTAACACTTTTGTCTGAGACTGATGATGTTTCACTGGACGCTTTCAGCATTTCGATTGATGGAGCGCTAAGTCGTTTTGCATCAAAATCTGGGCCCCTTTTATGAGCTCTCTGTCTCTTTAGTTTATTCATCTTCTTCAATTTATGCTTCTCGTAAAGAGACTCGTATTCACTGTCATCTGAATCTAAAGTGTCATTCACGTTTGCCTTCTCTTGGTTATCCAACCAATACTGAGCAAGCCAGTGCAGAAAGACTAAAAATACCAGAATGATCAGCAGAGCACCAAGAAAAATAACTGGAGCGTAGTACCCTACAAAGACAAGTAGTGCAGTCTATCAATGTAAAATCTAGACTTATAAAAAGATGAATGGCTCCATAAATAAATAAATAAATAATATATATATATATATATATATATATATATATATATATATATATATATATATATATATATATATATATATATATATATATATATATATATATATATATATATATATATATCTATATGTATAGAAACTTTAACAAGCTGAAAGTTTTGTTGAATTTTGTAAATGTTTATAATATATATAGTATAGTCATATGTCATATAGTTATATTTGATGTGGACAACCGAAATAGACAACTGAAGCTCAAAGTAGAATGCCTGTTTTTCTGCTTTGGTAGAATATTATAAACATTTGCGCTGGAATTTGATAAGCCGTGCTGACAATATGATGTATTGTCTGTGGTCGTAAAAAAGTCAGTCATATCCTGATATGCCACAGTATTGCAAATTAGAGGTACTATCTAACTTCCTCTCTCAAGGGCTGGTGTTAGATGCAATTAAAACAGAACTATTTTGCTAATTTGCAGGCTGCTATGGTCACTTTCTATTATGTACCTCCGAACTGAGCAGAATACGAAAAGGGGCTCAGCAAAAGTACAAACGGGTAAAGGGGTATGAAGGTTTAAGGGCTATGTGCGAATTTATCTATCAAAATGAACAGCCATTAAACTGTTAGCAATTCTAGTATTTGTGTTTATTTTAAACAATTTTATCACAATACACAATTCGTTGCTGTGTTGTGGGGCAGTCCTAGAATTCCGTGTGCAAAAGTGTTGTATATAAGTTACCATGGTGAATACGCAATAATATTTAGCTTAGAGGGCATTTTGCTACGTACCAGTTAAAAATTATTACATGAGGTAATTGTACTCGTATCATACATTGCGTGATGTAACTAGGAATAGCTCAGGAAAGAGAATAAATTCAAGTTAGTTTTAATTGTAGGTCAGAGATGAGCGGAATCTACTATAGCGTATACAGTCCTATCAAGCAAATCTAGTTGTTTTTCTACGCACAATTCTATTACCTCGGAAGCTAAGCTAACTAAGCTAGTATTTCTGATAGTTATATCGTGTATAAAAGTCTAAGACGAAAAATTGAAATAGGTGCGAGGAATATTTTTTCCAGTTAGATACCGAAACAACATTTATTTCCTTACTCCTATTTTTCAGGTCTTTATTGCTTTTTCAGCAGGTAGCAATCAAAGATGAAGCATGAATTATATTACACATAACGAAATATAAAAATATATACCAAATATAATATAACATATGAATATATCAAGTTGATACTGCTTGATGACATGATATAATATAGCACAATAAAGCAAATACACTAACCTGTGATATAATATAATACAATATAATATAACATAATAGAAAATAATATAATATAATATGATATAATATACTACAATGCAACAGACATTTACAATATGTAATATTGCATCAAGCAGTTATCGTAAGATGGTACTTTTTGTTGATACCACGGTCATACCAGGCATTAATGCGGAGGTTTTATAAAAGTCCTAAAGACAATACTTTACTCCATAGCAGGCATAGTGAACCAGTGAACTAGTAGCTTTCAAAATATCTAGTACTGAATGCCTAATGAACTTAGAGAAGATTCTGTTAGCAAGTCAGAGTACTATATCTATAAAACAAAAGAATAATTGTCGTGGGATTGTGAATGTAAAAAATAATGGTACACAACAGCTTTAGACATATGGTTTCCGCTTCATACAGTAGTGAAATCTGTCTGTACCCTCAAGAACGAGCAGATAGTCTACGATAAGCAGTAAAGAGGCAAGGCACTTACAACGAAATCTAATCGAAATTTAGGCTACTTACAAGGAATATCACCAATTTCCCTCATTTCTCAAATCTCTCTTCCTCAGCCAGATTAGAAGCGTGATGCACTTGCTCCTCAGCACGCTAAGTACACCCTCTGCCTGATATGAAGCGTGATGCATCTGCTCCTCTCAACACACTAAAAACGCATTGGTTTTGACTTGAACATGGTCATAACTGGTGGCATGCCACACAGAAAGCCGAGAGATCCGAAAGGGTAGTTCTTATGAGGCCTACCGTGATTGTTCTCTGAACATTCCAATAACATCACAAGTGACGACGCAATAATGACAACATCTCGAATAAACATGTGTTATGGTAATAGTCTATTGTCTATGTACAAACGGATAATAAAGAACAAGCGGGCCGTCTCCAACCAATTCCTTTGTTATTACGACGGAAACCTATCGTGCAGTAGTTTATTTTGCAATGGAAAGGTTAATCAGTTGGTACGCTACCGAACGTCCCGCCTGCCTTGCCTCTTATGTAAATAAATAAGTGCTACTCGAGAAATATCTTGGAAAAGATACTCGATTAATACAAAAGTGAAAAGAACAGAGCTGAGATCAGAGAGACATATCCGGGCATGCATGCCTCAACTCGCTTTATCCTTTCGGAGATATTGTCATGAACTCATTCATGCATTTCAAACTCGGTTGACAATCCCACTTCAATTCCGCAGAATTGTTGTGCACCCCTAAAATGTACCCAAGACTAAAGCACTAACCTGGAAAAAGGAAGTGTGTGTGACGATCTCAGAAAATTTCATTGGCCCTCTCATTTTCTACTATGTAAGGGGAGGCACATTCACCATCAAAGTAAACAAAACGTACAGTTACTTCACCTGCTTGGCAACAGCGGTGATGTCTTGGCAACGCTTAACTTTGATTAACTTTTCAAAAGAAAGACTTTAGCTCTTTGGAAGGTAGTGAAGTGGCCAAATAGCAATCGAAGTTGAGTACAGCAAGCACTATAAACAAACATCATACAGCTCTTGGATTGGAGTGGGATGGGATGGGGTGGTGTGGGGTGCAGTGGTAGGGGAAGTATTTATGCGCAGGTTGAGACTATTTATAAATATGGTCAAAGTTGTTATCGTGTTATAACAGTGATTCTGGGCCCATTGCATTTTTTCAGCAACACCCAGGCCAATAAAATGACTTCGGACCATACATAAAAGACGGCGTCCGTTATAATGCAGGTGGTATACCGTAAATCATGGAATTAGCCCCCTGGGGACTTATTTATTTTTGATGCTTTTAGGTGGGGCTTATTCGAAGGGAGAGCTTATTCGAGGGATGGGTTATAGCACTATTTGATGTATGTCGTATAAAAAGCTCATTGTCAAAGCACCTTTTCTCCATTCTATTACAAGAACAGTCTAGATTTAAGAAGTAGTCTGTATCCTGTATCAAAATCACCATCATCATCTTGGGTGGGGCTTACTCGAGAGGGGTTTGTTAGCAATTTGAAGTCCTAGTATGGTACCTTATTCGAGGGGAGCAATTCGAGTCTATGCCCAATGTTTTACGACGAGGGGAAAGCGAGGGATTTCCTTGCCAAACGGTGGATGATGGAAGGACTTCATGTACTTCGACATGAAATATTGATGATGGAAGAACTTCATGTACTTATACATGAAATTTTCAAACATTACAAGTTATAATTGTGTAACTCTCAGTTATGTCATTACATTTCAAGGACAAAGAATGTTTGAAAGGTGTTTTGGTACTACAGAACTTCACTACAGCACGAAAAAGCGGCACCATTTTTTAGACATATTGGAAACCTTGTTTCGTCCAACACTCTCCAGAGTACGAAACGTCAGATAAGGACCGAAAGGTGAACCGAAATATACTGTGAGAAGGGACAAAATGTTCAGGTTCAGGATAGCGAAATATTTTGTTTGTATTTTGCTTCCAGTTTAACAAAGAATGTTCTAGCAAAAAAATGCTTTTCCACGTTCAGTTTTGAAGGTAAGCCTGCCTGAAAACTTATTTTGGTTGCTATTCACTTGCATTGTTTACATGCAATAGGAGTGGAGTTAGATAAAAATCTGGTCATCCTTCATCGTCAAAAAATGTATGGGGATTCTTGTTGAGATGACGTTATTCGACTAAGGGGAGAGAGAGTGGCTAAAATAATCCAACTTTGGGCAAAGTTATATACGGATAAGCTCTCATCATGCCCGTTTAGAATTGGCTACCGCCCATCAATTTCATGGAATGTTTGATGTGCTAAATAGATACGACGTGGCCAATAGTAACTTGTATCTGCAATTTACCATGATGCAACTGGTGTTAAAGGACAAAGCAAACTTTCAAAATGTTATAAAAATCTTCTTGTGAAGAAATCATAACAAGAAAGGAGCTAATGAACCTCTCAAAGCTGGGAGCACATATATCCGGGCTTTCCTTGTGTCTACCATCAAATTTAAACCACAGTGGATATAGATTCTTTCACCATTATTCATTGTCATCAGAAGTATTATTAAAAGGATAAACTGAGGCTTAGATTAAAAATTTGCCAACATGAAGCGAGTGTCATCTAGCAGCTAGGTGCTTTTGGTTCCCTATAACTTTTCCGTATAAGATAAAGAACTAGCTCAATGCCTTGTTTTTAAAGTCTTTTAGCTTGGAGCTTCTTCTGATGACATAGTAGTGATAAAGAGATATGAAACTAGTGAGGATGCAATACTCCCAATGATAAAAGAAATTAGGTTTTTTCAAGTACTTTGTTTTGCTGATCGTATATTGCTCGGGGAGTTCTGGAGAATGTCATTTATTTCGCTCTTTTATTGCTGCTCTTTGCGCCAGCATCAAATTAATAGTATGGAAAGTGAAGTATGTCATGAATTTTGGCCTCACTATTTCACTTATTCTCCGGTTTTTTTAACATTACATTACACTTATTCTCCACATTAAAAGCAATCAAGTTTCGCACTGGTGCTTAAGGTTCCTTAATGGTTCCTTATTTTTAAACCGCACATGAAGAGTCCCGAACGTGGTACAGAAGCACGAAGACATTAAAATGAAAGGAAATGAAAATAGCTTCCTAATATTGGATGTTTTGCAATGACAAAGATGTTCAAAGCATTAAAATTTCCTTAGTGGTATTTTCTTCAGCAACTTTGGATGTTTAGCTAAGTTCCCCAAAGGAATTGCTTGCTTGTTTGTTCTAACTTAGCATGATGGCCTAAATGACTCTGGTCGATCAGTACATTGCAAAAATGACACAATAGTTGAACATCAAATTCCATCCTACGAAACAACACTATAGAAAGTCATCAATGTTTCGTGATTTGGCCTCACTTTGGACTTTCGACCTCAGTTGGACCACGGCTGGGCCTCAGTTGAGCCTCCAAGTCGGCCAATACACCTTGCCTTCAGGAAATGGTTTATTTCTCAATCACTTGCAATTTTCTTCTGTCTCCATTCTGAAACTCTTTACCACGTTGTCTCTAGTTGTACAGCCTACCTTGAAGAGGCCCATACACCTGGTGTCAAAATTCAGTCCCTTCATTTCTATCATCAAGTATTATTACTAGGGATTCTCTTGGACTAAATCTTTTAGTAGTGGCTGAAACTTCTGCTCTTTATATCCTTGAGCTAACTGTAGGGTTTGAATTCAATATATACGTTTAAAGCGATCGAAAGAATGCTAAGCACCATTCTCTCATATCTGATCTTTTTAATTCAGCATTAACTTTATCAGCCTCTCCGGAAATTTTAGTTAAATCATCTGCTCCGTCTTATCATTGCTGGGAGATTTCAATTTCAACAAACCGACATCAAAATCCGTAATCAAGAAAATTATTAACATATTGGTCAGGTGCAGTTATTATGTATTCTGCCTACTCTTAAGTGCCTAATTGCCGCCCCCCCGCTAATTATATTTTGAAATTTTTTCCAACCCCCCCGCTCTTATTAGGATCCCCCCGGCAATTACTTTTACCACATTTTGCGTTGTCACTTGACTATTAGAGTTTGCAACAATGATCGTCCTTAAGAACGGAAAACGCTACAAATGTGTATCTTCAAAGGTAGATACATTTCTAAGCATAGCGCAATGTCAGTCAGTTTGACATGTTCTGAAAGCATTTAGTACATATGATAGTCCATGCGATTTAACTATTCTAATACATGATGGAAGACAACAATGAGTCAAGCAGAAGAAACTTTGTTCGTCAGTTGGAGAAGTATACATTGGCAGAGAACCAAAAGCTCGGGGAATGCATTGAAATGTTTAAAAAAGAATACGATGTTCAAGTAGAATGTTTGAAGGGAAAATCTCGATACGATGCCAAACGCAAAAAAGTTTACACCACAGGATATTGGGAATTTATGTTACACTTTCATAGCTACATAATTGTTCTATTGGTATTGTTCAAACTGATTTTCCATTATTGGTTACTTATTACACTGAAATGTTGAAGCCATAGTTGCTAAGGAAATTTGCTCCTTAAATGGAGAAAGCAAGCCAGCTTGGAGTCCTTTTTAAAATCCATTTACTAACATGATTGCACAAATCCAGCCCGCCACTAAGTCATGCATCCATTATTGGAAGTTTCCAAATAATTCCAACCCCCCGCTAATTCCGACCCCCCTGCTAATTGAATTTTCCAAACAATTCCAACCCCCCGTAAATTCCGACCCCCCCGGCAATTAGGCACTTAAGAGTAAGGAACAAGCCCTGTATGAATCCCGAATAAGTAGGGGTTTAGTCACTGCTTTAAATACATGCAGGGATTTTTTACGTAGAAAGACGCAAATAGAGAATTATATACTATTGTAAAAGTAAATTATAGTCAATTACATGGAGTTTCAAAAATGTAAGAATCAACACAAGAATCAATGTGAAATGTCAGAGGGGAACTGCAGCTTGATAGTAAATTGTGAGATGAATACGACAATAAACTTACATCATCATTCTAGCCAATAAAATCCATTCTAGGTTAACAAGACGCTAAAAATAAAGAACTTCTAGTGACGACAAGCAGTTTATTTGTTTTATTTGGATATTCATAACTAGAAATGGTCTATTTTAACGCCTTGTTAACCTGCAGTGAATAATATTGGTTAAAATAACTTTTTTTTATCTTCATCCTCATTCTGCAACACAAGAATCAACTGCTTGCTTGATGCGAATACTAAATCTTATAACATCAAGATGAATAAAATTACTCAATCAATTGCAAAATCAAATGTGACACGAAGTGCAATACTCGTAAGAAAGTGCTCCTACTTGGGGATTCATATGTTCGCTGAGTTTGGGGTCAAACTCTCTCTCTAACTGTTTAGTGCAAATGTAATCGGAGGCCTAAAGAGTGAACAGTTGATTTCAAAGCACTGAGGAGCAATCCACAGCGAGTTTGATAAGGTGAATGATATAGCTAATTGTCCATATTGACAGTAAAGATATCAGTGCAGGGGTCAAAAAAGAAAAAATGAATGAAAACATTCATGTAACCTGTAGAAGACTTAGAGAGGTTAATATTATAAAAAGTTCGTTTATATTCCTCCAAAAGTATGACACGTCAAAAACCTTAAGATTGTTGGAACGAATTCTGAGCTTTTGAGTGATATAGCCTTTACACCACAAAAACACGCTGCAACTATATAATAGGTGCTTCTTCAGCATATAAACTGGGATCTCACAGTATCAACTATAAGTGCGCCCTGGATGAAGCAAAACTTTGACATGATTTGTCATAAATGCCTTGGACAGTGACTTGATATACCTGTTTGTGAAGTGGTTGAGATATCAGAATTGAATAAAGCTTGATATGGACAAGAAATGGATGATATCAGCCCTATGCACACACACTCTTTGCTAATTGACCTTCTGAAAATGACAAAAAACACCATTAACGATGATATTTGGAATCTTCATAGCACTACATTGGAAGCGCCCAATATTCAATATGACTCATTCCAAACAACAAAAGCTGCACTTTAAAGACCAGTGAAGATAATATAGCTAGAATAAAGTCGCTTAGGTCCAAGACGTAGGATCAAAGAAATGTGGAATAAAGCTCTTCTAAAAGCCAAAGATTCGTGGCTCAAAACGCAACACAGGCTCCCCAGAAACACTATAGCTTCACAATACGACATTTGATGAACTTTCATGCCTCATGACCGTTTCTATAAATTTTCTTGGGGGCAGAGGGAAGAGGGAGCAAAAACCCTACAACTTGCCAATAAAAATTGGCCTCGCTCCCATGATTTTAGAACCTTTGCTTAAGTTTTTTATTATCATGTATTCAATTTGCCAGCGAGTTGTGCCAACATATAAATGTAAAACGTCCATGAGTTGCTTGCTTCCCTACAGCACCTAATTCTTCATCTTAGGCTCCTAGAGTTCAAAACATTAAAGCAGTTCGGTAAGAAGAATACCAAACTTTGATTTTTGTGCGACAGGGCTTTTTCCTAGGGGAGTGCAACATCCCTCACATCCCACTGTAGGAACGGATGTTACACCCCACCAGAATGCAGTACCCCTCGCTCTAGCTGAGGTGGCTTATGGTAAAACGTTCAAAACGCATTTGTGAAGGCAGGCAAGCCATGTTGGTCCATAGCTGCTAATAGACTTGAAAATTCTATTATTAACAATTACTGGTTCTGTGCATTTGCGGGTACTGAAATGTCTTTATGCAGTAAAATACTAAAATCTGAAGCTGTATCTTGGCACATATTATATGCTATATTCCTTAGACTTGCATTTAGAACAAGAGACGAGCAACGCAGGAAAACTTACTTTGCTATTTCACAATACAAGAACCAAACAATAATAAAAGCAACAAAACACAAATGAATAAAAAATAGATCTTGGCTGTACGAGCAGAGATCTTACCTAATCATCATTTTTACTAATGCCTCTGTCGTGATTCAACCACACCAGAGGACAGTCTCCAATGAAACTGTGAATATGAATATGAATATTATGAGGGCTTTTACAGTTTTCTAAGTTTCTCTATAACAATAATGGTAGAAACTCTTGATAAGGCATGCAATTTATGGCTAGCCTTTTTGCAAAGAGTTGTAATATGCGCCTTGAAGTTCAATTTACAATACCCAGTGATTGTTCTTTCCTGCGAGAATCAATATTTGTCTCATAAATCATAATTGATATTGCTCCAAACATTTGCATCACTCGCGAGAATATCAGCCACATTCTTAATCTTTGCCTAGTGTATATTTTGTGGTATTGCCAGCATAATTACAAAGATCAATACCAATGATTTCTAAATAGTGACTTATTGTTATTATTCTAGTCTTTATTTAGAGGTGAGTGGTCATAACCCTTAATGAATGAGAAAAGATCATTTAAACGCTGCTGAATAAGAAGGAACTTGAGACAGGTCCTCGAAGAACACCCATCTTTGCATTCCTCCTAGAGTTGTTCCAATAAATAATTCTAACCCTCTGTTTCCTTTCACCAAAGCAACTGTAAGCAAATAGTAGAGCTTCTCTGCTAAAACTTCAGATTGCTAATCTTGCTACCTGTAGAGGGCGCTTTAAACTATCGAAAATTTGAGATGAATCCAATAGGATGCAGATACTGCATTTCCTTTATTCAACGTCTTCTGCTGCCAGTATTCTTATGCAGTTTTCATATTTTTCAATATTCACGGTGCAAATAGTCACTCTTGATATTATAGATTCAGAATGGTATGTTGTTCATACTCTGCCATCCTAAAAAACTATTCGGTTTGGTTTCAAAAGGTCATGACATGCTGGTGCTTTTTGCTGTATAGCTAATCTCAGCCTTGCAAATTGATAATAAATTCAGAGATAATGTGTCAAGCCTGTTAAAAACTTGAAGTGATTGGGACACTCATAGTCATTGAAAAAAGACTTGTCCTGCTCTTTTTTAATTATAAATTTACACATTTTTTCAAACATTTCCTTGTATTACTTGCAATATCAGCTATTTACACAAATAAATATGCACATGTAACATTTGACGTGAAACATTTGTATTTATTTTTATTAGTTTGCAAAGAATCTTTGTTCTTTGATTATAATCTAAGTGCATCTTCTTACGAAATCCCTTTACTAGCAATTGCTGAAGATGATTTATTGACTTGTACATTTCTGTCAGTGATTTCCTTAAGTTTATAACATGTATATAAAAATACCATTGTGAGCAAGAGATGCTTCAGAGGAGCATTCGTGTTCTTCACAGAGTTTCTGAAGAATTCGGTTATGTGTGCTATCGATCTCTTTGTTTGCACCTTTATTGCAGAAAGTTGCTGAGGGGAGCGCTAAAATGAACGAACAGCTGTAAATGTAAACATGAAATTCTCATACAAACGATTAGTAATGATTTTGGCTGACAAATTTCTATGACTAATCTTCTTAAGTATTGCAGCATGTGTATAAAAACTACCATAGCGAGTAAGGGATGTTTCAAAGGAGCATTATTTTTCTTCATAGAGGATCTGAAGAACACGGTTATCTGTGCTATCGATCTCTTTGTTTACACCTTTATTGCAGAGGGGTTTTAGTGTACTCAAAGCTGGCTTTTCCAGGCAATCGAAAATGCATAACGTTGAGAATGAATGCTGTGTTTGCAACAAACAGTAGCAGTGGAGGATTTCTGTATATCTGTAAAAGAAGCATAGGTGTTGCATTCACCGACTGCCGACCATCGATACTGTAGTTGAGAGAGTTGTCCCAATATATAAAATGAGGAATAGTCTCATTAAATGGGTATTTGGCCCCTCTCTTCCCCAAAATCCGCTAGTGAGGAGTACTGGCTTTAGGGTTAAATTTTATGCTTGAGTTGTCATGAAGCAGTTAGTATGTTTAAGAACTGCAATATGAAGCTTGTCACAACAAGCAATGCACCTTAAGACAATCTATCAGAGCAAGAACTGTAAATGCAAATTATCCGATCCGACTAGTAGCTTGAAGGTGAAGCAAACTGACAGAGAAAACTTTATCTTAGTAAAAGAATACAAAACGTAGCAAGTTTTACATTTCAAGTAACATTACAAGTAACATTGTTGATGCCATTGGCCTTTCCTGAGTTAAGATAAATAAACCCACATTTTTGTCGCGAAGACCTTGTCTTCTTCGCATCGATGCCAATGCAATGAACATTCACGATCACATTTAGCCAATGTTAGTTTTCGGTGGTATTCTTTGTCTTTAATTGAGAGTGCTGACATTCAGGACACTGGCCACCTACTCATTTCTCTTAAAGCGATCGCCAATTGCTTTGAGAATACAATGTAACTCCTTCTTATGAACTTTCTCATAGGCACAGAACGAATGGTGCCCATCCACTTAAGTTAAAACCTCTAGCCTTGTGCTGTAGAAGAATATTTTCATGTCAAAAAAGACTTTTCACCACTAATAGAATTATGCTTTACTGCATCATTAATTAGGAAAGCTACCGTATGTTTTAGTCAAAACCCAGGAATGATGTAGATTCAGAGGGGTATGCAATGGAATCAGCAAATGCATGGAGACTAAAAGAAAATCCAAAGTCTCTTGGAAAAAATTCTTCCTCTCTATTCTGATTTTTAGTGCAGATGTTTTCGCGGATCCTCACTTGAGTATATACTATTCAATCACATTTTTGGCTAGAGATGCTAATTTGGTCATTCTAAAGGGTAAAATTAAAGCACATTCCCCTTTGTGGACGTTATTGGATGTCCTCCAACTATAGACTCGTGGCGCTGCCCTTGATTCAGCATGCGAGGTTGTGGGATGTCAAAGAAGACCTGTTTTGCGTCTATTGAGAACATTGGAGCACCACGGAGAGACTGGAGGGACATGTCCTTCCAATTTTCTCAGAATAAACTTGGTAAGTCGTCCGAATTCATAGAGAAAAGGTTTGGGCAGGTAGTAGATTTCTAGGAAGGTGCAATCCCTTGGTTTTCATATCATTGCTGTTTCTCACCTTCTAGTTGCATACTATGTTGCACCTGTACTGAAGGACTTGGTCCAAAAAGAGTGTGGTCCGATAGAATGCCCCTAGTCTAAGGGGTGGCTGGTTCCGTCTTTTATGGAGAAAGGGCACCAATATGGGCCTAACTCCCTCAGTGAAAACTGAAAAGTATCCCACCACGCTACTACTTGGTGTAGCAGTATATTTGATGTTTTGCTCTTGTGGTTAGGAGGTAGCATCTTGTGGTTAAGATTTAATTGTATGCTAGATTGTGAATGCCTGCTCTACTAGCCTACCAAAGGATAAAAGTTAAGTTACAATACTTGCAAATGAGTAGCAAGTGTTGCTTTATCTTTACAAGGTTTGAAAATCAACTTTCTCATATCACGCAGGAAAAAAATGATAATGATTTCTTTCATTCTATGGGGGTAGTACATTCATCAAAGCTGGTTTTCAATGAACGCATACTGTAATACAATAGCTAAACTTAGTAAAAGTCTTAGAATATACTTGCTCAGTAGAGTTAAAATTCGATTGATTTGGCTGCCTTAAAATGCTCGAATAGTCGCTATCATATTAACTTGAATATTCACTACTTCGCACTTCCGCCGGTTTGAGCCACTTCCATTGGTTGGAGTGGAGTGTTACTGCTACATGCGGCGACTGCAGTAATATCGCAGTATTCCCCACTGGCAAGAAGGTTTCTGACAGCAAAGTCAGGTGTGCAATGGTTACAAGGTATTTAATTGAGGTAAATCAGAATGTGGACAAGTATGTGCGCCAGACACGAAGCCAGCGCTGAAACGGCAAGGGGGAGGAGGCTGAGGAAAGGCCTCAAATTCGACAAGTGTAGAAAATCTCCCTTGTTTTAAGATGCTAAGTACACCAGCGGACAGCCACTAATGCTTTCGCTCCTACTACACACGGACTTTCAATTTTGTTGTACGTTTTACAGGTCTTGGCTCTTGATGCTAGAATTTGTTTTCACCTTCAAAATTGCTAAACAGGCAAAGAGGAGCAAAAGCTTTTAGCCAGGCGGGCAATGCCCTACCTGTGAACCCCTTCAGCTTCGTACCTGATTCGGGCAGAGGAGCCCCTAACAGCTCGTTCAATTATAAGAAATAAAATGTACTTACATTTGGTCATCTTGCTTACATGTCCCAAGACCGCCTATATTCCACCGCACTTATACTTTCAGCACTGCTTAGACAATACTGCATTGTCAACAGTGACTATTCTGCATTGTATTGATAAGCTTAAGAGATTATTTGCAGAAATCTGATACATGTTTCTTTATAAAAAACAGTAGAGCAATAAGTTTCGATAATGTGAGATACGGAGCGGTCCTTTGCCCCAGTGAGATGGAATAAATTTTATCAATTTCAAGCACGGCGCCACTGGAGAGGAGTGTGCCCATACTTTGACCAAGAAACTTAATTTCCTTTCTAATCTGCTTTTCGTTGTACGTTTTTCCTGTATCTGTACATGAACACTACACTATCCGTATCCTATACTATTCTGGGAGATGCCTGTTTAGCTTAAAAAAGGTTTCTGTTCTATCGGATCCATAGTGAATCCTTCTACTTCACTGAATGAAACTATCATTCCCTTTAAAAAACCTCTCTGTACTATTGTAAGGGAACTTTCACCCCCGTATGCATGGACCATTTCATTTCACTTTGCAGTCTGTACATAATCTATTGTTCTGTTATTTTGTTCATTCAATCACAGTATTCTAAAAAGTAACCACGCAAGCAATCTCTCTTAGAATATTCTTTAGATAACACTATTCCCTGTGCTTTTGTGTAGACTGAAATATGCCAAACTTCAGGGGCATACACGTATTTTTAATAAGAAAACCATTCTTTTGCCTGAGCCTCAGTTCTCTCAACTTTTCCCGAAATTGAGGCTGAGATTTTCTTAACTTTTATTGGAGTAAACTGGCTAAAAAGGGGTTACCATTATTTGTTATAACAAGTTGGATCTTTGTTAACCAGGATTATCAAAGAAAAGTTTCCAGCATTGTAAACGAGATTGCAAAGAAAGAGCTAATATCGATTTCTGGCACGTAAAAAAGGTGAACTTTAGAAATTGAGCCTTGTGGTTTTCTTAACATTGTGGCAATTTGAGCCGCATTTTCTTAAAAACTATTTCCGTATAAAAAAAACGTGTATCCAATCGAGACTAAATCATATGTAATGCTGGACTAATGAAAATAGGAGCGAAAGATGACAAATATTGAAAAATATTGTCAAATATTGTATTACTCCAAGAAGGAAGAAAAAATAAAGTTTTCAGTTACTCATTGTCTCCTTAAACAAGAATGTTCATAAACATATATAAAAAAATGTGCAGACTGTGAAGATGGTATTTGATATCTATTGTGTCGAGACAAATAGGCAGTATAAAAATGCTTGGAAAACCATAAAGATGAACTAACGGCTCTGAAAGATATATATATATATATATATATATATATATATATATATATATATATATATATATATATATATATATATATATATATATATATATATATATATCAATTTACTAACGAAAAAGTACAAGTAGAGGAATCTGTTTTTCTTTTGACAGTCGATGAAGACAATGAAAAGGTTATATGAACTGATGAAGGACTCCTGTTCATATGTGAACATAGCAATGAGGTGCAGCCATTATGTATACGGCCTTAGGAAAAAAACATGGACCAACTCGGAATCATTGGAATTTCACTTACTGTAGAATCTATGTAGCTTTTTAAAAATATCTTTGAAAGTAGAACTGGCAAACAACCAATATAAACTACCGTATACAGCAGGGTGTATGATGTAAAAGGGAAACGTGCTGAATTAAAGGGAATTTCTTAAGCATGATATTAAGTAATAAGACGGACAATGGACTCTGCGATCAGAACATCATATTATACTATGTTGTCGTACTATGGATTGAAGCTCTCCAGTACTTTGGATATTCTCAGGTTTCATTCTTTTGCTTTAGTGTAGTCCAAGCAGCCATTTTTAGACTATCTTATGAAGCGAAGCTTGCAGTTGTATGCTTAATAGAATATTCGTTGTAGTGTTAACCTCTTTGCGTTAAACATTGTATCTTCAACACACTATGTCGCAGCAAACACTGGAAAATTCAACATAAAAAGAGAGATATCCGAAAGGACTGAGAAAATTGCTCGAAACAGAGAAAAGCCCGAGGCAGAGGGGCTAGAAAGACTGAGAGAGAGATTTAGGTAGCAATCACCGAAAGTATCAAAACGACCCGGCTTTCTGTTCGAGATAGATAGAAGCTCGCATTAAGGGTTGTCAAGGAAAAGGACTGGCTGTAAGTCAAAAATGAGATGAGAGCTACAGAGCATAAAAGGTCTACTACATGGTAGTCTCATCATCCCCTGAACATGGGACATAACGGGAAATTCATAATATACAACTTATAAATAAAGTAGAGTAGGAAGGCAAAGACAAAAAATAGAGCATAATACGATGCAAAAATTTAAATAGTATGCATGAACTATTGCAGTGCTAGCATAAAATATCAGTGAATTATCTCTTTGAAGCTTTGTTACAAAATAAAAATCACGCCTTCATTTTCTTACAATAACAAATGGCCTACTTGTAGTTGTCCTTTCCCTTTGCGCAACATCCGCTAAATGTATAGTTATCTCACCCAGAAGCTTTTCTTTTCCCAACTGCACTCCGAGTCGTACGTGCCTGCCGTATAATCGAAAACGCATTGCTGACCTAAATAAGTCAGCTCTAGAGACATTTGAAAATTTAAATGAAGCGCCAAACTCAGGCTCTTCAGTCACCAGAACGAATTTCGTCCTGCTTCGGTTCTTTTTCGTTGGCAACAGTACCATACTAATCCGGATACTGTCGATCCCAGGAAATGCGCTCGGCAAAAATCCAATTATTTTATGGATGACAATGAATAAAAACAGGTCTTTCTTCGAGTATTGCAGTGTTAGTTGAAGGCTGCCTAGATGCTGCTCAAGACTCTCCAAACTCTGACTAAGTTTTGGCTTCTTTTTGAGATTCTTGCTTGCTAGATGCGGGGTTCCCTGACCTGTGTCGGACACCACCTCCCCTATCTTTGCTACACCGGGTGCCGTCTCTTCCTCATCCGAAGAAAACATTGGCTTGTCTAGATCCCCAGTGCTTTTGGCAAACGGCTTATCGCTTAATTTTGCCGAAGCTGCCTCCGCATCTCCGCTGATATCAGTGCCTGAATCTTCCAACGCCACTCGGGAGTATTCAGGATCCGGTGTATCGTCTCCATCATCAACCCGCATATTGCAAAAACATTTGTCCCATTTGATGCATAGGTAGACGATGATAAGTATGATTGCAGTTCCTCCAAGTGCACCGAGAAATATGAGTGCCGGCTCAAACCCTGAAAAATAAAAACAACATTTTGTAAGGGTTTACATTTCAAAATAAACATAACAACATGGCCTCTATGCTCCTAAGAGTCAATTTTGCTGTTTTTGATCAGCTTTTCAAAGATGGTATTACTATTCATTGTCTATTGGAAGATGTCCACTTTCATCAAAGGAGCCTGAAATAGGGCTTTGTAAATGTTGTAAGTAGTGGTCATACAAATTAATGTTAAATTAATATTAAAATTATGTAGCTGCAACAGGATTTAGAAGAAATAAAAGTGAAAGTGGGAGAAAATAACTGATTCGAGAGGGATTTGAACCGTCAGTCCCGTCGAGTGTTCTGCCAGCAGAGTATGTCTGGTAGAGCACTCGATGTACAAAATCTTGGGTTGCGAGTTCGAATCTCACACCGGATTAGTTACTTTCTTGCACTTTCATTTTGATATCAATTGGTAATTTCTTTTCTATTTTAAAGCAGTTTTCTTCAAATAGCTGTAAGAAGGAATAAGATAAACAGTGATAAATAAAGTATTGATTATCATTTTTAATATAAGTGATAGCTAATAATGTAATCTGTACCTTAAGAATTTAAAATATTTTTAACTACCAGCATTTCTACAGCTAGTTTTCCAATAGGATTTAGCCCTGTTAAGTAAATCCTTTATACAACTGCGCATGCCTGATGTAGAACAAATCATCTCGCCCTTCTTAGATTCGCACAGTGGAAAATCGACTTTAAGTACAGGCTAAGCGTTGCAAATGTATCAACTAACAACACACAATAATGTTGGTTGCCGTCTGTTGGTAGCATTTCACCACCATGTGGTGATCTGTTAGCAGTTAGGTATTGTTGGATGGTGCTGGATGAGGTTTGATTTCAATAAAAAAAGCTGGGAGGATGTTGGGTGATGCTGGAAGCATTTAGACAAGCCACCCAACAAAATCACGCAGGACAAGCATACTTGTGTGGTGACATGCAGATGAGGGAGTAACTTGCTAGCCGCGTCTAGCAATTCTTAATCAGACTATCAACCAACAATGTTGGATGGAATTGGATTCATTAACTTCATTCCATTCTCCATTTGTACACACAGAGGCCCTTCAGATCATAGTGAAGTCTGAGTTAAAGGCCCGGCCAACCTATGAAAGATTCTTATGTGACATTTATGTTCCACGGATGTTTCAGTTTGGCTACCATGTCATATGAGAAATTTGACCAAGAATTTGTTGCACCAATGGGTTCGCCAGAAATTTGATTTGATATTGTATGTTGTATGACAAATGCTTCCTAGTTTCGAAAAGGTTGATATATCGGTAATGTGTTATGCAGACAACCGTGCTTTGTGTTCATCATCTTGTCTTGACAAAGAAAGATTGAGTTGAAGCAGTTAAAGTATTCACTACGTTCTATCAATGGAAATGAACCTTTCTGAACAAAAATCTCACTTGAAGACTTTCGGAGACAGAGGCTTTCAGCATCATAAGGAAATATATAGCACGATAAACATCCTTGACTATATAGAAAACAGCTCCTCTGCTTACGTGAAATTAAACATGCAATGATCTGAACAATTCTCCAGTTGCTAGCGGGCGTATTGTAAGGGCTCGTCTTTCTCACGAACTTATTGGTCTACCTTGGTGTTCTTTCAGATATGTGGCTCTATAAAGCGCAGTATTTGTTGAAACTGCTATGAAAAACTTTCATATCTTCTCTTCCTAGTTCAGAGTCTCTAATAACAAGATAGAGACAACTGTTTTTCTCTTCACGTCCATTACTGCCTTTGATTTCCCCACAACTTATCAATAAAAACAGCAACAACAGCAAATCTTGTCGGACTTTATAAGACAAGTTTGGCAAATGCAAATTTCGTGTCACAGCAACAAACAAACAAATACTTTTCGTTTATGTAGTAATGTCATGTGACTATGTTTCCTAGTTTGGCCGGGCCTTTAGGCCCTCGTAGGACATCAAACAGAGGTGTAGATGGGAAAATTCATAGAAGGGGCAACAAATGAAGATTTTGTCGCAAAAACATAGCAAGTGTATTCGTTTTTCATGATCGGTCTACTTGGCTGATAGGTAAACAAAAGATTTTCCTTTCAAACCTTAACATTTAGATAGAAGAGAGAAAAGAATGTGATTTTGTTGACAAGACAAAAAACTTTTCGAAAAAATGTAGTCTATTTCTACATGGGGCTATTAACCCCCTAAGCCCCTCTGCCTAAGCCTTTGAGGCATCACCCTATCAAAGCTTCAGGCGGTATTAACCTACTATTCAAGGATTGTCATTTACCTCCTCAAACTGCATATTTCATTCAGGTTTACGAATAATACTCGAAGCACAGCAAATAAAACATATCGCTGCTCTCAGGTGCCATTTACAAATGACCAGCATTAAACATATTTGATGTGCAAATACAAAGCTTGTTCAAATCAAATACAAAACTTCGTAACCAACCCAGAAACGTTCGGAGCTCATAGCATTTAAATTACTTGCCTTTCAAAATAAGAGGAACTTGCTTAGCTGTGCATACACGAAAAGCTAAACTTCATAAAAGTAATTGCTTTGCAAAGACAGGTGATAAAAGGCTATTTGTTGCGGCAAAATGTATGAACTATGCTAAACTCGCAATTCATTCAAAACGAATCATCGTTGTAAGAAGGTACTGGACACTAATAATAAGATCAATACAAGCATCCCGGTGCGGTCTCGGCATAAGCAAAAGAAAGTAATACTGTGTTCAGAGGCGTGCCTATGGACTTTTGAATGGGGGAGGGGGCAAAGCAATTTTTAAGGAATTTGTATTAGTGCGGAATTTCTCAAAAAAGGCCATAAAAGATAAGGAAAAACTTTGTGACCACGCCCTGTAGAAACACATTGGAAGTGAGTAGGCATCGTCCATTTCTCGTTCACTGCGATACAACCACACTGTCTTTCTAGAAGATCATTATGAAAAACAATCAATCATTCTAGCAGTGCTAGATAAACCTTAAAAGTGCCACTCTCTCTTTCAAAAAGTTCCTTAGTGGACCCAAACAACTGGGGAGAGTCTGATTTTCACTGCCACTACCAGGGAAAGCACTGAGATTACTGGGGACCTTCCTAGTAGTTAGTACGGTAAAAATGCTTTGGGAGTGTAGCAAAAGGAAATTTACCAACAGGCCCTCTAACAAGGCATCACCATTACCAACGAGGGAGAATCGTCATGCCAACTTTTACAGACAAAAAAGAAATTACAGACAGCTTCTGGACGATTTTGGGGAGGGTGTCATACCTCCAAACCCCCTACGTCAACACCTCCCTGACTGAGATATCTAATTGTCCATTCACAGTGCGAAATCAAAGCTCTTTACCACTTTTTTGCATTTTTGATGTCGAGTACTTGGTAAATACTTCCCAATCACCTTAACAGATCGCCATTATTGAGTGCAACAACTGAAGTATCGAAGAGAGCACCTTCACCTGAATTTTCCAGGGAAGATAATTTGTCGGATGTAAAATGTCTTTTTGGCATGAAACCTAGGCCACGAAAGCTGTAGGATACTCATATCTTTGGGTCCATCTTATGTAGGAAAACTTGCCTTACCAACAACGGCCAAGCCCTAGAAATTGTCAAAAGCCCGAAACTTAGTCATGGAAATTAGGATTCATCCATTTGGTGATAGAAGAAAGCAACCACGCAGTTTTGAATGTACATCAGTTTCGCTGCTGCGGAGTTTGTTGACAAAGTGAAATATAAGAAATGCATTAGGATTCTCTTTTGTGTGAATTGAAACCCAATACAGTAGGATCAGTTAATCAATAAGCTTACAGCAATAATAGAAGGCTATACTAAATAGCTTTGATGTCGAATACTTCGGTCATGATACAACAAATAGGGGTTGACCAATGAGGTTACGGTACTGCTGTTATAGTTTTGCACACAAAGGTAAGGTCCAGTGTGGAATTTCTTGATAATGAGGAATACAAGACTAGAACAAAGGAAACTTAAAATGATATCTGATTACCAGCCACTAGTTTCATCAACTCACCGATACGATTTCATGGGTGAGATAAGGCAATCGACAAAAAACACCTTGATAGCAAAGCTATCATTTGCTAGACAAACTCATTCACCAAGAAAGATGCTAAAATTCTGTATGGGTCATTCATAACAATTGTCATAATGGCAGCCCTTGCTCTCACCCTTCCAATATTAAGTGCTTTTTATCATTCCTAACTATTACAGGATAAATAGTTGTGTAATTGAGAAGAGAACCATGCATATATGAGGAGAGATTGATACATGTATGATGAAAGATGTTTCGAATACAGAGGCGGAGAGCGACACTCTGGGTAGGGGGGCTCGAGTGGGAAGACTGAAATTGCAGGAATGTAGAAGGTACTAAAACGCGTGTTAAAGTACAGTTGCTATAAAAAGTGGAGGGGCTACAGCCCCCAGCCCCCCGGCTCCGCCACCCACGGAATAAATTTTACACTTGTAGCTCATAATCATATAGTGTTAATCAGCTACAAGTATGCCAGAAAGAACGCAATTTACTAGATCAATTCATACATGGCAATTTAATCAACCTGATCAATTTGGGGATTTGGGGATCAACAATGACTGTCAAAAGTCTTGAAACATTGGCATTGTTTTTTGAATGATTGAGCAAACTCCCCTACTCCCCTTCAGAACAATGTTAAGTATATTAAACAGGCATTACTAAAAGCAAACGAGTAGATTCGCTCCAATATAACACTCAGGCAACTAAGCTATTACTTCAGCAATGTGTTAAAGGGGGCGGGGGTCACTTGCCTCCAAGTTTGACCGGACGTTTACTATTACTAAATAAGGTGCAGTATTCAGAATGGGTGCTGCAAGGAGTTTTGGCTATGATTAAAGCTAAAGCACTTAATTCCCAATAGGATCCAGTCAAAGGACAGGGTCACTCCCAAGAGTGTCCGGGGATGCTATTTAGCATAATATTTGTGGATTGATCCATTTTTTCAACTGTGAAATTCGAAATAAAACATCACTCATACTTCGATTGTGCAAAGGTCTAAACATATGTGCATAAATGTTAATTTAGCATGGTCCATTGACATAATTGGCTTTGGAATGCACTATCGTTGAAAAAATGAGATGCTTCCTACACTAGTTCTTAACATTTTATTTATCAGCAGTTTCGCATTTAGGTATTGCGAGTGTGCTAGATACTGTCGACCAGAAAACAGTTGCTGCCAAGCAGATGAGTAATACTTTAATAGCGTCATCAATTGTGAAATACACAAGCTATTTCCGGTTGTCTGTTTTTCCCTCGAATTTACTACCTAAATCACTACCAAGCTGTAAAACAAAGGATACGTTTTATGCCATGGAAATGATAGTTATGTCATCTGAGGATACTACAGCAAGGGGTCCTAATTCACCAACTTCGCCCATGATTGGGACTACATTTGGTAGCGGGGCAGTAGGCTACTCGGCCTAGCAAATGAACAATACATTTAATATACATACATGGAAGTGGCATTCTTTGTCATCTACTTGCCAGATCGGCACTTTCTTTCTTCTTGCATCCTGAATGAAACTTTCTCTCTATCTAGATACGGTGTAGGCAACGGGAAATTGACGTACTTCAGTGACGTTTGTGCATCCGTACATTGAAAACATCGACTTTGCTCTGACT
Organism: Mastigias papua; assembly: GCA_964019165.1. Taxonomy (NCBI): domain Eukaryota; kingdom Metazoa; phylum Cnidaria; class Scyphozoa; order Rhizostomeae; family Mastigiidae; genus Mastigias; species Mastigias papua. Next base: position 6,159,938 of record OZ025269.1, read on the forward strand.
CAGTCTAAGGCAATGAGGCTCACTTGACCACTACTCTTTTTGGGTAGGCCAACAAATTGTTGAAGCTCGCAGAGACTAACCGGTCTCCTTTAATTCAATCTAGCCATGAAATATGAATCGAGTGATCTTTGGTTACATGAATATGCCTGAGTAAACGAGCGTGGCGTAGAAGATGCATAACATACTTATTGTACAGAGGAAGCTGTGAAGGACACATTTGCATGACAACAGTGTTAAACAAGCGTGTCCAAGAAACAGTACCTTATCGAAAAATATTTTCTGTCCTATTGTATTCGACAAAGCAGTAACAAAGGAAATTGAAAATAAGTCGAGACTTTTTGTACCGAGCATAGCGTAGAAAAAGCACTTACAACTTGGCCATCAGTCAAAGGAAGAAGTTGATAGGGTAAGGGTGGGGAGCAATGCTTTACCGTTCTACCCAGTTACTATACGGCCCAAACAAGACAGGTACTTTAATCAAGTATGGCTGTATTTCTATACATAATGGAAGTCATGGGAATGGAATGCTTGGCACTGACTTTCCCGTTTCGTAATGCGGGATGCCATCTAGGTTTACCTTCTTATGGGAATAAATTTTCCTGGCAAAGAAGTTAGAAAAATACCGGTACGAACATGTTATTCAATGTACACAATTTACTTTTTAAGAAGAACCAATTTCTAAGGAACCAAAGGGACTAGGGATGAATTCTCTAAAGAGTGTTTCAGTTCCAAATTTTGCGGAGTCTATGTAGCAGTGTTTCGTAGAGGGTAGTGGACTGGTGGCGAGAGGGTCGGGGGCCACGCCCCAGAAGGGAGTTTTTGAGGGGCACCATAGTGACTTAAGGGTGCAGAAGTGGCCAATTGATGTATAAACCAAGTGATTCTTATTTGCAAATAAAGAGAAAATTAATAATAAAACTTAACATCTAACATGCTTCAACAAATTAAAGGTCAGATGATTTATTGAATGTTACCACCGTATTACAACTCTCATCAAATAGTTTTAATAGAAACATCAACTGTACGAAAAGGAGAAAACTTTATTTCAGAAAAGTTTTAAGTTTGTATATGAAAGATCTTATTTGAAACTACTTTGCATGAACTTCTTCAGGGAGGCTATCCGAAGTGCAAATAAATAAAGGAGAATTTCTGAACATGGAAGAGGGGGGCTCTTTCTTGTGTGGAAGACGTAGCACAACAAAACGGCGAAGATACCACACCGTCCAGGGGTGGCGGAGGGATATTTTAGGTGGGGGGCTCCAGTGGAAAGACCAAATATGTAGAGGGTGCAAAGGTTGTTGAGCGCCTCTACTTGTTCTTTACGTTGCAAAATATGACGTAATTTACAGACATAATTTACACTCAACTACAGGGATCATTGATCATACCTAGGGGGCAGATATTTCCTTATAGTGAAATAGCAGGATCCACCATGGTTGGGTCCTACACAAGAGAAACATTTTGAAATTTTATCCATTAGAATGGCTTCAAAACTATCTCCCATACTAAAATTTGACTGAATAGATTTACCGAATGCGTACTAAAACATGCTGAGTTACTGCTAAAGTTTCTAAGTTGCTATGTGCTATTGGAATTTCTCTATCCTCGAATATAACTGGGTTTTCAATAGTGTTTTCAAATTTACAAAATAACAGAATTGGTTTTGCATCATGGTTCATCACTACCATGTATTCATTCTTTTTGCAATCGAAAACACTCTCTCCCATCTGGCACTTTTGCAGTGTAATGTTGGCTTTCCTGTACTGAAAAATTATTTGGCTAATAGCTTCAAAATATGATGATTTCTTTCTGCAGAATGGCTGCTCGTAGTACAAACCTCATATCACTGGGCAATTCACCTTTGTGCAAAGAATTTGATCATGCACTTCTAGGTGGTTCATTATTTTGAGAAGTGCAGTCTTATAAAACCCATTGAGTGAATCTTTACTTTTAACTATATTTGTTGTTTTAATCTCTATGCTCCAATAATTTGTAAAACTCTAACTCTGTTTCTTCTTTTCGAACAGTTGCAATGCATTGTTTAGCTTTTGTCTAGGAAGTTATTGGAGGGGCTTAATGATTTCAGCAAGCATTGTCAGGCTTTTGTGTTAGCTTTCTTTTCAGCAGAACTGGTAAGCCAGTTTTTCCAGGATGGGTCCTCGAGATAGATATTGTGTAATCAACTGCAATTCTAACATTGAGGATTCTAACCCTCTTTTAATCTTAGTATTTTTTTCCATTAAGAGAGGCCAGTTTAAATAAACTACCTCTCCAAATTACAAGCTGATGTTAGATTTCACTGAGTATACTACTTGCTTTAAAAGGGGCAGTTCTCTTTTTCCTACTGTTTGAAAGAGAATAGACATATCTTTCCCTGGTATGGTCTTCTGACTACGTTACTCTTTGCTTTGTATAAGATTCATGCTTTCCCTTTAAACTCTTTTGACAGCTACTAGACTTTGAATATCGATCAGCTCCTATTTCCTCCTTTTCTTTTTGCTTTCATCAAACTGTTTGACTGACTCACTTATTAACCTGGATTCTTTCATTACAACTTCACTTCTGTTCTTTTCTTAAATCGATCAACATATTAGCAAGCATCTAACTAACAAATTTCCTGTATTGAATTCCTGTATTGAACACAGTCTAGGGCATATAAATTGTTGAATTTTTGATTTATGCTCATTGAGTGTGCTTCGTAAAATTTTGCTGAGATTTTGAAAGGCTATAAAAATAACATTACTGCAAAAAGTGGGAGCTACAGCCCCCCCCAGCCCCCCGGCTCCACCGTCCATGCCGTCAAGAGAACTTTTAGGAGCACCATTACTTTGTGGTAAACTGATGGGCATTGATTTGTTTTGGTAACAATGGGAAAGCAGCTGTAGTCTGACTCTATAGAGGCCCCATTCTATTATTTTGATTGAATTGGTAACAATATGTACCATCAAAAAAGATAAGGGGTTGAACTCCCTGTACCCATTCTTCTGCAGCCCTGCAAAATGCATTATTATTGCCCGATTCATACTGCTCCGCTTTTGTACAAAAACGGAGCAATGTGAATGGGGCATATATGTCAAAGCAGGAACTGTAAAGGCAACTGATCTCATTGGTTGGTTGAAGCAACAGCAAACTGTGACTGAAGAAACGTAATTCTATATAGGAATCCAAATGCAAAAAGACTTGCATTTCTAATAAAACTAGAAGGGGAACTAACTCATTCCCAGAAACTGAATTATTGACAATTGCATGGCTGCTGCTGCTAGTCTTCGTGGTGTAAAGCAAACAATCCATCTTTCTGCCACGGAGAGCAGCTGGTAAAGCCAATGGTGATTTTCAGTCACGGACTATGCTTTCAATTACTATTTACTTTATTTATTTATTTACAATTTGCTTAAAGTTGGCAGTAAAAATATACAAGAATATACAGCCAACAAGCTTACAATGTAAATTGTCTTTCACTGCAAGTCTTTGTTTATATTTAATCATTTCGAAGGTCCAGTGGGAATGGTCAGTAGTTAGTAAAAGTATTGAGCCAAGGAAAATTTGTAGCTTCTTGGGAGCATTCTCTCTATCTATATTAATTTCTTTGGAAGCTGTTCATGAATCCACACCTGCTATTCAGCTATAGTTTAGTATGGGAGATTTTGCCTTTTTCACTATCCTAGAGAGCAATATTTAAAATACTTTCTGTAGAAACTAACAATTATTGGTCCTCCTAGATCATCAAAATAGTAATTAGTTCCACTTTCCTGGTATGAACTTGTCGTGTCGCTTTATTTCTACTGTGGAGTCATTTAATTTCCACTGTGCAGTTTTAGTTCTACTGCCCAGTCGTTTTATAACGAATAGACTATATATTTTTTTATCATGCCTTTGTCCCGTATGGCCTAGGATAACCCTTTATACAATCTAAAAGAGGTTTTGTGATGTCAAGGAAGATTCCTTTTGTATCTGTTAAACAGAATCCCTGTGAAAAGTACCCTACAAAGCTACTGGTAGAAAAATTTACAAAAGTATGACTTTGCTCCTAGCATTGCTCTGTCACAGCTAATACTGCAAACTAGAATCAATGGGAAAAGCTTTACTTGACTTAACTATCTCTTATCTCATAAAGGAATGAATTTTTAACAACATATTACGTCACAACGCAGTTAACTATTGTTGAAACTCCAATGAATCTTTGACAAAATTTTAGTTTACCATTACTGAGAAATAATTTTTTAGAATTTCATAAATCCTGGAAAGCTCCTTCTTCCAGAAAGTACAGTGAATGTTTACATAGTCTAAGTAGATCTGAGTTATTGATATTAGAGAAATTACAAGACCGCAATTTCATCTCTCTACTTCCGAAGGAAAGGGGTTTTAATTGTCTTGATAGCCATTTTTAATTTCCCTTAAAACCCCGAGAAGATGTTCAATCATGGGAAAATTGCTCTTCTTGAATCATGCGCATTCTTCTCACATACTTAAGAAGCAGAATAGCAAAGTGTTATACTTGCTAGGACTCTTTTGGCAAGCTGTGTGTAGAGAATACCATACATTGAATTGGATTGCCATTTTTCGCTCACTTCGGCAATTCAATGGAATCAGCAGGTTTTCAATTGTAATTTAGAACTTGAAGAAAATTTCATCCATTTGAGTTGTTTTTAGCTATCTTTGACGCATACTGGTACCTGTTTAGTGGCGTATGGCATGACTTGAAAATACGTAATCGTTAATACCTCTTGTTCTCAAATGTCTTAAACTGTTATGTCCTATTTACACCTACGATGCTTGAATGTGTGTGATATTCTTAATTGTCGATACCTTCACGACACACTGATAATCAAACTGATTTATAACAGGGCAATCCAATTTGATTTCGAAACAGGCGAAGAGTAAAAGAGATACATCTGTTAATAAGCCGAGAGAGGTGAGTCAGGTTGTGCCACAGGGATCTGTCATGAGATCGCTGTAAGCCAACATAGTTTATCAGTCGTCTATCCATATTCGTGAAGAAAATATAGACGAGTAACGTGGAAGAAATGATCTCATAAGCAGATTTAGTATTGGTAATCGTGGGGAGACTATGTTTTGGAAAATTAGTATTTGTTTATTATAATGGGTATATACATTCGCAAATGGTGGTGCTTCTGTTGTGTCCCGTTATCACCCTGCGTGTCTCTTCCTTGTGTGTCTCTTTTTATTGATTAGTATTCTTCTGTTAAGATTATGAATACGCTTGTTGGAATTATGGATAATTGGCTAGCTGAGAATTCGAACCTAAATGAGAATAATGTCTTTATCCTTGTTTAACAAAGGTAGGCTTCACGTTGTGCAAACAGTTTATCAATGACCGATGAATTCTTATTCAAAAAGGATAAAGATGCGACCTTTGCAAGAGATGACGTTACATACTTTGGTTACACATTACAAAATAGTCTCTTCAATGAAATCTAGATGTTCCAAGTACCCTACAGTCAGTGGGACGTCAAAGCACTCTGAGTGTGGCGCGGCAATCAGATTCTCTGAGCAGCCACCTGGCAAGTGAACCATATTTCATACCTGTTCAAAATGTGAGGGATGCCATTGTGTCACGAAGTAACCCTAATCAAGGTGATAACTTGTCCTACCTAGAGTGATAGAATAGTGGAAGAAATCCCTTGACAATTCAGATGCTTTGCTGACGGACTTGTCTAAGTCCTATCATTGTCTGACTCATGACCTCCTTATCGCTAAGTTGGCAGTTTATGGATTAAGTGTCACCAATAGCCTGTGCCTGACGCATGACTATCTTAGCAAAAGATATAAATGGGAAAGGATTGGCTCCATTAGAAGTCATCCACAAAAAATACAAGAAGGAGCTCCGCAAGGATCAACACTTAGACCAATGCTATTTAGCATATTCATCCATGATTTGCTTTTCTTAACCTGAGTTTCAAGATCTGTAATTGTGTAGACGACAATATCCTCGCCTGTGGAAATGACCTAAACGAAATAGCAATGTATGTGGAGTACGATTTATGTAAATTACTAGAACGGTTCACATGCAATGGTATAGCAATAAACCCCAAAAATTCCATTTGATATATATTGGGATGAAGTAAGAGCAATAACTATTCCTAACTACTAATGGCATTGACATAGCTTCAAAAAGACATGTTAAAATTCTTGGAGTTGAGATTGACAACACTAAAATTTGACAAGCATATGCAAAATCTGTGCAACAAAGGTCAAGGATAAAACCTTCATATCTCTATTGGTAAAGTGATGATTCTGTCGAATTTTAATTATTGCTATTTAATATGGCTACTCTGAATGTGAAACATATTATTCTGGCTTGTAGAAGTTCTTTCATTACTTGAAGGGTCAGTCATTTATAACTATGGGTACATGGGTGGGCTAGAATAGGAAAGGGTATGAAAACTGGTCCCAAGGGAGTTGGGTGGTATGAAGCTTTGTGGAGAATTTTTCATAGGTATAAAATCTTTTGCAGAAAATGTCTGGATAATGTCTGCTCAATGGTGTGCGGAAGTCTATTGACCACTATATGCATTTAAGCAGTTGCCAAATTTTCCTCTATACCAAAACTCAATGAACTGTATACCATAATTCTTCTCTATTTCAAGTTCCTTTGATGTACTCTTTTGGTATTCATTTTAACTGTTTGTTCGAGCGAAGTTTCAAGCATAAAAGTAGCTTTATGTTAAAAATGTTCTATGCCTTTTTTTGCAAAGAAATCTAACAAAGAATGATACCTGTACAAAGGTTTTTCTTGCAATATTTCTCAGCAAATAACTTTGCAAAAAGCATGCTCTATAGGTGAACTTTTCAGGTAGATTAAAGTAAAGTTGCAAAAAAAGCTGCAATTAAATGCCTATAGAAAACTTACATCAAAATTTGATTCTGTTATAAAATAATAAGATTAAATTCTGAAACGCCAGCAAGAAAAGCCCTTGAAGAGTACCTTAGAAAAGTGAAAAGGCCAAGAGGGAGACCAAAAACAACCTGGATGCAGAAAATACGACAAGATCTCTTAAGAATTGATATACAGATAGACCTTTCCAAAGAAACGCAAACATTTAGTAAACTATTTGAATTGACACATGACAGAAATGAATGGCGTAAGACTGTAAAACACGTTGTGCAGCGTTAACTGCGTATTACGATTTAGTAGTGGCAGCAGTAGTAAAGTAGTAGATGGAACTAGGGTGTGCAATATTTAGTTATTTCTCAAAGGTGTAAAGAACAATTTAAGATCAAAATGAAAGGGTTTTAGAACTTTTGACGATTTTGCAAATTCTAACCCACTTCTGTACCCAAGGTTACAACTGACTAACTCCTTATGACAGAGATTTTTTAAATGGGTGCAAGTTATTGATATTTTAGCCCAACTATGGATGCGATTGAATCAAACTTATAAAATGGGCTCCAAGTGAATCAGATTATAATTGTTGTAGCCGTTTCTACTAGCATGGATTACAATTCCACTAGTTTGCGATAAATTATAAATACTTTTAAAGTTTATCGTAAACAGCAAAGTGCATGGTCTCGTGGTTAGTTATGTCCATGACCTTTCACAAATGTTAGCTCTATATGACTGGTGTTAGAGTCAAGAACAGCAAGTTCAACAATTGCTATCAAACATGAACTTACTTTTGATATGAAAGCCCAACATCAAATTGAGAGTATGCTCATTTTCGTTTCTCTGGTTTGCAAGTTAATAACCAAGTTGTGCTTTGGTTCTGACAAATCACGGTAAACTTGTTAATTCAATGAATGAAGCAAGTATTAACAGTAAGCTGTCTAGAAATAACGAAAATTTTAGGTGCCGTACATACTGGCAAAACCTGATTATTTTTATTAGTGGGGGAATAAAATACAGATGCCTGACGAAAGGGGGTCCTCTTGTTGAAGGGGCACGTCATTCTAGAAAAAAACTGAGCCAAAAAGGTCAGAATAAAAAGTATGGAACATTCAATTCTGTTCACTTTCCATAAACTTCATATTTGTCAGTTCCAAAAAAGCAGCAAAGAAAGAGCGACTTAAGTATATTTCTTCAGAATTTTCCAGCTAATATACGAGCAGCCAAAGAGAATTTTCCGAAAAGTCCACTGTTTATTAACATTAGTTGTGCAGCATCCCTACATCCCTCTTAATTTTACCCCTGAATTTAAAGCTATAAGGTGTTGTATTGGAAAGTTTGTGTTGGTCGTCGAATGAGTATATGAGACCCTAGAATAAACTGAACAAGATGCTTGTACAATTGGCTAGGATATCGATTTGGACTTATTTCCTTCTGCAAAATCTGGCATTAAGTTTGCAAAGAACGATTAGCAATGGCAACTCGCTTAACTCAGGAAAATTTGCTCTGTAGATTATAACTTCTTTCACTAATGATAATTTCCAAGTCAATTTAGCAATTTTGCTGATAGAAAAGTATCAATGAGATTCACAAACGATAACTGAACTGCTTGTAAAGCGAAGTGCTAAACCTTGAAACTGGACAATTGTTTAGAATAGTGGTCAATGTGCTATTAACTTAAAATCTCGCTCAAATTCGATAGCTAATAACTACTGCATTTTCCTCCAATGTGCAATTAAACTCATAATATTCCTCCGGTTCATGGACAGAGTCGTTAACCTTTCTTGTCTGACTGGTCTTGTCAGGATAAGACATAATGCTTGAGCCATTGAGTTTATGTAATTGTTTTGAAACCACATGGTAATAATATATATTTTACGTATACAATCACACACCTAACTATATTCATGCAGCGCATAATTGGCAAAGTCTGCAATGTAATTGATTGCAATAAAGATATAAACAAATAAATCATACAGAAAAACTACGTCAACCTGAAATAAAAGAATAGGCCAAACAACAATGGATATCCTGAATGGAAAACTTTCAGCTTCAAATCATAATGCGCAGTCCAAAAGCTCATCATGCCCAACTGATTCCTTAAAAGGAGCAGAAATTGGTCAATAGAATCCATAACTGGAAGGAATGGCTTTCCATTCTTTACACAAAATCAACGGGCTTACTTCTGCAGCGCTACAAAAGCAAAAACATTCTAAAGGTTCTAGATATAGCGGAGCGTTACCATAACGTTGAAACACCCACGAAAATAAGATCTTTAAGAAACAAAGAGATGGAAAATCAAAGAAAGAAGTTGATTGGGCTTCTATCTCACTGATATTCACAACTATTGAAATATGTTGTTAAATAACTCTCCAAGAACCACCATGAGTCTGGATTGAATATAACACAAGGCCGGTATTAGACTCGTTCACGCAGGTACCAGCAGCAATCAAAATTCATTTTGTACAAGTGGCTGAAGAATCATAAAATGCTTCAAGAGAAAATGTATCGTTACCGCGGGTAACTAAAGTTTGAGATACATTGCATAGTGCAATAAATCTTCATCGTTTATTCAATATATTACAATCTTTGAGTTCCAGAGTTCTTGTTTCTAAGTAAAGTTAAACAAGTTTGCTTCCTTATGGATAATCGATCTGCCAGCAAAGAACAAACAACTGGTTTCCCTCGTTCTTTTGGCGAAGTCAACTTTCTCCTTCAGGGCAGTACAATGCTGACTCAGCAAACCATGTTCTGGAGGTACTAGATAAACCACAGTCCATTCTAAAATTGATGTTGTAAACAGAGCTGGAAAGTCCTCCTAAGAATTTTAAATGCTTTTACAGAATAGAATAAGTGCAGTAGATTTCAGTTTTTAACCTATTGAATAGTTTAAATTTATCAACATCCACATTTTAAACTATCTCTGATATTGCACAGTCCATTGTGCAAGATCCATATCATCAGGCCTATCAAGAGATTCTTTGGGCCTATGGCAAATGCGGAGCCCCTAATGAACATAATTTTGAAACTTGATAGTTATTGCAATGGCCAAAGAATCTTTTCATAACTGTTGGTAGAGCCATTCATAGAATTTTTCTTTGGGGAGTGTAGAATCTAAAATATCCTTATAAAATGAGCGTGACACCTATAGATGAAGAAGATCTTTTCAAATTCTTAAAGTATTATGTGTTCAATTTGTAAGTAAATTGTATGAATAGGTGAATGCAACAAATTAACATACTGTCTGGAGCGCAGTGGCTCCTACTTCTACATTCTTGAGACTCTGGAATATGAAAACTTACAGCAATTTGCCGACAGACTAGGGTTGTAGTCCAGGGGGTCTCAAGAGGGCACAGCCCCCAGTTAAAATTTTAGAAGGTGTTTTTTAGCGGTGCAGTCCTTTCTTTGGCTTCTAAGATTATTGAAACTTACGTGTAATTTTTTTACTTTGATCAAGATATGCAACTTTAGCATTGGCTCCATCCAATGATGGAGGTACAAGGGTATATGACAACAGAGCCAATCTCGCACTATTTTTAAAATACGGTAATTCAGATTCACCCAAAAGTTTCAAATGATTCACAAAGTGTGGCTATTCACTAGGGTTTGTAGTCAGTGCAATCTTCTTAAACCAGAGTCTCCATAGATTAGCATTAGGGCCTTGATTACTGGTGTCAATTTTCAGACCAGTTCAGTTCAGTTGATGATTTAAATTCCGCTACATACAATTCAGTTAAATAAATAACTTCCAAACAAGAGCAAGGAAGAAAGTAGATAATTAAATTTCAAGAAGAAAAAATGTATGTAGGGAGTTACTTGAAAGGAGGAACTCCTTCGATATCTTGACTAATCGAGGAAAGAGTCCCTTCATCGTATTTAGTTAAAAAATATAGAGACTTCAATAAACTGAAAAAATGGACATAGAGCATTTAATGTAGAAATGTGGGCAAGAGAATTTATTTAGCCTTATTTAATAATTAGATCTATAGCTTTCTTTTAAGATATCTTTGATGAGGCATTTCGAAGATCTACAGGAAGTGTATTCGAAACCAGATTCGAAAGTCTTACACCTAGATAACACAGGAATTTCAGGCCATATTGAAGGCTGTTTTGTCGAGTTGAGTGTAATTCACTGTGACTTGCCTGTCTGATGGAATATTGATGAACAGATGCAGCAAATACAAAGAAGTTATGGAAGCATTCAGGTGAAGACTTGTTGACAGACTCAATAGCAAAAGCTAAGAGATAAAGTTCAGATATGTCCGAAAGTTGGAGTAGATTTAGAAGCTTGAAGATAGGTAGAGAGGGTGACAAGAGGGTATGAAACGAGATTGCCTCCACTGCTTTTTCCGTAACTTGAAAATAGGCTCTATATAAGATGCCTTTGTTGGCGTATCTCTTGGGCCTACCTCTATACTGGCAACGGCTTTTTCTCGTGAGTAATGCGGTGACTGTACACGTCTCTGGGCTCCGCCCCAGACTTCCCCAGACCCCTACCTCTTCTACATCACAACGGTTGATACCACCTAGTTTCCATCATAAGCTGAAGTCTCATGTGTTCTCTACCAGATATCAAACTTAAGTGTGTTTGAACACTTTTGCAAGCTTCAAATAATTTATGATGTTACAGCTATAAAATAATAGGTAAAATAGCACAGGGGCGCTCTCTCCTCGATTAGTTTATCTACTGAGAGAGCTCCTCCTTAAGAAAAAATCTTAACTAACTGACAGATTCCCTTAAGATATAATGGCCTTTCTCTATATACTCTTTCTTGCTTCTCTTGTTGTTATTTAATGATATTTTGTACTTATAGTTGTTGCTGGAATTTGTATTAGTTTTAAAATTTTAAAATGAATTTGTGTTTCTGTTTGAGCCTGCCTTTGCATATATTTATGACTAAACCCCTGCATCAGAGCTATTAACTTTGATAACATGAAAACAGAAGTTTGGCCTGGGGTGTGACCTGTGATTTACAGAAATAGTAGCTTTACTATTTCTATGGTGTGGCACTCACACCTTGGGGTCATTCAGTTAGTACGTATGCTACAAAATGGCTAAAATTTGACCCCCCTCCCCTCTCGTACGCACACGTACGCTTGATACGCATCCCCTTTTGCGTACGCACTCTTAGTTGTTTGACCCCCCCATCTCTAAAAGAAAGTTTCTAGACATCCAAAACCACGGAGAAAGACTTTTTAAGCATTCATGAAACATGAAAATAATCACTACAAATATATTTCATGAAAAATCTATGATATTTTTCAAACAAAACAGCATTATACTAGAACAGAGGGTGTCAAATTCATTTGGCCCAAGGGCCACATTGGGCATAATATGGCGCTACAATGGCTGGGTAGGTTGACGGAACCCGAGAGGGCTAGGTAGTAGGGGCTTTCAAATATACATAACTCATCGCATGTTTCCTATCTGGCATACTAGACAACGGCGAAAAACTAGGTATTGAGCCTTGTAAATACCACTAGTAAATGCCGCTATTACTGTGGGAAAAATATCACTAGGTTTCAGTTTATTCAAAATTCCTAGGGGACCACATTGACGGATTCCTCCAAGTGATCAATGCTTGCAATCATTTCCTGAGGTCATGCTTAGAAACCTGGGTAGAAATATTCGGCTATACTGGTGTCTTCCACAAATTTGATGAGGGGTAACATGAAGTCTTTTCTGCAAATGAAAATATTGCAGGATGTATGAAAAAGCTGATAATATTTTGCTTTGCGTACGTACTTAATGTTTCAACTCCCCCTCCCACCTTGTACGCACCCGTACGCATTTGCTTGACCCCCTCCCCCCTTCGTGCGTATGTACTAAATGAATGACCCCGTATATTGCCCTGCAGAAGCCTTTCAGTGGCAAGCTTCGTTTTCAAGAAGAGGCCATGGAATACAAGGAAAAGGAATTAAAAGTCTTGGAGTGCAAACTTGCCTAAGGAAAGGTGCAACTTTGGACCACAGTTGCAGCCTATTTACAAGATGTACACTGTGGAAGACTTTGACGTAAGCTCTATTTGCTGTTGTTATTCTCATCAAGCTCTCGCTCACTTTGCTTATTGTAGAGGACTAAGGGTTTGAGCTTTCCTGGCATGCCAAGCTCACTCCTTGGGGTCCGCTGTTTTACTATGTAGGAAAATACGTAGGGGCGTGTCTGGCGGGGAGTGTGGAAGTTTGGAACACCCCACCCTTTTTGATAAATGATCGTTAATTGCATTATACCTTTAAGAAAGGTTTAGTAATACACTAGATGAAGGAAAAATGATCATTATCAGGTGCAGAATAATAATTGTTTTGGTCAGTAGTTTGGAATTAATCAATATATTGCTGGCATTCATTCTTATGTAAATGATAAGATTTCCGATTGAATTGCAGCTTCAATTAGTATATTTTCCCTCACCTTGAGCATAATGCCATTTACTGTGTTCTGGTCACCAGTATAATCATAGATGTAGATGAAAGCTCCTGCTGCTGTTGTTTGCATAAATAACATCACTCACTATCAGTGACAGCGTTGTATCTTCTTTGGTAGAACAGTAATGGTTATTATAAGTAGCATTAAGGTATTCCAGCAGCATTAATGTATTTCAGTAGCATTAAGGTACTTCAGTAATGGTGTACATTCTTTGTCAAATTCTGTCACATATGAAGTTTGCAGGTGACAAAGTTGTCTATACGAAGTAATATACCAATTTCAAAGAGTAATTCATTATTCTTTCACATGTTTATTATTAATGATATTAAGTTATGGGTTGTGCATAGATGGAAATAGTCAAAGTTGCTTGTGGAAGATATTTCCTGCACACTACAAAGATGCTGTAGGGTCTCGATCTCTGTAGCAGTATAATGCTTTGGTTGGTAGAATAACATTAGTAATTGACAGTTACATTAAGGTAGTGTGGCTGGTAAAATGGGACAAATCATTTTCAGTAATATAAAAGTACTTTGGTCAGTAAAAGGGCAAGGCTTTGATTTTCATCATTATTTTAGTTTTCAGGTTGGCATATTTTAATTTGAGCCTCATGATTAGGGGGCATATTTTAGTTTGGATGTCATGATTAGGGAACATATTTTAATTTGATTTTCTTCATCATTATTCATCATTGATATCATTAACAATGATAGTTTACATTTATACACATAATAATCATAGTATTCATGGTATGCCCCTAAAACATGCATTGTACTTTTTATCCTTTTAGGAGATTACAGTTATTCTCTTAGTGCGTGCTCTAGCAGGTCTTCTGTATTGGAATTTTGAAAGTTCTGGTATCAACAAAGGGCCTGCTAAAGAAAAGAGCAGTGAGGGAAGAATATTATATGATGGAATATAGGGCTTTCATCAAATAAATTGAGGAAATACATGTATATAGGCTGGTTCTGATATATTTGTAGGCTGCCTGCAATGCACCACTGATGCATCACAGACAGATAATTCTAATGAGAGCACTGTATTGCTAATATCTGTGATGGATAGGTAATTCTACAAAGGAACCAGGAAAGTGGAACCATGCTCTACTGTCCAGGTAGTTATGGTGCTCATCTGTAAATCTGTCATGCATTATGAATACAAAGTTTGTTTGATGTTTCCTTCCATCTTACATAGCTATTTTGATGGTCGTATTACTTTTGATTTGTAGGAGCCATTTAATGCTGATAATTTTATTGAGCGTGTGGCAGCAAAAGTCCATGGAGGGGGCTCAAAAGGTGGATCTGATGCATTTGACCCTGTCAAACTGAAGGACTGTTTTGAAGATACAATCAAGTCACTCCAAAGCCTCATGAAGGAAACAGAGGCAAGAATATCTTCTCTTGAAAAAGAATGCACTGAAGAAGAGTCAGTGCATAAAAAGAATTCCCAAGCTGTAGAAAGTAATTTTAAGGTATTCTTTCTTTTCTATTGGGTATTTTGGTGAGTTGAATTATCAGCCAATAATAAGCCAACTCTAGGTGGAAGCTTTGAAACCTAGCAAGGTTATATCAATAGTTTTGAAGTATTATACACATCTATCTACACTTCCACTTGGAACTTGACAGGACTGCTTGGCTAATGTAGTAGTATCCAAGGCACTTCCTTCATTAGTTTTTTTATTTTCTTATGAAAAAATTAGAACACCATTTCATTTGGCACCATAATCATGGAAATATGATTTAAAGGCACTGTCCCACAATTATATATAGCATACACTATATACTCCTGAAATTGAGAGGAGATGAAAAAGGATTAGAAATTTGTTAGGAATTATTTGTAGGTCCCAGATAGGCACACCCCTTGGTTGTTTTTTCAGAAGAAATTTCTGAACCTTCTCTTATTTGCACATCTCCCACTTATAACCTCTGATGTTTTCTGAGATAAATGTGCAAAGATGCTAAGCTACTGAGTTTGAGTTTTGTCAATAACAATGTGTTAGCAGTACTTTAGCTAAACAGGAATGTTGTAGTCATGCCCAAATAATGAATAAGCAGCATTATTTGCAGAGGTTTTTATCTGGGTTTTTATATGAAAGCAGATTGGTACTACTTTAGTTCAATTTCAACTTCTCCACTTTTCAACCCTCTGCTTCTTGCAACCCTACTGACTTATTTGATTTTGAGAATGTTTGCAACTATCCTTTTCATTATGAATCTCCCCCACCTTATTCAGAACCTTAGAGCTTAATCAGAAGGTGCATTAAGATATTTTTTGATGTACATGAGAAGCATACTGTATTTCCGCAAAAGAACACCATGCGTGCTCATTTAAAAGTCAGCATTTGAGAGGGGCACTCATTCAAGGGGAGGTGCTCATTTAAAAATCAGCAAAAAATCATTGTATAGTGACTGGATTCAACAACTTCATTCAGCACAACTGTACACTAAGCTATTTTACAATAAATGACCAAAACAGCTTGCAATAGCAATTTTCTAGCAACTAATGATATTGTGGGTAGCACACATTGGACAGAACCAATGGAATGATATCAAGAAGCAATTTAACTACTCAGGGTAATGGCATGAAAACAAAGCACACCAAAGAAAATGCACTAAGAAGAAATCAACATGTCATGAAGGAGCAACAGGGTGAACTATTGTGCAGCAAGAGAGATGGTACAAGCTCATTGCAAGAATAAGGGGGTGCTCATTTGAGGGGACACTCTTTTGAGGAAATATAGTAAATCAGTCAGCAGTAATTTCAAGTCATTTTACTTTATTTCAGGAATCAGTTCAAAAATTTTACGATTTAGATGACCGAATCAACTATGTTGCTACAAAAGTTGTCCATCTTGGTGATCAGTTAGAGAATATTAGCACACCCAGACAACGTATCAAAGAGGCCCAGCAAGTGATGAAGTATTTTGAAGAATTCAACTCTCCTGACACAATATCTCCAATTTTCAATGACCCTAAGCAGGTATGCTTTTGTAATCTTATTCCAAAAACTAGATGATATTAAATGAACAATTCAAATGAATATTTTCTGCATTGACAGCTATGGTTTTCATATGAGATTCCTTCTATTGACAGCTCCATGAGGCTGCTGGAATAATTTGCCAGCTATTTATGGTAGCACAAGAATTACAGACTGAAAAGTAGGTAACATGATAACATTTTTCAGTTGATAGAATATTCCGTATTTTGCCAGGATTAAGTTAATGAGCAGTGGATTTACTGGCATAGATGTGTTGGGTGTGACATCCTCAACTCTATTTCTGTACTTGGTAAATTACTATTCCATTTGAGAAAGTGGTATATTGGTTTTGGTAGTACAGCTTGAAAAACGTAGGGATAATGAAAACTTGCAAAGTTTGATTATCCTGGACTGCCAATACACACTTATATAAGAAATGCATCTAGAGGAGAGAAGTTGCAGTGCCATGGAGGTATAAAAGAGGGACATGTACTTTGTTGAAAGTGTGGCAAGTTATATTGATACAAAAATGTCATATAAGGTATTGAAGTTTCTCACATGCATACCAATGACTTCTCGTCTTTTTCCGCCTGGAATGTGCGTATCTCTGAACTTAAGATGGGAATTTGTCAGTTTTCTATAAGATCTGGTCCCAAACGTCTTTCCGAGGCTCCACCCATATACCCTATTTGTCCTGGTCGGTGTTGCCCCCACCTTTTCAGAACTGGTGTTGTGACTGCTTCTTGTGTTTGAACTATATTTATCAGAGATATGAAAGCACAGTAAATTTGCTTTACATATCTGCCACTTTTAATGAAAGCAGATACATTTGAACTGCTGTTTTTGAAAAATGTCATTTAACGATATCATTCGTAGAAATATGCATTGGCTATACTCGGATTAACGTCTTTTTTGTAGATTTGCAGATGTGAAATTTCATATTGCAGGTAGTAGAGTTTCTTAAATGTGTGCATCTTCTTACTGCTGAGTTGTTCTTTAACATGTCTATTAATATGTAGTAGACTGGGTTCAAATGTTCTAGAATATTTGATATGGAGTGGTAGATCAATGAGATTGAAAACATACATTTTAGCGGACTGTTTGATTTTGCAGGCCTCTCCGTAAGGTTTCAAACAGGCGCAGGATCGATTGCGCGATCATACGCCTTACAGGTGAAAAGCAGGCCTGCTTTTGAATAAAAGATATTTAGAAATTGCAAAGTATCATTGTCTTATTTCGTACTTACTTGTCTAGTTATTTTTATAGAATTTGAGGTATTTAATAGCTTACATTAATTGTGTCACTTTGTAACGACTTGTTATAAATTTTATAATGTACAGCTAGCATTATGATTTCTTTGTGCAGAAAAGCATTATGCAATCGAAAGCCAGCTGCTGGAGGAGTTCAAGGCGGCTTATAGAAAAGGTGACATTGAAAATATGGCAAAGTGTGGAAATACGTTGCTTCCATTTAAGGTAGGGTTGAGTGTAAGTTATTCAAATTTCTGGCTACAGAGGTTTTCAGTGTTTATCACTAAAGTATATACATGAATTTATCATTTGAAGAGACTTCAAACTTTCTGTTCACTATTTAGTTAGATGGTATCTTCTTGCTCATTTTTAGAAGTATCAACAGTGCTATGAAGAACTTATCGAAATGACATTAGCGGTAAGTACAGACCTGTTTGGAATCGTTTTACTTTGAAGACGTTTTCTTGTTGTAGAGATGTGGCTTTATCAATGTCATACCCAGAGCCGTCGCTATTCACAAGTTCACCATTTTTCGCTACCCACCGGCCCATTGTAACGCATCGTAGCAAATTTAGCAACCCATACCCCACTTGTTACGTAACATTTAATGCCCCAAGACCCCCTAACTAATGTTTCGCGATCTACATGTCCTCTGCTTGACTTGAAATCGTGAGAAAAAGTTGGGCCATATAGTCCAGACAGTAAGCTTTAAGAATTTATAGAGCCAGATGCGAATTTCAAATGGCATTCACTTAGCCGCTCTCATTGTCATCTGCAACATCAGCATTCTCTGTTATGGGGTCAAATCGAGGAGTTCTTTTACAAAAGGTATATCTTCCATATTGGTGTATTCGATGTTTTCCAAAGACATCAATTCCATTTCTTGCATCGACATACGACAAAAGTCTACAAGACTGTTTTTAACGTTTTGGTCGGAGGAGCCGAGTACCGTACTTATCAATCGGTTTCTTATAAAAAGAAAAACGTCTGTGTGTGTAATAAGATTGTAGCATTCAATTGAAAGGAAATGATGAATTTCAAACATTATAATATGTTACGTAGCAAAAAAGCTATTGCCCTCCCACCCCCTAACTTTTCGTAAAAGTTCATAGCAAAATTCACCATATCCACCCACCCTTGTGGCATGACTTAATTTTTGAATGACCCCTAGAGATATCAAGCCGAGAGGGTGCACCCTCTCAATTTGCTGACTATTGGGGATTTTTAGGTGTTGCCTTTTATTCGTATTCACACTGTTTGAAAGGTTTGTTTAGTGCTCCCTGTGCCGTTCCCATGCTCCTTTGTTCCTGCATGCTGTATCATTGCAAGTTTCTTCTCAACTTGCTGACTCATTATAATTTTTTATTGAGATTTATTGGTTTCCTTTTGTAGTGACTCATGAAAATCTAGATTGGCCTTTTTAGTTGTTTATCAGACGTCGTTCTAGGGTTTATTGCGTGACTGTCAAGTGACCCGAGGGTATATTTTTGACAAGTGGACAATTAGAGTTTGTTGACAAACGTAGTGATCACACAACCAAGTGATTGAAAATGAGGAAATTTGCCGTATTTTTGCTATCTAGATCGTTGCAACTGTAAATTTTGTGTTGTAACGGTTTGGAAGTGTTATCTGTTGTTTGTGGTGTCGTGCTGAAGGGTTTTTAAGTGGCGGGACTGTTAAAAAAGAAATTATTGGCAAATCTGAAAAGGGTACCACATTTATCGACAAGCCATAGTCGTTATGCCAATTTTTGCCTACATGCTTAGACAGTACTGTTGAATTCTAAGAAAATGTTTAATGTGACTCCTCCACATCCCCACTATCGCATGCTCCTGGTTTATTCGTATATTGTAAGCAGCCAAGATAAACATTTTCAAAGCTTCCCTTTTCCTTACTTTTCCCCTAAAATGTCGACCAATTTTGTTGAACGTTAGAAGATGTAATTTTCTCTTTTTCACTCCCATCACTGTCAAGTGACTATTTCTTTAACTGGAAAAGGAAGGCTATGAATGGAAATGGTTACTAGGAGCTAGTTAAAGTGTTGTATGTTATTTCAGATATGATCATAATATTTGTGCTGCCAATGGAGACCAATATGGCTATGTAGCTAATAAATTTAGAAGATTAATGCCAAAATTTCGCTATTTCAAAAGTCTATTTTGTAACTTTTATAATTAGAAGGAAAATGTCATGAAATCTTATTTAATTTTTGTGTAGTAAATGGGACTATCACTGTAATCATAAGTCTTATTTATAGAGCTTGAAAGGCCAATTAACACCAAATGTTTGCAGCACTGAATAGCTGAATTTAATATTATTTGATTGGAAATATTGGACGAGCGACTGTCATCATCCCAACTGCCTATTTCAGTTTTACAAATTTGTTTATAAATTCTTTTGTGAATGAAAATTGAAAATGCATTGAAATTCTTGGATGTTAGTTTTGTTTTAATCATGACTGATCCTGGTAAAGTTCTTTACATCAGCAGTAGAGCGTGGGCAGTAGATACGAAACACATGCTATTTGGACAATGCTTTTGAATCATTACTCACAGTTTCCCAAGAATCTGCGATATATACAGTTAAAAGCCGCATAGAAGAATCCCCATTTTGTGGACCTAGACTAACAAAGTTCTTATTAAAGACAAATGAATAAACAATTATGGGTAGTAGTTCATAATTAAAAATGATTCCTGTTCAGTATGCATTAGGAAATGGTCTCCTTCTCTTGAATGAAAACCCCAGTTTTCTTGCAGAACAAGTCAGGGTCAATATTTGGTATCTTGTGTATAAACTTTTGAAAAATCTTAGGGTACAGTTTGGTAAAAGCTGTGGTTCTTTTTTGCGGGTTTTTACTGTACTGTGTAATTTATCAGTTGATTCTTTCTGACCTTACTCGTATCAAATGTACATATTTTTTGTTAGGTACCGCTTTGTAAGGAGCTTACATGTAGAAGACCAAAAAAGCCTAAGGACTTCTTACTACTGGCGACAATATCACAGAGGAACTTGTCAATTTCGACTTGTAGAAAATCGAGGATTTAGAAGCCAAAATTCGGATAAATTTTGTTCAATTCTTGTAAAAAGTTGTTCATAGACAGGTTTCTATTGAAACTTGCAGTATCCGTATTGCCCTGTCTTAACATTCAACACTTACAATATCTATAGCATTGAATGTACAGTTAAATTAAGGAACTATTAAATAATTTTTAGTACTAAAATGTGGTCAGAAAGAGTTGAAGTTTATCTTATCATTCGTTATGAATACTAGTTTGGTCAATATTTAGCTTTAGACTAAAGCCTGTGATTAAGCGCACACAAATTAGAGCTTTTACCTTAGGTTTAGCAAGATAACTTGTAGGATTGTAGTGTGGTGTTTGACATTTTCGACACAAACATTATTTTGTATTGCTTGTGGAGATACATTGGAGCAGCACACTCGGAGGGGGGTAACTAAGCCTAGTTTTGGAGGGGGTGTGCCATTTTGATTCAAAATCTGGGACTATAATTTTGCCCATGTTTGACAAAAATATGACCCATAATTCCGCAAGCATGATGAAAGCCATGCACGTAATTCCACAAGGCAAAGAGCAATTTTCAATGAACAACAAACATTTTGCAACATTTTTCTAAAATGGAGCCCATAATTCTGCATTTTTCTTCAAATGGTACCCATAATTCCGCACAGATTTCAAAAACCGATATCCATAATTCTGCACTTTTCAGGAAAAAGGTACCTCTAAATAATGGCGCGACCTCGTACCTAAAACCCACTAAGTTACCCCCCCCCCCGAGGCACCACGTATTACCAATTGCTTTGCTAACTGTTTAAACTCTTTGCAGGGAAACTTTCCGCGCGACGATGTTTTTGAGAACATAATCCCTGCATGCAAGACAATCCAAGAGATCATTATAAAAGTGTTTGAAAATAATGCTGAAATGATCATGAGCCAATTTGTCCAAACTGTTTTTGAAAAGAAAGTACAGGTATCTTTTTATTTTAGTTGTTTGTGTATTATGTAATCAAGAACTACCATCATAAAGTGAGATGAACCCCAATGATTTCACTTCGGCAACGGGTTGACCCATTTTCCTTAATTCGCTACTTCGGCACTCGCCAATTGGGACAAAAAGCCATTTACTGTTGTATAGTGTCTAAAAGCACATAATATTCCGGTATGTCATATATAAAGAATAGATATGGATTATGTAAAAGTTTGTAGACATTGAGAGGGGATTTTATGAATGGCAAGAAGTCAAAATGATACTGTAGAATCTTTGAAGTGGATTACTTGTAGTAAATTATCTACGAATTCTAAGATTCTTTATAGCCAACACTTTCAATCAGCAACCTCCTTTGTATGTATTTACCGGCTGTTCTGCCGTCATTGACGTCATCGTTGTAGCGGGTTTTTTCTATACTTTCCCCTCAGTACCATCTATTCAATTATGAAAGTTATTTAGTGTTAAATTGCGCGTGTATGAAATAAAGTATACACATATTGAAATTTCATTCACAGGGTTATGTTTACGTTCAACTCAACAAGAAAGCAGATGATATTGAAAAGTATTTAGAAAAGCTGGCAGAGCTATATGGAAAGTAAGAGCTTCTGGATGTTGTCAGTTTTATTTGGTACGTTTTGTTTCAGAAAGGCCTGGAGGTAAGGCCACCAACAAATGGAAGAGAAAGGCCAAGAGAGAAAGGCCAAGAGAGAAAGGCCAAGAGAGTAAGGCCAATTAGAGAGAGAGATATGACCGTGTTTGCTGATTTTAGCTTGATTATTAAATGATATTTCTGTTTTTCTGTAAGTAGTGCCCGTGAAAGTATTTGTAGAAGATGGAAAGATCTGCAACCACACGGAGATGGGAAAGGACCTATGCTAGCAAGGTTCTTATTGAAGACAAATGAATGAATAGTTTTGGGTAGTAGTTCATGATTAAAAATTTTTCCTGCTCAGTATGGATTGAGAAATTGTCTACTTTTCTTGAATGAAAGCCCCCAGTTTTCTTGCGGAACAAATTAGGGTCAACATTTCGTATAAAGAGACTGGAGAGATTTAATGTGATTTGGAGTGCTGATGAGACAGGTGGCGTTGGGCTGGACTTGTTTTAGAAGATAGAGAGGATCAACGAGCACCATCTCGCACATAGTAGCAGCACTTAGAGAACAAGGGACGAGGGATTTGGGATTTCTAGATAGTTAATAGATGAGCAAAATCCACAGGCTGTGGAAAGGAAGCAAGGTTTTTGGATGCATGTTTAGCGATGAAATGAATGTGTGATTTACAAGTGTGATTGGGCGAAGCAGAAAGACCAACTTGTAAAGTGAAAGTGCGAGAGAATGACTGACCCGAGCGGATTCGAACTCGCGGCCCTCGACTTTGTACGTCGAGTGCTCTACCAGTTAGCCATTGGGCCACACTTTTAAATCATTGCTCAAGAGTGAATCATGCATATTTCTTCTCTGTTACCAATTAGTGCAGGTGAACCATCACAGCTCCATCGCAATGTACATCTGACCTGCTGTTGAGAGAACTGCCCACGCCAGGGGAGGCTATCGTAGTCCAGACGGAGTCCCATCGGCTGGATAGGGGTAGAGTAAATATATTTCTCAAAATATTTCCATCCTGCTTCTTAATTTGCTTACCAATATTATGTATTAATTTCTATGTGCTAGGCTATTTTGGTTGTGGTCGTGATTACATGCACTTTAAAGTGACGTTCTTATATTCACAGGGCCAAAGATGTTACTAAGAAGCTGTCAGAGTTCAGGCTAGGATCAGATTCAACATTTTTGGACCGATTGAAGAAAAATGCTTTTGCAAAATATTTATCGTCTTATATCAAGTAAGTGCTTCAAAGCGACAATTTTGACTATGGAAAGATCCAAACTTTTTTGTTTGAGTATGTAATGAAAATAAAATGCCCCATAAAAGTAGTCAAATATCGCATAGTATTTAAAATTCATCAAATGAACACTTTATGATATATATATATATATATATATATATATATATATATATATATATATATATATATATATATATATATATATATATATATATATATATATATATATATATATATATATATATATATATATATATATATATATATATATATATATATATATATATATATATATATATATATATATATATATATATATATACTAAGTCATGAGTGGGCTACCACAATTGGAAAATTTATTTTGGCCCCAGTGCGGATTCGAACTCACGATGTTTAGATCAGAAGACACATGTGCTAATCAATTGCGCCATCCAGGCACAAAATGAAAATAAAATGCCCCATGCCTGGATGGCGCAATTGATTAGCACAGGTGTCTTCTGATCTAAACGTCGTGAGTTCGAATCCGCACTGGGGCCAAAATGATTTTCCAATTGTGGTAGCCCACTCATGACTTAGTATATATATATATATATATATATATATATATATATATATATATATATATATATATATATATATATATATATATATATATATATATATACATGGCCTATAGAGAATAAACCACAAATATACTTTTCTGTAGGTAGACGTTTCGATTAAAATCTTCACCAGAACTCAATATATATATTATAGGTCTATAAGCTTATACGGAATGAGAATAATGATGATTTCTTGACCAAAACTAGAGTCTAGACTACGGCTAGGGAATATCTTGCAAACAAATTAGTTTTCGAGGAATTCAAATCTGGAAGTTTTCATTGAAGTTAATAAACGTTTTCTCATTTTGGGAGCACTGCGTTTACAATAAAAGACGCTGGCTATTATTCTTTGTATTTTTTCTGAATTAAATTGAAGAAAGCCGTTTTCATTTGAATTTGATTGGTTGTGTAATTTGATTTAAGAGAAGTTTAAATAAAAACGAGTGTAATCAACTGACGGGGACCGAACGGTCGAAAAATATTTTGATATACCTATGTTTGGCGTGGTGAAAGAGTTTTGAATTTTAGTGTCGCGTATAAATCATGCATTGAATGTGAAGTTCATTAGTTGTTATCACTTTGTACATTACTTCGAAACCATACTCGAAACTTATCTCAGAGTATCGAGTTCTGAATTGCTTTGAAACGAAACTTGTGATCCTGAGTTTTAGTAGTTTCACTGCTCTGTTGAATTAACTAATCATGATGGATATTGCATGCTTCGAAGACTAGTTCAGGCGCAAAAAGAAAATAATTCGTATGTTTGAACTTAGTGGCTTTTGTTGGAACCTTTTGAAAACAAAAAGAGTTGATTTTGCCACTTTAGAATCTCAATGCTGTACAAATAAACAGAACCCCTTATTAGCATGCTGAAAGTAGTTATTCCCCGAGATTATCGACGTATGAATCGTCGGATAATGACTACAAAGTGAACTTACCAGGCTATGTTCTTTCGTTTTTACCTCTATCGTTTATATACTTTTTCGTTTATCGTCAGTTTGAGTCCCATTATCGTGTTTTTCCGAAAGGTACTATGAAAAAAACAATTTTGAAATTTGCAGTTCGATCTGGTAGTTTCTGTTTTTTAAAAGAGCAGAGAATGTTGTGATAGAGGCAAAGCAATTGCCGCTAAATGCTTCTTTTTCATAGTTTGTCTTGAGACCATCTTCTTTTCTATCAGTCGTTGTCTCGTCCTCTCCACCAGCATTTAGGTAGCCCAGCAGCCTACTGTTAATTTAGGGCTTAATATATGAAGCTCAAGCACACTGACAAGTGTTGCAATAGTTCTATATCAAAATTTGAAAAGTTTTGTTAACCTGTCCTCATTTTCGTTTGCACACATGTAGTGATGAGTTGGAGTTTCTTGAAGCTCGATCCAAAGGAATTCTTGACAAATTCTATGGAAATATTGGACACCAGAGGAAAGAGAAATCAGAAATGAAGAGGTATGGTGATTGAAGATAAACCTTGATTCTTATGATAGATGTTGAAAGTTGGCTTAACGCTTCTCTTCATGATTTGGCTCATTTGTCATTAAGCAACCAATTTTTCTACATGATATGGGGCAAAGTTGTCAAGATAGTTTATAGCGAACGTTACTAGTATCCATCGTTCTTATCATCCTTCAACGTCTGGGCTTTTTATAGATAGCTGACCTTTTCATGTGAATCCAGCATACATTTTTACTGTTCTTTTGGAGATCATATAGCTTCCAGTGTCGCTAAATTTCTGTTATTCTTCCTTTGGATATCAAAACAATTTTCTGATTTTACTTGTTTGTATATTACTCATCTTTTGGTATCACAGTGGCTTTTATGTAGCTCTTTTCATGAGAACTCTATCAACTTTTGGTGGTCCTTATCATAATATTATTGGTACTTCAGTAGTTCTTGACAGAGATTATTTTACTATGAACTACTAATTCTAATAAGAATACAGAACGATCATACCGCTTGTGGCCTTGACTTTAGAATGCACGCACAAAAGAAAAGCATTTGTCTTTTCTTTTGTGTAGCCTGATCTCTGGTTGAAATTCACTGACTGATTTTTGTATCATATTTATATATTTTATATGACAAAGATTACTTAATTGTTTGTGTGGGATGAAAAATGTTAGATTGTGTAATGAAATTAGTAGCGAGGCGTTAGAAAATGCTGGGTAGGGAGAACTTAGGCCCATGCAAAGATTTTGATACAAGAGATGGTTGTGCGTAGGAATGTGTGAATGAAGTAATGGTATGAGTTGCTATGGGAGTAAAACCAATTGTGAAAATGAGTGATTATGAATGGTTATGGAAAGAAAAGATATGTATGGGAGGAGAGATGCTACAGTATATGTACTGTTTACTTTATAACAAGCCCTTTTCAGAAATATACAAATGTTTCCATCCCAGTTCTGGGGCAAGGTATCGCCACTTATTGGAGGTTTGTCCCTATCTAAAATTATTCCTTGGTATCACTAGGTCATTGATTGTCCTCTTCGTGCGTAGCACGAAAATATTGATCTCTCCTGGTATCTTTCCAATGTATTTCGTGAACATTGTTTCAACAATGCATGTGCATGCAACAACCATTGCAATTTCTTTGAGTTGCCACAATGCTTTCAGCTATGTAGCAAGATGTTGGTACTTCTTGGCTTTCTCAATACACGTGTCATGAATGTTGTCATCTCCAGGTACTGCAACGTTTGTCAACAAAGCAAGTTTTGGTTCATAAATTTTTGTTGCGGTCTATTCGTCGTAATTTCTTTATCTATTTGGGTCATGAAGTCCCATTTCATTATTTTCGAAAGCCACTTGTGGTTCGACGTTATATACTACTGACATGTTAATGATGGACCATTTGCTTCGCACATCTTATTGTAAATGTATTTTTTGACATTGTTAATTCTCCTTAGTTATACTCTATTTGCATATTTTGGGCGTCCACTAATAACCTGGTGTATTTTGTCTTTGGATGCATTACATAACCGACATGTATCATATTATGTACATGTATTGTTGTTGACAATAAAAGTAATAGTAATGACCATTGCTATTAGAACATCGTAATTTGTATTTTACTCTCATAATAAACAATGGTGTAATCTTGAACTGATCAAATATTAATCATATTAACAATATATTAGCGTCATTGTAAGTAGCCAATAGTGAGGTATCTGTTGCAGTCAGTTTTACTGTTGTATTCAGTTGAATTATATTCAAGATATTTCCATTACGATGTATTTTGAAGAAGAGACAAAGCTGGTACCAACCCAGTTTTCTAGGTATTCGGGTCATGGCTTTGCTATCTTAGTTTAACCGCTATTGTTGGTATTGTTTTGTTTAGTGGTTGATGTATTTCTCTGTCGGAGTTGTATATTATTTTTTTGTTTCAAGTAATTATATTGCAGACTTGCGAGTTACATATTGCCTTAGTAGGTTGAGGTATATGCTTGCATACTTAGGATGTATATTATTATCGTTAGGTTTCATAGAAAAATTATCATCATTGTTGATTTTGTCAGATTTCTGTCACGTTTGACAATACCAGCAACTGATTTTCGTAGAATTATTCCCGAGGGCATAATGGCTGACATGCCTGTATCGCTACAAGAATTACAAAGACGGATGCCAGGTCGATCTCATCAAGGACTAACCACAAGTTTACTATCTCAAGATGTGGCTGTGAATCTTTTACAAGAGAATAAAACGTCAATAAGAAGATGTGAATTGGTATGGGTAGTTTAAAATTTTATTTCAATAGAAGCTTAATCGTAGTTCGAATACTTTGACAGTGTCACTCATTAGCCGTATAAATAAATAAAAGCCCCTCGCATTGGCAGTGCACTCAACATATTGCTACTGAGTATTTAGTTAAGTGTAAAACCACCATATGGGAGAGTGACCGAGTGGTAAGAGCGCTTGACTGCTCTGTGAAACATAGATGATTGGAGACCGACCTTTAGGCCGTAGTTTGGATGCTTGCTCACCATCCACCCAGCAGCAAATGGATACCTGGTAGCAGCATTGGAGAGCTGAAGGCGGATGGTAAAGGAGCTGGCTAGCCTACCTCAATACGCTGACGGGGCAGGATAAGTGCTCTCTCTAACAGGTACTCGTAGGGAATCGTATTTGGGACTAGCCATTACTTTTAAAGCGCCCTTGGGATGAAGGGCAATTTGAATAGAAGAAACATGTCTTATGACTGGGACGGTTTTGCCCTTACTTTTGCACACTATTTGTCAGGTAGCTGTTCATTTGTTTTACAGTGACATGATAGCCACTAGAGATAATTAATGCAACGAGATGCTTGACGAGGTGTTTGATGTTGGACACTTCTCGGCTTATGTCAATAAGTTTGAAAAGCTATATTTTACATTGCTTTTAAGTCATTTTGACACTGTTACCTGTTGCTTGTATATCGCATGACTTCAATAGAAATGCCTTATCTGTAGAGCTTTGTACATGACTCTGTTCACACCTGTCTTGTTTTTATAATTTATTGTATCGATACTTCTAGTAATTATTCTTATCTATTAGATCTCTAACCCGTCTGATGTGCCAGCAAATGTCTACAAGATCTTCCAGATTCTTCTCAAATACCTTGGCGAAGATCACTTTGAGTATGCAATTGAAATGACCCTTCAAGGTAGATTATTACAGAATTTGTAACTAGACTACAGAATTTTTAATGTACTTTGAATTAAATGAAGTTTTGTAATATTATTTTAGAAAAATTCCTCCACATTTTTATATTGTGCGAGTCTATATTTTGCTAGGAATATTCATGATATAAGTTCAGGCAGTGAAATAAATGCTTTGTTTCTGTTATAACAGTTCCTTAAAAATGTTGGTTTTTTAGCTCTTCCACTTTCTGAGCCAAAGTCTCCACCAGATCTCCTATTCTTGAAAGTTCTAACTGAGGCAAACACAATATTTCATCTGATGGAGAAGCACTTTACTGGATTTATTCTAAGACCAATTGGGTAAATGATTTTATGAGATACATTGTATTTACATCCCAATCTTGCACACGTTCTAATATCAAGCCATCCACTACACTGCACATTGATTTTCTCATTACTATTCGTTTGTGTGCAATTAATACATACATCAGAAGCACAGGCAGGCCGAATTTCCAAATAAACTTGAACAACGGTATTTACTTTAAATCTTGTTATTAAACTGGAAGCAAACTCATCATTATGTATAAGTCACTGTCAATATACTATAAAAATAACAGTTAGCTTTATGAGATCACTTGAAAGATTGAATTCCCGATTCGTCTTCAAAAATTTTATGGCAAATTAAGGAAAATTCAAAGTTGTATTTGACAGAGTATTAAGAAGCATCCAGATTGAAAGCAGAAAGTTGTTTTTTGTATAAAAGCGGGTATTGTGTGTTTTGCTCAGCAATGATCGAGGATGCAGTCAAACTTACACTACTTGTTTTTAAAGATATGTTATATTGTAGTTTATCTTTAAATTACAATATTATCTTTAGTGTGTATATTCTTTTCAAAAAGTAGTAATGATAGTTCGCAAAATGACTACATTTTCTTAATAATTTACTAGCTATACATTACAGATATGTTTTACCTTTTGTTTGCTATTGAATTATAATAGATAGAATTGTATTTTGTTGGAATTTTTTTATCTTATTAGGCAAGCCAACTGCAGATTGGTTATTCTGTTCTAGTCATTTTTTTGTCTAAAGTTAATTTGAGATGTGTAAATTTTGTTAGAAAGAGTATTAGTCCCACCACCAATAATGCATATTGCACTATAGTTTCATAGAAATCCATGGTCAGCATTTTGCTTTTTCTGGAGCTTTTCAAAGTTTATAGGAAGCTTGCATACTGGTACAGTGACGGTTTTAGGGGACAGGGACATTTACCCCATGACGTAGAGTAGTCAGCATTTTGGCACATAGTGGGAAGATTATTGTAGCTTAGCTATGGGTAATTGGTAAATCTATAATCTATCGCCACTGCGTATGTATCTTAGCTCTGACTTCGAAGCTTTTGTAGGGACTTCATGGTTATGTGTTTTTTCATTTTGCCCATTCAGATCTTCTCCAGTATATAGCGAATGTGCTCAGAGGAAGAAAACCTTAATTGAGAAACTGGAATCAAAGCTTGATCAAGGAATGGAAAAGTGAGTATGTGTTTACAATTTATCAGTGTAGGGCTGTTTTCAAGCTGTGAATGGTCTGTAATCAGAGGATGGCAGCTTGAGAGCTTCTCGAGTTTACGTTCGGATGAAATGGACTACGCTCCGCAAATATTTGTATCTTTTTGGATTAAATTCTGGCGTCATGGTCACTTTGATGTCTTTGTTGTTGTCTCTGATCCAATTTTAGACAGTCCATATCCGAATCCAGGCAGGTCAGCCTTTGCCTTTATTGCTTTGTGATCGGCTATTTTGTTGATATTGCAGAGGCTTACAGAGCATTGCATTAGTATTGGTTTATTAATATACCTATTTGGTAGTTGGGTAGTCCAGTCAATTCCTTGGTAGTTAGCATATTGTTAAATTTGAAGCATCGAGTTCAGCAGATCATTACTTGTTACAGTAATATGTTGTTATTTCTTCGCCATCGTTTACTTTCAACATGACTAGATACCTTCCCAGTACGGATTATAACGGACACATACATCACAGTCGATAGTAGTACAAGGGAAAGTAATAAGACATAAATCGTATGAAGTCATATTTTATGTGTCGTCATCTTCCAAATATGGTTAGCATAGCAGTATTACGATCGAAAGTCTATCATCTTCAGTTTTCTTTTCAATAACCGTCTCCCCAATCGTATTTTCGTATAATAAAACTTGCTCTGATCTCACTGTTTGATTTTGCTTAATTTATTTTGAAATGTGTGCACACCTCCCTATGATATGGACAATTATGACGGACTTCTTTTTCAAACAAATTACATTTAATGAAAAAGTTTCTTATGAATAATAGATATATTTCAAAATGAAATGCTCTCAAAGCTATAAGAGAGTAATGACGGTGACCAAAAATTGAATTATATACGTATATGATGAGACATGTCCTCTGCCTGTACACAACAGTGCGCTTATGAAGAATCCTCCCTTCCTTCCCATCCATACGCACATACTTAACGGGTGGCTCCTCATAGCATGGGAAATATCTTGAACACAGGCTTCGCCATGTTAGCTTGTTCTAGTTGAAAAGAAGCTCTTTAGAATATGCTATTTTGAAAATTTTCTGATTACTTATTCACCATCCATTTTCACCATAAATTCAACATAGTCCAGTTGTTACAAATCCGGTTAGAAATAGTCCATTAGTGAGAGATTTAGATGTTATAAAATTTGGCATTTCAATCTTTTGTAGGATTTTGTCATGCATATCTGGCTATGTAAAGCACATACTTATGACAGAGCAGAAGAAGAATGATTTCAAAATTGATTCCGATGATCAAGTACTTGCTGGACAAACAGCGGTATTTCCTAGTTTTCATGTTATATTTCATTACATTGTTTCATGTTTTATTTTTAGATAAAATCATGCAATGCTTTATTGTAGTTTTGTATTATTTTGTATTACATTATATTTCATTATATTTTTATATCGTATTATTTTATGTTGTATTGTACTATTTTCCATTTTAGTATATAATATGATTTATATTATGTAATGTTTTTTGTTAGATTATCTTGTTATATTTCATTATATTATATATCATATTAGGTTATATTATATTATATCATATTATATTACATTATATTATCTTATATCATATTATATATATCATATTATATATATTATGTTATATATGATATGATATGATATGATATGATATGATATGATATGATATGATATGATATGATATGATATGATATGATATGATATGATATGATATGATATGATATGATATGATATGATATGATATGATATATTGTATTATATAGTACTAGGTGTTATTGCATTATACTTTGCAAGTTTTACTGTGCTATATTACAATATGTTGTAGTGATGATTTGAAAATAATATAATACCCGAGATGGATTTCTAGCGCTTCATTTGACAGAGTTTGATATATGCGTGTCGAGATGACCGTTAAGGTTGCAAAGTATAGTTTTTGCTATTATACTTTATATCTGTCATAATTATCATTATCGTTTGTTTGTATGGCGATACGTACTCTTCCACAATTTGTCTCAGGTTCTTGATTTCTCTAGAGTATTCTTTGTTTCTCTGACCATTTCGACTTAGGAGCTCCTTCACAAGGCATGGTTACTGTAGGACTTCTTTTTGAACGTGAATTGGAATTTGTTCACTTGAGGTATAGAAGGCTGGAGACATGATGTACAAAATTGGATTTTCTGAAATGAGCATTAATGAAGGACTGTTGATGAAAACGACTGAGGCTATCTGTCTATGTTTTTTTATTTGATTTATTTAACTTTATGACGTCTATGTCCTCTGATTTAACTGGTTGCAGTCTGCACAGTAATACTGTACTATATCACGAGGCCTGTCTCACTTACAGTGAAATCTAGCGTTGTCTTCTCAATAGTAGATTAAGGTCTTCTTCCTTTGGCAGGCGTGTAAGAGAGTGTGCAGTTATATAAAAGGAGTTGTGCCGTTCATTCACAATTCTTTGGATGGCAAAAACCTAGAAGTTGTCTTAACCGAATTGGGAGTGAGATTTCACAGAGTTCTTCTTGATCATTTTAGTCAATTTGTTTACACAAGTAATGGTATGTTTCTTTAACATGATGTCACCTTACCTGTGTTTGAACTTTTATAGGCATGAATTAGATCGATCGTGCCACAGAATTTACAGGAAGAATATTTCATTATACTTATTTTTGTGGCCTCTTTTAGAATGGAAAACAAGTAAACTTTTCACTTGGAACCTCTATTAAGCTCTTCTAGTTGTTAGGGGGTAGCGGCTTCCGGAAGGCTTACTACGCAGGTAACCATACGGAAAGCATTAAGGAATGGAGTTTAGTGTCCTTTACTTGGAGCTAGCCGCTATTTGACATTTAACTGTATCATTATATCGCCTGGTTTGTGTATCTTTGAAACATAATAATCGATCTTGCTCATTTCGGTCAGGTGCGATGACAGCCTTGTTTGACATCAACGAATATCGCCATTGTGTAAAACAATTTCAAATTCCACTGCTAAATCGACTGTTTTCATTGATGTACGCTCTCATGGATTTGTGCATGATTCGACCAGAGAATTTGAAGGAAGTTTGTTCAAGTGAACAATTTGTAAGTATGACCAGAATGGAATACGCCAACGAATTTTTGCCTTCAGCAGTTATGCTGGTTGAATATATTTGTCATTCCATGGGTTTAGGAAGATCTTATAGTCCATTTTCAAAGTTGTCATTTAGCATAATCTCCCATTATCTCATTACTATGTCTGTGTAATACTCTGTCACAGATGCATACGGCATTAATTCCACTTGCTTCGCCTTTTTTGGGAAATCTTTTAAACTATCATGAATATACCAATATTACTCATTTCTCAGGCTGGATTGGATAAGAGCATTTTGCAGCAATTCATTCAACTACGCGCTGATTACAAAACAGCAAAACTGGCTAAAGTTGTCGCCTAGACATTGATGTCGATGTATATTTGGATTGTATAGCATTAACTCATACGGAGAATACACAAAAGCTTTCGAAGATGTGTTGGCTGTCCATACCCACGTTTCCCAACTGGGGGATTTTCCCACTTTGTGGAAAATTAGATTTTTATGGGGAAATGGCAAGCAACCATCATTTATCATAAAATGATTGGTCTTGATAGTAAGCTCTGGCCAGCATGGTCTCTCCAGAGGAATCGCTCTGTCCTTTTTGTGATCAATTGAATTTTCCACTGTATCTGATGTACAGTTTCAGTTTATTTTGGTGAAAGAGAAATCTACTTCACTGCATTTCGTAGAGTGGAACAGTGCAATAAGATTGGGAATCGGAGGTCTAAGCATTGGGACTTTTTACAGCATATTCATCTGTCCTGTTTGTTGTTAATGTGAAATTGTTGATTGAGCCATCAAAAATTGATTTGAAAATGGCGCATGTTATATTCATTATTGCAAGGTTCTGCATTCTCCTGTTGTATTTATGTTATAGGATAGGCTGTCGAAACTGATACAAATAGCTATGTAGGATGTTTGAAGGAGGTTTCTAGTACAATTGTTTATGAAGTCAATGACTTCCAAATTGTTTGATTTAGATTTCAGTAAACTTGTAGGAGCGTATGTGTACTGCCAAGGTGGTGTGTGGATATGTCTTGCCACTTTCTGTGGGCAATGTGGTATATGTTGTTAATTACCCCAATATTTTGCAGCGAGAGTTTTGAGTATGAGACCAATTTCGGATTGGAGCAATGCTTCCTCTCATTCCTTCAGGATTTTCATTTGTGGTTTCA
Source organism: Mastigias papua (assembly GCA_964019165.1). Lineage (NCBI taxonomy): Eukaryota > Metazoa > Cnidaria > Scyphozoa > Rhizostomeae > Mastigiidae > Mastigias > Mastigias papua. Next base: position 6,194,283 of record OZ025269.1, read on the forward strand.
GGAATATTTAACATGTCTAAATCAAGCAAAGGCATGCAGCATGATTCTTGGTATTGCACAATACCTCAGTTGTCTAGATAGTAGTCTATCATCAAAGTACAGGTATTAATTATCAAAATTTTAGTTTAGGCTAGTGGCTTGATTTCTTCAACCTTTTTATTGCTAACACTGTTTAGATTACTTTTGCATAAACATGGAAGATTCATGCACAGGAAAATCCGTGAAAGTGCCTTTGTGGAATAATATTCGTGACAACTTTACTATAACTGATTCAATATTATCTCAAAATCACTAGAATTATTTTTGCCTCACAGAAAATTTGAAATCTTGAACACAGCTGTTTACAATTTTCCAGCAAAGTTAACACATATGTTGTTCAGATCTTGCTTCAATGTAAACTGGGTTGCATTACTTTATAATTTTTGATTTGGAACGCGAGATGTTCATATTATTGTTACAACATTATTTAAAGCTGGTTAAAAAGACTGGTTCTACTTTAAACTAGTCAAGACTAACTATTTACACAAACTAGATACTAATTAGAATAAAATACATACCTAAAAAATAAAAATGCAAATATTAACTGCTTCTGGTGAGACTCACACGGACTCATTATCTGCAAATTCTGCATAGACATATGCCCCCTGCAAGTCTTTAATTGATCTCTTAATGCCAATACTGGCTGGTTGCCAGGCTTTTTATCGAGTTAGATAAAGTGGTGTAAAGGATGGCACCCTTGAAGGATAGTCAATCATTTCCATATGTGACTGTTTTTTCTGCTCGGTAACGGCAGAAGATTTTGGCTATAAATTGTAAGTAATATACTTTGTTTGGAAGATATTCCACATAAAAGATGGATTTTCCAAATTGAGGCATTCGTATATTTCCAATATTAATTTCTGCAAATTTCGAATGTGAATTGTACATTTTCCATTCTTAGCTAAGAGTACCGCAAAAGGGGTTGTGAAATTCTGCAGCATTTCGGAAAATTTGACCTGGAGTCGCTAGTACTACCCAAGAGCTTGATATTGTTAGTTGCAGGAATATGTTATCTATCAATTTCAAACACATTTCACTGATTGGGTTTCAGCCCAAGAAACATGAATTGGAATTTGAAAGGATTTACGAACATTTCATTGTCCTGAAGCCAACTCAGTGCATTATGGGTATCAACTTAAAGACAGGATATAGCATGATCTAGATGTGGAATACATACACATAGTGTATTGTCATCTGCAAAATTTCAGAATACTGATTCTGTAATGGTATATATGAAATCCAAAATAAAAAAGTTAAACAAAAGTAGACCTAGCACTGAACCTTGGGGAACACCAAATTGTGTGTATTTCTATTCGCTACACGCGTGTTGCCATATTTGACCGGCTGTTTTCTATTCGAGAAATTATCTGTGGAAGTTTTATTCATTGCAAATCCCGGAAAATCGACATTTCATATTGTGCTTCGAATAGACGGCTCGGAAAATTTGTTAGGCACTCTAATAGTGACTTTCGGTCCATTGCAATGGGCAGGACATATGCATCTGCTTGATCCTTGCTTCTCCAATGTATTCACGGGGCCTTTGGTCTAGTAATGTAATGGTTCGCCCGGTTCATTAGTTTTGACACAATAGAGAGGTTAAATGAATAGACTCCAACCAGCCGCAAACCTGGCTTGCAACTCTACACTGTGGCGTTGATCTACTACATGAGCTTTCGGTTTTGACTTACACCTGGGGGTTCCACTGTGATGGAAATATTTGGATAAAATTATAGATAGAGCTTTGGAGATTCTAGGTTTGAAGGATTTTGGTAGTATAAGTTAAGTTTATTTTCGTCTGCTGGTACCGACCACCAACGTCTGTGGTGGATGATGCTGCATTCGAAAACTTGAGAGAAATTCTAGGGAAGCTGGATAAGGAAGAAAAGGAAATAATTTTAGTTGGGGATACAAACTGTGATATAATGGATCACAAAAACGCTAACACCAAAAAACTTAAGCTAGTGTATTCTGAATATCAATTAGAACAGTTAATAAAGAGCTACACAAGAGTTGCCGTAGCAACAACTGAACAGGGTGATAAGAGAATAAGTAAATCACTCATCGACCATTTCTCTACCTCGAACCCAAAATTCATTCTAAAGGCAGCTGTCTTAGAAACAGGGATGGTTGACCATAATTTGGTGTATGGAGTTAGAAAAGTTAATGCCTGGCGATTCAAAAAAGAACATGCAAAGCCAAAGATAGTTGAATCAAGAAATATGAAACAATATGATAAGGCCCTCTTTCTGTACGACCTACAACAAATAGATTGGGAAACCATCCTTGACCCTCTTTCCAGTGATCCATCTGGTATGGCGAACACATTTCAGGAAATTTTTGAGTCAATCTTGAATGTTCACGCTCCAATAAAAAGGAGAAGGATCCGGTCCGAGTTTGCGCCCTGGCTTACCCCGAGTATTAGGAAATCGATTGCAACCCGGGATAGGTTGAAGAAAATAGCAACTAAGAATCCTGAAATGTGGTCTCTCTATACCAAACAACGTAATACAGTAACAAAAGAAATTAGAAACTCTATACAGGATCACTATACAGCTTTAATCAATGAAAGTAATGGGGACCCAAAAAAATGTGGAAGACTGTAAATCGGGTCTTGGAAAAAGATGTTAAATCCACAAACCTCTCTGCCATTGAAAGTGAAGGCAAAACTTTGACCAAAGGATATGATATGCTTGAGGCTCTTAACCGTCACTTTGTTTCAGTTGGACCTGACCTTGCAAAACAGATTAGGTCCAACTCTGATGATGACTGCCTGAAGCATATCATCCCAGAAAACAGAGAAATGCTTTTTCAAACTGTAGATGAGGAATATGTCTTGAATGCAATAAATCGGCTAGAGAAAGAAAAGCATCCGGTCCCGATATGGTAACGATAACGTTGGTAAAAGACGCGGCCATTTCCATCGCTTATCCTCTCATGATGATTTATAATGCATCACTTATAAACGGCATCTTTCCAGATGTTTGGAAACTAGCGAGGGTCACCCCTATTTACAAGTCGGACCCTAAAACTGATACAAACAATTTCCGGCCCATATCTGTAATTTCTGTGTTCTCAAGGATGTTAGAGCGGCTTACGCACGACCAGCTGTTTGAATTTCTCAAAACAAACAAACTATTAACGAGCAACCAAGCAGCTTTTCGCAAGCACTACTCCACAATAACCTCGCTGGTGGGCAGCACTGACTATTGGTATGAGAGCATAGATCACAGCAAAGTCAACCTTACTGTATTCCTTGACCTAAAGAAAGCTTTCGACACGGTCGACCACAGCGTATTAATGAAAAATTGCGCGCGTATGGGGTAAGAAGCAAGCCTGGAGAGTGGTTTGAATCCTACCTAACAAACAGAAAGCAATTTTGCTCTCTAAATGGTTTGCATTCAAAAGCCAGAAAGGTTTACCTGTGGCATACCACAAGGGTCATGCCTAGGCCCTCTTCTTTTCATCATTTATTTGAATGATCTAGAAGAGTGCTTGCAATCCTCACGAGCTAGCATTTATGCTGATGACACTAGTTTGACAATTACTTCTAGTGATCCAGCAAAATTGGTCGACGATGCACACCATGAGCTGCTCAATATCTCAGAGTGGATGAGAGTTAATAAACTAAGTCCTAATGCCAAAAAAACTGAATTCATGGTAATAGGACACCCACTCAAGACTAAGAATCTCGACCTTCCACAGGCTCTAACGCTGGATGGTTCGGATATAAAAAAAGTAGAACAAGTGAAGTCCCTAGGCATCATTATTGACGAAAACCTTACCTGGGATGAGCAATACAAGCGTGTAAAGGGCAAAATGAGTGTTGGTCTTTCAGCTCTAAAACGACTGAAAAACATTTCACCGCGATCTCAGCTTTGCTGTGTGTATTATGCTCTTGTCGAGAGTCATTTGCGTTATGGCGACGTTGTTTGGGGTAGCTTGTATAAAACAAAATTAGCTGCTCTCCAACGTCTTCAATCCCGAGCATGGTCAATAATAGAGAATGCAAAGATAAAAGATCTTTGGTCTAGTTCCTGGCTAAATGTTGAAGATATTATCCGTTATGGCAGGAACGTGATGACCTACGAGATCGTAAACAGATTATGTCCTGAAAACCTTTTTGATAAATACTTGCCCAGATCATATTTGTCCTAGTATAATACGAGAAATTCTCAGGATCTTCAAATCCCTAGACCCAGGACAGAGTTTTTCAAAAAGAGTTTTCATTATGCATCACTGAAAGTCTGGAATGAAACACCTTCCACAATTCGTGAGCTACCGACTTTAAATCGTTTTAAACAACGGCTAAAAACGCATCTAAAGGGCTAGACTCATTTTAAAACACGACTCCCTGGAACAACAGCAGATAAGGAATTCAAGATTTTAGGCTTTTTAAGAAATTAATTTTTTAGATTTAAGATTGTAAGTTTTGTATATTACTTGCTGAAGGGTTTTGCTTCGTGTATAAATAATCTTAAATGAAACGAAATAGTTTTATACCTGAAGGTCTAGGCGTAAGATGTTTACACCCATTTATTATCTTTTGTTCATTATATCATACGTCGCTTTATTTTCCATTCATTTTCTTTTCTTCTCTACTCATAATACCTTCCTCACCTTTCACATCACTGTTATACGCACCTGATTGGTCTATTCTTTCTATCTTCACAGTTTCGGCCCTCTCCCTTAAATCTTAAGGCCTTCGCTGCTTTCGAATACTACAAAAAATTGTTTATAGATTAGCTTTCATTTTAGGTACTACGTACTATCGCCCCATTGTGACACAGGTAACTAAATAGGCCCTGTATCTTTCTAAGGTTAGTAGCAACTCAGATACACGTTTTTTTTTATTAGAAAAACACTTCTTTCCTGAGGCTCAATTTTCTTAACTTTTCACGAATTTGAGGCTGAGATTTTCTGAAGATTTTCTTAACTTCTGAAGGAAAAAACTGGCTGAAACAGGCTACTCTATATTTGTTGGGCCACCATAAGTCTCGATCTTTGTACGAGAGTTTGCAAAAATGAGACAATATCAATTTCTGGCATGTGAAGAAGTTGAACTGTAATTTTCTTAGCATTTTCTTGAACTTGAGCCTTGTGATTTTCTTAGGATTTTCTTAAGATTTTGGCCATTTGAGCCTCATTGTCTTATAAACTTTTTTCTTATAAAAAAGCGTGTATTTATCGACACGTGTACACTACAGAACAGTATATACTTTTCATATATTCTCTTCCTATTTGAATTTATGCACCAGGCGGATATGGCTGTAAGTTAAACATACATACAAACACACATACATACAGACACACATACATAAACATAAATAAATATTATATATATATATATATATTTATATATATATATATATATATATATATATATATATATATATATATATATATATATATATATATATATATATATATATATATATATATATATACATATATATAAGAAGTATAAGAAATATATAGTATGTATGTATGTATAAACAGACTGGAGCATCATATTATCAGAAAAATTAGGGGAGAATTAAAACCTATACATATATATATATATATATATATATATATATATATATATATATATATATATATATATATATATATATATATATATATACATTTACATCATAAGAAAGTATATTTTTGAATTCTCTATGTTTTATTTATATACTAAGTTAGTGCGGCTTTGACTTATTATATATTCATATATGTATATATATGTGTGTATGTGTGTGTGTGTGTGTGTGTGTGTGTGTGTGTGTATGTGTGTGTGTATGTGTGTGTATGTGTGTGTGTGTGTGTGTGTGTGTGCGCGTGCGCGCGTGCGTGTGTGCATGTATAATGTTTAACGTTTTGCGTATAGCTTCATCAGAATTTTCTAAAGAAGCTATAAGCGAAACGTTAAACATCTGCTGCTGTTATGAAAGTCTATTCCCCCAGAGAGGTGCAGCAACTCAAAAATCCAGATGAAAATATCGAATGTGAGAGAAACTAACAGTGACGTGTGAATAGAATCAAGTATGTAGGATTACATATTTAGATGTATGCCTAAATTGGGATGCGAAGTATAAAGTACCTAATTAAAAAGGAAGCTAAAAGCAGGACTCGCATCACTTAGTAAACTAAAATACATTTTACCATACTCTAAGCAGGCACAAGTCTATAAAGTAGGTTTTTAGAGTCACATAATGTATGCTAATGTGATTTGGGGGGATTTGTACACAAGAATTACAAATTAGCAAACTCTAATGGACCGAGCAATGCCGCCTATCATGGTTGCCACAAAATGAAAGGCAAATTCCTGACTTTTCCATGACCAACAAGGGAGGTGCCAGCCACCACAGATTGGGGGGACTTTAGCCGACTACCGCCATCAAGGGCCACGCCCTTTGAGGCCACACCAATTTTAATGCAAGGATGCTGGCTATCTTACTATTTCACGGCAAAGTCGGGCAATAAAGACATGACAAAAATGTGATGAGTATGATGAATAGGTGTCCAAACCATTAAGACTAACACATACTATCTGATTATGGTATCCAGACTATTATGACAAACACTACCCGAAAATTATTCCCTAACGTTTCGTTGACTTAAATGCTTTTTCGACAGTTTTTCCTGACTTTTCCAGATTTTCACTGATTTTCTTAAAACTTGACATTTTTGCAAATTTTCCATGTTCTGTGGCAACCATGCCTATTCAATCCACAAAAGCATGGATAGCTGAATTTGCGGATGGTTCTGTTTCTGTGCTATTTATAAACAAAGTCTTAAATGGAGAATGCCCTGAAAATAAACAAAATAGACCTCAAACAAGGATCTCTAATTACAAAATTATGAAGTCTGATGTGCTTCAAGGTATAAGACCTAGCCTTTAACTCACAATAACAGCCTCTCTTGTAGTAATGGGAATTATTGGAAAAGCTATCGAGAACTATCGGGGAACTAATCGTAGCCTAAATTCAATAAATAATTTAAAGGACAACCAAGGGAACAAAGCCAAAGAGCCCTTAGAAAAGCAGGTATACTTGCTATATTTATTTATGTTGTATCGTCCATGAGTATCAAAAAATGAAAATGGAATGAAATTAAGATGTTTTTATTGGTGTGTAAAGGACTCTTTAGATACGTTAAATACGATTTGATTGGCTACTGTGCTAACATTGGCTAGTATAATCTTAGTCTCATGACATTATATTCCACTATATTCCATTGAAAGTTTTAATTTGTTGAATACTATCAGCATTGGACTTCTATTTCAGGTTTTCGATCTTAATCTACAACGAAAATAAACAAAAATCTGTAAAGACAACGATATTTCACGCGTGGCTGCGTGCAAGTAGAAAAGAAAATAATTAAAACTGTAGGTTTACTTCCAGGATACCTAATGTAGCTTAGTATCACTAAGTGATTTCATTAGGTAAAGAAACGCCAAAAATAGGTGCCAAATCTTATACACGAACACGCAGCAATTTGTAGATTTGTACAAAGTGAAAATTTCACGTCAACACTACACTGGAAGAATCATCTCCATACATAAGCAAACAAAATGCTAAAAATATTCCTTCGTAAATTGAAATTAAATAGAAATAAGAGATCTGCTGAGGACCCAGTTTAGTGCAGAAACTCATTTTGATTTCACCTTAATTATCATAAATTGTATACTAAGTAGCAATGCAATGATAGCTGTTCAAAAAGCGTGCACATTGATAATGTTATGATATCATTTCAGTGTTCACTTCCTCTAAGCATATCCAATGGTTTGATTCGTAAAAGTGGTTGCATGTTATCGTAACTGCTCCATGAATTCAGCCTTAAGGCACATATAATTTCAAGAACATGGCATGGAATCTAGATTCTTCAAGATGAGTTGCATACTCTCGTATTAACTGCAGTTTTAAACCACTAATAAGACATAAGAAAAACATCTCTATGACATAATATAATTTCATATATCCAAACAATCAAACGGAAACAATAAAAGTGACTGCACTAGACCAAAATTACCTCAATCCCTTTATCTGCTGCCTCAAAATGCATAAGCTTTGAGAAAAAATAAAATTCCCCATCTAAAGCCTTCTCCTTATTCTCCGCTTTCGCAAAGCCATGATATTCATCTAGAAAAAGATATTCAACATAATAACTATTCTAGAATAATATCAGTGCTGATTTTCACGACTTCTTGTATGAACATCAAACATATCAACGAATACCATCAAGCCTCATTCAATAGTATAATTTTTTCCGTCTATGCCTCATGGCACGTGCTTAAAAAATGTTTCACGTATGAGATTGACAAGTATTACAAGATACAAAAATAGAGGTTTACCTTTAAAAAGAACGAAAGCACATGGCAGTCCCTTTTCCTTGATGGCATCAAACATTTTCTGAGCTTGGTTGGGTGGAACGACCTAAATACAAGAACAATTTTAATGAGGACTAGACATCCTTCTACGATGCTTGGTGTTACGACGTATAAGCGAAACTGTGGTCTCTATTACATGTTTTCTAATAGAACTGCATGTCCTTGCTTGAAAAATCCAGCCTCGGTGGTAAGGCAAGATGCATTAAAATATATATAGAAAATTGCTAGTTCAACAGAAATGCAACATACTTACGCTAGATAAATTTATCTGTCATAAAATTTAAAACTAATATGATCTAATTCATATAATCTACTTATAGCCCGGAAATACATACTGAGTAAAACAGGTAGGAAAGAAGGCGCATAACTAGGAATTTTCCAGGGCAGGGGCCCAGTCCTCATAAAAAGGCCCACCAAAAATTCTATGAAAAGAATACGTCCTGAAATACTATTTTTCAGACTTGGGATAAGCCATAGCCAAGGGGATTTTTTAGGGGAGAGAGGGGCACATTTACTCCACTTGTGGCAATTACCAGTCTGCTAAGTGGTCTTTAGGGGAGTTGTGAGAAGGCTCCATACTTCCTTCAGTGACAAAGGAGGACCCACCATGGTTGGTTCCAACGGGACAGAAATTTTTCAAATTGCACTCCTCTAGATTGGTCCAAAAAGGCATCTGTCATACTAAAATTTGACTGATTAGTATAGTGCTTAATCGCGGATCCATGAGGAATTTACAATAAAAAGCAACTTAGAGAGTAAAAAGTTTCTTTGGTTAAACATCATGCCCGTAGGCACTGGTTGGCAGGGCGGGCATTGCAGGCCCCAATAATTTCTGAGATGGTACCTTGAGATGTAATAAATAGCTGTTTTACAACGTGATACCATACCCCCAATCTAAGTCAGCTGCTTATTCACTTGAAAACATCAATGAATTTTCTCCATGAGGAAGCGCTTAGACTTCCATGAAGGAAAAGATAATGCTAGGTTTCATTTCTTCTTTTAGAATCTTCCTTTCATATCAGAGACAACAAAGATCACAGTCTCTGGCTTTTTTTAAACAAAGGGACGTTGGGGGAAAACAAACTCCCCAAAGCGGAGAGTTTTGGGGAGAGTTTGTTTGGTATTCTATGAGAAGCTATCCTTTATGAATCGTGGAGAATCTTTTATTCAAATTTACTGGCGATGAAGTTATATGTCCTGCTCTACATCTATACATCAGATATAAATTTGCAACTTACAACGGCTAAAGTAACATAAAGCTCTTAGCTCCTTTCATACTATTAGTTTATAGTTTACGATAAAGCGATCTTCTACTACTCTAGAGTAAATCTATTTATTTAACTGCTAAATTTAGCCGCCTGGTCATCTTACATCCCCGTCCTAAATTTCATTGAACTACCTACTACTTCATTACATGCTTAAATCAAATGCAGTTAAAATATTGTTTCTAATACGAATCTACTTTCATCATAGACCTCTCTGCGATATGCTTTTCAATGACATACGCTGCTCAATTTTCCCTAGCTTGAAGCTGATAACAAAACAAATCAACAAATAACAGCGAATAAATCGACAGAAACAATTCACCTTGTCTAATCCTCCTTGAAAAAACACTATTGGCTTTTTAAGTCTATCCAAATGATAAATAGGTGATCTTTCTCTTGCAAGTTTTAATCCAGTCTCTCCTGGAGCAATTAAATTATCGATGTATCGACTCTCAAACTTGTGAGTTTCATTAATAAGAATTATTATATCTGATATTCCATAATGACTTGAGCCAGCTGCAAAGACATTTGTGAATGTCAGCGAAGCCAGCACTGTATATCCACCAGCAGATCCTCCGCTAATTGCAAGTTTTCTGGGGTCAACAATCTTCTTCTCGTTAGCTAAATAGAGAGCTCCATTGGCACAATCTTCCATATCATAAACTCCCCAGCTACAAAACAATTATGTAATCTATTATGATCGCTTGAGAATTTGAAGGTTCAGCCAGGCACGGCGGCCCATACAGGTCAAACACAATACACCCATCGAAAACACAATACATATATCGAAAACACAATACACCTATTGAAACACAATAAAGTTATCGAAAACACAATACATTTATCGAAAACACAACACATTTATCGAAAACACAATACACTTGTCGAAAACACAATACACTTATCGAAAACACAACGAACTTGTCGAAAACACAGTACACTTATTGAAAACACAATACATTTATCGAAAACAAATACACTTATCAAAAACAAAATACAGTTTCCAAATACAAGGGGTGCAAATAAGGGTGGCGGTACGGTGGGATGTATTAGAAACATTAAATTCTAAGGGTGACCAGCCTTGCTTCGCTGATGGTTGAAGCTAATGATCTGTCTTATTGAACATGGGGAGAGCACGAAGGCAGAGACATGAGGAACTCTGTTAACCAACTGATATAATGACAAACATTGAACATATTTCTTCACAACTATACACAAATACTGATGATGAATCTTAACGTAATCCCTGGCCTACTGCATTGATTGTGGTACTGCTTTAGAAGGAATATGGATCTTTCGTACACATTGAGGATCGGCTATAGTGTTGCAAGCTATAGAAGAGCCCTCCTGATTTCTATTCATCTTTCATTCACAACCGGCATTTCCATTTCTGCCATGTCATCCACTGTTACCTCATATCTGAAAATCACTCTTCCATCACCCCCTGTCAAAACTCCATATAGGCCACCCCTTTGCTTCTATCTCATCTAGCCTTTTCTCTTACTGAGAACAGCACGTTTTATAGTCATTCAGTAATTCATACGTTATGGTTCATCATCAGTATTTGTGCATAGTAGTGTAGAAATATGTTTAATGTTACTCGTTAGATCAGTTAGTTAACAAAACTCCTCGTGTCTCTGCTTTCGTGTTCTCTTCATGTTAAATAAGACTACATTAGCTTCAACCATCAGCGAAGCTAGGCTGGTCACCCTTAGAATTTAGTGTTTCTGAAACATCCCACCGCACCGCCATCCATATTTGCACCCCTTGTATTCGGAAACCGTATTTTGCTTTCGATAAATTCATTGTGTTTTCGATAAATGCAATGTGTTTTCGATAAATGTATTGTGTTTTCGATAAGCGTATTGAGTTTTACTGTGTTTTCGATAATTGTATTGCATTTTCGACAAGTGTATTTTGTTTTCAATAAGTGTATTGTGACTTCGACATGTGTGTTGTGTTTTCGATAAATGTATTGTGTTTGACCTGTATAGGCCACCGTAGGACAGGACACCCTACCACAAGACATTTATAGTAAAAGTACTAAATCAAATTAAGAGCTATTTGCTCACTGATGTCTGATGACTACCAAAGGCAAGTTTGTTCATATTTTCTAGAATTGAACACGAATATTTATCAAGGAGACGACACAAGCTTAACAAATTCAAATTCAATACACTTACTTTCCATAGAGAGAATTTCTGTATTTTCTACCGTAACCAGTGCTTCCTCTATAATCAACATCCAAGATGGCGAAACCTCGTGATGTATAATACTGAATATTAAAATCCAAAGCGAGCGATGCTGCAGCTGTTGGTCCACCATGAGCTTGAATAAGCAGCGGTGGCAATGTTCCTTTCGTCCCTTTGAAATCTTTGTTCTGTTTATTAACAAATTAGCTTCGATTAACATCTTTAATTTGCATTTTACAGGCATCAACCGGAGAAAGTATACAAAATAATTCATAGCTGATAACCTACTAAGAGAAGCATCTTATACCTTGCAGTTCCCAATGCTTCCTAGACTGGTATTCTAGCCAGGCCCTAATAGCTAGCTACAGAAGAAAACTCTCTAATGCTTTTGCCATCACACGTATTTCGCTCCATTCTAACCCTATCAGCACTTTCCGTTCATTTCACACGATTTTCAAACATCGCGCTTTCTGCTTGTCTCATTCTAGCCTTGAATAGTAGTATATTGCCAACCTAAAGCTCCCAGGAACAAATGTACCAAGATTTTCTAACTAACAGGCGCTCATCCTTGAAGCTGGATGGTGCCTATTCAAGTATTGTGGTCATGAAGTCAAGGCCCTTAGAATCAGAAGAATTTCTCCTCAGATCGTAAATTGATGAGGAAATAATGCAAAATGCCTAGAAAGCAACAATAAATATGACAACATTACAAATATCAACTAAGTTTATTTCTCTTTAAAGGAAAATTTCGGGACACAATATATATCTACCCATGTATTTTTGTCAAATTTTGGCGTAGAACCATATCTCCAGCTTTAAAGGAAAATATCGAGGTTTTATACGGCAAAAACATAAATCCGCAGATTTGTAAACTCCAGAGGTTCACAGGTGTATATTCAATGCACTGGAACCACAAAATAACTTGGATATCACGCAAAGAGATATGACACAAACATACTTTTGGTAGGTATAAATAACCATACGCCACAGACTTCTTATCGTGTCCTGTTGGGAATGTAATCTTCTCTGGTTCAGATAAATAACCTTTGTCGACAGGGGTGTTGGACACGGCTCTTAAGATTCTAACTTCATCTGTCTTGACATGCACTCGCAAAAGAACATCTTGTGAAACTGGGCTACTTCCAATCGCATATACATACTTTCCATCAGGTGAAAATAATACATTCCTAACGTTATAACCATTTGAAGGCAACTTATGAACTTTTCCATCCTTTCCCCTGATGACAGCAGGAAACTAAAAACAACCATAAAGTGGTCAGATAACACGCCTACTTAAAATAACACTACCACTACAGCTTAAACAAGCATCCGTGAGTACCATTTTTGATGGGGGCACCAGGGTACCAATTTTGGACATTCGATAATTGCTTGTTTTTGGCCTTCTCCTTTCCATAAGTAGGAAACATAAAAAACAAAATTGAGTTTGAAACAATAAATCCATATCATGGTACGTTAGCAAAAATAAAGTTATTCAACTCTTTTCGAATCAACCCTGGCAAAAATTCAACCAGCATTATATAGCAAAAAGTAGTTTTCAGGGTGAAGCCATTCCTTAAGTCTAAACTATGCCAAATATATAATTGAAGCCAAAATGTCAGGGAAAAGTAAAAAGACCATTCCATGATTCAACACTGGGAACAACAGAGGATGAGGATGAATACCACCAAAAGGAAATAACTGACAAGTACTTCATATGAGTCCAAAATACTCATAAGTTATTCAGGTTAGTAGGTCTGAATTGCAAAATCAGAGTCCGCTAAGGTAGACTTGCGAAGTATAACTCCAGCTATGTACTAGCCATTCTGAGATCTAAATATGAATCTAAATTATGCATGTACAATTAGTCGTCTGTTTATATAGGTATTTATTAGAACGTTCTAGATTACTCATGTATGTCCTAGCGCATACCATTACCAAACCTAGCTACATGTTTATATGATATGACGTCATTAATTGGAGTGTACGATGCAATCGCAATATATATACATATATATATATACATATATATATATATATATATATATATATATATATATATATATATATATATATATATATATATATATATATATATATATATATAAATATATATATATATATATATATATTTATATATATAATTAGCAACCTTCTCATCCATAAAAACAATATCTCCATCATCTGCAATAGAGAACAGATTGCACCCAAGTTTCCACATAGGTGAGCCAAAATCAGCATCTTTAGGGCATAAATTCTTATGCGGTGGCCCCTCTTTGTAGATGTTCCACCAGTTTGTCTCATCTGATATGAATACAACTTTGCCATCCGGGCTCCATCTAGGATGCATTACATTCAAACCTTTACGGCCTTCTACCTGGCAAGTGAACATAGGGGTATACAAATTCCACTGAAGCTTTTTGAATTAAACTAATATTTCTGCTTCACAAACAGAATATCCTCTTTCAGAAAAATACACTTCAGTTTCAAAGCCAGTGTTTATACTCTATAAGATGCATTAGTCCTTTAATACGAGCAGTTCTCGACATAACTCACACAGGCAAAGAACCATAATGATATAGATTTCACAACAATCTGAATTATCTTCAGAGCTGGCTATAAGCTACTAAGATTGGGAGTGATGAGTCATTGTCATACAAAAATGCGAAAACAATCCATAGCACACTGAAATTATTTTATTCTTCCGACATTCATCAGAGCGTGAAACTTGGATAGCAGTGGAAAGGTGAACCTAAACAATATGTAGCTAGCTTTGTAGGAATTGACGTAACAGGTGGAATGCTGCACTGAGCTGGTCAAATTATCTAGCCAGTCGAAACTTTCTCATTCCTGGTCTAGCTGAAGACCCCAGAGCAAAAATAACCTCCTTCAGTGGCGAAGCTATGGGAGAAAATAGAGGAACAAGTCCCAAACTTTTCTCCAATGATAACAGATGAATTAACTACTCGATGAAAATTGAAATGATAAGAAAAGAGACAGGACATACCTTTTTAATTGATGATGGCACAAGTTTTGTGAATGAGCTGTCAAATTCACCTTTAAATATCTGTGTATCATCCCATGGCTGGAAAAACATTAGGAAAAATAAATCTACATATCAAACTCCATTACTTCAGAAAAAGAAATGAAACGACATTCTCTTCTTGGTCCTTACCATAACCTTTTATGAACCTAATAGCAACATACAGCATACAGAAAATAGGTAAGGAACTGGAGTTAAATATTCTTTAGTATGCAATCTTGGGGACAGGTCTTGGATCTATAAAAAAGCCCCAAAAAAGGGAGAAAGAAAGGCTAAGTAGATAGAGAGACAAGATCAAGTTTGTTGATGCTAGATTTGAAACAAGACAAGTTAGAGGACATAGGGAAGGAACTTGAAAAGGGTGTGAGTGGGGGAGCTTCTGGTGGTTCAAACATGTCTCACTGGATTAGGGATAATATTCTTAAATTCCAGTGAGCAATATTCGTGAAAATATTGATAGGCAATGGAAAGATCTGCATACATACCACGATGGGACAGGGAGCAGAGATATTTGGTGAGGGCTGGATTATTGATGAGATAGATGGCATAGGACTGGACACTTCTGCGAAGATGGACAGAGAATATAGGAACACTACCAAATACAGAGGAGTACTACACTAGAAAGGGACGAATCTCACATTTGTATATAGCCAGCAGCTGAGAAGGTGAGCAAAAAGCTACGAGCTCCGGAAAGAAAGCTGAGATTCTGATATGCGTGTTTAGCAATGGAATGAAATTGAAAGACCGAGCTGGGTGAAAAAATTAACAAGGTTGACATAACACCCACTTCTCTATACAGTCAAATTCGCGTAAGTCGGATCGCTTCGGACCAAGCAAAATAGTCCGACTTATGCGAAGTCTGACTTACACGTAAGTCGGGTATTTTCTGACTTACACGTAGTCAGGTATTTTCCGATGTAGCAGAAGATATAAAGAGTAAAAAGCTAGAGATTTTAATGATCGCTTCCACTTCAAAAAGAACAATAATATTGTTGCTTGGTTCAAACGTTTTGTCATTTCCCTAATTAGCAGTGTTTCTATCCTGGTTGCCAGAACAATTATTTCTTCAGATGCCAAGGCTTGCATTGTTTTTCTTCTGCTTTAATCACATTCACATCAGAAAGTGTTTTGGCTGAAATTATGTCTGCGAAATCTTTCTTCTTTACGTCAGAGTGTTCTTCAATATATTTCAAAAAATCTCAAAATTTCCTCGTATGTTCTTGTTCTTAATTTTCGCTTCTCCATCTTCTACCCCTCTACTCCAGTTGATATTGGAATTGGGAGACATAACATGTATCATTCTGCATATTTCTCTCAGCTCTATTGACATCAAAATCAAAATCCGACTTACACGATGTGATATAATATACAAATGCTCCGACTTACGCAAATATCCGACTTATACAATCCGACTTACGCACAGAAAAAGAATAGGATTTGTAGCAAGCGGACCGGGACTGCGCAAATTTATCCGACTTGTAAAAAATCCGACTTATGCGACTCCGACTTATGCGAGTTTGACTGTATCTGTCAAATCATTGGTGAGAAGTAAAGCTAAGGTGCTACGACAGGACAAAACAATAGAGTAGGGAAGGTGTTACGGATTAAATGACAAAGATGGACTTAAATAAGTATCATCAGCAAAAGAGCAAATACTGGAAGAGGAAAGTAGGTCATTATGAAGAGGATGAATAAAACAAGCGAGATAACAGAGCCCTGAGGTACACCAGAGTTGACAGAATGAGGTCCAGAGAAGAAGCCATCAACCCTGTCAGAAAGAAAGCTAGCAATCCATTTAATGAAGGTGTGGTGGAGACTAAATATTGGAAGTTTATCAAAAACACTTTTTTTTTTTTTTTTTAATATATTCAATGTCAAAGCTTACAAACCAAATTACTTAATACAATACTACAAACTACTATACTACACTTACAAGAACGATACCAGGGGGAGCAAAAGATCATGACTACCCCCTGGCATTTAACATAAAGCTAAACACAACTAGTATATAACCTACAAAAAGCTACTAAATTAACTACAAGAACGAGAAAGGAAAAAAAAAGCTACAAGAACGAGAAAGGAAAACAAAAAAGCTACAAGAACGAGAAAGGAAAACAAAAAAGCTACAAGAACGAGAAAGGAAAAAAAAAACTACAAGAACGAGAAAGGAACAAAAAAGGGGGGGGGCGGAGGAAGTTCTACATGTTCTATTCCTGGCTTATTCAAATCGTTTGGAGGCCTGGATATATTTCAGCGTTGCTGTCAGAATCTGTGCGTTTGAATCAAATGGTAACTGTTCATGGCCATAAAGGATGACTTTTAGTAACTCTTCATTTGAAAGACTTATCAAACCATACTTTTGTGCCAGACGAGTGAAAAATTGTGGAAATGTCGACAGAGATCACTCTGCTCTAATCGTAGGATACTAGAGCAGAGGACCAAGCATGAACAGCATAAGCTAGAAGGTAACCAGTAGATCTGGCTTGTCGAAAGCCATACTGGTGATCAGAACGAAGGTTGTTGGTTTCAAGGAAGGCAAGTAGTTGTTTGGTGTTGACAATATCTACAGTCTTAGCGATGAGGGAAGTGAATGCAATAGGGTGATATTTCTAAGGGTCAAACTTGTCTCCTTGTTTGGGGATAGGGAAAACGCAGGCATGAAGAAGGAAATGTACCAAGAGTTTAGGAAGATTGAAGTTTGTTGAGAAGAGGGGCGATTTCAGGGGCACAGGACTATAGCAGGTGTATTACCAGATTTTTTGAGTTATAGGTATTGAGCTGGAGAAGGGCTCTATGAACTCTGCGTGTAGAGAATTTAATACATGAAATTGTGATAGTGGAAGTAGGGAAGTGAAAATGCTGGGTTCTTGCTCGTCGAGATCGGAAATGGAAACAAGGATTATGCAAAAAGGTTGGTTTTAGACGAAGAAATGCATGGAGAAGAGCCAGAGTTGCTTTATAGAGGCAGAAAAGACGAATACTCAAAGGTATGTGAGACAACTTTGGGTAAGGACCAGAAGGAGAGAGATCCATCCTGGAAGAAAGTGATGCTTTGCTGATGCGGTTCAGAAAAGAGGATATAGCATTGTTGATGGTATTGCAGCATAGGCTACAAACGTACTGATAAAGAACTTGTATAAATAATGTGAGAAGAGAAAGACCTATCCTGGTGGGAGACAAGGTAATGATGCAATATGATTAGGTAGTAATCAGAGATACCAAGAGGAAAATTTACAGTAGTTTATGGAGCAAGAGTTTGGGTTTGATGAAAAAAATGTCAAGTTTATTATTTGTTTTGGCCCCTGGGGAATCAGGGCTACGTGGGGGTTCTGATATCAGTTTTGCAATGTCATTCACTAAGGCAAAGGCCAAAGCCAGAACCTACCCTTGAGCAATGATTTGGAAGCGTGACCCGATAGCTCAGTTGGTAGAGCACTTGACATACAAAGTCAGGGGTCGTGAGTTCGAGTCCCGCTTGGCTTGGTTAATGTCTCGCATTTTCACTTTCATTTCTTCCAAATCCTGTTGCCTTTACAAATGTGGAAGGTGAAGAGTAATAGTATCAACTGATTTAGAAAAGTGATCAAATAGAAATTCATTATTATTTGCGTATAGTGAGCATTATAGGGCACAAATGGACTTTGAAGTGCTAGGAAAGGAAACTTCCAGCAAGATCCAGGACAGAAGAGTTCAAATTGAGTTAGACAGGTCATGTATAAATCAAATCATATAAAAGCATAGGTGGTTCCATTACTGTGAACTAGGAGTAGCTCCAGTGATGAACCAGTAGCATACCAGACAGCCTGGGATGATACAACAGCTGAGGCAGCCTACAGTCCACACTTTCCAAAAGTACCCTCAGGTATAGCCAGGAATCTAACAAGCACAACAGCCTCCTGCAGTAACTTACCACAATAACTTTACCAACCAAAACACCAGGAACCTCTATCTATCCTAGTGCTGGATGAGGCAAAGTCACTAAAGGCAACAACAGGTAGAGTGATGGTTCCACCCCAGACAATGAACTATGGTCTGTCCCCACTCATCAACATATGTTTGACATACCATATTTGGATGTGACCACTGCATCCATACCAATTCCTTTCCATTTGGAGAGACTTTAGGTGATGCATAAAAATCTGATCCTTCTACCTGTAGAATGAAAAGAAACAATGCAAAAGCTCCAAGACTTCAAGCAATGTTGACAGGTTGTCAAAAAGAAGCACCAAGCAATTTCTAGTTTAGATGAAGACTAAAATTACAGACTTGCCAAAAAAACTAAAATTCAATGCATAATAAAATATGTAAATACAAGCAAATATTTTCCTGGAAATACTTCAAATGACCAGTTAAGCAACAAACAAGAAGCTAAGAAGTTGATTGGATGACCTGGCAAATTGAGAATTTCTACATAGAATTTCTCTCATTGTAAGCCACATACTTCCCTTCTTGAAGTGTAATGCGACTTCATCAAGATGAATACACTGACAAACAAATATTGTCTATAATACATAAATACAATCTTATCTCAACTACTCTTAAGACTTACATATCTTGTAAATAAGAAAAAAGTACATAAGAAAGTAAATGTTCAAATCAGGCAAAATCAAGGACATCTAAGAAACAGAATAAATTTGATAGTCCATCCTTCAGGTTACTTCACTATGTACACACTGCACCACTGTACACACTGCACAAGCTGTGCTTATCAAATCCATCGAGACCATATGGTAAATTCCTAATTCAAGTCTAAAATCCAAATCTAGTCAAAATTCAAATACAGAAATACTGCATAGAGCCTGAACATTCTATTCTTCATCTTACTGTCCCACTGTACATCTAGTTGCTATTTCTGTTGGAAAGGTGAAGAACTTTAATAAACACTAAAGAAAGATTCTAGGCTGAATTTCAAAACAACATTGATAGACATCCAGGGTAAAGGCAGACAGTCATCTCCTTATACAAATTTATTCTTCTACATACCAATATAGTTTCAGTCTGTGTGGCTATATCCAAGAGAATAATTGTGTTCTGGGCTTCTTTACTTGCACCACTTTCTACAACACTGTGATCTTCTCTCACACAAATGATTTTGTTAGCAAAAGGGTGGAATGCACAATCTGCATATCTCATACTACTACCTTTGGTCAATGGTATTGTTTCCTTTAATGGCTCTGTCATCATATGCAATTTGTGATCAGAGTTATTGACCAAATAAACAATACCATTATAAACAATGAATGCTCCACCTCCATATTCATGCACCCTAGAACTGAGGCCAATAGAGCTTGTAGTCCATCTTGTCAGCTGCTGATCACTATTTCGAAATGAGTAGAGAACATTTATACCCCCTTCATCTGGATGCAATTCAGTCCAGTATACATGATCTGAAAGATATAAACTCTTCTACTTCAAAATCCTAGCTAAATTAGTGAGAGTTGTCAACACTATAAGATGTCTAGGCATGAGAAATTCACTCAAATAAATTTTCCCTTGATAGCTCATTATGCATGGACTCAAGGGTGAACCTCTGAAAAATGGGGTACCTAGAAAGATTGAAAAAGAAGCTGGATCTGAGCTTATAGGGCCAAACACCATCATTGAATCTGAACTTTCCCATTGAAAACTAGGTAGAGAGCTGATGGCAATCAATTCAAAGATTAAAACTCAAAATTATCTCATATTTCTCCATTAATAAGAAGTTCAGTGAGTGAAATGAGTGTAAGTTAATGGAAATAAAGAAGTAAACTAGGCTTGTAACACATAACAGTGAGGTAGGTCTAAGATGTGGGAGTCTCATGTGCAATACCAAGAGCTAGCAACTTTAATCAAATGTGTCTGACTTTGACAACACTGAGGAACAAGAAAAGTTTACATAGGTAGAAAGAATCAATGATGGTGTAGCAAACATAGTAAATTGGTGGTTTACTGTAAATCCTAGAATTGCCCTCCCCTAAAAAAGGTCCTGCAAATAGCCTCCATGTTACAACTGCAAATTATCAATAAATCCCCCTTGTATAAGCCCCCACCCCACATGATGATTAACAATTTGAAATTCTAGTATAGGGGGGGGGCCATTTGAGAGGGCCTTTTTTGAGGGAGGTCAATTCTAGAATTTATAGCAAATGACAATGAGCTTTTTATGAAGCAGGTACAACATACATGTGTCAAGTAATTCTATAAGCCTTTAACTTGAATAAGCCCTCCCCTCCAACAAGCAGCCACCCAAAGAGTATCAAATATAACCAAGCCCCCTGGGGGGAAAAGTCAAAGTACTTATGGTAATAAGAAAAGAACAGAGCTTCAATTCATTACATAGTAGTTTGGGTGTTGGGGTTGGAGGCAATGGTGTAGAGCTAAATGTTGAAGAGGGGGCTCTTACTTGTTGTAAGAAGGGCATGAAAAATAAAACATTGAAGAACTACATATAGTTTCTTCAAAGCTTTATTATGTATACACCCTGCATAGCTTTCAAGAACTTTTAGAATCACCATCATCCGAAGAATAGCTATAATCTGATTCTATAAGTACCCCGTTCTATAAGTACATCGGGCTTAGTCTCCCTTCGAAAAGTAGAAAGGAGGCTCAGCAGCCCCCCAAGCCCTTTCCCCAATTCTTATATAGTCCCAGTTGCAGGTTTGAGCCGGGATGGTTATCGCAAATTGCTACCTCACACCATTTGTATTCCATCCTGTTACGCTGAAGGGGGTGGTGGTCCCTTGGGCATCTGTCGTTTAAATGACCTGCCTCTTGTCCCTCTCTACTGCAAGGTCATCAAACTCGGCAGGCCTGGAAATCGCAAGTGAGTAGCACCTAGTGTAACTGATCTAAGATTCCTACCTGGGTTCTTCGGGTCAACCTTGAGATCTTGAAAAGATATGGAGCTTCCACTAACAACTTTACTGCTAAGAGGACTTTTCCAGCTTCCATAAGGTGCAATTTTGACTTCCTCTCCTGAAACAGACATTGCTGACCAAGTCAGTTATGACCGAAGTCCAAAAATAAACCTCCCGCGCAGTTTCCGACAGAGTATCAAGTACACCTACAATACTTCCTCGATTATCCGGTCGCTCCGGGAGACAACCTTGTTAAACGGGTATCGGAGGTCTCAGATAATCCAAAAAGGCCGGTTATGCAAAATTACACTGGTGGAACATCGGTGCACAAGATAACAGCTGAGATAATTACAACATTTTCATTAAAGTGCTTTGGACATAAAATTGAAGCCCATTTAGTCCTGTCTCCTGTGACCATCTGCAACCCCATTGGGAGCTAAACCCCATTATGTGATTTCCATTCATATGTTTTGTTTCCTCATTTTTGCATGAAAAATCCTTTCTGGACGAGGGAAGATTGCATATCCCGGCATCTTAGGCTGCTCAGGGGTGTGAAATCTAAAATTTTAAACAAATGGGATTCTCTAGATGCAATTTCAAAATTGCCGAGGCTTTGTTATAGCTACGCCCATTTTCCGCAATCTACGTTACTAAGCCGAACACTGACAAAAAGGCTAAGTGTAAAGGGAAGGTAATCGAGCCTAAGGACATGGAATCCACTCTGGTACGTAATACATGTTTTCAAACATACAATATGCCTAAGTCTTCAACTCTAGCCTTAACATACAATTTATCTGGAGTTGAAAAATATCTGCATTGGAAATTAAAAGTAGGATTAATCCTTCGACGGGACATTTGTGTTGCATAATGATTGTCGATGGTGATACCAGAGAGCCTTGCAGATGTGATGTATTGACTATACTTCTATCTTTGTAGCCTTAGAGGGCCTTCATATGAAAAATTCCAAACCAGTTTGAAACTCAAGCCGGCTTGAGTTCATTTCGGGTGGGCTTATTTCCTTTGCATTCACATGGATATTTTAAATCGGCTTGAATTCTAATCAACAACACCAACAACAACACTGTGTTATCCAGGATGCAGCTCAGTATTGATTTTTTTGAGTGTTCAGTTCGCCCGGTTTGACGAAATCGCGTTCACATGACAATTTCACGCCGACTTGAAATTTCAGACCGGTGTGAAAAGCCGAATTGAAACTCAGGGTGGCATGAGTTTCAATTCACCTAGCTCATGCAGGCCCGTAGCCAGCTTGAATTGGCAAGGGGGGGCACAGCTAATATATATATATAATACATATATATATAAAATTCATTTCTGTAGGGAAGGCATAGAGTCAAATTTCACAAGTCCAGAGGGCCTTACCCCCCCCCGGGTCTTGCTTGGCTACAGGCCTGAATTCATGTGAGCACTCAGAGGGATTTTACCACACACCGAACTGAACTCAGGTCGACGTGAGTTTCAAACCAGGCTGAAATTTCTCATGTGAAGGTCCTCTTGTTTAAAAGATAGAACGATATCAATGCACCAAAGAATGAGCAGCTGCAAATGGCGGAAAGGATCAGAAGTATTAATCGTTCAAACCCTTTGTGTGACAAACCTTCCTGCAACGAAATCATCAGGTGTAGAGGACAGCATCTGGCACTCTCTAACACCCGAATTAATATCTTAATATCCATGCAAAAATCCGAAAATAGAGTCAAATCTTCTTGTATTAGTGAGAGCGATTGCAGATTATGCAGGCAGCACACTTATCCCATAGTTCCACATCTATAGAAAGATGAGCTTGCAAAACACAGTATTTCCTTCGTTTCTTGACTTGTTTGCTTGCAAATATTACATAATTCCGTGGCAAGTATCTTCTTTGCTTAATTTGCTCTCGAGTAGTGATGTATGTCGCCAACTTTGAGCTACTTTCTAATGACGATAGTACAATACAGTAGGCTCTTGAAGTTGTGAACCCCCGATAATTTACAAACCTAAATCCATTTCCCTTTGCTTTACTCTACAAAAGTCTTATCAACCCTCTCTATATAGCAAACCTTCGTTATAGTGAGCTCTCCGTTTTATGAAACAAATTTTCTCTCCCGCTAACCAAAATACCTCGATTTAACGAACTCATAGCACTAAATACCACAGAATGCAAATTAATAATTAATTTGAATTATCGAAGTTCACATTGTTTACAAGCAATTTTGAAGCGCAGTAACTTTGAACTTGGGAAGCACAGGTAAAAATACAATATATAATGTGCTATGTGTTTGCAACTTTTAAGGTAGGTTACTGGTCGAAATTTGATGAAATTTTCAAGAAATGTTTTTTACTTCAGAAATACTCAATTGCCATCGTACAACACTATCTGGGGTTTCCATGAGCCTCAGAGCTTGCTTAGGCAATTATTTTTCATTTTGAAATGGAGCACCTCTCAATCAGCTGACAATATTTCAGGGTAAAATTGTTGAAATTACCCAACTTTATGGGTGCTTGCTTCTCCATGTTTCATTCTCGCCATAGGCAAACCATATATCAATGTAAAGCTCAATGTACGGCAAATCTGTTCAGAGCAACTAAATGTGTATTTCGACCACCTGTTGCTGGATATAAGGGGTTTTCCCAGAGAGGCTGAACAATTGAAATTCTCTCTAACCTTGTTTACTGACTTCTGATTGGCCGAGACATGTGAAAGCTTCAGTTGATTGGATGCTTTGTATTGCATGCTTCCATAATGGCAGACCTTCACCTCCCGATCTTAGTCATCTTCTGAACCGTTCTACATATTTGCGTGATATCTTCTGTTATTTCATCATAATTTGTGACATAAATAAGTTGGTATGGGAAAGGTGAAGCTGTCTACTCGGAAAGCGTTTGTAGGTAGGCGAAAAATGAAGTCAAGGCAACGAGGGAGAGCTGTTGTGATTGAGGAGTCAGTGACTTTAATGTCCTGGGGACAAGATTCACATTCAGATTCGCGGACAACATTCAGATTCGATGGTAGTCATCTTGTAACTGTCCAGAACATGTCGTAGATAGAATATCGAAGCATCTAACTCAAATAACATCCGACTAGGCATGTTAAGGTACATTTTGAATATTTTTTCATAATTTTTAACCATGGGGGTTCCTCAAACGAAGTGCCGTTACGGTCAGCTACGTCATATTCTCATGCCGATGAGTTTGAATTAATGTGAATTTTCGATCACTTATTGCAAATAAATTAGAATTTCAATGAAATAACATCCGACTAGGCATATTAAGCTACATTTTGAATATTTTTCCATAACTTTTAACCCATGGGGTTCCTCAAACGAAGTGCCGTTACGGTCAGTTACGTCATATTCTCATACCGATGAGTTTGAATTAATGTGAATTTTCGATCACTTATTGCAAATAAATTAGAATTTCAATGAAATAACATCCGACTAGGCATATTAAGCTACATTTTGAATATTTTTCCACAATTTTTAACCCAGGGGGTTCCTCAAACGAAGTGCCGTTACGACCAATTACACCAAATTATCATGCCGATGCCCTCTCAACAATGTGAAATTTCGATCACTTAATACAAATAAAACAGAATTTCAATGAAATAACATCCGACTAGGCATATTAAGCTACATTTTGAATATTTTTCCACAATTTTTAACCCAGGGGGTTCCTCAAACGAAGTGCCGTTACGGTCAATTACACCAAATTCTCATGCCGATGCCCTCTCAACAATGTGAAATTTCGATCGCTTACTACAGATAAAACAGAATTTCAATGAAATAACATCCGACTAGGCATATTAAGCTACATTTTGAATATTTTTTCATAATTTTTAGCAAAGGGGGTTCCTCAAACGAAGTGCCGTTACGATCAATTACACCATATTCCCAGTCCGATGACCTTTCAGCAATGTGAAATTTCGATCTGGCATAACAAAAGATAGCTATACGCCTACGGACAGGAAAGAGGCACACTAATATCAAGTGTTAGATTGTCTTACACAAAGCTGACATTATAGAGAAAGTAAGTGGCTTCCCACATTGAGAAAATCTGAGTATTGTATGCGCGACCTACAGGTAAATGTTATTGAAATAAATTCATAGAAAAGGTAGCACCTCAGCATTCTCTGTAAAAAAATAAAGAGTATGCAATGTGTGATTAACATTGATTATAGCGACGTAGCATCTAAGCCCGTGTTTCTCAACTTGGGAGAAGTCCCCCTTAGGGAGGAAAAGTTCACTTCTTAGGGGGAATTTGAATGCTACGTTTAGACAATATCTTATATCATTATTCTATATAAAATACTTTGATGAAATGTAAATCGAGATGGGATCATGGAGGAATCATTCTGGCGGTGTGGGCTTATTCGACGGAGGGGGCTTAATCGAATCCTTACGGAATTTTTATACTTCTTTCATTATCACAGTTCTCAATGGCAGTTTTTCAAACAAAACATTATTCATATTCCTCTCTGTTATTGAATATCAAAAGCAAAACTCAGGCACTGTGTGGTATTGAAAGTCAAAAATCTTCGAGGCAGACTGGATTAACCAATCAGCCAACGACCTCTATTCTGTGGCATCACTAGCTGTTTTTAGAAAATGAAATCGCAGGGAAGTCCAGAAAATGTGCCAGCCTTCCCCTGGTTGTAAAACCTTTATCATAAACCTTCCTCTTTTAGGCAAATTAAAACTAGCCAAAATTCTCGAACTCTGCATTGTGCATGTCTCGAAAAATTGTAAGGTAGAAGGGCTGTGTCTTTCACAGTCGATGTCACAACTGAAAACTTTGCTGAAACTGGATTGTTGGTGCAAATTACCAAACCTCCCTCAAATGCGACATAGAAAGCAAGATCTTGCTCCGGCTCAGAGCCGTGGAGCCGTGACTTTTTCTGGATTCTGATGGCAGGTGGGGAAACCATTTTTTGATTTGGAGAAGCAGGGGCGCCTCCTCATGAAAACTGTTAATGGAAGTTGTGGGGATTATGCTTTGCCAAGAACTAACTTTTTCATGCCGAAAATCGTTGGGTATGTAGAAGTTTCATGACAAAAGCAAATTTTACCACCGAAATACTTTTGTTCTTATAGAAAGCAATGCCACTTTTTGCTTAACTGACAATCCTCTCATTCTTTCAAACCTAGCTTTGTAAAGCATCATGAGAACTTGGTTGCGTAAAGCAACATTCATACAAAACTATAACTCCATCGAGTGTGAAATGTCCTTATTATAGTAGCACTAGCCTGTTGAGTTCTTTTTTATTAAGAATAGATGGTAATGATTTCACTATCTTCATTAACGTTTTTTATACTCAAGACTATTCAGTTGTTTGATTTCACATTTGTCTGAAAATATATCTTTCCAGTTCATGTATATTTATACATTCCAAATCTATGGCGAACTGCAGGACGAAAACAGCATTAGGATTTTAGAGGAAACCATTAAAACATTTCTGGAAAAGCTGATGCCCTGAAATGTAACTACATTTCAATTCCTTCATGGTCACCCCCATCTAAGAAGTGGCCTTCTGACTTAGCTGTGAAAGTCAAAGCATCATCGGTGGCAACCTTGCTCTACACAAGTTGCAAGCAATGTTTCCCAGACATGCTCACTACTCCACTCACAGAAAAATAACTCAAACCGGCAAATATCGTTCTCTTACCGAGGTGCAAAATTTTGAAACAGCCTCTCAGCTGAGACAAAGTTGCTATCATCCCTAACAAAATCAAGACTCTTATTGGACGTAATTATAAAAGTTTCTTAGCTTTATTCAATTTGGGTAGGGCTGTTTCTTAACTTTCGAAAAATTGAGTCAGTCTACCGTTTCTTATTACCTGTTTCTTATGAAAATGTGCCTGTAATGTTTGTGATTCCGCTTGCTGGCCCATAGCTATGGGGTGGCTTAGGCGGGAAGTTCCCTCCTGGAAGCTCAAATATGACTCTGTGCCCCCTTAAGAAATAGAGCACTCGAACTATTTTTATGTGACTTGGCATTATTTGTCAGACGTCAGCCAAAAGCATGTAATTCAGTGCAGTTTGGACTCCATCGCAGGCTCCTAGCTGATTGATACTCGCTAAAAAACGCATTAGACGTACTCACCTAACAAAATCACCCTGACTACGAAATACTTGATAGTAACGGCATTTCGTCTGAGGAACTTCCTGGGTTAAAGATTGTGGACAAATGTCCAAACTCTAGCTTAACATGCCTAGTCGGATGTTATTTCATTGAAATTCTGTTTTGTTTATAGCAAGCGATCGAAAATGCACATTAGTTCCGACTCATCGGATTGAGAATATGGTGTAATTGATCGTAACGGCACTTCGTTTGAGGAACCCCCTTTGCTAAAAATTATGAAAAAATATTCAAATTGTAGCTTAATATGCCTAGTCGGATGTTATTTCATTGAAATTCTGTTTTATCTGTAGTAAGCGATCGAAATTTCACATTGTTGAGAGGGCATCGGCATGAGAATTTGGTGTAATTGACCGTAACGGCACTTCGTTTGAGGAACCCCCTGGGTTAAAAATTGTGGAAAAATATTCAAAATGTAGCTTAATATGCCTAGTCGGATGTTATTTCATTGAAATTCTGTTTTATCTGTAGTAAGCGATCGAAATTTCACATTGTTGAGAGGGCATCGGCATGAGAATTTGGTGTAATTGACCGTAACGGCACTTCGTTTGAGGAACCCCCTGGGTTAAAAATTGTGGAAAAATATTCAAAATGTAGCTTAATATGCCTAGTCGGATGTTATTTCATTGAAATTCTGTTTTATTTGTATTAAGCGATCGAAATTTCACATTGTTGAGAGGGCATCGGCATGAGAATTTGGTGTAATTGACCGTAACGGCACTTCGTTTCAGGAACCCCCTGGGTTAAAAATTGTGGAAAATATTCAAAATGTAGCTTAATATGCCTAGTCGGATGTTATTTCGTTGAAATTCTAATTTACTTGCAATAAGTGATCGAAAATTCACATTAATTCAAACTCATCGGTATGAGAATATGACGTAACTGACCGTAACAGCACTTCGTTTGAGGAACCCCATGGGTTAAAAGTTATGGAAAAATATTCAAAATGTAGCTTAATATGCCTAGTCGGATGTTATTTCATTGAAATTCTAATTTATTTGCAGTAAGCGATCGAAATTTCACATTGTTGAGAGGGCATCGGCATGAGAATATGACGTAACTGACCGTAACGGCACTCCGTTTGAGGAACCCCCTGGGTTAAAAATTGTGGAAAAATATTCAAAATGTAGCTTAATATGCCTAGTCGGATGTTATTTCATTGAAATTCTGTTTTATTTGTATTAAGTGATCGAAATTTCACATTGTTGAGAGGGCATCGGCATGATAATTTGGTGTAATTGGTCGTAACGGCACTTCGTTTGAGGAACCCCCTGGGTTAAAAATTGTGGAAAAATATTCAAAATGTAGCTTAATATGCCTAGTCGGATGTTATTTCATTGAAATTCTAATTTATTTGCAATAAGTGATCGAAAATTCACATTAATTCAAACTCATCGGTATGAGAATATGACGTAACTGACCGTAACGGCACTTCGTTTGAGGAACCCCATGGGTTAAAAGTTATGGAAAAATATTCAAAATGTAGCTTAATATGCCTAGTCGGATGTTATTTCATTGAAATTCTAATTTATTTGCAATAAGTGATCGAAAATTCACATTAATTCAAACTCATCGGCATGAGAATATGACGTAGCTGACCGTAACGGCACTTCGTTTGAGGAACCCCCATGGTTAAAAATTATGAAAAAATATTCAAAATGTACCTTAACATGCCTAGTCGGATGTTATTTGAGTTAGATGCTTCGATATTCTATCTACGACATGTTCTGGACAGTTACAAGATGACTACCATCGAATCTGAATGTTGTCCGCGAATCTGAATGTGAATCTTGTCCCCAGGACATTAAAGTGAGTCAGTGGTCACAGCTACTACCTCTGTACCCAAACCACATTCTACAAGTGAAACCAAATTGAATGCGTTTGGCATTAATATGGAAGAAATGCTAAGGCAATCTGAAGCTCCTGTCAGTTATTTTGAGGACTGCTATCTCTTTGTCCAAAAGAGCGTGATCTTAGATTTTTTTAGTGTCCTATTGTGCCCAATGTGTAAGCAACCAGGGTTGACTTTCACCACATCATCAGGTAAGTGGGGGTTTGCCACAAAAGCTAGACTTGTCTGTGAAGTTTGTGATGAGTTGGTAAAAGAAGATTTCCTATGTGAGCGAGTTGGGGGATCAAAATCGCAAGCTGATCCATTTGATATCAACCTTAGAGCTACCTTGGCTTTCCGTGGAATTGGCTGTGGCCATAGTGCTATGAAGGAATGGGCAAGTACAATGAACCTGCCACATCTAGTTAGCTATGATTCTTACAGAACTGCTCATCAGAAGATTGCAGATGCCAGCAAGCAAACTTTTCAGGAAATTGTGAGTAAGTCAAGGGAATCAATAGTAACTGCATACAAGGAAATTGATGAGCACCCTGATGAATATGGGATATTGAATATTGCTGTCTCCTTTGATGGATCTTGGCAGAAAAGGGGTTTCACATCTCACAATGGCATTGGTGCAGTAATTGATCTGCTGACAGGGCTTCCTATTGACTTTGAAGTTCTCTCCAACTTCTGTATCAAATGTAAGGCTGTAGAGGGAGAACAGGAGGATTTGGAATGGAAGACAAGACATGAACCAAATTGCCCCAAGAACTTTGAAGGAACAGCAGGTGCTATGGAGGTTGCTTGTGCAGAGAAACTGTGGAGTAGGTCTATAGAGAAGCACAATTTCAGATATACAACAATTCTGTCAGATGGAGATAGCAAGGCATTTGATGCTGTAACATCATTAAACCCATATGGAACAGACATTCAAATACAGAAAGAGGATTGTGTGAACCATGTCTCAAAGAGAATGGGCACAGCACTGAGGAATTTGGTAGCTATGTCAAAAGCTCAAAAAGTTCAGTTGTCAGGAAAAGGAAAGCTCACCCAAATGAAAATTGCAAAGATTCAGAACTACTATGGGAAGGCAATAAAAGATAATTCATCTGACATTCAACTCATGAAGAAACGTATAATGGCAATCCTTTTGCATCTTTCATCTACAAATAAGATGCCAAAACATATGCATTGCCCACCAGGTAACCATTCATGGTGTTTCTGGCAAAGAGCCATTGCCAATTCCACTGTTCCAGATTCTCATGAGGATCATGAAACATTGCCACCAGATATAGGGAAAAAACTTGTACCTATCTTTCTTCGCTTGTCAGATGAGGCCCTATTAAAGCGTTGTGCAAGACAAAAAACACAAAATTCCAATGAGTCATTCCATAATGCAGTGTGGAAGTTGTGCCCAAAAACAATATATGTAGGTAGGAAGACTGTGGATACTGCAGTAGCACTAGCAGCCTGCCAATTTAGCATGGGGGCTACATTCAAAACATTGT
This sequence comes from Mastigias papua, assembly GCA_964019165.1. Lineage (NCBI taxonomy): Eukaryota > Metazoa > Cnidaria > Scyphozoa > Rhizostomeae > Mastigiidae > Mastigias > Mastigias papua. The sequence continues at coordinate 6,225,501 of OZ025269.1, forward strand.
TATGCAAAACAATGGGGCTTGTTCCTGGTGAAAACCTGAAGAGGAAAGCTGCAGCTAGGACTGCACTGAGATTAGAGAAGGCAGAAAGAGCAAGTTCTGTTCTAGCAAAAAGAAGAAGAAAGGAACTGAAGTTTAAAACCAAATTGAAAGCTAACAAGCAGAAATCACTAGAAGGGGACACATATGCTGCAGGCGCATTTGACTTCTAAGTTATGAAAAATAGTCAAAAATTAAAACATAACCAAAACAATTATTGAGTTTGCATGCTATTTACATCTTAGTAGGGTATGGAGCTCAAAAATGTAGTTTCAGAAGATGACATAGTCACCCATCAAGTCTTAAACTTGCTTCTGAACTTTAAGGCCATTTTTCTCAAAACATAGATTTTCCCCCATGTGCAGTGTTTAGTTTCTGCAAGATTTTTAGAGAAAGATCAGAAATCTGCATGTCTATACATAATCTTGTTCCTCCATATCTGCAGAACAAGATATAAGCATTAAAATTTTCATAGGAGGTGTCTGAAAAAAGTTAGCTTCATATGAGTCAACATGGAAAATGGCAAAAATTAAACATTTGAGGAAAAATTGCAATATTTTTCTATAAAAATCCTTTAAAGCAAAATTAAAGGCTTTATCCTGTATCCCAGATCTTGGGCATCAGTTTGATATATTGGAAGATTATATAAGTAGAGAAACAAAAATTTCTTGCAGAAACTTCTAAGGCCACTAATTGGCAACTAATTAGTGGTTACCATGACAACCAATTAAAATAAATGGAGCTTGATGACAGATTTGAAATCAGCATAAAAAGTAGTATCAGTTTGCCAACTTTCAGTAAAATCTATCAAAAACTGTGGATTTTGAAATTTCGACCAGTATCCTACCTTAAGGACTTTTGTAATATATTCTGAAGACTGCTTCTTCCTGGTAATTTTAATTTACAAGGAACTTACATTCCCTCGTCATCGCCTAAGTTGATCGGCTTTCCTGTAATTTCAACTTATGTATGCTCCATTCGTCTGCTTTTTAAAAGTAAAAGAAAGTTTTGGCAAAATCGAAAGTTTAGTCAAGAGGCAAATATTCAAATATATGCATTGGTTTTTCTCTATACAAGCAGTGTACTTGTCTTTAACATTACCGGGTTCTCTTTCTGTTTGGAATGTTCACTAAAAGTGGTAGGATTAGAGGAGATCTATGGAAATTAATTGCTCAAACAGAAGCAGCAATTTCTTATTACTTATTTTTTTAAAGTTGTAATATTGGCTATTTAAACATACCTTAAAAGACTATTATAAGCCTAAAACGTTGTTTTTTCTCATTTCCTAGAACCGTCTCAATTTCTAATAAGCTTTTTGAGATCATTTAAAGGACCCAACTTTAGCTAGCAAATAAAAGCAAATTTTTATCCTATCTTACTTAACTAACTGGAAAATTTATTCACAGAAAAGCTTGTAGATGCGGATACACGTAATATAATGAATGATGCGTCCAGTTAGCCGTATGGTTGGCAACTTGGTACCAAATCACCATTGTTTACTTGAAGAGTCCAAGTGAGAAAATGAGCTCTTTTTGTTTATACAAGACTGGGATTTGACCACTTATGTAAACTGACTCCAAAACACTTCACAAAGGGTTTAAAGGGACCACAAGAGGATGCCGTCGCTTGTTCGACTCGCCTTTTTTTATTACAGATGTCTTTTATTTGTATCACTGTTGATGTTTCCTTTCTTTGACAGCATGTTCATCATAGCATATGTCTACCCACCAAGCGATTGTATATCCAAAAAGTATGCTGCAAGGGATTGACACCTAGAGTTATTAGAAAATTTGGAAACCACTGATCTATAGAGTTTGGTTGTCACATAATTTTCTATGGTTTTCACTTCTAGACCCTCATTGTCCTTTCACTTCATGACAGCTGAAGCCACTACTGCTTGTGAATACATGAAAGTTTTTGCATCCACCAAGCTCTGTTATCACCAATGTACAAGAGGCTGCTACGTAACTGATTATATCTCTTCAAATATCTATATTTACAGTATTTATAGCTATATCTGATGTAATTTTCAAAATGAAAGTGTATACTTAAGGAAATCCCATTTGAACAAAGCCTTCCTTGTGCTACTAATAAGAGATGATATCATGCTAGAGAATGGTGATTAACAAGGCCTCGTATATTGCGCTGAATGTTTGGTTTATTAATTCCTGAACTATTATTAAATCCCCCATGCTGAAATTTTATTGTAAGTTTATTGTTTGTATAGAAAGCTGGGGAATGAAGCCCTGTTGAGCAACAGAACGTCTAGGCGATGTAAGTGAGATATCGTTCTATTAATTTTCGCTTCTTTTCTTCAGCTACAGACAAAATTCAATTCAAGGTTTTCCTGTCCAAAAGTGTTCAAACTGATTTTATTTCATAACCACAACCAAGAGATGAAACAAAAGGAATTGATTCTTCCCTTGTTTATCGAGCACTATTATGATGTTCATTGTGCACCTGTTGGAAATCACAGCTCTAGACAAGGTCACTGGTGCTTTCATTCAAAACAAACAGCATTATTAACAAAACTCCCCGTAGGCCCTTGATAGAGATATAAGTTCAATTGCAGGAGAGAAAACTCCCGCAAACCCCACTCCTAACTTTAATTAAGCTCTTAAGGATATTCATATCAACTGGGCTTTATGGGCATAGTCAAAGTTTTTTTCATATATGCTTGTTTTCTCCCACTCATTTTTCCTGATGCACCTTGAGCTACAGAGTGGTCAACAACACAGATACAAGCATTTAAAATTGATTTCAGTTGCTTGAAATAGAAGAAAGGCATAAGCATTTAGAAAACGACTCGATTGTTATTCGAGCAAACAAAATTCAAGCCAAACCTGATCTTCTTTGAGGATGCAAAGACAATCTATCGACCTCTTTAAACTGCATGCCAACGACCAAGCCAACGATGATTGATAAGACAAGAAATCCGATAAAAACTGAAGCAATTACTTTCGATCTTCCATTTAAGAACATTTGCCGTTGTTCTGAAGTGCTTTCTTCCTCCGGTATCGGAATTTCTCTTGAAGGCATGCCCATAATTCAGAATGCGTTTTGGTAGGCTATCAACACTCCACTGATAACAGATCCAAAACAAATCATTTAGATATATTCAAAAACTAAAACCTCTGTCCTCCTGTATGACTATCATGTCTCATTTTTACATAAGAACACCTTTCCTCAGTTCGGGTTGCTGAGACCGAGTTCTAAGCAAACAGAAGGTTATGGCACGTGATGCGCACAGTTAATCTTCGAAGCAATGATGCAGGTACACTCTTCCTATTGCACAAGACAAGTATGGTTAAACGCGCACACTAAAGAAAATCGCATTCATTTAACGGGATCAAACACCAAAGATCCCTTGTCGCAATGCGCAACAATCTTCCAAAATTGTAATTTCGAGCAATCCTATCAGCTGTTGTCTTAGCAACCATGATATTCACAGTTATCATTCTCAAGAATCACACGTAACAAGCCGGATATTTCTCTGCACTTTCGGCCATTGTTTTAATGAATTGAGCTGGAATTTATTCATACAAAGAATCTTTGTCACTGGTTGGAAACATAGTATTTCTATGGTTGGAAAACTGTGAAAAGGATTGTATGGATTCGCGTGACCTGTTTCTGATGAACATAACTTTGCTTTTATAGTGCTCAATAGCCTTACAGCTTCTTTACCTTTCAAGAACTAACATTAGCTCGAGATAACTTGAGCCTTATTGTGTTAGAAGGAATGAATGGAAACAAGCCTCGCCATTAGAAATGCCCTCTATATTTTCTTATAAAAAGTGGTTTATAGGAAAGCAATACTTGACTGCTTAAAGCATAGTTTGGATTGGGAAACAACGTCCTTAAGTTTCTTCAAAGATGATAAACCTCCTGCTAGCTTTTCTATCAGTTATCTAAATTGATTCTTCCATTTTAGCCCTTCGTCAATAATGACACCAAAAGATTTGACTTTCTCCACACATTTTATTTCACTATCAGTAAGTTTGAGCGAGAGGAGGTCGTTGATTGCAGTTATTCTACGTTGATGACCAATGACCATAATTTCTGCTTTTTAAGGATTCGCACTTAGTTTTTATTTTCCCTCAACCAATCATCGATATTTAATAGCTGCTTCGTTGTCATGCTTATGAGCTCTACTGTATCATTAGATGCAATTGTTGTATGTGTATCATCAGCATACATGTTTGCGTTAGAGAATTCCAAGCAACTATTAAAATCATTAAGGTATACAATGAAGAGAAGGGAACCTAAGCATGATCCTTGTGAAATGCCGCAGATAATTTCTTCAGTACTTGATCTCTGACCATTTACAGCGCAGAATTGCTTTCTACCACTTAGGTATGATTTAACCCATTCGATTTCTGTTCCTTGGACACTGTATTTCATCAATTTATTTATCAATACATTGAAATTAACAGTGTCAAATGCTTTTTTCATGTCTAGAGATATAGCCATATTAATCTTCTAGTTATCAGCATTTTGAAGCAAATGCTCAGTACTATTTATTAGGGATATAATCGTGGAATATAAAGTCCTGAAGGCATATTGGTTGTTTGTTAAAATGCAAGTTTACTTTAAGAAGCTCGTTTAATTGATCTTGTACAATCCTTTCAAATACTCTTGAGAAAATTGAAAGCACTGAAATTGGCCTATATTTGTTGCTGTGGCATCTTTTTCCAGGCTTAAATATTGGACCTACCCCGGTTGTTTTCCAATGATCAGGAAAAATGCAATTTTTCATTGATAAATTGTGAATGAAAGTTAGTTGGTATTTAATGAAACTGGCTGCATCTTTTACGAATATTGTAGGTATTTATCAGGCACACATGCTTTGCCATTTTTCAGTTGTTTTAAGCACTTTAGGATGTGTTAGCTAGTAACTGGTTTTAAGAAAAAAGAAGCTGAATCATTTGGTGAGATGTACTTAAAAGGACTGTCACTTTTCACTTTGCTTGGATGCAATATTTTCTGCAAGCTTAGAACCAACAGAAACAAAATGCATATCCAAAACTTCAGCTAGTTTATCGTCCTCAGTCACTACTTTACCATTTACATTTTGACTGGGAATAGATTTACCTCTCGAATCTCTTTACAATACCCTGTTAATGGTCTTCCACATTTTCTTAGGGTCATTTCTGATCTCTTCAACCAAACCATGATGGTAATCCTGAATAGCTATTCGTATTGAATTAGTGAATTGATTACGTAGCCTTTTATAAGCTGGCCACAGGGAAGGGCCTTCTTGTAGCAGCCTTCTTCAGTTTATCCCTTTTGGTCATAAGATCTCTTAATGAGGAAGTAAGCCAAGGTGTAAATTCATCACGTAGATTTTTAACCCTAAGTGGTGCATGCGTATTTAAAAGTGATTCAAAGACGTATGAGAATGTTGCTACCATCTTTCTTGGCTCATTTTCTAGTGGTGCAAGAATATTCGCCCATAAGTCCTTTAAAAATATTGCTGAAACAAGGCCTTGCTGTATCTTTTCAAGCTACAAGTTTCAGCCAGTTTTTGCTTTTTGAAGGAGTTAAGTCTCACTGCATTTATTTTTCTAATACCGTAAAACATATAATGGTCAAGCATTCCTGTTTCTATTCTATCTACTTTGAGCATGTGTTTCGGCTTATGGTAGCAAAATGATCTATGAGCGTTTTGCTAATTGCAGTACCATCATTCCCATTGTGAGCTGTGGCGACTCTCGTATATGACTTAATTAGCTGTTCAAGCTGAAATTCTGAGTAGAAAAGCTTTAGCTTTTATGCATTACTATTTTGGTTGCATTTAAGATCGCAGTTCGTACCACCAACTGGAATAATTTCTTTCTCATTTTCATCGAGAATTTCTAGCTCGTTTCTTAGTCTCTCGAAGGCTTGGATATGTAATGTGTCAACACTTGATGTCACCCTAGGGGTCTTTTCTATAATAATAGCTTCAGTGTTGTAAGTAGCAGAGTTTTGGATGAGAGCGATATGATGCACAATACATGTTCGTTTATTTATTGAATCTTGTTCTGCCTCCAACATATTACAATTGGTGACAGAGGTAAACTGGCACTTTTCCTTTCATGGCTATCCATCCCGAGAAGTTTGCAACTGGCGATTTTGACTTATGGCTGGCTTCTTTTGAGCGTTGCGCAACGGCCAATGGATGGGGGGAGACGCAGAAGTTGCACAAGTTGCCTGCCTATCTCACCGGTACTGCACAGGACTATTTTGCCTTACTTTCAGCCCCCGACAAAGAGACCTACGAGTCCTTACTCTCAAGTCTTCGCCGAGTTCTTATTCCGACGGTGTATCGTGAGTACTACTATAAACAATTTCACGCCCGGTCCTATTCCCCCGATGAAGATCCCCGACTTTATGTATCAGCGTTAAAAAATTTGCTTTATAAAGCGGATTCAGAGCTTGATGCTGCTGCTCGAGATACCCTGGTTCTTAGACAATTTCTTAGCTGCCTGCCGACTGATTTGAAATTTGCTTTATTGGCGACAAATGCAACGCCCACTTTGCCAGATGTCATTGATTTCATTTTACACAGGCGCGCCATACACCAACTCTCTGACCGTGTATCCAAGGCAACGTCCTTGGCCTCCAAGGAGCTATCATTGTCTCGCACAGTTGCTGATCTGCGTATCTCTGTGGCAAATCTTTCTAAGGATCAAGAGGTGCTTCGTGACTCCATCACCGCCATGTCAACCCCATCATCACCTGCTAGTTGCGACAGACGTTGTGGCAATTGCAATGCACGGACACATACTTGTTTTTCATGCCCTTGGCCAACGATGTGCTCCAACTGTTTGACTTGGGACCATCTCAAGCATGCCTGTCCTCGAACACATTTTCATAGAGGTGACATTTACTCTAATTCTTCTTGTAATTTCCAAGGGGGCCCCGATCCCTTGAGAGCTGCCCCGGTGGATGCTGACAAGGACGAATGTCCACATATATTTGCTTTTAAGAATGTGAATGAATGCGGGGCACCTCTCTCCTCCTCCTCCTCCCAACAGCCTTTAGTTCTTTGTAAAGTAAATGGTGTTTTAGTTAGAGCGTTAATTGACACGGGATCTATGAAGTCGTTCGTCAGCTCGCGCGTTTATGCAGGGTTTAGGCCCAGGCCGCATATTGATGTTTTTGCCGGAAACAGTTGTGTATCCATAACGGGACAGCCTTTAAGAGTCGACGGGGTGGTGCAGGCTAGTTTACAGCTATCTTGTGGTGAAGGGGTTAGCTATACAGGCTCCTTTTTAGTTTGCTCCAATTTGCTACCACCACTTGAGTGTATCCTTGGGTGGGACTTTTTAACAAGCAATGAGCTGAGTATCTTAGGCCACGGGAGTAGTTATTTTCTTCGGGGATCTCACGGTAGCGCACCCCTTACTCCTTGTACGTCGCTGTCAGAGGAATGCCCCACCTCCCTTTCTCCTGTGGTGGAAAGGGGGGCATGCCCTATCATGCTGACCCAGTCTCCTTCAAGAGGGCCCGTTCCAGTAACATTGTCTGACAATGTTCTTATCCCCAGTAGGGCGGAAATCATTCTCCCCTGTTCAGTCCCTCAGAGTGTGTTTGGATTGGTAGGCATGATAACTCCTAAGCCCAGTGCCAATTTACCCCCTTCATTACAAGTTGCATATACCATCAGCAATGCAGGACCAGGGGGTAAGGGTATTCCAGTTAGAATAATGAATGCATCCAACACTGATATTGAAATGTTTTCAGGTCAGAAAATAGCTGATTTCTGCCCAATGGTTGAATCCATACAGTGTCCTTTTCCCGAGGTTAATTATGTAGGTAGTACTGCAAGATATCCATCTGTTCAAGGTGAAATAACGGCAGCCTTAAGCGATTCGTTATCTATCGGCGATAGGACAATATTGTTAGAAACTTTAATGCAGTATACTGATGTTTTCCAGCCCGATTTAGGTGAAACAGATGTGATAACGCACAGGATTAATACGGGTACTTCTCCGCCTATTCGTCAACACCCCAGGCGTTTACCTTATGCTTATCGAGAAGAGACAAGAAAACAAATCACGGAAATGCTTGAACAGGGGGTCATTACACCGAGCCATAGCCCATGGGCATCTCCCATCGTACTTGTGCGTAAAAAGGATGGTTCTTTTCGCTTCTGTATCGATTACCGTAGGCTAAACAGTGTTACTATCCGAGACGCCCACCCCTTACCCAGGGTAGACGATTTACTGGAAGCTCTGAATGGCTCTACGATATTCAGTACTCTTGACCTCCGCCAGGGTTATTGGCAGATAAGAATGCACCCTGATGATAGGGAAAAAACGGCTTTTGCTACTCCAGATGGTTTGTATGAATTTGTTAGGCTTCCATTTGGGTTATCTGGAGCCCCTGCTACCTTTGATAGAGCCCTTGAAATAATATTGTCGGGCCTACAGTATGACATTTGTTTATGCTATTTTGACGATATTATAATACCATCTAGGACTATTACAGAGCACTGTCAGAAATTGAGTTTAGTCCTAGATCGCTTCCGTACTCACAATCTACGCGTGAAAGCATCTAAATGCTGTTTTGGCGCCAAAACTGTTCGGTATTTAGGGCATGTAGTGTCAGCTGAGGGAGTTCACACCGACCCCGCGAAAATTGAATCTGTCAAAAGAATTGCGACACCTCAGAATGTAGCACAAGTAAGATCTTTTCTTGGTCTTGCTGGATATTATCGTAAGTTTATCCACAACTTTGCTACTCTTACTTACCCCTTAGTAGAACTAACCAAAAAGGGTAGGCCATTTTGTTGGACAGAAGTACATGATATAGCATTTTCCACATTGAAGTCAAGTCTTTGTTCTAGTCCAGTTCTTGCCTTTCCTGTTCTTGATAGGCAGTTTGTTTTACAAACAGATGCATCTGATGTTGGACTAGGTGCTATCCTTACACAGTTTGACAGAAATGGACATGAAAGGGTTGTTTCTTATGCTAGCAGAACTCTTTCGGATAGCGAGAAGAACTATTCTGCCACTGAGAAGGAGTTGCTTGCCGTTGTTTTTGCAGTTGAATATTTTAGAGTGTATCTCTTAGGCCGCAAATTCCTCCTTTTTACAGACCACAATGCACTGCGATGGCTACATTCTGCAGAACCCAAAGGGAGAAGGGCTCGATGGATAATGGATTTACAGGAATATGAATTTGAAGTGCAGCATCGGCCAGGTACACAAAACTCTAATGCAGATGCCCTCTCCCGTCTACCGCAGGAAAATCCTATAAATACAGTTTTGCCTAGTGAAATAAACCATGGTCCAGTTCTATCGGCAGCTTTGGCGTGTTTAACAATGTTAGCACCTGAAAAAGACCTTCAACAGGCCCAGCTGGAAGATCCTAGCATTTCAAAAGTCATTGAACTTAAAAATTTAGGGTTCCCGAAACCTCCCTATTTTGTGTGGGCTAAAAATAAATACCTCTCTGCCTTCTGGAACTGCTGGGACAGCCTATTTCTTGTTGACGGCATTTTAGTTAAATCACCTCCAAATCCTAGGAATCTCCCTGATTATGCAGTAGTAGTACCAGAAAAACTGGTCCACCAGGTTATGTCAGGGCTTCATAATAGCTCGTTTGGTGGGCACCTCGGCATCAGTAAAACTATTTCCAGAGCTAAGGGCAGGTTCTATTGGCCCCAAATGAGACGTCGTATTCGCACGTTTGTTCAGTCATGTCGGGTATGTGGTGAAATTAAAATATCCACTAACACCACGAAGGCCCCATTGCGTCCCATTAACGTCAGTGAGCCATTTGTATTTTGGGCGATGGATTATATGGGGCCCTTGCCAGAGACATCCAGAGGGAACAAGCATGTGCTGGTTGTCATGGACCATTTTACAAAATGGTGCGAGGCCTTTCCCACCCAAGATCAGAAAGCGAGAACTGTTGCCAGCATTTTAGTTTCGAAGATCTTCTCAAGGTTTGGGCCTCCAGTTGCCATCCATTCGGACCAGGGCTCTAACTTTGAGAGTAACCTGATTCATGAAGTTTGTGATATTATGGGTATTCACAAATCGCGTACGACAGCATACCATCCACAAGGTGATGGTCTTGTAGAGCGCCAAAATCGCACTCTTCAAGATATTCTCTCTTCCTTTGTTTCTGAGCATAAGGATGACTGGGACTTGTGGATTGATATAGCTGTCTACGCATACAACACTAGCCCACAAGAATCTACAGGATTTTCTCCCTTTGAATTAGTATTTGGGCACCCAGCTCGTCTTCCAATTGAACATACTCTAGGGGTGCCATTAAAGAATCCATCCTTGCAGTCTGAGTATGCTAGAGATCTGAGAAAAGCACTTAGTAGTGTTAAAGGGGCTGCAGAGGAGCACCTCAGTAAGGCGCGACGACTCCAGCAAGCCCAGTATGCTTCCCAAAGCCGCAGGGAATGGGTACCCTTCGTAGCAGGGCAATGGGTGTGGCTACGACGCCCCAAACATTGGAAATTTGGGAAAAGATGGAGGGGTCCATATAAAGTCCTTGTACAGCGTGGAGTGAATTATCAGGTAAAAGATAAAGCTGGGAAGACCCTTAATGTTCACCACAACCAGCTAAAACTCTGCACTGTTCCCCAGGACGGGGCAAGACCTACCTGTCCTGTTCCTGAGACAGGAGAGATAGAGATCGTATATGGGCACCCTGGGGGTGATGGGAATCCTGGTTGCGCAAATCACGAGGTTCACAACGCCCAAAGATCTGCGCGTCCACCCAACTTACGACAAAACATCAGGCCTCCCATGCGCTATGGCGATTTTGTTAGTCACTGACTAAAACACCATTGCTAAGGAGGGGGATGAAATGTAATGTGTCAACACTTGATGTCACCCTAGGGGTCTTTTCTATAATAATAGCTTCAGTGTTGTAAGTAGCAGAGTTTTGGATGAGAGCGATATGATGCACAATACATGTTCGTTTATTTATTGAATCTTGTTCTGCCTCCAACATATTACAGATATCAATCCCAGATGTTGGAGGTCGATACCAGCATGCCAAATAGAAATATTTACTGTGTTTTGGGGCAAGTTCTAGAACAAGAAGCCCAAGGGCATCGCTCTTCAATCTTACGGAAAGTTCAGGAAAATCCTCTTTAATACATATTGCAAGCCCTCCTCCATTCAGATCTCGGTCGTTGCTAAAATCTCTGTAGCCTGCAATTGAGGCATTAGAATCTGTAACTTTATTATCTAGCCTAGTCTCATACAAGCCAAAAGCGTCAATGCTATTTTCATGGAGCAACACTCAGAGCTTATATCTGTGTTTGCGTAAAGATACAATAGTAAGAAACACTATCTTAAGACCACTTTTCTTTCGTATAGGCCTTATTACTTTCATTAACGTTAGAGCAATGACGTCCCTAGCAATATCTCATAAATTTGTTCAAATTGCTAGCATATTTTCATGTACCACCCTTGTTTAGATGTAGACAATCCTTTGCTAGTTGAAAAAAATTTATATTATCATTGTCAATTATGTCCAAAAACCATTGAGAGTCAGTTCTTCATATAAAATCTTATGCCATGTGATGATTTTATGATTCAAACCTTTATCAGTGTGCTTGAATATTGAAGAAAAAAATCTTCAATTCTTTGTTATTCTCCTGTATGCTCTGAAAGGTGTCCAGAACTTCTTCTAATAGTTGCTCGGGTGAGGTTGTGTTCAGGTTATTTGTTCCAGCATGAACTATTATGACATCATTGTCTGTTTCCTTGGTTGCACAATTTCTCTGGGTTTAATCTTTTCACCTGGGAGTTATCGACGATTCTGACTTTATTTTTGTCCACTATTTCTCTCATTAGCTATGAATATGATCATGATGTGATACTTTTCAAATCATTTGCATGACAACAAATATTCTAGTAAAGTGCAACATACTAATTTTACCTTTTTAAGGTACCATCCCAGAGTATCTTGTGCTAGGCTGCTGACGAGGTGTCATCTGGAACTATTGGGGATAGCTACCCTCTATAATACCCAGCAACACCTTCCTTCTTTTACAGACCATGGCTTTCCATCTGAACTCAAGTGCGCTGATGTATCTGCGTTGCATAAACAGGACCAGGCCACTAAAAAAGATGATTAAAGGCCAATTAGCATATTACCCAAGATACCATAAGTGCTTGAGAGACTCTGTGAAAAGCAATTGGTTGGATACATAACAAATTATTTGTCCCTTCTACTTTGTGGTTTTAGAAGGGGTTAGGGTTAGGGTTAGGGTTAGGGTTATCTGCTAATAGCCAAATTGGAAGCGTACGATCTTAATCATGGTGCATCAACATTTATTTACAACTATTTACAGGACAGACGAAAAAGAGTTAATATCAGTGGTTCTTTCAGCTCTTGGAAAAAGTTAACTTTGCGTGTCCCGCAGGGCTCTGTTCTTGGACCGATATTCTTCAACATATTTATATGATCTCCTGTTTTAAATTGAGAAAGCTGACATCTGCAACTTCGCGGCCGACACCATACTGTTTACCTGTGACAGGGATATAAATCTCCAGATTGGAAAATGGCTCAGCTCGGGCAAACAAATGGTTCTGTGATAACTATATGAAACTTAATGAAGACAGATGTCATCTAACAACTTTAGGTACCAATGATACAAATACAATCTCAATAAAAATTGGTACTTAAACTGTACATGAAAGTAACCAAGAAACACTACTTGGCATCATAATCGACATTAAACTCATATTTGAGGAACATTTCAGTAATCTATGTAAAAAAGGTTAGTAATAAACTATACGCACTTTCTCGTATCAGTCACTTTCTAGACCAAAACAAACTAAGAGCATTTTTGTGAGCTTTTATATATAGCCAGTTTCAATATTGCCCATTGACATGGATGTTTCATAGCAGGACATTTAATAATAATACTAATAAATTGCATGAGCTTGCACTAAGAATTACCTACAGAGACAATAAGTCGAGCTTTGAATCCCTGTTCGAAAAAGATGCCTGTACAACGATCTTTGTCAAAAACTTGAAAGTGATGTTAACTGAAATGTTTAAGACTAAAAATGGTCAAAATCCCGCATTTGTGCAAGAATTTTTTCCCTTGCGTAATAACCATTATAGTCTCAGATATAATAATGGATTCCTTCAACTTAAAGTAAAAATGATCCCATCTGGGATGAAGACTATACGAGTCAGGGGGCCCAACTAAGGCAGACACTCTCTACTCTAATAAAAAAATTCTTCTTTCCTTAAAGACTTCAATACAAAAATCAGAAATTGGAATCACTCTGATTGTCAGTGCCATCTGTGCCGACCCTATATACCATCATTGGATTTTTTATAACTCACCTCTTTCAGTTCTGCTTGTTATCTATAAAATTTACTTGTAATCTTTATCTTGTACATAATTATGTTGTTTATTAGTGTTAGCAGTTGACTTAGATTAGCTTCAATGTTTTCTTGTAGGTAGCGATGTTAGCGCCAACGCTAAATAAATTGATTGTTGTTATTACAGGGAGCATGGGGGTCATACATATATGACGTGGTGCGGTTGGGGGAGGGAGTATTGTCAGTACTCGATGTTTTACAACGTACGCTTAGAGCGGGGGGGGGGTTGCTACCTCTTGTCACATCGTCACAAGGATTCTAGAAAGTTGTGCAAAGTCAAGATAGTCTCTAAGAATATACTATCTAGAGGTTGCTTTTAATGTTTATTATTTCTGTTGTTCAAAGATGAGTGATTAGGAAAAGTGACAAAATATTGAATTTAAATTACTACATAGTGTCTGTCACATCAGGGAAATCAGGGAAAGTCAGGAAAAATCAAGGAAGTGCGTATAGATTTAAAAATATCAGGGAAAAATCAGGGAATTCGACAAACTCTGCAGATAATCAGGGAAATATCAGGGAAATTGTTTTTCGCTACATCTCTAATAAATTAATTTCCTAATTTGGTGAAAAACTAGAAACTAATTTCAGCAAATAATGAAGCAATGAAATCATTCAGAAATAAATTCTAGTTGCTACGTTTTGGAAGATTGTCATTGAAATTAGTTTGAAAGCATGTAACTAAACTAATGTAAAAGGATTCTTGGAAAGTTATCCTCATCTTTGCGGTCTTTTCTTCTAACTCTTATCAAGGCATTCGCATAAATACCTAGGAACTGTAAAAACCATTCAACTTTCAACATAAAACCTTAAAATTGTATCATTGTTGCAAATTCAGGGCCTATCTAGACAACATATGGACTCGGGTTGGAATGCCCAGAAAGCAGGCCCGTAGCCAGGGGGGCCTGGGGGAAGGCCCCCCTGGACTTGTGAAATTTGACTCTGTGCCCCCCTACAGAAATGACTTTTATGTATATTTCATCTATATATATATATATATATATATATATATATATATATATATATATATATATATATATATATATATATATATATATATATATATATATATATATATATGTACATGTATTATATATATAGGCTGTGCACCCCTTGCGACTTCCATCTGGCTACGGGCCTGCCAGAAAGGGCAAAGCCACGAGGCACTGAAAATATCTTCAACTTATCAATCCTTTTTATAACTAAGCAGTGGCGGTTTTATGGATCGCGGGGCCCGGGGCCGAAGTCATCTGCGGGGCTTTTGTTTGAAAGTGTCAGAGATTTCTTGTCAATTTTGTCTTAGACGCGGGGCCCCTTCTGGATTACCAAAAGTGCGGAGCCTGGGGCCATTGCCCCCCTGGTCCCCCCTAAAACCGCCACTGTAACTAAGTAATTGTACTTTGCAGTATTATAAGACGGTTTTCTTTTTATGATGAGATTAAAGCTCACTTGTATGCTCAAGTAGGCTGAGGTTTGTGTAGACAGGCTTGCATTATGATAAGCATAGTGTGCAGCATTTGCTCATGATCTATTTCGAACCAAGGAAAACAGGGTGGAAATAATTTCCCTGATTTGGCAAACACCCAGTACTAATCTCATTTAGAAAAATTACAAATTCTATTTAGGAAAAAGCTTCAACAGGTGCTGTTTCTATAAAGTTGGTTGCTCTCCGCTCTACGTACACAATGTGGATGAAATTTGGGGGGGGGGGCGTTTCCAGAATTCGACGTCACTCATTGTTAGAAATAGGGGAGGCTGTTGAGACGACGCTGCTCGATTAGAGGGAGGGAGGGGTAAGAATGGTTCAAATACTTACTGCGTCATAACTTTATGGCCCCATTGGTGAACACTGAAGAAACGCTATAGTTCTGCAGTAGGAGTTTCTTTGAGTGAAATTGCGTAGGAGGCTCGTTGGACTTCGGCCCGGTCGAGGTCATAAGTGATTGTGTCAGCCACAGAATTGATGTCAACAATGTCTTTCGCAGGAGAAGAAGTCAAAATCGCACCCTATGGAAGCTGGAAAAGCCCTCTTAGCAGTAAAGTTGTTAGTAAAAGCTCCATATTGTTCCAAGACCTCAGGGTTGATCCGAAGAACCCAGGTATGATTTTTAGATCATTTCATTAGGCACACGGGAAGCACAGTCAGCTGACAAAGGGACTTCTGACTTTTGACAGCAGAGAATAGGGTAGGGCAGGAATGGTGCTACCGATGGTGGTTGAGAGCTGTAGCTCCACCACAAATTCACTGAGCCCCCCGTGGACACTTACAATTTTGAAGATTTCTATGCACGATCGGCACTTTATAACTTCCGGTTCCACTTAGTAACTTCCAGAATTTACTGGCTTCGCTTGCTGTCGGCATCTGGTCGGCACCTGGTCGGCACTTTGATGGCATGTGCCCCCAACATTTCTTCCCTGGCGCCATTCGCACGAAGCCAGCTCTGAAAAGGTGGGGGGAATGTCAGGGGGAATGGCTAGGATGGGAGTGTGGGGCGGGGCCCCATGGAAATTGCTGAAACCACACCCTTTAGATTCTACGATAACGCCCTTTCTAAATGTAGATATACACCCATTCTAGAAAGAAAGAGAATTATGGTATCGTTGACACGTGTGTGATAAATGTAAATATTCTGGATGTTTTTTGTTACACTGTCTATTTATCTGGTTGTTGCACTTTCATCTATTTTCAAAGATTTTTGGCAAAATCATACTTTCATAAAAATTGATCAGGGGGGCAAGGGGAAAATCTTCTAGCTGGGTTTATTATAATGCTGGAGAAGTGAGCGTGGCAGTGTGGCAGAGTTTTGGAGGTAGGGCTGATGCAGTAACTGCCAGGCAGTTGTTCAGGAAACCAGCAATACGTAACAATGTCTAAGACAATATATATATATATATATATATATATATATATATATATATATATATATATATATATATATATATATATATATATATATATATATATATATATATATATATATATATATATATATATATATATATATATATATATATATATATATATATATATATATATATATATATATATATATATATATATATATATATATATATATATATATATATATATATCAGAACCATGAAAACCAAGTGAAGATCAGGGATCTGGAGGCAAAGCCCCAAGCAAAATTTTAATAATCATGCCCTTTCAATTTTAGGGAAACGGCCATTGTAAATACAAAGATATTCCCACTCTAGACAGAAACTGGAAATTATTTATATGATATGAGTATGGGAACTTCCATAGATTTTGTAACATTTGTGGACAAATATGCAGTTGCAGTTCTAATAGTTTACACCAGGAAGCTTCCATGAGAAAGAGATCAAAAATCAACTATCTTGGAAGCCCATTTTTCAAAAGTAAACCCATGGGTCCAAGCATAATAAGGAAGTAAGTAGAGCCATGGAACTAGAGGTCCTATATACTCCATGGCTTAGCCCAGGGAAGTATGGAAAAGTGATTGCCCCTACTTATGCTGAAAGATGATGCTTGGAAGTCGGAATTCCTATAAAATCAAAGTGAGGGATTCTTCTTCAAAAATGTGCTCTTCATCTTGCTCCATTTTATAGAATACTTGTCTCAAAAGTATCAAAGTTCCATATGGCTAGTGGCAAGCATGGTATTTGGGAGATGCACTCCATGCCAGTGTAAAGGTCATGGCCCCAAGATTTTGCTTCAAGCTATGCCCCAAAACTCTGCTTTATTCTCTTTTTTACCTATTGCTTCATTTGCTTTCTCTAAGCTGCTGTATTTACCTGAGGATGTTTCCTTAAGTCTTGTGAAGTCCACTGCCATAGGTTTTCTTGAAACCTTGGCATTTGAGGAGTGAATGGTAATAGATTTTGAGCCAATCTAAAGATGTTAGAAGTGCCCAAAAAGTTTGGGGCAAGGCAGAAATACAGTCTCACTTGTATTCAGTTTTTGGACTTGAGAGCTCTGTATTATTGAATAAAAGAGATCAAGACTCCTTACCATAAATGGTGAAAAGTATTTTGTTTACAAAACAACATTGGGGAACTGAATATTAACCAATAAAGTTAAAGCTTTTTTCTTGTTTTGTTGGAAATAGAAGAAATGTTTCAAGTATAGTTTGTGCGCTTTTTTGAATGCATTCTCCAAAGAGCCTGGCAAAGTCTGGCAATTATCTTCAGAAATCTGGCCAAAACTAGAGTTTGGGAAAGGTGAGAGGCCCGGCTGACTTTTCCAGCAAACTGGAATTCTGGTTCTCCCCTACACAATACAATGAATTTTAGTGCCTTGGAGCCATATAATCTTGATAACTATGATTAGACTATGTATAATTTTAAAGTAGAAGGAGTTTATATTTTTCAGATTATGTATATTGGACTGAATTGCATCCAGATGAAGGTGGTATAAGTGTTCTCTACTCATTTCAAAATAGTGATCAACAGCTGACAAGATGGACTACAAGCTCTGTCAGTGTCAGTTCTAGGGTGCATGAATATGGAGGTGGAGCATTCATTGTTTATAATGGTATTGTTTACTTGGTTAATCACTCTGATCAAAAGTTGCATATGATGACAGAGCCATTAAAGGAAACAATACCATTGACCAAAGGTAGTAGTATGAGATATGCAGATTGTGCATTCCACCCTTTTGCTAACAAAATCATTTGTGTGAGAGAAGATCACAGTGTTGTAGAAAGTGGTGCAAGTAAAGAAGCCCAGAACACAATTATTCTCTTGGATATAGCCACACAGACTGAAACAATATTGGTATGTTCAAGAATACATTTTTGTGTAAGCAAACTTGTCTCTGCTCAGCTTGGTATTCTTCAACTGTCTAACAACATTAATGACTTAGATGAGATACTTTTAGACGAGAAATGGAATTGATAACTTCATAAAAGTAATTGTGTCTATGTGTTTGAACTATGTTTGAATTTCAGATTTGAGTTAGGAATTCAATGAATGCATCAAGTGATTTGACAAACTAATCTTTTACTGGTGCAATGTATAAAAAGTGTGCAATCTTAAATGATGAATTGCCCAGAGTTAATATCAAAGCTCTACATTACCATTTTTCTAAAAGTTGCCTTACCTTACCTCTTGCTCTTGCTCTACCTTACCACCTTCTATATACCTGTTTCTTGTTAAAGGATTTAATTCGTAAGAATGTTATTTTGAAGATAACTGCACCCTTAGATTATTCATCAATATTTGTTTGTAAATGTATTCATTTAAATTTAAGTTATATTCTTCATTTTATGAGCAGTGGTATTAATGTTTTTCATTGTACAGATAGAAGGCTCAGATTTTTATGCTTCACCTAAAGTCTCTCCTGATGGACATGAATTGGTTTGGATGCAGTGGTCACATCCAAATATGGTATGTAATACATGTGTATGTAGCTTTGGCTTCCGTTATGATTGGACATGACTGTGTTTCCATGAACATTGATTAGTATAAGTCTTATTTTGAGCTTGTCCTTTTATTCTGCTCTGTCATTGTCAGTTTTTAGCTTGAAGCAATAGAAATGTCGCTTGACTGTTGTGTCTTATTCCTCATGGCAGCTTCCATGAGAAGCATGCCAGTCTGTTACTTCTTTTTATCTGGATATGTTATCATTATCTTCATACGATATTATAACTGATGTATACAGTAGGATGAAGGAGCAGTTGTTTACGAGTATCATTATCATCATCAATATTTATTTAAATTTGTTAACTTCATAGTTGTTTAGGAAAAACTAATTTGCAACTACTATTTAGAATAAACCTAAAGAAATATATATTTATTAGAAATGAAAGGAATGCGAATGTCTATTTTCAAAATGTATAGAGGCAACTGGCTCCATCCCAAGTCTTAATTTCTTTTTCAAACGCCGCAAAAGACTCTGGCTTCTGTGTTTAATCATTTAGGGTATTCCACAGCATAGCCCTCTTTAAATCTTGAGCCTGAAGTACATTGCCCAATTCATTGGATCATGGAAAATTGGATAGTGTAAACTCTAAAATTTGATGATATTTGGAGAGTTGGACATGTTCAACATTCTTCCAGATTTTTTCATTTGTTCCTCCTATTCCGTATTGTTTTTCATGGCGCTAAAAGGACACTTCCCAGATATTTTCACGTCTTCATCTTTTGTGCACACGCTTACGAAGTAAAGATGGCTGCTAAACCTGAACGCCTTTTAGCAAATTTCTCCATTAGTTGCTTTTATAGAACTACTCGTATCTCTGGAATAGATTTTGACAAAGTACTTTTGTGAAAAGCGGGGGATTCATAATCACAAACGGGAGAACGGTAGATTTACTCAAGAAATGGGAGTTTCGCAGAAATAACGGGAGACTTGGAATGTACGATATTGCAGGTCTGCTTAACTTTAACCAATAGCTAGAAATCGAAAGGTTGCAGCTTCATCATTCTCCACCCAAAATTCCTCTAGAAGAGTGTTACCTACACTAAGCTCATTGCGTCATGTTAACCATGGCTTAACCCAATCCGATATTTGCTTTTTCTAGCGATTTCTTTTTCGCTTTTTATTATTGATGACAAGTATGACTACTGCAGCACACTCATCCTCAGAATCCATGATGAGATGAGGGAGTTGTACTGAAATCGTTCCAATTTATTGGATGAATGTAAGCAGGCGTTTTAGCCAATAAATTGGCTGGTCCATCAAGTCGAATGCAATGAATTGGACAGTTTACTTCAGGCTTTAGGGAGTTTATCCCATATTTTATTGTAAAAGACTTTTGAGGAAGGTTGCATAAGATCTGTTTGCGTAAGTTGCATGGTATAGATTTTGTTTGGAAATTCCCCCAGAGATATGAGGGGTTTACGTGGTGAAGTATTTTTTAGACTACTACGAGCAGTTTCTGTTGATTTTTTACGTGTATTTTAGCATCGTTATTCCTCGATAGAAGCTTTCAATTGTGGAATCAAAATCCTGGTACACATCCCTTGAGGCATGTTTTTATACTAGATTGATATTGTTTTTGACAGCTTTGCTACGAAATAGCCAAATCAGAGGGCAGTAGTTGAAATTTGATATTATACCAGCCTTGAACAATATATTTGCTTGGTTATCGTCTATATAGTTTGACAAACTAGAGCAGCCTTTACGTCTGTGCTGACTTTCATGCAGAGGTCCTCTACATTTGGCAACAATTTAGCTTTTTATCGATAGAACCCTTAGCAAATTCACTGTGTAGTTAGCACCTATGATATGGCTATTGATATTCAAGTCCCAAATGTTCAATTTCTTTCATACGTAGGAACATCACTTGGAGCTTTCCCGGGTTTGCAGCCACATGACTTTTATCGAGCCAATCTAGGATCTTTTCGAAATCCGTTTCAAGTTTTTAAGTGACTAATTGAAAAGACTGGCCGCAAGCATATATTGTATTATCGTCTGGAAAGTTGCATATATCTGATTGAAGATTATATTGATAGGACATAATTCATTAACAGATATATTAATATATTTAGATATTAGATAAATTGAATCATTAATAAACAAGGTGTAATCCACCTGCTTGCAGATCTATCTTTCGTTCAATCTACTGCCTTAGCAAATTTCTCACTTACTCTGAACTGTTTTGCTTTCACATTTTGGTCTATATTTTGAGCAGATTCATTCCTCCTGGAAATATGTAGCCCGAGTAAAACATGACAGCTATAGATCAGTATTTTCTCTAGTGATGGGTGTGTATGCACCAAGTGCAGAATATACTTTCATTTCTTGTGCACAAGTTTGAGCGATCTGTTGGTATAAAGACTTATAACCTGTAATGCTTTTCCAGCCATGGGATGATACACAGATATTCAAAGGTGAATTCGATAGCTCATTCACAAAGCTTGTGCCATCATCAATTAAAAAAGTACGTCCTATTTCTTGTTTTTTAACATCAGTTTTTCAGAGAGTCTTTAATTCGTACTACCCATGTGCTGTGCATGGGTAGGTCTATCATGGTTCATTGCGGAGGGGGTGGCATTCGGGTAAAATCATATCTTGGCTCAAATCTCACTTGTGAAACTATACTATTTGGATAGTTTGTCTGTCTTTGAGTTATTTCATCAGATACTCTTATGAATGGTTAATGCAATGGCATTGACTTTTAAAGTGACATGGTTCACAAGTGAAGTCTATGCTATTTCAAGAGGTTATTCAGAAGTAATAAATAGCAGTTTAATTTGTTTATGAAACAGGTCACAGTGAATTTTTTGTACCTTCTTTCTGCAACGTACAGGTAGAAGGCCGTGAAGGTCTGAATGTAATACACCCTAGATGGAGCCCGGATGGCAAAGTTGTATTCATATCAGATGAGACAAACTGGTGGAACATCTTCAAAGAGGGGGCACCGCATAAGAATTTATACCCAAAAGATGCTGATTTTGGCTTAAGAATGGCGAGACTTGGAAGCGATCTTTTCTCTGTTGCAGATGATGGAGATATTGTTTTTATGGATGAGAAGGTTGCTTAATATTTCCTTTGCTAGTGTTTATCCTCTGTTGTTCCCAGTGCTTTATCATGGAAATAGTTTTACTTTAGCTTGGTGTGTTCGTTTGCCTGAGTTGTGTATCTGATATGATTTATATTTAAGTGAATCAATAGATTTCTCACCGTTGCAATTATAAAAAATAGCGGTAGTGTGAAAAGGTAAGCTTATTACCTGGCTACTTTATGCTTGATTTTAGTTTCCTGCTATCATCAAGAGCAAGGATGGAAAAGTTCATAAGTTGCCTTCAAATGGTTATAACGTTAGGAACGTATTATTTTCTCCTGATGGAAAGTATGTCTATGCCATTGGAAGTAGCCCAGTTTCACATGATGCTATTTTGCGAGTACAAGTCAAGACTAATGAAGTTAAAGTCTTAAGAACCGCATCCAGCACTCCTGTCGATAGAGAGTATTTATCTGAACCAGAGAAGATTACATTTCCAACTGGACACTATAAGAAGTCTGTTGCATATGGATATCTATACCTACCAAAAGTATGTTTGTGTCACATCCATTTCCTTTACTCCTAAGCTTTTGTGTAGTACCAATGCATTGACTATAGTCTTGTCAACCTCTTAAGTTCAGAAATCTAAATGTTTGTGTTTTTACCTTAAAACCCAACATTGTGCCTCAAAACTTGGGAATCAGTGCTTTACTAATATTGCATAAGAATACAAAATGAGATATATTATGATGTAAATGCTCTGTTACACAAAAAGCCTTCTTTTATAATTGCAACATGTTCTTGCGTAGTTCAATGTTGCTTTATAGGCTCTCAGTACTATTTCTTCATCAGAGTGCAATTTATGACAAACATGACCTTGAATCCTCAGAACCTTGACTACTTATCAAAAGTGATTGATATGGTGCCATTTAGCTTCAAAGATGAGTAGCTGTCTGTGTAAAGTTTCCTATAATCTCTCCTCTTCCATATCATTGCGTTCTAGGACTAAACTAGTCTCAGAAACTAGAATGAATCAGGCAGTCTTGGAGCTGTAGCAGATTTTAGGGGAAGCTAAGGTGGCAGAGCCCCCCCCCCCCCAAAGTAGATTTATCGGCATTTTTGTTGTAATAGGATAGTTCTAGCAACTGAAGTATGGATAGTCATCAGATCTATTTTGAGAAAGTTGGCAATGTACCACTGATACGGCGTTACCCCCATATAGCTTTACGAAAATCGGCCACTTTCTTGATGCATGTGGCCCCGGGAACTTAAAGTTGCCAGTGTACGCCATTGCAAACGACGAGTGCGATAAAACAGAGAGCGAGAATTTTGCAATGGCTGTGCCATGACCAGAAAGTCATTTTAGCAATAGATTAAGGAAATTTTTATTTTTTTATATATATATATATATATAATTCGAGGACTGATTTACAACTACAAACTTAAATTACAGTGGTGTAGAGCGAGTAAACATTCTATAAACAGTTAGTAGTTCACGGCCACACCACTGTACAATATGATTTACATGACGAAACCACAGGAGGTGTGATCTAGCACATCTCTCCTGCAGCCAACATGGACAATGAACACTACAAATTAACATGTAATTATCAACAGCGCCATTCCTATTACAAAAGGGATCCTACACTCAAGAAACTCATTATGCAATTGAATTGACCCCCAGACCCCTCCAAATACTTAATTGAAAATAAATATATATGCCACGATGGGCATGTGTATGACCCCTGTTGGAATAAGTTCGGCACAGGAAAAAATAATGAATAAATAAACAGATGCACTAAAAAAAATGACATAGATAGACATAAATGGCTGCAACTAAATAAATCTGTTAGTAGAGTTGATGTAGAAGATTGTCGCCAAGAGAATGCTCTTATTCGAAGTTTCATTGAAGGCATCATTGTCATAAAGTAAGAGTGAGCAGTTCTTGGTCGTTCAACCCGCTACAGTCAACTCTATAAGATGCACAGATGGGCGTAACTTTGCCAAGGAGCACAGTTCTGTGGATAGTATATTCCTGGCAGAGCAGCATGAAATGAATAGTGCTTTCAATGTCATCATTTGACAAGCACATTGGGTCAGTGGTATCAAGGGAATTATGTCTAAATTTGTGTTCACGAAGAGGACTCAAACCTAATCTCAATTGAGTTAATCTACACACTCCTGCCTGGTCATGAATGCCATAAAGTTGTCCTTTCATAGGTCTTACTAATCTAATCAATTTGGTTTTAAAAAGTGAAAGGGACCTTACTTCACGAAACTCTAAACTCAGATTGTTCCACTCGTTAATACAGTATGGGAAAAAACTGTTTTTAAAGGCATCAGGATTGAGGAAATGCCCCTGTGATAGCAAACCGTGAGCGGTAGCAGTTCTTAGGTTAGCTGTTAGTACCCATTTGCAATGTCAATTTAGGAAGCCAAACTCTGTTGTGTTCACTACAGAAGAGTTTGTTTTAATCGTCTTATCATTATTGTTTTCCGCTAATATGTGCCAGCTAGCAATTGGTCGTGACTTATTTTTGTCTGAATAATTGGATATGTATTAAATGTGAGATTTTTACTTTCAGCATTGAAGATCCCATGTTATGATGAGGTACATATAAGTTAACTATAGGATACTTCTGCTAGCTGATAATCATGTATGGGTTATCTCGTGTCTTTGCCAGGTTTGATGCATTTATAATAAAACGTGAATTTGCAAGTGATGTAATCTATCTATAAACAGAACAAAGACTTCAAAGGGACAACAGGGACATTGCCACCACTGCTTGTTAAGGCTCACGGCGGACCAACAACTGCAGCACCCCTTGCTTTGGATTTTGGTATTCAATATTATACGTCACGAGGTTTCGCCATATTGGATGTTGATTACAGAGGAAGCACTGGATATGGAAGAAAATATAGAACTTCTCTCTATGGAAAGTATGTTTACTGAAGTGCCATGTGTTTGGATGCAGTATAGATATGTAGATATTTGAATGAATATATAAGTATGTATAGTTATATATATATATAATATATATATAAAAGCTTTATTCTTGATTGTGGTAGCCCACTCTCGACTTAGTATATACATATGTCAAAACTTAAAGAAGGCATTCACAGAACAGCACTCGTTTCTTGTGCGACTGGTTTCATCTGTTCATGCAGACTCTTCAGGCTAATGGGATTAGTTTACACTTGCAACCTTATACTTGCGGATTGTACTTTTTCGTTTCGACATATATATATATATATATATATATATATATATATATATATATATATATATATATATATATATATATATATATATATATATATATATATATATATATATATACACACTCAAATAGCTCCAATCATACAGAAATTTTTAAAGACATAAATAGACCCTCAAGAAAAAATTCCAACTTTTAAAACGTTTCGGCACAAGCCTTCATCAGTAGCAATATCATTTGGGCAATGTCAATAGCAATATATATATATATATATATATATATATATATATATATATATATATATATATATATATATATATATATATATATATATATATATATATATATATATATATATAAATTATTTATTCATTATCTTATTGTGGATATCAGGTAGTAGTCGGAGTAGATTATTTGAAAAGGGCTTGTTTGGGATTTGCCTCCTGTGCAATCAGCTGGGCTTCTTGTAGTTATTTTCTAAGGGAACTGTCATTTTTGATGCTGGGTACAGGGGTGGAAGAATATCTGCCCCTACCCAATTCGCTAAGTTTAACAATATGTGAAGCCCAATTTCACAATATTGAAAAGCTTCATACCCAATTGATATTGCTACTCGTGTCCTGCATCCGCATATTTCTTAGTATAGAAGTATTAGGTGTATGCAGGACACGGGTAGGACATAAGAGAATAGGATTGGTAGGAGAAAAAGTGAAAAGAAAGCAACATTGCAGCCCGTTTACTTATTATTTGATGTTGCACCCTCCATATGATTTGTTGCAATTGTGAGGAGTTGTCTCAAATGGTGGAAAAATGAGATTTTGGCATTGTGGTGTTGAAAGAAGATTTAGATGAGAAAAACTTTGCAGAAATGATTCCAGTGGTTCTTATTAGAGGACTTAGAAAACCTTTAGACAGTATTAAACCAGGTATCGCGAATATGGGTGAAGAGCTTTAGAGTAGCAAAAACGCAGCCTATATGTGAAAGACAAGGAAACTGAAAGAAGTAAGGATTTAAAGAAATAAAGAACATTCACTAATTATCTCAATTAACTTTTTGCATGCATATCAAAGAAAAAGTTTTTGTGTTACAATATTTATAGTGGGGATGTATTCAAACAATTTGATAACACATCATGAATTAGCAAAATATTTGATAGCCCAATGTAACAAAGCCAGAAATTTAATACCCCTCTAATAATTCTTTCACCTCTGTACCTAGCATTACAAATGACAGCTCTCTAAGCTGCATTTGTTGTCCGTGGTAAGCGGTTGTGTAAAAATCTGGAATATAGCAGCAAATTTTCCATTATCAGTCTTCAGATTTCCGTGAGCAAATAGCTCTTCATCAAGTTCAACACTTTTTACCTTAAAAGTCTTTGTTAGACAATTCTAAGCTGAATATTTAAGTTCTTGTGCTGAAAATAACGATTGTGTTATTGTTTTTTAGCTGGGGAGTGTATGATGTGGAAGATTGTGCCAATGGAGCTCTGTATTTAGCTAATGAGAAGAAGATTGTTGACCCTGAAAAACTTGCAATTTGTGGTGGTTCTGCTGGTGGATATACCGTGATGTCTTCGTTGACATTCGCTGATGTTTTTTCAGCTGGCTCAAGTTATTGTGGAATATCAGATCTAGTCCTTTTGCTAAATGAAACTCACAAGTTTGAGAGTCGATACACTGGTAATTTAATTGCTTCAGGGGAGATGCAATTAAAGCTGGCACGTGAAAGATCACCTATTTATCATTTGGATAGACTGACAAAGCCACTAGTGCTTTTTCAAGGGGAGTTAGATGAGGTATATGATTTTTATGTTTTCTATTTATCTATTCCTTTTATTTCTTTTTTCATCTGCTAAATATCGATGTTTTTATGACCAGCATATGGTTATCCCTTGCCATACGGGACACAAGTCTAAAAGAAAAATATTTAACTGAGCAATAGAAATAGATTGATTACACATTAGCAATAAAGCCATTGCCCAGTAGACATAAAACGATTGCTCAGTAACAACAAAATGACTGTGCATACAAAGTAGCAAGGTTACTGCGCATTAAAATTAAGGTGACTGCACAGGTAGAATTATAAGGTGACTGCGCAGAAGCATTAGTGACTGCACAGTAGAAATATATTGACTGCGCAGTAAAAATATAGTGATTTGAGTGCGCAGTTGAAATAATGCGAATCGTGATCAAGTTGCTTTGCAAATTCGCTTTTTTCTACTGCCAGTCGTTTTATTTCTTTTGCACCACCTTATTTATAGAAAGTAGACCATGCAGTTTTTAGACTTTTTCCCGTAAGGTGGGGATGTATGTTTTTGATAAGAAGTATCTTCATGAGGTCTTACGACAATCAGCTTGCATTGGTATATTTAGATTGCTCTTAATGCAAGCATTTAATGTAATAGCTAGTTCAGTAGAGAGCAATCCAAGGACATAGCTTCCCTTGCTTGGAACCCAGCTTGTCGAGTTTCCATGTAAAGGTGGACTATGTTTGGCTCCTCTGGTAGGGTGTTCCTCCTAGGAGGGTGACCCTACTTCCATGTAGACAGATCCTTATTACTGGAGCCTTCGCATGCGTAATGAAAGTTAATTGTTGAAGTAATTGTCTACCCTTTCTTATTTTTGTTACTTAGTGCGTATTTTCAGATCATAAGTAGATTCTACTAAGCTGGACTATATTATCCCAAGTCAAGTTTCGAATTGAATGACTGATAAATATACTTTACGGTTACATTACTGTTAATTGAGATTAATCTCGCTTTTAGTCTTACCTCATAATGCATGAGGTATCTAAATGAATTTTTAAATTCTCTGTACAATTATTCTTTTTGTTTAGGTCGTTCCACCCAACCAGGCTAAGAGAATGTTTGATGCCATCAAGGAAAAGGGATTACCATGTGCTCTGATTCTTTTTGATGGTATACCTCTCTTTATTTGTATGTCTTGAAAAGTCAGTCACCCTTGGACATTTTTGAAATACATGCCATGAAGCATTGGCAAATAAATGTATGATTTTCGACTAGAATTAATGGTAATGTGAAGTTTACAGTGTTCTTTTTGTAGAGATGCTTTATATACACTGTCACTCAAAATGTATGTGGACACTTTCGAATTTGGTTGCGTATTCTCTTGGGGAGAAATTTTGTTTACAAACCTCAAAAGCAATTTTCATGAAAAAATCTCTTATCAATTGTCCCTTAACTTTACTTGAAGCTTCTTTAGCCTTTCGACCAATGTTTTCAATGAAAAGTTATATCCATGTAAATTTAAAAGTATATATTTTGTAGTCCATGTTATGAAAGATTAATTATTACAATCAGCAATGATCCTAGTCTAGAATATTATAATGTTCATTATCTTTTTCAAGATGAATATCATTACTTTAACAAAGCGGAGAGCAAGGAGAAGATTTTAGATGGGGAATTCTATTTCTTCTCAAAGCTTATGCATTTTGAGGCAGCAGACAAAGGAATCGAGGTAATTGGCTCTAGCAGTCTCTCTCGTTGTTTTCATTTGATTGCTTGGATATCTACAATTTTATGTTATCATGGAGATGATGCTCACGTGTCTTGTAAGTGGCTTAAAAGAGCAGCTAAAATAAGACTCTGTAATACATTTTAATGAATCAAAGTCCTGTGGTGTGTTCTTCAAGTGATATTAAGTTCAGAGCTGAATCCATAGATCCATTGGCATGACATACTAAACACTTTCAGGGGTCAAACCTTTTGAGATGCTTACAGCAAATGTTATCAAAGTGCACGCTTTTGAACGACTCTCACGTTCAGTGCATTTTTATTTGTTGCTATTTGTGCTACTACTGATTGTGCAACTAATAACTTACGATAGTAGTTAATGTCAAAGAAAGATGATTTCCGTTATTGTAGTATCTCTTACTCTAATTGCTATTACCATTCAGCTATGGTCAAAGAAAGAATATTTTGAAGAGTTTTCATTCATATATATATATGAAGAGGACTGTCCATTGTAGAGTTGACTTGTGATAAAAATTTCACTTTGTGCTTATTGTTATGCTCTTGAGTTGAAAGCAGGCAGGTTTTCACAGAGTAATCAATGGTACGATCCAAAGCAACGATAGCATTAACAACTATGTTTGGCGTATCACTATTCGTATATATATAATATTAGCATACTGTGCTTAGCTTGAGATTTGTATCATCAATGAGTCATAAAAATGTTAGAGAATAATCAGATAGTAAAATTACATTTATCTACAAGTTGCTGGGTGATCGTGTATAAAATTGGGCACTTATTTTCGCTTTTCTGAGTTTTTTGGAATTACTTTACCAAGTTACCTAGATACCCTGGCAATAAATCTTATGTTTTTATTATTTTCTGATGTTTTGCTCGCACTCACGTGTGAAGGTGGTTATCTTGACAGATTCTTGCCTTTTTCGTTGCAGATAAAGATCGAAAATCTGAAATAGAAGTCTAATGCTGATAGTATTCAACGAATTAAGACTTTTCAATGGAATATAATATCATAGGACGTAGACTATGCCAACCTTTGTTAACATTAGAGCCAATGTAATCCTAATTAGCGTATCAAAATAGTTCTTCACACATGACGTAAAATTTTGTATATGATACATATATACGATAAAATCTTATATAGGTTTTTGATGTAGTTGACGGTAATTGATTTGACTGTAAATGTAGCAGATAAAGCTAAACGTTTCAAGACTGGTTGGGCCATCTTTCATCAGGAGTCTTGCTTTTACATGCGAAATTTGGACCAATACTTGCAAAATGTTCATCGAGGGACTCGACTACCAGCGTTGTTTGTTACATTTTTTGAACTTCAAAATTTATTGTCGCCAGTTCCGTTTTAAGTTAAAATTTACTCTTCTTCACATGCCCTTTGGTTTGTTAGAATTCTCTATAATCAAGCTACTGTAGCACTGGCAAATATCTTTACGCAATTCAACTCTGAACCTAATACGTAATTAACTATATTTTGGCCAGAAGATGGGGACATTTGTGGCTCGTTACGCATCTTTAGTGATGGACAAGTAATTTACCTTCTGGACATTGCAGATTATCAATGATTAAATTGTGTAGAATATTCATATTGATCTTAAAGATACTTAAGGGAGATGTGATTTAACATAAAAAGATAGTTCAATAATGTAACTTTATTTGCAATATTCCTTTGAGGAAATCTGCATTAATCGCACATTAAGGGGCATTTCAGCACGTGGGTGCAAAATTCTGTAGTTTTTACTTATGGAAGAGGCAATTATCTTATGCACCATTGTTATGCTTAGTCATTGGTAGGGTGCATGGTCTTTTCGTATTGTTATCACAGCCCTGCTGTATAAGGCCTTGTAGAATTTCTACACTCAACATCTAGATAATCACCATACTTTCTCGCGAAAAGGCCAACCGTAGATGCTTGCTGACACGTGATTCTAATATAATATGACAACACCATGTCGTAGTATCAAAATTTATATCATTATAAAGACTTAACATGCTTTCTTGGCAAAAAACAATCGGTGGTATTTGATTTGATAAATGAATATGAATTGATCCCGGAAAGGGTAAGTGACTTTGAATGGGTGTGTATGTCAAGGGTAGGCTAAATGCGATAGGATAATATATACTCTATCAAAAGATGCCGTGTGTGTCAACTGGCACCTTATTCAAAAAATGTCAGACGCTAGATGGCCGATATGTTTTTTCTATCCAATAAGTAAAGTATGTTGATCCATTCATGGAATTAACCCCCCCCCCCTTTGTGATATTCCAGACGAGAGACATAAATCTTCTAGTCTGTTTTCATGTGTTTCTAGTTAGGTAAGAGCTCCGCTGATCTGGACTTAAAGTCTGTTACTCAAGGCCCTACTCCGAATAGCTTTATCTATAGCCTTAATGCACTCCCTTTGCCAAATGAGATCCATCTCAGCAGGGTCACATGGGTACTTCTTGAATGTTGCCATTTTAACAGTGTGGAGCTTCTGTTGGTTGAGTTTTTCCTTTGGAAGTCCCTTCCCATACACCTTCCCCGAACAATTTCTGCCTCGAAGCTCTTCTGGCGTGAAGACAAAGAAAACAAGGTTCTTTGCCAGGTTTCTCCGTGATACACTTGCCCGATATATTTCATCAAGTATATTGTCAGGAATTGGCTCACCAGGGCTCAAGCTACCGCGCTTTAGGTTTAACTTATCAGGCAAAGTTTCAGGGGTTGTAAGTAGCCGGGCATTCGCATCGTCAATCTGAGCTGCAATCTGCTCAAATGAGCGAGTTACCTGATCACTCTCAATAGATATATTTGAGGTATCTATTGATTGCTGTCTTGGCATACTAAGGCTGTGCATAATGAAATCAAGTTTTCTATCAATCTGCGACAAAGCACCAATCTTTGCATCAATCATCTGCACTAAGTTGAACAATTTTTGATTCACGCTGCTATCAGTTTGGTTATATGGTTGCTGAGGCGTTTGCTGATACACTGGCTGTACTCCTCGTCCCATCTGATTTAATGTGTTTGTTTGCATCAGCTGAGCCGGTGGCATACTCACTTGTGAAAAAAGCCCAGTTGTTAATGGGCTCATCATAAACGCTCCCTGGTTTGAGGATCCCCAAATATTAATTCCTGGCTGGTAAGAGGACAAGTTAGTTTGCTGTTTAGGTGCAATGGCAGTAATCTTTGGTACTGTTCTCCTTCTCTTTGCCTGCTTGCTGCCTGAAACCTGATTGCTTTGCTTTCGCTTCTCTTCAGAAGATATACTGGCAGCAGCACCTACAAAAAGGAAATTAACAATATGTCTCGATGCTTTTCAAGTAGCCTGATGGCATTTTATGGGTAATAAGTAAAAGCAAAAATAGTCAATATATGCCGAGCTGGTGCTATCATATTTTCACTCAAATACATAAACAACTGAGAAATTCAGGCAATCTTGTATACAGTATACTCTTGATAGCTGGGATCCTGGATAACTAGGACTCCAGCAAAGTTGGAGTACTTATACTCTCCCCTTGAATATTCCTAGACATCTTCATATACTTTCCTCCGCTGAACGGGGATCACCGCTAAGTGGGACTCCCACGAAATGTGAGACCACTTCTTAGGGTCCCAACAGCATCTTTGCTCTACTAAACTGAGACCAAGACGAAATTTGATCTGAAGTTCGTGATTGTGCACACATTACAAGTTATCTCAAATAGAATTTTTGAAACTAAGACATATCATAAACTGTCAGTGAAGCCCTTCAAGCTCTTTTTTTAATTCATGCTATTTACTGCTATTTTTCAGTTCAGCAAAATTAAGAAATAACTACTGTAAATTTGGTACAAATTAAGATGAATGTGACATGGCAACATGCTTTTGGTGAATAGGTGCATATATTAAAAAGTAGACAACTACATCAAACCACGTGTAACTCAGACATGATTTGCTACCATCTGAATGGTCAAAATTGCCAACATTCTGCAATTTAGTGGAACTACAGCCATTTTCATCTAAAAGTCCCAGTTATTGAGAGTTCCACTTTACTGGGGCTCTCGCTAACTGGGACTGATTTCAGATTCCCCCTGGGATTCTTCAGTTATTGGGAGTATACTGTATTACAAGAGGCAGTGACTATGTACCTATGTAGGGAAAAGGTGCTCTAAAGAATGATCTCATTTGACAATTTTGGGGCTCTGTTTATCGCCCCTTCTAAGGCTGCAATTAAAATACATAGAAAAGACTATAAGCAAATCAAACAGGAGCTCCAGTCTAGGACTATTTGATAAGTATATAGACAGCCTGTGATACAAAAGGTATGATATGCTTGTAGGGTGTGCACCATGTAACATGCTAATTCTGTAACTGAAGATGGTTGTTGAAGCAATCAAAACATGATTTACAAATTGAAATCAATTGTCATTTTTTAAGGTTTATTTCTCATATAATACTGACTAGTCATCTTTATTACATATATAATTTATATATATATAAATATATATATATATATATATATATATATATATATATATATATATATATATATATATATATATATATATATATATATATATATATATATATATATATATATATATATATATATATATATATATATCTAAAATAATGATGGCTAGTTCACTACTAAAAGTATTCCTATATAGGTTTGTCTGCTATAGTAAATCTACTGCTCAAATCAAAAATAAAAAGAATATTACTTTTGCGATTACTTAGTTCAGGATAATGAGACTTTTTGTGTTTAACCAACTGGCCCAGTTCAGCAAACAAACTCTGGCAAATGCTACATTTGAATTTATGTCTTCCTTTATGCAACAGGATGTGGTTCTTTAGATTCAAATTTTTTGTGAATCTTTTCTTGCAAATAGGGCATGTCAAGGTCTTGTTTGCTGCATGCACTTTAGTGAAGTTTTCCTCTATCTTCACATCTGAAGCTGCTATATCATTTCTGATAGCACTGCTTTCATGGTTAGGAATGCCATTCTGTATGCCATCTAGATATGCAAAAGAAGTAATGCACTATATAGAACAAAGTACTGCATATCTCACAGCTAGAATCAACCAAAAAGAAATGGGAAATATACAATCTAACTCTATTCTGTGACTCAGCCATGATAAGAAATAATACAGAAAAAGACAATTGGATGGAAACAGTAAAATGTACCCTAAGTTTGTAACTAACTGACATAAAGGAGCATTCTATTTAGAAAAGGAACAAAAACAAAATTGAAAACTATTCTGTTTCCCAGAGGTGTAGCATAAAAGGACAATACCTCTATAGAACAAAAGATTCTTCCAAGACTGGGAATGTGTGCTTATCACTCAGCTACTTTCCTTTACAAATTCAAGGTGACTGATTGTACAAAGATTTCCGAACTTTTTTCATAGATCTGACAACCCATTCCTACTGACATGGCATTCCAAAAATGTCAAACTGAGTTGATGTCGCCCAGAGAATGATGAAAGCCTTGGTATAGACTGGTGCCTACATTTAGACAGTTCTTTCAATATCATGGAGAAAAGAATTTTGCCAATAAGCCTTTTATGCTGCATGCATCAAAAATTTGCAAGCCCTCCCATTGATCAACTAACACCCATTCCAAAAAGTATCAGAAATAAGTAAGCCCTAAAGGGCTAATTCAAGGATTTACGGTGACTTCAGTAGGTCTGTAAACCCATATGGCTTGCTTTGTGCCGCACGGTTTCCTGCCCCTAGTCACGGTCAAGCAATAGCTCAGTAATGATAGACAACCACTTGTCGTGAAAGAATTACGTGAGATCAGCTAGGAGGTTAGTGTATTCTACAAGAAAATTTAACCTGTACACCATTTCCAGGGATACCCTTTATCGCCCCCTCCCCCAATTTCCCAGGGTAGAATCGCCCCTGCCACAAAACCAACATAGTAGTGCAGTGTTGCAATAGATGGAATGAAAAATATAAGTCAACATGCAAAATAAAAAATTCGAAAAAAGAATTTGTAGGATTGAATCATGTAAATACCTCGAGCGAACGGACCATGTAGTCTGTCGGTGTTATGACTCTCACTCGTTCCGTGAAAATGTTGGTGAGTATTACGGTCTTCCAAGTCTACCAGTTTATTTTCACTATGCTCTTGGTGCTCGCCATGTTCCGCAACAAACGTCGGGGAGTCTATTGCATCTCCACTTATCGTTTCATGCAAGGAAATATTCTCATGTTTAGTGGGCGGACAGTCGCAGTAAGCACACCTGATGTTTTTCGCCCAAGGAGTGAACAATTGACACTCATTACATAGCAAACATCTACCTCGCCGATTCCCTTTGCAATCAAGCGCCATCTTGAACACAAACGTGGCAAACCGAGCTACGGTACATGCGCACTCACTTATTTAAGCGAACATAGAACAACAGAAATGAACACATGCAAGATATCACGAAATGTCACACTCGTTCTTTGTCCTCTGCAAACATCGTACTTTCAATAAGCTACTATTCACTTTTACTAGGTGTACAGTGACATGTGAGGTTGCGGCCAGTCATGAAAACCTTTAGTTAAAGCTGTTTGCCCAAAATACAGAGGCCCCGTTTACACGATGCCGGTACGACGCCGGTTCGATATGATGCCGGTGTGAAACCATGCCGGTGTGTGATGTTTTGCCTCCCGTTTACACGATGCCGGTGCGATATCGTTTCGGTTATGAAAAAACAATAGTTATGGCATCACACAATAATTTTATTTTGCGCTTGCGCACAGGCTAGGAAAAAGACGTCAAAACACATGGAAAGCAGAGATAAACAAATCACGGTCACACAAATCAAATGTTATTATTGATCGAAGGAAAAAGCGCAAAAAATGCCTCCACATAAGAAGACGAAGACAGGTGAAAGTCAGGAAAATTCTGCCATCATTTACCAGTTCTCCTTGGTCTAGTCCAAAATCGCTTTGGCTTTCGTTTCTTTCTCACCTTCTTTGCCCCTTTCTGAGAGCTTGTTACGGAAACCGAAGCTAGTAAATTCAATAACTCATTTGTTCGTCTTTTATAATGTGCAATCGTTTGCAAAATAAGTACAATATTGACTTGTAGGAGTGCAGCAATGGTTTGAATGTGATTTTGATTGAGAGGCATTTTGAAAATCGTGGAATAATTCGCGCGCTTTTTGCTGGGTGGGAAACAAAGAAACGAAAAACAAAAGAAGATTATGTAAATAATCCTCGATTTGATTGCTTTTGCCCTCGAAGAGAAAGCGAACTGAAATCGTTTCGGTGTGACGCCGGTTTGGGCCGTTTACACGATGCCGCTACC
This sequence comes from Mastigias papua, assembly GCA_964019165.1. NCBI lineage: Eukaryota > Metazoa > Cnidaria > Scyphozoa > Rhizostomeae > Mastigiidae > Mastigias > Mastigias papua. The sequence continues at coordinate 6,261,319 of OZ025269.1, forward strand.
ACGCCGGCATGAAATCGAACCGGTGTGGCTACAGAACTGGGTTTTCACACCTTTTATGCCGGCGTCGTACCGAACTCGTGTAAACGGGTAGTCAAAAAACAAAAGATTCCACACCGGTGTCAAATCAAACCGGTGCCGTACCGGCATCGTGTAAACGGGGCCAGAGGAGTTACAGATTATTCTACAAAAAAACTAGTCAGTCAAGAAGCCAGCGCTGAAAAGCTGGTGATGGGGGAGTGTGGGCAAAGGAGATAAAGGACTTCTTTTCGATGAACAAGTCAGCTGGAAGTTTCATATAAACGAGCTCTCTAAGAAACTTCCTAGAACTTGTGAAATTTTTTTAACTAAGGTCTCTATTAAAAGCTTTTAATCTAAATTAAAAGTTCATTTCTTTGCCACTCGCTATAGCACATTCTTTTTTTATAGGAACCAGTAGAATTGATGTTCAGGCTGGCTGTTCTTAATTTTTCCAAAATTTTAAAGTTCAATTGCTCTTAATTTGGTTTCAAAATTATTGGGGTGTGAGCAATGTAGACGCTAGACAATATACAAAAGAATATTGGATGTTATTTTCACCAACATTAGCAGAATACAAAAAATATACATTCTTACAGATGTACGATCCTTGCTAAAAGTCTTGGTACACTTATGACTTGCTTTACACACTTATGATTTGGGTGTTTCGAGGACTTCTAGCAAACACTGTTGAGCTTAAAAAGTTTTATATTGGTTACAAGTAATTTATGACAGTGCTTCAGCCTCAGCTTGCTCTTAATTTTCCATAAATTTTGAGGCTCGTGTTCTTATAAAATTATTCTTAAGTGTATTTGACTTCCTATATAGGGCCTTTGTAAGGTCATCTACACACTTAATCACAACATTTTCAATTTTGCATTTTTAAAAATCTGTCTACGGCTATATTGTAAACTTTAAACTTTTCCCTTGTGAAAATATGCTAAAGCACTTCATAAAAGGCGGCTCTCTCCTCGATTAGTTTAGCTACTGAGAGAGCTCCTTCTTTAAGAATTTTACAACCTACTAGACGTATCTAGTTCTATATTGTAATAGCCTTATATGCTTATTTAATTTTGCGTTTATTCACATTTGTTATTGGTAGTTTTTTGTAGGTAGTGGAAATTAAACAATGAAATAACTATGAACATGAAAGAGATACACACTTTACACACAAAACTACAGGATCAAATTATTGAAATACACACTTCTAATAAAAATATGGTCTATAAGAATACCAAGGCTCAAATTTTCTGACGGCTAAGAGCAATTTAAGAATAACGCAAGGCTCAAACTTCATCAAGGTTTAGATCTTTGCTGATTTCAGATTTTTTTAGAAAATAACAAGCATATTCGTAAGCTCAAAATAAAGAAAATTTAAGAACATTTAAGCTCAGTGAAAAAATTAGGTATTCTTAAAATAAGTGTGTACCTATGAGAAACTTCAGCAGCTTTATTGACATATTCGAACGGGCATAACATAAGAGCACACAACTACCGGACCGGTCCGGGGGGCCCTAGGGGTCTAGACCACTTTCCTTTTCCTCAAAAAGGTAAAACTACCCTTCCGTTCTTGGAGAAGTCTGAAACCTTTTATTATAATTTTTTTCAGGAGACCATCATATAATCTTTGTTTCACAAAGGAGCATTTCCGGTTTGCCGATAACCACTGATATTTTGCAAATTTTGCAAACGGCTTATGATGCTAGAGGGAGGGTATCGTATCCCCGTATCCCGATAGAAACATCATTGGGGGTAGAAGAGCGAAAACAAACCAACGGATTTTCCTAACTTCAGTCGACTGTACTGTCATTATTTGTCCGGACAGGTGCTCCTCCATCCTGAGGTGCAGGTCTCATCTTAGAAACCAAAACTGTTATGATTGGGATGGCCACCCCTCTGTCCCCTAGCTATACCATTAGGTACTGTCACTGGTTTGCCCTATGCATTCCCTACATGGGACGAAGCATTAGGAAGTTATCGAGGTATCAAAAATCCGAAAAAAATTGCTTGCACAAGAAAACAGCAAACGATTATGTACAATAGAATATGAAGGGGGAAATTGTTTGCACTAAACTTTCCCTTCAAGAATTACAACACAACAAGAGAGAACTAAACATCAGCAAAATTTTGATATTCAGAAATAGTTACATTTTGATATTCAGAAAGTATGTTTAGTTACCAGTTTTTGAAAATTCGAAGAAAAACTTTCTGCTACACATATTTTGTCATCAAACTCAATGTTCATCATTTCTAACTCAATGTTCATCATTTCTATCACAATTGCTCTTGTATACCAGTCTATCATAATAAATAAATAAAAGTGCTCACGGCCATACCTAACCCATAAAAACTTCAATGTACCTTGTGCTGACATGAAGAATAAAAGGGCCATATCCCACAAAGGAGGAATAAATTGGGCACTTGCTAGTTTTATAATTGGAAATCAACATTAGTATAACAAGAATGGTAATTGAAATGCAACGTTGCATGCGATGCAATTTTCTTTGTATATAAATTTGGAGAATAGAAATTTATCTGCATAACGAAATGATTTCAAAATTTTTTAAGCCAGCTTGACAGCTTTGCTTGCGCTTTTGAAGCAGTATTCCCAAAGTCAACATACTATTTTACCAGATGGAATAGTGATTTATCGAGTACAGGAAGGACATTTTGGGGTGGTGTCAAACAAATGTAATCCCGGTAAATCCACCCCTGCATAGGTCCCTAGTTCCAAAAATTTTAAGAGTAGCTGTTTTATTAAGCACCCGAAAATACAAACCGTATCATAATTTTTATCTCAAAGTTCCTATTTTCTAGATTTTTAGACAAAAACACTGCCATCATAAAATCTTTGGCACGGAAAAGAAGGGGAATGGACAAGTGCCCCGAAAACTTATCAACTGAAACAAAAGGTGTCAACTTGATTATAAGGATCACTGTTTGATCTGCCAAAAAAGTTGTCTCTACATAACTATAATAGTTCTTCATTAACGATTTGGACATCAATAATAATGGGTAGATGTTAGTTCATTTTCCATGAAATCAAAGCTTTTTCATCCAAAAACAAGTCAACCCATTGTTTTATAGCACCAACCATCATGGGAAGCGACGCATGTTCGCCATAAAAGATACACTTGACACCACTGTAGATGAAACTTTCAACTCAATTACACACGCCAAAAAGGTAAACCAATCAGCAATTGGCATTTAACCGAACAACTATGATCTTTGAAATTAATTAATGTGGACCAAACAATAGCAATCCATTACGATTTTAGTCAAACTAAGGCCAAGCTACTCATAGTTAATCAGTGGCTCGTAAAAATAAATAATTTCCGAGCAATATTTCAGCGTCACGATGGGGCATCATCTATTGATGTACGGTCTTAAGTCCAAGATTAAATTGCTTCAGACCATATGATAAATGGATGAGAGAAGAGAAGGAATACAAATTCTTGTGTAGTATCGATGAGTCAAATTCACCCAATTGGCTAGAATCGCTTAGTTGCTGCATAGAAACTTCTAAATCTTTGAAACTGTATAAGATCTAACTTGAGGGCAACGATAAGATGATGGAAATGAAGTTAAGAGAGTTGCTCTTAAGATTGTCAAGAATACTAAATTAAAATACAACAGTGTTTTACATTTCCTCATCTGAGTCAGAGTCCTCCTCCATTGATTTCTAAAAATGACCCAAATAATACTAAGTAAGAAATTAAGCAAATATTTACTCAGGTAAATAATAAAGTAAGCAATAAAGAAAGCCAAGAAATGAAGAATGATTTAAGTAAGATAGGCCTAGTGGATCGACAGGAAAATGCCACACATAGAATAAATTTCATATGAGCACTCATACAGAGTAAGCAAGTAAGTTGGCAAATGTGGAGGAAAGCAGACAAATAAGCAAGAAACTAGGTCATTAAGAAAATAATTAGATTAGAGGGTTAGTGATTAGGAAAGAGAGTAAGTAGATAAGATAGGAAAGCCAGAAAGGAAGTAATTAAGGGAAGAATTAAGTAACAAAGTAAGTAAAATGTAAGTATAAGCCAGGAAGCAATCAAGTAAGTAAAAAGTGGGTAACATAGCAACAAGAATAAAGTTTCAAGGTGTAATATGACTTATCATCTTCACTGCTATACTTTTACACAGAGATATCATACAAACACAATTTGATGACGTGAACCAAACTTTCTATCATAATTAATGTCTTTCTCTTTATGTGCTATAGTGCAAACAATTCTACAGTCCCAAAGTTGAATCTAGGATACAATTGACTTGTAAATACCTGCCAGTGAACCTACCCATCAAACAGTCAGTGAGTTAGTGGGTGCATGACAAAGTAAATTATTGAGCAACAAGGCAGCCAATGTCTGGCTCTTTTATGTCAAAAATCTTAAGTTTGAACAGGTCTTTCCTCCATTCCTGTTTCTGACTAGCCTGTACACCCATTTGCAGAGCCTCCATAATTAGTTTATTCTTGTGGTAAAGGCTCACTATTTTTTCTCCAAAGAGACATTCTAGACCTAATATTCTTGAACCAAAGCAATTAGGAGATGTGATATTCTACCTTAGCTAAGTCTTCTGCCTCAGCAATAAGACTCTTTGGCACCTTTTGATGCTTTCCACTGGAAGCTAAAAAAAAGTAATAGTCTCAATTAACATCATCAACAGCAAGGATCTACACAAGAAAATGATCTCAATATTACAACGGAAGGGAAATAATAACTTCTGCCATACAAGCCATAAACGAAAAGGCTTTGAATTGGGAAAGGGACCTGAAGGCAAGAATGTTAGAATTGATGTTCTACCTTTCTACTTCTTACATGAAGTTCTTTATGCCTTGCTACTTTATCTCAAGCTTTTTATGTTTGATATAGCTAATTTGTTTGTTGAAAGGTAGTGTTGTGTGTTATTCTTGGATAACTGCTTCAATCTCCTGTACACAACTTTAAAAAAGAATATGTGACCAATACAGTGCTAACCAGGCCTCTCAATATAAGATGCCTAAGTAAAAGCCTCAGCTAATAGAGGTGCAAATTTCAAAAATGTATCTCATCTCTGAAAATTAAACAGATCATGCACCATGTGGCCTGGTGCTAACAATTACAAAGCACTTTTCAAAAACTGCAATTCTTTTCACATTTAGAATTTAATGGCTTCCAACCTTCCCCTATCCAACTCATTTCAAGTTCAAATGACTTGTCTTTAACTTCATCATGAACCATGTGAATGCTTAAACAAACAAAAAGCATTAGACTTGGAAATATATGACATGATAACAAAAGGATATAAATTCTGAAAAATACCAACATATTCATAAATCAGGAAGAAACAAAAATACACACTAGGTTATTAGGTTCCTATCTGTAGGCAGGGGCTATAGATGTTCATGGCTCACTAAAAACGCTCTGTATCTATCATATAGCTGTCAGTGAATGGTGTTTAATCAAGTGTGGGTGCCTCCACACTCCCCTGTAGCAACTTACTGGCTCTATAGATTGAGTGCCTCCCCAGAATATTGAACACAAAATGAATAGAAAGCATATTTGTCCTTTCCTGGACTAAAAATAAAACTTTGATATAGATTAATGAAATTAACTATTCCAGAGCTATTTAATTCAAGATTATTAAGGCCCGTTTACACGAGCAAAACTGAATCAGATCTAGACTGGATCCAATCTACTTTAGGTACAGATAGGCCTTATGCTTACATGACATCTTGTGGATCTGGTCCAGTTATGGCTTGCTATCCAACTTACTTTTGTACCATTTTCAAAGTAGATCCAGCTTAGATCTGATCTCCTTTTATATTGTGTAAATGGTGAGATCAGATCCAAATGGTATGGCGTGAGAAAGGATTGTAATCAGAGGCAAAATACACGTGTGTAATTAATCAAACAAAAAAGTGCATCAGATCCAAAAGCATCATGTAAATGCAAATCCTATCCACACCAAAACTGGACCTGCTAGAACCGATCCAGTTTAGATCTGATACACATTTGGTTGTGCAAAACATAGCCTAAATTGCAAAGTTTCAAATTTCATACCCCTTGGGTTCAAGCCCCTAAACCACTTCAGGTGCTCAGGGTATTGCTCTTCAGGATATTTTTCACAGAGAGGTCTGATAATATGATGTTGTGTATGATTAGGTGCAGGTAACTTGCAAACCTGTGTTGTACTGGATTCACAGTAGTACTAGGTGCTTCTACACAAACATATGTAAGTACTTAACAATAACAAATAGGCAGATATGGATCAATGGTGCCTGCTGGTGGCACTTGAGAATGCCATTGAACATTAATAAGCACTGCAGATATCTCACATTTTAGCAGCAACATTGACTCCTTCTTTACAATCATATTCAGCAACCTAAGGTTGAGAAGTGGAATGCAAAATACAAGATACCTTAATGTCAAAAGTTTTTGCATAATATTGTAATCAAAATTATACTAAATTATGCCCTACCATATACAATTCAAAATCATAAATACTACCTCAGGTAAAATTGTTAACATTACAGTAAACTGTATTCAATGATACATTGGTTCATCTTACTGGGCCATGTTGCTTTCACACAAGTAGATAGTATCAACAACTACATTTATTACCAACCTTTAGTTTTTCTATTTCTGTCTGTGCATTTTGTTTTGCTTTTCCTACTGCACAGCCCATATATCCCTAGTCAAAAAAATTCAATATATGACATCCATTTGGTGACATAGGCCAATCTAACAATACAAACAAATGAAGTATATGAATACATGAGGGTCAAAGTACCTATGTTGATTGGTACCTGCTAATGATTTGATATAAGACAATGCAGTGGGTTTTTCTGTATGGAGCTGGAAACAATCTTTTTCAGAATATGCCCAAACATATGAGATATGAAGACAAGAGAACTGAGAAGAGAAGAATGTGAAAGTCTATAAGAGCCTAAGAGATAAAAGAGAGAACCTACGTAATGTCTATAGCAAGAAAATCTTTTATAAGGAGACAAGATGAAAGCAATAGCAAAGAGAGGATGAGGCATAGCATCTAAGTTACAAACATAACAGGAAGCTTTAAAGAGGTAATTTCTAAACATCTCAATTTCTTTCAATGTCAAAAAGTCTGGTACAATAATAAGTGGAAAATATTTATCTAGTGATTAATGATAACTGCTCTACTGCAAATAATCAAAATTTCAAACTCTACAAGTGTTTCCTACTGTGAAGATACAAATCAAGGTTCACAAATAAAGTTGAAGACTATAAAATTTACACTGAGCATACTAGAGATACACATACACAGTATAAATGACTTACATATGATACTCCAGATGGATCTATCATGTACAAACTAGGTCTACCATCCTCATAAGAACTAAGCATTACACTGCAACAAGAGGTAAATGGAAATGAATGTTTAACTAATTTCAAAAATTTTGAAAGAACAAAGAAACTGTTAAATGAATATACAAAAGATCAAACAGCAAAGCAACTATATAATGAATCAAAGCTCAAACCATAAAGAAACTGCTTAATGAATGTGATAAAGCAAGAATAATGTCAAAGATTTACTTCATACATGTGAAACATTTCCTACAAACCAAAATAATTATAATGCCTATGCCACATAAATATAAGTCATCAAAAACAAAAGTAATAAGAAATTAATGGGAGAGTTTGTTTTTCTGTGCCATTCAAATTGACCATAAGATACTTACCTACAACCAAATGGCCTGTATGCACTGTAAAGAGTATAGAGGTGCACATATCCTGACACTCTATCAACAAGATACTACAATGGAAGAAATGTGTGATTATTGACAAGCAGGAATCTATATGCAAAATACCATTTTCAGTATCAAACACATAAATATTCACAGAATTACACACACAGAGAAATGGACCAACTGCTACAAGTTCTCAAACTGTAACATCAACTTTGTATAGCACCTAATCAACTACCACTTTTTTCTTGATTGATTTACCTAAGCCCCCATAGCATATGACCATGTGATAGCCAATAGATAATTTCTATGACTATATAGCTGATGAGTTATGTAGAATATCAGGTCACTAAAGGATATATAAACTTTAAAGGACCCTGACAAAGATGGTAGTCCTTTTTCAAAGTAAGGATATCCTATTATAATTTCATATCCATTTCAAAACAATTTTGAATAAGGAAAGTATTTAAATATATTCTAAAATTAAATAGTCCAAAAAGGCCTTGAGAATTTCAAGTGACATAGTAAACTTCTATATTCTACTGCAATACATCAGCATCTCTCAGCTAACAAGCATAAGACAGCACCTTAAGTGGAATAGGAGAACCAAAAACAGCTCTATAGTCTGCTGCTTCTTCTCTTGCTATTTTCACAAGCTGTTAAATAAGGAAAATTAGTTCAATCACAATAATACAAAAAAGGAAGTAGTGCTAATTCAAAATGACCAAATTCTAAGACATTAATGAGCAATTTGTGGTAGTTCAAAATGACCAAGATTTTAACAAGAGAAGACAAAACAAATTACAATATGATTGTATGGGAAATTATAATTGATACCAAAAGAAATCAAAGACTCCAACACTCTATCTGAGTTCAAAAGGAAAATGAAACAATGGAATGGAAATTCTTGCACCCGCATGTTATGCAAAACTTTTGTTCAAAATGTAGGGTTTTTATAATTTTATAGTTTTTGTACTGTAGTTATTTTTTTAATTCTAAAAATTGTAAATAAGTGTTGGCATTAATTAGCCTTTAGCTATTATCTTATGTAGCCAACTGTAAACAAATTGTTCATGATAATAATAATAATAATAATAATAATCATAATAATAATTAAAGGGTATGCCCTCTAGTATTTCAGGACAAGTATTAATAAATCTGAGGAGTTCTTATATCAAGTTGAGCACTTAGCAAGAAAGATAGTCCTTAACAAGAGAAATAAGTTATTAATAAGATCCTTTTTGTGCAGAAATTTACTGCTCTTGAATGCAAACAGTAAGGTCACTCTAACTGATGCAAAAGATGTGCAGGCAGCCAATATTACATTTGGTTACTTCATATAGCAATCTGAGTATAGATCTAAACATACATTGATGACATTTCAGAAGTTTGCAAGCTAACAAGAACAAGCAACAACTTCTCCAAGTTGTCCTGCCTTGCCAAAAAGAAAAACCTATCCTCTGGTAGATTATTTCATAAGACCTTAGCAAAGAAATACAACAAATACAAAAGAATGCAAAGTACATGATATCGATAATCAAGACTTGCAAACACAGCATCATAAAATATGAGATTGATCTTACTCACAACAGTAGTATTGCAATCTACAGAATGGGGAATAACTATCATAAAAACTATGTATACAAGATCATTCACCCTCTAGAAGACTGACCAAAGTCTAAATTCTAAAGCTCATGAAATGTAGTAATATTAAATGCTCAATGATACCTGTCTAGCATCTGCCAAAAGACCTGCAATTGCCTGTCAATAAAATAGAATGTAATACTACACTGCAAAATAGACAAAATTGCTAAAAAATTTATAACTGCACACATATGAATTTAAATAGTGCTTTGTTATTTATGTCTGGTCAAGGATGAAATGTTTGTCTCTACAAGCAGTATGTGAGCTTTCTACAACTCACCACCAATTACATTAAAATACATGGTACCAGTAGCATCTTAAAGGACATGAAAAGTAAAATATCTGGCATACTCCAAGATTCAATGAAATTCTGATATTTATAATGTCAGTGGGTAAGATCTCACTCTTGCAGGTCGAGAAATATATAAACTTAGAGGTACTTGACTGAAAAAACATACCATTCCAACATGTTTATCAATAGTAAAAATGCGTTGAGCTGTTCCAGATTCATGCAGCTTTGATGTTATCAGTTTCTCTACTGCAAATATGACACCATCTTTGCACCTTATTGCAACTGCAGTACTAAAGTCAAATGACATTGTATATGATCAGCAACTGAGAAAGGCTACAGCTTTTTGTATCTTTATGGGTTGCTGACTGATACTAGACTAGATGAAGCCACACATTGCTTATTTGACTAGTATATGCTTATCTGATAGAATCACTTACAGCAAATGAAGGAGGAAGAAACAATTCCTCATAAAACAACAACAAATATTCATAGTTGCCAAGTCTCCCATATTCTGCTGGAGACCCCAGCATTTCAGTGTTATCTCCAGCTGACCTCCAGCAATGGCAAAAAGTTTTAAAACCTCCAGAATGCATTTCATTTCAAAAAACACCTAAAAATTGTTTGTCAGAGAATTTACTGAAATTTGGCAAGTCACATTGTTCAATCATCATCAGTCCCTTACTCTGAACTAATCATTCTTAGAACCATTGCTTTTCATGATTGCATTTAGATATTATTATGTACTGATGCTTTCCATAATAGCCACTAGGAAGTGATGGCATCAGCTCCACCCTACTTCTCAACTCTGACACAGTGCCATGCCCATTTCTCCAGCATTTTGATAACCATAACTTGGCAACTAAGCATACTTTCAATATATATATATATATATATATATATATATATATATATATATATATATATATATATATATACAAACTAAACCTAAGCCGCATCCACAATGTATATAAATTATATAAATAGAATAAACCACAAATATACTATCCTTTAAGTAAACGTTTCGATCAGAATCTTCATCAGTACTCATTGAGTACTGATGAAGATTCTGATCGAAACGTTTACTTAAAGGATAGTATATTTGTGGTTTATTCTATATATATATATATATATATATATATATATATATATATTACACAAGTAGATAGATACTATCACATTTAATAAATGTAGGAGATCAATCATCTACTGAAAACAATAAGTTCGTGCTGGATGGAATACCTGGTACAAGAAAACTGAGAAAAGGTATCATTTCACTATGAACAGTTATTATCTCACTAGGTGTAAAATGCTTGATGTCTCTTGTGAGATAATCAATTAGCCACTAGCTCTACTCAAACTATATTTCATCTTTTTCTATGTAAATAAATATGCACGCACAAAATTTCTATTTCAAAATGTTATGAACATTGAGGCCACTTTGTGAGACAAAAGAGTCCATGGTAAATCACTCACATAAATTGGTGTAGGCAGGCAATTGCTCTTTCAAACAACTTCTACTACTACTAGCATTACTTTGTATCCCTTTTACTAAGCTATGTCTATGGCTCTGTCTATGGCAATGTCCATGGTTTCAGGTTTTCTTAGATTGATTAACTTTTGTCATTGCCATTTTCTGTATGACTAGAATTTGTTCCATTTGCTTGTGCTTTATTGAAAAGCACTTGTTCATCAAAATGCAGCCAGCATGCTAAAAGTATTTCTAATAGTTGAGTTGGGCTCTCAATGCCTTCAAAGCTAAGCAAATTAAAATTTCTATAAGATTTTCTTTGAGAGCAAAGCAAATTTAATGAGGGTAATGGGTCACCTGATACAAATATTTATATGACAGCATGTACAGTCAAATGCAAAGGCATGTGGCAAACAACTGCAGATCCAATACTGCCAGCACAATTTATGGCAATTTCTACATACCTACTATTTTCAACAGCTTTTGTTGCATATTCAACTTGAAACACTCTTCCGTCAGGAGAGAACTGGTTTGCAGAGAGATCATACTAAAAGAGATATAGAAATGCTTACACAATAGCTCAAGAATTTCAGAACCTAAAGATGTTTGAATTTTCCAACTGTAGTTACTTTTTAGTTATTTTTCTTTCTGTATTTGCCCATGCAATATTCAGTGTATATTGCTCTCCATGGTATCATCATACTATTATTGAATAGCAATATAAGACAAATATAGTAGATTATAAGATGTATATACAAGTAAAAAACTTTCACAACTCAACTACACAATCTTGTTTTGAATTAAACATCAAGTAGGACAATGATACAACACTGATAAAATCACTTCAGGTATTCACACCAAAATGGGGATAGATTACAAGGTTAAAAGTAAACACTCACAATGATTTTAAAGAGAGTCAAAGTCAGTCCAAAACAACCTCTTTCTTATAAGAACACATCTGTATTTGTTCATTATAAATAAGTGTGCTTGAACTTTAATGATATATCTACTGTCTATAATACAGTGACTTTATAAGTCAAAGGACAACTAAAACCTGTTGTCTCAACATATGTTCCTTTAACCCCATTCAATCGATAGAGCTGTGATGGCCCCCCTGGTGTGAGCAGTCCTCTCTCACCAGCAGGTCCAGTGCATATTTTGATGGAGCTGTGATGGCTCCACTGTGCAAATTTGTTAAGAGAAGGGCAGTACCAGCAAAGGACTTCACCTTGAAAATGGATTTGAAAGAATGACCAGACAGCTCAGTGGTAGAGCACTTGACAATCAAAGTCAGGGGTTGCAAGTTCCAATTGCAATTGGGTCAGTTATTTTCTCATACTTTTACACAATGTTCTACCTATATGTCTGGTAAACTAACTTTCTTTTCTTCTACCAATAATAGGAAACCCATTGATGCCCAAACATTCAGCCTGGGTGCATTTCATGTAGTTAGGCCTGAATATGTCCAGCGTGAGCTTAGAAAAGTGCCTTGGCATACAAAGGAAAAATCTTGCTTCTTGGCATATCGGCAGCAGAACGTCCCTTAAGACGAATGACTTTTCAATTTCCTTGGCGTATCGCTGTCTTAATTTGTTGGAATCTTGAAAATAAATTTTTTTTTCTGTTATATCATTGTCCTCTTTAATTGTTTTCTGTACAATTTGCTGACACACAGCAAAAAACTTTGGCATACTGCTGGATCCACCATCTTTTAAATCATCCCCATTATGGCGTAGTATTAGAATATTGGAAATGTCCAGCATAGGATCAACATGGGATGCCCCTGGACATTCAGTAAGATCCCAAAAATGATTGATTGGATTGAGTGCCTAAAGAATTCATAAGTAACAACTTTAGACTTGATGTTATTTTACTTCACACTCCTGTGGGGATTTCCAATATAACATGCTTCATGTAACTAGGGAATTATCATACCAGTATCATATGCAAAAGTATCGTTCTAATAAGATCTATAGGCGCTGTATAGCCAAGTAGAGTGAGAATAATGCCTTCAATTTGAAAGAATTCCACAGTCATCTAGATTCTAGAGTCAAAAGGCATACGCGAGTGATGCACAGTCATCATTACACCACAAATTACAATTGTGATCGTATTCTGAGGCGAAGTCTAAGTCTATGCGCTATTACTCACCTGGTAAATTCTTATAGTAGAACGATAAAATATGACTTGAACTAGACATAGAGTATTGAATGTATGAGAATTGTCATTTGGTTTCCGAAGCATAACCGGTTTATCTTGTCATTAAAGTTATGCGCTAGTGTAACTGCAGAATGTATAGTCTACTGACAGAAGAACTTTCAAACTGTATTATGTAAAATGAGGTTCATATCACTGGAAGAACTATGAAAGCTTCACGCTTACATACCCCTGTTCCAATGGAGCTCATGTTTCTGTTGTCTTTTCCTCTTGCTGCAAGCCGTAGTGTTGTTTAGGAAAGAGCACTGATCAGTCGGTGAAGAAGAGTAGGCCTAACTCCACATTAAAACGAGGTTAGAATATCGCCCGGGCACTGAGCTGGGCAGCTCCAGTTATAGGGCCATGTGGGAATGAGTGGCCTAGTCCCTGCTTTTCCCAAAGCTGTCCCTTGTGATTTGTGCAAATTCACAAAGCAGGATATGAGTTCATTAGAAATAAAGCAAAAAATTGAAAGCAAAGCAGTATTGCTTGTTCCAATGTTTCGAGAGCAGTGCTCTTGAGTTCCCAATAAATTTAACACCTGCGTATAAATTTTGCGAAAAAATTCTACCAAGGACATCTTTATTCTTGACCTCAGTTAATCATTTTTTAGTGTGCAATGCACTCGAATATTAAATAACGTGAGAAACTGCGCTATTCATTTTGCTTAGAGCTGAAACGACTTGTGAAATCTATCCATAGCTGATCAGCCTGGGGTTGTTGTGAGTGACAGAAATGAATCAGATTACACAGACATCCCAAACTCTTACTGTGGCCGTGAGACTCTTGATGTAAGATTCAATCTCACCACTCCGCTGCCTGTCTTCATAATCTCAAGGTTTTATTAAAGCTATTTACAATCTTAGTGAATTATAGAACATGGGCGGAGAACTTTTGACTTTGCGAGAATAACTATATTGTTAAAATACACGTATTTTTTTATAAGAAAAAAGTTTATAAGAAAGTGAGGCTCAAATGGCCAAAATTTTAAGAAAATCCCAAGAAAATCACAAGGCTCAAGTTCAAGAAAATGCTAAGAAAATTACATTTCATCTTCTTTACTTGCCAGAAATTGATATTGGCTCATTTTTGCAAACTCTCTTACAAAGATCGAGACCTATGGTGGCCCAACAAATACAAAGTAGCCTGTTTCAGCCAGTTTTTTCCTTCAGAAGTTAAGAAAATCTTCAGAAAATCTCAGCCTCAAATTCGCGAAAAATTAAGAAAATTGAGCCTCAGGAAAAAAAGTGTTTTTCTTATAAAAAAGAAACGTGTAGTACTCCATATCCAAAGTTATCATCACTGGTTTGTTGCTTAAACTTTTGGTATGATGATGATTATAATTTATTTTCATATTGGAAATTATAAGCGCGTGTTGTTCAGCTAAGTTCCGTTGTGTCTAAGGGAAGCAAATTATTGATGAAAACAAGGGACTAATTGCGAGTGTTTGATTACTGATTACACTCTTGTTTTTTATATAAAGGGTGATTATATGACCAAATTCGAATCACACTCGTTGCATATTTCTACGTTAGAAAAGCTTTTATGATCATCTTTGATCTTGTAAATATGCTAAAATGCGCATCATATTTAAACTTGTAGTACTAGAATTCTCATCATAGTTGCGTTTTGAAGTAAGACCTTTTTGAACAGAAATAAAAAAGCTCTTTCTCTCATCATATTTTTTTCAAGGAACCCGACTTCCATGCCTCAGTTGAATATTCACTGGGTAGCCTCCTCCTCTTTTTTAACAATTTATTTAAAGTTGGTTAGCAGTCTAGCCTAAGTGTTACCAAATAAGCTAACTAATATCAGCTAAGATATAAAATCTAAAATAAATAAGGATCCTAAGATCTAACAGAATGTAAACGTAAACAACTATCATGATAATATGGTGAAAAAAGTAATACATACCAACTATTGAAAAGATAGGTATGATCTGAAAATGTCACTAATAAAATCTGGATTTTGGTTGGCCTTTGTTTAATTATCTCTATAATTAATCATAAGTAATTTCAAGCTATCTGGTATTGCTCTTCTCTTGAGTCCGTTTGGATCATTAATTTCAACTTTGCCATATGTATCAGGGTTCTTGAATGCACTTCCTTAATAGAAGACATAAAAGATACAGTTTACTCATCTGTTTGGCAGTCTTGCAGAAGCCTTATTTCTTAAAAAAATTTTCAAATACTATTTTGGATAATATATAAACCTTACCTCTTAATAAGCTTTCAAATTCTATATTTATCGGATTGGGATAAATCGAAGCGCACGATCTATATGCGGCTGTTTGAGAAGTTAATCTGCGACTCGAGGAACGTATCTAAGCTAATAGGATGACTAAAGAAAATTTTTCGTAAAATTAGAAAGGGGTAAAATTACTATCTTCTAGCCAATTTTACAAGTTGTTTGGTAGCAGATCTGCTAGTTATCGTCACTATTTTTAGCGATGCAAGAAAACTGTTTCCCTCAGCTGCTCTCAGACATCTGATTCTTACAACATGCTGCTCCTATCCAAGAGGAGCCTGGCAACCCCTGTACTATTTGGGACTTTTGTGGTTTCTTCTCCAGATGAATTATTTATTTACCTGGGAATATAAAGTTAAGAATGGAGCTGTCGAGTAATCAGCTACTGATTCTTTTACTGATCTTATACTGATCTTTTACTTCTTATACTGATCTGTTTTCGAAATTGCCATGTTTCGAGACATATGTCTTTCAGGAAAATTCTATAGACAATATCCAAGCAAGTTGAAATATCATTCCTACTTCTCTGAGAATCCCAAACCTTTAATAACCTCACATTAAATTAAAAGGCTGAATCACTTTCACGGACCGCGCACTAGAGGACTGGGCCGAGATTTGGGGTGAGAAATTTTTGGTTGTATACAAATACTTATGAATACGGCTTGTTGATTGTCAATATCGTTGGATATTTCACGTGTCTCTCATCGTCTTCATTTGTTATCTGCTATTATTTGTTGATATGTGATCTGGCTACCTTGGGAAGAGTGTTTTCTCAAAACTTTTACGAGTAATTTAGGCTCACAGCTCACAGAAGTAGTATCTTGCACTGTAGTGGCCTAAGCCTACCCAGTCGTATCGTAATAGTCAATGGAAACTGTGTTGTAGTTGGTTGCCGAAATAGCAACTACAGATTGAAATAGTGGAAGAAGAAGGACTTTAGTGAGTATAAAGATCTTTCTCAGAAATAGCCCTTGCCCAAGACCTTCCACGCTGCATCACTCCCATAGTAAACTTCTCAACTCATTAACGGGAAAGTTTGGATTTGTAAAATGAGAAGGGTATCTGGAAAGAATACAGCTTGGACCCTAGGTGAGAGTGATATAGTTTGTTCAGAGCATTTTGTTGATGGACCACTAACTGTTGAAAACTCAGATCCAACTTGGAATTTAAGATACATAGCTGGAGTGAAAAAGCAAAGAAAAGTTTTGGTATTTCAAACTGAGCTTCCAGCAACTGAGACAGTAGAAGAACTGAATTCAAGTATCTCCATGGATGTTATCTTGCTGAGGAGTCATCCTGTGTAAACTGTCCAAATATGGGAGCACAAAGTGCTGCTTTGCAGAGTGAAATTGAAATACTTAGAGCGGAACATTTTAAGCCAAGTTGATAAAGTATCACATACACTTTTAAAAGAAAAATCTGCAAGAAACCCATTTTAATGGGTGCATAGAAAACCTGATGCTAAAATGCAATTTTACACTGGCTTGCAAGCTGTGATTATATTTAACTTAATATTTAATATATATAGCCTAGCCTGCCAACAATAATATATTGGAAAGGAAAGCAAACTCAGTCACCATCAAAAAGTAAGTTCTCTAGGAGACAACATAGAGTAACCCATAGAGATCAGTTTCCAATGGTTCTTATGTGGATTAGACTTGGCATTTTCAATGAGGATTTAGCAGATAGATTTTGTTTTTCCTCTTGTGTATGCTCAAAGACATTTACCACATGGATCAAAATGTTGGCAAGCTTAAATGGGAATGCTCTCTTTTTCTGGCTTCCAAGGGGCCTAATTCAATCAAATTTGCCTTCTGCACCCAAAAAGTTTAGCCCAAAAACAAGATGCATAATAGACTGCACTGAGATTTTGTATTGAAAGATAAAGGTTTTTGCATGTTAAAGAATGAACTTGGTCAGATTATAAGAATCACAACACAGGTAGATTTCTAATTGTAATGTCCCCAAATGGCTACATCATAGTCTTATTTTGATTTTATAATTATTGCTCTATGAATATGTCGCCTGGGCTAGAGTAGAGTCTCAAATGATGGCAGCAGACTGTGAAAAGACAAAGCTAATTTCAGAATTCATGTTGAACTTGCCATTAATAGAATAAAAGAATTCAAGATAGTTAAAAATGCATTGCCAATAAATGCATTACCATTAGTAGAAGGCATTATGAAGCTGTGTAGCAATACGCAATATTCAAGTACCATTAATTAAAAGTTGAGAGAGAACTAACTAAAAGAAGTTATACTATTCACAAATTAGATGTTAAGTGCAAAAGATGAAACAGGCTTTATACTTATTAAAGCTCAGGAAGCCAAGTGATAAGAATAGTTTAACATATTATGGAATAGTATATATGATAGTGAAATATAGTATAATATAGCATAGTACAGTATAATATTGCATAGTGTAGTATAGCATAGTATAGTATGTTTTAGAAATGTTATATGATTAACATGGTTATATACATTTACATACACTTCTTTGCTGAGTGTCTGATTTCCAAATTTATGAAAATACTGAAGGAACATAATGGACTAATGTAAAATTCTTCTGAATTCCTTTCCAACTATAGCCAGTGCTCTCTATCAAATTCCAACTTGTCAAGAAAATAGCTATGGTCATTACTGGCAAGTTCATTAGGATGAAAACTATGACTTAAATCTGCCCATGTACAGTGTAACTGGCGAGTATCTAACCCAACCCTGATCCAATTTGCACGGCTCTGGAATCATATGGCTGCCATCCACATACAGTTTTTTCACAATGTCTAGCAATATCTGCTTGGACTTCCTCAGCTGTTGTATTCTTCCTTCTTTCCACTAATTTTCAATCCCCGAAGATGTAAGAAGCCCTTCAATTCATCAACTTTCTTTGTAGATATCGTTGCCAAATCCATGTTGCTCGATTAGGCCTATTACCCAACGCAGCTTATCTATTTCTGTGAGCTGTGAGCCTAAATTACTCGTAAAAGTTTTGAGAAAACACTCTTCCCAAGGTAGCCAGATCACATATTAGCAAATAATAGCAGATAACAAATGAAAAGGACGAGAGACACGCGAAATATCCTACGATAGTCACAATCAGCAAGCCGTAGTCATAGGTATTTGTCTACAAGAAAAAATTTCTTTCACCCCAAATCTCGGCCCAGTCCTCTAGTGCGCGGTCGGTGAAAGTGGTGTATAAACCCATAATGAAAATACAAATGAGAATAAGGTGTCTTATGTTTGCTCTCCAAGTCACACCCTGCACAAAAGTGACGGAAAGACTTTTCCTTTCATTCAGGGCCTTTTGTAAAATACAAACTGGGGGAGGGCAAATGCCCCCAGTTCTCAACTTTGCCCCCCGAGTGAAGAGGTTTGACCCCAGAAAAATATCCCTTTTTGTATAGTTTCTCAGCTATGTTGTCAAACAACTACTGCTGCCATCGTGTTGCAATGAATGGGACCCCAAGAGTTTCATCGGCAAAAGATTGAAACACAATAACATTTTTGCACAACATTAGGAATCTGTGAAATACACGAACATAACGATATTGTAACAATTACAAAACTAGAGGTTTCATCTTCAAATTTTTTTGCGCCAATACTTGACATTTATTAATATTGTTTCAATATATCACACAGTCTTGATATTTGCCTGGAATTAATCATATGTCCTTAGCTTGCTTTCCTAGTATCACGCCCCTTTTTGAGAGTTTGCCCCTCCAGTAAAAATATGTTTGCCCCATACGTTATTTGTTCACTAATATGTTCACAATAATGAACTCGGGTATATTTCTTCTAATCCAACTGATATATCAAGGAAAAACAGTCCATTCCAATCCGTTAGAAACAGAATCTCTAAATGAATTCAATGTATGTTTCAGAAATAACCATTCGGGCAACTAGATCTAATGAAAAAAGCTCGATATATGTGGAATAAATGACACAAGATCTGAATCAGAGGACCCATTCGTGGATCTTAATTCAGTTGAAGATGAACAAGATGCAAACTACTAGAACCGTGATTTTGAGATAGGGATATTTTAAGAAATTTGTTGGTCCCATTTGCATTTGTCCGAAATTTCTGTCCCAAATAGTTTGAAATCCCCAAAGTTTGGTTCGAAAACTTTTTTTCGAAAATTAAACCGTCCGAAGTTTTTTGGGCATTAATGTAGATGTTTGAGTTTGATTTAGGTTTGAATTGTTGAGTATGAAAAGTCTTCAATAGTACAAAGTTAATGCTTTTTATGAATGTAACTTACTTTGCATTATTTGGATTTCAAGGGAGGGGTTTATTAGCGTTTTGTGTCTACAAAGGGTGGCTTATTGGATTGGGGGTGTTAATTGAGAGGGGGGCTTGAAAGAGAAATCATGGTTTAGTTCTGACCACTGATCAGTGCTTCTGACATTATGTATGTTTGTACATGACATGACATGTGATCTGTTTGGAAAGGCCAAGGATGAAGCATGATGGGAAGGGAGGATTGCCGGTCTTAAGCGTTATTGTGATGGCCTGGCTGGTACAGAAGTGTAGAGTGAGGTAGAAAATGGCAACATACAAGTGGTTAAGTAACCAGCTGACAGTAAAGCAGCTAATAAGTGGGGTTAGCTCTCGTATCTACAACCGCCAGGTTTATATCATTTTTTGAAATAATTTGCTTTGTGGTTTACTTGAATGAACAAATTTCGGTACGGATTAATAGCTTAGGCCCTTGCCTTGCAACTGTGACAAATTTGTCTCTCTGTGCCACTTTAAATACTAAAATAACATAAATTGTCTAGATGAACTCCTAGTAGTCCTTAGTGACTATCGGAGTTCCTGTTATAGCCTGTCGGCATGATTATATCCACTATCAATGATCGTAACAGCTAGCCCAGTTAAGCTGGAATAACTCCAATACGTGCCACTCTCATAGCTTAGACAGGAGCAAAGCCTTCCATCTGTACAACTTACTGCTTATTCATCTTTTATTTAAAATTTCAAGAACGACTGGAATACATTAATTGTGGGAAGTGATACTTATGTATGTAGGCCTATTTGCATGTTTGGTAGAGAATCATAATTAAAAATGGGTAAGCTACAGGATTGGGGGGATATCGAGTAAGGACAACAGTATCCACAACATAGCCATATGCAGATATGTATCACAGTTGATTGATGAGATTTAAGCTTCTCAGGATTTTGTACCAAAAGAACAGAAGTGAATATATTACTGAAGAAGTTCTTGTCAGTTTAAATACTGTTATGAATGTAAATTTCCAAGCTGAATACAGACTTTTTTCTACAATAGATCATCTTCCCAGTTTTTAAAGGAACTAGGCATTTTTCAAAGTTTGGTAAGTGATCTATTTGTGGTTGCCAGTCATTGTAATTCCTTCACAGGCCCTGATGAACATTTAATGTTGAAAAGCTCTTGATATGTATGATATCTTTTTGTATATTGAATATGAAGAAAGATCTATATTGGCACATGAATTCTTGCTTTATAAAAGCTTCTTTGCTATATATCGTTTCTTTTTGCTTCAGTTAACATATATAGATGGTAAGCCTTTCCATAGTTCAATATACATCCATAATGTATCAGGAAGTAGATTAAGCACAGCAACAACATCTTAGAGTTTATGTGTGTCACTTGATTTATTTTGAATTCTGTTTTAGTTCAATCAAAATCACCTATTCAAAATATAATCAAAAGGTTAGTCTATTCATAGGTATTGGGTCATTCCATGTAAAAGAAGGACAGTGTCTACACCCACCCTCTCCGATTTTGTTGAAATTCACACCATTGATACATATCATCAAGACTAGAACAGATGCGCAATTTCAGCTATAAAACCTTTCTCCTTCCAAAGTTATCGCATTTTGTAGTTTAGGCCTAAATGCTCATTTTTCACTCGCAGCAGCCATTATGGATTTCTATACAGAAGCAAAATCTCGTTTTATTTATGACTGACAAAAGATACAAACTTGAAATTTGAGGTGTAGATACTTAAAAGATTCATATATTCAAAATTGTAATAAATATTAACATATTTTGCTTCTAACTATCCCGATTACCCAATTAACTTTTACCTACCAATTTGATTTGTAAAATTAGTATCGTTAAGAAATTGAGCTGTAACTTTTCTCGCCCAACTTGTACCACGACCAAACATTCAGAAAGTACTCTCAATATAACCATAAACAAACAGTTATAATTTGGGTTTGGTCCTCTTAAGGCTTCGGAAATTATGGGCAATTGAATGTGAACTTTTTCAAAACGTCATTTCGCGCGGTTTATTTCAGCGCTTAAGACTTTCTCAACGTTAGTTTACCAATAAGTACAATTATAAAAGTAAATAGCATGCAGCATCAAAGGTTATTTAATTTCAATCGTATCACGGAAGGAGCTCCGTCAGTTTTGGAGATGTTTCAGTTGACAGTCCATACTGGCGGGTGCTAACATATGCTGCAATCTGTTGCAAGAAATCCGCAGATTTAGGATGTGTATCTTCTGTGGCTCGATGGTCTACAATCTAACTTTTTTCGAGCAAAAAGTCATGTCGACAGCCAGCATTCTTCTAGTGTTTCTAGTATCAGTCAACATGAAAGCCAAAAGTAAGAAATAATAAATTAATTTGACTCTATTCAAATTACACATATGAAAGATATCTATAAAAATTTGGGGCCACCTAAGCCTCATATAATTTGAAAGGTTGTCAGTTGCTTGCTTGAAGATTAAATACAGAATGAAAAAATTATTTCCAAGAATGTTCGATGGATTATTTCAAACAAGGTAAATGGGTTCAAGATCTTTACATGGCGCAAATCCTCGAATACGCACCCAGTGGGCTCGACACTTTTCTTCATTTTGGATGGGGCTGGCCAGAGGACGCTTTTACGAGTGGGGTGCAATTCATGGTTTACCCTAATTCACCGTCTATATCTACCCTTTAATGTTAATTCACCAGAGTTCTCAGGAGTCTGGAGAACTTGGAAAACCTGGAAAGGCCAGTGAATTTTTCCTGGGCAAGACATTTTTCATGCGCTTGTTGTCTTTCCTCCTTCATTGTTAATAACTATAGCAAATTATTGCCTTGGTATGCTAAAAAATCGCTGGCAAAGATAGGAGAAGGTCATAGAACTTCTAAACTATTTGTTCAGGAAAACCTGGAAAAGTCTAGGTATTTTTTGAAATATGTCCTGAGAACCCTGATTCACTGCAAACATCAACTAACAGGACATATAGCAAGAGAAAGCTGGATCAAATAAGTTTTGAAGTTCAGTAGAAGTTGTGTGCTCTCGAAGCTGATCAAAATCAGTTGATCATCTAGTGATTTAAACCTCATAAGAGCCCTAGGAAACCATAGGAAATAATATGGCGTATTTCATAATCTGTATGAACAAGAAATTGAAAGCACCAAGTACTAGCATTGATCCCAAGATTGTGAAAGTTAAGAAGAGCTTGGCAAGAGTTTCATCTTCTACGGCCAACACCAAAATAGGTGAAATCAGCAGCCCATCGCTTGTTTGCTATATATATAGTGGTGACAAAAACTCAAGGCACCTTCCCGACAAAAAGACTGTATAACTGTTCATAAGAATGAATGTGTTTGGGGCAGCCCATATTGCACAATCTAAAACAGCTATAAGCATCACTTATACAAGGTTACCCAGAAGAAACTTAGGTTCTCCAATGTTGCCAGTTTGAAACAGAAAATTGTTTGTTTCAGCAGGCCCTAAAAGCATACCTTCACTTTGTATCTATAATTATAAAGACTTTTGCAGTTCACAGACTTGCAGTTCTTAAAGTTCCTTTGTTTAGGACTCTTTTGGCCACATAGTAGAAATACTAGATCCCTACTAATTATTAACTTTATCTCCACACTCAGTACCTTGACAACAGTAATGAAGCAGGAAGAATTGATATTCCGAAGTTTGCCATAAATTGTTGCAAAAGCAATTACTACAGGGATTTCACACAATGCAAGCAGATTTGACTGCAATGACTGGAACCAGCCTCATATTCTCAATTGTTTTACAGTAATACAATGTTCATAAGCTTTAAAAATTCCTTAGGGATTCTGTCTTTGGTAGCAAAGTCCTAATTCCTCTGGCACTTTTACATGAAGGATCGTCCTTTAGTAGTTTCTTATAAAAAATGCGTAGGTGATGTGTTGCTGTGATAGTCTTGAATTGGAAGCAGAGGTAGACTGGCATGGGATGCTGGGTTGCGATCGCACGCCCGGGCCCACCCTGCCTATTATCTTTGCTAGCCCCCTATTATCTGTAGCAAATTTGTTCATCCTTGTTCCACTACTTGAAAGTTAAGGAAAATACATTATTACCACGCGCAATGCAGACCTCTTTCGTAAAGTAGCTCCCCTGGGAAAGAGCTGCCAATCCACCCTGATGGGAAGGAGTCGCTTCTGACATTAGCTAAAAATGGCGAGGAGTCATTTCTAAGATTATGCATATATAGTATCATCATCCAATGGGTAGCTAATAATGACCTATGCTTGGTGCCTTGAGTGCAAACTGGCAGTTGTAGAGTTAGGGGCCATCAAAACCAAATTCTTTTGGCGCCCGCCAGTATAAACTGTCAACTGAAACATCTCCAAAACTGACGGAGTTCCTTCCGTGATACGATTGAAATTAAATAACCTTTGATGCTGCATGCTATTTACTTTTATAATTGTACTTATTGGTAAACTAACGTTGAGAAAGTCTTAAGCGCTGAAATAAACCGCGCGAAATGACGTTTTGAAAAAGTTCACATTCAATTGCCCATAATTTCCGAAGCCTTAAGAGGACCAAACCCAAATTATAACTGTTTGTTTATGGTTATATTGAGAGTACTTTCTGAATGTTTGGTCGTGGTACAAGTTGGGCGAGAAAAGTTACAGCTCAATTTCTTAACGATACTAATTTTACAAATCAAATTGGTAGGTAAAGGTTAATTGGGTAATCGGGATAGTTAGAAGCAAAATATGTTAATATTTATTACAATTTTGAATATATGAATCTTTTAAGTATCTACACCTCAAATTTCAAGTTTGTATCTTTTGTCAGTCATAAATAAAACGAGATTTTGCTTCTGTATAGAAATCCATAATGGCTGCTGCGAGTGACAAATGAGCATTTAGGCCTAAACTACAAAATGCCATAACTTTGGAAGGAGAAAGGTTTTATAGCTGAAATTGCGCATCTGTTCTAGTCTTGATGATACGCATCAATGGTGTGAATTTCAACAAAATCGGAGAGGGTGGGTGTAGAATTTGCTTTTTTTGTCCCACTTTTATATGGAATGACCCTATTCTCTTAGATATTGTTTTGAAATGTTGAATAGTCAACATGAAAATTATGAAATTGAGCAATTAAAGATCTAGCTTGATTTTACTTCTTCAACAGATTCTTGATTGCTTGATGCCATCACTTTGGGCCCATTATTACTATATATTTGCTTTTTACTCAATTTTCTATTGCCCAATCCCATTCTCTGCATGGAACACAAAATATGAATTAGAAATGAGAGAGTGAGTTAGTGAGTATATGAGATAAAAATATCAAGAACTTTGGGGTTCTTCTTCTGGATATTATATGTATATACTTAAATGTAGATTTCTCTTGAAGTCATTCACTTCATGAAACAGCCCTATTTAACATAACTGGATAACACTGGATTTGAGATCAACTCTCCTATAACTGCCACAAGTGGATAACTATTTATTTGTGTAGCAACTTTAAATTCTCTGTTATATTAACCAGCATATTTGAATTTTGAAATAATTTTATGATTCAAGCAATAAATTTGTTGTATTTTTTAGTTCAAACAGCATAGTATCAAGCTTACACTCACAGGAAAGATATATTACAACATCATCCTTACTTGGTATGCTTCAGTGCTAAAAATTCAACCCTGATCTGTGATAATTGTGCATTTTCTGCTTTACAGTTTTAGTGAGTTGTGCATTTCTAGGGCCTTAAAGTTAACCTTTGGGAATGAAAATGACAACCATTGTATAGAAGTAAAGGTGGCCTCAGCTTTGTGGTATTCATTTGCAAACATTTGAATTGAGTGGTCACTAACCTTGTATTAGTCCAGGCATGAAATTAGATAGAAATCATAAAAGAATCCAGAATGGTCCAAACATGAAAGAGTATTTGTTGCTCATGATATACAGAATGTTGTTTAAAATACAATCTTTTAAGAATGATATCTGACCCCATGTACATTTTTGCCAGTGGAATACCTGAGTAGATTTTCCTAGTGTTGACCCATAACTTTTAATTGTCATCTGTGATAATATTAGTGGAGTGAATTGCAGATTGAATAGGTATTCTTTACATTGAATACAAGCACTAATTCTGCTTGTTTGATTGTTTTTGTATAACTGAATGTTAGACACTCCTATCTCTAGCTGCAGATTATGAGATTGTACACACTCCACCATTTGCTGAATCAATTACTGAAGGAGATGTTAGGTGGGAGAAAGGTGAATTGATCCCATATTGCTTGTGCTATAATTTGTATATGACTTTAGTACTGAATGAATCTCTAGAATGAGTCTGAAATCCAGCTTTGCACTTGGTTTTATTTTATGTTTCCAGTATGAGACCAAGTACATATTTATGTATAGTTGGGCAGTACTTTGTGATTATATTGTTACAATAGTTAATATGCAGAACTGATAATCAGTATAACAAGTTGCAGATTCAGATATCTTCACTTTCCTATCTGCAACTTTTATTCTAGTGCATATCATTACCTTCTACTATGGTTCAATATTAGGTTGAGTGAATTAGTTTACTTCATAGGCTTATCTTTGTTGTAGGAGTTGGTGATACAGTGACTGAAGATGAGGTTGTCGGTGAAATTGAAACAGACAAGGTATTGTGTAGGCTGTAGTTCTGTACTGAATGATTTAGGGCATATGTATTTGCTTCTAGTTAGAGGTGCAATCTGTATAGCACCGCATATAAAAGTTTTTTGAATGAATTAATTGTTTATGTCCATATCCTCTATTGACCCAGAAGCAGGTCTTCTACCAGCAGGCTCATGGATCTGTTACATACATACATACATAATAATAACATAATAATAATATACCATATTTATACAGGATAACCTTTTCAGTAAAAATATTACTGCTATCACTAAGGGTCCTGTTAAAATTAAAGGTTGTAAAGTAAAAGGTTAAAAATTATGAGAAATTGAAGTTAAAACTAGAAAAATCAACAGGGTTAAAATTACAATATATACAGAAATCGCTAAAAATCTAAGTTTGTGTCCTTGCTGGATGCTTTAAATCTCAAAAGTGATTTTTCAATTTGCAAGCTATTGGGCAAGATATTAAAAATCTTTGCACCCTGGAATGAGTTACGCCTAGTTTCTGTCCTAACTTTTGGGATAACTAAACTTTTCTTGCTTTTGCAGGTGTTCACTTTGTGATTCTGCCTTGTGAAATAATTTCCAGACGCTTTTGGTGCTATGCTGTTTAAGCATTTAAAAACTTCTAATGCACATAATCTGTTTCAAATATGGTTTACCCCAGGAAGCTTGATATCATTTTTCCTTTTTCCATTGATGATACGAATTGCTCTGTCTTGAAAGGTCTTAAATCTTTGTTTTTTCAATTGGGTCATGCCAACGAAAATATTTGAACAGTAAAGCATGACAGGGAGGATCATCACTTTATAAATCATATATTAATTATATACACATATATTAATTATATATACATACATATGTATATATATATACTTACATATATATATATATATGTGTGTGTGTGTGTGTGTGTGTGTGTGTGTGTGTGTGTGTGTGTGTGTGTGTGTGTGTGTGTGTGTGTGTGTGTGTGTGTGTGTGTGTGTGTGTGTGCAGGCCTTCCTGGGAGAGGCGTGTGATCACACGCACACATGCACGCACTGGTACATGCCTCACAACACTGGGAAGTGCAATTAATCGCCACGCAATTAATCATAAAAAATCAGTTGTTATTTACCATAGCACCAGGAATTAGTAATCATGGATTAGAACAATTGATAAGTCTAAACGATAAGTCTAGGATTAGACTAAAGCCAATTGTTACTTAAATAGTTTTCCTCAGTACACTAGATCTGTGTACTTTTTACAGACATAAGAGTTGAGTTGAACATTTCTGTAAGAAAAATTATGTTTTGTTCTCTTATTTTATCTCATTTTATGAGGCCCATGCAACTTTGAAAGTAGACAGTCTGCTCAAAAGATATTGTTGAATATGTTTTTTGGTGATGTATAAACTGTTTAGGAGTACAAGGCTTGGCTATAAATAAATTCTGTTTATATGGGCAAACACAGGACACATTGTAAATACTAATAGAAATAAACCAGGGTTTCTTTCAATTATTTAGACTTGGTAAAACTTCCCTTGCTGTAGTTAAAACCACATATGTTCTTCATAAAAGTTTCATTTGAAAAGTGAAGAAATGACTTAAGAAATGAGTTTCTTTATGGCTCTATATATTCTGTAATAGAAATTTTGTACAAATAAGACAAAATACTATGCCATAGTCTAGGGGTGTGAAATGCCACACGTGGTAATCTATACTTTTAACAAAGCTTCTTTTTGTGTGAACATGAAAGTTCTAAGCCATCCCCTCTTCTATTCTCCTGTCAGCAGGTAGCCACAGCTGCCATCATTCCACTAGGGATTTTCACATAAAGACTGTTGTCGTGACTGATTTCCATTTTATTCTTTGTAATAATTATATTCCTTATATCTTGTTAGCAAATTTGTTTGGAATAGAACTTTCTCAAAATGAACTTGCTTCCAGTTGTCATGTCACATTTATATAGATACATTCAAATATGTATATAAATATGTTTGTATATGTTTATGTATACAGTGCACTATTTTTTTCTGTCAGACAAGTATTCCAATCACTGCAAGTGCTGCTGGAGTCATAGTTGAACTCTTTGTTGAAGATGGAGAGAAAGTAGAGAAAGGAGATAAGCTATTTAAAATAGAAGTTGGAGGTGCTTTGCTTTGAATGATATATACTGTCTCTGAAATTATGAATTTATTATTCTGTACTATTTAGCTTATATCAGCTTTATTGTTTGTGCTTATATTTTCAAAGATTTGGACACATTAATGCAAAGAAGCAGCTTTTAATATGATGCATTTATTTCTACACCAGTTATGATAAATGTAGTGACCTTTGGTTCTGAATTTGTATTTCAGATACTGTATAGTCTTTCTCTGTATAAAATATCCCTTTTCTTTTTATATACATGGATACCATATATACTATATTTTAGTTTTTGATGCTTGCTACTGTGGTTTGTCATATATATACTTAAGGAAACACTGCCACCTGATAGTTTGTTTTGATTACAATGTTGTTTTCAATGAACTGTCATTTTAAGCTTCTGATGGAGGACAGGCTGCTGTAACAAAAGCAGAAGAACCAGATTCAGTTCCAGAACCAGTTGTGACAGAGGCACAGTCTCCTGAGCCAATACGGCAAGCTGCTCCATCAACTCCTCCACAAGGTACACATTAGGATCTTCTGTTTTTTTACGTATTTGTTCCGTCAATAATATCCCTATGCACATTATTGTGTCAGCAAGGGCATATCTTTGTTTTGTCACCTGTGGATAGTCAAAGTCCTAGGAGATAAACTCATAGTTTACTTCAGAAAGGCAAATCTAATACTTTTCTCTCATGTTCATCCAATTTTTGAAAATGTAATCTAGTGATTTATTTCATGTTGACATCCTTTAACATGTTTGGTTTATATTATGGTAGGCTCATTTCAGTCACTAGGTTTACAATGTATACATTGAAGAGCACCAATATTACAACCATTCAGTGCACATTTAGTCATGCTCACCTTTTCAGAGATAATTTTCATTTTTATCTCAGGAATAAGTTTCATGTATGTGCTTTGTTTGGTATGTTCTATTGCATATTGAATTATAGCTTGTATTGGATGCTATTACCAGCAATAGTAGGATTGTTTACTTTGCCACCTTTTTGTCAAATGGTGGTTAGTTACTGTATTGGTTTTTACCTGCAGAGGCTGTGAAACCCTCTGGACCAATGAAAATGACCATGCCAACACCACCCCCACCCCCTCCTGCAAGTCAACTTCCAGTTCACAGTGTCAAACAAACTGACGCTAAGGTTGCACCAGAGAGGCTTGGTGGATCACGACAAGAAACAAGGGTATGCATGAACTTTTCTTCATTCATTTTATCATTTACTTTTGTATATAAATATTATACAGTCTCATGTATGCTTAATGTCACAGGAATGTATCGCAAGAATTGAGAAATTGTGTAGTATTTGCAGTTGGCTAGAATACTGGATGGGAAAATAAGTCCTTCAGTGGGTCATGCTTAGGTTGAGCTTGAAATTCTTTTGTAAATTAGTAATTTATCTGATGTGCATACAAAAGCTAGCTTTGTGTTGCAATTGATTTTGGCACCTTACCTTTTCTTGTGAGACAAGTGCTGCTTTGATTAGTGGTAATTGTTTGACATTATGCATCTGAACTTGAAACTGGACTGCTTCTTGGAATTTTGGTGTAGCATATTTGGTTTTGACAGGGTTATATTCGGTTGCCCAGAGTTTCATAGAATGACCTGTCCACATTCGATTAGTTGCAGAGAAACCAATTATTTGTCCATCTTTCTTTGTTTGACAGTTGTGGACTTACAAAGTTCAATACTGTGAATGACCGATTAAGTGCCGCGGCGCTTAATACAGTTCTTAGATTTCTCGGTGCGGCGGTTATTCGACTGCGGCGCTTATTTCACAGATTATTTCATAGAACGATTAAATGTTCTAGTTTGAAGCTAGAACTAAATACTGTTTGAAAGTGATCGCTACAACTTTTGCTTTAAAAAAAATTTACCAGAACGAGATTTATTTCTATCAAGGCTATTCTGCTCATTTTGAAGGAAGAACTCAATTTCTGAAACGTGACACAAAATAGAAATGTACCTACAGTACACTTATTCAGCGTCAGTCACTCGGTCAATTTCATTGTAAGAATAAAAGATCACATTTGATCTTCGCGAACAAATACTGGTCTTGTTATTTACTGTTTTGGTGAGGTGTCGATAAAAATCTTCCTTAGTGTATTTATTAAGTCACCGTATTGGCACCGCAGCGCTTATTGGACTGCGGCGCTTATTTACTTATATCTATTAAAATGTGCGGCGCTTAATCGATCATTTACGGTATGCGGTTTTGCTTCTTAGGGGGGGGGGGCAGTGACGGCAATATTTGAGGAAAGTAGTTTATCAAGTGTATCTGACTTGTTTGTAAAATAAACCAGTACTTTCAGCACTAAGTCGCCTATACTGCTAATCAGTTTCAGCCCAAGTAGTGGTTGTCAGTACCTTTTGTATTTCTATTTAGGTGAAGATGTCAAGGATGCGCCTTAGGATAGCCCAAAGACTGAAGGATGCCCAAAATGTTAATGCAATGCTCACTACGTTTAATGAAGTTGATATGAGGTAATATTTTGTTTGGACAGATTGCATGTTTTTCTTCCATCATTATAATCGTGATTCTACCCGACTAACTTATTGCACAAATAATAGAGCAAACAGGGCATGTTTCCATGCACATTGCTATGATATATTGTTGTTTTCCTTTCATCATTTCATGCACTGCTGGATGCAAAGAAGCAGTTCAGTATTGATCCAAAGATCTTTTCAGCTTAATATATTTATGCACATATTTCGATGAATATTGCCATTTACTTTGTCCATTAAGTAAGTTAAGTTCTCCAGCATATAGTTATGCCTCATTTCCGCCCTCCCTGTACAGGATGTTTTGGTGTTACTGTTTATTAGTTCATGTGGATGTTATTTCACTTCATATCAGTTGTTTGAGAATTCTTGGATAGCCCAATCATGGATACATAAATACTTTCTGTTACTACCATGACGCTGAGTATTATTATGAGTGGTGGTTGTATCCATATTTGAAGGGCCCAGCTTTGGCATATGAAATATTGACCCAGAATATCTTTTGAGGATACTTTGTCATGTATATCACTGTTTCCTTTAGTAATATAATGGACTTTCGTTCGAAACACAAGGATGCATTCTTGAAGAACCATGGCTTGAAACTTGGCTTCATGTCAGCATTTACAAAGGCAGCAAGCTATGCTTTGCAGTCGATGCCTGTTGTAAATGCAGGTAAGTCAATGTTTTCCTAAATTGTCAAAAGGTATTTTGTTTCAGAAGCATATTCTGTAATGTATAAAGTCTAGAGCGATAGATCCAGAGATGCTAAAAGCTTGTATAAGCAACGTGGGTCACAAAATGATATCCATCCCTTGATTAATGTTTTCATCTGTCTCTTAACCAATAATTTAGCTCGAATGCTGATACGTGCAGCATATTGTTAATTGCAATATGTCTTTAGAAGAGGGAAGCTTTCCTTCATGTTATTCCTATTTGTTTATGGTCATCCATTTGGAGTGTTTAGCAACTGGCTACAAAACAAAGACGCATTGTGTGTAATAGGGCATGATTATTTCTAGCAATTGAAACTTTGGAAACGCCATTAGATTCTGAACTTGTGACTTTAACCTTTCGACGTGCGTCCTTTGGTATTTAGACTGATTTCTACTTTCAGTAATTGAAGATGACCATATTGTATATCGCGACTATGTTGATATCAGTGTTGCTGTGGCTACACCGAAGGTAAAACTCTTCACCTAACTGTCTGTCATTTGCTGTTGCTCAATTATTCTTTTCCAGTTTATTTGCCTGAGGTAGCAGAGCTCTTCCTTGTTTGTATTTATATACAGGTTTTTTATATGTTGCTCTTTTCATTATTTTTGAAAGACTTGTTGCATGGCTGGGTACTATTTGAGATATCTGATCAGATTAGAGAAATAGTCTTTTTATCATCTTAAGATTTTGTTTGCAAATGTTTGTTGTGGAGGACGCAAAGGAGGACATTCTTAAGGTACTCCGAAAAATTCCTGCAAGATTTAAGTGTCTGTTGATTTAAGATTTTGGTCGACCATGATATTCTCTGCAAAAAACTTGACCATTATGGTGTTCAGCAGCGGGAGCTGTCTTGGTTTAGGTCTTATTTATCCAATCGCAAGCAATTCTGCAGGGTTAATGGTGTTGACTCAAATGTCGGGGAAATAGAAATGGGTGTTTCACAGGGCTCATGCCTTGGTCCTCTTCTATTCCTGATCTATATCAATGATCTTCCCCAAGCCGTCCAACATTTCTCTGTGACTATGTATGCTGATGATACCAGTCTTTGTTATCAATCTCGCGATTTGACTCAGCTGAATGAGGCTATAAATAGCGATCTCAAGAAATTGGAGACTTGGTTGCAAGGCAATAAGCTGTCATTGAATGTGGCAAAAACTCATTCAATGCTCATATCTACCAAGCAGAAAGGCAGCTCTCTTAGAAGTCGAAATGAAGCCTTGGAACTGAAGATACATGACAATGAACTCGTTGTTGTTCAAAAGACAAAGTACCTCGGAGTGCAAATTGATTGCTCTTTAGATTGGAAAGTGCAAATCAATGCGGTTGCTACAAAGGTCTCCAGGGCGATTTGCTTTTTGAGACATGCTAAATCCTTTCTGCCTAAGGCTAGTTTGAAAACTCTTTACACTGGTATTGTTGAGCCCCACTTTCGATACTGTTGTTCTGTCTGGGGTTGTGCTGGGTCTTCAAACATCAACCAGCTACAAAAACTTCAAAATCGTACTGCTAGGATCATAACAAATAGCAGCTTTGACACCCCAAGGAGACCACTTATTGCTGAGTTGG
Source organism: Mastigias papua (assembly GCA_964019165.1). Lineage (NCBI taxonomy): Eukaryota > Metazoa > Cnidaria > Scyphozoa > Rhizostomeae > Mastigiidae > Mastigias > Mastigias papua. The sequence goes on from OZ025269.1 coordinate 6,294,677, forward strand.
GCTGGAAAACCATTGAAGAGCTCATTGGTTATGAAGCCAAAACAATGGTCTTCAAGTCACTCAATGATTTGGCTCCTCAATACTTGTGTAACCTCTTCACAAAAAACTCGGTATGCTCCTCCCGCAGCCTCCGGAACATTGAGACTGATTTAAGGTTGCCAAAGAAAAGTTCAGCAAATGGACAAAAATGTTTTTCTTTCCGGGGAGCTAAACAATGGAATATCCTTCCTGCTGAGTCTAAGTCGGCATCCTCCCTGGGTGGTTTCAAGAAATCATTACAGGGTTGACTATTTCCTTATTTTTTTGGAGGGCCCTTGAAAAACAACTTCCGTTGAAGGGCAACCCTCCCTAGACAAATCAAATATCAAATGTCAAAATGTTGCCATTGGCTGATCATGATGTAGCCGTATGGATAAGAGTGCTTATGAATGGAATCAGTTTTGTTTGATTTTAGCCAAAAGTTCATTCTTTTGCCTGCACACTATACCTAACCATGCACAATAGGTAAAATAAATAACCCCTTTTTGAGTTTCAAGAAGCTATTTTGTTTCATTCACTGTAAATTAGAGGGCATTTCTTTAACCATGACACACGCTGCACCACTGTACAAGAAGAGTTGATAAATTTTATGGGTTTGCATAGTACACGGATCAGCGATCATTGTCAAGTTACTATAAAGTTTCTCAGTTGTTCATGCCATATCAAAACAGGTGGTACCGCGTTGAGCGCCTCCCATTCATAGACTAGCAGATCTCTTCATTTGCCTATGCCTTGATTTAATAAGTTGATTGTGAGCCTCTATTTTGCGTTAAATATTCGGGTTTCTTAATGAGAGTTTTGGTATTTTTTGGAATATTGTAATAATATCTTTTTGATGTTGTATGATAATAGCATTCAAATAATATTTCACTATTGCTCAGAAAAGCGGGAACATTCTTTTTGCATACTATTGATATTTTAGTCTTAGGATGATACTCAAATGATATACTTAAAATAAGCATAGCAGTTTGTTTTCATTGGCTGATCAATTATTGAAAAGATTAGTATACGAAACAGAATCACGAGAAGTGTTTCTTTTCAATTCAAAATCCACTAATAGAATTTGCCCTCTTAAAGATGTTTCGTCATACATGTGTCAGTGCTCGTGATTCTGTTTTGTATACTGAACTGTCATCTTATGAACTTCTAATTATTAGATATATTAGTTTTTATATGAAGCAAGGGCACATTGAAGCAACAGCTTCATATTGAAGTCGAAGAAATATAGCATTTGGTTGATGCGGAGTCTGATTTTAATCTAATACAAAATCGTTCGTATATTTCCAATTGAATTGTGCTGTATAGTTTAAGGATTGCATATTGGAGCTGATCTTCTTCTCTTGCACGTTCTGCGATAAGACAATAGTTTTGATATTTCTTTTAATATCTACAATTTGTTTCAGGGCCTTGTTGTTCCTGTATTGCGAGATGTTCAAAATATGAATTATTTAGATATTGAAAGAGGCATCGCTGAGCTTGGAGAGAAGGTATGGTTTCCATACGTTTGATATGATGTTGGGTATTTTACCATGATTACGAGGACATATATCTCAACTCTATCTGAATCACATAACTTACAAAGTATTGCAAAATTTCTTAAGAGGACTCGACAGCGAAAACTACCTGTACCTTGAAAAAGAGACTAAGTTGAATTCGCTCAAGACTTCATAACGAGATTGATGTATGTATTATTACTTGTGGTGTATGTACTTAGGTATTCAATTGTACATTTAGGCTCGAAAAGGTGAATTGGCAATTGAAGATATGGATGGGGGCACGTTTACAATATCAAATGGAGGAGTTTTTGGATCTTTATTGGGAACACCGATCATAAATCCACCGCAATCAGCCATACTGGGTCTCCATGCTATTAACGATAGGCCAGTTGCGTTGAATGGTCAGGTAAGGAAGCTACCGAACTGAAGTTTCTCTGTAGAGAAGGTATCATTTGGTAGAAATCATTTTTGCCCATTATTTGCAACAAGCATGATAAAATCAACAAAGATACCAAGCTCATTGTAATAGTGAACTGTGCTTCACGTTGCAGTATAACTAGAGAACTTTTGTGTCAAGAACGTGAATCTTTCAGTGGAAGCAAGGGCAGCTTTATTTTGACGATGTTAGAATTAGTAGGATAGGGTTTGATTTGGTTCTTAAAGTGAGTTCCTTTTGTGGTTTTAGAATGTACCTTATTGCCGATTGGCCTCGTCCTGATTTCATTGTTGTTCTGTGTATCAACATTTAGTGATTGACTAATGTTCTTCTCCACCCAGTGAGGAATTATATACTAAAGGCTCCATTGCTCAATATTATGCTTTCTCTCTCTCTTTCCAGGTTGTAATTCGACCAATGATGTATCTTGCATTGACTTACGACCACCGATTAGTTGATGGTAGAGAGGCTGTGACTTTCTTAAGAAAAATTAAATCAGCTGTGGAGGATCCGCGAATTATGTTTCTAAATTTATAATGGATTTGAAATTAGCTATCAATCATATGTTCTCATGTTGTTACTGTGATGGATTGTTATATGTTACTTTTGAGTAGGATACATGGTGTAACAGTGGCTGTATACTGATTTGATGACAGTAGTTAGTGTTACCCCCTGCTTGTAATTTTTTGTATTGTTTCCTGGTATTGAGCATATGACTAATAATTATTGATGTAAATGGTGGAAATCGCAGCTTGAATGATGAAAGCGATAATCATGATCTACTTACTTATCAAAAATACTGTACAGGTTGCTTTGATTCAGGAAGGCGAAAAATTGCTATGTAATTAAGTGATTACTATTGCAATAGGATCAACTCAGAAAAAGTTTAACGTAGTAAGTCTGACGGCAATACATAAACCTATGATATATCAAGGTCTTTCGGGATAAATCTTTGCGTTCGAGAGCTATTTTCAGCGATGTTCAATCGATTGGTAAACTTCCTACATGAAACGACGAGGTATACTTATCTATTATTGGAATGAAAGATCAAAAATTTCAACGGTTAAAATACTCTTCTCGCCTGCTTTTTTGAGAGCAGCCTCAGATTTTCAAAGCATGTATATATATATATATATATAGTATTTACCTATGTCAGCCTTAGCCGAATTAATATGATATAGTACGCTTGGCTCTGAAGAAGGCATTATAGCCGAAACATAGAGAAGGCCCTAGATGCGTTGAGGGACTCACGGTAGAGTGACCTTAAGATTCCACCGCTATTCTTTTGTGCCTGGATGGCGCAATTGATTAGCACAGGAGTCTTCTGATCTAAACATCGTGAGTTCGAATCCGCACTGGGGCCAAAATAAATTTTCCAATTGTGGTAGCCCACTCATGACTTAGTATATATATATATATATATATATATATATATATATATATATATATATATATATATATATATATATATATATATATATATATATATATATATATATATATATACATACGTAATTTAATAGCCTTTCCAATTAAAGTTTTTAAAAATTTAAATAGACATTCACAATAAAAGTTTTAAAAGTTGGAGTTTCTGTCTTTAAAAATTTCTTTGTCATTGAAGCTGTTTGAGTGTGTATATTTAAATATATATATATATATATCAGGCTTTGTCATTTAGTGCGTGCGATCGCACGCGCACGCGCCCACACGCGCGCAACTCAACGAGCATCTGGCTATAAATTTCGGTTCATCTTTCGGTCGCTATCCGACGTTTCATACTCTGACGAGTGTCGGACGAAAATAAGCTTTCAGTATGTCTAAAACATGGTACCGCTTTTCCGTGCTGTAGTGAAGTTCTGTAGTACCAGTAGACTTTTCATATATATATATATATATATATATATATATATATATATATATATATATATATATATATATATATATATATATATATATATATATATATATATATATATATATATATATATATAACTATATAACAAATTAATCCTACGCCGCATCCACAACGTATATAAATTACATAAAAAGAATCAACCACAAATATACTTTTCTGTTTGTGGTTGATTATTTCTATATATATATATAATATATATATATATATATATATATATATATATATATATATATATATATATATATATATATATATATATATATATATATATATATATATATATATATATATATATATGTATATATAAATATAAAATCTAAATACCAAAATAAACCTGTACTCCAGGAGGAGTTGATTATATGTACTCACATCAGCATCATGACCAGGATCCTGATGCTATTCCACTACACCATGGGAGTGCAATGAAGTAGCTGAGAACTTCCAAGGTTATTATTCTATGAGTCATCCACTGCAACTGAGGCAGTATTTATGTATTTGTGTAATACATTCTTCACAGCCAAGTATACTGTACTAGTGTACTACCATCTCTCTGCTAAGGCTACTGGTGTTGACTTTTTAAGTGCTACTAAAGCATGCAGTTTCAGTCATTTCCCTAGACCTTCACAATTACCTTTTCCAATGAGAACACATCCTAAGACTTCTGAGGGATGTGCGTCTTTTGGGAAAATGATCGGCCCATATGCTCCAGAATTTATAGTGGTGCCATGGATGCACTATGAAGTACTTGCTTTCTGAGAGTGAATATTGCTGCTTAATAAGGTGGTTTGACATAACAGGCCTTTTCGTAAGAAATAGCTCGCGCGAGTGGACAAACGCTCGCGTGATTTCTCTTGCGCGAGCGATCGCTCAGGTAAAGATATATATATATACACACAATCATGTTGATTTCGGAAGTAACATAAAGAATAACTTGGCCATGGCGTTGGTAAATGCTAAAAAACAACCCCATAATGCTAAAAACTTTATGAAAACAGTATAACCCTGTTAGAAATCACTTGGAAGTCAATGAAAATTAACCATTATTATGCTCCTAAAAGCACTCCTCGTGCAATGGCTAAATACCTTGTAAAAATTCATTGATAGCTGTAAATCGAGAGGTATCGCGCTATAAGATGTTTCTAATCTCTATCTCTGAGTTTTAAAACTCATGTGTTTTGAATTTGAAATTGAGTTGAAAAGAAAAAAACGCCACTACAACGTGTTACCTCATCAAACATGTGCACAAAAATTCTTGGAAGTAGAAGTGGTGCACGTTGATCTACATGGGCATTAACAAGAAAACTAAATGAATAAGAGTAGGAAAAATTCCAGCAGCGACCACCCCAGGTGGGTAAATACATTTGTTGACAACTTTCACACATTTTGACAATGGGACTAATGATGTTCTTCCAGAATTACAGAGCAATATTTGACAAGATTTACTGTTTTTCGCGAGCGATCAAAAGCTCCCGTGTTATGGTTTGCGCGTGTGCTGACGCGATCACGAGCGATCGCTCACGTGAAACGAAAAGGCCTGACATAAAGTTCATTGCTGGATTTTAATATTTATTTGAAAAACTAAGGAAATAGCTAGCAAATATTGCATAATGAAGATTACAAATTTGAATACTAAACTAACAACTAGATAAAGGCACATATCCATTCTAATAATGTTTCAATTTGTTCTGTTCATGCTTAACTTTGAAGTACTCTACTAAAGGCAATAACATGAATATCATAAGTCCAATGATATAGCCCACAGTAGCACCAAAACAGCAAGGAACTGGCCAGACCTATATACAACAAATATCAAATGTTATTCAGAAACAATCAGTATAGAAACATAATAAGTTTAAATCAACTTGGAACCAGGTAAAAAAGTTAGCACCCTATAGCTCCCCGTGCCAGGGTTATGGTGAAGCTGTTGGCAGCAGGACAGTGGATTTTCATGAAGGGCTGGAATGATATACTCATATAGATGGCTTTCATGATATTATGTCTGGCGTGAGTACAATCCAATTGGAAAATCGGCAGAGATAACTCGCCTAGTTAGCAGGCACTGCGAACAAAGAAAGAACGTAGGAGGCTCTACTTTGTTATCATTTGTTTTTCCTCCTGACTACTCTCCATGATATGATGGACATGAATAAAATTCCATACCACATCGGTCGTCACGTGGGTTATCAAGGGCCGCATTGTCCAGTGGGTAACCAGGCTGGCAATGTCAAGTATGCTACTGGAAAGCAACTTAGAACCAGATTTAGTATTGGTGCATGGAATGTAAGAAAGATGAAGGAAAGTGGCAAACTACACACTATTTGTGATGAAATGGATAGAAATAAACTAGAAATACTAGGAATTGCTGAGACAAATTGGACTGACAGAGGTAGTTTTAGAACTCATGAAAACAAGACTGTAATCTACTCAGGAAAGGATGAAGGACATGGATATAGTAATGGAGTTGCAGTCATTTTATCAAAGGAATCAGCTAGGTCATTAATTGGGTATAATCCTATATTTGATAGAATACTTCATGTCAGAATACGAGCTAAACCATACAACATCAGTTTAATTCAATGCTATGCACCAACTGTGGCAGCTAGTGATGAGGAAATGGAAGACTTCTATAACATGCTGCAAGAAGCCATTGATAATACTCAAAACCGAGATATTGCAATCGTGATGGGAGACTTCAATGCAAAAATAGGAATGCTAAACTACAATTCTGATATCTGTGATACATATGGTCTAGGAGACCAGAACGAGAGAGGTGCAAATCTTTTAGAGTTTGTAGTGTTAATAATCTAGCTGTTGCAAACACACTTTTTCAACATCACCCAAGACATCTCTACACCTGGGTGTCACCTGATAGGAAAACACGCAATCAAATTGATTACTTTATGATCAATAAGAAATGGAAAGGCAGTTTATAAAATGTGAAAACAAGACCAGGGTCTGATTGTAATAGTGATCACCAGCTGCTTGTAATTGACCTAAAGTTTAGACTAAAACAGTTACAGAAACCACCAGCCATGTTAAGATTTGACTATACGACTATAAGTGATGACTATAGAGTTGAGATTTCTAATCGTTTTGAATCTTTGCTTCAATGTGATGATGACAAAACACCAAATGAACTATGGGAAGAGGGCAAGAATATTATACTTAGCGCTGCAAAGGGGCATATTCCCAGAAGAAGAAAAAAGAACTATCAATGGATCTCGAACCAAACCATTAATGAAGTAGAGAAACGGAGACAACTCAAAGCTAAAGGTTTAGATAATAATGTCAAAGTAACAGAGTACAATAAGCAAAATGCATTAGTCCAACGAATGATGAGAAAAGACAAAGAGAAATACATTAATGAGCAATGCAAGCGCATTGAAGACAAGTCCATTACCAATTCAATTAAAGACCTTTATCAAGGTGTTAAAACTCTAACAAATAAATTCAAACCAACAATTGATAAAATTAAAGATGAAAATGGTAATATTCTTGGTGAAGCGGAAGAGGTGAAAGAAAGATGGGCTCAATATAGTACAGATCTTTATAAGAAAAATCCAAATATTGTCATCCCACAACACACATTTGTAGTAAACGATAAAGAAGAATTGCCGCCATTATATTCTGAAGTGGCTAAAGCAATTAACGAATTAAAAGCTAATAAAAGTCCAGGTTTTGACGATATTACAGCAGAGTTAGTAAAATGTGGAGACAACAATGTCGTCAGTTACTTTCTCAAGCTCTGTACGTCGATTTGGTTAAAGAAAACATGGCCAGATGACTGGATTAAATCTGTATTTGTACCAATTCCGAAGAAAGGCGACACTTTACAGTGCTGTGACAATAGAACCATTGCACTCATAAGCCACTGCAGTAAAATTCTGCTGAAAATCATTGCTGGTAGAATGCAAACTAAATTAAAAGAGGACATTAGAGAGGAGCAGACGTATTACTATTGCAAAAAATGCAATGATTTCATTAGTTAAAATTTGGAAAGACAGAGCAATTTCAATTACTACAAAGAAAAGACTTTTAACATCCTTGGTCTTTAGTATTGCTACTTATGGATCTGAGTGCTGGATACTAAAAACAACTGACAAAAAGAAAATTAACTCCTTTGAGCTGTGGTGCTATCGACGCTTATTAAGAATCAATTGGACTGATAAAAAGACTAATGAATACGTTTTAGGTAAAATTGGAACTAGTGAAAGACTGCTAACTGCCATTGTTAAGCGAAAAATGGCTTTCGTCGGACATATATTCAGAAAAGATGATATTTGCAAAGACTTATTAACTGGGGCCGTGTATGGGAAAAGAGGAAGAGGTAGACCAAAGACCAGGTACAGCGATAACATTCGAGAATTTGGTGGGAATCGGAGCTTTGTTGATTTATATCGACTAGCACAGAATAGATAAGCATGGAGAGCCACGGCTGTTCAGCTAAATGAACTTCCCGTCCAATGATGGTGAAGATAGAAAGATTGATGGACTGATTGAGTGGCTAGCTGATTGCCTAACTAACAGGCTAAGTTTTAACTCAATGTATTACTAATTGACATACTGAAAAAATGACATGCAAATAAGACATGCAATTCTATCAACAAAGCTGTTATTCTATTAGACTATTCATTTCAATAAGCTTTCAATTACAATTTCAAGTATGCTAAACAAACCTGCCAGGGTCTATCCCAGTCTAATGGAATAGCAGCTGAACCAATGAGAGCTCCAATAATGGTTAAAAATGATATTAGCCTTACATTATCAATGATCTTTCCAGTTCTATACCTGCAAATAAAAGAGAATGCCTCTGTGGAATTACAAGAAAATGTGATATTAACTATGAAAACACAGGAACTTGGAAGTATAACAACTGCAACAGTATGTGACTATGGCCAACAATGGATGTTATGTTAACTAGACAACAAAAATAGCTTTAAATTACTTAATTGAAAACTAATGGCACATCAAGAATGCATTATTGAATAAAAAGCCAAAAATGACATTGAATGTCTGATAAAATTGAAACAGTAAAATACAATAAAGCTAAATTTCATGTCTAGATACAGAAATCATTAAAGTAAATGACTAGAGTAAATAAACAAATGAGGAAAGCATGCATATACTAATAAACAAATTTACATCCTTCTAAATGATTCACATCATCCTAACACAAAAGGTAGTTATGTGTAAGCATGGGCATTACAAGGCATAAGCAAAGTTCGTAAGCACAAGAACATACTCACAACTGTAAATCTACTATCTGAACAATACTCCACCATCTTCCATTTGAAACAAGCATTAAATGGAATAATGCCATCACTGCCATTGAGCATGAAAACAAATATGTTTCTTCCATATTCCTAAGAAAATAAATTTTGTCTAAATAAAGAAAATAGTTGATCATGTATGAGAGGATTAGTGGCATTAACCACAATATAGTTCAATATAATGCACAATTGAATTTAGACATAGGGAATAAATTATTGCATCACACTACTTTTGTCTCACAGCCCATCTTAGCCACTGTATGTAATACCAAGTGATTGGTCATGTGAAGTATTTGTAAAGATAGAATGATATGATGAATATGTCATATCTATTTTTGAATAAGTGTGTCATCTCAGAGGATACTCCATGTACCTAGGCCAAAAGCTCACTGCTATGCAATAAGCTCTTTCAGTGCTTGGCATGGAAATGCACTTGTACTCTGGAACATCTCTGGTGTACAGTTTGCATGAGATGCACTCTAGAAATGAGTACAGTACTTTCTCAAAATGTAAGCAAGCAGGTCAATTAAAATAAATATAAAGAAAGCTCTCCAATTTCCTATTGTCTCATCAATGCATATTTCTATCAGAAATATGTGACTTGAATACTTACTGAACAAAAGGTGCTCCATACAAAATAGTGATGAAATGAAAGACAAAACTTCCAAGAAATGTTATCAGTATTGCTTTCATGAAACTATGAACCTATAAAATCAAGATGACTGTAAATTTGGTGTAACAATATACTTGCATTGTATACTAGTGAGCTTTTCAAGTAAATGGTTTGAAACGCTTTACAAGTACTATGAATAAGTTGCCACCTGTATATTTTCATATTGAATAACCAATTTCAACTGGTCTGGTAGTGTTCTTAACATCTGCCTGATATTTCACCCACAGTTGCCAATGTTTGGTTATCAAAATGCTGCAGAAATGGGTATGGCAGAGTGGTGGAGTTAAGGCGGTGGGGTGGGGGGCAGACGCCATCACTGCCGGACAGTTAATGCGAAAGCAATCAATACATTGCAATACCAAAAGAGCATTATAGATCATGAGAAAGGTGACAAATGATTAGTTTTAAATTTATAAAAGGGACTGACGATGAATGAACAATATGCCAAGTTTTAGTATATTTCCAGATAGACGATTTCTGGGTGTTTGTTTAAAATGAAACAAATGCTAGAGATTTTGCAACATATTGCCATTGCTGGAGGTCGGCTGGAGATAACGTTGAAATGCTGGAGTCTCCAGCAGAATGCGAAGACTTGGCAACTATGCTTACCTCAAAATTAATTTTTAGGGTAATACCTCCCGCTTCTTCACTCACCTTTCTCTTGGTATTTGTCCGGGAAGAATTGCTTTCATTTTCAACAACAAATGCACCAGAAGATATCCATCCAGCCGTTACTGATAGCGACAAGTTAGCCAAAAGAATCTTTACAGAAGATACAACACACGACCGATTCTCCAGGCAGAATTCGTAACCAAGAGAGTTTTGTATTATAGTGAATGTCATGAGTGATGCAAACTGCGTTGCGCAAGAGAAGCCTAAAATTCTTCTGTTGTTGAAGTCTATCATTGTTTATTTTCAGCTGCTCTACTCTATGTTCAAAGAAAGATCATCTTCAACAAAATCCCTCGAAAACCTACAAAACTCTTTTAGTTTACCAGCACATGCGGCCTCTTTCTTGATACCATGTTGGTTGTTGCTGTTGCAACTGTGGTTGTTTTTATTGGAGGCATTCAGCAGTTCTGTTGTTTAATAAGACCAGTCGTTATCATGCTGGGCCTGGAGATATTTTCATTGGTACCAAAGCTTTTTATTGGCCCCTCAAGCTCCTCCATAATACTTTTGAAGACCCCTCCATCCTACAACTGCAATTTTTCAAGGTCCCCTCTCCTTGTATAGAAAAATTTAATAGCATGTTCCTGTGTAACTACTGACAGTTCAGCAGCATGAAATGTGACCGATTCTCTCTCTTTATTCATTTGTAAATAAATAGATCAACAATAGATTTATCTGCAAACAAGGGCGACGCGACGGGGCGATTTTTTTTGTGAGGGGCTCTAGTGAAAAGACCAAATATGTGGAGGACGTAAAGATTGTTGAAAACTTTTACTTGTGTTGTACATTGCAAAAATAAGATATAATTTACACACAAAAACTTCTAGCAAAATTTGTGATTTATCAACAGGACACCCATTTAACGTTACAACTTGCTTATACATTTAAAATCATGATTCATGAAAAAATTTGCACTTCAAGTAGAGGGACCACTGATTATGTCTGGAGGGGGGGTGGTAGATATTCTCTTTAGTGACATAGGAGGACCCACCATGATTGGGTCGGATGTTACACAAAATTTTTTAAATTTTACCCTCTAGACTGGCTTTAAAACAATCTTCCAGACTAAACCTTTGCCGAGTAGATTTACCAAATAAGTACTGAAACATGCCGAGTTACCGAAAAAGTTTCTAAGTTGCTATGTGCTATTGGAATTTCTCTAGTCTGTAATTCAGGTGGATTTTCAACCAGCGTTTTCAAATTTGCAAAATAACAGAACCGATTTGCAACATGGTTTATCACTACCATGCATTCATTCCGTTTGCAAAGGAAAACAGTCTTTCCCCTTTGGCACTCTTTGGAGTAAAATGTTTGCTGGTTGAAACTCCCTGCACCGAAAAAATGATTAAAGCTAATAGCTTCAATTTAATATTAATACTGACCAAAATATATCGTGATATTAGTTTAGCTGGGAGCGATCATGATTATTACAGACGATATGAATAAAAATTTCACTGATCTGATATACTTTAGGAGAACACTTCAGGTATTTTAATGGCCCCTTTTTTGCAACTTTCTTATCGATGATCTCCGTTGCAGTCCAAAAACTTTTTTTAGCCCTCTAAATACCTTCCAGCCCCCTACCCTGCATTTATAATGACTGGTCCCTTATGAGAAAGTGATGTATAAGGCAAAAAGCATTTTGGAAGAAGCAGTTCTGCCAGGGGAGGGCTATGGTCCTCCCAACGGAAGTGTCAACCCCCTAACAGAAAATTCTTGGCACCAACGCTAGTACAAAAATAACCTAAATTGGCATTTCCGCAGCCAAATCGCTTTAACATTTTGCATTCTAGGGGGAAGAGAAAGAAAATTATGTTATACTGATTTGAAAATCTCAACTGAAGATTCTGCAAGAGGCTTACACACATGTTGTTTTGTTAGAATCTAGTCTCTAAGACTATAGAGGCTCAAAATCCTTGAAAGTTAAGAATAATTTAAGAGTAATGCAAGGCTCAAGCATGATCAAGGCTTAGAGTTTTTGATTATTTGAGTTTTCTTAAGAAAACAAAGCAGGTATGAGCTTCACTTATCCGGTCTGAGAGTCATTATGTACTATGATGCAACACAGAAGAGATATTTTGTGAACATGCACTAGGTGCGCAAAAATTGTGTACCTCCTAGTGATTTTCAAAATAGCGGCCAGGGCACCATATGTTGTTGTTTGAAAATTGCCAACGGTTTCTTTGACCAACCATTCGCATTCAAAGTAAAAAAAAATAGTCATGTAATTAACATGAACATTAGCTTGATAAACCAAGCTAGAATTCTGATAACAGTAACAAAGAATTCAAAGTTATTTTGGTATTTTGTTGGGTAGCCAAACTTCCTTTTCACAGGCAAAATTCTTCGTGGAAGGGACTCGTATAATTTGCCAAAAAACACCCTGAAATTCGGTCATATTCAGAAAGGACTCGGGCTTGAAGCCTTTTTTGGCTGTTGGAGGACCTCTTGGGTCATGAATAAGCTTGTTTTTTAAGAACAGCTATATGTTTTCTATGATGCTCATGTCAGGGCTTTGTGCTGGCCATGGCAAAACAGGAACACCTCGAAGAGAAAGATGTGATTTTGTGTATGCTGCTCGATGTGGGGGTGCATTATCCTGCTGAAATATAAAAGGCCTATGAGCAGTTCCAAACATTAACTCAACATTGGCAAATATGTTGACATGTAATAGGTAGATATACTTTTCAGAATTTATGGTTCTACCACAGACTACCAATTTATCAACGCCATTTGACCCAGTGCACCCCCAAAACATCACAGAGGTGGCACCTTGGAATGTCTGCTCAAAGAGAGTAGTATCATTTACATCTTGCTTTGTACGCCATACTCGTAGTCTCTTACAGTCATTTTTGAGTCCAAACCTGCACTCGTTGGAGAACACCACGTCATTCCACTCGGGTACTTTCAATTCCTGAACAGCATTGGCCCACCATATCCTAGATTTCCTACTATAAAAGGAAGCACATGGTTTTCTTCTTCTGGCATGGCTTCTAATACCATATTTCTTAAAAACATGTTTCACAGTCCACTTGGAAAGGTTACCATTGAGGTGGGTTGAAGTTAGTTCATTCGTGATAGTTTTCAAATATGAAAACGTATGCTGCTTTGCAAGACAACAAACACACCTCTCTCCCCGAACATCAACTGTTTTTGGCCTTCCACATCTGTTTAGCTTGTCATGAGAGCCAGTCTTTTCATTACGCTTACAAATTCTTATTACCGTAGAATGGGAAATGGGGACAACCGATAGCTGTTGTAATTTGTTTGAAAGATAATCCATTTTTTCGTAAATTTATTCCTGAAGCTCTCTCAAAATTTGTTAATTCATTAGTTCTAGGCATAGCTTCGCATTTTTGCTAAATTTCTTTTGTTTACAAAGTTTACCCTTCGTTCACAGTGTTAGCTTGTATATTTATATATATAAGATCTTCTAGTTGGCCTTAATTGGCTTTTATTATAGCCATTCATGCTTTTGCTAGCCAACTGTTTAAATAAATCGATAATAAAGAAAAAATAATTAATACTCTTCAGGGAGTGTTTGTTACACACATTTTAGTATGAGAATATTGTCTATACGAGTACTAATGTCCATAATCGCTAAAATTTACAATAATCTAAGAATAATCTTAGGCTCAAAATAAAAAATTTTAAGAACATTGAGGCTCAGCGAAACATCAGGTATTCTTATAAAAAGTGTGCTTTTTTAACGAAGGGCAGGTTTCGTCCTAGGTTCCTAGTAAACAGGAGAGGATGCTTATTAATTTTTTATGTGTTTCCGGCCCCGGAGCTTATTAGGACCCCCCTTTATTAAATTTCAAGGTATGAAACATGACTTTGAGGCTTTTTCATGACATTTCTTCTTTGATGAAATGATAGTGTTGCTTTCACCAATTGAATGTATCTTTTGATGTTTGTCTGGAGCGCAATAGACAGCTAAATTGTTAGTATATTTTAGAAATACTTCGACCTCCCCTGATAATTAAGAATCCCAGTTTATTAGGTTTTAGAAATATTTCCGATCCCCCCGTTTATTAGGGACTTAAGGGTATAGGTATTTTTAATTTTAAAAAGCTGTAAATATTTCTATTCAATTCATGGTTAACCTAGGGTACATAATTTGACAGCAGTTATTAAAGATCTAAAAGGTTAAAATCATCTCTTTGATATGACATACTGACTATAAGCTGCAAATTAACATAAAGTGGTAGAGAAATATTAGCCTTTCACGTAATCGGGCAATGTTCGAAGGACTCATTTGAATTTACTTGCAGGGAGCCGCCTTTTCTGAAAATTTTGGTTTTGAAGAGTAGCATTTTGCAATAGCATAAAGTATGAAAGTAATGTAGGCTAAAGCTTTTTCTATACGGGAAGGGGGGAACTTTTAACGGAAAATGCGAATTCCGAAATACCAAGAACTAATACGTAACAGTTTATGGTCCTTTCTGATTACAAAACTGTGAGCAGTGACTTTCTATGCCCGGGTTTTATATTGAAATATATAAGATATTGTCATTGGTAGACCCGAGGGCCTGTGAATTTAAATAAGCCCTCCCCTCAAGTAAACCCCCAACCACAAAATCGTTTCTGACAAATAAATTCTCGGGGGCTTAATCGAGTCATTATGGGAATTTTAAAACCCGTGTTCTTATAAAATTGCTCTTTTATGAAAATTAATGCACGTTGAACACTCAATAATAGCCGGTCTGTCTAACGCGTGTCATAAGTCAGTGCAAGCTTTGGAACTCTATTTTCATAGCATTTTAAAAATTTTACTTTGAGCAGATCAAGACAATAACTCACACGTGTAAGCTTACTATTGCTTCACCATGTTAGGAAGTGTTCTAAAGCAGATTTTAACGATGTTGCATAAATACTGTATAAGAATCTTACGTCGCTATTTTAACAATGGAATGTGTGCAGTATCATATCGCCATTTATCTGATGATAATAGTCAATTATTACTTCCATATTTCAATACCTCGAAAACCGTCAAAAACAAAACTTGATTTCATCTTTACTGTAAAGAGGGAGGCTCCATATTCTCACAGGATTCAAAGACATGACGTCAAAATTTTCATCTGAGCTTACACTTCTATCTCTATTGTACATATTTACCCCGAGCCCTAAATGGAAAGTCATCCCTCCCTCTGAATTTAAAGGGGGTAAGACCAAAACTGATTCAGTAAGTTAATGGTGCTATTATTGAGTGACATTTCGGGGATGACTCCTTTTGGAAGTCAAGCATTTCTGGTTGGATATAAGCGCTGATCGTCATGAGAATGCCCAAGCAGATCAAAATCAAAAGTTATAATCTTTGCCAAACAAATTAAGACCTACAAGAACTGATGACAAAATAGTTCACCATCTATACACGTTTTTTCTTGTAAGAAAAAAGGCTTATAAGAAAATGAGGCTCAAAAAGCCAAAATCTTAAGAAAATGTTAAGAAAATCACAAGGCTCAATTGAATGTTCCAAAGCTCATTGTTTTTTTAAATGCTTTGCGAGTTCTTCTATAAAGATGGAAGCTTTTCTTTGATAATCTTGCATAGAAAAGATTTGATAATCATTTGAAAAGGAAGCGCAAGATCAACTTGTTGAATTTTTAACAGCAAACAATAAGCTATCAAAGAACCAATTTGCCTACCGCAAACTTCATTCAACAATAACATCACTGTTGAATGTAACTGAGTCTTGGTATAGTAACGTTGATCGAAGACTGTCAACATTAGCCTTTTCCTTGATTTAAGAAAAGCATTTGGCACCATTAATCATGACATTCTATTAGCCAAATTAAAAAGATATGGCATCTGTAAGAAAGAGCTCGCATCTTTCGCTTCCTACCTCACAGAACGACAGCAGTATTGCTACCTTAATGGCCAGAATTCAGAGAAAGGACTGGCTAATTGTGACATTTCTCAGGGGTCATGCTTAGGACCTCTTCTATCTATTTTATATGCTAATGATTTTGAAGAGTCCCTGGCAAAATTTACACCAAATATGTATGCAGATGACACGAGCATTATTTTAGGTGGGGAGGATGCTTACCAACTTTTGGAAGATTTAAGAAATGAGCTGCAAGATGTTATAGATTGGCTAAGACAAAACAAGTTAAGCCTATATGTAATCAAATGCGAATATATGTTGTTAGGCAGTAATAAGCAATAAGGTAAGATCTCTGAAATCGGTGATCTTAAGGTTGGGGAAGATGAAATCAAGCGAGTTAGAAAGACAAAGTATTTAGGGCTAACTATTGATGAAACCCTGTCATGGAACTAACAGTATAGGATAGTAAAGAGAAAAGTGAAAGGGGGTCTTGATTCCATCAGGAAGCTTAGACAAATGCTCCCCCAATCAAAGCTTTTTCAGGTATACCAGGCATTGGTGGAAAGTCACCTCAGATATGGCAATATAATATGGGGTCACCTTTCTGCAACTAAACTCAACAAACTGCAAAGGTTACAAGACAGGGCAATTGCATTGATCCACTCTGCACCTATTAAGGACAGAATGCCATCTGCAACATTAAGAGTATATGAATTAATTAAGCTTGATCAGGCGGTGATGGTGCATAAATTTCTCAATGGGCAATGTCCACAAGTCCTTAAGCAAACGTTCACAAAACGATCTCAGGTTTCAAAATATGAAACAAGAAGATCGGATGACCTGCAGGTACCAAGAACTAGGCTTGAAATAACGAAAAAGAGCTTTTCTTATCAAGGCGCCAAGGTGTGGAATGAGATTCCAAACAACATAAAAAATGTGGAATCTGTTGCAGCCTTCAAAAAGCAAGCTAAAAACTACTTTCTGGGCCAATGAAAGATAGAAGACCCCCTGAAACATGACCTCCTGGAAGAACATTGCAATTTTTTTTCAATATTTGTAAACAAACTATAGATAATCTAATGTTTGTAGTTGTTTTAGCTGAAGAAGTTTTCATGCATAAAAAGTTAATAAAAAAAGCTTCATAGCCAATACTGGTAACCTCTTCAAGCCAGTTTACTTCAGTAAATGTTAAGAAGAAAATCTCACTCTCAGTTTCTGGAAAAGTTAAGAACATTGAGGCTCAGGGGAAAAAAGGGGCTTTCTTATAAGAAAAGCTTGTAGCCTATAGTCTAGTTTTTAATTTTTCTTTAGTATAGAACTAGAAATTCTTAATTGTTTGGTCAGCCTAGTACTAGTTTCTTATAAAAAAGTTTCTTATAAAAGCCTAGTGCATTCAAACAATCTCTAGAGCTCCTTAGCAGTTTAGAACGTCTGCCTATGCACCTCGAATTTCAAATATGAAAAGATGTAAATATAGCATTGCTGCTAGTTACAATTTAAAGGCGACCATATTGTGTCATCAGTAATATTCTGCTTATTTTACATTTGTCTGTCCAGCACCCTACCTTTCTCACTAATGTCACTTATCACTAGCTCTATCGCATCCCATGTTACTAAGATTTGGGGAAATTTCAGGTACAGTGGCAAGTCTTTGCTCGGTCTCCGATTCCTTATTCTTTGCAACCTGCGCTGTGGCAATCATAGTTAATCTTTTACGTTGTATTCTTTCTTGCTTCTCCAGTTTCTGGTTCTCCTTTTCCATGTTGTAAAAGTACATGAAGGAAGAAACAAAGACAGGTATTGGCAATGCCAAGATAATTGTACCACAAACGGCACAGATGCCCCCTATAAGCTTGCCTGGGCCTGTAGTGGGTACGCTATCACCGTAACCAACATTTGTTATTGTGATTATAGAGAACCAGAAGGCGTCAGGAATGCTCCCAAAACTCTTGTCTGCAGAGTAAATTGCACTTGAGAATAGAATAACAGCTGTAAGCAGAAAAAAGACGAGCAGCATCAGCTCCCGGAAGCTCGCTTTTACTGTTTGGCCAAGTATTTTAAAAATTGCTAAATGCCGCGACAATTTGAAAACCCGTAAGACTCTCACTAAGCGGAGAACACGCAACGATTCGAAGGGTGGTGCTTCCTCTCCTTTGGGTATGAGTTGGCTGAACAATGTCAAATAGAAAGGCAGAATTGACAGCAAATCAACCAAGTTCATAAGCGACTTCATAAACTTGCATTTGCAAGGGGCTGACAGAAATCGCAACAAAAATTCAATGGTAAACCATGCAACGCAAAAGCATTCGATCTGGAAAAGCTGCTTTGAATAATTTTTCTTAATAAACGGCATTGTCTCGACGCAGAATTGAGTCACCGAAAGGCATATTATTGTGACAGAGAAGAAAGCAACTGCGGTGGCAAATTTTGATTTCGGGTATTCAAAGAAGTTCCATAAGCGAGAACGTATCGATTGCTCATCCGATTCTTGCACAACGCGGTCATCATGATATTTAAACTTCATCATGAACCGATTGATAATCTCTTCTCCCATTTTGAAAAACCTGAGTTCTTCAATAAACAGTTTTAGGCCCAAGTTTGCCGGCTTTATCAATCTGCCATAGGACTGGTAAAAGAACAAGATGCTTTCAAAAGCGTCCCTGTTTCGATCGAAGAAATAACAGTCATTCTTCTCGTCATAAAATAACATCAAATGCTCCGCCGATCCTAGCAGTGTATTAGGGAAACGCAAAAGGGTCTTCGAAAAGGTCTCAAAGATAGCACCGCTGACGTTAAAGCGGATTCGCTCTTGCTCCCCAAGTGGTAAAGTCTCGCTGTCCTCTTTGCGCTGCCCCCGTCCAAAGTCAGTCCAGTAACCCTCATCAGTCAGTGCGTTTCTCCTAGGTAACTGACCACGGCTGTTAGAATGTTCAATCTCCAAAACACGCGTGGTAATCATATTGAGATATACTGAGACAATCAGGAATATCTAAAGAAAGAAAAGAAGTTAGAGTTGTATAATAAGCTAAATGGAAGTCAGGTCATATTCATATTTGATTTCAATTTAAATTTTTTTTAGCAAAGGTAGTTTTGTGATCCTAATGAGTCTTCTCAGTTAAAAACAATGCAAAGATGCTATTACAGTAGAATGAAAACAGCAATTTTTTCATAATAGTTGAATGAATATGCGAGAATAAAGCTTAAAATATCAACATCCAGTCTAACCAAGATAGATCCTACAAATTTTAAATAGCCAATGCTGTCTTCCTGTTAGCCATCTTGCACTCTTGCAGTGTTAACTCAGGTATTTATATGAATTACGAAAAGTAGAGGGCCAAGGCATGATCCTTGTCAAAGCGCCAATATATGGATGAAAATTCTCACTCTACTTTATAGAACTGTTGTTTGTTCAAGAAAGAAACAGATAACGGGATTGTAATCTAGTAAAACAATACTATATTAACCTTGTAACAACATAATCACCCAAAGTGCACTATTCAAGTCGAATAATGTAAAATATTCTCTATTATCTGCTTTTGCATTCCAGTCTTTAGATTTGTAGGCAGGTAGTAGCAGAATTTAGTACAGGTGGTGTAGTATATGGTAGACAATTTGAATTATTAAATGGACCTCACTCTTTTTTCCAGAGCAGTAAACAAGGGAAGTTATGCACTACTGTAACGCATCAAGCGAAGACACTACTTGCACTGGACACTTGATAATCTTGCTGTCTGGGCAGCAAGCAAAAAGTTGAAAAATCAGTTATTGGCTTTACTTCTTCAATCCGAGATCACAAACATGTCCGAGTAAAAAATTGCAAAAGTAAAGGCTAGCTTTATTGACTTTTAAATTTCTCGAAATGACCGTAGCGTAAATTGTGGTAGGGGTAGCCATTTATGTAAAAGATGATCTCCCATACTCGACCGTAACACTGACGAGAAAACAACTTGGCTTCTTGTCAATCAGAAGTTCATCAATCTATGCAAAGCCCTTCCTAGTATTTTAAATATGTTAAACCACTAAATAAAGACAATTATAACCACTAGTGATAGAAACAGCGACCATAAAGAGGTAAAACTGAGACTCCATAA
Organism: Mastigias papua; assembly: GCA_964019165.1. Lineage (NCBI taxonomy): Eukaryota > Metazoa > Cnidaria > Scyphozoa > Rhizostomeae > Mastigiidae > Mastigias > Mastigias papua. The sequence continues at coordinate 6,315,096 of OZ025269.1, forward strand.
CAACCAAAGAGCACAATGAGCAAAGAATCAGTAAAATACTACTTGACCACTTCTTTACCAATAGGGAGCATGCTTATGGGACGTAGATATCTTGGGAATTGTGGACGTTGGATAGCTATTTGGTCAGTACAGATACTATATAAGCACCCAAAAGCCTAAAAACAAAATAGGGAAGTTTTTGGTAGCAATGTGCTGTTATATCATGGGGCCTATTTCAGGGAAGCCGTTTCCAGGAGGGACATTCAAGGATTTACAGGACATGCCCTAGAACTTTTAGTTAGAAATTATTCATATTGGCATACAACTCATCCTTAGAAACTGATGGTTTCCTATATCAATAAATGAATCGATAAATGATGAAAACAATTGCAAATCGATCTCTGTAATTCTATCTCTTCAAATTTTTTGGAAAATATTGTACACAACCTACTACAATAATTGAATTTATTTTTCCCATATTTAATACTAGCCAGGTGACTTTTTGCAAAATTTGTTCAATAATTACGCCCCTAAAAGTAGCACTGAGACTGCTATGAGACCATAGACAGAGGAGTAATTTATGTGATTGTATTCCTCGACCTAATAAGGGTTTTATATGGTTGATCATGCTATCCTGCTAACAAAACTAGCGAAATATGATCCAGCAGAAGCTAAAGGGGACATTTTCAGACTATACCTAGGTAATAAGAAGCAATTTTGCACAGTGAATGAATATAAAATCATCGGTTAAAATCGTGACTTGTGGAGTACCTCAGTACTCCTGCCATAGCCCATCCCTGTACATAATCTACTTGAACGATTTGCAACGTGCCTTAAGATTATCGACATCAAACATCAATGCAGATAATAGGCATGCAACCATAACCCTGACACTGACAGTCTACATCGGAATGATCAAGGAAAACTTCTCAATAGTACAGAATGGATAGAGTTAACAAGCTGACTGCCGGTACTAACGAAACTGAGTACATGTTGATTGGTCAAAACAGGTAAGATATGTAAAGTAGATTGTCTACAATTGATAATGCTAAGCAATTTTGCAAAAAAGCTTGCAAAGAAGACGAAATCACTTGTGATCATCGTCAAGGGAGGGTTAAGTGAAGAAGAACACCTCAAATTTGTTCAAAAGGAAATTCATTGAAGCTTCTCATCTCTCGAAAATGTAAAACCGTGAGCCACAAAAGCAGCTAGGTAAAGTATACCGAGACATTATACAAGTCACTTGCATTAATTCCCAAGATATGACATTGAGTATGTGATGAAAAACTTTCAATACTCAGCTCTTACTGTATAAATTGGCAACCTTATCGGACTTACAGCTTTCGCACTGTTCAAACAATAACTACAAGCGCACGCTAAGAGTTGAGTTAAACCTGAAGTATGACCTCCTTAGAAAGCAGCAATTAGGCGCTAGCAATAACTATCTTTTTCTTTGTATATATTCTATTACAGGCTATCGTATGATCTATATTATTCTCTAAAGTTGAAGAGAGTTTTGTGCATAAATAAGAACAAAGGAATATTAGAGACCTGGGTGTAGGATGGCTTTACATTTGGGAGGGAAAGGCACAAACTGCCTGCCCAAATGAACAAGAATAGTCTGAACTGATGACTTCTTCCTGTTACAAATTCCAGATTTTTCATGTCGATTTGTATTCTTGGCCTATAAAGCACAAGCTATTTTCTGCAAAAAACTTTGTTCTAAAGAAATTGTCGAAATTAAATGGAGTTTTGTCCAAATTTGAAGGGTGCAGTCTCCCAAGATTCTCTCCCCTCTTCATCCGTCTATGATGAATCGATATACTTCAAAATTGACATTTGAACGAATGCATGCAATTACTCGATAGCTTTGAACTGAATCATTGGCATTATAGTATACACTACCAAGTAACGAGCCATCAATTTTGTCGCGTTTTAGAATGCTTCCAACATCGCTCAATACGCGAAAGTGTAAGTCCAGCAAGTATTTTCGCTAATTAGTGGATATTAAACTTAATTACCAACACCAATCAGCAGCAGGACTTGAGTCAAAAATTTATTCTGCATATCTTCTACAAAAATTCATTTGGCTAATTCCTAATTTATACAAGGTAGATGGAGGTGGATACTTTTCAGGGGGTAATATATTCTTCTGTCTTAGTGATGTGTATAGCTAAGAGCTTCTCAAAAGCATTTCAAACCGTGCAGCCGTACAACTGTTGAAAACCTGTTGTTCATTACTGCATATCAGCTGGTGATGTGCTAAGGCCAACATTTAGTAGAGCAAGTAAAATGTCGTATGCTGCAATAGCAATTTTATTGCACATTTCTTCATTCATACTTAGCTAAAGGAAAACCATCGAGGAAACCAATCAGAAGAAAGATCGTACTTTGAAAAGTTGAACTTCACATGTGAACAGAATTCTGTAAACAGAAAATTCCAGTAAAACCCGACTAATAAAATCCAATGTTTAAATCTTAACCAATCTAGAAATTTGGCTCAAAGAATTCCAACTAACGGAAGAATGGCTGGCTGTTAGAAATAAGCAGTGATGTATTTCAAAAGCACGTTTACTTACTTTATAATTTTTCTACAATAGTCTACTGATGAAAGAAAGCTACAAAATCAATGAAGTTTAGCCTGTTTATTAAATAAACTTCAGATAGGTGAATTTAGATAATTAATTCTACTTCGATTCTGAGTGAAATCAATGGCCTCAGGCAAGTATTGTCGAATCAATCGTTGAGCATTTTACGGCGTTTGAAAAAACAAATTGTACTACCCTAGTGTAGGGTAATCGAGTCCTTATTGTAAAAACAAATAAATCCTAAAAAGACTTCTCTACTTCAGTTTCACGCAAAATGCAGGCGTTGAATGTATTGAGTAAAATTGTTGAAACAAATGAACATATAGGGCTTACCTTTCTGGTTGTAATTGATATATATCATCACTTATATGTGATAGGTGAAGCAGTCTTTACTTGAAGCACTGCTAGGCTACAAAGCCATGAACGGGTGTTCTGCTTCACTATAAACAATGCCTGTTTCAGAGAATATTTGACGATGCCTGCCACAATTGTAGGATGGATTATTTAATACGGCGGACATAGCCACGGGAAAGCAACTCATTAAAAATGGATCAATTATTGCAGGTAACAAATTTCATGCACACTGCTAATCTTTTCAAACTAGAGACAAATTTGTCATCACTAAAGGTGTACTAATGACGTACCCAATTTTCAAAAGAGACGCTCTTTTGTATATGTGCGCCAGTAAGGAAGCTTTGGAGCAGGTTGAATTAATCAAAACGATCTGCAATTCTGCTGAGTAAACCTTGAGCTGCAATTGAATTAGTACTTTTGAATGCTGTAGTGCTCCACTTTTAGTTAAGTTATACATAAAGTTTTCAACTGATATGTATTTTGAATACATCTACATTCCCTATGGCTCATAAGGCCATGGATACACGTGACAGTATGGTGGGCTGCTTATTGGCCTACATTTGAGGGCATTTCCTCTTCAGTTTCATCCAAGTGTCAAGCAGTACACGTCATTTTATATAAGAAAAACGCTTTTTTCCTGAGGCTCAATTTTCTCAACTTTTCACGAATTTGAGGCTGAGATTTTCTGAAGATTTTCTTAACTATTGCAGGGATAAAATGGCTGAAACACGCTACTCTGTATTTGTTGGGCCACCATAAGTCTCGATCTTTGTATGAGAGTTTGCAAAAATGAGCCAATATCAATTTCTGGCATGTAAAGAAGATGAACTGTGATTTTCTTAGCATTTTCTTGAACTTGAGCCTTGTGATTTTTTAGGCTTTTCTTAAGACTTCGGCCATTTGAGCCTCATTTTCTTATAAACTTTTTTCTTATAAAAAAGAACGTGTATACTAAGATATCATCCCTTATAACCATACAACAAACTTACTTCTTCACGTATGCAAATTTCTTATACTGCAAAAGATTGAAAGCAACGACGAGTAGCATCGGAGGATGAAGAAGAGGACTAGCCAGGTTCATAGGTTATAAATTGTCATCGAAACGTCTATTATTGGTTAAACCATTGTTAATGACGAAGCCGTTACGATATATCTTTGTAGACCGTTTCAGGCTGAGCTTGCCCCATCCTCAGCTTATTTAAAAGGGAAAAAGGGGTTTTGTACCTAAGAGTGAAAAACAATATGAATATCAAATAAAGGCACCAAAACAAAAGGGACATGCGAGACAAAAAAATAAAAAGAAAAATATATGGTCTAACTTTTATAAATACGATGAATGCGCAGTAAAACTTAAGTCACTGCGCAGTAAAACTAAGTTCACTGTGCAGTAAAAATATATTGACTGCGCAGACAAAATAATATGGTGACAACAGAGGCAAATTTTGTAATAGGCCAATCTAAAGGCATTCTCAACAACCAATCAGAAGCCTGGATGGTGACGTCACTTTGCTAGCATTTTGCCTGCCACATGGTGACTACACAGTAAAACTATAGTCATTGCGCTGTAAAAATACAGCCATTGCGTAGTAAAATAAAATCACTGCACAGACAAAGTAATATGGTAACTGCACAGTAAAAACAAAGCCACTGCGTAGAGACAAAATGTGACTGTACAGTAAAAATTAGGTCATTGTGCAGTGAAAATAAAGTCACTGCGCAGTAGAAATAACGTAACTGCGCATTAAACATAAAGTTACTGCGCAGTAAAATATAGTGAGTGCACTTTAGAACTAAAGCAAACTGTGAATAAAATGATCTGCAGAATTGCTGTTTCTACCGCGTAATCATTTATTTTTACTGCGTAATCACTTTATTTCTACTGCGCAGTCACTTTATTTCCATTGTGCAGTCACTTCAGTATTTTGTCTGCGCAGCCACCTAGTCTTTAGCACGCGATTTCTACTGCGCAGTCAATATATAATGAAATGAAAATCAAATGAAAGGGGTGCACAACTCGTAAAAAAGAGTATGAGCTTTTTGGGACATTTGTGATCTTTTGTGATTGAGTTATGATTTTTTTGGGACTTTTAATGTGACTTTCGTTATCCTTCGGTGAATGTTTTGTGATTTTCTGTCACTTTTTGTCATTGCGTTTTGTGATTTTTGTGATGTATATGATATTTTGTGACTTTTGTGATTTTTTACAGTGTACGAGAGTTTTCCCAGTGATATGCCCTCGAAATAGTCATCTTTGAGAGTCCATCAAGAAAATGGTGCCGAGGAAGAAGTATAAAATTAAATTGAATAACTTTGATATGCATTTCCTTCTAGCTGACCCTTGGGCGAGTACAAAGAAAAAGCACCAGTTTTTGTAGTGGCTTCTAATTTATTAATTCAATTGCCAGTCTGCTGACGATTGTTTTTATAAATACAACACCTAGATAATATCGTTTTCCTCATTTACTTTACGAGGAGGGGGAGAAATTAATAGCTAAAACTACAAGGGTAACGCAAGACCTGAAAGATGAGACAAAGAGCTATTAATTCAGAACATTTCATTTCGACAAATCTAAGAAGTAAACTATTCAGGTAAACGTTTCAGAGCCATTGTAGGTTCCATTAAAAGGGTCCTGCTAGCTGCAAAAAGACGTGGAGAATTCGAGGTGCAGGACCCAGCTAATTGTGTCAAATTCTGCAGAATAAACGAGGGAAGCACTATAGAAGCGAGTAGTCTGTTGCCTGATTACTATCCAAGTCGAGAATGATATTCTTCACTGATAGTTGCTTCACAGACAGCACAGGCCCTGAGAATGAAGATGCTATGTTAACATGGGGCAACCGCAGCTGTACAAACATAACATGCAAAGGCAGCCATTTACCAAAGTCGGCTTACGTAATTAGCACAATCTAATGAAATTAAATTTTTTGACTAAAATACAACAAACGGCTATTTCATTATTGTATAACTTTTGTACCCAAAAATGTTAATGCTAATGTAACAGAAATGTAGCCGGATCTTATCCATCACCCGTTCGAATGTAAAACAACAATGGGGAAACTTAAACAAGCTAAAGGAAAATAAACACATTAGGAAATTTAAAGGCTAACCTAAAGAAAATGAAAACGTGAATTTAAAAAAGTGTGGGAGGGAGAGAAGATATTTGAAATATATTGTAGGATGATCTGCAGGGATAACCAGGTTCTTGCATATGAGGAGATGCATGTTGTCGTTAGCTTGACTGATTACATTAAAGACATCATAGGAAAGGGCGTGGTCAATAAAGGGGAAAGGTCGTAAGAGCGTAAGAATTGTTGTTGACTTTAAAAACTGTTTTGGAGACTCCACGAACTCACTGCAGCCTAAGGTCAGGCTATGGGTAGTTGTCTCATAGTACTTGCCTGCGAGCTCAGACACGACGGTACGCAACAGAAGAGTGGAAGGGTGTTGGATAGAGCTCTTGTCACTTATAGCACGTGGAAAAGGCTATTCCACATGGAGAGGATCTTAGGAGTAAAAGAATTTGAAGGATGGTTGGCTGATAAGGGTTATAAGGAAAACTCAGCCAGGGAATAGGTAGCTCTCATCAGCAATTTATACAAAGCATTGTCCGGTAATCAAGACGGTAGAATTAGCAAGTAGAAAAAGATAACATTCTACTAGTGTTTGCCTATAATCAAGCACTCACGGAACTTAAGAGACTATATGAAATTAAATATGTTGTATGACTCTGAATAACACAGGAAGGCTTTAAAAGAGCAGCCTTCTGTTGCCTTCAAAACGCACAACAATGGCTCTGTTGGGAAGAAAATTCCAAAGTTGTACACCAGGGGTGGCCACAACTCAGCAACGATTTCAAGGCGTTGCCCAACGCCTCAAAATACAAATACAAATAAATCACTTAATATAGCGCATTTTTGATATAACATCTTCAAGTGCGCTTCACAGTTCCTAAAAGTTCCTAAAAGCTTAAAATGTCCATCTAAAACTTATTAAAAAGAAAGGTCTTTAACTTTTTCTTGAATGTTTCAACATTAACACATTGTTTTAAATCATTAGGAATGTCATTCCACAGTCGTGGTCCCATTACACTAAATGATCTGTTTGCAAATGACTCTCTCTTTACTCTGGGAATATCTAGTTTCATATACATATTGTTTGATCTGATCCGCCTCAGTCGGTAGAGCGCTTGGCGTACAAAATTAGGGGTTGTGAGTTCGAATCCCGCTCGGGTCAGTTATTTTATAGCACTTTCACTTTCATTTCTCCTAAATCATGTTCATAAAAAATTATTGCCAACTTCACAGTTTCCAATCGCACATATTTGGCAATAATTATCTTAAACTATTTCCATTCCTTGATAGAGCAAATATCTGAATTTCCAAGCGTCTTCAATAAGAATAATGCTGCTAAGGCATACTTTATCTCTAATTAATAATGTGTCCTAAGACGACAGATGAACTCTCACGGCCTGTTGCTGAGTTTACGACTTTCTTTTCACGACTCTTTCTTGAAATTAATTTTCAGACTTCGGACGTTCAGTCCAGGAATACTTACAACAAAGAAAGGAATGTGAGTTTACGTCACAAACAATTAGATAAGTTCCAATTTGAACAAAAGTTGTAACATTTCAATCTATAAAACAAAAAAAATCACTACCCAACTAAAATTAAGAGTAAACTCCAAAGCTTTCTTTTGTGAATACCTCCCCAGATGATTTGCAATCAAAATACATCTACACTCGTGAGACGTTCTACATCCACCGAGGCTTTTGTTGAAACATGAACCTCAGAAACAACTGTAATTATGTGTTGAAGCAGAAAGTCTGAGAGTCTGAGAACATGATTTTATTCAACGCTCTCAGTTTCCTTAAGGTTTGTCAAAGGAAAGAAATTTGTAGTCACGCCTATGTATACAATGAACAGCCACTTATACACAACATCATATATGTCGCAAACTAAAGGAGCGTCTCTAAAAAAGAAGTCGGCCAATGACCCTCTGTTGGACAGCGTAGCACCAGACAAATCAAATTTATCATTTATTGTGATTTTTTTGGTAATTCAGGCGCAAAAGTATGGGGTGGGTCCAGGGGGTCTAGACTCCTACCCTTTTCCAAAGAAAGGTAAAAGTGACCGTATTGAAAACATTTATCGTACTTCTGCCAAGTGTTTGTTAGGTACCATCAAGTCACTGGCGACTTTTGGTGATCCTCCGAACGAATGATTTCCATTCTATTTTGTTCAAAATCCTGAAGCTTCCTTTACTATCTCTTTTGCATTCAAATCTGAAAAATAGGACTTCAAGATGTATTATCCTTAGAAAGTGTTCAGTTTGCCTTGTTTGATTAGGCCACTGCACTCACGAATTCGTAGTTCTGCGGCTGTAATTACCACATCAGACATTATTGAAGATACATAGCGCATATTAATACGAACAAATCCAAAGCAATAGTTTAGAAAACAAAAAATATTGATAACATATTTTCATCAGTTAGAAATTTATCGTCTACCTCGGTTAGCAGGGCTAGCCCTGCTCATGTAATAAGCCCCTTAACATACATCTTAGATGGATGGGTCAGTAACCTTTCCCATGAATAAAACCATATTAGAGCTCTTCTCAGCAATCAAGAAAACAAATGGCCTATCTGCCTTGAAAACAATAGGAGGCTCCACTCTTGGAATTCTACAATTTAGGCCAAGTACAACTGCAGTTGCTGCGGCTGCTTCAGTACCCTCTTCATTCACTTCAACAAATGCTTTCTGGATGACTGATGCCACTTTAAGTCCTGGTACTTCAGTGGTTATCCCAGAGAAGTTTGCCATTTCATCGCTGAACATGTCTGTGAGCCCAACATCTTGAAGGATTTCATTATAAGTTTGAGTAAAATCGAACTTGAATCGTGGTATGTAAATCTCTATGTTTCCTGGACGCATAGATGGATGTATAACTGAATCCATTCTTGACTTACTCAATTTCAGATCATTGATGATTTCATCTAGGCTGGTGTTCTCCTTTGGTAAAATTATATTCATTGTTAGCTTTTTACCAATATATGGCAAAGCAAGGACTTGATATCCATCTGCTTCATCATACATTACATCCTTCTTGGCATTCATATACATCATATCAACTTTTGTTGACTTGCTCGAACTTACATTAAATCTCATCGATCTTGTGTTACTTTTTGGGAATTCTGTAAGCCAGGACTCTTTAAAATAAACAGCACTTGTCAATACTAATCTTGTCAAAGGGCCCAGTACCGCAGGTGGGATAAGATTCTTTATTTTCGAATTTGTTTTGTTCTCAACCCAGGTGTTTATTTTCACTCTAGCACCTTCACAGTCTTTCAAATAATCAACCATTCCAACGTCCGAAAAGAAGTACGTCTTTAATTGTTCTTGAAATTCTGGTAGAATATTAAAGTTTGACTGAATCCATATCTTGTTAGCAGTTTTAACTGATTCTACATCTTGCAAAAGTGTAAGAGTATCTAGCATACTTGTAAAACTCTCAGGGTTAGATAGGCCCAACTCTTGCGACATCTGCCGAGCAGTGTTGCCTCGAGCACCAACAAAGGTCATCGCAATACTGTTGAACATACTCCATGGTGAAAACAAAACATTGGTATCATTACCGTTAAGACGGGAAAAGAGGCGCAAAGCAAAATTGTTACAAGCCTCACCAATCTCGCTACTCATGATTTCCGCAACGAAATTCTTTCACACTACCCACTTTCAAGCTACCCTTGCAAAACTGGCCTCGGCTATAACATGATGGATGACGTAGACTATTGTTCTCTGATGAAAGGTGTTGAAGATCATCTGATTCATGATCCGACATGCTAGGAACTGGATAGAGCATCAATGCAATGTTTCGTATTTGACAATGAGTTCAGTGCAAGCATATACGTAGGTTGCTCTTCTAGCCTGTAGATCTAGAGGCGGATACACATATCAGTGTGGCAACAAAAAAGAAACCCAAAATTGGTACTTGGTGACCTAACATATGAAAAAATTAATAGAAAAGTGACTTTGCACATTGTTAAAAAGTAGCTCAAGGGGCTGATTATATGAGAGTTTTCAGCCCTGGCTGGAATCTCAGCCCCCTTCTCCAGTTATTTCTCTGTAAAACTAAGTTTGCGATTACACGAGAAAATCCCAGCCCTCCTTCAGCTAGGCGTGCTGGGATTTCCAGCCCGACTGGTAATGAAAGTTGTCATGTAACCGCAATTTTTTTCCAGACCGGGTTGAGAATAAAGTTGTGTACAGTGCCGGCAATAATAGGTTAGCACGAATTTTAAAGCTTTAATTGACTTCTCTGTCATTGGAGTGATTTCCGTGGTCCAAAACGTGAGGGGTTTTCTCTATAAATGATAGCCATGGTTTCATATTGTTTCCCCCTTGTCTACGTTGAAATAGCTGCTACTGGATTCCATCAGGCTCTAGAAGGTTGCCATACGTTCAATGAGATTAGCAATGTATCTCCAGTTTCCATTGGAAAATTGAATGTTGGCGTGAATTCAATATAAGTCTAGCCCGGGCTGAAAACTCTCATACAATAGCGGGCAAATTTCATCTCAGCTAGCCGGGCTGAGATTTCACCCCGAGTTGAAAACTCTCAAATGATCGGCCCCTAAGAACTTTTGTTTGATAGCCCGCTAGACGCGGGCTGCCCTACCCCCAGTCCAGTCAAAATGAAATTGTAAATTAGCACTGGAAAGACTAACACCAAGGCCCTTCCCAGGGTGGAATCCATTAAGGGCCTGTTTACATGAGGTGGGCTGGCCCACGTAGGTGACCTGGCTCGCTTTAGTAAGATCTGCGTGTTTTATTGATTCTGTGCAAATCTATCTCTACGATTAAGTGAGCAGTGGGCCAGCCCACTTGGGTGAGATCCGTGAGAAATCCCAGTGGGATCCGCGTCAGGTGGGATGAAGATTATCCATGTAAACGCGGTCAGCTGGGCTGGCTTACTTGAGTGGGGTGGAAAGTACCGTTCCACGCATGTGCAAACTTGGCGCCAAACCAGTTCTTCAACTCTTTATTGACAATGGCCAACAGCTCAGTTTCAACCATCGATCAAAGTACAAGAAAAGCAAATGGAAACGAGGAGAATTCGCGGAAAAGAGAGAAATTAAAGCGGACAACAGATAGTTGCTGAGATGCCACAATGCCCTAAAGCGCATAAGGTGAAAATGGACTTTCAAGGGCTAGATTTCAACAGTGATAGGCCAAGCCAAATTCGTGAGGTAAGAAAAGAAATGGCAAAACTATACGATGAGGAAAAGATTTTCAGTGTTGCAGAATTTCAATATTCTGGTTGCTTTGAATTCAAACTATCAATCTTCCAAGGTTTTAGGCAAAGACATGCTTTCAGCCTAAAAGTAGCTGTGGGACGCAAAGAGGGGGGAAAATCTTCTAGCTAGGAGGGCAATGCTCCCCGTGCTCTCTAGCTTCGTACCTGACACATATTAGCACGTGTCTGGACAAAGTTGAACTTCCTGAAAAGAAGTTTAACATTTGAATGTTTCCTTCTATTGTCTTAAGATTTCTTATGCAACGCTGGCACAAATCTATTCTAATTCATAGTGTTTCTCTTCAATCAACTTTTTCACTAGGTTATCATATTAGAAGACTAAAGCGTTTTTCTCTACTCCTTTGGGTAAGAGGATAATTGTTGCAAGTATATGGCGTTTCTTTGCTTCTTTCCCATTTTCTCTCTTCCTCATTCCTCGTAGAAGCTCCATCCTTCCCCTCATTCTCCTTTCTGGACAACGGAGCTTCCAGCGAAATCGTTTTGCGGCCTTGCACACTTTTTGACCTCGGCATTCGTACATGCTAAAGTCAGACTTTATTGCTGAATAAGAACGTTAACGGCCTGACCGTCTAGTTAAGGCCCGAAGCGAACGTGCATGGTAGGCCTTGGGGGGAAAGCCAAGAAAAAATTTGGGCCCTCATCTTGACAAAATCCTCAGAGAATTTGGGCACATCCTGTCGACAGCAAAGATGAAATCAAACCGTACTTTTTACAATGGAAGTGATTATTGACTATCGCCCTCATTTGAATGATGATTAGTTTGGTTCGTTACGTAAGACTGCTTGTTGTTGGGAAGGTTTGGATATCATGCTCTGTATCAAACATATTAGCACATTGCATTGGACAGATTGCGCAGATGTAACTTACTTCCAGCTCGGAATTTCGCTACTGTAAAGTCCCGAGCACACGAGCAACTTTTGTGTTTCAAACACACAGATTTTTGTGTTTCAAACACAAGGACTTGTTTGGGAAAAAGTTGCTCGTATGCGCGGCCCAAAGACAGATATTTTTGTGTTTCAAAGATTGTTGGCGAGATTAAAATTGTCAAATCTCGAAGACCGTGTTTCAAACACAGAACTCAAAAATCTCTCGTGTGCGCGCTTCGAACACAAACACAGATGCAAAAGCCAATCATATCTCTCAAGAAAGTCACGTGGCTATTGAAGGCAACATCATGGCTGAACAAGGAGATGGCTTAACGAAGAGTCATGTGATCAAAGACAAAAATCTCTCGAGTGCACTTATTCCAAGTACAAATGTTTCTGTGTTTGAAACACAAAAGTTGCTCTTCTGCGCTGGGCTTAAGGGCTCTTTAAACTAAAAAGTATGAATCAAGAAAAAACTTTTACCTGTCAAAAATTCCCTGAGGTTCTTCGTTTTCAGTACTGAAAAGGTTTCAAATCGAAAAATTTTTAAAGTTGAAGTTGCTTCTTGGTGCCTCTCTTCCTATACCTACACGTTTCAATTCACACATGATTCATCATGATCAAAAGAGCGAGAATAAATAAAATGCTTAGGAATTGAAATTATAAATGCATATACAAGCTGTCTTCCAACCGCTATGGTTCTTTTCTAGTTGTTTATTTCTTCCCTGCCTCTTTTTCACTTGGTTTATTTTCCTTGATCTTCCTTCTCATTCTCCTATTATACCAAGCTGAACGTCGTGACATGGCTTATGTCCATTTAGTACTTTAGTCGTTGGAATCTTCCTTGACTTCCATTTCTACATAAGCTCCTATTTTGTTTATTCTTGCACCTTTACTGATAATTCGTGTATGAGTCAAAACGTCCAAGTTCACGTCCCCTGGTTAAGTCTACTTCTGATCATGTCATGCCTAGTAAAAGTCCTCCGATTATGTCCAGTTTGCTGAATGCTTCAATAGTAACTTGAAATATCGAAACATCACTAAAGACAACGATGTTTTTTCGCCGTCCTTATCTTAAAGTTCATTCTCAACCTGCGACTTCCTATATCTAAATTAATTCTCTTACTGTTGTTAACAAAAATAAGCCTGAAACAATATGATAAATCTATAAGACATTTACAATAGCTTTCAATGAATCGTACGCATCAAACTAAAGCACAGGCCAAGACACGCATAGCAAAGAGAGAGGCATTGTTCTAGAAATACTGGCACTTCCATAGCAAACCAATCAAGCGCAATGCTTCAAGTTTGTGCCAAATAGGTCATGCAAATGCCTATTTGCATCGAACACTGCAGGTTTATCTCTAGAGAGATTCAGACATAGGAAAAAACATTAGAGATGTTCTGAAAGTTCATTGTCTACCTCATCTACAGCAATATCCACTGTACCTTCTTATACTGGGCACCGACAATGGCTACCAGAATGTGTGCGAATAAAGCAAGAATGTTCTCAAAAACTGTCCATTTTCATTGCTTCTGTGTGAGTTCGTCAAACAATACTGACAACCAAAGTAAGCAGCACTATCATCTCATAGACAGTAGTCCAGCATCCATCAGCTTTTTGATCTTCTGTGCAATTTCAGGATTTTGCAGGTGTCTGGATGAGAAAAGCTATGTTTCAACAAAACATGCTGTGAACACGCATGTGGAAAAAATTCTGGGATTTACAGTTTCTGTATAGTTTATCATACAACTAGTATTGGTAAAAATAAACAAAGAAATGATATAGAAGACATATATCATGAACAAGATACAGGAAATCACAAATCAGATATTACTACATATCATGGACAAAATCGTGAGCTAAAAGTGAAACAAACGACACGAAATAATAGTTCAAATCGTATATATCACAAAATAGGATGATATATAATGTTAAAAACCTGCTTGGAGTCTTTACATGTAAGTGTACTCACAGGACCTTTTAGGAAGTTTCTATACGGAACTTCATGTGTGGGGTAAACATAACATCAATATGAACGACTCCTATGGATCTTGACCTAATAAACCGGTGAATGTCGAAAAAGAACAAACGGGTACATTGGTTGACAAAGATGAAGTATATGAAGAAAAACATGAAATATGACAATAAAATGGTTGGAGGGCTGTTGTCTACTACATCATCATCACTCTACAACGAACAGTAGATTGAAAATCAAACGAAACTCCTCATCAACCGTTTTGTTCCTGACAGAAAGTATAGAAACCAGGCTAGGTTTGAAAGTAAAGTAAAAAGCTTTTCGCATATTCTTGTTTCATTCACGCTTTTCTTAAGCCCGATTTCAACCGTGAAAAACTCAGCAAAATGCGGAAACGTATGCACTACTCATGCGCACTAAAATAAACGCCTCCCTCTTTTAAACACCCCTTCGAGTAGACACCCCGTAAAATATCAAAAAAAGTTAATCAACGCCCCAGGCGTTTAATCGAAGCTTTACGGTAGCCAACTCTAAATCAAAGAACTAATAAAAATAATTTAGCGATCTCAAAAACAGTCAACATAAATTAATTGAATGTCTAATACCATACAGCATTACCGCAATACGATGTGCTGCAAATGGTAACTAAATGAGTTTCAACTAAGCCTTGTTTCATCGACTTAGGCCGATGAATTTATCGCTTTTCCACTATGGCTCAAAGCGGGACTGCACAGCGTTTTAAAATGATATTCTTGAGAAAATTAATACATGTAATCTAGTACGTCCTCGCAAAGAAATCCTTTTCCGCATAAACTCTGAGAAGATGCTGATACGATCCAAAAGCAAAATCTTATCAAAAAATACTTGACTGAAGTGAAATAGCTAGATGATACTTCCTTGAGGATTGAAACAGACACATGCCTCCCAGTGTTTATTTTCAATTTTTATTTAGGAATTTAGGATATATTTCTGCCAACATTTAGGACTTTTTAGGAATATGGGTAAAATTTTTAAGGACTTTTTAGGATATTTTCAAGCTAAAAATTTTCTCTAGTACAGAGCGGGTAGTATATTCATGCTTGTGTGTTTGCGAATAATCGTCTGCGCTGATTATCAAATAACAAAACATAATTAGATGAATTTATGGCAAAGGCTCAGAAATACTCTAATTGTTTGGTAAATATTCTAGACAGTAACTCCCCTCTCCAAGTATATAAGTTACAGACTGTAATGTTTTGTTTCTAATCAATATTACGGTTCTAATAACCAATGTGCATTCGATGAGAAAATCTTTACTTTCAAAGTAGTCTCATCTCCAATCAAAAATCAAAATGGCTAACAAATTTTCCTAGAACATGCGAATAAATCATAACTTTGCACTGACCTCCACTTGATCAAAGAACAATATTGCGTAGTCTATATGACATGCTGAATACCACAAGACAATGAAATAGAAGATAAGGTCATGGCACATTCAACTTTCCTGAGAGCACACCACGCCCAAGTGCCTCTCCACTTTATTTACCCTATCTGTGCCCTCAAACACTGCTCCCTTCATCTCCAGGGGGAAGTATTCTGAGGAAATTCTACGTTGTCTTCTTTGTAATCTTGTGATATTCAAAATGTAACGGAGGATATGCAGTACTTGATCAATGGGAAGTGGAGCGAAGTTGTGAATTATCCGCATGCTGTCCTAGAAGTCTGACCTGAGTAAAGCATGGCCCATACCGTACAGAGTAATCCAGAGAATAATTTAACTTGTGGCAGGGTGCAGTTTTTGACATGATTCGAATTATTTCTATCAAATATTTCTCCTAAAAATCTCTCTTCTTCACTGATGAAAAAGCCACATTTTCCCCAGCAAAAATCAACTGTTCGTAATGTAATTTCTTCTCAGATTTGCAATAGTAGAAGTATGAAGACATTACAGCAGTTTAAAAACAATAAGCACAGTTTCAACATCCAAACCTTTTGGTAATTTTGTTACGCATTTCAAATGTGGCACTTTTAAAATATTTTGTTAGTCGGCATGTTGGTATAATAAGATCAAGGTGGCATTTTGCATGTTCAAGAATTCTGTTTCATTGGTGTTGATATATTTTAAAAGAACTTTATCATCTTCACATTCTTTACCATTTTAAGTTTCCTTTAATATCATTAATAATACCTGCTATCTAGACAAGAAATCTTGAAAAATTTAGGAAATTTAGGATTTCTTGTCCAATTTTATGAATAACTTAGGATTTTTGAGAAAAAAGGTAATATTTTAGGATTTTTAGGATTTTAGGACCGACTGGGAGGCCTGAAGACAACTTAAGTATTAATAACAAGAAATGCATACTATGCATGAAGAGAATTACATCGTTCTATGGCTGGAATGAACAATCACTATTCCAAAAACATCGTCCTAGAATAGAGCAGGTAGCGGCAAACGAAGGGAAAAGCAATATTTATGGCAATACCACGTCCCCTCATAGCCCTCCTTCGAAAAGCCCCTGACTACCGCGAAGACAATCGGAAATGCACCTCTCAAACAAGACTTGCTACTTTTCAAAGTTCCAATGCATGATTTCAGTATAAACGAAATCGTTAGTGATGTCCACGAAGGACATCGTATCTATCCGCTTTTTACGACGGTTTAACACCGCAAAATTATTGTATCTTGCTTTCTTCTGTTTGAACGAAGCCCCACTGTGCATAGTTTGGTGGAAATCCTCTCTTAGTTTGTGTATGAGTGATTTTAACCAGAAGTGAACAGAGCACATATATGACAGTGTCTAAAAATAGAGCTCCCCTAGTTTGATGGCTACGCGGTGTCTGGCTAAAAGCAAAGAGAATAAAGCTATATTCACAAGTCGAGACTATTTCATGAAGGTAAATCTAGAATACGAACTGGCCTGTTGTCCATATGCTCTAAACATTTCGCAAGACCTGTTTGCTATATGTGGAAATTGACAAGCGGAAATTTCTTGAGAAAAAATTTCGTGTGTCATTATTTCGCTGACTTTTTCTCACTGGAAATCGGCCTTTGAGCGGGATCTGTGAGAATTTGAATCGGAAAAAAGTTTCCAGGCTATGAATGAGAATTCCATTAAAAAAGCCAGTTGTTGTTGGATAAGCTCGCATACCAAGTTAAATATATTAATAGTAAAAACACTATTATCGGTAGAGACAAAGAGAAATTGTGTGAACATTTGAATAATTAATTTAGAAAATTCGAGCATTTGCATGCAAATCAGATGAAACTAAACAGTTGTTGAGAAGAGGCAACACAGAAGAACAGGATTTAGATGGGTGACTTAGAAGAAATCAAATAGCTAGATGCGGAATTGTCGTAAAAATCAACGAAAAGTCTGACTAAGACGTTTTATGCAGAAGGATAGAGAAGAGTATAGCGCTAGAAGTTAGAGAGGCAGAAAAAGCCTTGATCTTTGAAGGTCCTTACAGCAGTGAACAACGCATTACTAAATAAAAGTCTGTAAAGTTGCTTCCATCGACAAAAATCTACATTTCTGTTCTGTTGTTTCTTGATCTCTTGTAGAGACAATTACTGGCAAAAATTTGGTAAAGCTCTACCTTCGCTTTAAAGCTAGTGTTACACGGTGTAATTTATCACAGCAACGTGCTTTGCAATGGTGAATGAAGGGGTTGCAACACGATGTTATTTTGAGTGTTACATGTAGCAACGAGTTTTGCAACTTGCAACGAATGCCGCCACTTTTAGTGATGAAAATCTTAAACTGCGCTTGTGCCTAAGGTAGGGTTGCGTTGCGAGGTGCAAAGATCGATGTTACACAGTGCAATGGCTATAAAAATGCTGGAAATCGTTGAACAAAGTAGAACATAGTTCTACTTAAGGCAACCGTTGTGAGAGCAAAAAAGCTGCGTTGCACAACACAGAAATGACATGCTACACAGGGTAATCGGTCTGCAACTTTATCGCAATGGCGTTGCGACACAAGTTGCAAAAAAATTGCACCGAGTAACACTAGCTTAAGGAAGATGTAAAAATTCACCAATCTCGTAATGGAACAAATCGCATAGGTCAAGAAAGTGCACTTCATATATTTCAATGTAAATTAGATGATTGTTGGAAGTCTCTCTTAAGTTTGCAGTACGCATCTCAATGATTTAGAGAGAGCCATTCCCCGTAATCTCATAATTCCTATACTCCGTATAAGTGGTCTATTCTAATAATGTCCATGCCTGTTCATCTCTCGTCTATATTGCTTGCTCTGTTAAATATGAGACTAATCATACTGTTAATGAGATTCTGAAGAGCCATATGGTGAGGGGTTGATTTTGTGCTGATACAGACGATCAATTGGGGATTGTTTTATTTCCCATCACATTTCCACCATCTGTTACGAAATGCTCAAGGTAAATCACACTGGCGACTTGCTTAAACGGTGTTCCATCTATCGTTATATCTGGTACTGGTTGTTTCCTGCTTGCTATCATTTTTTTAGCCTTTTTTATATTTATCTCCATCCCATATGGCTTTTATTTTTCATTTATCCTTGTCAACTATTCTTGTGAGTTTGCTGCCGTTAGCACCATTAAAGCAGTATCATCGGCCTACCTGTTGCTATTGATGCTTATTCCACCAAGTACTACAACATTTATATCGTCTATTTCTCGAAATATTTTTCTGTATACAGGTTGCGCAAACTTGCTACTATACTACCACCTAAATATTTTAGACTATGAAAAAATATGCATAGCAAAGTTAAGCATATTTCCGTGCATCTCAATCCTTTACACACAAGTGTATTCTATGGCTTCATTTACTAAAAAGCTCTATTCACTATGAAATGGCACAGAATACCTTGCAATGTCATTAAATAGAAAACTTGAGTTAGAATAGATGAAAATCAAGCAAGCCTTACTCTGCGGCAGCTTTTGGATCTTCTTGCATTTGCTCCAAAATCATGCGCATCGCTGGATCCATCATGATATTCTAAACAAAATAACGTAATCATTTTAAAAAGGGTCGATAGCAACGTATGGGAAAAGAAAAGGCGAATATATTAGCTCTCTAATAGTGCAGGAGAGGGAATCTCAACGTCTCTTTGATATGTGAGTGGTAACGAGGCCAGAATATTCTCAGCGATTGGCCTAAACCGTAAAAGGTGTGACAAACTGATGACTTTAATAATTGAAAGACATGCGAGTATATGTAACAAAGAATGAGCACAAGAGTAATTAAAAAAAGCGACATAACGTGCTCCAAAAACTCTGATATCACAAACATTGTCTGAAATACTACAGAAAAACCCAATACTTTCAAGAAAGACCATTATTAAATTTGAGAATAAAAGTCTGAGATCTCAAGTGAGATGTATGCAATGGTAAGGACTATATACGGTAGTGGAAATGATAGCAGCCTTCGTTTATGCTAACAACTGATAACTTTGTTGCGATGGATTTACCTGTACTTCAGGATCTTGCATAGCCTCTTGTGTTCGTTGCTTAGGATCTGCACTGAGTCGTGCTTGGGAGCAGGCGATCAAGCCATCTTTTGCTTCCTTCAATGCAAAAGAAACGTCAACTTCAAAATATTTCTGAACACTAAGAAGTAAGTAGTAATGACATATTTATTCAGAAATTAGACATATTCTGGCATAATGGCACATTCTGATACAATGACATAATCAGTATAATTCATTAAATACTGGCAGTACCGCCACTCGGGCATACAAGAATTGTTAAATGCAGGAAGGATAAACAGGGTACTTCTGATGTGTCTTTAGGCGACAAAGTAGGTATCTTCTGAATAGCTAACATATATCACTTCACCACTATCAACCAACGGGCCATTATGCAGGCTCTTTATTTCACGGAAAAATTGCCACTTCTTGTAAGACGGAATGGCTAAACTGAAGTAAAATCTGGTGTATTTGCATGCCATCTTCTACATTAAAAATACTACTGGCACCACAATCTACGAAAAGGAAAAGTAATTGGCAGAAGACTTAAACGAGAAGACAGATGCTCTGCTCTCAAGATTGGCGAGGACAAAATGCATTCCTGTAAGACCACATTTGAAAATCCAAATACAACATAACTTCGTTCTGGAAGAAAAAGCACTCACCTGGCAGTTGGGATCTAAGTCGAGAGCTTTCCTGTACATTTCTTGGGCGTTGCGAATCTCCTTCACAGCTAATAACGCACCTGCTTTCCGAAGGTAACCTTTCACTGTGGACAGAATACTCAATATCAAAATAACAATTCTTATTCATAGAATAACAAATAGATTTCTTTGAGAAATTGAAATGCATAACAGATTAAAGTGCACACTTCTGAACTGGCGACCTTCGATTACTGTCACTTGTTACATGTTTACCATTCCATAACTTACACAACACGAAATTATACCAATCAATGACCGAAAGTAATGGAGGACTACAGATAATAGGGGGCAGAAGAGCAAAATTATTTAAAATGCATGACATAATTCATCTCGGAAATAACAGGGTGTCCACTGAGATAAAACACAAATTCCAGCCAAATTTTCAGAAACAAACAACCTTTTTCCAGCTATTTGGGCAGAAAAATCACATTGTTATCCAGTCCTACGATGAATTTTGATATGAAATTCCAGCCATTGAAAATGCGGTCCGACTATTGTCACAAAGTAGTGAGAGACCTTAGGGAGCAGTCATTATTTATGGCCTCGGTGGCGACTGAAGAGAAAGTGTTTTGTACCCTCAAAAAATTTTGCCCCACCATTTGAGTAAGTCAAATTTTCTTTACCCCACTGAAGGAAACTGGTAAAATAAGGCTGCATTTATACTTAAATATAGTATGTTTTTACATTAACCCTGTGGTCAAAAATTAGTCGTCTACCCCACCTAACACTGCTTATTTTATTCAGTTACCCCACAATTCTATCTTCAGTCCACACCCCGGTCATAAATAATGACCGCTCCCTTAAAATTTCCAATAAATTGGAATGTCCAATATAAATTCAATGTCTTCCGGTAAACCACTCCCGGAGGGTAAGGATAATAATAGTAATACTAATAATGAACAAATATTTAAACTGGATAAACACTTAAACTACTTAAAGCTGTTATAAACGTGTGTCCGGTAAAGTAAAAGCATAAATAAATGCTAAAAAGATAAAGGAAGGAACTATGTGGTGTCTACAGTTATTAATTGTAGTAGTTATCTATACAGTCCAAAAAGTCTGGTCTGCTTAGGCTGTGGCCTTCCAAAGGAAGCATATTAAATCGCTTTCCGCCAGTGAAATGGAAACTTTTCCTCCCATATGCTGTTCTAATTTTAAAATATGGGACACAAAGTTTCCATTTTACTCCTGGAAAGCTACCAACCACCCTGGCAAAACATTGGGTAAAAGTCTGGGTCGAGTTGGTGCAAAAAGGTCTGTCCCATGTGATACTGAACAATTTTGTCTTCTGTAATACTGTTTCTTGATAAGACTGTTTTTCATCTAATAATGCCGTTAAATAATATTAGGCCTAAAAAATTCCAGATTTTCCAGCCAAAGCAGGGAAAAACCTATGGTTTTCCAGCTTTTCCAGCCAAATTCTGAAAAAGGCCCATTTTCCAGCTTTTCCAGCCGGAGTGGACACCCTGAATAAGTTCAGATCACAAATACCCAGTTGGTTTCTACTTTTCTTCCAAAACATAACTTCACACTAACATAATTCCTTTCAGAGCATAATTGGTCAGCTGCTACAACAAAATGTATTGTGCTCATTGCAACTTTAGGCATTCATAATGGCGTAAAGCACAACACACTACTAGCTCTTTGAGCAATAAAACAACAGCAAAGCTGACTAAAGCAGATGGCATACCGAAATCTGGGTTGAGCTTCAAACACTCATCACAGTCCTGCAGCAGAAAAGTAAGATACTTCAGTCATACAAATGCAGTATAAAGATAGATATTCTGAAAATGATTTCACAATTTACCTTCAAGCAGCTGACAAATTCATTCAGAGTAAACTAGAATTTATATAGATTTCACAATACGACCTCACATTCTATATATCGACAGCTAGCCAAATTGACCAACTTCACTGTAGGTCTTCCAGCACTCTCAACTGAATACTCTGTTGGTGCAAGCATCGTAAGGCATTTTCTATCTACAAATACCATACAAAAAGTTAAGAACATAAAATCCATGCTTAGTCGTTGCTTACTTTAATGGCCAGACGAAATTCAGCAAGTTTTGTGTAACATGCAGCTCTATTGCTGTAAATTCTCTCGTCAGATGGATTCCTTCTTAATGCTTCTGTGTAACACTTGACAGCATCTGGATAGTTGCCTTTGGAGAAGAAATCATTTCCTTTTGTCCTCTCTTCTTCTGCTTTGTCTTTGTCCATATATGCAAGCTCCTCTTTTTCTTTTAGCATCTTTTTTAACTTAAGGCATGTGAAAAATCAAAATTCAACTTATATGTAAAGCACCAATCTGCATTGGAATATGAGACTTGGAGAGAAGGAGGCAGAATAAACTATTACTTGAGGATTTCACACGGGAGGTTTATAAATCTAACTGTGTCAGTGCATACGTGTCAAAGCACAAAATGGAAACACTTCAGCTGTTGAATGCTTGCCGCCTACTATTTTTGAAAGGAAAACCTTAGAGCAACAATTGCCTAAAACTGTATTTTGTTCAGATGCTCCAGATGAAGAACAGATTTTGATGCTCCCATCGGAGTTTTACTACGGGAATAACTCATCAAGATTACAACAAGCGGTGCATAGAGCGGAGATGCAAGTCCAATGCAACAAATATACAAACACCTTGAATATGTAATAGATCATATATGCATCTAATTGATATTCAAAGAGCACAAACATAGAAAACATATTCAAACTTTGGTATATCGGAGAATGGTGCTGCGTTGTATAGGGCCATTCACATATTACGTCATGCAAGGGGGTAGTGGGTTTTTTGACTTTTGTGACAAAGTATGATGAGGGGTCGGAGGGTTGCTTTTGGAGTGTTATGTCATATGTTTGAATAAGAATTGTTATTATTTTGCATAAGAGTTGTTATTACTATTATGTTGTATAATGATTTGCTACGTTATAATAATATTACTTTATTTAGTATCATGGATGCAGTTTCTAGATCTAGATTATCCATTTACAGAGATTTTGACTGTAGAGAACCTCAAATAGTGTCGTAATACATGAACCCATTTTAACGATTCCTGTACTATATTTTGTATGAAGGTGATGTAGTGAAAGCGTGTGATGTTCAATAAAAAAGATATAATAAAACACATTATTGCGACAGCAGAAAAACGTCCTATTGAAATTCATAATGTGATATCACACACTAAGGGATGGGTGGGTAGTTATGACTTTGTGACGAAGTGTGAAAGGGGGTGGGTGGGTGTCTACAAATGTCAAAATTAGAGCGACATAATATGTGAATGGCCCCTATGAGATAGCTGCAATGCAGGTATTTTCAGTGCGGCATACCTGGTTCAGACGATTAAGTGTATCAGGAGATCTATGTTCCGCCAATGCAAAATCATAATGTTTGATGGCCTCTTCATACTTTTCCAGCTTAACGTATGCATTGCCTGCCCTAGACAATGATCTGAGAGACAAAATTAGCACAATTTGTATTATATTGAAAATCGTTAAATCATCTTCCTGTGGGGGAATAAACGTTTTACGATGCATGCACCGAATTGGAAAAAAGCTTGTTACCGAATGGTTGCCATTACGTTGCTAGACGTATTTGAGCATGCACAATTCTTACAGCACAGCCTTTAGTTTAATGCAACGGTGATATCAGGCACAATGGAGGCCTTTGCAACGGCAACTTAACACAGATACTAAAATATAGTGTCACTTTCAATCTATCAGTATTTATATCAAAGTGGAAAATTTAGAAAGTGACTAATCAACAGTCTACCCCTATATAGATGCATAACCAGTGGGACATTTTATAGCCTCTAACCTTGCTGAATTCAAAGTTTATTTGATAATGCCTCAGACCTTCTACACCACTAGACCAGAATCCAGAAACCATTTTTCGAGACATGCACAATGCAGAGTTCAAGATCTTTGGCTAGTTCTGAATTTCTTAAAAGAGGAAGGTTTATGATAAAGATTTGGCAGCCGGAGGAAGGCTGCAAATTTTTCTGGACTCTGTACTAGACTTTAAAGACTAGTAGTCTACTGTGTTTTAGTTGAAGAACTAAAATGAAAGAAATGCTACTTTTCTTTGAAATGAAAGAAATGGATTGAAAAATGAGTGTTTTATGGTTCTATTGCTGTTCATTGGGATTTTGAGCAAAAAGCATCCCACAGCACTCAGCAATACAGAAGACTGTGCCATACAATTCACAATGTTTAAGGGTGTGAAATAAAACATGTGGGGTAATTTCTCCCAGAAAGGTCTGATTTTAACTCTAAATTGAAACTCTCTCTTCATGATTTTATTGGTAAAAATTGCACTGCTTACTTGCCAATCTGCTTGTAATCGGCCTTATTGCTCCTTCCAATCTCAATAGCTTCATTGCATTGCTCTATGCATTCTTCATACTTCCCTTGCTCAAAGTAGACAGCTGAAGGGGAATTACTATTTATCAAGAAATAGCTTAAAATAAACTATGTAATTGCCGTAAAAGCTCTATTAAACTCCCCTCTCTAATAAGCCCACTCTCTCTAAAGCCCCCCCATTTTCAAGCAAAAATTGGAAATAAGGCCCCCTTTAACCCCTGACGCAAAGGAAAGACGATGCTAAATGTGAGAATTTAGTGATAGTTTATAATGTATAATGCTTTTACTGTGAATACGACCAATTTCTAATTCAATATTCTTTAAAATCAAGGCTTTCTCAGTTGTTCTTCTAATGTTTCTAATCCACTTTGCAATACCCTATAGCATTCTTGGCCCGGTCGGTGAGAATAGTTGAAAGAGCTTCAAAATATGCACACTTAGTTGTCCTCATAACAGGCCTGATGACGATAGGATCAAGTGTAATAAGTATGGTTCATGAAAGATTTACTTGAGCACCTCAAATGTTTTGAGGATACAGCTGTTGATCCCTATAAAGGAATCCCAAAGGACGAAGTTTCTTTAAAAGGTGTCTCATGAATAACAATTGGCCCAGATAACTGTGATGAAGTTGAGAACATCATAACTACCTAATTGGTTGTAAGCTTCCACAGCTGCTAGCAAAGCTTTTGCGTTATAAATAATGTCGAAAAACGTATAGAAACATTTGTTTAAATCTTCACCTTGTGTTAATAATAAGCTTCCTCTCTAATAAGAGTCCCTCTAGGAGTGGCAAGAGAAATAAGCCCCCCCCCCCCCCGGGGCTTAACAGAGCTTTAACGGTAGTTTACTGCGAACTAGCAAAATGAAGACATCTTTGGCAAAACTACCGGCAAATGAAAAAATAAGAATACCATAAACATGACTAAGACTAAATTAACTATCTAAAATGAACGCCTTGCAGCAAAGTAATGGTGTACTAACATCGTATTAATACTAGATTTAAAATATTGGTAGTTGCTTACCAGCCCTATTGTTGTAATATGTTATATTGTTAGGGTCCAAATCGATGGCTTTCTGATAATGTTCTAATGCTGCTTCAAAATCCTTTGACTTGTAAGCAGAATTACCCTTTTCCTTCTCTTCCAATGCCTGCAAACAAATCCAGGTATGACAAGAAGACGCATTACTCATTGTTTGCTTTAAAATGACAGTTGGACGTTATGAATAATAATGCATTCTAGAAACATCTATTGCCGTTATTCTGAATAGCATAAAAATAGCCAATATTACAAAGCACTGTTCTTACCATTAAACAGCAATTATGCATGAGATAATAAGCATGAAATTAAAGACAAAATAATAGAAAGGTAGTTTGATACCATAGCAGTCAATGAAAATAATTAAATTGACATTATATATATATATATATATATATATATATATATATATATATATATATATATATATATATATATATATATATATATATATATATATATATATATATATATATATATATATATATATATATATATATATATATATAAAGAGAATTCAAAAATATACTTTCTTCTGTTATAAACGTTTCGATATATTATCTTCATCAATACTGATTAAGATAATATATCGAAACGTTTACAACAGAAGAAAGTATATTTTGAATTCTCTATGTTTTATTTATATACTAAGTTAGTGCAGCTTTGACTTATTATATAAATATATATAAATATATATATATATATATATATACATATACATATATATATATATATATATATATATATATATATATATATATATATATATATATATATATATATATATATATATATATATATATATATATATATATATATATACTACAGCACGAAAAAGCGGTACCATGTTTTAACCATACTGAAAAGATTTTTTTTTCGTCCGACACTCGTCAGAGTATGAAACGTCGGATAGCGACCGAAAGGTGAACCGAAATTTATAGCCAGATACGCAGAGACTAGCTGACAGAATAAAGCAACATATACCCACGAGCATCAGGAAGAAAAACACTACAATAAGGGAACAGCCACCTCGTATGTGTAAAAACTCTAATTCTAAAATGAAAAGTGATTCGGCCATAGGACAACATCTCATTAAAAACCCAGAATGCGCCAAAACATATTCAGACGATAATTTTCGGATCATTGGGTAAGCAAGATCGTCCTTTCATTTAAGTGTTTTGGAATCAGTTTACATAAAGACTCAAAACCCAGTCTTGTGTAAACAAAAAGAGTTCATTTTCTCACTTGGACTCTTCAAGTAAACAATGGTGAATAGGTGCCAAGAGGCCAATCATATGGCTAACTGGACACATTATTCATCATATCACGTGTACCCGCATATCTGGCTATAAATTTCGGTTCACCTTTCGGTCGCTATCCGACGTTTCATACTCTGATGAGTGTCGGACGAAACAAAAAAGCTTTTCAGTATGGTTAAAACATGGTACCGCTTTTTCGTGCTGTAGTGAAGTTCTGTAGTACCAACAGACTTTTCACACACACACACACACATATATATATATATATATATATATATATATATATATATATATATATATATATATATATATATATATATATATATATATTTCTGTTTGTACAATGATGGGTATTGTAACAAGACACGGTTATAGTAGCAAGATGGCATGTAATACAAAATGGCGCTTACGCCATATGCTTACATGTCTCCTTTTCGTGCATGCGTAGAACAACTTATGTTCGTGTGTTAATAAGCCTGACAATGCCAACTGATAGCAAATTACTTTGCACTGAGTGCAACGCATGACATACCATCTTCTGATTTTCTGTTACTTTGTCCTCCTTTTTCTCTCCTGTGTCATTTGACTTATTTGGTTTTGGCTCTTCCTTCTCTGGTTCTGGTGCTGGTTCTTCAGGACTCTCATTGCTTGAATCTGGGCCTAGGATAATAAGTCAACATAAATCAGAAGTGAATGATCACTTTAAATGCAGAAAGTGATTTGGAAAGCAAGAAAAAGAAAGTTCATTTCAAGATATAATGAAGCTACAGGACCATTAGGCTTGATAGAAGGAATCTGAAAACAGTCAGTCTGATGATTGTGCCATTACTGTTATTAGAGTTTGCATTTGACAGCTTCAGAGGGTGAAAAATTCTCGGCAGAGAAGAATTCTCCTCAGAGTACTATAAAGGAATGCAAAAATGCTTTGCTCCATTTTGTAATACAAGTATTCCTCTGGTGGAGTGCAGTGGGGGTCTTAGGAGATCAGAGGAGCCAATACTTCCTAAAGAAATTTTAGAAACTAAAATATGGGCAGTTGGTAAGCTATGTAATAATGGTGGAAAATTTACAAACAATGCTACCCCATTTAAGATTAGCAAAGATCTGTCACTGTTGGGGTCCATTTCTAAAACTAAAACAGAGATTGTCCATTACTTTGCACTCACCAGCAGTCTGTATATTTATTCCAAGAATAACCCCAATTGCTTGCATAACACGAGGGTCATTGATATACCTAGAAACACAATGTTCAAACAATTGTCAATGTAAGTCAAATACTGCCATTTCACTCAATAGTCTACCTAAGACAAGTAAAGCAAATTATTCAACATGCTCTCCAATTAATATGTTAAAGAGAGGAAATCACAGTCATAGGAGCACACAACAATATTACACATATATAGGAGTGTCAGTTAATCTACTAATGCAGTATCCAATGAGTCACTGTAATTGGTATACAACTTACATTTTCAGTAGATCTGGGTTTGACTTGATATCGGATAGAATTTTGAGAAAGCTTGGATCACTCATAAACTGCCTTGTGGATGGATCCATCAATAATTTTGCTTCAACATCAGCTCCATCAAATGGATTCACTAAAAAGGTATTGTGAGTAATAAGTCAGATTCAACCTGTTCACATTGGGAACACAAAAAATCAACTGATCCATGCCTTCACTAAAGTACTTATTTTGTACTTATATGTTCCCTGAAAGTAACAAATGATTTTTCAATGAAGCTGCACAGGTAACAAGGTGGAAATTATTAAACATTATTGATTTATAAGAATACCCCAACTATCTCATATGAAAGCATAATGCGAAGAACATATCATCTTGTTGACTTATGCACTCAAATGTACGTAATATTCTAATGATAGGTCTTATGAAATCAACATTGTACACAAAAAGTTGTGAGAGCCAACAAGTAAGAAGATCTATAATACTTTTGCAACTCCTTTCACAAGGATCAAAACTGGAACAGCTAACTATACAAAGTAAGACATAGGAGTACATGCCATTAGAATATTTGACAATAGCACAAGATGACATACGATTGATAGATAAGTACAGGATGATATCATTACATAAAGGATGACTGTCATGAAGTTTCTAAATTAGATTGTATTTTATTTACATGTATGTTGTTTTAAACTTGGCAACTATGCAGTTCCCAACAGCAGCTACTTATCATGCCAACTATATGGATAACCAAACAGGCATTCTGCCTATTATCCAGAGCATCATATCTTTACAATACACTTTCATGAAACTAACACAGAAGTGAACCAAGGCATTACAAAAAGCAGTATTGGCACATATTCAAAGATTACATCAATAAATATCGCTTCTAGTACCTTAATACACAAGAACACACATAGCTTAATATACATACTTGGATTCCGTCTTGCACTGGAAGAGGCAGTTGATCTGGCTTTCACATCCTCAAGGCCACTCTTCAATTGTTCATTATTTGGATCATGTATCAGGCCATCTTCATATGCTTTCTTGGCTTCTGTATATCTACCAAGGTATGCCAATGCTGCCCCAAGCCTTGAATACCCCTAGAAATACTTAAATCATTAATCAAGCATATGGTGATTAAAAATAAGGGTCTATTCATATCAGCCAACCTACCAAACCAGCTCAGTTGAACAGCTCTCAACTAATCCTCACTTACCATATGCAAAATGTGCACACACATAAGAAATCAGGTTTGCCTGCTAAGTGAGATATCATATTAACATTGCTGAAACCTTGCTATGTGTGCTGAAAATGTAATTGCAAATGTAATCAGATACACTGTGGGCTTGAATCAGTTTACCTTGAGTGTCATAGTTTCTCTAGCATTCATGAGTTCATTATATAGTTTTTACTAGCATATATAAATATAAATATATATAGTATATTTGCTTAATGCTAAATATAATTCCCCTTACATTCAATTTAAAATGCTATCCATTGTAAATCCAGTTTCATTGTGTAAAGTGCTCTATTGTTGTAAGTTAATTAGATATTGTTCCTTTGTTTTTATCGTTATATATGCGCTGTATGTACCGGGAATGTTATAACTGATGAAGGCTTATGCCGAAACGTTTTAAAAGTTGGAATTTTTTCTTGAGGGTCTATATATATATATATATATATATATGTATATGTATGTACTGTAATGACTTGATTAAGCCCCCTGGGGGCCTATCTGTCAGAAGTGATGTTATGGGTGGGAGCTTGTTTGAGGGTGGGAGCTTATTGGTCAGGAATAATTTTTTGAGGTGGGGGCTTATACAAGGGGGGCTTATTCAAAGGAGGGGGCATAATTGACATATTATGGTATATATGTTCTACAAGTTCTGAAAAGGGATGTGTCTTATACACAGTAAAAGATAGTAAAAACTATGTTTGTAGCATTCTAGCAAGGAAGTTAGAGTGCATCTGTTACTAGAATAAATACAATACATGGCAAAATATGATATGTATATTCTGCATCAATGTAAATAAATCATGAAAACATGGCACTGGCAATCTGTATTCTGCCTTGGTGTCTCCACTGAAACAAAACATAATTCAAACAGGAGTGGTAGAACTCTTCCTGAAATTATGCAAACTTCAAATACTATCACAAAACATCAAAATTAGATAATTGCTAAATTGTGATGTCAACTAACTATATACATGTAACTATATGTACTATATTCAAATAAGGTACTATTGTCACATAAAAAAATAAATGACAAAATTGCCTTACCTTACCCCAAGTTGAGTTTAGTTCCACAGTCTTTCTTGCATCTACCAAGGCCTCAGAGTATTTGCCTTGCTTTGCAAAAGCAGCTGATCTGTTACTAAACAGGACATGATTCTTTGGACAGAGCTCTATTGCATTGGAATAGCATTCAATGGCCTTATTGAAATTCCCCTCTTGAAGGTACTTATTGCCTTGTGCTTTCAAACTATTTGCCTGTTAATAGCATATAGAGAAGAATGTAAATTTCATATTACAAAACTGTAAATATAGTTACTTTGTGGGAACAAAACCCATGTCAAAATAAAACATAAGAATAATTGACAGTTGACTATCTATAGCTAAATACAGCAGTAACAAAACAAATGACATCTACATTTACACACACACACACACACACACACACACACACACACACACACACACACACACACACACACACACACACACACACACACACACACACACACACACACACACACACACACACACACACACACACACACACACACACACACACACACACACACACAATATGCTAAAAGAGTTCAAATTTTCCTCAATGGTTTATGATTAAAGTGGCAACACTGCAGCCCAAATGTACCTTCATCACTTGCCAACTATTAAAATTTTGTAATATGTGAGCAATTTACACATGTCCAGATTCTCCTCAAGAAGTGTGTCACATTGAAGTTGATGCTTGGAAAGATGCCTAGATCTGAGGGTGAAATTTTGAAAAATGGGCTTTCCCAGACATGCAGAGAATGCAGTTTAAAAATATATTTGGCCGGATTTACGAAGAAATGCAAAGTTGAACTTAAACCTTGATGACTAAACACTGTCATCAAATCGTAAACTCTTGTGCAGAGCTGCCAAATAGAAATATGACAAATGATCAAATTCAAAATGCACACCTGAAGTGCACATTTTGTAATTTTACATACTGCACACCCAGAACCTTTCCACGGTACACCTGAAATATCGGGCAAAAGTGCCCCTTTTCAATCGGGACAACATGGAGGTGAAAACAAGATTTTTATTACACAAAATAATACATTGCATTACGGTTTACGATCTGTTAGATATGCTGGTGCAAAATCCTGGAACAATATTCCCTTCAACATCACGCAAGCTCCATCAGCTATGAGTTTCCGTTGTCAATTAAAATTTCATCTGTTCTCTACCAAATACAAACCCTAGTTCTTTTACAAGACATTTTGTTTCACATCAATCAATTTCTAGTAAATTTTAACCAATTGTTTTTCAAATAGGTTTTTAAATAGGGGGTGCTTTCTCCACGATTAGTTTATCTACTGAGAGAGCTCCTCCTTTAAGAAATTCCTCTACATACATGCCCTGATTGTTTCTGTTTCTATTGTTGTAATATGCATTTGTCATTATTT
Source organism: Mastigias papua (assembly GCA_964019165.1). Taxonomy (NCBI): domain Eukaryota; kingdom Metazoa; phylum Cnidaria; class Scyphozoa; order Rhizostomeae; family Mastigiidae; genus Mastigias; species Mastigias papua. Next base: position 6,347,107 of record OZ025269.1, read on the forward strand.
GTATTTTGTTGTTCTTTGTTAATTATTTGTATATGTAAAGGATGTTTGTAGTAGTGGAATTTTAAAATGATAATGAACTGAACTGATGAACTGAACAATGACGGAAAATTCTAAGGAAAGCTATGGATAACTAAATCACATGTATTGCGATTACGTAGATCCAGAAATTAAAACTTTCAATCTTTACTTTGACATGTTGCTTATGTGAAACAAGCCATAAATAACTAATTTAAAATAATTTATTAGTTTACATTCTCTCTGTACACTGAAGACTTCCAAGACTCCTCAACTTCTACCTGCAGTTCCTTGGTTAATGCTCAAGTATTCTTAGGCTTAGTTTGCTTGCATTTGAGCATCTGTAGTCTACCGTTAAAATACTAACGAGGGTAATAAGTATAAGTAGCTAATAGTCATAGTAATGTAGAATAAGTGCATCACATCCGCCTACCTCTTCCTCTGCCATCTTGTCTCTTTAAATAGAAATTTCTAGATTTTGACCATGCTTTGGATTGCAGCCTCGCTTTGAATTTGACAGTGTAATGGCTGAATGGAAGTGAGATAAGCGAAAGACTATTTTAGCCTGAAAATGTTCATAAAATGTATGTACAGCAGGGTTTGAGGAATGCAGATGCCTAGAATCCCGTGAAAATTGTTGGCTTATGTGACATTTCTTGCATAGATGATGTCTCCTGAACTTTCGCCGGCTCCCTCCGAAGTACCAGTTAATAAAGATGGCAGTGGTGGAAATGACCATTCGGATGAAACAGGTTTAAATGTAGAAAGCAATATCATGACAAACGTTGAGGGAACTGAATCGGAGGAAAGCAGCGAGGAATATGAGGTTGAAAGTGCGGATGAAAATTTATACAGTGGTTATGTTGCCCTAGAACAGCAGCCATTAGATGAAGGGGACAGTGCAGAAGGGGAAATGAACTGGATACAGCAATACCAGCTGAGTAGCAATTGTGAGAATCAACCTGATACCTATACAGATGGGGAGATAGATGTAAGAAAATATCATATGGTTTTTACAGGAAAGAGTAATTAATAAAGTAGAGAATATCTGACACAAGCTGTTGACCATCCATATTGAAGAATATGACAGCCTAAATGCAAGAGATTGTTGCTCTTGACTTTCATCTGCCCCGCGGAGACGTATGTGTGCACGCCTATTTTCACTGTATATGCATGGGTGCATGCTGATAACTATTGTTTGAATTTACAAGATCTTGTCAAAAGCTGTCATATTCCCCAATATGGCCGACCCTGTTATCAAAGTTACCAACTGGGCTTCTACCATAATAGGGAACATGACAGTACATACATATATGAGGATTTTGCATCTTGATTAGGTGAGGTGCGCATTTCATCATGTGCCTTGTTCTTTAAAATTAGCCAGACTGGGCCCCTTGGCAATAAGGGATCAACAATGCTTCTTGACATGAAATGTGGCTACAAAGTGTGGTCAATCATGCATGTGCTAAAATCCTCATGGAGAGGCTTTTCTGCACATGGAAAGATAAGTATGCATGCTCATTGTGGTTGTATTACAGTCATTTGTGCATGCACAGACATGTTGACAATCAAGAAATTTAACTGCTTGGCTAGTTGCTGTTTGCAACAATGACATAGCCTGGTTGCCACACTGTAGAGTTTGGCAACTGCACACTCAAGATTGTTTGTTGTAAATGATAATGCACACCCAGAAATGGGTGTGGTATGGTGTTGAATGGTGACAGGGTGTGTTTTATTTGAATATTTTCCAACTAACATAACAACAATTATGAAGTAAAAAGTATTCCACTGGCATGCATGCTTTTTGGTACAAAATCTTTCATGGTGAGAAAGAACAGAAAAAATAAACTGGTTATACTATCTATGCCAAAAATCAAGCAGGCACTACAAGTGCACACCTGAGATCAAGTGCACACTTACACACTGACCTTTTGCTTGTGCACACTTAAGGCCTTGCCGGAAAAGGCCATATTCTGCAGCCAGGCCTGGTCGCAGTTGTAAGGCCATAATTATTAACATAGGCCCATAATTTTTGACATTAAGTATCATCTGATATCCTTGGAATTTTACTGAGCATATTAATTGGCACTTGAAAAGTCTGTTGGTACTACAGAACTTCACTATAGCTCAAAAAAGCAGGAACATTGCTAAAACTTTCAGTATGTTAAAAAAATGTTCCCACTTTTGTGTACTATAGTGTAATTGGTATTTGTATAACAACAGATGCTCTCTGCACTGTTGTTGGGTATAAAAAATGGTGTCCAGGATTATATTCTTGAATCATGATTATAAAATGCTTTATTACAGAAAAATCCCCAAGATAAACTTTGTTTCATATGATAAGCCAGTAAATTTGTAAGTAAGTAATCGAAATGTATTGTCCTTGGGCATTTCATCCTATAGGCTGCCTGTTCTTACCTGCTAGTTGTCAACCAAGGTTAACTTATTGCTAAAAGGTGTCAATGGGATTGCTCTAATTAGCCTGTCTGCCACATAGGCCAAGCCAGTGCACAGTTAGTACTGCCTAAGGGATAAGATCTTGCTTTAAAGCATGTTGGGTGTAAAGCAGAGACACACATAACTACATTAGCACTGTACACATATGATCGTACCTTGGTTGTCATATGATCTTGCTTATATTGTCAATATGGCATTATCCTATCACATTCCAACACATTGAGGGAACTGAGTATGCAATGGTGATGCCAGTGAGGCCTCTTCATTGGGATTCTAGCAGGTGCATAACCTTTTGTGCATCTTGTGATGAAATTTTGCATCTACTCTAGGCGCACAATTTATGTTCACCATCTGTTGTCAGGGAGCATGGTCTATCTAATGTTCAGTAATAGGGCACATGGTGAAATGCGCACCTTGTCTCATTGATGTATGTGCCAAGGTGCATGCACAAAGTCATGCATGTTACATGGAGATGCCTGATGCTGGCCACTGCAAAGAAGGACAAATGAAGAATGGGCATTGGTGGGGGGGGGGGGCAATGTGCCAAGAAAATTTTGCAGTCATGCCCTGAAATTTGCCCATTCTAGATAAAAAGAATCACAGATAAAATCATTGACATATAAAATCATTGACAAAATTAGTTGCTCAATTTATTGGTGACATGACTGATTCCAGATGATGTTCTGTTATCTTTGTTGTCAAACACAAGGTTTCATTTCCATCCTCTCAGCTATCTGCATGGTTCTGTGCTATATTATTATGTTTACATTTAAAAGAAGATGTTTGAGGATGAGAGTTTTGTTTGTGCACTTATTCTTTCTTGTCCACTGTTGCTTGGATACTGTTTGATTTCCTATTTGTGCTGCAAAATGCATAGTCATTGAGTTTGTCCAGGCAATATGGTCAGTAGTATAGGCAGGTGTGTGGACAAGATATTGGCCATCATTATCATCATCACCTGTCTTTTCCTGTACACCCCTTATGGGGCCTAGGCTGACCCTGAGGTCAGTGTCGCCTTCAAATTGTTTAGAAGATGTGATTGAGTCGGCTACACTCAATCCACTCTGTTACCCCAACAGTTACTTATCAGAGCTGCAGCCTGAAGCTGCTGTGCCTGACTTTCACTGAAGGGGCCTGGTTGGACAGTTTGCCACAGGTTGTCAATATCTGCCCCAATTCTGAATCTTCACGAAGTGAATCACTATCAACTTAGGGGCAGAGTCTCTCTGTGCCCGCTTGCCACCACAAGGGGGTCTCCAACCATTGGCTAGCTATCATCATCGTCATCATCATCATCATCATCATCATCATCATCATCATCATCATCATCATCATCATCATCATCATCATCATCATCATCATCATCATCATCATCATCATCATCATCATCATCATAATCATAATCATCTCTCTGTCTGTTTCCCATATACCCCTTATGGGGCCTAGGCTGACGCTTTGGTCAGTGTTGCCTCAAAATTGTTGTAGACAGGTGATTGAGTTGGCTCCACTCAGTCTACTCTGTTACACCAGCAGCAACTTATCAGAACTGCATTCTGAAGCTGCTGAGCCTGACTTTTACTGAAGGAGCCTGGCTGGAACAGTTTGCCACAGGTCATCAGCATCTACCCCAATTCTGAATCCCAGCAGAATGAATCATTATCAACTTAAGGGTAGTCTATTTCTGTGCCCGCACACCATCATTAGGAGGTCTCCAACCATGGTCTAGCTATCATCATCATCATTGTCATCATCGTTATCATCATCATTATCATAACAGCTTACATTTTACCAGGGACCTAGGAACCAGGGGGCCAGAGGGGCCATGGCCCCCCCACTTTTTTAGCAAACTATGCAAAATTGCCCCTTGGAAGCCCAGAATGGACGTGGTAGTGTGCCCCTTTTAGGACTTGGCCCCCCACTTTCTAGATGCTTCCTACATCCCTGCTTTTACAACCCACATGGACTGATGCAGATGCATACATAGATTCAACTAGAACAGCAAAATGTTTGCAAATTCAACTACAATTTTTTAAATCTGCTGAGGTTATTATGACATATACCATAAAATTGATCTGAATTGGTCTTTGTAAAAAAGAATTTGATGAATTGACTGTCTCATTCTTACCAAAGATCCAGAAAATATCATGGACCTGTACAAGGCATTAGGTACTTTGTGCACATAGACATATTTCACCAATAGGCCTTCTGCTAGCTTACTGTTAATGGAGTATTGTTCCAAGATTTTCATATCATTTCGTACCATATCATATCATATAGCACCTCATTTTATATTGCATCATAGGGAGGGGTAGGGGATTTAGTGTACATCAGTTGAAAATATTTTATTTAGGGAGAAAATGAGCAATATATATGTTCTAGAAGGATGTGCACTATATTCAGCAAAATGCTCTTTGGTGTTATTTTGTGATGTACTAGATATGGATGGTGCAAGTAACTATTCAAACTAACTATGATGATTCAAATTTATTAATTTATTAATTTATCTATGCTTTGTCTCTTGTCATTAACATGTTAGAGTAGGTATTCCTTTCGGACCATCAATTGGGTCAGTTGTTTAGCAGTTCTGAGTTATCAACATAAACAAATTTTTCTAGGATGCTGAGAGCAACCAGAATGATGCAGATCCACCAGACATTTCAAGTCAAGTTGAGGAAAGGCATTTGCCTGCAAGTTCAGTATCAATTCAAATAACAGATGGTATGTTCATAAGTTTTTAGAGCTATGCTGATTTTGTCATCTTTATTCTTAGTTCTCTTTGATTTAGAAATCATTTCAATTTTGTAACTAGGGTATCAATAGCTTGTTTCAGCTTAGAAGATGTTAAGCCACCTATTGTGTGTAGCCTACCTAAGGCTTTTACTTTGTGACTTGTTGAGGTTTGATTCTTGAAGTTATAATCAATTTATTTACAGTAGGCTAAAAAAGAGTAGCTAAGGAGCTGTTATTAATTTATTGTTATGACAATGGGCTTTACTAATTTGTTTGGTTATGGTCATTTACTGTACTAAGGTGTACTTTTGGTGCTCAGAGTTTGATAATAATTTGTTGGCATTTCTGTAGAATGGAATGTGGATTTGTTTCTCATAGCACATGCTGAAGTAATAAAGCAAGCAATGTCTGGTTTTTCCTTACCAACAAACAACATTCCTGAATGGGCAAGAGTTGTACCAGAGGAGAACTGGAAATCAAAATTGATGGACTCACTTGCAAAAAAGCACTAACAGTGTTTTTATGATGATTTTGAACATAATTGATTGTATATAGAATTAGTATAAATGTATTGCTCTGTGCTCTTGACAGTAGTTTTCAATGGTTTAGGTTTTAATTTAACACCTGAGAAATTTTTTAAGGGATAACACTTCAGGGCTTTCACGCTCTGAAATTGAGGCGCGTGACCAAAAACTCGCGTGATCGGAGTGGGGCGAGCGACTGACAATTATTTGAGAACACGACGTAGCGAATTTTTTTTGAAGAACTGAACTCAAAAGCGTTTCCTTTTCATTTTCTACATGCAAGCCATAGCTTACAGCGTTAAATATCGTAAAGATTTCCTTTGATTATTTAGTTTGGAAAGTATTACGTGGCTTTTACAGGACCTACAATCGTTTTTGCTCTATATCCTGCAAGCAAGCAACTTCAAATGATAGCGGGGTATGGCACTGATAGAAACAACTGACTGTTATTTCAAAACGATAAATGTACTTAGTGTTATCAGCCCATGTTAAGTGTTTCAAACAGAAGTACCAACATTCTACGTTGTCTTGCCTACTAAAGTTCAAGTTCGGCTTCAAAAAGGCCAAGTTCCTCAATTTCATCAATAAATCGTCTGGTATGTTGTTGACGTTTGGATGCCTGGATGATTATTTAGTTTCATTCGCCTATTCGATTTAAGTTACATATCGAGAGCTCTCTCAATGATTGCTTCCCTCTCATCTTTCCTCCAAAGATGCCATTTAGGGTACTTTGTGAAATAGAGAGGCGTTTGTTAGAGTTTTAATGCTGTTCAAAAAAGTGAAAATCAAATGAGCGAAGAGAACGTTGGCAAATTGAAATGAAGAAGCACCCCCACCATACCAACAAATAAGAAATGACAAACATGTGTCAGTCCATTAAAAATCAATATCAAAGTGTCCGTTTCGAAAAGGAGTTTCTCAAGTGGGCTAACCTACTATTCAAGGATGGATCCTAACGATTGTGGGATTCTGGATGTCGCTCTCCACAAGGGAAATGATTTTTTCTGGGCGCGCGTTTAATCGCTCAAAAATGTATCCATGAATGCCCGCGCGCGCTATTGCTCGCCCCCACTGAAATCCCTGGCACTTAGTCTAAATGCTATACTCTAATCATATCTATTTCTGTCTGTGGCCACTGTAGGAAGTCTAGTACACCTGCAGACCTGCCAATCAAGAATTTTCAGAACCTGGATATTTTGGATTTTGCCATAAGGGAGATTTGGCCAAAAACTGGGAGACAACCAAAATTTGCAAAAAACACAAGTATAGTTGAAAAAATTGTACTTGGCAAATAGATTATACAAAAACAATCATGAACAGTAGAATGGTCATAGCATTCATTGAAAGGTCTTCTGCATGTGCATAAAGTTGAATGTAAACCAGAGAATTGTAAAGCAAAATCTGAAAAATATGAATTGATTTTGCAGAAGTCAATCAGGAGAAATTTATAACAATCAGGAGACCGGGAGAAAACAGTCAAACTGTGAGTCTCCTAGTGATACCAAGAGATCTACACCTGTGGAATGCAAAAGGTTGGACTCTGTCAAATTACCATTATGTAGGAATGTTGTGTTAAAGTTTGTTTCTCTTTAATTCATGTTGATTATCCTTCATACCAACTACACCACTAGCTCACTGACTTCCAATATCACTACAATAGCATGACAATTTAACATTAACTAATACTTTGTTGCTTGTTTCTTTCTGGTAAATGACTTTGAATTTTGAATATAGATGTCCACTTTCAGGTGCAATAGGTGTCCCAAGGTTATTGTTTGAAAGAAATTCCCTCTGAATGGCTCAGACTGAATGGCTTAATGGTCCTTGTATAACGTTTGTTATACATGAAGCACTCACTTTGAATGTCTCAGAAATAAAAACATGTAAAACAGACTAAATCTTTGGGAATAGTTATCGACGAAGGCCTGAATTGGAGTGAACCGGTGGACTGTGGCCCCTAAAGAAGCTAATGAATTTAGTCCCGTAATATCTATCATGCCCTTGTGAAAGTCACCAAAGATACGCAAAGTTTGTATGGGGATCTACACCTAGCTCAAAGCTGGAAGTTCTTTAACTCCTACAAAATCGAGCTCGCGCAATTATTCAATAAAGCAAAAATTGAGAACAAATTGTTCAATGATTGATTAACTGTTAAACAATAGATATGATTTGACCAATTTACTCTGACTACAAGATGATGAATAAGATCTGCCCTGATAATTTTTTGAATAAACACAAAATAGAGACCGAAGGACTTTACAGATTTTAAAATCCCGAGGTATAATCTCGAATACCCGAAGAAAAGTTTCTATTAGTCGAGTATTAAGCCCTGAATTCAATCCTATCATCCATTAGGGACCTAACTACTCTACAGTAATTCAAAAATAACCTCAAAGCATTTGAGGAGCTGAATTCGTACACACAATACGATTTCCTGGAAGATCAGCCCCATTCTTATTTTTGTTCGTATTGGTTTGTTGGTGATGTTGATTTTCTTTAATTGGTTATAAGTTTTATCTACTTTGTAAAATAGCTTAAGGTAAGTTTTCGTGTGCAAACACTGGTATAAAATAGTAATAATAATGATAGCGATGACCAATGAAGTGGCGCTAAAAGACGCTTATATTCGACAGCAACCAGAAGGCTCCTCTGTGTGCGCTCACAGGGCCTTTGGTACTAACCATTGTTACACCTGGAAAACATGTATTATTAGGTGGTGATATCTGGAATTTTGACGAGGTATGTGCCTCAGATGATACAGACTGAGTCCACCCCGGATCTTCTCATAGAATGTCGTATAATATGTATACGATAATATAATAATATAGTAAGATTTGAAAAATATGCAGAAAGTTGTCGCGAAAATAGGTTGAATAAGTTATCATTATTATGTTGAATAAGTTAAAATAAACAATTTGTACTTTATTCAATGTTTTAATTGTAAGGTAGTTATTCACTCACGGATAGATTGACTGATTTGTCACCAATTTCATGGCAAGAGTGTTATGTTTCATGCCTGCTAAACAGTTTGAGTGCCAATTTGTGTAGTGAAAATGCTCCACTTTGTGATCTGTATATTTTAGAAGGAAAGCTTGAAAACTGATGCTTTCTTTAAAAATTATCCAATCAAGTTAGATGTCTGTCATAATAGATTTATCACTTATCTATATCCATATACTTCAAACTCACAGATATCAAGGTAGGTATCATATCCCGTAAAGAAACTTGCAAAGCGTCCTTTGGTGCCAGGAGGACAGTAGAATCTTTTTAGTATATTCGCAGCCTCAAAACTGACATTGCTGAAAGCAGGTGTGTTTTTGTTTAAATCTTCTGCTACCAACAAAGACATCAAACGGTTGAGATCGTGTCACTGCAATAACAGATTCCCTGCTTTTTAACTGTACATACACTACAAAATACTTAGCTTGCAAGTTGACCCTTAGCCATGATCTTTGCTCTCTGTTCCTTCTTGTTAAAGAACATGTGCTGTGGGAAGAATGTAAATTTCCGTCCACAGCATTCTCTTGCTTTGTGCTTCGGTCATATATCGATGACGTCGTGACAGGTTTTCGAAGGGCAATGTTTGTGACTATGGAAAATGTGTACTGGTTCAATTAGTATCTTAATAAACGTATGCTGGCAATACTTCCAGCTAATCAAATGCTAGTATATTGGGTGTGTAGGAATTATAGACAAATTATAGAGGATATGAAGCGAAGGGCAGGATGACAGTCCAGAGAAACCCGATTGTAAAGTACAAAATAAAGTTTTTAATATTACTTTTATAGATATATCTTAGTCAAAATCTTTGAATCCTTTCTTGCGGCAAAATTCAATCACGTGCAGTTCCTCTCTGATTTGTGTTCTCAGTGCTCGTATTTAATTACTGCAGAATCAATGGAATGGAGAAGATTCGACAGCGTTGTTAAGCTAGCAAATAACGAAATGAGATGATATGATTTCCGAACTGGGGCTGTTTTATATCAAAGGAATTAGCAGAGATTCCTTTATGGATCAGTTTTTGAAGCATCAAAATAGAAAGATGATAAACTTACGATTCTGTGCATAACTCTGGCCTTCATAGTATTTAAGGTCACACCTGCTCATACACTTGTATCCAGGACAGTAGCAAGTATCAATACATACTTCGGTTGGGAGACATGGTTGAAATGCTTGGCAATAGGACCCAATCTATGGGGATAATATGTGTGATGATATTATAAATATTATGGAGATAACAGGCAAATATAACTTAATACATCATTAGTTTTTCTTGTCCTTAGATGTCAAGTGAAAGTGCAAGAAAAAGAACTCTTGCAGCAACCCTCATCATTTTATCTAAAGTTATTTATAACTAAGCTATTCAATACGCGTTCATGCAGAAGCTCAAGGGTACGTCATATCATAATGTACTTCCCTTCTTCATTCCTTCATGGTGACTGTCAATATAATTTGATAATTTAGAAAATGCTTTCAACTTTATGCTGACTTTTATGCAGAGATCCTCTACGTGTTGGTAAAAGCAATCAACTAGTGAACAGGTTAATACAATATAATACATAGCAGTGTCATATTTGATCACACAGCTAAATCCGACAGCGTTAAATAATATACATAATGATTTGGCACATAATGACATAAATAAAAAATGATGGAATATAATGCAGCATAAAAATAATACAGCATTGAAGTCAAAATTTTTATGAATACTTAAGAAAAATATAATCAATATGACGAAATACTGCAAGTTAAAACATTCATCGGTGTTGAAATATTTCAAAAAAAGTTGAAGGCATTTCTTTTTACTAAGTTTTATACGGACATGCTAGGTTTTTAGGGATTTTTAGGAACTGTGAAGCCACTTGCCGAAATTACATAAAAAGTTGCGCTATATTAAGTGATTTATTTACCATTTTTAATATTATGCTCCACAGCTGCCTAATTTAAACATGCTTTACTCTCTAATAGGTCCCTTGGAAGCTAAATAGTGGTCTGGGTGAAGCAAGCATAGTGGGAAATATAACAAAAACAATATCAAGAATAAAGCAGAAGAAAATTCATAAAAGATGTGCATTACTCAAGATAATTAGAAGCAAGATCAACAAAACTGTTTTATAAATTTTTGGAAGTATGATGAAAAATTTGAAAGCATCAGCGGAATAATTTACAAAAGTATACAACAGATGTCGAAGCAAGAGAGCTTCAATAAATTCCATCAGTCTTTCCAAAATGATGATTCTTCGATATTAGACACCTCCAAAAGAGAAAATCCCTTGCTGAAAAGTCTTGAAAAGTTGAAAGAAGAATCATTAACTGGCTACTAAGAGGTACTAAGAAAACTGGATGGGAAAGTTGCGATCGAAGGTTTTTTACAGAATGCTAGACCTTTGAACTAGGCTTTAGAGATTTTTTGTATCCCTGGACACAAAGATACTGTAGAGATAGAAGAACTGTTGGAATTTTACACAAAGCATCTTCCTAGAAAACTGCCTAGGAGAAAATGCAGCTTCTAGCATCTTGTTACTTCCGTTTCTCTCATTGTTGCCTCTAAATCACATTTTAATGAGTTGAAATGCTTGATTTAGAATTTATACCAAACAGGGGGAGCATTTTACATAAATTTATTCTGTAGCTTCATAAACACTGAGAAGCTATTTTCACATTTCTCAGAGCATGCTTGAACTTGAAATTTTTGATAATTCGCAAGTAGTCCTAGGTTGTTGTACGAAGGAGAACAGAAAGGTAAGACAACACAGGAAAGCACATGTGAAGGATGATCCAGGAAAGCACATCCTTGGTGTGGTAGATCTCGATAATAGGCTTGTTTCACTAGATATAATCACCCTAAGTAAGCAGCATAAAAATATGATAAAATGAACTTGATATATTGGACCTAGATAAAGATAACTGCAAGATTGTGGGTTAAAGAATTCCTTGTCTAAATTCTAGGATGTGTGCTAAAGTTGATGAGGATTTATGCTTTACACTGAAATGCATGGTCATAGTATCCTGTATTTGCAAGTTGACAACCTTTAAGTGAAATCCTCTCAAAAGAGGGACTTAGAGCTTGCTTGGAATACAATAGAAGCATCATAGACCAGGCTGAGAGAACGCAAGGAGCAACCCAACGGGGAACTTTATCTGCATATACTTTTCTAGTACAAAATTTCATGCTGATTCCGAAAATCTTTGGTAAACGGGCGTCACCGGGTGCAAACGGAAGTTATGGGCGTGGTTTAGGATGATAATTAGCATAGCAATTTTCTGCCAAAGCGCTATGAACATGTTGTGGATGCATGCAATTTATTCAAAATTCAACAGTAATTGATAAAATATTAAACTAAAGCCTGTTAGTGAATAAAAGCGGAAATTATGGGCCTGTTTTGGGTGTGGCCATGGGAGTTGGTCAAACTAAAAGTTTATCTGCAAACAAAATAGAGAGCTTATTTCTACATACATGTCTAATGCATGTTTTGTTGATAGTTCGTACAACCAATGTCTCTGTTAGCTTATATAGCTCTCCGGTGTGTTTTACCTTTGAAAAAGAACATTTTCACTCACCCTGCGTTAGCAAGGGAGATCCTTCCAGATGTGACTGCGGAATGTCAACTGAAACAAAGGACGCCTCTACTAAGTCAATTTAGAAGATTTGTAGCTGCTGTGTATCGATTTCATCAATCTTCGTGTGAAGTTACACGGTGTTATTTACAATGGTTTCATTTCATTAACAATATCATTCAGATTAAGAATGATTGGCATAAGTTGTTATTCATACTGACCTGCTTTCAAAAGAGATGATTTCATTTTGAGAGAACTGTTCGATGATGAGTTGTGAATTCTTTAGCACTTATGTACAATGATGCACGGTGAAATTCTGAATCTTGCCTACAGTTAAGGATGGAGTGTGTAGTTCATTACACATACTCTGATGGAAGTTACACTGAGTTAAAGGGGCTTTCCAGCAATCAATACAATCGCCTGGTCCAAGCAAAGAAACGTCGCTTGGAATCCTCGCTCGCTAACAGACATATACAGCAATCTAACAGCGTTCCTGATAAAGGGTTTGATGTAGCAAGGCATGGTGTGCACTTGGAACCGTGTTACAAAAAGTTCACTGCGATCCTTTCCTCTCAGAAACGAAAAATATCTAGCTCACACCCAGAGTCAACAAGAGCGAAGCGCATAAAAATGGATGAGCCCGAAAGACTTTTCCCAAAAGTATGTTTTTTCTGCAAGCAAGGAAGTAAAAAAATTAATAAGAGATCGTATTATCCATACAAAATCACTACTGTTGATGCAGAGCATAAAATCAAGGAAGCAGCATTATTGACAGAAGATGAGGAACTTTTGCTTCATGTTAGAGAGGTTGGCTTGATTGCCAAAGAATTTATGATGCACAAGCCTTGCTACAACAACTATGTGCGCCAACTTACGAAAAAGGCAGTTTATGAAAAGCAGGATTTCGGGCATCAAAAGGAAGAAGGAGACTTTAATGCAGTCAAAAAAGCTATTCAGAGTGTTATTCTTAAAAACAGTCAAGCGTTATCTATTACTGCCTTACACAGATTATACAAAGTTGGTTTTGGCTCTCAATTTGAAAGAAGTTATCGTGCCAAGCTAAAGAAGAAAATTATAGATGAATATGATGATGCAATCATTATTCTAAGAATTGACGATGCTACACCAGAGGTAGTCGCTAGCACTGCTGGATTACAAGCTACAACTGTGGTTAATGACAAAGAAATGATTTTAAAGCTTGCTGCCGAGCATCTCAGGGATGACATAATTGCGCATGCATCAGCACTAGATGAACTCGCTTGGCCTCCAAACAGTGACACACTTAGTTGTAGCATACGAAATCCACCCTCAAGTTTGACCAATTTCTTCACCCACTTGTTAAGGTCTAAAGGGAACAATATTACCAACACAACAAAACGCTTAATTGACTCATATACTGCTGATATGATACATGGTGTGTCTAGAGGAAAGGTTATTACTTTGAAGCACTTCCTGCTTGGCATAGGTCTTCATAATTTGACTGGACTTAAAATGCCTATTAAGATTCTCTCCCATTTGGGACACTCAATCGACTATAATGTCGTATGTGAGATTGAAACCGCAGAAGCTGAATTAGCTATGATGAGATTGTCCTTGAATGATGGCATGCCAAAGAGTCCTGCAAGAGAAACATGCGTAAAATTCTGGAGGGCTGACAATTTTAACCAGAAGTTAGAAACGCTATCAGGGCACGGTATTATTGATTCTACGGACATTGTTGAGTTTTCAGAATCCGGAGAGAGAGAGGTTCATGAAAAGTCTGTATTTTTATTAAGAACGAAAAGAAGATCTCTGCAAACTGTTCCAGTTGAAGTCCCTGATGTTAGAATCGATAGAAGAAAAGAGCCTGTTTCGGTATATGATGAAGTTCAAGAAATGATCTCAGGTGATTGCTTACTAGCGGACTTCGTTAAATTACACATGAAATGGTTGTTATCTAGAATAGTTTCATCAATGGATCAAATTGTTCCGAACTTTACAGGGTTCTTCGTGAAATCTGCTGGGAAAGCTGATGAACTGCAGATGACCAAAGTGATCCAATCACTGCACCTATCACTGCATATGCAACCATCTACAAAGTGTTTGATATTATACTAAGGAGAGCAAAACAAGCCGAATTACCATACGCAAACATTACCTTTGACGTTGGTGCTGCTATTAATGCACACAAAATCCTATGGAATCATCCCGAACGCTTCAAAAGTATCATCATCCATTTGGGGGACTTCCATTTTATGAAAGAGGTGTTCAATGTTCTAGGAAGCATTGTATGTGGCTCAGGCTTCGAAGATATAATTTTCCAGGCAGATATATGCTCTACTGGGAGCTTAAACGGGGTCCTCACCGGTTCTCATTATAACCGTTGCTGGGCAGTGCATTCAAACTTTGCAGAGGCTCTAGAACGATTGTTGTTTAAGCGTTTTTTGTCTATTTATGACAAGTCAGATGTAATGAAACAATTAGTGGGTAGGACATCTGTATGTAGTAAAGAACTAATGAAGCTGCTGGAAAACACGGACATGATCAAGTTGTTGGAGGATTATGGGTACTTTAAAAATTGTGTACGTAATGGACATCATGGAATGACGCCACAATTTTGGCTTGTTCATTATTTAGATATCATGTCAAATCAACATTTACTGCATTCCGCAGTTCAATCAAACAACTTTTTGTTGAGACTCCATGGCTTGAAAGCTGCATTGCCATTCTTTTTTGCATTGAATAAGCAAAATTATGCCAGATATGGATCAATATATGTGAATACATTAGAGAATCTGAAGAAAACACATCCTGGATGCATGGAACTCCTCTCAGAAAAGGGATTATCTGTGCAAGGGCAGCAGAGACATAAAAGCAGGATTGCCATTGATCAGAGGGGCGAGCAAACGATCAATAAGGATGCTAAAGTGTCTGGAGGCATAAAATATTTTGCTTCAGACGAAAATGCAATACTTAAATGGACCTTAAACCGTTCAATGCAGGCTATGAATACCAAAGCATTAATGGAGCTTGCAGATGTGAAAAGCTCAGAAGAAGGATATAAATCAAATAGACCATCTCAAATTCTGAAGTTAGAAAAGTTAGTTGAAGCTATCGTGAGTGTAATGACAGAGGAATATATGAATCCATTTGATGAATCTCTGGAAAAAAATTACCTTTACAATCTTAGCTCTGGAGTTCAACTTGACTCAGAAATAGCAAGTGAAATATCTCAGATTAAAAGCAATGGGGACCTTCATGACCTCCTGGTAGACCAGTTCACATTTTATTTGTTATTTTAAGTTTCATGTATAACTAGCTCTATTTATTTTTAGTAAAAAAGTTTTTATACGTATATCTGTAACTGAAGGAGCATCATAAAATGAAATGACACTATCCAGAAATGGGGAAGTACAATATAATGAATTTGTAAAGAACAGATTGAGATCTACTGATGTTCCAATTCATGATCCAATCAAGCGCAATAGATTATCATTGTTCAAGACTGCTAGCAAAAAAGTACAAGTAAAGCAAGAAAGAAAGCAAAGCTTGGTTGAGGTTAATCGAAACATTCTTGCAACATTGCTTGCACATTCAGCAAAGACTGGTAGAACAATAAATTTTAAAGCAGCTTTGGAATATCCCCTTAGTTCTGTTCCTTTGGCCCTCGCTAACCCTGATAGAAGTCGGCGTGTCACCAAAAAAAGTCAGCTAATGGAGATTCAGCCATGAGCCAATCAAACTTGCAAAAAAAGACATTGCTGCATATTTAGTTGACTTGATGGCTTTAATCCGTACACTACCGAGAACGAGTGATACATACAGTGAACTAACTCAACAAGTTGTTCAAACCTTACCAGTAGGGCATCCAAGAGTAGATATTGTGGCAGACACATACAGGAATGATTCAATAAAGAACTCTGAAAGAATAAAGCGTGGGCATTCTGCCAAAGTTCTTATAAAGTCAGCAGAGTCCAAAGTACCACGAAACTTCTCAGATTTTCTCAAGAACGGAGAGAACAAGAGTAGAATGATTGAAGTCATCAAAGATGAGATGGTTAAGCAAAAAAGTGACATTCTTCACAAGCTGAAATGCAATGAAATTATGTTCTCTGTTGACAAACTTTGCATTCGCATGACGGAAAAGTCTACTGAAGTTGCAGATGAGCTAAGTAGTAACCAAGAAGAAGCAGACACAACTTCTTTTGCATGCCAACCATGCACTTAGTACACAACCAAACAAAGCAGTGCTTATAAGATCTCCATCAGGCGATGTTGATATCAACATCTTGTTTCTTTCCTTGTTTCAAGAGGACGCTGGCAGGATCTACATTGACTACGGTACCGGAAAGTCCAGAAAAGTTTTGCAATTAAGCATGGTTGATATGAATGCTGAAGAGGAAATTAACATTGATGCAACTTTCGCTGGGGAAAGTGATTCAGATTATGACTCTGATTAATTAAAAAACCAACTTGATATGTAAGCAGATGCAGCTCTCTATTTTGTTTGCAGATAAACTTTTAATTTGACCAACTCCCATGGCCACACCCAAAACAGGCCCATAATTTCCACTTTTATTCATTAACAGGCTTTAGTTTAATATTTTATCAATTACTGTTGAATTTTGAATAAATTGCATGCATCCACAACATGTTCATAGCGCTTTGGCAGAAAATTGCTATGCTAATTATCATCCTAAACCACGCCCATAACTTCCGTTTGCACCCGGTGACGCCCGTTTACCAAAGATTTTCGGAATCAGCATGAAATTTTGTACTAGAAAAGTATATGCAGATAAAGTTCCCCGTTGGGTTGCTCCTTGCGTTCTCTCAGCCTGGTCTATCAGAGAATGCATCATCCAAAAGAATTCAAAACTCTTTCTACTCATTCATGCTACAATGTCACGTATTTTGCATGTAGATGTCCTTTACCTCAGGGCCGTAGGTTTTTATAGCAGATTACATATTCAAATAAATACAAGTTAAAAACAAAGTTTGTATATCTTACATTGCTTTTGTTGTAGTCAGTTGCGTAATAAGTCCAAAAATTTTCCAAAACCACATTCTTGGAAATCATCTCTTCTTTAATTTTGTTACTCAGGTGACAGTTATTATCACCGAAATCTCTGTGATTAATTGATCTGCACCCAGGGTTAGCTTTGCACTTTTCATAGCATTCGTGCACGTTTTTCACCGTATGGCGTGCAATTAAACTGTTGATAAGTTTGGTTGCATGCACTTTGATACTAAAATGGCCCTCGTATTTACATGGAAGTCGCAGTATAAATGTAGCAGCCATGCTATGGAGCCTTCAAAGCAAATTTCATTATGAACGTAACACTCAAAGAGAAACATGCAGCAGATGATTTAAGGAATCATAGAACATGAAGGAATGACTAGATGCAACATATGCCACACTTAATGGCACAGCAATAAGGAAATTGGAGATTATAAGAGCTTGTAATCTATTATTTTCAATGTTGCGAATAGCACTTTTAAAGAATATGATGAACTGGTTGTATGACATTGAAATGATAATGCACATCTGTTGACCATAAATTCTTTTAACATATGAAGCGGATAAATATGTTGTGATGAAACCTGTAACACAGAAAGCGTACCTTGTTCTTACAAAGTTCTAGATAATACTTAATCATTTTCTACCTATCAAAATCTAGCATTCATCGTACAGCTTTAAGATAGAAGATTTACAGCAAATCAGAGTTTATTTACACGTAAACTGATACATACAAGAAAAGAGCAACCAGCTGAAATTTGAAATAAAGAAACATTTCCGTCAGCATATATGTATACGTAAGGTCCCTCTTCTAGGGTGCTAAATGGATATCGCAGTTATCCATTCCACATTTATCCCTTAGTTAAATGAAAGGACATTCAGGGTGTCCAGTGATATATCACGTTGGTTAAATCTTTCATAGCTGGTAGTATTTTATATGCTATCTTTTGAAACAATTGATTTAATTACTACAGGCTGGTGGTATCTAAGGCAAATGAAGAGAACTCAATTTTCCGTTTGACATCAGCATTTGTTGAAATTTGAAATCTGTATTACTGTAAAGTGAAAGATATTTTTTGCAGGACAATGTTTTTTGGATTCGATATTCTCCTGGTATGGAAATTTGGACAATTGAGAAGATAAATGCAAATTTCCAGCCACATATAAATCAAAGCTTATATGGCACGAAGCCAGCGTGACAGATGGGTTTCTTTAGTAGGCCACAAAGTCTCTTAACGTTATTGACCACAGGGAGAAAGTGAAATATATAGGCTTATCCAGAAAAGATTAATTGAAAATCAATCTTGCTTTCCCAATAGCTTGAAATTTATTACCCAAATATTCTTTAACAAATTCTAATATTCAAGCTTGGGTCGAAAACCTCAGCATCGTTATAAATTTCAAGATGAAAATAACGACAAAGAAGGATAGCATTTTCAGTTGCAGTTGGTTAATTCATGATTATTTGACCATCCGATAAGAAATACTTTGACAAGTCCAGTTGCATTTTTGACACGATCTTAAGGTGATCTTAAGACGTGTCGACTCAGACTTGAGTCATCCTCGGTTAAGAGACATGTGGATGAAAAAGGGCGTATATAAAGGGTGGAGCAATACGTGGACTAAATTCTAGAATTCCTGGGAACTGTTGTCTCTTTGGGACATCACAAGTAATATCCTAATTAGATCCCTTGTATAAAGAAAACTGGTAATTCTTTCTTTACAATTGATCTTTGTCAGATGTTGATCTATCCATATTGCTTTATTCTATTAGGATATCAGAATTGGATTCAAACTGATACTTGTTTGTATACAGCCCTTGAATAAGTCAAAATAATAGGACCTTTTGTTCTTCGTTTTGCTCCCCTACTCTTGCCACACAGTTAGATTAAGCTGCTTGTATTAGTAATCGTACAACAAAGATTGATGCTGTAGTGATAGATAATCTCACGACTTACAATACCACCAATAAATGAAATATCACGACCACGTACAGATAGGAAGCACTTAACATTCATATGATTGCTATTATTCAACTTCCAAACCAATTAGTTAGGAGCTACAAGTGTATATTGTGAGTAGACACTAATTCATTCGGGAGTTAATTCCATTTTTATGGTCCCAAGGTTATTCGACTGTTGGCACCAAACAATTCATTTGCAAATTACTATGAATGAAAATCAGCTTTAGGACTGAAGGGTGTCCCTCCTTGTATATATCTGAAATATCTGAAATGAAACAAGTCGTTGTATGAGAGTAAGTCATGAGGTATACAGTCAAATCTCCTTGATAAATCTATGAAAACAGCACCCACGACTTGATCATTATCCAATCACATTCTAAAGTTTTTAATTAGTTTTTTCAGTAAGAAATGAGCAATATAAATGGGAGATTTATCAAGGTACGGAATCAGTCAATGCCTAATGAGTGGTGGTAGACCAAATTTCACGTCCTATAAACGTAGAATTTTACGCCATTCAAATTAGTATAAAATTTAAAAGATGATATGGCTCTTATTTGCGCAAGTCTAGAAGTTTATAATTTGTTAAAGTTTCTAGCCATTAACTTCAAGGACTTCATCACTTGTTTAAGTGTTATCTTTTTCAACAAAATTGTAGCAATCTCAAAATCAATATCACATTCGCCGCCGGATTCCAGTATTCTTAATGTCATCCTTTTGTCCTCTTCCGATTCTTTCTTCTATCCCGTCAAGTTTCTATCTCTGGACATATGAAATAAGCGACGGTAACTATGTAAACTTGTCTCGTACACACGCCTATGTAGTATTGATTGACAATTAAATCATTTGACTGATCGCATCAGAGATTGAATTGCAGACTTTCGTAAATTAGTCAGTTAACGATATAGAGCACTATCATTCGGATCTAAGCTAAATATGATATTTTGTTTATATTTATAATTAACCAAAAATTACTACTTGATGTCTTTTTGTTCCTGACCATATATGTACAACAGTAACAGTACCCACTGGGATGCATTAAATGAAAAAAATTTATTTCCCAAGCAATTTTACGTTCCTTATTTCTAAACTGACTCCGCTATTGTACGTGCTCCTCCCTCGCTAGCACTTGTAGCTGGATAATTATTAATTAGACCCCAATTTGTCTTTCCCTTCTCAATAGCCCAATAAAATTTGCTAATGCTTTCATAAAATGGACTGCAAATATAACAGCATTTTCTGGTTGGAAATTGTAGCAAGTTGTCCTTTTTAACGCCGGCCCTTTTAACACCGCTTCAGGAAAATTAGCTCCATTAAGGACAGGCGTAGAGATGACTTATAAAGTAGGTCATAGTCCGTATTATTTTTACAGTATGTTCAGTTACGCTCGCTTTGCAAAAAAGGACACCCATTTCTGGTTCAAAAAGTGAAAATGCAAATGATTACAACTCATCAAAAGGGCAGTGCTCCGTAGGTCTGCTAAAAATAGCCTATCCAAAACTCCAGCTTGCCATAATAAGTTAATCAGCGTTAAATAACGTTTGTAATATCTGCAATACACCAAGAGGACTAGCGAATTGAAAGTCATTAACAGGAGAGCTCAGGGACATGGTAACAGATGTGCATGTTGAGTCTTGGCCACATTTAGGCTATGTCTACAGGAGC
Organism: Mastigias papua; assembly: GCA_964019165.1. Taxonomy (NCBI): domain Eukaryota; kingdom Metazoa; phylum Cnidaria; class Scyphozoa; order Rhizostomeae; family Mastigiidae; genus Mastigias; species Mastigias papua. The sequence goes on from OZ025269.1 coordinate 6,368,012, forward strand.
AAAAGTCAGATCGGATATAAACTGGGTCGGGTCTAGCAGATCCGGTTTTAGTACCAATAGACTTTGAGATTATACAACGCTTTCGGATCCGATCCACTACTTTTTTAAGTACTTACACATGCGTACTTTGCCTCTGATTGCAAACTATTAGCTTCCTTTTCAATCTGCACCAGTTTTGAATCGGATCTTACCGTTTACACGATACAAAGTAGATTGGATCTAAACTGTCCAGAAGTCTACTTCGAAAATGGTCCAGAAGTAGATCGGATAGCGTGCCAGAGCTGGATCGGATCCACAAGATCTCGTGTAAAGGCAATGCCTATCCGTACCAAAAGTACATCGGATTCAGTCTAGATCATATCCAGTTTTGCTCGTGTAAACGGGCCTTACAGCGACATTTTGACTGGTCTATTTCAAAGAAGACAATAAATATGTCATAGATTTCCCCTCCCCATTCAGCATAAATTTAAGTTGTCAAGTTTAAGATAGAACCAGAAACTTCAGCCTATTCATGTGCAACGTTTCCCCGTAGGAGTAGAGCCAAGAGAATACACAGTGCCCTTCATTTTCTAACTCACACTAACTGATCCCAAAGCTGAAGGATCATTTTATCAATAATAATAATTGTAAGTATTAATCAACTGAGAGACACCGACACTGTAAACAGGACATTACAGAGGCACCACCTATGACTTACAACAAAACTCGTTACAAATCAATTAGCCATACACATCAAATAAGCACATTCGTTATAATCATATGCAATGCAGAATGTTACATATAATTCAAATTCTCTGTTTTATCTATTACTATGAATACGCATTTTACTCACATATTCAACGGTTTATCTAGATCTAAATAATTAAGCAGCTAGCTCCTATGGTGTAACCTCATAACAATTCTTCTTGTATATATTATCTTGATACTAATTTACTCAAATCCATGGACACAATAGTCGTCCAAGCGAGCTTAATGCAGTGTTGGAAGTATTTCTATATAGAAGTTCTCAAACTTCACAATCATCATTACCATCATCACTACCGCCTTCATCTTTATCAGTATTATCAATATTATCTGCCTGTTCTGTCTGCTTTTGCTGTTACGGCCTTTACGGGGTCTGGGCTGACCTTCAGGTCATGACCGCCTTAAAAGCCGTACTTGTTAAAAGACAGAACTAGCGAAAACGAGCCAAAACGACCCATAACGACCCAAAACGACCCAAAAAAAGCCAAGTGACCCAGAAACAAGCCACAACGACCTAAAACAAGGCAAAACTATACAAATCGAGCAATAGTACACGGTCCTGAAGGAAATTTCCAATGTTGCTACAATCGTTGCCAAAATTGTTGGAACGAATTGCAGATTTTTCACACTTTTCAATACCTAGCTTCCCCCCTCCCCCGTACAATGTTGTGTTACTGTCGTATACGCTTGGTGTCTCGTAGAAATCGATCGGTTTGACGCGTAGCAACGTCTTATCTATAGAATTCAACATTGTTCTGGGGGGGAGGGGGCTTTAAATCACTTACACGGCCTGTTTAGTATGAGCACTAGTTGTGTCAGTATCATGCCGTTGAATCTCAGAAATGTGTTGTGTTCCAACTAATTTTGGCAACGATTGTAGCAAAGCGAGGGTGTGAAAAAATCATCTTGAAACTCAGACGTTTTCAAAAAGTTGTGACTTAATAACGGAAAACGCCGGATACATGTAGTGCAAGGTGAAAACGGATAGAACAAGCTGCATTCTCAAAAATATCCAGACTACGGCTTTACAACTGTAATTGTGCGTATTTTGATGATATATCCAGGGAGAAATACACTAGATAAAGGAAAATGTCACACAATCACTACGGTAAGTGTCTTATTTGCTGTGTTAGAAAAGGAATAGACTTGGTGCAAGGCTACTTATCAACTATCTTCGCAGTAACGTATGAATAATGATGACTTCTCTGATAAAATGAAGTCCTCTCAATGTTCATTATATCTCCTATTTCATATGGAAACAAAAACTCCACATCATTTGTCCAATTTAGGCACCCTTCTTTCTCTGATAACTTGAAGATGCTGTATAATCAGCCGTCCACAGCTTATGATTACTTTTAATGGTTATTCTCATTTTCACTGTGATCTATGTTGCCGATAAGGATATCAAAGTAATTAAGTCGAAGCTTTCCAAAGATATGAATGCCATTGCAGACTGGCTAGACCAAGTTGCTCTAATAGTCAATCTGAATAAAGGAAAAACTGAATCCCTTCTTTTTACCACCCACTACAAATATCTCGGCATCGAAGTAGACAGCTCTCTAAGCCTTAATTCACACTTTCAGAAATGCTACAAACGTGCATCAGGCAGATTGAGATTATTGGCGAAACTCAGGGATTATCTTAATGTTACTTCTTCATAGAGTATATATATCGCTTAATGATTTTGCCTACATTCACTTACTGCGGAGTTTTGCAGCTGAAGTTAACCACTACCCAATCAAACAGACTTGCATCGTTTTATGATCACTCCTTGAAAGTAATACAAGGAAATGCGTCAGCTCAATCAGACATTCCATCCGTAATAAACGCAAATAAGATTCGAGCATGCAAACTTGTCAGCAAGTGTACAGACAGAGAAGCAAGTGATATTTTTCGAGGGAACTTTGAAGTACAAGAACACGCAACGAAGACAAGAAATAATCAATGTTCGCTAAAACTCCCTAGAATTAAGACTGAATATGGTCCCAAGCCCTTTCGTTTCATGGGTGCTAAAATTTATAACGAACTGCCTATTGATATCAGAAAGACTGAATCTTTCAGTGACTACAATAAACTCCTCAAGAAACATTTTAGTTGATCAGTTTCAAATTCTCATGTAATATATTTTTATCCCCGTTGTAAGTAGCTTAATATCAATATAAGTTTTCCATTAGGCTAGGTCCTTTTCCCATTTTTCCATTTAATTTAATTAGGACACACGTTGATAACAGCATTACTTGCTGAAGTGTAAATTCCTGTATAAAGATTCGTATTATCATTATTATAATTATAACACGTTTTGGGTAGTTTTAGCTCATTTGTAGACATTTTGGGCCGTGTTGGTTTTTTTGGGTCGTTTTGGGTCATTTTGGGCCGTTTCAGCTTATTTTTTTGGGTCACCATGGGTCATTGTGGGTGGCTTTGGCCTATTTTGGGTCGTTTTGAGTCTTTTCTGGATCGTTTCACCTTATTTCTGGGTGGTTTTGGGTGGCTTTGGATGGTTTTTGGGTCGTTTTGGGTTGTTCCGTCTCTTAGTAAGCACACTTTAAAAACTGTTGAATGTTATGTAAGCAATTCATTGAAGACAAACAATGCTGTAAGGATTAATCAAACTATCAAAGAATTTTAGCTCGAGATTATGTGTAATTTCAAATGAAATGAACATTGCGCACGTAGATAGCTTGCTTTTCCTAATTTTTTTATCAGAGGCATATAGTATAGTTATTATCAACAGATCGTCAGTCGGCAGTACCATTTCGAATTGTACACATCAAGCAGTTACTCATATATTAATCCAAGGAGATCACTCTTTAAAGTCACAATGCAGAACTAAATGTATGTAATTAATAGAATATCGAGTTTATTTTGGAGGAGTAGTTGTATTTGTTATATTTTGCAATCAGGGAAAAGCTTTCTGTCAAATGTGCCCTGTCTGTATAAATGATGTTGTTTAAGGTTTCCAACTTGGAATATTCAGTTATCTACTTTTCTTCAAGTATCCAAATGCTCAAGTATTAATCATAAATGCCTTTAACGTTGGTTTTGTCTGTGAGAATGGTGCTAACTATTGCAAATACTAGATTAGCTATGAGTCTTTCTACTGAACTATAGCTCTTCCTTACATAGCAGTGGTCCGATAGTATACGAGCCCCATTCATTTGCACTTCCAGTGTCTCCTAAGCGCACTTCTGTTAATGGTAGCCGCCTCTTGTCCGTAATGTAACCTTCGTCATGACGCAAAACATTATCATTTGCATCACAATTGCACAGCCGTTGTGGATTCGCACATGACCGTGTTATGCCACATTTGCAACCTAAAGGCATAAATGGCAAACAAAATTATATTGTGTTTGAGAACTGATGGTCTTCCAATAAAAAAGAGAGAAAGTAAAACGTCATATTAGTATAACCATGGAAAGAGCTACTACAGCGAAATTAAACAATACTTGGATTCTAAAGGCGTTTATTTCTAAAAGAATCATTATTATGTGCCATCATGTATTGGCTGTTATGCCCCTTTAAATTAGGCAGGTTGGCATTATAACATAGGTATAGTTGGGCGACTCTAGGAACTAAGCCATCGATAGTTGCAAATACATTTATTCAAATTTGAGATGTTTTCAAGATCAATCATCTGCATTTAAGCTTTTTAATCGTCATTTGACATGTCATCAATTACTTCATCCGATACCAGTTATACACTTCTGATGAAAGCCAAATCATCTGTTGATTTATTTCAAGCTCAATATAAGATCAAGTTATTCTTATCTCTAGAGACAATCATGCAGAGCCAGTTACAAACATAGAGGAAAATTGAAGTCAATAAGTAAAATGAATTCTGTTAAATGCTTGTTGAATCATGTTTTCCGAATTATTATGGCTGAGAAAGCTGTTAACCTTCAGCCAACTCATTCTAGAGTGACACTATCCTATATGCTTCTCTGATGCGATAAAGATTCAAAGGTAGTGCATGGAATCAGATAGTTTCTTAGTACATAAAAGAAATTGTTACGTTGGTAGTAAAAATTGAACTTAAAGTCTGAAAATTGTAATTCATGTTCAAATATATTGTGATGCCCATAAATAGAATTACATTTTTTCAATAATTTTTCAAGATCAATGCAAGTTAGAGGCAGAAAAGCTACCCTAGGTCTATAAATTCTTGAAAGGGTATGGAAAAATTATCATGACAGTTGTCACTGTCTGTGCAATCACTGAGTAATGTTATCCTGAAAGAAAACGTTTTCAAATAGGCTTGGATTGCAAACTGTGTCCATTGGGTATGATGATGCAGTGGCCATAAACTCAAAGATTCGTGGTATCACGTGTCCATAGACCAATGTTTTACATTATCTCCTAAGAAAGATTTTGACTTTGATTCTGTGATTTTGTAATGTGTGCTTCCAACTTGACTGGTAGTTCAGCTCTTTCCATTATTGCCAATGTCGTCCGTTTTCTTTTGGCATCGTCCCACCCTCGACTGGGTAATCTAGTAACTGCATTTGAAGAAATTTCTGCATCGAAGTGCATTACAATTCTTTATTTTATAGCACTTGATTTCAAATATGTGAAGTGCCATCACTTTGTGCGATACTCCCAACATCAATTGAGTGCCCTTGATTGAATACACATAATTTTAAGTAAAGTTCAGCGTCAGATAATACTCCCAGTAAATGTGCGTTACTTTGATTATCATCCCTTGTATCAATTAACATCTATTTTCTCTCGATGTGATGACCATGTCTGCTTTAATTTTTATTATTGTCAAGATTTAATAATGTGATTATGTACTGATGAAATTGTAGGTGCTGTCCTTGTTGGATTTATAAAAGGCCTTTGACTGTATACAGAACGATTTAATTATAACTAAACTAACTGGTTATGAATTTTACGAGAATTTCTTGTTTTCTATATTTTCATATTTAAAGCGATTTGATTAGTGTGCGAGAATAAAAGAATGTGTATGGTCCATGTCAGCACATACTGTCTGGCGTTCCTCAAGGTATGCACTTGAACCAATCCTTTCAATGTTTACAAAATGATTGCTCTTTTTGATCAAGATAGCCAACGTAAATAATCATACAAATGACAATTGCTTGACTTTTTCCTCTAAAGCAATATCAGAGCTTCTGACGGATTTTGATAGGGACACAACTTCTCTTACAAGGCTGAAAGATGACGACAAAGTTGCAAATCCAGAGAAATTCCGAGCTATTCTCGAAAAAAAGACTATTGAAATCACTAGACTACTAGAAAAACCACTAGTGGCATTGAAATCAGCCTTGGCGGTAAGAAACGATACCTGAAAAAATGTAATGCTATCATGTATAAAACTATACAGCAATTTCAATTTCATCCTCATATCTCAGATTTTTGTGAAAAGGCTGCTCTTTAGCTAAATGTTGTAAAAATATTTTAGGAAGGTATGGGCTTTGATGAAAGTAATATACTTAATAGAAGTTACATTTAGTTAGCTGTAGTTGCTATCCTTTAGTTTAGCATTTTTCATCTACAAAATTACTTCAAAAGGTTGAATGCATGCAAGAGAGAACATGATTCCTGTTAATTGAAAAGACCTCCTCATTAGCGAATTTTGTAGGAACAACAAGCAAAAAATGTATGCATGCTTCTTGCATAAGAGCTTTTTGAACTTAAGTCTACAAAATATGACGCAGCTAAGCCCCATTTTAGTGCAATTTCTTTTAAATCATCTGATTTCTGTTGCACAAATAGTACATTCTGACTAGTCCCATATTACTCTCTGATTTATCTTGCCTTAAGGACAACACCTGTGTCCTGGGCTTCAAACCTTCCAAAAGAACTAGTTTGCTAGACTAAAGACTCAAACGTTTATTGGGCCAACCAATGAGATCCTAACTGGCTTCTCCATAATCAACTATCGATTCACTTACAATCTTCGTACGATATGAGAAACATAAACAGTCCTCTTGGGCTTCCAAGTGTTCATTCGAAAAGGGCAAGCAGAACTAAAGCTACTCCTTATTACTGATGTTAGTGTACTCATCTGCCGTTATAAAAAGAGCTCAGTTCCAAATTTCACAGGAAGTGCGTTAGGGCTAAGGGAGAGGGGGTAGATGAAATCCATAGGTCTGTCATGAGCAGTATTAGGAATGCATTTGTTGCCATGATGAAATACTGCATAAAATGAAATGAAATCCCCAATGAAATGGACCTTACACTCTCATACATCACTTTAATAAAACTATCAGCTGCACAAATAAATTTTTTCGTTTACGTCTTTGCAGCGTAACGAAAACTTAACTGCTCTTCTCTAATAAACAATGTATTATAAAAGCACAGTATGATCCTGTAAATCATGTTGTTAAATTTATGATTTTGTTGTTTTTATGATCTGAGACGTAGGAACTGGGAGAGGTGAGCAAAATACTTGAATCACCACTGCTCATTCGAAACTCCACAGATGACTTCAAATTATTTACAAAGGATGAGATGAAGAAAGCTGTTGCGAATTTAACAGTACCTTGTAGTAATCCCTCTTCTTCTGCATGGCATACGATTTCAAGTGGACTTACATGAATTGCTAAAATGTGACTAACTATTTAGTACGTTTGTATCTAGAGAAAATTCTGCACATCATTTTTATGGAATAATGAATTGCTCTACTTAGTATGTGGCTAAAGTAAATTACTTTAGTTACTCATAGTATTGTTCATTTGACTGCTGATTAATATGAGACAACTGTATTTCTAATCTCTGTTGCATACGGAGTTCGGCTAACACTAGAGAGGAATACTTATTTGAAGTTCCAGGTGAGTTACTGTTCTTTTACAGTAAATGATTCGATTTCTCAAGAATAGAGCACAGAGGATTTGATCAATGATCATTATCCCCGCATTTTATTGAGATGCTAGATCTTGATTTTCTGTCTTCAAAGTGAAAAATTCAATCTTTTTTCCTCTTCCTCCTCTTGCTACATAATTAGACACTCTGGTATAGCTAACCTATCACATATTCTATATTTCATTTTCCATATATTCATTATTTACCGTTGGTTTGTTGCTTCTAGCATTTTCATACTAGTTTAGACCATCTTACATACATAAATATCTAAAAAAAGTTAATTACAACAATAAAATGCAATAGAGAACTAAAGGAAAGAGAGACTAGTACCATGTATCAAGTACTAAATTACTGGCATATTCTGCAAGTGCACTGGTCACCTTCCCAGCCTTTTATTTTGTTTTTAAAGCGGGTAAGTGTCGGTTCTTGTTTAGTGTTCCACAGGAAACTTCCCCTGAATGACACGGGTTCTACTCCATATGATGTTGTCTTTGCATTTGGAATTTTGCAAAGATTCTTTTTTCTAAGATCATATTTGAAATGTTTTATCTCATGAAATTCCGATATAATCGATGGATTCATGTTATTTAATGACTTGTATATTTCAGTCATTAACTTTTGTAGATTTTTTGCGTGAATGGTATAGCTGTTGCTGCGCCGTGGAAGCGATTGGAACGATGAATCATAATCATTGTAAAGATCCTTAGTGCAGGTTTATGTGCATGATCTATTTTCTTATCTGCACTTTTATTGCAGAATAGCCATACCAAAGGACAATAATTAAAATGTGACAGGATCATCACATTACAAATTGATAGTGCTTGTTCTCTGGAAATGTAAATATTTAGTCTCGTAAAAGCGCTGGTCTTTATGTTGACTTTTTGACATAGTGCTTCTACGCGCTCATCAAATTTTAGCTTTTTATCGATTTCAACTCCGAGAAGCTTGACATGCTGTTTTCTAGTATTTTAACACCATTGATATTTATGCGTAGCTTCTGCATTATACCAAGAAACATCAGCTGGAATTTGTTGGGATTCATTACCATGCCATTGCACGTGAACCATTCCAAAAATTTGCAAAAGGTCATTTTCTAAAACCATCACAATTTCATGTATGTCATTTCCGCAATCATAAATGGTATTATAATCAGCAGAAATTTTATCGGAGTGAAACTGAATTCTTCTGAAAGGATAATTATAACTTATGACGGGAAAGCTCTGTTGAGAAATTTGTCACAAAAGGAGCTACAAAGTACATTTCTTCGAAGACAACTACCTCTCAGGCAAAGTTAGGCAGGGAAACACATAGTATTACAGATGATGTATAGATAAATGTGAGATTACATGCTTTCGATAGACTGACTGTAACACTATCTAAATCTTTCCAAGATCGATTATGGTAGAGAAGAGCCATTATAGAACATGCCTATAGAAATTGCTACTTCAATTTTTGCCCCGTTTAAATGACCTTTTTTATAGGAATTTTGTTCGATCGAAACACAGTTTATCCATTCAGGATTATAATATCAAGATTTAATATGTTCAAATGAAATTTGTGAAATGGTATTGCAATTCCACAAGTAAAACTGTTTAAAGAGTCAAGTTACAACTGTAGATCTGGTGCAGTGTAATTATGTCAAGATGCAACAGCAAATCTGGTGCTGAGAAAACAAATGAAAATGAAAAGCAAGAAGAGGACGCCACTTCATCACACCGTATCATTTTATCATCCCTGGTTATTCCCCTTCTCTACTACATCTTGCAATAGGAAATAATTCTATGACAGAAGTGCTGATGCAAGGTTCATATCCCATTTCTACCTATGCGTACTCCCCATTTCATCAGTCAGTTATGAATAATATTCCCACCATTTTTGTTTTGAAAACGTATTGCTGTCTGACGGAGACTAGGTTTAAAATCTTACACTGCTGCAAATATCTTTCTCCAAGAATAGATAAATAATTTGTTGATACTAAAGAATTTTAAAAAGATAATTTTAAGATTAATTGGCAAGTAAGATTGTCTTTTGATTTAATTGCTTTGGAACCTGTTTACATAAAGACTCAAAATACGGTACTGTGTAAACTAAAGGAGGCCGTTATATCCCCTGGGTTAATAAAATGAACAATAGTGAACAAGTGTCCATTGGTCAACCATACTGTAAATTTGGCGTATTGCTGATCTTGTCAAGGGAACCTATCCGTATCAGGTAATATGTTTGGTTCACCGTTCGGCCTTTACCCCGGGAATTTTACTTTGACCAGTGTTGGAGGAAATAAGAACCTTCAGTATGTTAAAGAATATTCCAGCTTTTTCAAGCAATAATGGAGTTCTCTGTCTTGATTGAAAATGAAAGATTTTAGACTACTTGGTAGGGTTATTGATCCCCACACTAGCATTCCTAATTCAAGATTCACAGATGGTGTTGCTATTTATAGCAAAAGCGGAGAAATATTTCTATGACTGCAATATTTATGAAAACATTTTGAGTATATTGAATTACATAAGATTGAAATAATAAGGATATAAAAATAATAAGAAAACGAGAAGCTTCATATTTAAAATTTGTGTATTGCATTGAAATCCAACTTGATTGACTTTCTTGCAGTGTTTATGCCTCCTATCAAAGGCTATAATCAACTCTACCGACAACGTCAATGTTAGTTTATTGTAATTTTGACTTACTGTATTACTCATAACTTCTTAATTCATAATTAGCTAATTTGGTAATGTCCTTCCTAAATTTAGTATAAAATTCGCCACTTACATTACTTGAAAAAAGTTGCGCAAGACCCTTACCTTTACCACTTTCGGGACCACCACCAAAATACTCCATAGCTTTCTTATTTCTATCAAACAGAGCTCCATAGATGGTGCCATCTGGAAAACTTAAAGTCATTCCATGGCAGGATATTTTTGTATGCTGTGAACAATTAGTAGATGAATCAACCAATGCAATGATGTCTGTCAGCTCATGGTTATAAGCTATATTGTGCCTTAAAAAGAAAGTCGAAGTTATGGAATCAATCGAAGTTTTCTGAATTATAACTTTGATACACTTAAAGAGGTCACAAAAATTACTAAAATTACTAAAAGTCGACCCCCCTTCACCCTCGTAAACAAACGCACGCATTTAAATGCCTCTCCCCTCCTATGTACATACTCTAGATGAACTAATCCCCCAATTTCTAACGAAAATTTTCTAGCCATCCAGCACCATAGGGAAAGACTTTTTAAGCATTTACGATACAGTAAACACTACAAATAGCATTTTATGACAAAATGGACCAAAAATTCCTTCTACAACTTTGGTACAGGATAAAATGAAGTATTTCTGCAAATAAAAATATTGCTGGATACATGCACAAAAGGTAATCTATTTTTATCATTTTGCATTCGTCCATTAATGAGTCAACGCCCCTCCCCCTGGTACGCAGTCGTACGCTTTTGCTTGACCACCCCTACCCTACATACGTACGTACTAAATGAATGATCCACTATCTATTATTTCACCCATGCAAATAAATATATGAATATATATAGATAACCAATATATATATATATATATATATATATATATATATATATATATATATATATATATGTATATATATATGTATATATATATATATATATATATATATATATATATATATATATATATATATATATATATGCAATCAGTAGCTAGCGAGTAACCAGGATTTCTCCTTTTTCGGTGAAAACAGAAAGTTTGCCATAATGCTCAGAAAAATCAGGGGAAAATTAAAATTTGCAACCACCTGGGATCGAACCAGGGTCTCTTGCATTCCGGGAAAGCGTTGTAACCACTAGACAACAGTGGCTTGTTTTAACTCCCCTGATGTTTAGCACCTTGTGGTCACTTTCAGCTTTCGCCTTTCTCAAGCAGCTCTAATATAGGCAATCAGTAGCTAGCTATATATATATATATATGCATATATATATATATATATATATATATATATATATATATATATATATATATATATATATATATATATATATATATATATATATATATATATATATATATATATATATATATATATATATATATATATATATATATATATATATATATATATATATATATGTGTGTGTGTGTGTGTGTGTGTGTGTGTGTGTGTGTGTGTGTGATTTGGTATATGTATATATATTTAAATATATATCAATGATCAACTTTGAAAGCGACAGCGGATTTTAACTAACAAGACATGTTTCGACTTAATTCTCAAACATCTTCAATTATAAGAGAAGCATATTACAAGTGCGAAAGGTTATTAAGGAAAGTAATTACTCCTTAGGAATCTTATAACAAAAAATATTCTATCGATGACAAATTGCCTAGTGGTGTAAATGAAGATGTAAGTTTAATAGCAATGAGAGGTACCTGGGGATAAGAAACGATAGGTTAATGACAAATCAATAGGCTGCAGGTTATATAGAGCAAGAGAAAAGACAGGATACCCTATGGTTTGCTCTATGCAACCTGCAGCCAATTGATTTGTCCTGAATCTATTGCTAGTATCGTTTTCTGCATTGGTGGTATCACGTACGTACATATTGCTTGGGTCTCCCTTCTCCCCTTGTATACAAACATGCGCTTTTCGCTGAATCCTCCACCCCATCCCCCCTTTGTGCGATATTTATGCGTATGTACCGTGTGGATGGTCCCATATAATAACAAAATATGGATATACAGTGCTTTTATGGCATTATAATAAGCAAAATTAACGTCCTGATACTTCCTATTCCCTGATACTTCTCATTGTTATTACGTTTTACACCCTCGTAATATATATATATATATATATATATATATATATATATATATATATATATATATATATATATATATATATATATATATATATATATATATATATATATATACGAGGGTGTAAAACGTAATAACAATGAGAAGTATCAGGGAATAGGAAGTATATATATATATATATATATATATATATATATATATATATATATATATATATATATATATATATATATATATATATATATATATATATATATATATATATATATATATATATCTTCACTATTGCACGAAAAAGCGGAAACATTCTTTTAGCATACTGAAAGCTTTTTTCGTTCGACACTCGTCAGAGTATGAAACGTCGGATAACGACCGAAAGGTGAACCGAAATATATAGCTAGATGCGGGTGCACGTGATATGATGAATACTGCGTCTAATTTGCCCTAAGATTGGCCAATTAGCACCTATTCACCATTGTTTACTTGAAGAGTCCATTGTTTATTATTTTAAAATGTGGTTATCTGCTGTATCAGTAGAGGCCAAAGATATGAGAAGCTCAATGGGGGATTCGAATGTGGATGTAGTAGTTCCAAGGGTTCTTGGAGAAAGGTGAATACATATGATTTGAATATGCTTTGAGAGAGAATCCTTCCCTTCCATCCCTCATATAGTCATATCCTAGAAGCTTATCTCATCCTTTTGAGGGAACCGTATCTTCTTCTATACGGGTTGGGAGGTACTCCTTGTCGTTTCCTTTCGACATTTTGGATAAAATCCAGTGGCTTAGAAATTTAGCATATGTGCTTCAGATAGCTTCCTAACTTCACGCCTGAGTTACGTCGCATTATTGGGGCTTTCTCGCTTACCAGGTTGTCGCATTTCTCGTGATATGCTAAATAGAATAAATACTTTAGAGTTGTTTTGTTATTTAAGTTTGCTTATTATAATACCAAAAAACATTGTATATCGATATTGAGTTATTATATGGGGCCATCTACATAGTACGTACAAACAAACATGGCACACAGGGGGGATGGGGAGGGGGGTTCAGCGAAAAGCGTATGTTTGCATACAAGGGAGTAGGGGGGCCCAAGCAATATGTACGTACGCAATACCACCATTGCGAAAACCACACTAGCAATAGTGTACCTTCACTTGCGTACAGTCTACCATTGCCAACATGCTAACATCAAGAATTCATCTGAATTAGAAGATTAGAAAATGGATCTTCGCTTGCAGCAGTCCATCAGATTGAGCCCTTATACCTTAGTTATAATCTGATTGGGTAGCAAAACCAGGCAAAAAGGAGGGGAGGATAAGTTAAAAAGAGGAATTTGTCCGAAATGTTGCAGCTACTGGCGTATTGAAGCTGCAATGCTGCGCCACAAGAAATTCCACCATGTGAATGCTGTGGAGAAACATATCAGTACTTTCTGAAAATCAGCATTGAAGAAGAACCCAGTGTGGATGAAATATATTCAGGAGTTACCATGACAGAGTATCGAATGAAAGTTTTAGAACTTTGAGATATTCTTGAAGGGACATTCACTGACACGACAAGTTGTTTTTATACAAAAAAGTGCATAAGAATATGAGGCTCAAACAGCCAAAATCTTAAGAAAATGTTAAGAAAATCACAAGCCTCAAGCTCCAAATTCACCTTGTTTACGTGCGAGAAATTGATAGCTAATCCGTTGCAAGCTCCTTAACAAAGATGGAAACTTTTCTATAATAATCTTGGTTAACAAAGATCAAACTTTTTATAACAAATAATGGTAACCTCTTTTGGCCAATAAAAGGTAAGACAATCTCAGCCTCAATTTCGGGAAAAGGTAAGAAAATTGAGGCTTTGACGAAAAAGTGGTTTTCGTATAAAAAACGTGCATTTAAATAACTTGCTGTACAAAATAAGGGCAACAGCATTTTTTGCTAATTGCCTTGTTTTTACTTCTTGTTCAAACCACGTTGAACGATATAGGTAACAAACGGAGGATGGGGTGGGGGGGTTGTTGTGAAAGTACACACGAACATAGGGATTCTCAAAGACCCTATCAGTGCCCGAGAGATATATTATCTCGATGCTTGAAAGCGAGGCCAAAGCGTCCCCCTCGAGATGGGTGCCATACTGATGCATAAGACGGAGGCTCTTTCATCCCTCCCTAATGGGAAAATATCTAAACAAGGAGATGGCAGAGAGTCAAATAAAGATATAACCAATAAGGATAAACTGCTAGTAAAGGAAACAGGAGGACATTACCTAAATAAGGAGATAACAGGGAGGCAAATAAGGATAAAGCCAATAGGGATACACCGAGGAGACAATGAACAAAAGGAATCCTAGAGGGACTAGAAGAGGCAAAGAGATATCAAGGAATTTTGCTGGTTAAGCGTGGGTCGGTCTCTGAAGATAAGCAAACTCTCGTGAATAAGTAAATCAAGTTCATTAGAAGTATTATTTATTATACAAAAATCTTCAATCAAAGAACTATGTCCTGTGCCATTTATATGGTCCCTAATGGACGAGGAGACGCCTTTAATGCTTTTCCATTTCTTATTAACCCCTAAATGCTCTCTACATCTAACAATAAAATGGTGCGATGTTTTACCATAATAAGTAGCCTTGCAACTACTACACCTGAATTTATACAAATGTAGCATTATGCGTAGAGAAAGAGAAATATTGACCCAGATAGAGGCCCATAGCCAAGGGGGGGCCTGGGGAGCCTGGGGGGCAAGGCCCCCTGGACTTGTAAAATGTGACTCTGTGCCCCCCTACAGACATGAATTTTATATGTGTGTATACATATATATATATATTTATATATATTATATATATATATGTTTATATATACATATATATATATATATATATATATATATATATATATATATATATATATATATATATATATATATATATATATAAATATACATATATATATATATATATATATATATATATATATATATATATATATATATATATATATATATATATATATATAAATATACATATATATATATATATATATATATATATATATATATATATACATATACATATATATATATATATATATATATATATATATATAAATATACATATATATATATATATATATATATATATATATATATATATATATATATATATATATATATATATATATATACACACAATCAGTAGCTAGCGAGTAACCAGGATTTCTCCTTTTTCGTTGCAAACGGAAAGGTTGATATAATGCTGAGGAAAACCAGGAGAAAATTAAAATTTGCCACCACCTGGGATCGAACCAGGGTCTCTCCCATTCCGGGCAAGCGTCGTAACCACTAGACCACAGTGGCTTGTTTTAACTCCCCTGGTTTTTAGCACCTTATGGTCACTTTCGGCTTTCGCCTTTATCAAGCAGCTCTAATACATACAATCAGTAGTATATATATATATATATATATATATATATATATATATATATATATATATATATATATATATATATATATATATATATATATATATATATATATATATATATATATATATATATATATATATATATATATATATATATATATATATATATATATATATATATATATATATATATATATATATATATATATATATATATATATATATATATATATATATATATATATATATATATATATATATATATATATATATATATATATATATATATATATATATATATATATATATATATATATATATATATATATATATATATATATATATATATTGGCTGTGCCCCCCTTGCGAATTCAAGTTGGCTAAGGGTCTGCTCAGATATTTAAGTAAATCACAACTTCTGACAGTTCGAGCAAAATCTCTATTTATGATAAATTCGAACAAGAGCTGTACAGCTGAGATTGTGGACTTTCTTATTCCAGATGAGGAACATTTGTCTACACAAGTTGGTAGTTAGTATGTAAAATCAGGTACAACATCTCAAGAGGTGATTAAGTAATAGCTGATCCTCACATTCTAGACTGCTAATAGCGGCTACAGCATTAGTGAATTGAAACCAATGCAATAGATTGAGAGTTTGCAGATAAGCCAAACTGAGTGAACTTGAGATCAGTCGTATGCTTGATATTTTAGCATTTAACAGCATTAGTTAAAGGCTAATGGTCAGAGACAGTCCCGCACAAAACTCTCCAGCCCACCTTTATAAATTGAGTTGGAAATGACTTGGAAACAATGGATGGGTGAAAATAAAACTAGAGATGTTCAATGATTGTTTTAATTTGTAGTGGAATATGACAGTATTGTAATTAGTAAGGGATAAATCTTTGATGATTTTTGCTAAGGCGTATGTTAGCATATTATGATAAAGAAATTAGCATGACTCCTTTAAAACGCAAATTCCTCTGGCAGATGCAAAATACTATAAAAAGAATCACGTACTGGTAAGATTGGGCCTCTTCAAATCCTTCAATTATCACCTTGTCCTCGGCATCATGGTGAATAATTGCTGTCGGCTGGCCGAGGATGTGTCTACATTCAACAGTGGAATAATTAGCCATATTGCGATGCTGAATACGATAGAAGCTCTGTCTGTTATCATTCAGGTTCAATGCTTCATTGCATGATGAATATACGTCATCATGTTCTAGAGATAATAAAAATAATCCTCATATTATTGATAATATGAATACACAGATATATTTATATATGTAAAGTAAATTTGAATGTTTTAAATCAGGATATGTATACGCAAACTGCCACTTGATCACAGTTTTAATGGAACTCCAATGGTTATTGCAAAGGATTATCAATGATAGCAAACGTTCTTCCTTTCAGGTCACATTGATTGTGCTCAACGCCCATTTTATTCATTCATTTAAGTTCATTTGTAGATGCGACTTAAAGGGTGCAGCTTTTAATCTCACTGTGGACACAAACCAGTTGTTCACATTCTGGTATGAATTTTCGTTAATAGCCCAAGATTAAACAGTAAAGGAGGCGCAGTAGCATTTTACATCTTAGAACACTTAATTTGGTACCGAAGGCACGACTTGAGAAATGATATTCTAGAATGTTCATAGACTGAGGTAAAGCCAGGCAAAACCAAGGACAGTTTGCTTGCAACCATTTGTCGTCTTCATGACGCTTCTAAATGTCCCCCGAGGGAATGTGATAGCCACTTCAATGCAATGCTGTCTAAAGCCAAGGAAACACACAAAGAAATTATTCTGTTCGAATATTAGTCCTTATCTCTTTTGGAAGATATGTTAACTTGCTGGACAGTACAAACGGAAGTTTCACATCAGCTTTAGATCTTCTTGACATTATTGCGCCTGCATTCCGACCTCAATCAGAGATACTAGGATTTCCTCACGGGAAAAGGAGGTCATTATGTGATTGGCTGAGTTCCTGAGGTTTTACATCTTTAATTTGTTTTACTTCCTGCGCACTGAAGTTGAAGCAAAGGAAGTTATTATTCTTAAGAACCAAAAACGTTACCTGAAATTTTCCTTGAGCCAATCTAAAACTTTTTGTAAGCCTCCTCTAGTTTTGAACAATAATTATATTTAAAAATGTAGCGGACCAAGTACTGGGCCATGTGGAACGTCTGTTGAGATATCTTGGAAATTACTATATGAAGAACCTACCTTGACTCTCTGTTTCCGATTAGTTAAGTAACTATGTACCAGCTATAATGAACTATGTTTAAAACCATACGCCTATAACTTGGCTATGATTATTTGATGTGGTATGCAGTCTTAAGCTTTCGATAAATTAATCTGAACAGTACCAGTAATGTCATTGGCGAATAGTCTGTTGGTACTACAGACCTTTACTATAGCTCAAAAAAGCAGGAAAATTCTTTAGGCAAAGTAAAAACACTTTTCGCCCTAACACTTGTCAGAGTATGAAACGTAGGATAACGACCGAAAGGTGAACCGAAATATAAAGTCATATGCGGATACACGTAATATGGTGAATAATGCGCCTAGTTAGCCGTATGATTGGCCAATAGCGACCTTTTCATCATTGTCCAACAAAAAGAGTTCACTTTCTCATTCGGATTTAAATTGCCTACTTTGCTTCAAGCTTGTTGTTTATTATTGACTTCCACATTTCAAATTTAGACATAGCAACTATTTCAAGGAAAGGGCATGCGAGCGTGTGCTGGGCAGATTTGTAGCTGATGAATTCAATCCATAGTTGACCCTTTCAATAAATATTATATTGCCATAAACAGCAGCAACTTTGATGTTAGAATTGTCTAAAAGTGATATGGAATTGTAAGGAAAAGCTTGCATAATGTAGAACTGGTTTATACATTAAAAGAAGGTTTCATTGTACCTGTGCATTTGTAACCAGGACATTCACAAGTGTCAATGCACTTTTCTCTAGTCTCACAAGGCTGGCGTCTTCTACAGTTAATTCCAACCTGTTTCAAGACGAAAAATCAGCTGTATATTTATCCCTTGACAACAACGTAGAAATTCACAGATTGGTAATCTACAATTATCTAATCCATTATTATATACTTAAGTACTACAAGGTCCGAGGCTAAAATATATGGATAGGTGTATTTTGCTGTATTCATATATTATTGATTGCAAGGCCCTATTATAAAAAGTATATTTGAGTCATCGTCAGATTTTTTGCACTTCTCAAAAATTATTTGCAGACCTGAATCATATTATTACAAGCACTTACAAAAGCTCTAAGCATAAACTTCATGGGGTTTCAGTTACGATAAGTTCAATATATTTAAAAATAATCGTTGCTATTATATCATTGTTATGTGATCAATCTCTAAGTCTTCAAACCATTAAAGAGACGGTAGCGTCTGGAGAAAGCATAGCTGCGTCGCTTTAATCAATAGCAGGAGTAACGGAATCATCTTACGTGCAAAATTTTAGGATGACTTGTACATCAAGGATAACGGTTGTATTAAAAGGCAACTAAATAGAAGATTTACTGATGGTCTTAATTCACAATAACGTGGTTGGGAATTCAATGTTTTGACAAAGGGTTTATTCGTTAAATATTAACTAGTTGAATGCCAACAGAATCATTGGATCACATGCTTTGTGCGATATCAAGCTATCAATAGTATGATCATATGTAATAAGTCAGGAGTTGCACAGTAGTTTCTACTTTATCATGACTTTTGTTTACCTTTATTATAGGAATTCTCTATCTGGTACTTTCTGGATAGTGTGTGGACTATATTGTGAGATCAATAGGGCTGATCTCAGGGCAGATATAGGCTTAAAAACTGACTGAAGCACAAGCGAGCGCGAAGCGTGAGATATCATAGCCCCAAAATGTGTTAAACAACGCCCATAGAACAGTAAAGGGAAGTCTATTTAGGTCTGTCTCGTGGCCACGCTCATATTTAATTCATACCGACAGTGCTGAGAGAAGTATGGAAAAGCACTACATTGCCATTGGAAAACATAAGTGCCTAGCCGTAATACTTAATTGATTAATTTTAAAATATTTGAAAATATTTATATAGGTTACACGTTTCATTCAAGATATGTTTTTCAAACCGACCTGTTTAGGCAAAAACACTAATACTAACAAACAAAAGAAATTGATAAACCTAATTTACAATATATTATACTACAAAATCTATAAAAGGAAAGTAAAGATGAATTTAACGGTAAAATCCCTTCAATAGTTAACAATAGGTTTCATAACAGAAAGGATAAAAAAGTGAGTTAATGTCTCAAATGCTTTGACTTTATCTATTATCAGCAAATATGAAAGCATAATTTACAATTATCAGACACTGCGCCACCAGATAAAAATTAGGGGGCTATAAATAATAAAATTGCTTGATAAAGGTTAGAATAATCGCTATTTGGCAAAAATTGGGAAGCTCAAGCTGCTATAGCTCCCCATTGACGCCGTGCTTATTGGCTGGGCTATTGCCACTACTACCTATTGAAAGTATACACGCAAACAAATACTGTACATTTCTACCTATGGTTGCGAATTGTTTCAGACCTTTCAAAAAAGATTTAAGTGTGCTATCAGAACAAATAGTACAAAAAGTGAAGGAATGGTACTGTCCTTCCAGTACCATGATTGGCTCAAAGGAGATTGCAGCTGGTCAGTGATGAATTGAGGTTATGGCAAGCACAGTTTTACTTATAAAAAAGCTTTACCTATAAGAATTAGGTGAATAGTAAAGAAACATTACTACAAAACACCAGAAAACTATGCTACATGCTGGGAAATTCAGCTCAACAAGTGCCTCTTCGTTTTGGGGGGTTAATTGCTATGGCACCTTAGCGCTATATATTTTGGTTTGTTATCCAGAGTACCCATTTTATCACCCTCCCTCTTGACTGGCAATGGTACCTTGTAGAGTTGTGGACACACTTCCTGTTAACATAAGTCACTCCGATGCAGTTCTGTCGCTGGAAAATATTCTTTTCCGTTGTACAACTGAGTTATTTCCTAAAGCCCTGTTTACACTACACAAACAAACCTGGGTTCGCCCCAGGTTAAAACTAACCCAGTTGAAGCCGCGTTTACACTAGTGCAAAGAGATTTTGTAGTGTAAACGCAATCTGGGGTGAACCCAGGTTAGTTTTCATCAACGCATGTGCAGATCACAAAACTAAGGCTGAAGTAAAAGCAATATGGCGGAAACTTTGTAAATAACTAAATTCTGAGTATTCAATTAGGCAGATTGATGCTTATATGGGAATTAATGATCATAGTAACTCACTTTGAGATAAGAAGAAAAACTATAGTTAAGATGAGCACCTAGGATCCTGCTTAATGCCAAAACTCCATTTTCATCCCAAGTAGTAACTATATCAATGTTTGTTTGCATCAATCATATTTAAATGACATGTACAAGATAGAAATTTGATAAGCATCAAACGAATTCATCCGTTGTGTTGAAACGTACTTGACAATTTTATTACTAGGCATACGTAGAGGAAAAACTAACCCAGGTTCGCCCCAGGTTTGCGTATACACTACACTTTAACAAAACTAACCTAGGTTCGACCTAGGGCGAACCCATCTCTAAAAGTAGGTTGACCTAACCTGGGGCGAACCTAGGTTAGTTCGCGTTTACATTACAAAAAACTAACCTAGATTAGTTTTAACCTAGGGCGAACCTAGGTTAGTTTGTGTAGTGTAAACAGGGCTTAAGAAAGTTCGGTTTTACCCTTATTGCACACAATTGAGTTACTTCCCTAAGAAAGTTCAGAAAACAATCTTCAACTGAGGCAAACCAATAGTATCCATATACTTTCTCTCGCACATTGTATTATTATCCAATGAAAGCACCAAAACAGACAACAATGATAATAGATGACCAATGACATGGGGTTAAAAGACATTTATATTCAATATCAACCGGAAGGCTCCTCCTTGTACGCTCACAGGGCCTTTCACGCTAACTGTTAGTACTCCTGGAAAACCTATATTGTTTGATGGTTATTCACGAAGTTTGAAATACTGTTATCTGGAATTTTGACTGAGTTATGCGCATGAGGTGATACAGCCTGAATCCGCCCCTGGATCTTTACATAGATAAAATACTTTCCATATACATCATAGGAAACAAGAGCTGTTGCCAATCTTTTGATGACTAATATAAATTAACTATTTATTCTTTCTCTGCCGCCAAAGTAATGAAGAATAACTGTTGTTTTAATATTGCTTATGAAATATGATATTTGATTAACATGCTAGCTGCAATTATATGGAGTAGAATGCAACTATCTTGGAACTAGTAAAGTGCATACTGAATAGAACCTACTCTTGAGTACCAAATAAACGGGGGTGGGTGGGAATAATTTGGAGCGTTGGAAAATGTTCTGAAAAATAATAATTGGAAAATATGATACACGGACATTGACTAGAAGATCGACTAATCATAACTTATCAATAAAAAGCAAGCTAAAGAAATTATAGCTGTAGTGCTTGCGATTATTATATATATATATATATATATATATATATATATATATATATATATATATATATATATATATATATATATATATATATATATATATATGTTTCGCTAAGTAAATGAAAATATTCCCTGGAAAAAACACAATTTCACTGAAAAACATCTTCAAAAATAATAATGGGGGTTGGAATAAGTGCAGGGTTTGCTAAAATTTTCAATAAGTAACAATAGGGGACGATTATTCGATACTGTAGGCAAAAGCCGATCTACTTGTATGTCGACTCAAGCAAAAGCCGATCTACTATTCAATGTTTTGAATTTAGCAGCAAATGTGCCACCTAGGAAACAAAAATGTTAAATGAAAGAGCTGTTCATATACAGTAACGGATGAAGAAATTCAGATTTTGTTAGAAGTAATGCGACACTTCAAAACACGTAAAAAGTGTCGTGGACTTGAATTTTAGTCAGTTGACACAAATAAGTAATACGTCAGAAAGCATGAATTAGAGTTTCTGCATTAAAGACAGGATCAAATTTGCCATGAATAAACGATCATCGCTAAATCACGCTGTCATATTGGATTCAGATTGAGGGAGTAGAGATGGAAATAGTGGCTTAATTTTTCAAAAAGAGTACAGAAGCTCGAGTGTAGGTACTGTAACTTGTAGTTTATTAAGTTAATTGACTCATAGAGTATATTTATACTGACAAATAGACAGTGATCTGCTTAGAGAGGATCGAACTGAGCTCATTGGCAGGCCGTGGGGGTGACATACCTCTTGGAAAAAACGTCATAGGCAAAACTTGCATGTAATTGGCAAATCTTATAACTGTTCGGTAGATTATGAAACTCGTCGGCATATATTACAATTTTCACAGACATCCAAAATAGGGTCGTAGCATGCTGTGGGCAACACTAGAAGCGTATGCAAAGACGGTGCTAAGATTTCTGAAGCTAATTTGTATATTTCGTTGATGCTTTTTCTATTTCATTGTTGTTTTACAACTAATTAAATATTATTTTAGTGAATTTCAACCCCTCTTCTTGCTTAGTCAATCCCCTGTTTATTTATGATCAAAATTGTTTCCAGTCTCCCTCCCGTTTATTCCAGCGGTGTGATAAAGGAAACCAAAGTGTAATGTAGATATAACATATTAAACTCTTACAAAAAAGATCACTGAGCCACTTGAGATACCAAATGCATGTGTGATTTGTCAATAATGACCAGTAATTAGCAAAGTGGCAGAGCTCAGCAGAGGTTTGTGTTTCAACATTCTTTGACTTTCTCTTTGTTTTGAGTTAACTTTCATCACTATGGACTTCAGTTACTCACAGAGTACATGAAGTGCCTTTTGAAGCATCTCAGATTTTCTGTCCATCATTCAGATACCATATTATTGCCCACACTTTCCACTACAGCTTATCAACTCTGCCTAGCCTAATCCAAATCGCTTTGTTTTGCATGTGCTTCTTCTCTTGAGAGTGTTTTTGGAATATCTGGTTGAAGAAGTTGCCTTTAGCAACATTTTCAGCTTCCTTGTGATTCTCATAAGTTGCGAATTGTTTGATGTTTGATTATGGCATCTTGAGAAAATCATTGTGTCATTGCAATTATATAGTGTAGAATCTTGATTATGTATTGCAATGAGTACGTGCTTCAACCGTTCCCAAACTGTCTATTACTAAACTTAAAATCTACAGGTGTTACTCTAGTATCATAAAGTATGTTACGGAAAGAAGTAGAATCAATATTAAGTTGATAAATGGAGATCGTAAAAGGGGCTTCATTTCTCTAAGTTAGCTCTACCACTAACGTGGTTTTCTATCAGTACAAATCAACAGCAATGCAATAGCAATAGTAAATTGTGCAAGATCTTGTGACACTCGCAGCTAGGAAAGACACGAAGTCACTGAGTCCTCTCTGCAGGTGCCACTTACAACTTTCATATTGTTAACAGCATTTGTACCGATGCTGCAGATCATGGTAGCCGCATAAAAGAGATTTAAATTTAAAAATACGCTATATTATCAACTTTACGCAGAGAGGCTGGCATACAGGCTTGATATGGAAAAAATATCATTTTAGGCTATCATACCCCCCTCCACCATGAATCAGAACGAAAAGATCGTTCCAACGAAAAGTATGTATGCATCGACAAAGATAGTTAGAAGGTATGGTAGCGATGTCAAATACGATATCTGATATTTGACCAAGAAGATGTATAAAAATGTGTGCAGTGCAAGAGGTAGTGTTCAGTATTTTCTTTAACTGCTCAAAAAGTACTCACTGGACATAGGCATTCGAAATAATGCCGAAATCTGTGCTCAATCAAGGCACTAAAATTGACTTCCAGCCTTCTTAATAATTTGAAACCTGGTGTATCTTAAATTTTGTAGACTGGATTTTTCACGTCTCCCATCCCCAGAAACTGCTAATGCTGCTATATATAGGGTATTTGCAAGCTGTTCTGTGAAGCTTACTTGAATGTCTGGATCGTGTTTATGGTATACAATGTCCCATAATTTAAATAATGTCTCACATAGAGCTTATAAGTCAGGTACAGAACCTCCCTGTATACACAGGTCGAAAGATAAAGCAATCCAATCCATCTATTTGCTTTTGGCACAGCTTCTCTAATGCGTCTTATAAAATGTAATTTTGAGTCATGCATGGCCGCAAGATGTTTGTGGTCTCATGTTGAGGATATACTATAACGTCCTAAATTATGTTTTGGCTTTTCTCTTTTACAAGAAAATAAGATCTCCTCAGATTTACGAACATAAAACTTCACTTTCCTTTGCCAGGCCCATAAAATAATGTTGGCTAAGTCCCTGTTTAGAACAAGTGTAGCTAAACTTTCATCACAAGCCGTCGCAAATAAACATGTGTCACTAGCAAACAGTTCTATAAGGCATTTAGTTTTGCTAAGCAATATCGTTGATCTGTACTTCGAGTTTCATCAAATGCTCTACAACTGCTATGTGTGATCAGAAGTAACTGATTGATAGTCGGGTCCCATGGCTGAAGCCTGAATGATGAGGTGGTATTAAATCATTTTACGGAGATGCTCATACATGAAGTAGTAATTTCTCGAATAAATTTCCAAAAATACTTCTAGATTTAAATGTCTACTGCAAAAAGTATCGCAATCCAAATAATTTTCAGCAAAATCAAGCCCAGATCCCTAGCACTTTCAGCTCACCTGGTGCAATGAAATGAACGATGCGATTTTATGTGGACACCAAAAGCGTTACAATTCGCGCAGAACCGATAATTTTATCTAGCTTGAGACAGTCAGCAGTGCCACAAGGAGTATGGGGCTCAGATTTCCCTGGCTTACTGAAAGCAGAAAAGTTTTGGAAAGAGAGATTTCCCCAATCAAGCTATGCAGCATGTTTATCTGCAGATCCTACATTGTAAAAGTTGGCCTTATATGCTAGGCATTTTATAGAGTCATTTAATGTTGTAGATTTTTATCCAAAAAGTTGAACCTGCTCCCAGAGCAGTTTTTGCTCTTACTTCTGACCACTCATCTCAGAGTTAAATCATAGCCTACTCATGTGGAGTTACATATTCTCTCCCTCAGCATATCCATTTTCGCTGAAATGAAAACCGGCCTTAAGTATTTGGTTTCCAAACACGCGATTTTCAGGTCTATTATACAGTACAGTCAGTGTAACTGAAGTAAGGTAAGAAAGCTAAGATATTTTAAATCATACATATTGATTAGAATTAGAACTTAATTTCAATGGCATTACACTTTTGCTAAACTTATTCGCATTGTTATGTTTTCACAGTCACTATACCACAGCTACAGTGCAAATGAGATAATACCCTCAGTCCATAAAATCATAAAAAAAACTTATAAATATAGTGTTATGGGAACAATGCATATGAAACTGTCTGCTAAAACAAAGAATGAATTTGCATTGATGGGAAATTAGTCGAAATTGATTACCAATCTTTCTTTATAAGATGTTGAATAGAATGTCCAACCAGCTGCGGGAACTGTGGAAATTCGATCTCTTGCGTCATCAGCGGATTTATGGTGCAATTCACAAATGTCTTCATACTTCTTAATACTAATAGATTTGCATCGTGACTCTTTGCTACATTCGTACTGGCAACTTGGCAGATCAGTCTCATAGAGAGTGTCAAAAGAGCGATTTAGTTTTGCATCCTCCTTTATTATGCTGAAGTTTGCATAAATTTCACATTTGAGGCGCAAAATTTCTGTTGCTACTTGTGTAGCTATATTGAGAAATAAGACTGCTTTACACAATTTCCTACACATTTTCCAGGTTCTCGAAACTTTCTTTGACACAAAACCTGCTGATCAATCTTACAAAGAGCAATTTATTATAATGTAAATTATTCAGAGACATTCATGGTGGCATTTGACGAATGACCCTCCTTATAAGTATTATCTTGATACCAGTTTGGTATGTATTTTTGGATTATATAATGATTTAGGTGCTGCAGCAGCACTTTTGCAACAGTCATGCTTCAATGTTAAGCAGTAAATGAATCATATTGCATGTGATCCAAAGTACCATGATCAGGTTCGCTATTAATAGAACTACAAACACAATTACGACATATTAAACAAAATCATTAGCTTTTAGAGG
Organism: Mastigias papua; assembly: GCA_964019165.1. NCBI lineage: Eukaryota > Metazoa > Cnidaria > Scyphozoa > Rhizostomeae > Mastigiidae > Mastigias > Mastigias papua. The sequence goes on from OZ025269.1 coordinate 6,394,938, forward strand.
TAGAGTCCTCTGGAGCAGATTACTTGATACCCTAAAGTGCTCACAATCTTTGCTAGAATTTAGTAGGTTCATAAAAGAATGTAGACAGTACAAATTTACATGCAAATATTATGCTATAAATTGAACTAAGCGATCCATCTTCCATATTGTCATTGTAAAAAAATCCTGTCTTTATACATTTATATGTATTCCTATTTTATGTTAAGAACGTTGCATTATGTCTCAATATTATTGCGTGTTTTATGTTGCTGTCTGCCTAGTGTAAATAGGCTATATGAAACTAGCCATTGTAAATATACAAACTGTAAAGAATCACTAGTCAATTTGGATCAATGCGACAATGTATCCTCTAGATTAGAATAATTATGGCTCTAAGTGGACATATTTTTGCACTTTGTTATATATGTATTTCAGCGTCAAAGCAAAATTTCATCCTTGTTCAAGTAGAAAGAGCAAGATGGTCAAATGCATAGATGCATAGATTCGAGTGGTACTTAGGCTAAATCTCCATGTGGATTGATATCATAATTTATTTAGCTTTGTAACCGGACGGCTACTCTAGTAAAGAAACGGATCATACTTGATTATCCGGTTCAGGGTTTGCTCAAAATGACCAATGAAAATGGTTTAGTTTCTACCATCATACCCGTCCACCTCCAAAGTTTGTTTACCACATTCATGACCCTAAAGGCTTATCCATACTAACCCAGCTACATATTAAGCTGAGTAAGCTGAATTTTTACAAATTTAAGCATAATTTCAGAGAAACCTTGAACCCCTTGTGCGTAATAAACGACGTTGTCGAGGACAAGGAACACTATTTCTGGCTCTGCCACGCTTATGATATATTTAGAGGTGATCTTCTCAGCAGCGTAAATGATATATTGTTGCTTCATGGTATAATATGCCTCTGAAATGAAGAGCTGCTAAAAGTTATTCTCTATGGCCATGATCAGTTATCTTTCGATTTAAATGCAAAAAATACTCAGATCAACACTGGAATATATCCACACTTCCAAACGTTTTTGAATGACCTAGTATCTTAATCATCTAATCTTCTCTCCCGATATTCTGTTTTCGCTGAATTGATATATTTAGATTCTCGTTGAGGTACTCCTCTGGTCGAACTTCCAAGTGACCAATTTGCCACAAATTGTGCCCAAACTGTGAGTTTAATTTGATTTTTTGACCAGAGGGGTACCTTAAAGGCCAGGGGATATTAGTGATATTTTGCACTCCCTGGTAACGTCCTTGCATTATTGTAAAGTAGCTTATCAATTAGTAACCTGTTAATGTAATTTCTTATATGTATAGGTTAAAAAATCATACCCGTAGGCAGTGCGCCTAATAGGGCAGGTGAGGCAATGCTCCAACACTGATTTCCTCCAAATATATTGTTTTGGTTATGGAGCAATTTCTATTTCGGACTCAATAGGTATCTTGGATCTTTTCATTTCCAATTTCGGGGTTGACATCAAGGAGGTCATTAAACGTACAAACAATGTGCAATTGTGTCTGTCAAATAGTTGAAACATTAAGACCCCACCTTATCTGATTGTTGGTAGGAGATTCCCCAAAAAGGCAGAAAGACAGAGTATCTCGCCAATATGTTGATCCTTCAGTATTTGCTCCGTTAAAATCTTATGATATTCACTCAGCTGTACATTCTGTAACTTCTTGTGGTCAATGTAATATACGGAATTTATCTCAAGTCTAGAAAATGATAAAATGTGAGCTTTTCCTACACTGCCTCCTGAACTGGTGTTGAAAATTGATTAGCTGATATTCCATTGTGAATAACCATGACTTACCTTGAAGGCATTACTCATTCACCCCTGGGGAGCCAATCAAATTTTTCAAAGTCTAGAGAGGGCTGAAGTAGAGAGGGTGCTTACATAACAGGGAACTAGTTTGGAAATAGCAATATGAGTGAGTACTTTAGTTCTATTTATCAGATGCTGTGTTGATGGTCTTAAATGATCAGACAAATATTGAACAGGCCTCTTCAGTTATCCTACAATATCCTCCAGTTTACTTATGCAATAGTGAAACTTTGCATTACCCAACAGGCTATTCAAATATTGAATAGATTTGAATCAGAGCTATGCAGGAGACTGTTCTCTCTAAAGCACTTGAACTTAGAAGTAGGAGATATTAAAACCAATGCGGCTATATAAGACAACACGCCTGCAATCTGTTCAACATAACTTTTGATATACAATACATGGGTGGACTAGAAAAAAATTGGGACGATTATGAAGTTTATATTATGAAGGGGACATTTGGAAAGGGGCTTAAGTAGAAGTCACATTTGAATATACCTATTTGTTAATGAAAAGTCCCAATAACACTGCAATACACTAACATTATGAAGTGAAATGCACCTTAATATCTTCTGTAAGAAGACCACAGTTAAAACCCACACGGAATCTTACGCTTTCAAGCTTATTAATTTAAAATGAGCCTGTTCTCTTTCTTATGCAACGACGTGGTTCCAGCAGTCAATGTGCAGGTTCTTAAATTTAATCTTATCCTTGTAGATCCTGCCTATTACATCTAAGTATGCAGTGGTTTTGGAGCATGCATGAAAGGGCCGATCAGAACGCAGGTTGAATTTGCTTCTCAATTGATAAGGAATGAAGATATGCTTTAGAGTCTAGTTATTATAGCATCAAGCTGTAGGGTTTCAAATTAATTTATATTCAATAATTAATTGAATATCAATGTGGTCTTGATGCACTCATTGTAAAGTAGATATTCTCCCTTTTCCTGATATCATTAGCTTATTTTGACGAGACTAATAAACCATCTTCCTCATATATTTCATCTAATACACTGTTTGTGTCTGAATGCATGAAATGAAACGAACGTCAAAATGTCCCTCATTATGTTGATCCTAATAATTAATTTTATTACAGAGCTGCGTCTTCTGAAATCAGAATTAATCTCTAAGACTGAAATAAGGTGTCATACAGGGTATTAATATTATGCTTCAGGAGCTTCAACAACATATGGTGTAACCTTGGTTGCACTTCATGAAGATCCTTCTTTTGAAAACATTCCAATAATTTATGATCAGAATGAACAATGATATTATTACCTTAAACAAAGTGAAGGATTCGGTGTTTTGCAAATACACTAGCTAGCAGTTCTCGTTCAATCTGCGTATAGTGTTGCTCAGTTTCGTTTAATGATAAAGATGCATAGCACATTGGTTGACCATCTTGAAGCAAACATGCACCTAAGCCAGCTTGGCTAGCATCTGCTTGAAGAGTGATAGGCTCTGTTTCAATGTAATATTTTAACATGATGTCAAAACTTAATATATCCTTTCAAGAGTTCATAGCATTGTTTCGTGCTTTACTCCAGAACCATGATGTTTGCTTCTGGATGGCTTTTACTCTACTTGGATCAGCCTGTACTTCTGCAACAAAGAGCTTCATGTCAAAATATACTATTCTCTCTTCTTAAATTGCAGCTTTCGCTCATTGAGCATTGAGCTTTGCTCATTTGAATACTTCTAGCAAACATTCGTTTGTTCTTTCGCTGTACAGTTGGCTCTATCTAATTTATTTAGCACCCTAAGCTAAGAGCACTAACCTGGTATCCCACCACAGCCATAGTTTACGTTTTTCATACACTTCAAAGCATACTTTTTACGAACATAGATGTTAATATTGAGTAAACTGGGACTTAAGTCTTGTTTCCTTCTAAATAAAATTAAGGACTTTATGTTTTACAAGAGCATCTTTGTGACAGAAATCCAACTATTGCTATTCGATCGTAAGTAGCACTACATTAACATGAATTAGCCCAAATATGAAGTAAATTGTTTTTCAGCGGATAAACAATGAAAATTGGAGTTATCTTATCTATTAGAGAAGTTTTCTGAAACTATGACGTCATGTTTCTCACTGTTGTTAAGCATATATGTGAGATCACCTGCAAACTGGTTATTAATTTCAGTCTTACCAATTGTACCTAAAAGCATCCTCATTTATCAATTTTCTAGGTTTGGTTTCTGAGCTTACGAGCAAAAATGCTCCAGGATAAAATGGTTGGGGATTGCTTCTTGAAAGATCCTGCTATTGATACAGTTAATATATACTTCTGTTCTGCACAGCGGTTTACATCGAAAACAGAAATAAATGAAACTGTGTTGTGTTACAACCCTTGGACGGAAGTTCACACCCCTCCTTCCCGTTTATTCAGATTCCCCCGTTTATTTAGCACCTAAGAGTATTTTGCTTCAAGAACTTGTTTGTTAGCAAGTGTGTTGCAATGTCTCAGAGAAGATCTATCGCGTTGGACAAAGAATCTGTCTCGAAAAGGCAAAATTTTATCATCTATAATGAAGAAAGTAAGGCTGAAAACTTCGTCTATCATAAGAAGTCAAGTTTTCAAGCGATATGCGATATCAGGGACAAACGCCTTTCGTTTCCAATAGGATCAAAGTACCTATAGGATCCAGTAGGACCAATGAATCAAAAGGATAGCTATTCACACGTTGGTTATTTCCTCTTGGAAATTCCGGTCTGTTTACTTTTGCAACCAAGTAAAGATTATTGGATGGGTCTACCTCAGAGGCGGATGCAATGTGCCTTCCGTACCTGTGGACCAATTCACTCTTTCTATACCCAATTCCAACACTGAATCCCTTTGTAGTACTTTCATACTGATTTATCAATCTTCCTTTGCCTTTTGTTGTCCTTGATGTTTTGCCTCATATTCAAGGTAAGAGGAATGATCAAAGATGTCGCTGGAAATGACTGCTAGTCACCAATCGTATTCGTTCATCACGTATTGAAGCTTGATAATTTATGCGGTGAAGGTTGTGAGGAGACCGCATGCATTATATAGCTGACCTCATTTGGAGAGTGATTTTTCAAACACTGGGTTACCCTTTGGAGAAAGAAGCACAGCTGTGAAAGTGTACAATGGATCTTGAGGAAAATTGAAAAGCTCGTTGACTCTAAGGAATCAGACCTGCTTAGAGAACTTTCAACAGCGGAGTTGAAGAGGCTAGGCCAAACTGTTCCCTGCTGCGGATAGCATTTTTTGTGCGAGATAGTTGAATGTATCATTCTCTATTTAAAATTGGTTCTAGGAGCTTACATGAGACGGCAAAGTGTATTTTCTTACAACAAAGTCACCATATTTGTGATCATAATATATATCACGTTATAACTTTATGCCTAGAAAATAGATAGTCAAAAATATAACAACATAGTTCTTAATGTTTTCCTGAATGTTAGCAAAAATTTACTGCTCTGTGCATTGCATGTACCTGTGATGCCTGGAAGGATTATTTTCCTGTATTTGTTCGATCTTGTTATGTTTAGTAGCTTTAGTTTTATCTTAACTGCGGATGTTGTGTTTATGTTTCAATGTAGATTGTACGTAGATTATTAATAGAAATTAAATCAGAAATCTAAGCATCAGCATAATTTCTATTTGCTTGCATACTACTTAAAAGGCTGTCATTCGATAGCTCTTCATCTGTGCATTCATATGCTACCCCATTTACCCCATAGGGTAAGGGTCAGGGTTAGGGTAGGGGTTAGGGTATGGGTTAGCGTTAGTTATTTCATGTCCGCCATTATGAATATCGTAAGTATTGACATATATTCATAATGGCTGACATGAAATAACTAATAGTAACCCTTTCCCTTTGCCCTAACTCTTACCCTAACCCTCACCCTATTGGGTAAATGGGGTAGCATATGAATCTACAGATGGAGAGCTATTGAATTGCGTATAATTTATGGGGTTAGCCTCCTGTTATCGATGAGAGGTGCAAAAGTACATTAGCGCCCATCTCTTGATATGTATTGTGATAGGTGTTGTATGAAACCAATTTCTCGCCTTGCTTTCAAAATAGCCTCATTCACATGACTTTAAAACTAAGTTTTGAATCAGAATTATTCCAAGATGCTTATGCTCGGTTTTCCCATCACTTTGTCGTTGCCGTTTTACTAAAGAGTATTTCTTTTTCAGGATTAAAATGCATTTTTCATAAGCATGCGCACAGCAAAATGTTTTCAAGATCCCTATTCATATGTTGGGTAGATGCAACTTCATTTTGAACCAGTGTAAACAGAGGGGTGTTGCCAGCAAATAATTGAACATAACAATGCAGATTATCTGTTAAATCATTAATGTAAATAAGGAACAACAAATGTCCTAGCACTGAACCCTGAGGTACCTATGCAGAAATCTACCACCTTTCAGAAGATTTCTTTCAGCTGCATTTCTTGTGACAGAAAGGTTTTAATTAGTTTGGGAAGATTACCTGAAATATCATTACTTTCAAGATTGAAGGGAAGACCAGTTTGCCACACTCTATCAAAGGCCTTGGATAGGTTTAAAATATACAGCTCTTGTCTCCCTGCTTGGGATCTGATCCAAGCCAGAACAGACTTCCTGGATAAAGGCCAAGAGGTGATTTATGGTATTTAGTGATTAGATGTTCAAATATGTCGTCACATAGCAATTTCTCAAATATTTTTCCAATATTGTTAATAAGCAGATCGACCTGTAATTTTTTGCTTTGACAAGTATCCTTTTTGTAGACAGGTATGATGTTAGCTTTTTTCCATGAAGAAGGGCAAATTTCATTTCTAAGAGACTTCTGAAGGATCATACAAAGTGGGTCTAGAATAAATCTGTCGCAGATCTTAAACATAGCAACTGATATTTTATCACTGCCATGAGCTTCTTTAGTATCAATCATTCTAATGAATTTCACAACTTTGTCCGCTTGGATAGAGATATCTTCTAGCGTATTGCTAGCTTCAGGACTTTCCACCACTCAGTCCAACCAACCCGCCACTGTTAAAGTTCTGCAGTTGAAATCTCCTGTACTTAGTATTAATTAGGGTCTCTCCATTTGCAGACCATTAATCATGAGTTGCTATCATTTATAAAGTTTCACACTTCTCACTTCTCTGACTTCAATAAACTGTAATAAAAAGTATTTTCTTAGCAGCTCACATCGTAGCTAATAGCAGCTATGGTAATCCAAGCAGACCCCTAATTCAGAGCTTGAGTTGGAAAACCATTGACAGTCTTTTCAAAAAGGAAGTTAAAACCATAAAATGCAAATCAGCCAGCGATTTGGCGCCTCAATATTTGATTGACTATTGCACAAGACATTCTCCCATTTGCATCTCGCAACCTTAGAAACACGGACTCTGACTTACGAATTCCACACAAATCAACATCTACTGAGTAGAAATATTTCCCTGGTAAGGGTGCAAATGTGTGGAATAGTTTACGAAAGCAGGCTAAACAAGCATCCTACGTGAGCTAAGGTCAATCTTTAATTAAGTAGCTTGTAATTCGTTTACTAGCATAGTCTTTTTGATTGCATGTATCTTTATCTATGTTTTAAAGCTATTTAATAACAGTATATTACTTTCTAATATTTTATCTTTAATGTAATTATCTGTACAGGAGAGGTCCCTTGCAAATTAGCAAAGGCTGAAGGACCACCTCTCAATTTTATTATGAAACAAAATGAAAAATTAGAAATATTGATCTCACATACAATTGTGCCTACCCCAAATCAAGACCTCTCCTTTCATTGATGGCAAGCTCATTCCGAAAATGGGGAAAAACTCCCCAGTTTTAGAAATACGTTCCTTTTTGAAATCAAGCATAGGACATGTATTATCAGTGAAAAGATCATACTCTGCTGCTTTATTTCCTCTGTGCCAACTGTACATATGCACTTCCAATATTACAAAGCTTACACGTCTGGAATAGAGCATTAGTGGAATTCTGCCTGGTAGGATTGCCCATTTATCCCTTGAACTCAAGTTGACTTCAGCGCCTGTATCAATTTAAAGGTAATGTTAAAGTTGTTGAGCATAACCTCTTCCCGCCATGTAGACAATGAATTGTGCCTATTTTCCTTGGATTCGAACCTGCCTAAAAAAGTCTCATCGCAGTTATCCTCATCTTCTGACATTACCTTGGTAACACCTGCTGCTTTTTTATACTGCGGCAATATTTGGCGAAGTGACTTTTCTTGAGAAATTTGTGGTACTCCTGTCCATAAGCTTGACAACTTTTGTTTTTGGGGGGTGTATACATCCGTATATAAATCCTCTATAACGTACTGTATCTTTCATAAATTATTAACATACAGGTAAGCTCAAATACTTATATACTTGAAAAGTCTGTTGGTATTACAGAACTTCACTACAGCACGAAAAAGCGGTACCATGTTTTAACCATACTGAAAAGCTTTATTTTGTTTCGTCTGACACTCGTCAGAGTATGAAAAGTCGGATAGCGACCGAAAGGTGAACCGAAATTTATAGCCAGATATGCGGGTACACGTGATATGATGAATAATGTGTCCAGTTAGCCGTATGATTGGCCTCTTGGCACCTATTCACCATTGTTTACTTGAAGAGTCCAAGTGAGAAAATGAACTCTTTTTGTTTACACAAGACTGGGTTTTGAGTCTTTATGTAAACTGATTCCAAAACACTTAAATGAAAGGACGATCTTGCTTGCCCAATGATCCAAAAATTATCGTCTGAATATGTTTTGGCGCATTCTGGGTTGTTAATGAGATGTTGTTCTATGGCCGAATCACTTTTCATTTTAGAATTAGAGCTTTTATATACTTCTTAGTGTTATGAAGCAGAAAACATTGTGAATTTGGAGTTTATATTAAAAACACCGATATCTGTTACAAAAATGATGGTAAATTGTACCAATGAAACAGTATGTTACTGACATATACCACAGAAAATGGAACCTTTTGAATAAAAAATGATTCATTTTGAACCATATATTAAATCAAGTAAGCGAGTATTTACAAATTTTCATGAGAGATAGAAGTAGAAGGAATAATTTATCAAGTGAAAATAATAGTGGAAAACAACAAAGAAAGAGGATCTAAGTAAATTAGAACAGACAGAAGTGAATTGATGAGCCAATATACATTCAAAGTTGAAATTTTTGTCATAGAAATATATATGCAAATATACCCTGGAGATTTATACATTCAATAGCTTCATTACTTTTACCATGCAGTTTAGAGTAAAGACTATTATCATTATGATGACTATTGTGTAAATGATTATGAATATTAATGAACAGAGCTGTTATCTTAATTTTTCGTCAGAGATATTTGCATTTGTGACGCTCATTGCTATACTTAAAAACCATGTCATGTACAGGCTACTTTGACTTCTCCTTGCATTCAGTGTAATTAACATCGGTTTCTAAGTTGCCATGAAACTGGTAGGGCCCTTCCGCAGAAATGGACAATTGCCATGTGGTCTGTTGATGTGAGCGCTTGGGTTTACTTTTGTGATAGTTGCAAATTGAGCGCTAATTTACCCTCTAATTGTCAAGTAAAGTATAGCAAAAGTAGAAGAAGCCTTTTGATTTTACAGGGATGTCTGGTGAAATTCTTGTTGTTGCCCTTTTTCTTAAATTTAATGCCAAGTTTTTGAAATTTCTGCGAATGATCAAATTTCAAAGAGGTGAAATAGTGAATGCATCCACTTCATTGCTTGTTTGGTCATGCCTTGATTCTGATACCATTTGAAACAACTAGCGGCGTACCTACCAGGGAGGTGTGGGGTTGTAGAATTATGATACTTTCTTGAGAAATTGTAGGTAAATGTGAATATCGTCTGTAAAGTCGTAATACTTGAGCAGCGGATAATACTGTCGGCAAAAAGAAAATAATCATTATCAGCAATATAAGATACTCTGGCCGGTGATCTTACAATGATAATATTTTAGTAACATTAAAATACTATTTTCGGTAAATTGGGAAGGATAAATGTCAGCAATATTAAGATGCTCAGGTGGGTAAAATGGCTATGACAATTGTTATTGACATTTTGATAGTCTGGTCGATAAAACGGCAATAATAATTGCTAGTACCAAATCTGGGTGATTATAGATGTTAGTAGCATTAGCGTATGCTAGTTGGTAAAATGGCAATAATGATTATTAGAAAAATAAGAACTAGTTTTCCGCCATTGTGGGGGAGTGGAGGGGAATTCTGCTCCTATATCTTTATTCTGATAAGTTTATATATCTTATCTATATGAATGTGTATTGTAGATTTGTACTGGAAGTGCCACTGATAATAACACTATTCAATTAACTTTTAGTCTTGAAGATGCTTTTTAGCTTCTAGAAAGTAAAAGCTAACAATTTCTTCAGTGCCAGACCCAACTATGGTAGCTCCTCATACGTCACAAAGTGAAGTTATCAACTCGTAGCGCTGTCCTTGTAAGATGCTTTACTTGGTAAAAATGATGCTAGCCATGTGCAATTAGTATAAAAGAAGAGTTGCATTTCTCCGTAATGGGATCAATCTTTATGACAATAGCACTTCAATTAAGGAGCATAAATAACCGTATAAGACATGCTCCCTTGATTAGGAAGACCTGCATTTTGTCTGTAAATCCACGTTTGTACACCCCCTCCCCACGACTCAAAATGGTCAAGGTACGAAAATGTCAAATTACTCAAGAGACTCTTTATCATGCATAACTCTGGTCAAGGAAAAGGTCCATCATCTAAACACAAATCATTACAAAGTGATAAATTGATAATTGCATTTTATAGTTCAAATTTGCATTTGCTTCAGAAAGCTAGTCATTCAGTAAATGAAGCATGAAAAGTGCACTTGTCCTTATCAAACTAACAACTTTTCGACTATTGTATGTTAGAAGTATTTTAAAAAATGACTTTGGATGAAGTTCTCTTCTATTTATTTGCATTCGTAGACAACAACTATCATAGTTTTAGAATGGAAAGCTTCATCTACTAAAAGGATAGATAAAAGAATCTTTACTAGGTTTGACATTAGAAGCACTACGGAAATAGGACGAACTTCATTATTGGAAGATTTCAGTAGAGCATCCTGCCTCAGATATCCAGAGAGTAACATAATTATCAGAAAAACATGTCGCAGTTCATCTTGTCCTTGAGGCTGCTGTGACCAATTGCAGACATCAGTTTAAGCATGAGTCTATCACTCCTTCGTCATTATTACTTTGCTGGAAATTTGCCCTCAGTTTCGTCACCATGTTGCTGAAATGAACTCAGCTCACGCTCATTTTGCAAATCAATGGTCCTATAGTATGAACGCCTATTTCAGAACGATCACCATTGTCCCCAAAACGCACCTCTGTCAATGGCAGTCGTCTCTTGTCTTTGACATAGCCTTCATCATGATACCAAACATAAACGTTTCTATCACAGTTGCAAAGCGTATTTGGTTTTATGCATGAATTTGTTATGCCACATTTGCAACCTTGAAATATAAACGGAAGGGTTGAAACATATCAGTTTTCCTAATTGATGATCTGATAGAAGTAAAAAGGAACAGAAAGGCACCCATCAATTGTTCCTTCAAAATAATTCTTTCCCATTCTAACATGTAGTCTCTATGAATATGTCAGTTTATATAATAGCATAAAAAGCGCAAGCGTAAAAATTCATAATGCTCAGAGCTTACTAAAGTAGAGTCATTTAACTAGGTTAAGCAGAACTGTTATTAAAAGCTAAATGAATCTTATAACATCTGGTATGTATTCGTAGAGAATACTATTTGCCTGATGACAAAGTTTCATATGCATTCTTAGCTTGATTTTTAGCTAGATATATTGCAAGATGCAGCTGACCCACCATTGACAAGGTATACATAAAATCTTATTGCTACTTGCGATAAGTCAATACTAGAATACATTGTTACTTGAATCATCTCCTAGGATAACGAGATGCTTCTCCTCTATTATCTACTATTGTGAAGATGACAGAGTGACAGAAGATTCCCTCAGTTCAAAAGCTATACAGATCTCTCTTACTTTCTATACTCCCTAGAGTCACTTTCTTGCGGAGGGAATGTGCAGTCAACGTGAGTCCATTGCTGGCTGGTAAACAAGGATCTAAATTGAAGTTTCCAAATTTTCTAACATTTGTCTTTAGCAAATTATTGTAAATTCTATTACGGGAAGGAAGAAGTGCTAGCTTAGCAAGTGTAAAAATTGCCCCGAAACTTTGAAATACTTATTCTGACTCTATTTCATCAACTCAATGAAGCATATTTTCTAGGGGGAGTATGAAATGCAACTTGAACGATAGACAATAGCAAAATTAAGTAAGTAAGACAATCATGAACTCTCATCAAGAATATAGGAACTGAAGCTCATCCTATTTATTAAGGTGGGTAACCTTCTCGAATAAAGCCCAAAGATATCAGTTACACATTTTATACAGTTGTAAACACGGATATCGTTGTAAATATAGTTAGTCTTGTATCAATGAAAAGCAGAATAAGAAGGATAAGCAAATGGCAGTAAGGAGAATGAAAGAATTTTATCATTGGATGGTAATAATGAGGAAGTACTACACTAAGTACTCCATGTTATCACGTGTGAGACTTGTATAGAGCATACGGTAGTAAGCTGGTAGAGTCACAAAAGTCAACCTGAGCACATGAATTCAAATTATCGCAGGAAGCTACACAACCAAGTCAATGCTTCATTACAAACTGGCAATGTAGTCAAAAGTGTAATGAGGAATGAATTTAAAGGACCAGATGATTATTGAAACCGTAGGAGTTTAAGTAATCATATTACGTTACAGCCGAAGAAATTACTAATGGGTATTGAAAATTTGATGATCAGGGCTTTAATAGCTAGGGCTTTAATACTGTTGGACTGATCTGCAGTTAACAGAAATTGGCTGAAAATTCATTAAATCTAATTTATTGTGATGCCAGTGATATTAGGTTTATACAGGTCGCAAAATTCAGCTTAAAAAAGCTACTATCACTCTGGGACCTGTTAAAGTAAAAGCAAAAAGTTAAAATTTATACTTCAACTTAACAGATCCACCAATCTTCAGTAAGATATTTATCAGTTAAACATCTCTCAATTTCATCTTAAGACGCAATACCTTCAGTTCGTTTGGGGAAATTTTTGAAAATCCAAGCCCCTTATAACTTAATATTTCTCCAAAGCACTTCCAATTGTGTCCTCGGAAGTATCAAGTTAACTTCATCACTTCTGATTACTTTTATTTAATTAGTTTTTCAGGTTATTATCAAATAACGCAATATAGATAGTCACCTTAGCAAATACATTTTCCAGGTTGATCACATATGGCATCCACTGACGCTTCTTAACTGGTAGGTTCACCATAGCAACACGCTCTTGTTGAACATCAATTGCCGTTATGGTATTTGTCGTTTCATTTTCGGGAATGGTCAGTAAATTTACTTTATCCTTTGACTTAGTCTACCTTTCAAAATGTATTCTTAAAAAATTGCATATGATTTGAATAAGCTGTCTTGTGAAGAGCAACTACATTTCAAAATATGTCGGAAAATGGTTTCTATTGTACAGACATTATGGCAAATACTGGATGTAGTCATTGCGAGTTGCAGTAGGACAGATTTAGCGCTATAGAGAAAAACCGCATAAAGATCATAGCTTGTCACTAAATACGACACATAGTTCAATTCATTCGATAAGTGAAGTAATTTGACACAACTTCACCACTCAGAAGTCATTTGACCTCCATTTAGTATCAGTTTTAAGAATTTCAGAAATATTAGTGTAATTCATTCGAGCCTTCAACTGGTACCTCACCAATCTCAAATACGAGCTAGGTTTGTCAGCTGGCAATGGGGCTAATAGGTGACATATTGATAGCTATACAAAGCAAAAAAATCAGCATAGTCCGTCAGCAACCTGATTATACTTCAGGGGTATTGTACAATATCTTGAAGTAAGGGGGAAGCCACTCGTATTAATATGTCATAAAACTAGCTTTTACATTAGTAGTGAATTCTTTCTGTCATGGGAAGACTTGGGAGAAACAATCATTTTAGATAGGGGCTATTTTGTACTCATAAGTAAAAGGACAATTCGGTATATTTATGAACGATAGGATGCCTTTGTAGATTTTGTTGCTGCCTAAATTTCAGTTTTATGATAAACAAATTGATTTAAAGCATTATAGAACAATTTACTAGATTGTAAAATTATCCTTCACCTAATACACGCTTGACTTGCTTACTGATCGCCATGGAGAGCTCTGTATTACGTTCTATTTGATACTGGTTCAAAACAATGTATTATGACAGGGAAGCTGATGAAAGTATGCTAGATTGCGCTGATATCGGACTAAGATGATTATTTAGCAAAATTACTGTATAATAATTTGAATACCAAAAAAATATCCGAGCCAACAGGACATTTACTAGGATGAAGTTAAAATCACAACTTTTACCTCTCCCATCGTCTGGGCCTCCACCAAAATAGTCCATAGTGTTTCCATCTCTGTCAACAAGAGCTCCATAGTGAATTTTGTTATAGATTAGGACCATGCCATAGCAAGAGATTTTTGTATGCTGACTGCAGTTTATAGAGGAATCCACAATAGCCATTATGTCTGACCAGTTATTGACATATGAGATCTTCTTCCTTGAAATGAAAATACATATGGCGGAATCAGTTATCTCTGACTTGTGCATATTTCAATGTAAATTACCACCAGCTTTAAAGCTGCATGTCGTGTATAAAAGTATCAGGAAAAAGTTGGGATCAAGGAGATGGTGAAGGTTATAATCAATTGGAAGATCCTACCAATCTGATAGAGTTTGCAATAGTACCAAGCATTGTAAGTTGTAACTAATAAATTTACAATAATTATTTCTAGCCATGTAGATGTTCCGGTTTGCTAATGGGTAACATTGAGAATCAAACACGAAGAGAAATGATATGTCTAAATAGTCCTATGAAAATATACATTTCGCCCATCTTCCTTAGGAAATGTGCATGTTTATTATACTTTGTCCCATATGTGTGCAAGAAGTTAATCAAATTGGAAACTTATTCATAGCTATTTATGCAGTTTTACACAACTAATCACAAATGAAAAAAGTGCTGACTTTTGATGAATATCATCAAGCATCAAAATAGTACTGTCTTCAGCATTTAAATATTTTAGTAGTTCTCTGTGTTGCAAGCAATCAAGTTCTATTTAAAATGCTAATGGTAAAAGAAATGGACAATTCTTGGCTGCACACAACTTTGGCTAGCAAATTTCCTCGTGATAGCTGTAACTTACTATGGATTGGTACTACAGCATTTAGACTCCATGGTTAAATACAACATCTATAAAATGCCAAAAATGGAACATCCTACTGTAGTTTATGAGTCTTGTAAAGACACTCACTTCTTTCAAATTCCTTACTTCATTGCCACTTACTAGTACCTTGTGGCTTACGTATCTAGCTAAGAAGGATGCATAGATACTTAGTTCTGGAAATAGGAGCTCATATCATGTCCA
Source organism: Mastigias papua (assembly GCA_964019165.1). Taxonomy (NCBI): domain Eukaryota; kingdom Metazoa; phylum Cnidaria; class Scyphozoa; order Rhizostomeae; family Mastigiidae; genus Mastigias; species Mastigias papua. The sequence continues at coordinate 6,410,283 of OZ025269.1, forward strand.
ATGTTTGCCAAGCGTTTGTGAAAAACAACTGTTGTGAAAATGAGTTCCCACCATGCCATTGGGCTAAATATTCTCAAAAATACTGTCTGAGGTGAGCAACCTTCGTGCGTATTCAGTAGAGAAGGAAGTACACAGCTTTGTAAATGTAGGCCTTTGTAATGCTCTGAATCCTGTAATTAGTAGTAGCATTTCTGGCAGTTGCATTGGCAGGGGGGCTAAGGGAGCGGCCATCTCAAAATGATGAAAGGCGTGGTGTGATAAAAGCATGAATCTGGGGAAAAGTGTTAAAAACAGATAGCTTATACAATCAAAGTTTGAAAAGATTACTACACTATAGCTGCAGCTCCCCAATGTATCCGAATATAGCTCACCTACGCACCTAACCAAGCATTCAAAATTTCTCATTTTCTCACATGGCAGCTAATTGTCAACTGGGTCTAACCTTGTTATATTCCATAGAAAAGCCATGTTAATTATTGTGTTACATGAAGCAATGTTCAATGATGGCCTATCAACATACTTCTGGATTCATGCCAGCGACGTTATGATGAATGTGCACACTTTCGATGACCATGTCACCGAACAAATTTTGGTGGCCTTAGAAGACCTACGTGGAACTTTGATTTTTAGATTTTAACATTATGTAAAACTTCTAGTATAGGAAAGTAAGTACTTTTTAAGCATCATTTTCTTGCTCTTTCTTTAGGTCTATAGAGGAAACGAATCCAATAAAGGGTGGAGTTGTATCGGGGCATTGCTGATTTTGGGAGATGAAGTAATAAAAAGCTTCCCCCAACCCTTGGCATCTTTATTTTGAAACTTTAAGTTTTATTGTGTATAGATCTATCTTTATTGCAGATATAAGCTTCATACGGCAAGTATTTCATAATTTGCTGTAATAAGTGTTAAAGTGTTTTCTCAAAGAGGGGCGTTCTCGAAAGATCGTCGTTTGACTCCAACGAAAAGCGAAGTTCAAAAGACTCTCAGAGGAAACCCATTGGATCCCAGTTGCAGAGCCACAGGGATGTGTGGGTGAGTGAATATCCATTAAATATTTTGAAGATTTGGTAAAACATTTATCGAAATATCGTTCCACCCATCAAAGATAAGACATGTTTTGAAGTTTCAATGATTTAACTTGTCGTTGCAGTATTTAGGTTAATGAGCACTAAAGGTCACATGTTTTATTTACAGAATATATACATAACAGTATCAAAAGACAGTCATGCTTACTCCTGTTTCCTCCGACTTATTGACCAACTCAACTACAAAGTGTATACGACCTCTTCAGTATACGAGGAAGAGGCGTGACATAGGTTTGATTGGAAGAGGCGTGACATAGGTTTGATAGATTGTCTAGAGGTTCGGTACAATATTACGTAATCTTACAATACACGCCCCGTATTGGCGTTTTGGTTCACATTAGTGATCAAACAGAACAAAACAATATATTAACTACATTATAAATGTAATTCTAAACCACTTATAGCGATAAGCATGATCCATCGTCCATCTCCTTCTTCTTCTTCTTTTTGTGCCCTATCTTATGACATCGGCGACCAGCTTACGCCATTCGTTCCTGTTTTCCGTGCACTGAATTAGCTCAATCCCTGACATACCAGTCCATTCTGCAATTCTTTGGATAAATGTGATCCTTTGTCTCCCTCTTGCCCTTTTTCCTGCTATCTTGCCCGTGAGTATTATCTTTTCCATTCCGTCCTTTGTGATGCAATGATCAAGGAACTGTAGTTGCTGTTTCTTAATAGACTTCATCAGCTTTCTTTCAGTGTCAGCTAGAAATATAACTTCTTCATTTGTTGTATGACTTGTCCAACCTATCCTCAATATTCTACGAGAAACCACATCTCTGCTGCATTTATTCTCTTCTCCATTTCTGTTGACAGAGTCCATGTCTCACATCCATATTTTACGATCGGCAACACATAACATTCCAGCACCTTTAGTTCTAGTTGGTATGGTGATCTTTGGATTGCACAAGATATTCTTTAACTTTGAAAAGGTCTCTCTTGACATTGCAATTCTTCTTTTAATCTCCTTGTAGCACCTACCGTCTGCTGTGATCAAGCTTCCTAAATAACGAAACCAATTCACTTGCTTAATTTTTGTGATATGAACCCAGATGTTACAAGTTGGATTACCCCTCTTTTCGGTTACTACCATGTACTCTTTCTTTTTTGTGTTAACACATAAACCCTTTGTCGCATTTTCTAAAACTATCTTGTCTACTAATACTTGAAGTTGCTCCTTCGGCGTAGCTATCAATACAGTATCATATGCATAGCAAAGGTTATTAATATTGTTCCCTCCTACAATAAGTCTTGGCATAGCTTCTAACTCTCTTAATATTCTTTCACTAAAGAGGTTGAATAAGTCAGGTGACATCACACATCCTTGTCTTACTCCTTTCTTTATTTCAACATATTCGCCCACATGACTACTGATTCTTATAGCTGCTGCTTGTTTCCAATACAGGTTCCTAATTATTCTCAAATCCTTGCCATCTATCTGGATATCTTCAAGCATTTCATAGAGTTTCTTGTGTTTGACATTATCGAAGACTTTGCTATAGTCTATAAAACATAAGAACAGGTGTTTTTGCATCTCGATAGGTCTCTCTGATAGCATTCGAATCATAAATATTGCATTACGTGTACAGCTATCTTTTACAAATCCAAACTGCAGTTTCGATATTTCAGGTTTAGTTTTGCTTCTTGTTCTTCTCACCAGTACCTTTAATAATATTTTCACTAAATGGCTCATAATGCTTACTGTCCTGTGGAGATCACACTTTGCCGCAGCTGGTTTTTTCGGCAGTGCTATAAATATGGACCTACTTAGATCTGCAGGGGTATTTCCCGATTCGTAAATGTTGTTAAAAGCATTTTCGTCAGCTTCTCAATGCCAAAGTCACCTATGCTGTTGATTAATTCAGCAACTATTTCATCTCTGCCAACTGCTTTGCATTTTTTAACAGTCTGTTGGTACTACAGAACTTCACTATAGCACGAAAAAGCGGAAACATTCTTTTAGCATATTGAAAGCTTTTATCATCTGACACTCGTCAGAGTATGAACGTCGGATAGCGACCGAAAGGTGAACCGAAATATATAGCCAGATGCGGGTACACGTGATATGATGAATAATGTGCCCAGTTAGCCGTATGATTGGCCACTTGGCACCTATTCACCATTGTTTACTGGAAGAGTCCAAGTAAGAAAATGAACTCTCGTTGTTTACACAAGACTGGGTTTTGAGTCTTAATGACAACTGATTCCAAAACACCTAAAAATGCAAGCACGATCTTGCTTGCCCAATGATCCAAAAATTATCGTCTGTATATTTTTGCCGCATTCTGGAATGGTAGTAAGATGTTGTCCTATGGCCGAATAACTTTTCATTTTAGAATTAGAGTTTTTACAAATACGAGATGGCTGTTCTCTTGTTATAGTGTTTTTCGTCATGATGCTCGTGGGTACATGTTGTTTAATTCTGTCTGCTAGCCTCTGCGTAGTGCTTCCTACGTACCGAGCTTCACATCGGCACGAAAATTCGTAAACTACACAACTTTTCTGAGTGGTAGGAACGCTATCTTTTTTAGCAGATGGTAGCATGACCCTAGTATTATAAACCGCACGGGGCTTCACAGCATAGAAACAAAATGCAATGGCTTTATTAATTTGGTTTTCAAATTTTGAGGAAACATTTCCAATCCAGGGCAATTTTAGGTATACCGGCACTTTTCAGGACCAAGTGCCAGGTTTGCCTAAAATGCCCTGGATTAGAAATGTTTCATCAAAATGTGAAAACCAAATTAATAACATTCAGAGAACATTCAGCGTAACCTTGCAGGGACTAGCAATCAGGTTGTCTCAACTTACGCAGTTTGGTCAAAGTCCTAGTTCTGTAGTAAAAAGCAAGGAACACATACAGTACATTTTGTAAAATACTTCATTCATTGTGTCTATTAATCTGAGTAATTTCTAAAAATATTCCTGTATGTCTCAAAATGGAACAAATTTCATATTGTGATGAATAAAAATTTGTGCTACAGACCTTCAACAGCTTGTCTTTCAGTGCAATACAAAGCGCTTGCTAAGTTTCTTCAACTATTGGTGAAATTGTTCTTCCACCAACCCACTGCACTGAAATGACAAAGCTCCCTAACATCTCGCCTACAGGAAAAATTTATTTACTCTTTATTCATGCAAAAAGTAGCAGATAGCTCTAAAACCGAGTGACTTCCAGAGATGTGTAGGTGAAAAAAGTACAAATCTTTTGCAAGAAATTGTAGCGCTACTTATAGACGTTCAGATGACCTAAGTGACTAATAGGCGTTCAGATAGCTTCAGATCGCAAATGGGTATCCCTTTTTGATACCAATGGAGAAACAATAGCTAGCAACTCACAAAAAGACCCCCTAGTCATTCCATGCAATTGTTTAAATATTTCTGGATCTTCTACCTTTATTTCGGGGAGAAAATATGCATGTGCTCCTTGTTTCCCTTTTCGCTTGATCCATTGTTTTGACCACTTAACGCTTGATCCAGTCTTTTGACTTACAGCTTGCAAGCTACTACGAACTCGCCGCATGAGAAGCAGAACTTAATAGAAGGTAGATAAGGTAATAGAATGTTGTCTTAGCGCTCGACCCCACGAGTAATCAGTTCAAGCACTTTTACTTTGCAGTAGGAAGCAGCTGGCAAGTGTTCATGCTATTGAGAGTGATTTACAACTATCAGTTGCCGATTTATGTGTAAATCAATCAGTAAGACAAGCTGTGTCGCTTTTGGTGCAACCCGCAGTGCATATTTTACATAAAAGTGCATAATAAAAGCATACTGAAACGCAAGACATGGTGATCTTTAAGTATCTGCAGTATATTTCAGCAATGCTGTTGCTAATCTGTTCTGTCAAGGAATATTCAATTGAGCGACAGCTTGTGTCTGAGAGAAAGTTGATGTTTTGTTGTTTTGTATTTGACTATCCCAATTATTTGCACTATCTTTCATTCTAGCATGCAGAACTTTTAGACATAAAAAGAGACAATGGAACCATATGAGAAGGCCTGCCGCAAACTGGAAATGATGGACCCAATTCTGGAAAGCTATTTTTTACTGTCCAAGGTGATTAAATCACAGAGACGGCAATTAATAGAGTATTAAAGACAAGGGAGGTCAAATGTAAAGGAAGCTGCAGTACAGAAGATATGAATGCTGTATAAACTTTCATGAAAGCAAGCCGCATCAATGTAAGTCTAAAAGTGAAGCTAAAAGAGAGGTTGAAGGTATTCACAAGCTCATCCCATAATGAGACTGGCATCTCTCAGTCTCCTCAGAAAACTGGGAGGTACTTTGATCCTTTTATAGCGAGCCTCGCTCGACATTTCAAAACTGGCATTCTAATAGATGATGCAGTGGTTAATGGTGTCCTTTCTTCAACAAAAACAAGGAGTGAAATGTCCAAGAAACTTGTGCAGAGAAAGCTGATAGAAGTTGATGGTAGAGCTAGCATTTTCGAAAGAAAAATTACCTGCAACTATGAGAGATCGGCAAGCTTTTGGTGTAGTGATTGACATTTGTAAATAGGCAAAGAGTTGTCATCACTTTTGCTCTAACAATGTTGGATGGTGGCCTCAGACAGGATTCAAAGGCCATAATATGAAACCAAGATGCAGGTGCTCTGCCAAGACATTAGTTGATATATTGCTTTGTTCTGTTTGGTCATTAATATGAACCAATACGGGGTATTGCAAGGCTACATAATATTGTACCAGACTTCTACTCAACCTGTAAAACGCATGTCATGCCTCTTCCCTGTATACTTAAGATGTCGTATACACTTTGTAGTTGAGTTGGTCAATTAGTGGGAGAAAACAGGAGTAAGCATGACTGTCTGTTTATATTTTTAAGTATATATGACCTTGTCTTGTCATAACTCAAAATATTGATTAATTCTCTAATTTTAAGTTTTCTGTTTAGAAAAGACCTCCCTCTACATTGAAAAGTGGTGTTTCCCTAATTTACAATTTATCCGCAACTACTTTTCCCGGGAATTTGGATCACGGCTTTCTCTCCTTCCCTTATCAATAACTGGTGCCACAACTCTAAGACAAAGGCCCTCCTTTTATCTTTTGCTCCAGTCGCTTACTGGTGTCCGGCATCAGTTGAGTATCTTTAAATTCTACTGCAAAGCTACATTTGTAATGTCTGGTGCATTTCACAAAAGAACCGGCAAGATATTCAAGTGCGTTTATTCTAACAACAGCGAAGATGCATTATATATATTAATGCTTGTTAGCCAAACATTCTTTCTGTAGATATCGATTTTGAGTCCTATTCTTTAAAGAGTAAAAACTATGCTATGCATTTTTCTAAGTTTCCTACAGTCTTAGTACGAATGTAAAGATGACAACCATCGTGATTATGATTTGACATTCTAGTAAAATTATGCAGTGGAGCAAATGTGACAGTAAAAGGTAGTTATATGTGAAAATCACAGTTTGAAATGTTCAAAATTTCTTTACTGCAAAAGCTACCTGTAAGACTGCGCTTTTTCATAACCACGAAATTTTACTTTTTGCTCCATATCATGGTGAAGTACTGCAGTAGGTTGGCCATCAACACTTTTGCACTCAATACTAGCATTATGCTGCATGTTGGGTAATTGAATACGATAGAATCCATCAATATTTCCATTCATACTCATTGCTTCATTACAGTTTGAGTAAACTTCATTGCGATCTGCAGATAAAGCACGTTGAAACTGACGCAGGAAGGATTTCTGGCAAAATGTTTTGCTACATGGCTCTTCGGAAAGCATATTATTTTGATAATTTCTATAAAGTTAAGCAGCAAACGTATCTTATATATTGAAAAGAATATATCTTCAGTTATCTGCTGCACCATACATATATGCTTTATTTTAAGATGGTAGTTCCAGTTATGAATCGTCATACATACATATGTGCATAAACATATATATATATATATATATATATATATATATATATATATATATATATATATATATATATATATATATATATATATATATATATATATATATATATATATATATATATATATATATATATATATATATATATATATATATATATATATATATATATATATATATATATATATATATATATATATATATATATATATATATATATATATATATATATATAGACTCTCATAATAAAAACAACTGTTTAACGTTTCGCGTATAGCTTCATCAGAAAAATTTTCTGATTTTGATCGTTGAAAAAATTCTTCGTTGATTTTTCTGATGAAGCTATACGCGAAACGTTAAACAGTTGTTTTTATTATGAGAGTCTATATAAATTTTTAAAAACTTTTAGTGGAAAGGCTATTGAATTATATATGTATTTATATATATATATATATATATATATATATATATATATATATATATATATATATATATATACATATATATATGTATATATATATATATATATTTATTGAAACCAAATAATTACAATCCGCAAGTAAAATATATGTTGAAACTGTAGAAGGCATTCACACAGCAACACTAGTTTCTTATAAGACTAGTTTCATCTGTTCATGCAGATTCTTCAGGTTAGTCTAAGCAATTTTACATTAGCAACCTTATATTTATATATTTCATTTGTTATAACGCGTAAGATTCTAATCGTTTTCATGTGACGTTAGATAATATAATACTTGACTTAAATTCTTCCCTTTAATTTGCTCTGTCATAACGCGTAAAATTCTAATCATTACAATCTGACGTAAGATTCAGTCTCCTTCTGGTTTTCATCACCTTTCCTAGTAATTCATAGTATTCATAGTGAATACATAGTAACTCACTGTGTATTCGTTTTACTATAGATTTTACTTGTGCATTTTTATCTTTTTAAAGTTTTACTATATCGTTTACTTGCACATAAGACACAGTGAAATCGGGCAGAAATTATGTTGTACAGCCTAAAGATGGACAACAAAGAGTGTTCCAGGCCAAGCAACTCTGACTGCAGCAATTTCTATTGCCTAAAAGGCAGAGCACACCGTGAAAAGTCCGGCGATAGCTCCACGTTGTTGGCCTAAAATGGCCTAGTCCAAAGAGACATATTTCCAGTAATATGGAGTCCAATGTGAAGACCTCGGTATTAAAAGCCTGAGATGCTGCCGAGAAGTCAGTCTCAGAATACAGGTTGACAGAGGTAGTTCCCTGTCATAAAAGCGCTTACAGCGCCCATTGGCTTTCCTGTTGAGACTGACGTCAATATAAAACAATATTTAGGTCTGCAGAATGTCAGTGATGCCGGAATTCACTGTGTATTCGTTTTACTATAGATTTTACTTGTGCATTTTATCTTTTTAAGGTTTTACTATATATATAAAAATACATATATATATACATACATGTATGTACTTATATATTGTTATTTATATATATGTATGCATATATGTCTATATTTATTTTTGACACTAAGGTTGTAGTAAAGTATAACATAGACTGAGAATCGGTTACATCGATCATATTGATAATGAAGACTTAAAATTGCCTCTATGAGGTAGCAAAGTATGAGCAAAGTTTGGAAAACAACTTATTGCTGAGTCATAGCGTAATTTGTGATGGTGAAGAAGAACTAGGGAAGTTTCTATAGTACTTACTTTTAATCTTCGTACTAGGAACTGTAGAGATGTAAGCATCTCATCGTCGCAGTGGAATTATATATTATGAAAGTGTTTATGTGGAATGAAGTAGACTATAACTTTGAAATGTGATATATTTGACAGAAATGACAATCAAACCTGTACACTTGTATCCAGGACAGTCACAAGTATCTATGCACTTCTTACTAGTGCCACATGGTTCACGCAGTCTGCAGCTGATCCCAACCTGTGCAAGGATAAATGATGCGCTATTGTTTTGTCAGCATAAATTTTCTGTACTTGATTAAGTTTTCATCTTTTCTATTGTAATGGAATTTGATTATAATGCTTGTTGATTATGTTTAGTATATTATTATAACACTATAGCACAACAAAGTGGGAACATTGTTTTATTATACTGATGGCTTGTTTCGTCTGACACTGGTCGGAGCATGAAACGTCGGATAACGACCAAAAGGTGACATGAACTATATGGCCAGATGCGGTTATATGTGACATGATGAATAATGCGTCTTTTTGGCCCTATGATTGGCCAATTAGCACCTTTTCACTATTGTTTACTTGATGAGTCCAAGTGATAAAATGAACTCGTTTTATTGGAAATATCTCATCAAAATTTGAAAACCAAATTAATAAAGCTAGTGCATCTTGTTTCTATGCTGTGCAGCCCCGTGTGGCTCATAATACTAGGGTCATGCTACCATTTGCTAAAAAAGATAGCGTTCCTACCACTCAAAAAAGTTGTGTAGTCTATGAATTTTCGTGCCGATGTGAAGCTCGGTACGTAGGAAGCACTACACAAAGACTAGCGGGTCCAATAAAACAGCATGTTCTCACGAGCATCAGGAAGAAAATCAATATAGTAAGAGAACAGGCACCTCATATGTGCAAAAAAAATAATCCTGAAATGACTTGTGATTCGGTAATAGGACAACATCTTATTACAAAACCAAAATGCGCCAAAAGCATATAGAAACGACAGTTTTCGGATCATAGGACAAGCAAGGTCTTCTTTTCATTTAAGTATTTCGAAATTAGTTTACATTAAGACTAAACACCCATTCTTGTGTAAAAAATAGTTCATTTTCTCACTTGGACTCTTCAAGTAAACAATGGTAAATAGGTGCTAATTGGCCAATCATAGGGCCAAATAGGCGCATCATTTATCATGTCACGTGTAACCGCATCTGGCTATATGTTTCACTTCACCTTTTGCTTATTATCAAACGTTTCATACCCTGGAGAGTGTCAGACGAGAAAAGCTTTCAATATGTTAAAATAATGTCTCCGCTTTTTCATGCTATAGTACCAAGAGACTTCTGTAGTACCAACAGACTTTTCACGGATTATAACATTCTTAGGTTTGACTTACATTGCTCATATTTGACTTTATTCAGAAAAACCTACTTTAAGTTTCCTTTTCTTTTTAATATTTAAGCATATCCACATGCATTTTCCATCTATCTTTAGTTTTATTTTAGTTCCAGGGTTCATTGTAAAGCAATTAAGTTTAATTGTATTGAACGACGAGTAATGAATCTAAAATATAAGTAAATGAAATAAAAAAGCATATGTAGGGAAATTTGGATAGAGGATAGAAGATTGAATTGGCATGATCTAAGTGAGCGCTGAACAGTTTGGAAAAGTTATATTGAGGTTAGAAGATTCGCTTGTGTATGGTGGCACAGGAAATGTATCTAAATCCATACGAACCACAAATGGACGAATTCAGAAGGTAAGAAATTTATTTAATTGTCAATGATTTTTTATGAAATATTATTAATTTCTAATATTTAATTATAGAAGTTGCGTTATATTGCTTATTTGTGATAAAACGTGCTACAGCCAATAGCAATGAGAGATGAAATGAAATGGATCATTTACCTCCAAACACCAAAAATGACAATTTCAAGGTACACTGCAATGATTCATCCCATAACGAGACGCTAAAGCCGAACCCATCAGATTTCGAACGAAATAAGCTATACCGTAACCTAGTATCACCTCCACAAGGCATTCTATGTAGATAGTCAGTAAAAATCTTGGTATTTATTGTACTTAAAGAAGGAAGCCGGTCAACAGAACCTTATGGATGTATGGTTTTTCAAGATGCAAGCACACCAAATGTCTATTGCCATTTTTCGTACAAAATTATTTAGCAAGCTATTACCCGCTAATAGTCTCTCTCAAGTTCCATGAGTTATCCCCCGGGCTTTTCTATTTGATTCAGTGTATCCCCTTGGATGCTGTAGTTCACAATGTAGCCAGTTTTTTCATGCTATGATTCTTTGATTGAAGCTGACCGGAAGATGCCCTATGAATTTAGTCAAACCCATGTCACTAGCACCCACTGTTTGGTCATGCTCAACTGTGCCAGATAATACAGTCTCTTTGTAATGCAAATGTGATGCAGTGGAGAAGAACAAAGCTTGGTCATGCTTTTTCGAAAGAGCATGACTGATTGACCTGATGAGCATGACTGATCGTTCTGCTTAGCATGCCTGATTGATGCATATTGTACAGTGCTGCAGCAGAGCCCTTTGAGAAGAGCAGTCATACCAATTTCTGATAGCATGACCTAATAACCCTGTGTCCTTTTCTGGCCGTTGTTGAAGTCTGCGCTGCTGTTCGCTTTGACAAACGGCATTCTAGGTAAACATTGTCCAAGTGAACCAAGTAGTAGCTCAGAACTTAGCTCAAGAAGATCGTCTTGATAGTAATATCGTGATGAGATCAGTTTGAACTTAATACTGCTGAGATGGGAATTGTCGAACCAAATATAACCGGTGGCTTATGCCGAAAACCGCACCATACCAGGAATGTGAGGTGACTAATCTGCTAAAATGTGTAGGCCTACTCGCCAACTACCACTAACAAATGTGTACTTAGTGACAGCTGTTTTGTACGGCACTATGGTAAGAAAAATTGGAAGAAGAAATGGGACAGGACGATTTGGTCTAAGTTCAGGAAAGCTCAAGCAACTTTTTAAGCACATTTTATTCATAATGTAGAACTGTAAGAACAATGGGGAGCATGTATAAAATTTGTTTATTTAGAATGGTCTTTTAATCATATTATGAGTGTACAGACCTCTTACATATATGTGGATAGTGATTTTAAGTTGTTTTGGAAACCGAACAATCCGCAAGAACTCTCCTGTTTGTGTATAAGTATTAGAATTTGTGGTTGATCTAGGGGAATGGTAAAATAGGATTTATTCACTGTTTGCTTATGGTCATTATAATCTATTGATCATGTTCATGATGGGTTCAATTCAGAGATATTCGTACCATTGATGTACATTCTGAGATGTGCATGTATGAAACACTTGAAATTGTATTGAAGGATGTTTGAGGGGGAGTTATTGATTTAAATCAGCTATTCATCCCAACGTTTGAAAAGCCTCTGGAACATTAAGTTTTATGATGAAGGTGAAGTAAGGTGTACAGTACGAGCGATTTTCATTTTCCCCTTACATTTATGTGCAGTATTCTTTGGCCGCGGTTTGTTACTTAGACCTAACTTCTGTCGGGCAAAAGCTGTGCAGACACTTTCGTACACACAAGGGCATGTAATACATTGTTTGTATGATGAATTTCTTCAGCCAAGGTGGGCGTGTCTTGGTTAAAAGGGCGTGGCTACACTCTATGATAGGTAGAGCATGGCTATCCAACTTTGTTCAGCTACGCCTTGTAGCAAAACGATGAGAAGGGTTTGAAAAATAACAGCCGTTGCCAAGCGGCTTTGTGTTATGAAATGAAACCGCGACGCTACTATCTAACTATAATAATGTGGTAACATAAATGGTGCATTGATGTGTTAGTGCCATATTAATATGATCTTCGGCTAAAGGACTTGAAATTCAGGCACAGAATGGAAATTCTAATGGGGGGCAAGTTCTAATAGGAGCATGGAAGAACATAGCCCACAAATGATAGGTTCTGACACTAGAGTTCATTAAACTGAATCAGTGGTCTGCATAGATTTCTATATTGGTTGCAACATAGGAAATAGAAAGAAAAATCATGCAAATCTAGAAAGGGAGTTAAACTAACAAATAAGTTAGATTCAATTACCAATATTTCTTTATAGGATGGTGAATAGAATGTCCAGCCAACTGAGGTGATTGTAGAAATTCGATCTCTTGCATCATCAGCTGACTTATCATGTAGTTCACAAATATTTTCCTCTCTCTTGAAATTGATAGATTTGCATCGTGAATCAAGACTGCATTCATATTCACAGTTCGATTGTTGTGTTTCAAAGAGTGTAGCAAAAGCGTGACTATTCAGCTTTTTGTCTTCGTGTACTACGCTGAAATTTGCATAGGTCTCACAATCGAGTCGCAGGATTTCAGCATTTGCATTACTGCTGGCCAGTAAGGAAAGTATATCAACTACGAAAATTAGTCCATGCATCCTTAAACATCCACATGTACCTCTACCGTGAGTTTGGTATTCTTAATGAATCTCAGTATGGCTATATGTGAAACTTGAATCTCTTCATTGCACCATGTACTTTTGGTTTTAATAATTCGAATGAAACCTTGGTGGGATGGAGGAAATGATTTCGATACTCACTGAATCTTCCTGTGTTATGCATAAGCTTTCCTAGCAGATCTAAATCTATTGATGTGTAACCTCGATGAATGGTGAATGCTTCAGAATATTTGATCAGGTCACCCTGAAATCCATATAGTCTCAAATTGTAGTAAACAGTTGGTGTCTTGTTTTTTAATGTACCATGAAACGTTCTGTATGAGTGATTTATTGTGGATGAATGAGAAAAATGGAAGCTATTTACAGCACTATTGCAATATTTTGAGAACATTATAATATCAAGTGACTTAACGTTGAATTTAAAGGGAATTAAGCTAAATTTCAATCGTGAATGTGTAGTAAACGTAAACAATTTTGCTTAGGCCATTTTCATGTCGACAACTTTTCCTTCTCATCCATTCATCCAAAGTCAATTTCCGAAAATCTGACCAGTCATTCATTCAAACCTCCAACTGAATACAAATAAACCACCACTACGCAACATCACCTTGCCGTCTCCTTTGCTTACTTCTATTCATCTAAGCCCAGCAGCTAACCAGCCCTTCCGCTAACTTGCTTACGTTTGCATAGCTCAATTAATTTGAGATCGTATAATTAATTTCTGTATATATCTATAATCTGGGTTCTATAGTCAGTTAGAGTAGATTCTGAGTACAGTAAGCATAATCGTCTCCTCTCTTTGCCTCCGTGTTCTGTTCACGTTAAATAATGATACGAGCTCACCACGGATCAACTAAGGATGTCATTGAATGAACAGCAGTCTATATATAGCAAGCACCACAACTCATGTTCCTTTAAAGGAAGATAAGACTATTAACATAGGTTCCAAATCATTGATTGCCTACAAGGTCTGGTCACATTGAAATGAGATTCATTGCGAATAAGGGTATGTTTACTTCTACTGAAAAGCTGCCTTGGTCGCAGTCGTCACCCCAGAAATGTATTAGTATTACTGGACAGAACTTGCAGATTGAAAGGGCAGCTCATTGGACGTTTTTAATTCCTGGTGGTAACTTTTTGTTTTATTCGGTTAATTTCCTTTGTCAGCCAATACTATGTGTTCTTGGTTGGTAATTTTTAGCCTCCAAAAAACTTTATTTACTTTTTAAGGATAGATATGATGCCTATTCCCTAGAAGGTGCCTGTGGTTCTACTCCTATAGCTTCATATAACGCTTCAGATGTGCTGTCTCCTAATGCCAAGTGTCTACAATCCATGCAGGACCGGACAACTCAGTTGTTGCTACCATGTTAGTACAATCTATGAATCGTGGCCCAGTTCCTGTAAGCTTGCAATCTAGTACTTGTCTTCCAGGTAGATCTGAAATAATTGTCGAATGTCAGCTGTGCAAGAGTAATAAGGATCAGTTAGGAATGATATCTCCCTTTAATGCCAGTGATAGTCCTTTTATTCCTTCAACTGTTTTACCAGTATATTTAGTTTGCTAAGTCAGTTCTCGTATTGTACCAGTGCGTCTCATGAACACATCTAATCTTGATATTAAATTGCATGCAGGTCAAAAAGTGAGTGAATTTGCCCGGTTGTTGAAATCCAACCTGTAAATCACAATGTTCATAGTAATGTGCCTACCCGTTGTTGCAGTACTACTACTTTTTTCGAAAGATACTATTCATGGTTTAGAAAATGCTTTAGGTCCTGAACTCTCTGCTTCTGAACGAAGGGAAATATCATTAAGTCTTATGAAATTTTCAAACATTTTGCAAAAGACTTAGGTCATATTGATGTCATTACAGATAAAATTGATACTGGTGATGCACCCCCATTAGACAGTATCCCCGTCGTCTGCCTTATGCTTCTAGAGAGGAGGTCAAATCCCAAGTCATTGACATGTGTAGGAGGGGGTAATTGAATCCAGCTCAAATCCATAGGCATCTCTTACTGTCCTTGTAAAAAAATTATAAGCAATATTGCTTTTGCGTTGATTGCCGTAAATTAAATTTTAAAAAACAGGTGAACGACCTTCTGGACTTTCCTAAAGGTTCTTGCATGTTTAGCACCATGGGCTTGCGATCTGGTTAGTGAAGGTAAGTGTAGAGCATAGTAATAAGAAAGGACTGCTTTTGTTACACCAGGTGGCTTATTTGATATTTTGCAGAATGTTTTTTGGGCCTCAAATGGTTGTGCAACCTTTCAGAGGGCCATTGAGATTGTAGAATCTGGATTAACTTTCGAAACTTGCTTGTGTTATTTTGATGATGTTATTATCCAATCCTGTGATTTACAGGATCATTGTAAAAGATTATTAGCCGTTCTATCTCGATTCCAATAAACGTTTTTTATAAGAAAAACACTTTTTTTCCTGAGACTCAATTTTCCTAACTTTTCACGAAGTTGAGGCTGAGATTTTCTTAAGATTTTCTTAACTTCTGAAGGAAACAACTGGCTGAAACAGGCTACTCTGTATTTGTTGGGCCACCATAAGTCTCGATCTTTGTACGAGAGTTTGCAAAAACGCGCCAATATCAATTTCTGGCATGTAAAGAAGATGAACTGTAATTTTCTTAGCATTTTCTTGAACTTGAGCCTTGTGATTTTTTTAGTATTTTCTTAAGATTTTGGCCATTTGAGCCTCATTTTCTTATAAACTTTTTTCTTATAATTAAAAAAACGTGTAGTACAATCTCCAGGTCAAAGAATCTAACTGCTCTTTTGGGGCTTTTTGAGCTCTTTTTACTGGACATGTCGTTTCTGTTCAGGGGGCGCATACAGGCTCCAAAAAATGCAGCTGTTGCCAACCTCTGTGAACCAAAAAGGTGATCAAGTGCGTTACTTTCTGGGCTTTGCAGTTATAAATTCATGTGGAATTTCACCAATACAGAAGCATTTGCTTGTTTGAAAAAGTTACAGTGCTAAGCACCTGTCTTGTTATGCTCTAATTGTCATTAGGTATGTGTGTTGCTAACTGATGCATTTAATTTAGTTGTCGGTGCAGTGGCAATGCTCATGCTCTCTCTAGCTTACCGCAAATGCGAAACAGTGAATCGCCTACAATGGGTCCGACTGATAACTGTGATAGTATACATGTACATCAACTCTCACACTAGGCTCTAACTTACAGGCTAAACAATTTTAAGACCCCGTCTTGAGTAAGATTATTCAAATGAAATTAGATAGTTTTCCTAAAACCCCTCCTTTTGTTTGGGGCCATGTTTATCTATGTTTATCCTACGTACCTATTGGAACTGTTAAGATTCTTTACATATTGTCAATGGACTGTTAGCTAAAAGTACTGGAGGAAATTCCTTTTCTCAGTATTGCTTTGTTGTCTCTCAATATCTGGTTGATTCAGGTTTGCAAGCCATTCATTGTGGCCCATTTCGGGTCATTTTGGCATTAAACGGACGATCATGTGAACTAAGCATCGTTGCTCTTGGCCTCAAGTGATCTATAAAATTAAACAGTTTTGTGCGCAGCTGCGAAGATATTGCTCAAAATAAATGTGATGTCCAATATCCACATACTCCCATGCAATCCATCAATATCAATGAACCCTTTGTATTTTAGGCTATGGATTACATTGGATCCCTTCCAGAAACTGCTCGAGGAAACAAACACCTCTTAGTTGATGCGAAGCCTTTCCTATCCCAGATGAAAAGGCCCACACCGTTGTTCAAATTCTCGCTTCGAAGCTTTTCAGCTGCTTTGGCAGTTATCATGTCATTCACTTCAATTAGGGTAAGAATTTCGAGAACCACTTAAAGCAGGAATTCTGTCAGCTCATAGGTATTCATAAATCTAGGACTTCTGCCTACCATCATCCGTGTGATGGATTAGTTGAAATGCAGAATAGAAACCTGCAAGACGTTTTATCTGTTTATGTATGAGCCAACCAAGATGACTAGGATCGATCGGTACACCTAACAGTATATGCTTATAACACAAATACTCATTAGGGGGTTTGGCCTTTATGAACTGGTTTTTGGTCGTCTTGCTCACACTCCCCTTGAATTAGGTCTAGACCTTCCATTAAAAATCCTTGCAGCCAATCAGAGTATATTAGATCAGCTATGGGCAATCTGCACTCCATGAAACAAGTAGCTCAACAGAATCTAGAAAAAAGTAGACTCAGGCAGAAACAGTTGTGTAATACTCCATCTAGGGCTTGGAAACCTCACCCATTCGTTTCTTTGTATTTTGCATAGCCCTAAGTCTTGAAAATCTGGGAGCAGATGGATTGGTCTTCACCAGATAATTTCAAGGACTGGCATCCATTACTCTATCCGGTCTAAGACAAGGATGGATATGGTGGTACATCAGAATAGCGTCAAAAATGGGTTCTTCCATCTAGTAAGCATACAGTTAAATCCCGTTAATTCGTACCCTGGATAAGTCGGACTTTCACTTTGTAGGGCTGATTTTTAATGCCCTTGGATTCACTCCAATTTAATGACAGGCTCCTTTAACTCGGACATTCGTTAACTGGGATCAATTTGCAACCTCTCTTGAAAGTCAGACATAATGGGATTCTACTGTACTTCATTTTGCCCTCTACTGGAGTCCTGAGATTCTGCGGTTATTCTGGAAGGTTTCTTGCAACCAAGGAATGTAGGTCCTGTGAGGCCAGAACCGCTTGCCCATGCTCGTTCAGCTATACCTAGGTAATCTGAGAACCTCCCACTAAGATTAAGATACCGTTAAAATCACTAGAAAGGAAGGGAATGGTGTAAAACTTATCTATAAACAACTCTATGGTTTCTACTATCGCCAATAGCCAGTCGTTCAAATATCTCGGTCGCTATTTTAATTTTACTATGGATAATAGTGACCACATGTCAAAAGTCAGCAGTTGAGTGTCATGGTGGACGGTCACACTGTCTTGAGCATACCTTAGCTGCAAATATCTGCGTCGTACTATGGGCATAAGTAAGTCCTTATTGAAGGTAATCTAGTTTTCTTTGAATGTATGAGGTGTGTTACTTCCAAGCGTACTTTTAATCTCCCTATATCCTTGTCTGAAAAATCTGTGGCGCCCCATAGCTTGGCCTAAAGCTGCACGTGGGATGGCAAGCGGTAGTTCCACTCGCTCTCACTCTTTAGAAGATCAAATAAAAAAGGCTGTTGAGGAGACAATTTCCCATGCTTGATTAATTACTAATGAACATATGATTCAGCTAATTGATAACCTTGAATCGCGAATCAATCTTTCTTTTACTAAACTAGTCACTGATGCTACAAAACCGCTCTTGGGTAAAGTAGATGCTCTTGAAAGCAAAATAGCATTATATGAGGCTCATTTTAAGGAATAAGATGAAAGAATAGAAGGCCTTGAGTACAGATGCGAGGTAAAAGTGGACGATATTGAGCAATACAGTCGTCGTTCCTGCCTTAGACTTTACGGCCTACCCCTCCCAGAAGGTGGTAAGGAATCTTCATCCGAATGCCTGTCTAAAGTCAAACAAATTTTTGAAGATGAGCTCCAGTTACCAATCACTGATGACTGGTTCGATAGAGTTCATAGGATTGGCAAAGTCACAAATTACAAGGACGGTAAAAATCCAGCACAAGCCATCATACTAAAGTTTAGGTCCTGGAAGCAACGTGAAGAAATCTACCGCGCACGGAAAAGTCTGAAAAATGGTCAACGAATTGGCTTAGATTTAACAGCTCGCAGAGTCAAATTGCTCTCCCATGCTACCGAAAAAGTTAAGGACAAGCCTGATATTAATTTCGTATTCGCGGACACAAACTGCAGACTTTGTCTTCGCATGAAGAATGATAGTGTAAGATACTTTAATAAATATGAGGATTTAGAGAACCTCCTGCAATGTTCCTAATTAACATAACTCTGTAGCACTATTTTTTGTTTTTGTTTTCTTTTGATTAACTTCTCTTGGATATTTGTGTTAATTATAGCTATTTCTTACCAGGCTTTTTCGTTATTAATATTAGTATTCTGATCTGTATGGATCATTCGTTTTGGCAAATGTAAAAGAAAAACAATGAAAAGCTTCTACCGAGGGATCCTCGTTACCAAAGGAATGCCCTCTAACTTCATCGCTGATCTTGCTTGTTCGCACCTCTCTAACCTTCGCTAAATGTTATTTGACTCTAGGGACTCTCTTTCACCATTTTACTTAAACAAGGCCCTAGTGCGCACGTGGATCTAGGGCATTATGGTAACATTGCATGTTTCTACAAATTTGGATTTTGTGGTTTTTTCCTTAGTATACTTAAAAGGCTGTATGTTTATTTTGTTTTATTTTTTGTTAATTTTGCACACTACTTATGCAATCAGACTTCATTAAATGGGAAGTGTGTTATTTCATGGTTAGATACTTATACAATCTGCTCTGCGCTCTTTAAGAGGCCTTTACCTATTTATGATGGTTGATATTGATCAACGGCGAGCAGCTATAGGTGTTTCTGTTCATCTAGGACATATGTAAGGACACATTTTCATCATTCAAACCCCCTTACCTTTCTATTACTAACTATAACCTTGTACACAGTGCTCTATATGGTAGTAGCGATCTTAATACCCCTGCTGCCTCTCACTGCCATTATCCAGGGTATCATGGAGCATGAAGAGACATGGAAAATTCTCCTTTTATTATCCTCTGTCTGTTTGCATTGGCTTACTGTAATAGCAGCATACATCCCTTTTACAGCTTCTATATGGCTCCTACCTCGTTCGTGTTTAAAGTTTCTTCAAAATCACATAGTAAATGGTGCGATGAATCTTACCTATGGGTGTATCAACATATGTTGCCCTATCATAAATTTTCTTTTCTTGCTATGGGTGGTGTTCAAAAAGAATATTGAAATTGGAGATATTGAAACTAACCCTGGTCCAATTAATGGACTCTTTAATTTCTGTACCTTGAATTTAAACAGCATATCTGCTTATGATTTCATTCGTGTCTCTCTACTTGAGGCATATAATACAGCTTATAGTTATGATATGATAGGCATTGTGGAAATGCATCTTGATGGGGATATAGATATGGACATATTGAATCTCAATAGTTACTATTTTATCAATAGTAATCATCCTCAAAACAGAAAGAGGGGAGGCGTTGGAATTTTCATCAGGGAATCATTTCCATATAGAAGAAAGTCTGAACTTGAGATCCTACCTGAATGCATAGTATCTGAATTTCACATAAATAGGAGGAAATATTTCTTCGTTGTACTTTATCGAAGTCCCAGTCAGAATCAAGCCCAGTTCCAAGATTTCATCAATAATTTTGAGAGTTTAGTATTGATTTTGATTTTGAGAGTAGATAGCTGACGAGAGTCCACACTGTATGATTATAACGGGTGACTTAAACTGCCGTTCCACAAATTAGTGGGAAGGTGACATTGATAATAAGGAAGGAATATCTCTTGAGGCGTCAACGACTGATCTACGCCTTTTCCAAATGATATGTGAGCCAACTCACTTTATGGGTTCCTCCAGATTTTGTGTTGACTTAGTATTTATTGACCAACCCAATAGTTTCCTTGAAACTGGTGTTCACCCTTCATTGCATGAGCAGTGTCATCACCAAATTATATATGGTAAACTGACTATGAATAATCCACCCCCTCCATCACATAATCGTAGAGTATGGCTCTATGATCAAGCAAATGTATCTCCTGTTAGAAAGAGTATTGAAATGTATAACTGGCTAAAATCGTTTACTGAGATTAACTGTCCGAATGAACAAGTCAACCTATTGAACCAAGTATTATTAAACATCTTCAGTAATTTCATTCCTAACAAGATTGTTAAAGTAAAGCCTTAGCAGGCCCCTTGGATAACCAAGACCATTAAAAGTTTTCTTCGGAAAAGGAATCGGGCTTACACGTCCTTTGTTAAAAATGGTTATTCACAAGAGAGATCAGAAATGATACTGCAAATGACACTTCAAGGCACCAGACTTGTAGAAGAGGCAAAACAAAGGTACTTCTTAAAATCAGGCCAGACGCTTTCAAGGGCAGATACTGCCAATAAAATGTATTGGTCTTTCATAAATAGAGTGCTGAATAAAGCAAAGATCCCTTTAATTCCACCTCTTTTAGAAAATGGCAAGTTTGTTTTAGACTTTGAAAGTAAAGTGCCGATCTTTAACGACTATTTCATACTCCAATGTACAACTCTCGATACTGGCAGTAAAATCCCTAATGCTACACCCTTGGATGTCCCTGCTTTGACTGGTTTACAGATTTCAGACGAGAAGATTCTGGGTTTTATTGGTTAATTAAATTCAAGCAAAGCACATGGTTGGAACGATATTTCGATGAGAATGATCAAGATATGAGACCAGGCACTAATTATTCCACTTAAGATCATTTATGAAAATTCTATTGCAAAAGGGGTTTTCCCACGAATTTGGAAACAAGCTAATGTTGTTCCGGTCCACAAAAAAGATAGTAAATACCTCAAGCAAAATTACCGTCCAATATCCCTTCTTGCTGTTTTTGGGAAAATATTTGAAAGTTAATTTATGATAATCTGTATAAGCATTTCTGTGTCAATAAATTGCTTAATCCAAGCCAGTCAGGCTTCCGTCCAAATGACTGTACAATAAACCAACTGCTATCGATTATCCATATGGCCTTCTCTTCCTTCGATTGTAGTCCTCCAATGGATGTTCGATCAGTCTATCTTGATATTTCAAAGGCATTTGATCGTGTGTAACATGAAGGCCTCATTTATGAACTACGTAGCTGTGGTGTTTCTGGAAACTTACTGTCTCTTCTCCAAAGTTTTCTTGATAACAGAAAAAAGCGCACTGTCATGAATGGCAGGGCATCAAAATGGGGTTCAATATCTGCTGGCGTTCCACAAGGTTCTATCCTGGGCCCTCTCTTCTTCCTTGTGTACATCAATGACTTAACTGCAAACATTAGGTGCGACATGAAGCTTTTTGCTGATGATACTTCACTCTTCAGAACTGCCAATGATCTAAATCAAGCTGCAGCGGACACGAATAATGATCTTACTATTGTCAAATACTGGGCACATCAATGGCGTATGCTCTTCAACCCTGATCCTATGAAGCAAGCTGTCGAAATAACGTTCTCCACGAAGAGAAATTCCATTAATCACTCAATGTTGAAATTTAACAACGTACCAGTTGCTAAAGTTGACGAACATAAACATCTTGGGATGATCCTTGACTCAAAGATGTCTTTTGCTAGTCATATCCAGGCAGCTACTTTAAATTGCAGGCACGGAATAGGAATGATAAAATTTCTCTCGACATACCTACCTCGCAAAATCTTAGAGCAGCTGTAGAAATCGTATGTAAGATCCCATTTAGACTATGGTGATGTAATATATCACGTTCCATACAACGAATGTGAACTTAGTCACACTCCCTTTCAGACTAGAAACATGGAAAAACTTGAGCAAATTCAATATTCTGCTGCATTAGCAATAACTGGTGCATTGAAGGGGACTTCCCGTGAAAAATTATATGATCAACTTGGTTGGGAATCCTTAAATCTGCTTCGTTGGAGTAGGCGTTTGATCCCGTTCTACAAGATTCTTAATAACATTACCCCTAACTACAGAAGATGCCCTATACCGCAGTTAAAAATGGATCCGTACTCATTTCGTAAGGAAGATGTTGTAGGCCAGATAAAGGCAAGAACGTCAAAACCGAAACCTAGCTTTTACCTTCACTGCCTTTCTGAATGTAACATACTTGATCCAAGTATCACATCATCATCCTCGTTAAGTAATTTTAAAATAAAATTACTAAAACTTATCCGTCCTCTTCCTAAGTCGGTTTATAGTATCTACGACCCGATCTGATTGGGCATCCTTACACAGCTGCGAGTGGGGCTTAGGAAATAAAACTCTCATAAGTTTAGACATAATTTCAGAGAAACAATAAACCCTCTGTGTCATTCGAATGATGGCATAGAAGATACGGAACATTACCTGCTGCTTTGCCCTTAATATGTTGGACTTAGATACAATCTCCTAGCAAGCGTAGCTGCAATATTTCA
Organism: Mastigias papua; assembly: GCA_964019165.1. Taxonomy (NCBI): domain Eukaryota; kingdom Metazoa; phylum Cnidaria; class Scyphozoa; order Rhizostomeae; family Mastigiidae; genus Mastigias; species Mastigias papua. The sequence continues at coordinate 6,433,495 of OZ025269.1, forward strand.
ACAGTATAGTCTTTCGTCTCCTTCCTCTAATCAAGAGCTAGTAAAAGTTATCTTACATGGTGATGAAAGACTCCCTCTTGATTTAAGCAAAAAACTACTTGAAGCAAACTTGAAGTTTATACATGCAACAGAACGCTTTAAATAAGCTTTTCCTACATCCTATCTAATAGACTTTCCCTTATCAAAAACAATTAGTGGTTCTAGTTTGATTTTTATGTCCTTTTGATATTTTAATTTGGGAGTCATTCACCTTTTTACGTTGACGCCAATTTTTTTATCACTTCCGACCATTTTTTCTCCTTGACGTTTTTCTTTTCCGCTGGCGTGCCTTCCATGTGGGTTTCGCAATAACTACAACGGAAATCTAAATGCCCCTCCCTCCCTTTATGAGGCGTTGCGTAATGGGCGAATGATCCTTTATATGTGTAGGCTGCAGAGTTGATATGGAATAGCATGCTCCCTGTGGTATTATTTATGTACTTTGTGTGTTTTATGTCTTGTACCCTGTAAGATTTAGAAGTATATGTAAAAAAGACATGTCATCCCTTCTTAACTCTATCAGCGACCTGTTGGTCAAAATCGACTGCCTTCCATGTCATCCTAAAAATAAACTCCTACTTTGCCATCTGTTCTATCTAAACTCTCTAGGCATTTGAACATTGCAGATCTTAGTAAGAATAGGGCTATTGAAAATTTGGACAGGTTCGTTTCACTTCTTGTGAGGAAGTGGCTTGAACTTCCTACAAGTGCAACTTTCAGTTCTCTCATATTAAATAAATCTAAATATGGCATCAGCATTGTCCTGCCATCTACCAGATTTATCAAATATCAAACAGCAACTATAAGTAATGGTTTAAAATCCTTTCTAAACCATGACAGAAAATCCCTCTGGACAGAGACTAGCTATAGTGCAAATATTCAGTACGATTAATTTAAAAATACTAAGCGCGTTCTAAAAACTATTCCACATGGCCATGAAGAATGCATCAATACTACTCTCTTATCTTAAGGTTTAGTACTATCATACATCCTTTCATTTACATGTCAGAAAACTAGCTTGTGGTGAATCGTTCAGAAAAATTTGCCTAGAAACATATTCAACTTTTCTACAAAATACTTAATTAATGCTCGTTCTGCTCTTGATAATCTCTGTAAATGCTCTATTTTTCTATCTTCTACACGCTCTTCCTGCCTTCAATCAGAGACTCTACAGCACGTGATATCTGTTTTTTTCGTATCTCGATCAAGGTAGATATTCTTGGCCACAACTCTGTTCTTCTTCTTCTCACCAACATATTCTCCTCGCTTAAAAAATTGAAAGTTTACGCTGACCTACCTTACTTTTTATCCCCATGCTTAATTACTGGTGAATCTCTTCGTCATGATCTTCTGTTGCTTACAGAATATACATTACTATTCTTGAACATATTCTTGAACTCACAATAGGCTTTGAAACTAATATTCAAGTTAAAAGTGAAAGTAAGATTGCCAAATGTAGCTCATTGCATAGTGAACTCTCTCTTTCTTATAATAAAGTTACGTTCTTCAATATATCTATGGGTGTTATTGGGGCTATGGATAATTCTTATACATCTTTCTTCTCGTTGCTCAATAAGTAGAGTTGTGATAAGACTATCAGAAACGAATCATTCTGAAAGCTATAAATATCTAAATAGGATAAAGCTACTTCATCATTTGCCAAAGAAATAAACATTGGACTAACCCAGAACTTTTAACCACCTACTTTAATCTTTTCTTGAAAAACTTAGTAGGTTCTGCTCAGTTTTTTCTGTTATTTTCATAACTGGATCATCTATTCTTTTCAAGCAAGCCAACTGTACACTGCTACTTATTTGAGTGGTGTATTATTTTAAGTAGTTTTAGATATTAAATGAGAAGTTTAAAACAAAAAAATTAATGCATGTAAACTGCTTGATTGTGTTCCGTTTGTCTCTATTAAGTGCATCATTAGTATTTACTTCATGTTATATTTCGAATCAATTGTTATGTGGGTTAGTTCAGAGGAACTTTGAATGAAGAACTTAAGCATATTCTTGTGCCTCACCGTGTCGTACCTCACAAACGTAACACTTGTAACCTCACAACAGTATAATTTATAGCTCACGTCAAAGCGTAGATTTTAGTTCAAAGCCAAGCAGCTTATGATCGCGAAATAATTTGCAACGATGGGGGTATTTGAGAAATGAATTTATCTTCTCCCTGAATTGCTGGAAACATTGAATACTATCTTATCTTTATAGGCATTTAGTACGATAATTCTTGCCTGGAGGCTGATACAATGGAGCAAAATAGGCCTAAATCCAATTGTAAGACAGTTGCAGTAGCCATTAGCTTTATAAGATAGATTTTCTACAAGTGGAAATATATTCGATATAGTAAGAGCCTAACTTGATAATTTTCAGGGATATATAGCTCCTAAAAATTTAAAAGATGACTTTGTTCCAACTTCCGGCTCTCCACAATATGGGATGATGATAGCGACCAGTTACACGAAACTATAACTTTTAATTGCGGATGCATTTTGATTGAGTACAATAAAAATTTTGCGCTAAGTTTATCAAAGTAAGTATTTCTAAAATACGATTTAGAATACCTCAAACGAAGGTTTACCCCCAGGTTTTCTTCTTGGGGGTAGTAAATTTCGCCAAAATGGGCCTAACCTCAGCTGCGAAGGGCATCTGTTGATAGAATCATACGCTGCACTTGGCTACAACGTTAGAGAAAATTTAAATGTGACCAGAGCTCATAGCCAATCAATGATTTGAAACATATGTTGAGACTATTTAATTTCAGGTTAAAAAATTCTCTTGCTGATCTTGCTGATTATAAACGCAGATGTTTATTTGCTTTCGCTTTACCTGTCAGGTAGCTGAGGCAAATTTTGCAACAGCCAATCAAAATGCATTCGCAACAGCTAGTCAAAAGCGCCTTAACGGTTAAGTCATTTTGTCTATATTGTGCGGGCTACCCCTGCTAGGTATGGGGAAAACCTGGTTGCACAACAAAGACAGGTATCAATACATAATTGCCCTCAATTTGCTCAGTTTTTGGCGGTAGTTTTCTAAATTATATTTCAGCTAAATCTATGCAGCCAAGGAGAGCGATTCCTAACACAAGAACCGTTCATAATTTGCTATGGCTAACACAAAATTCTTTAAGGGAATACTTTCTCAGGAACTTCTGTAGTTTAAAATTACCTTTAGATTTGCAACATTGTCTCTCCCTATCCTTGAAAATTAGTTAATGATCATGACGGCATCTTTAACAACAAACATCCTGCTGATTGAAGTTTACTTTTGCATCAGCAGGTATTCAACTTTGCAGGATTGTTCTATAAATTAATACTGGAGGTAGCAATATCGCTTATTGTTTTGACTGAAAGACTGGGACGAGCCTATTAAACTTCAAGCAGAGCACCACCTATCATATGTTTTCTTTTACATTAACTGTAAAAACTTTTGAATGCTTACCCTTACTTCTTGTAAACAGTTTGAAATCTAGTATGAGGTGAATTTTACTTACCGTGCTGTGCATATGTTTAGTAAGCAATAATATTGCGTATTATATGTTCGGTTGGAACCAGATAATTGTGTCCCTTCTAGTTTTATGTGGTCACAGCGTACACAAACTACATTGCAATTTTTACAACTCTTATGAGATATTAATGGAAAAGAAGAGGCTACTGAGTGTTTCCTTGAGGAATTTTACGGTATTTTACATGATGGATAGTTTTTTGGTTGGAAGCCACCCTCTCTGAGTACCTAGAATTATATTTGAAGTGCAACTTAGGATGGAAAAGTTTTAAAGCTACTGTAGCAAAACTTCATGACACTATTGTTTATGCCTAGTGCACTCTGCAGCGAAAAAAACCGCTGATTTTTACTGGGAAGAAAACCTCCCAATTTTTGTCACTGGGGACAAAAACAAATATCCAGCATGTTACATATTTGTTTTTGTCACCAGCGACTAAACACAGCATTGCAAGTGTGCGAGTTGCAAAGACGAGATAAGTCACCAATCAATGACTGCATTCGTGACATGTGGCAGAGTGGATATTCTCAATAGGCTAGTAAATTGAAGACATCGCCACAGAGCATATGGAAAAGTGTCCAAAATTCGCTAGTATGTTCTAGGTGTCAGGGCTGAAGATTCAAAACTTGTTTCCTTAAAAAAGTGTTAACAGAAACTGGGAAAGTTTCCGGCAGGTATGTATTGATGATGGCCTTTTCTGCAGGAAGATGTTTTCTACATTGCTAGAAGTGGTGGCTAGCAAAATGACAGCAAAATGATACCTTTGATCAGACTTGTGATTGGTTGACGAGACTGTCTTTTTATTGTCTATTATAAAATTTTTCTGTCTTCTGTCAAGTGTAAGGCCTTGATCAAACACATGCAACATTTCAAAAAGAAAATTTGATTTTGACCTCGATGATAGTTCATCCAAAATCATTCCGCAAACATTGGATGACCCAACAGGTGTAGCAAAACGTACCCAATTGGCTTCAAACACACTTACCAGAGCAACGTTTCGATGGTAATTCTTCTATGGAAAGCTTATTGCCTTCGTCTACCTTTCTATGAAAACATATTGGCTCAAAACTGGCATACCAGTGTTTGGAAAAATGCTTTTGTCTTAGAAAAAATTTTCATATGACTTGTTCTTGTACGCATTGCACTCTACCCCAGACTATTTGCAGTCTGTTATCCATCACCTTTTCTTGTGAATGTGGCTGCTACCCCTGTGATATCAATAGCGACATTTGCTTGACCATCAGTAGCTGCTCCACATAAACAAACATGTTTTCTTTGATAAAGATGCCATTTTAACAGAAGAATCAACCTTATGTGACATATAGCACTTTCGCAATGCGAGATAACAAATACTTTTGATGAGCTTGAGTTTTACAATTAGTAAATTTGTCACAGAACACTTTACACTATTAAAAGAAGACGGAGCTTAATTAAAAGCCTTTGGCATAGAAAATTTGCCCTTGTAAACGAATTTTGATTCTCTGTCAAGCTCAATAATACGATATCTATCATGCAGAGCTGTGAAGAAATTCAGTAAACTGCAACTAGTTTTCCTAAGTCAAAAAAATTCTTAAGATCAGATGTAAAAAGAGAGTGCAAGTTTTTCATGGTAAATTTAATCAACTGACTAATTGACGCTAGGGAAACATTCTGTCAGTGTATCAAACGTTACAATTTTATATTCGGTTTGACGAAGAAACCCGTCAAAAGGCCATCCACAAATGAATCTTGAATTTTAGCGTGGTAGGGGAAAAGAAGCGTAACAAAAAGAAAGTTGCCTACAAGCCGACTGCTTTCCTGGCAATTCTTAGCAATAGAGCTTGCAACGTTTAATTCAAGATTATGCTTAGTTATCCACTAAACGAGTGGCTATAGAATTAAACTAATAAATCGAATTAGAGCAATTAGCTAAATATGGCAAAATCTACCTAATATGAAATTCAGCCGTATAGATTTCATCCATTACCCAAAGAACTATGAATTAATCAGAGTAGCAGTTAGCAAGTTTTGTTTTCCGCGAGACTGATGCCATCGATTTTAGAAATTGAAATGGACATGACTTCTAACAGTGCATTATACGTATTAACTTCCGTGCACATTATTTACTTCTCCAGTAATTTTGCTGTCCTTTATTCATCAAATAATACCTGTGCACTGCAATGGTCCTATAATATGACTACCCTGTTCAGAATGACCGCCAGTGTCTCCTAAACGCACCTCTGTTAATGGTAGTCGTCTTTTGTCTGTAACATAGCCTTGGTCATAACGCCAAACATTGTCATTTGCGTTACAGTTGCACAATCTTTGTGGATTCGCACAAGAATGTGTTATGCCACATTTGCAACCTTAGAAAAGAAGTAGAAAGACAGAATTATGTTACTATGCTCTAGCAATGATCCTCTGGTAATAAACATGGAAATGTGTCCTATTACTAGATCCTTGGACAAATGAAAGTGAAAGTCTGTTGGTACTACAGAACTGCACTACAGCACGAAAAAGCGGTACCATGTATTAGACATACTGAAAAGCTTTTTTTCGTCCGACACTCGTCAGATAATGAAACCTTTGATAGCGACCGAAAGACAAAATAATGAAACATTTAGCAATTTTCCTCTGAAAGACAGCGATTCATTCCTAATTGTACTAAAACTTTACTCACAACGTTATCAATGGAGACTATTGTCATTGATGCAATCGAGAAGATCGAAATAAAGTTGAAAAAGAGAACAGACATGGAGAGAATTCGCTATGTTGTGAACAAAAAACATGGCCTAGATAAGGAAGCTATCGTCAACGTTGTTGAAAAGATGCACATGGAGGGCAGGCTGAAACAAAAGTTGCATGAAAAAGGACCTATATCCTACAAAATCGAAAAAAGTCAGTTGAAGGATGAGGATAGTGAGAATAATCAGCAGAACGATTCTTTCCTTGAATTTCTTGACGGAGTTGGCACACCCAAGAAGTGCCAAACAGAATTATGCGAATGCCAAGCACAAATGGATAAGCTTCAATGCCTCACAGATTATACATCTAACCCAAAACCCCTACCCAACCTTTGACAAATATTAATTAAAATGAAATGATATATGATGTAACTATCTAATCTCATTGTTCAGCCTATGATACTGCCAATGTGACAGCTCATGATTTAACCCTTTAAGGGACTCATTTTTATTTTGCATAGAAAAAACTATCAATCTTCAGAAAAATAATGATCTAAGGGAGATTAAACAGAAAATGAATAAAAAACTATTTTGGCCCCCAAGACATTGGGGGATACTTTGTTGCAGATATGCAACATTGCCCATTAACGGTACCACAATATATGAACATGCTATGCTTGTTTCCAGATTCATATATGTTGACTTTTCTGTGCTGCTCTTTAGTCTAAAAATGATAGGGTCTCAGTGAAGCATATAGTGAGTGTATCTGAGAAGAATTTGCAGATAGTTGCATCAAATGTGGAGATGGCATGAAACCAGAAAAGTTAAGATATTTCTTGTTTTTTGAAGCAAAAGTATTTTCTTTACTCAGCAAGATGTACCTTATTCAATGAGAGATACCAAAATCATTCAAAGTTTCTAATTTATATGATATTCTGCAAAACAATTTTTGCTACTTCTAAGGCATAAGCAAACATTGCACTTGCTACAGTATATCTTTGAGTAACCACTAGTGCAGTGATGGCAGGGTGACCTTTTGTCATCTCTAGGTTGAGGCCAATGGTCCACTCTATCAAACCTTACATCACTGCAAGGCTGAGATACAGCAGGCTTTCTTCCTACTTTCTCTACCTGGCTTGTTTCCTCTATTCTTCTTTTCTTTGGCCTACCTGGTCTTGGTTGTTTTTCATTTGCACTAATTTGCCCTGCTGAAATCAATGCTTCTGCAACTAGCACAATCAAATTCACTAAAGGCATTATGCTACCCTTCCTAATTTCTAGTAGTTTGCAATGCCTTTTGTAAAGGAGCCACCCATTGGTTTCTGCAATATCAACTAGATGCCAAAAGATCTTCAGGTACCACCTAAAAGTCTTACAAGGAATCCTACAAAGAGCAATAAGCATATCTGCAAGGTATATCCCATACATTCCACTATTGTATTGTAGGACTAACTGTGGGCAATCAATTTCTTTCTTCCTTTTTTCATCATGGCTCCACCTTTTTACATGTCCAATAGGCTGCACTCCCACAAAATTAGATGCTACATGAACAGCACTATTGTCCATCCATTTGGCAACAATCAACCCAGAAGTCTGACTTGAAGTCCACAGAGCCACGACCTTGTTTCTTCAACTCTTTAATGGGGATAAGAGGGCAATTTTGAATGCGGTTTGTTCGAATTCTGCCACATGATAAAATTCCCCTCTGTTTCAGATAAAGTAAAAGGTCCAGAGTAGTAAACCAGTTATCAAAATATACTTTGTGATTTGCATTAACTGGTAAGTGCTCACACAATCTTGCAACTACTTGAGCTGACTTTTTCAAGTGCATGATATCTGGGTCTGTCTGCATTTCCTTATCCCTTCCTGTGTAAATATAGAAATCATACATCATTCCAGATGTACAGGCATGCACTAGGTTTTTAAACCCCCTCATTTTAGGCTTCTTGGGATTGTACTGTCTAATCCCACTGTAAGTTGTCTTAGCTGGAATAATTTGCTCATCAATTGAGTGGACTTCCTCTGGCATAACTTTAAGACATTGATTTCTCACACTATTGATTACTGGCTTTATCTTGAATAATTTATCCCTACTACCATCAACAAAGATGGAATTGTCCACAAAATGAATGGAGCGCTTTATAGCCTCAAACCGGGCAACTGTAAAATGCAGGTCACCAGGTCATATAAAATGCAGGTCATGCCACAAAACAGGAAGTTACTCGGAACTGTTAAAGTGGCTAAGGCTGTGGGAACGGCTTGCAGCCATCTGCTGTATTTTTCATTTTTCATTTGTGCCCAGTCTGCAAGCAATAGCTGTTTGTCAAGAGAGGGAATAGAAAATGGACAAAATAATGTAAATCGGGATTTGAACAAATGAAGAGGGGACATAATGCCACTGAGAATTTGAGAGGCACACGTACGCATATAAGCATCGATCAATGGGGATTACACGATTGTTTTCATATGGAACAGGTTTATAAGAAACCTAGTACTATAAAATTTAAGAAGAATTTGTAATTACAAGGAAAGAGTTAAGAAACGTTGGAACTTTTTGTGGTTTCTTTCAAAGTTTCGTAACCCCCCTCCCCTTTCTCTACGGATTTAAAAAAGTTTCCACTACAGTATCTTTATGTGACTAACCTCATGAGCAATACAAAATACTGTTTTCCGTTCTGCTTTTGTTGTCACTGAAGCTTTTTCTATGGACTTACGGAACTTTCAAGAAACTTTTAGAACAAAGACTGCGAACAAAAGTTAGGAAACCTTTACTACTAGGCCTTGAGCCAGGTTTCTTACAAAATAGAAAAGTGTATGGCGTACGACGCCCGGAGAGTTGAGGTTAGAGTCTAGAACACTGGTTTTAAACATTAAACATATGTTTTGTAGAAACAAATGGTGAAAGGTTGTATTCATATTGATTAGATATATTTTATTTGGAAGTGCATTATTCAACTGTTTTTGATATAAGTATTCCAAGATGTCGTAGGGAGGACGAAAGTAATTTCGGAGACGGTTAGTGAAAGTACTATAAGTTTTACCTTTTACCCATGTTTTCTGGCAAATTTTTCAAGTCTAGGGATGATTGAAATGCCTACAAAGACAATGTGTCGGAAACATGACGCAAATTGCATTAGATAATCCGCTGTATCACAACACGACGGTCAGAGTTCAACATACCTGATTTTCAATGCCATAAAATATTAAGTGAGACGGCTCCTAGAAAAGTGTTGCAAAACATTACGTGTCCAACCAGTAACAGATTGACTACACGGCAATCTGATAATTGCATATTGATATGAACGCGCATCATCTCTGCCTGACAAGTTATGGATTTGTCATCTCAATACTTGTTCAGATTCATTGACGGCCTGTAGCCTCGCTTCCTTATGGGATAGATTGAACCGCATGGCCTTCCCATAAAAATGCAAGCGGCTGCCAGCGTGACCTGCATTTTACATGACCTGGTGACCTGCATTTTACAGTTGCCGCCTCAAACCTTTTCAAAGGCATAACATCTGCAAGTGGTGAATACCGCATACTTGATGACCAACACATCCTGTATGAAGGGAGGTGAACTATACCTATTCTCAAATGCATACCAATGTACTTTTTAATCTCATCACTGGATGTTTTGACAGATTTTCCAGTCTTCTGCACTGAGTAAAGATTGGTCTGCTCAGCTATCAATTCATTTAGTTCTTCTGTCCAAAAAAGCTTAAAATACTCAAATGGGGTCATCAATTGAGTGACAATTCTGTGCACAAAAAACTGAGGTGATGAAGGTATATCTCTAGATCGCCATCTGAATATATGTTTTTTCATTGAAGTGGGAGGCTGCTGTTTGCTTGAACAAGAAACATTTTCTCCAATTTCTTCAGCATCACTTTCATCACATTCGTTATCACTACTTTCCTGCTCATAAGTTCTTTTACTTGAATCAGGCTCATTAACTTCATCCTCAAAGCCCCCATTACCAATCTCATTACTACTTCTATCTAAGTCATGAAGAAAATCATCCTCATCAGATTCAAGCTCATCAATGTCTGACCCATTCCCATCTAGCAATAACTGGAGGGCATCTTGGACACAAAATCTAGTCGATCTTCTCAAGTCCATTCTATAATGCAATGAATCACAGAATCATACCATGGGGTTATGAAGAATGTATTGCCTAGATTTACATTAGGCCAGAAAGTAAATTCCTGCAAATTAATTAACTTTTGTTATTCCAGGTCTATCTGACACTTTAGGTAGTAGGAGAAGTGGCTATAGGTGCTGCTTTCAAGTAGCCTTAAAAATGGAAAGTGCTATGGCAAACCCATTTGAAATAAGAGCTGATAAGCAATTCCATTGTTTTACTACGTTAACTGGCAACGTTGCAGATATGCAACAAATCACTTTGACTAATTACCATAGAAAAACATAAGGCGAATGGCAGTGCTAAATGCATAGTAAAGTAATTTGATCTACATTGTAATGGCTAGTAACTAACAGATTTAGTGATCCACTATAGAATGGCAATATTTTTTGCTGAAAGTTGTAGAGGTATAATAGGCCTTTAGTGTTCAATTTGTCTATTGCCTTTTCGGTAATGTAACTCCTTCCAAGGCAGCCATTAGTTGTAAGTACACCGAGCAAAGTCTCGTTTCCTATTTTATGTATGCTATTTTCAAAAGTAAAAATGAGACAAAGCCATAATGGCACTTCAACTATTTGTTGCAGATATGCCACCAACACTGTCCCTTAAAGGGTTAAATACCCCAGGAATACGCTCAGTTCAATCGATCAAAGTAAATAAATTATTAGATGTCTTTGAGGATAATAGTCACGACGAGCCACATGGTAGATAAATTAGAAAAAGATAGCCATTTGTAGATCTTTCATTTCACTTCATCGATACATCCAAGACAAACCAGTTTAATATTAAGACTTAATCAATTTTTACGACGACATATTCAAGATCCAAGACAAACCAGTTAAGACATAATCAATTATTTACTACGACATATTCAGGTATGTTTTTCTAGGAGTACCCCTAGTGGTTTTTCCCACTCTGTAGCTTAAGATGGGACAAGCTCGTCCCGAAACGGACTTGAATATGTTGTAGTAAATAATTGATTATGTCTTAACTGGTTTGTCTTGGATTTTGAATATGTCGTCGTAAAAATTGATTAAGTTTTAATATTAAACTGGTTTGTCTTGGATGTGTCGATGAAATGAAATAAAAGATCTACAAATGGCTATCTTTTTCTAATTTATATACCATGTGGCTCATCGTGACTATTATCCTCAAATCCATAATAAAGCTGAGTTTTCCATCTGATGTCTTATTAGATGTCATTGGGAAATTTGCGGATAATGTGAACAATTTGCAAGAAATGCTTCGAGAGCAAAAAATCCTTAATAGCATTTTTCAAAATACCATCGAAAAACTTAAGGATGATAACAACAAAATGGCAACACACATAAGGGAACTTGAAAGAACTATTGAATCCCAAAAGTATGCGCATATCAAATGTGCAGATCATGCTCCGCATGGCGGTGCCAAACATATTCAAAGACCTCAAGAGGACCCGAAGATTAAAGCCAGATATGAGTCTTACTGTTGAAGAGCAATGGAATATCTGCTTTGTGGAGAGAAGGAAAAAGTACGAACAGTACCAAATGGGGCTAAAGGCTGCAGAATACCAAATTGAGAAAAATTTTCCAAAGACAAAAAAGAGAAAAAATCAAAAGGTGGAAATCACAGAAAGCCATAGGAGAGTGAAGAATGTGAATGAAACCGATAAATCTGAGAAGAAAGATCGTAATAAAGTATTACAGTCGACTGGGCCTGTTGCCAGCAATTCAGAGCCAGTTTCGGAAGAAATACAAAGAAAGTGACACAGAAATGGAAACGGGGGACTGTACTCATAACTGGTGACAGCATGCTAATAGGTATCAACGAAGGAAGATTGCAAACAAGAAATAATGTAAAGCTAAGACCATTCTCAGGAGCCTCAACAGAAGTTATGACATCATACTTAAAACCCCGATGAACAAAGAACCCTCTGTCGTCATCCTTCACGTTGGAACAAACGATGCTACAGAAAATGGCATAGACTCAGATGCAGTTGTTTCAAGAATCCTAAGCCTTAAGGCAGAGATCGAGAAAAGTGTTGTCGGATGTAGAGTCATATTGTCTTTACCCATTCGTAGAAAGGACAACATCAAAACCAAATAAGATCCTTGCAGAGGTATGTGAGAAGATGGCTTTATTGAAGTTGGATATCATAAACAACAATAACATAATGGATGACCATCTCGGTCGAAGAGGACTTCGCCTTAATCAGTATGGTAAAAGCAGATTTGCACAAAATTTACTCAACAAATTATGGCATGTTTGAAAGGGCTTCTACAAGGAATCCTAACCCCTATACGAGAGGTGGATGTCGTTGGCATCTAGATTTTAAAAAGGAATGTCGATTGCTTCTCTTAACATTAACGGTCTTCGATGTCACTTTGAAGAGATTCAGTTACTTCTTGAGGATCTCGGTATCCACGCTTTGGCTTTAAATGAGACTAAACTGGATCCTGAAAATCCAAAAGAACTAACTATGATTATGGGCTATGAACATGAACAAAGAGAGAGGATTTGCAGAGGTGGTGGCGTTTCTATTTATATTAGAGACTCTATCAAATATAATCGACGCCGTGATCTACCTGAAAACAATCTTGAGTTAATTTGTGTTGAAATAATACCACCACAAAGCAGGTGCTGGGTATCGACCTCCTAATGATCCTGTAGCTTTTTTCAACAAACTAGAGCAAACTCTTAATTTTCTTGATAAAGAGGGCAAGGAAATTATACTACTAGGTAATACCAACTGTGATTTTCACAACACAATGCAGGACAGCCATTTAGTAACAATGACATTAAACATCTGTGCAACATATATGAGTTATATAGTTTTAAACAGTTGATCAATAAGCCAACAAGGGGGACACTAAGTAGCTCAACTACTACAGATCACATAGCCACTACAGCTGTGAATACTATTGTACAATCAGGTGTAATTGAAACCGTCATGAGTGACCACTTTATGGTTGGTGCTCTGCGTACGAAAGCTCCTTGGTGCACTGGAAAAGAATCATAAAGTAATCCAAGCTCGCTCAATGAAAATGTTTAATGAACAAGCCTTTTTGGCAGATGTTAGTAGCATATGCTGGGATCAAATAGCCTGTCAATGCACTAAAATAAATTTAGTTGTACAGAAATGGTCTAATGCATTTCTAGCATAATCGAAAAGCACGCTCCAATGAAAACATTTCGTGTTTCTGAGAAGTATTGTCTCTGGATTATTACTGATCTTAAAAAGATGATTAGGAGCAGAGATAAGCTCAAGAAAAAAGCTATAAAAATTGGGTCCCCTCTTCTGTTAGCTTCCTGTAAACATCTAAGGAACAACGTTAATAGATTAAATATTGACTTGAAACGGAAGCACTTTACAGAAAAAATCCAAAACTCTGAAGGCAATACAAAAGAAACGTGGAAAGCCTTACACAAGCTTATGAATAAAAGATCTAAAACTACTAATATTGATGAACTGAAACAGGAAGGAAATGTAATCAGTAAAAAGAAGGATATTTATGATACCATGAATCAATATTTCTCTTCTGTTGGGACAACTCTAGCAGAAGAGATTGAAGATTCCCCTAACCCTCTCCTGTCAGGTGAGTATCATCAAAATACAAGAAACTCTATATTTAAATTTAGTCCACTTTGGGTTCGTGATGTAAGAGAAGCAATTGACAAGGTCAAGACTTCGAAGGGCTACTGAACTGACGACATTTCCAGCTATTTTCTAAAGCTTGCAGTAACATTTATAGAAGGCTCTTTAGTTCTAATGTTCAATAAATCCTTGGGAACTGCTAGTTTTCCTGACAGTTGGAAAACTGCTAGGGTTACACCAATTTTCAAAGATGGTGAAAAGGATGATAAGTCGAATTATCGTCCCATCTCCATACTTCCTCTGATTGCAAAGGTATTCGAAAGGATAGTTTTCAATCAATTGTACGAATATCTACAGAGAAATTTCCTTCTATACAGGAGACAATCAGGTTTCAAGGAGTTCTTTTCCACAATTTCCTGTCTGCTTGTTAACGTAGATGGTTGGTATTGGAGAAGTAAAACTGGGCACTACACAGCCTCTGTATTTATAGACCTTAGAAAAGCTTTCGGTAATGTAGACCACAGAATCTGGTGCGGAAAATTAGTGCACTAAGGCATTCAGGACAGAGAAATAGGGTGGTTTAAATCCTATCCTTCGAACAGGAGATAATTCTGTCGCATTGGTGGGGTAGACTCAGAAATCAATCACAAAAAAGTTCGAGTGCCACAAGGATCATGCCTTGGGCCTTTTTTTTTCCTCGTCTATGTCAATGATCTACCTTGTAGTGGCAAAAACTCAACTGTGTCGATGTATGCTGACGATACTAGCCTCTCCTACAAATCTAAAGCCCTAACTCTGCTGAATGAGGCTATGAACCACGATTTCATGAGCCTTGAATCCTGGTTGCAGGGAAATAAGATCTCGTTAAGTGTTGCAAAGACTTACACAATGCTTATTTGTTCTAAATATAAACAGAAAGCTCTCATAAACTCCAATGAGAAGCTTGGCATTAAAGTAAAAGATGAAAATTTAAAAATAGTTGAAAAGATAAAATACCTTGGAGTACAAATTGATCAGAACTTGGAATGGGAGGAACATATTAAATATGCCTCATCAACAGTTGCAAAAGCTATCGGTTTTATAAAATACACTAAGAACTTCATTCCAAGGAGTTGCTTAAATAACTTGTATAGAAGCATTGTGGAGCCATATTTCCGCTATTGCTGCTCTGTTTGGGGATGTTGTAGCTCAACAGAAAAAAAAACCACTTGCAGAAGCTCCAAAATCGAGAAGCAAGAATAATAACCCGCAGTAGCTTTACCACCGCAGCCCTACCGCTAATTAAAAATTTAGGATGGAAAACAATTGAGGAGCTAATTAGTTATGAGACAAAAGTCTTGGCATTGAAGACATTAAATGGTCTTGCTCCGCAATATTTAACCGAACTTTTTTCGAGAAATTCACAAGGATCCCTTCACACCCTTAGGAATACCTCTACTAAGTTGAAGCTGCCATTATATAAAACTGTAAATGGGCAGAAATGCTTCTCATTCCGAGTTGTAAAATATTGGTATAGCCTCTCAGCTGAGTCCAAACAAGCTGTAACATCATATAGCTTTAAAGCATCCATATGAATAAGATTTTTTCTAGCATTTCATTGTTTTCTCTCCTTCTTCATAGATTTTAATATTGTATATTTGAGTATTATTTTAACTTGTATTTGACTTTTAGTTTAATTTAGTATATCATTAAATTGTAAGTTTTTAGCTGAGGGCCCAATGTAAACCAGCGCTTGCTGAAGGGTTACCCTCTTATATATAAATTGAAATTGAAATTGAAATTGACAGGTGAACCGAAATATATAACCTAATGCGGATACACGTGATATGATGAATAATGTGTCAAGATAGCTGTATGATTGGCCATTTTGCGCCTATTCACCATTGTTTACTAGAAGAATCCAAGTGAGAAAATCAACTCTTTTTGTTTACACAAGACTGGGTTTTGAGTCTTAATGTAAACTGATTCCAAAACACTTAGATGAAAGGACGATCTTGCTTGCCCTGTGATCCGAAAATTATCGTCTGAATATGTTTTGGCGCATTCTGGATTTTTGATGAGATGTTGTCCTATGGCTGAATCACTTTTCATTTTAGAATTAGAGTTTTTACACATACGAGGTGGCTGTTCTCTTATTATAGTTCTTTTTGTCCTGATGGTCGTGTGTACATGTTGATTTAGTCTGTCTGCTAGTCTCTGCGTTATGCGCCCTACGTACCGAGCTTCACATTGGCACAAAAAGTCATAAACTACTCAACTTTTTTGAGTGGTAGGAACGCTGTCTTTTTTAGCAGATGGTAGCATGACCTTAGTATTATAGACCACACGAGGTTTCACAGCATAGAAACAGGATGTAATAGCTTTGTTAATTTGGTTTTCAAATTTTGATGAAACATTACCAATCCAGGGCAATTTTAGGTAAACTGGGCACTTCTCAGGACCACACGGTTTTTCCGCTGCAAAGTTGGCAAGTTTTTACTTAATACAGGAAATAAGGACGTCATCTGGATATCCATTGTCAATGAGCAGTTGTTTTACTCTATCAAGTTCTTATCCTTATTTAGTTTTGGAGCAAATCATTAATGCCCTGTCAACTAAGTTTTTAATAAGGCTAATTTTTCTTGCTTTTGAGCTGAAGGAATTACAACGGACGTATTGCCCTGTAAATGTTGGCTTCCTGTAAACGCTAGTAAGAAATCCAGTGCCCTCTTTTTCCACCAAAATGTCTAGAAAGTTCAAGTAGTTGTTTTGCTCCTTCTCTACTGTAAATTTTAAAGCTGGATAAAGCAAGTTAAGTTTTTCATTAAAACAGTTTCACCAGACCTTAGTTCGTTATAATAAAAGAATACGTGTAATGCTTGTACAGCGAAATGCTTCAGAAACATTTAAGAGCTTCCCATTCATGTGCAGAAATAAAATATTTAGGAAATGTTGGCTGAGGTTGGTCATAAGTATCCTAGATATTAAAATCATACTTGCTTTTAACCTACATCAAACAATATACAAAATCATTTTGCAAATGCTGGATGAACCAACATAGGTGACCAAGCACATCTAACAATCCATCTAACACTTGTGGTAGATTGGATGGATGAAATGATGGATGCGTTTGATTTGTTAGGATTAAGTGACCTTATAATTTTCAATATCTTTTCCTCAGAGATGAAAAGGTGACTTAAAAGGTCGGTGTTTGCATGATCTTGCGGTGAAATGACACTTCATATTTCATATTTCATATTTTCATATTTTCATATCTTCATATTTTCATATTGTCATATGTTCATATTTTTATATTAATATTTACATACATGATACTCCTTCAATTTTAATTACAAAAATATCGCTATATACAAAGACAAAAGACTACAGACAAAACAAATATTAAACTGTTTTACCAGGAAGTCAGTTTTGTGGCTATTTAATGGATTGTTTAGTTTCTTCAATAATTTCACTTTACTGGCCCAAGAGGTATATTTCCATTTTCAGTTTGAAAAGGTGAGTAGATTCCTCATTTCTTATATCGTTTGGGATAGCATTCTAGACCTTTGCACCGACATACGAAAAACTCTTTTTTGAGATTTCCAACTGTGGTTTGGGTACTGCAGATCATTTATTCTGCGAGTTACGTATTTTGAGATTTTGTTTCTTCTAGTAAGCTTTCCCTTAAGATTTTCTGGGCACATTTCCTTAAGAATCTTGTGTACCATTATGCTTCTGTCATAAGTAATGATCTTTTCAACGTCTAGTCTTGCAGATGGTATCCGATCCTTAATAGCAGCAGATTCAATGAGGTGAAATGCCCTGTCCTGTATTTTCTGCAAGACGCAGAGCTTCTTTTCCGGCAAATGGCCCCATAAAAGTTTCCATATCTCAGGTGGCTTTTCGCTAATGCTTGGTATACAAGAAACAATTGTGATTATGGCAGTATTTCTAGGAGTTTTCTGATCGAGTTGAACCATCCATCAGTTTTCCCTTAATTATTTTATATTGTATTGTTGGTTCCAGGAGAGACTCCCAGCTATTGTTAGACCTAGAAATTTTGTCATATTTACCTTTTTGATTTCATCTATGTTAATTTCAATGTTACCAATTTCAGAGATTTTACTTAAATGTTTGTCATTACCAGTAAACATGTACTCGCAATTTGCTACGTTAAGACTTAGTGTATTTTGTCTTAACCAGTCCATGATCCCCCATCTCCTTTTTTAGATCTTCCAACAGTTGTAAAGGATTTTCACTACTAGAGGAAATGCTTGTGTCATCGGCATACAAATTGGGGTGGAATTTTGATAGGGACTTTTAAAGATCATTCGCATAAAGAATGAACAGAAGCGGTGCCAAAAATGACCCATGTGGAATGTTGCAGATGACTTCCTGCATCTTTGAGTTTTTCCACTAAGGCAGCAATAATGCTTACGACCAGTTAGGTATGATGTAAACCAATTGAGTTCATTTTGAATGATTCCATATTTCCCCTGGTTAGCTAACAGTATATCATAGTTGATGGTGTCAAATGCTGTCCTAAGATCCAGGAACAGCCGTAAGTTGATCCTTTTCTCGTCTATGTTTTTATGCCAGGTATCGGTTACATTTAACAATGACGTAATTGTTGAATGTAGTTTGCGATATGCAAATTGGTTTCTGGACAAGAGACTGTTTGCAGTCAAGAACAACAGAAGCAAATTTTGTAATACCCAATCAAAAGTGAACCTCAACAACCAATCAGAAACCTGAATGGTGACGTTATTTGTTTACATTTTGTCTGCTAACCCCCTCTAGCAATGATAAAACATAGCTGCAAAAAAAGCCATCATCAATACATGCTTGCTTGAAATTCTCTTAGTCTTTGGTAGCATTTTTCTAAGGTAACAAGCTATGAATTCCTTGCGGCCCTAAGCGACAGTTTCTTGAAAATTTTCTACAGCGACGTTCAAATTTCATCTTTCCTAAATTGTATGTCAAATAGGTCTAGGCACCCAGGGAAAGTACCTCTCAACCCCGAAAGAACTGTTCATAGTTCACAATCAATACAGCAAAATTCCTCTAGAGAACCTTTTCTCAATAGCAGCGTTCAAATGAAATTAATTTGCTATTGTCCACTCAAAAACTGTCCAATGTTTACCTTGTTTATTTCCTGTACAAAAAATCAACATCTAATTTGATATGAACTTTACTTATTTTGTCATACACATGTTGACTTGAAAGCAACATATTCTGTTGGAGCCAGAAAAGTTAGTGCCCTTCCTTGTTGTATTTGGTCACAGTGTATCCAAAGTAAGTTGTAGATTTAAAATTCTTAAAAGCTTTAAAAGGAAAAAAGAGGCTATTGAGAAAGCGCTCCATTGAGAAATTTTGCGGTATTGATAGTGAACTATGAACAGTTCTTTGGGGGTTGGGAGCCAATTTCCCTGGGTACCTAAATCTATTTGACATACAATTTAGGAAGAATGGAATTTGAACGTCGCTGTAGGAAAATTAGATGCAGATATCGCTTAGGGCCGCAAAGGAGTCATAACTTATTTTCTTACAAAAATGTACCCAAAAACTGAGAGAATTTCAAGCAAGTTTGTATTGATGACGGCCTTTCTTTTGTACGACTACATGTTCCCCATTTGAAAGAGGGGATGTCAGGCAAAAAGTAAACAAAGTTGCGTCATCATCAAGGCGTCTGATTGGTTGTTGAGGATGCCTTTTGATTTGCTAATTGCAAAATTTGCCTCTGTTACTTAGGAACTCGAAAAGTTGATCGTGAACTAGTTTCTCAAATAATCTTAAGACACCTGAAAGAACGAAGATAGGTCTGTAATTATTCATTTCAGGCTGTTGTCCTGATTTGAATATTGGCGTTACTGTTGCTACTTTCCATACTGCAGGAGTCACCCTCTTCCAAAGCGACTCATTAAATATTAACGCAAGAGGTACACAAATCAGTTCTGCTGCATCTTTTGGTATTTTTGCTGGGATTTTGTCCGGCCTGGTGACTTTGATTCTTTTAGCCTCTTTAGTGCCGTTAATACCCAGTGCTTTGTGACCGATTTATGTTTAAACCTAGTAGATTTATCTACGACTTTTAGATGTTGAGCAGGGCCATCTGTTGGTTTAACTTTAATTTCATCAGTCAGTGAGTGGCCCACATTAATAAAGTGTTCATTGAAGGCAGACACTATTTCTTCTTCATCTGTTATTTGCTTGCCTTCATGTTGAATTAGTTGCACTGATGTACTCATTGTTGTTTTCCTAAAATCCCATTTATGGTTTTCCACATTCTCGATGGGTTGTTTTGGTGTCTGATGATCTACTTTGCATAATAGTCCTTCACTTCCTCACGGATGGACATTGTGACTCGATTTCCAAGTTGTTTGGCCACAGACTGACATTGTTTAGTGCCAGCCGTTTTGTTCTATCGCGCTCGCGTATTTTTGCTTTATGGTAGAGTTGAGCCATGGGGTGTGTTCTGTTCGCACCTTTCGCTTTCTAACAGATGCATTGGAATTTAACGCTGATTCAAGAATTTCATGAGAAGCGTTTGTCATTATATTTGGGTAAAAATTTGGTTCTGAGAAAATTTGTATTCAATCTATAGGGATCAAGCATGATGGAAAGTCAGCTTTGTTGCACTTATTCATCGATCGTGTTTCGATAACTTTTTCCTTCCTTTGCATATTCGCCAAGTATTAACTTTCCTAGTCCCAAATATTAAATAATAGTCAACCATGGCTGACTTAATAATATCGGTTTTCAGGATATATTTTTCTCTATTTGTTGCAAAATGATCGATCAGGCTTTGTGGCATAATTGTCTTGCCCTCTCCATTCGTTATAGAAACAATACGAGTGGGATCTCTGATTTGCTGTTTAAAGTGAAATAGATCATATAGAGATTTTAGTCGTTTTGTGCTAGTATCTTTATTTAACATAAAGCGACAGTTTGTATCTCCATTTATTATCACTTCTTTGTCTTTTGAGTCAAGTTTGCTCAGAATTCTCTCAAGAGTTGTATCTCAATTTATTATCACTTCTTTGTCTTTTGAGTCAAGTTTGCTCAGAATTCTCTCAAGAGCATCAATGGACTCTGTATCTAAATCACTTGTGGGAGGCCTACACCAGCAACTCACTTCCTGCATTTACCGTTGTACTTTGAGTTAAAAGGATATTGAAAAAAATATGGTTGTCATCTAACGCTGTAAAGAATCATTGTGATACTGGAGAAGAATTGGAAAAAAGTGTCAATTTCTGTAGACATTCTATTATGACTCTCCGCTTTCATCATCGAGTATGAGTTCACAGATAGAAATAGCAGTGTCATCATTCCAGTCAAAGCATTGCCTCCAATTTGTAAAATAATATAACCCAATGCAATAGAAGCAAAATAAGACACTGAAGTGTAAGATCTTTCAAACTAAGCATCACAAAGTGCTTGAGTACAATTTATAAAGCAGCATTTTTCTTTCGGGATCTGAGCTCCGAATGTTTACCTCAGATACTCCACTCTGAATAGTACTGATCTATCAGTTTTACTGGAGGTGGTTGCAAAAATTCGATGATACCAGGTGCCCTGTTGACTCAGATGCTTGTTCACTGTACACCCAGTTGCAAACGGGTACCTGGTAGCAATACTGGAGAGTATAGGGTACCGAAGGAAGGAGCTGGCCTCTGTTCCTCACTGTGCCGAGAGCCTAAGATTAGTATATCGTCTAACAAGCACTCCCCAACGTAAGGAATCCTTTATTGAAAAAATCTTTATCGTGTGGTTGTATATCGTATTTGCTGCATCTATTTCCTTTCTGAAGATCAGCTAGAATATTGTTTGAAATACCATTTGGCTGCTGCCAAGCAGTTTAATGCAAAAGCTAAACATCCTTCAAGTCATGCAAATTTGGCAATTTGAAGCAAATCATAATCCAGTGATCACTAGAACGTTTCTATTTCAGCCTTCCATTACTTAAACAATACTACAATCTTGAAATTTACCTACCTTTGCCATTTTCAGGACCACCGCCAAAATAGCCCATAACATTTCCAACTCTGTCAATAAGTGCCCCATCAAGTAGACTCATGCCAATGCAAGAGAACTTTGTAAACTGACTGCAGTTAATAGAGGAATCAACAAAAGCCATCACATCTGACAAGTTGTTCGTATAAGACATAGGTTTCCTGGAAATAGAAGAAAATGTAGTAAAATCATGTTTTTCTGGATTTTGCTTAGAGTATGCAGATATTTTTCAGTTGGAAAAGTCATAAAGCGCATGCATAGTTGGAGACACTATTTGAAATTTACCTACCTTTGCCATTTTCAGGACCACCGCCAAAATAGCCCATAACATTTCCAACTCTGTCAATAAGTGCCCCATCAAGTAGACTCATGCCAATGCAAGAGAACTTTGTAAACTGACTGCAGTTAATAGAGGAATCAACAAAAGCCATCACATCTGACAAGTTGTTCGTATAAGAAATAGGTTTCCTGGAAATAGAAGAAAATGTAGTAAAATCATTTTTTTCTGGATTTTGCTTAGAGTATGCAGATATTTTTCAGTTGGAAAAGTCATAAAGCGCATGCATAGTTGGAGACAAATTTAGAAGATCCAGGTGTTGACGATTCTGGTAATATGGCACCATTGATATTTTTTGAAATTACTTTCTCTTTTAAAATTTTGGATACAACATTGAATTTTGCAATTGAAAGGTAACATGAATGTTGTGATTCCAACCAGCCTTAAACATTTTTTCCACGGGTACTGTTGCACAAAGAAAAATTCATCAAGGTGTCTAGCTTACAAAAAACCTGTATAAGTGTGCTCCAAATAGTTAACGGGAATGAAAGTTTTTGAGCTCACATAGGATAGTGAACTTTTCTGGGACCGTATTCTTCTTGTCCCTTGCAAAAATGTAACGGTGGAATTTTTTAGCACAGTACCATGCGTAGACTGGTATTTTCTCATAAAGGGTTAAATAAGGGATTGCCTGATAGGTGTTTGACTAAAAATATGAAATGGAGAACAAAAGATGTTAAAGTATTTCTTCAAGATCTGCTGATTGAAAATCCATCATTCTCCGCCAGAAGCAGCTCTTAAAGGCTAATTATCACCCAATAGTTTTTTTAACAGCACGGTATTCTGTTTTGCAAGCATCTTTCTTATCTTTTCTACTTTTACCTTTTCTACTTACAAAATGATAAAAAAATCTATGCTTGATAGTTGTCTTCAAGTATGTCAGATCCCTGCATTATGATACAGCCAATCTAGAAGAAGACATGACTATCCATGGAACTCAGCTTATTTGTCATGTGGAATGCACTTAAGCAGAAACTTAGAAGAATACAAGACCCAAGCTGTACAGTAACAGTACTCGTGTGAACGAGATGACAAAGAAGACTGTTTTTAAGAAATTTTGTGTAAACGTGATAGGTGACCGTTTGTAAACTCGTATTTCTATAAACGGGATCTTACAATTGGAGATTTTTGAGTTGTTCGGAACCAAATCTGTTTATGCAGCTCTATGCAACTAATCAACATATGTCACAGTTAGGGAGTTTTCATAGATAGTAGAAAGTCTTGAACCAATCCCTCCTTCTTAGTTGCGATATATTCTAGAATATCTTTTTGGTATACATTCAAGCTCAGTTCAAAATGCAAACCTACTGGAAATGTACTACACCAGCCTGCAATAACATTTTACCACGAAATTCCCTTGCCTGCATTTCAATATTATGAATTGGTGATATACCCGTGACAAATCATTTAGAGCTTGTTGCATAGCACATATGCTAACTATTCTACAATTCTAAGTCAAGAATGATGGCAAAAGGAGAGCATTGATTCTATAAAAATCAATTTGATACATCAAAGGACTCCTACATAGTCCTTGTTACAAATTCGGATACGACTAATCCATCGAGACGCTTCGACGCATACCTCAGTCACCCTCAGGTAGTTACTAACTAAGTTAGGGATGAGTTCAAAAGGCAAATATATATAGACTTCTCTATTTGCGCTAGTTGTGCTCTATAGGGACTGAGTTGGCCAGCAAGTTTGGTCCTCTTCACAATGTATCATGGGATAATAACATCACTTAATAATAACATCAATGGTAAAAAGTTTCATTTAGTTTCAGACCAATTAATATACAGAACATCAGGGACGCATTCGTCAAAACAAAACTCCAAAGAGCTTTAAGAATGGTTGCATATGCATTTTATTTTGAAATTTGCTTTATACTTCATTCAAAACTTTCTTTTCAATCAGGTTTAATAATTCAGTTGAAGAATTAACTAGGGTTACTTCAATATCTAAGGATGGTGATAAAACCAATAAGTTAAACTATTGCTCAATATACGCCTTGCCAGTTAATATGGGGTAATCCAATGGTTCTGGTGGACTTTCTGAACTATTAACCTGACACGCTAAACATGAACCAATTATGTCTTTTTCTTAGGGCATTGATTCCTGGGAACCAGGTTTTTTCCCTTAACAATTTCTTTGTTTTGACTAGGCTTTGGTGACCATCATGCGCTATGTTTAGAGCTTTACGTAGCAAACCGAGGGTAAAATAATCCGAGATTCTCGTATAATAGTGCCATTTATTGCCATCTCCGGACAGTTTATCTCTTACGGTTGGAAATAATTTTTGATCCGCTAACGATACATCATAATCAACAGATTATCGTTTTCGAGTCTAATGAATGCAATTGATTAGAGTGAATGTACTGAATGAGATGTTGCATTGTGCTATCTGATGTTGTTGCAAGTCTAATTTCTTCCAGTCAGAGCTTTAGGAACCGTATGTTCAAAAATGAAATTCAAATATCTCGTAGCAGTAACCTTCAAATTCTGTTTCAGGCAGCGCTTTAGCTACAATAGGGTGTCGCGATAGAAAATCTGAAGGATTGTGCGGTTCTTTAATGTATATCGAAATCAAAGTATTGAATTCGAAGATTTCCTCTTTCTATTCTGGCGGGTAATTTAGAGATCAAATTTCTAAAAACCAGTTTGATTGGCTTGCAGTCAGTGAAAAGCGTAAATTGTCCTTCATAAAGATGTACATGCAACCTATGCATATCCTAGACAATTGCAAGAACCTCTCGTTCGGTCTGCAAGTACCGTCTTTCCACGTCAGTGAGAGCACGGCTAATATATGCAACTATTTTTCTGTCATCTTGGTGTGGCGGCATTTGGAAGAGAATAGCTGCCTATCCGGTAGGAGATGCATCGGAATATTCTGGGTATTTTGTTTTACTTTTGTCAAAACATGCCATGACTGTCATGCTTGTAAGTGCAGACTTAACAGCTTGGAATGCTTTTTGATGCTCAGATGTCCAATTGTATGGCGTATTCTTCTTTGTTCGTTCTCTGAAAGGCTGGGATATGTCACTGGACTTGTAAATAAACTTAGAGCAATACGTTGCTAAGCAAATAAAATCTCGAACATCCTTAATACCTGAAGGCCGGTGCGCATTTGTTATCGCTTCTGCATTAAGAGGATCAGGTGAGATGCCATCGCTTGAAAACACGAATCCGAAAAAAATTCAATTGAAAATGATTAACTTCGCATTTCTCTCTATTGAGTGTCAGTCCTTTGTCAGAAAAGCGCTGAAAAACAGCTCGTTGGGTTGGACCAAAAACAATAACATCGTCGCAGATATCGAGGAAATTCGCGATATCGTGTATTTGCTTGTGAATGATGTGCTGGAAAGTCTTACTGACAGAACATGTCCCAAAATTAAGTTTCCTATAACACCGCAAACCTGTTTGCGTTGTAAACGTGGTGATAGAGGAACTTTCCTCAGCAAGCAGTATTTGCTTATTAATTTTCAAGTTTTTTCCGACCCCACGGACCCTATTAAAACCCCTATCGCTTATTAGTTTCGTATTTTCGAAAGATACCATGCCATTGCATTCAAGTTTTGAGTGCTCTTTCTAGCTATAAGCAGGGTCTGGGATCATAGAACATACTGTTTTATAACGTAACAAATGACAGGCTCCCTATCTGGAAAATCCCCCATTTCAATATGATCTCTGTTTGTTAGTTTTTGAAAACAGTTCCCACCCTGAACTATTAAGATCTACCTTGTATTAAGCACCTGAGAGTATTGCTTTATTAGCCATTCGCATGTCCACATAAAGACGCATGTCGCCATCTTTTTTCTGGATCACAACAGGAGGGGACACAGAATTGGTTGGGCCGTCGACTTTCTCGATAATACCTTGTTCTTCAAAGCGATCTAAAGCTTCGGAAACTTTCTGTCGCATATGAAATGGGATCCAATTTGCAGGTTGAGCAACTGGGAGTACATTTGAATCAATATGCAATTTAATTTCCACATGTATTGTGCCGAAGCCTTCAAATAGGTGCGAAAACTTCTTCATGAGACTAATTGCTATTTAGGAGCCTTTGATGGTGCGCTTTAACTTTGTTCATGTTTACTTGAATAAGGCCTAAGTTAGTAGCAGGTGAATAGCTAAGGAGTCAACCAAAATTTCCTTGTACGACATGAATATCTGTGATAGCGATTTTATCCCTAGATTCAAGTGTTTCAGTGAATTTTCCTAGTACGGACAACTGGGTTGTAGAACCATATGCAAGCATCCTGTTTCTTGGGCGAGAAAGACAAACTGGTTTTTATTTCTGCATCATTTCATACGCAAATGCGTCAATGATATCGATAGAAGCATCAGCGTCAACCATCATTTAAACTGGAACATCATTGGGTTTGATTGGACCGGTAAGAGCTTTCTGTTCGTCGTCGTTTCTAAAAAGACGAACACGCCAAGAACAGGCTGAACACCCCAAGAACACTCCATGAACACGCCATAAAGCCTCAAATTGGAGGCTGAGCACCTCAGAAATCTCAACAATATCGATTAATTACTCCAAAATGACTTTGATCAATTATTCACAAATACTTTTGGTGCGGGGAGGGCCATTTAAGTATTATGTTGTTGGTGTTGTGACATCCATGCATCTTTTTGCGCGCTAAAAGTACGAACGGGGGTCAACGCAATGATATGTCTTCCAAACGTTGATTTGATACAAAGGAGATCATATAAGCTACAAAGAAGTACTATTTGATTGGAAAAGAGAATCATTTATATGATTGTGAGATGCATAGCCCCTGAAATTCCCAAAAAAGTGCATCGGGTGCCCTCCATCTCTGGGATAGGTTTGCTGGCCTATTGTTAAAACGATTAAGTTTTAAAGGTATAACCAAATAAATAGGGTAGTAAAGCAAAAGCCAATTAATAAAACCAATGAAGGAAAGAAACCAGAAAATAGCAAACAGTACAAATAATAGTTCGAGTTCAGCAAGTTTGTTATAGTTCGACGGCATCCAGGTTCATCAAAGGTAGGGGGACCAACACCAACAACATAATACTTAAATGGCCCTCCCCGCGCTAAAATTATTTGTGAATAACCGATCAAAGTCATTTTGGAGTAATTAAGCGATATTGTTGAGATTTCTAAGGTGCTCAGCCTCCAATTTGAGGTTTTATGGCGTGTTCATGGAGTGTTCTTGGGGTGTTCAGCCTGTTCTTGGTGTGTTCGACTTTTTAGAAAGGACGTTCTTTTCGTCTTACTTTGGGGTAAGCGCAAACAAATATTCCTCTAGGACTGAATTAGATTCTTCCGTATCGTCGTTTCTAAAAGCTGGAACACACCAAGAACAGGCTGAAAACCCCCAAAACACCCCAAGGACACTCAAATAAGAGGCCGAACACCTCAAACTTAATCATCAGTAGAAATGATTTTCTAAAAATACTACGATCAATGATGTACAATTGATTGTGGAGCAGGAAGGGCCAACTAATGTTATGTTGTTGGAGTTATACCAACCCATTGTTGCTTTCCGCTCCAAAAGTTTCAGCATAGGTTACTACAACGAGAGAGATCTTAACTTCATGAGTAAGCTTGGATTGGTTTAAAATCGAGACAATCGTTTGCCTAAATACTTATTTTTCTACGTAAATCAATTTTATTTCTTAAGGCGTCCTAGAGGCTTAACAGCAGTGAGCGATGGGTGCGCCGTGGATATGGGAGGAACGCTTTCATTTCTCATTTGGAAATGAAACGAAAGTAATATTTCCACCTTCTTATCCTAAGAGTGCACGTTAGTTTTCTGATAAGAAACGTAGATTGACACCTAGTACTAGAATTTTCTTAATCGCGTTTTTATTTTCAGAAACTAAGATTGCCTTCTTGTTTTGGAAATTGAGCTATTATGGATAGATATACTTATAAAGGTCGATCTTCACAAACATCACCTGCAGATCAAAATCTTACTTACGATCTTTTCCCAAAGAAATAGAAAGGAAGTTAAGACTTCTAAAATTTGTGTAGGAAAGCGTTCATCATCTATAGCCTATAGTCTACCTTTTAATTCAGCTTAGCTAAATTTTTGGCCTAACACCAGTTTCTTACATAGCAAAAAACGTGTGCTACACAATTAACACAGAATGAGAAAAAGCTAAATGATCTTTCCACGAAACTGAAATGCGAAAGGAATGATTTCATCGAGTATCTTTATCCGTCAGGTTTTATCGTTCAGTTGTTGCGCAAGACCCTAAACACTATCGAATTCATCTGCTGTTTTCTACCTAGAATGGGGTGTATTACTATCCACCAGGGCGTTTCAAAAAGCCCAAATAGAGTACAACTAAACATTTCCTTGGAAGCCAATCCCCTCATTCCAAGCTCCCTTTTGCTCTGCCCTCTTCAGGACCTCTACTGACACTCAATTCCCGTCACACCGAAACATGCATCATTTCGGTTGAAGTATTTGATGCATTCTTCGTTAGCATTCAAGATCACTCCAATTGTAGTAACCCCTATTAAAATCTTTGCAGCCGAAAACAACAATGGGTTGGTAAAACTCCAACAACACAACACTAAAGGACCCTTCCTGCTCCACAAGTAATTGGGAATGATTGATCAAAGTAGTTTTAGAATTATATTTTTATTGATGTTTATGAGGTGTCCAGTCTTGAGTGTTCTTTTGGAGTTCAGTCTATTCTTTGCGTTTTCCGTCATTTATAAACGACATCTTCCGTATTCTCTGTATGAACAGATTGGGATGGGCGTTGGCTATTGTGGTTTAGTTTACTACGAAAACCATGGACATGATGATTCTTTCGGCATTTTCCACACGTTGCAGCTTGAACGAGGCAGGGAGCATTACGATGCGGCCATTGACCACTACAAAATCCACAGGTATGCTACTGGTCCTTCTCTCTCTGAGAAGGAAGATGTGACTGCTTGCTAGGCATGCGGTATGGCGTTACACAACGGCTACGAGAATTCTCCTGGGTTTCATTTTTGAGGGCTCTGCGTGACAATGCTGTAGTTGCAAAGTTAACTGATTTCAAAGGCACGGGCTTTGGCTAAGAGAACAATTAGGGTTAATTCTGTTTCAAGCAAAACAAACTGCCGGAGGCATTTGGAGGTGCAATGCTGGATGATAGCAGGTTTTATTTCACAATCGACATCCAGAAAATCGCATGATAGAACAGGGCTCCTCAGACGAGTTGTGAATTGGTCCATTGTTTTCTCTGGTGATTGAATTGCTGTCCGAAAATTTTATACTTTCCATTGTGCTTTGGAGAGAAGTATGCATCCAGCGTTTCCATCGCCTTTGCAAAGTCATTAGCCTTTCCTCTGTTCGCTAATGTCCCAAAAACGTCTTGCGTCTCCGGCCCTGCCTGATAGAACAGAAGTGCCCGTTTTTGCGTGTTGTCGGTGATAGCCATAGAAGATAGGTAGGTAGTGAAACGACGTTTCCAAGCTTTCCAACGTTGGCCTAGCGATGCGGAATCAAACACAGGATCAGAAGATGTGAGGGGTGGTAAATCGAGACGTCTAAAAGCCATGATATTTTAACGGATACCGGATTACAATAAATAGAATTTACATGTCTACCATATACAATGTTCAAGGAACGTAAATAGATAATGACAAATGATGTTGATATCGAATATGAAGCTAAAAATGAACTTACTCAATCACTATCTACTAATCAATTTTATAACCATTAGGGTTGAAGATAAATTAATGAGTGTCAATCAACTGTTGCAGAATGCTATAGGGCTAGAATTTCCAACGCCAAAAGCAGCAGCAGTTGATCTAAACTTTTTTCCTGTTGAAGGTCTCTATAGCATAATGCCTACACGTTTGTTCGATTATAATCACCTTTCAAGACTTGGTGTCCTTTTTCTCCATACCTCCAGCAACAATATTTCAATATCATTGAAGGAACGTTCAGAAAATCAGAACTCTTCTTTCCAATAGTCATGAAAGGTATAAAACTCTACATTACCTCATAATCCTCCCCATAATCTATCAAACCATTGCTGAGTCCTTTCAATAGGCCGAAATCTCCCTGCATTTCGAAGGAAATTTGCTTCTTTAATACCCAAAAAGTTTGGTAGCTGGTTATTGCTAAAGGATACAGTTTCGTCGTGCTCTGGCAAAAAGAAAGCTTTTTTTTTTTTTTTTTATCACATAAAATCCTAAAACTACAACTAATCAATGCAAATATTCTATGGCTGCCATAGCTGGAAAGGACATGATGTCAGCGAGTTCCAACTACGACAGCCACTTATAATAATTTCAAAATATATGTACAAATAATTTACTAACAAAGCAGGAAAAACAACTGGAACGGGCATCTCAGAAAGAAGACCTCCACCACCTCACTGGATATGGTCACCACCTTACTGGAAATGGCACCCATAAAAAAAAATATCATGGAAAAAAAACGCCTTGGAACAAAACGGCGCGCACCAGGCAACGAAATTAATCACCCAGCACGCACCGCCCCGCCGAATGGGCGTACGGTAATGAGCATTTCTGCTATCAAACAGTGTAAATGGCAGTACTTCTTTACAAGACACCCGTTACAATTACTACAAGTAAACAAGAAAAAAAAACAACAAGAAAAAAAAACAAAACAAAAACAAAAGGTTGCTGCTGTTTAGTGCTTAAGTTCAATCTGAAAACCTTTTCGTGGTTTTGATGAAAGAAGCTAAAAGAAAGCTAATAGTAGCTTTTAGCTTCTTTAAAATATTAGCTTCCTTCTAATAGCTGATGCTTTTGAATTTTCAGTAAATCGATAAACCATACCGAGAAACAAGATAGACGAATCGAACTACATCATGATAGCGAATAAAGAAATATTTCAAATTGGCGCGAACGCAGAAGCGTAAGTAGAGGGGTATTCGTAGCAAAATACTCTGAATGTTATAGATTTTGCATATGGATAAGCACCCTTGTAAAAAATCATATATGACTGGTGTGCACGATTTAAGAACACAACTGATTATTGTCAAAAGAATGCTTGTAAAACTATAGTGTAGCCACAGTAAAATACTCCTAACCGAGCTTGAAGTTGTCATTACGATCAGAATTGGAGAAGCTATTGTTAAAGAAAGCTCCGAAGAAAAACTACTAGGAGTGATATTAGACAAAAACTTAATTTCAGAAGTCATATTTTGAACTTATGTAAGAGAGCTAGTCAGAAACTGCACGCCCTTGCTAGAGTATCAACATTCATGAACCCTGGAAAGCTACGACTTCTAATGAAGACCTTCATAAAGGCAAAATTCAGCTACTGCCCCCTAATTTGGATGTTTCACGACCGATATCTAAACACAAAATTGAGTAAAATTCATGAAAGAACATTCAGAATTGTCTATAAAGATAACCATGCTGACTATGAAGCTTTATTGAAACTAGATAATGCAGTGTCTGTTCACCAGCGCAATCTACAATACTTGATGACTGAAACTTACGTCAATAAACTTTAATAAATTCAGAGAAGATATTCAGAGACTTGAGAGAGACCACTGATAATGTTAATAATGATAGGTTGGGGATAGAAAATATTATATATCCCCCTTTGAATAGTGTTACATTGACACGTTTCAACAATGAGCACGTCAGTAGATATGGAAGGCATAAAAGTTAAAGTTTCAACCCGACAATCTGATCCTCCAAATTCACCTCTGGGTTATGCTTATTTTTTTAAAGCTTCTATGGTATTGTCTTAATAATTTCTGCTCAATTAGGTATTCATCCTAGTCTACTGCTTCAAATAATAAACAATTTTTCACTTCAGAAGATACCTGTAAGATTGGGGCTGTTCAAAACCATTGACTGCTACTTCTTCCTCCACATCATGATGGAATACTGCCGTAGTCCGACCATCAACAATTTTGCACTCTACTGTAGCATTATGGATCATTTGAGGACGTTGAATATTATAAAACCCATCTTTATTTCCATTTAGGATCATTGCTTCTTCGCAGGATGAATATACTTCATCGTGATCTAAAGATTAATCATATTAAAACTAACGCAACACAACGTGTCCTTGCAGATTTTGTCAACAGATATGCTGTACTATAATAGAAAGGTCTTATCATACCAGGAAATTTTGTAACAAAGCGCTGATTTCTGGATTAGACGCGTCTCGACTCGGACTGTGTGAAGGAATGATATTTTGAATAGGTGCGAAAAGGTTTCTTTATAGCTAGACAATGAAAGTAGAGAGGGAGCGAGGGCGGAAGTTGAAATTGGAAGCAAAAAGAGAGAGGATAGATTTTGGTTCTGGCTGATGAGAGTTATTTTCAGAGAAGAGCAAGATTCTTTCACTGTGCATATACCTTTTGTGCTCTGGGTTAGCGTTACTATTGGTCAAAGCCTCCTTTATTCCTAGCTAAATACGACAATAGCTTGCTTTTTAATTTCGGTACCAGATCCTTGCAAATAACCAGCTTATTTGGTCCTTTGCCAAAACGAGTAACACAGAGATTAAAAAGGAAACTTCCAATCTTACCACAGTGCAAAGTTAGGTGCGAAGAAGCCTATTGCAGTGCACTTACTGCATTGCAGTAGTCGAGAATAGTTAA
The DNA here is from genome assembly GCA_964019165.1 of Mastigias papua. NCBI lineage: Eukaryota > Metazoa > Cnidaria > Scyphozoa > Rhizostomeae > Mastigiidae > Mastigias > Mastigias papua. Next base: position 6,466,320 of record OZ025269.1, read on the forward strand.
CAAATCGCTCGGTCCTGATTTTCAAGCACAAGAGGATAATTGTTGTCGTGGTGATTAGGCGGGAAAGATACTTTATAAACTTAAATGGAGTTTTCTGTTCCTGGAAAAGAAGTTTTTGAGGAGAGCGCCTTTTATATAGAATCAAACGCTTGAAGAGCAAGACGAAGGCTGGCGTTTTGACTAGCTTAGTATAAGGTAAAACAATTCCTTAGTAAGTATTTTTAATTGAAATTGGCACTATGCTATTAAACAGACATATAGCTGTTAACGCTATGCGAATGTACCTAAAAGATGGAAGACTATGAAAATTTTCTGGGTTTAGAATATATCATCAGGTTACTGCGAAACATCAACATTTGTCGGTTTGGAGAGGGGATTTTTGTACTCTTTGTTTTCAAGTGCGGAATTAACTTCCATAGAGTTAGGACTGTTAAATTTTTGAATTGATAAAGATATTTGCTGTAAAGATGTTTCTGTAGGGATAATTCTGTGTAGCATTAATTCTTATATCCATGTAATTTCTAATGTATTCTCTAGCTTTTGATTTATTCTTTGGTTAGTTATCGTTTTACGGCCAGCTACACAGCAATACCCGGCCTGGCTGGAGATTGATGTTTGTAAATAGTAATTGTCTTTCAATACTATTATATAACAGAAAGGTACGTAAAATGATAGAGTTAAGAGCTTAACAAGAGAAAAAATATGATATGACAAAACCAACGCATTGCATATACAGTACTTTGGTGATGTCATCACTGCAGTAGGAAATTTATAGCTATGTAAAAGCGTAAGTCCCTGTAGTGTTAAACTATGAAAATTTACAGTACGCAGAAAGGAAGCTGTATGAGAGGCTTATCATTGATATTGATTGTATCAGAAGTAAAGAATCTCTTTACGCTTTAACTTGTGTAATGCAAACAGTTATTACTGTTGATAGGAATGATAACGATAGCTGTGCTATACCTGTTCGATTTATAACATCGTTTAATAATATGACTAATGTAAAATATTCATGTAGCTCAAAGGAGTGGTAAACAAACCTGTACATCTGTACCCGGGGCAGTCACAAGTATCTATACACTTTTCACTTGTTCCACATGGCTTGCGGAGTCTACAGTTGATCCCCACCTGTGCATCAAAAAGTGAAACTCTAATGACTAGAATACAACCAAACAAATGATACTGTTTTCTTAGAATATACTTGTTGCACCATTTGGTTAGCCATGATGCAGTGAAGCGTCTTATGAAATGTATATTTAAGAATGTTTTGAAATATGTCGCAAAATGGAAAGTGAAAATTTACAAAACACCTTAGTGTTGGAGGAGTATCGTCAAATTTCTCCTGAACTCTTGCAAAAATTCATTGGGGAATATGGGAAGCCCATAGCTCTTTTGTGACGCAATAGAGTGTATCTCTTTTAAATTTGATTATTCCCATAAACAGCAAAAAGCCACGAAGAGCGGCATCCTGTGCTAAAATAGATCAACCAGAAATATTTATATTTTTATGAATCTGATTGTATTAGAAGTGCATATCACAAACTCATATTTGACTCCACAACGGAGAATTTTGAGGACGCAGTTTTCAGTGAAAGAAGTAAATTGAAAAAATGTTGACATGTTTGTAAATTTATTTTGTTAGTTCGTAAAGTGTGTGATTTTAATTATATACGAATTGCTTGTAGACTAATACCAATGCTGTCAAATGTTATCTAGTGTGCTACATAAAGGGCTAATCTTTCTCGCAATAATTCAAGCGCATGAAACACAATCCATTAATGAATTATTAGTCAGGGGCTATTTGAGTTAAAAATGTTACATTGCTTATTGACGAGTTACGTTTGGTCGAAAGGTAGTGGAAAATGGCAAATTTATGTTGCGTAATTTCAGAATGAATAGCTCCTGAAGCATATATGCCAAAAATGAAGCAATGCTTACGAGAGATGCATCAAAAGTGTAAAAAGATTTCAAGCTAAACCCAACCTTGACATATGCATAGAAGTATTAACACTAGGAATCATCAAGACCAGATGGAATTTAGATTGTTGGGTCAACAAAAAACATTGTTTGTTGTGCACTTTCGTATTGACGTATACAGTGGAACCCAGTTTTCTTGATATAGCTAATCAGAGAGATGGGCTAATCTTTGTTGTGAGTATTGAGAATCTGTAGCTCAGTCAGTAGGATTGTTTATGTAAGCCGGCTAAGCGGGATGGCTCGGTAAACGGGCTGAAATTTGTTTCATGTTTGTATGAAGGAGGTTCAGCCCGCTTATCGAGATGATAAATAATCTCCTGCACAACCTGTCAAACATAGCAAGCTGGAATACAATGGTATTAGCTACATTTGATCTTTACACATGCCCAGGTTGTTCCAAGTCAGCCCGACAAGCGGGATGAAGTATTTATAAGGGGACTTTTCCAACTCGCCTACCGAGTTCGCGGCAGTGCTGTAATGAGATCCCGGTTACCGCACGGGCTCGTTTCTCCTTATAATTGAAGGCAAATCTCCCCATCAATTTCCTATGAAAATGAAATCCCACTTAGCTAGACAGCCCGCTATGCAGGCTCATATAAGCAGGCCCTAAGTAGCTTGTTCGTGTATCAATGTTCGTTGAAAGATAGTCCATAGCATCACTGGAATTTATCATCAATGAGATTTAAGAAACTTTGCTGTGTGAAGGAAAAACAGGTCTTAGAAACAATAGTCAAAAGATAACAAAGCCCAGTTACTCATGGATAAAACAATTGCATGGAAATTCAGAGGATGTAGCATTTGTCTATGGTGAACGTAACAATTGCACACTTAGGCCGTGTCTTACTAAATGCCAATTTTCCTTCTATTTGGAATGATTTTGAACAATTTATACTCCCTGTTTCGCAGAAATAACAGTATTTAATGTTTTAGATAAATAGTAATTTTTGTGGGCGGTAAAATAACAGGGTATATTACAGATATCAGTTTACAGAGCCACTGTGTTCGGATTGATTGGAACTAGATAGCCTTATCGGTGGAAGTTTCTGTGATGTTAATTAGCTTGCCTATATAGCATTTACGTTTGCTAAGACCCACGCGGTCGATTTCTATATAGAGAGGATTTTGAGAGTTGAGAGGGAGTACAAAAACAACCTCAAGGAAGCAAATAATTGATATGTGTCAGGGAGTCCTAGGCATACAGCGATCAATTCAGTGAATATTATTTGCGGTTCGGTAAGCAAATTCCCCACAAATTGGAATCATAGCAACTTGAAGCAAAGCGTGGAAAAAGCATCAAGCCTAATTAGGGAAAGACAGAAGCATGTTTGGATGAGATAGCTCAATCTGAGAGCAAGAAAGGATTATTGGCAAGCATGCTAAGAAAGCTGCTATACTTCAACACCTCGCCAGGAGAAATATTGAAGCAAAATTCTAGAGAGCTGTAAACTAGACAATACACTCTTTTTGAACACAAAACTCAATGAAGTTTATGAAGTGATAGCAGGGATACAAGAGCTGTACATAGACTTTTATGAGGACGAGGAAACAATAGATGTTTGGTTAAGCGAAAAAAAAGAACAAGTTACTCATTTTGAAACATATGTAAAGAACAGTAAATCAGCAATCAAAGTGGTCGATAGGAAAATGAAAGAAAAACAGAGAAAGAAAATGAAAGAAAAACAGTGAAATGAGCAGTTTGAACATGAAGCATATTGGAGGCATGAAGTTAGAAAACCAAAAATTCAAGCGGAAGAAGTCAAATTAGCTGTGAAACATAAGCGCGAGCTTGAATTAGAAGAGGGAAAATTAGAGATAGTAGAAAGAAAACGACTACAAGTAAATTACCTGATCTGCAGATAACAAAAAGTCAAGGAAATGATCTAGACTGGATTTGATTTTTGAGCATTTTTAAATCTCACAAAGATGAAACAGAAATGCCTGATGAGGCAGAATTTGCATACTTCACAGCTTCTACATTCCAGGATTTGATCCATGGTAGACAAATACTTGCTACTTCAAAGATATGGTGATGCATTAGAAGTTTTTCCTGTGTTTGTTAAATTGCTCATGTGCAATATATTATGGCACTTCCTAACTTACAAAGAACATCAAAGGTAAACATACAAGAGCTTTATGATAATTTGTTGGTTCATGCAAGCCTTTGACACACTAGGAAAACTAGAACAAGTGAGAAGAAATGTTTGTATGACTCTTGATAAACTGGATGAAATCAGAGCAGATTTGAAAAAAACAGATGACAAATTCGAAAGAATAGGATTTTGATGCTCTTCTTGAAACTCTGAGATTGTGGACAGACAGAAGCGTCAAGTGTGAGGGAAGGAAGACCTGTTCCTAAGAGTTCAAACGAGAGAAAACATTTGCAGCCAGGGAGCAGCAGAAATGAAGAGTGTGTTTACTCTGAAACTGCAGATCATAGATCAAGTGAATGTCATCAGGTGATCAATACAGAAGAAAGATGTGGGATTCTTAGCAGTGAGAGGATATGATTCAATTGCACAGGAAGACAGCATAGAGCAAATGAGTGCAAAAGTAAATCCTCTTGTCATATATGTAAAAGGAAACATCATACGTCCATATGAGATAAGGTAAAACAGTCAAATGCTCACCGTCAAGGTCAAATTATTACAGCTTATAATGGCAAGAAAGTTGTTAATTCGGTTGCTATCATAGAGCTTGAAGGCATAAAATGTAGGGCTTTGCTTGATACTGGTTCTAGTGGCGCATATGTATCATCAGAAGTGGTCAATATGATAAAAAAGAAGACAGTAAGACAAGGACATAAACCATAGATATGATTTTGCAAATAATGGAGAACAAAAATAGATATCTATGATGTAGAACTTAAAGATTTGAAAGGTAATTTCAGTTTGCATTCTGAAGTTAATGCCATTGATGGCAAAGTTTTACTTACATTATCAAACCTTCATTCTGAAAAGATAATTGGAAAGAATAAGCACCTTGATGGAGTAGTAATGGATGACAATTATAGGAAAGAATCTCTACCAGTTCATATGATATTAGGAGCAACTGGTTATGCCCTCATAAAGACATCTACACCATTTAGGATTGGAATATGGGACAGCCTATTGCGGAGAAGACTAGATTTGGCTTGATCATTACGTCACCAGGTCAAGACGATGAGTACTGTACACTCATGTATGCAAGAACAACACATGAAGATTATATGGATATGTGTAGCCAGGATGTCTTAGGTATTGGAGATAGATCTGAAGGGAATCAGAATTATGTGTACGGCGAGTTTAAAGAACAGTTGTATTAACTAGATGATGGGAGATACGAAGTATCGTTAACTTGGAAACTTGTGACATCTGGAATTACCATCTAATCGAGCTGTTGCAGAGGCTAGATTTAACTCACTGATGAGAAAGCTTAGACAAGCAACCAGTAATGTTGAGAGAAATGATAAGACCATTCGGATCCAGATTAAGGAAATGATTGTGGAACTAGCACCTACCGAAATTAAAGGTCTGTCCACAACATTTCACATAAGCCAGTTGCGAGAGAAAGTGCATAGGCCACCAAGCTTAGGATTGTTTATGATGAATCAGCAAAGGAAGATAAAGAATCGCCATCTCTAAAAGGAAGAAGAATCACCATCTTTCATCAAGGAAGTCTTCCCAAAGAGAGAACTGAAGGTGATATTCTTATAGCTGGAGACAGTATGGTTGGAAACATAAACGAAACAACACTTAGCCGTAGGTATCATACGAAAGTGAGATGTTTCAGGGGCTCCCCCATAAAAGATATGCATGATTGCCTCAAACCTCTTATTACAAAGAAGCCAAGCAAGATTATTCTGATGGTGGGTACAAACGACCTATATTTTCTATCATCTAACCAAATGGTCAATGGAATTAAATCGCTTATAGACATGATTCATAAGTCGCTACCCAACTGCCACGCCATTGTATCTGAAATAATCAGGCGTGCCGACAAGAAACATCTTAATGGTAAAGTGAATGAATTTAATAGAGTCTTAAAAATGATGAACATCGACATACTGTGACAGCAGAACATAACTGAACGTCATCTTGGTAGAAAAGGTTTGCATCTCAACCCCAAAGGTGATAGCCAACTAGCCATGAACATTATAGACAAAATTATATCTTTTTCGTATTAACAATTAGCCGGAGATGGCAGTATTGAGGGGGGTTTAGAGTTAATTGCCTGTGAAAATGATACTCAGAACATAGATACTATCAGTAGCGCCAATAAGGAACCCCACATTCACCCCCTAGGTCGCAAGAAAGGCTTGGTAATGGCCTCATTGAATTTCAATAGTCTCCTCCCAAAGATAGATGAGATCAGGTTGCTGGTTAAAAATAAGAAGATTGACATCTTGGTCGTAAATGAAACAAAAATAGATGATAAAGTTGAGGATCAACTTATAGCCATCAATGATTATTCTCTTAAAAGATGTGATAGGAATAGAAATGGGGGTGGTGTAGCACTTTATGTAAAGAATACAGTCAATTTCAAACCTAGAGAGGATTTTCCTAATAAATCTCTTGAGCTAATTAGTATCGAGGTGGAGCCTAAAAACTCATTTCCATTTATCATCCTTGGGTGGTATAGGCCCCCAAGTAGTCCAGGTTCATGTTTTGAATGCCTTGAAGAGAATTTAAGGTATTTTGACGGGGAAAATAAGTAAATGATACTCTTAGGTGATACCAATTGTGACTTTAGTGATCTCTCTACCACAGATGCTAATCTGAGCCACATTTCACATTTACATGAACTGTATGATCTCTTCGGCATGAGTCAGGTTATAAAAGAACATACTAGAGTAACTATAGAAACATCTACTTTAATTGATCATATTGCAACCACAAATTAGACAAACATTGCAGATTCTGGGGTATATAAGACTCGTCTCAGTGATCATTACCTTGTCTATTGCGTTAGAGAGCTCCATGGAGGAACGAAAAGGGAGCACAAATATATAACATCTAGACAGTTAAAGAATTTTGATAAAGCAGCTTTCTTATCTGATCTTTCTGCGGTAGACTGGGAGGGACTTGTATCGCAGTCTCAGGATATTGATGAGGCGGTTAACAGCTGGACCGAAATGTTCTCACTTATCCTTGAGAAGCATGCACCAACATTACACAGAAGAGTGTCTGATAAATTCACGCCTTGGCTTAATAGCAGTTATTTCAAACTGATGAAGACAAGGGATAAATTGAAAAGCAAGGCTGTTAGAAGTAATTCTAAGCTATTAATGCAGTCCTATAGGCAAATTCGAAACAAGGCCAACAACTTGAACGGGCAACTAAAACGTGAATATTTCTCTGAAAAAATCACCCTGTTTCAAGGTGACCTAAAGAAAACATGGAAAACAATCAATCAAGTCATTAATAAGAAATCGAGCACAACATTTGTTGCTTCTCTTAAGGTTGATGGTGAGAGCATTTCGGATTCGGTTAAGATCGCATCATCGATGAATGAGTTCTTTTGCACTATTGGAGATAGGCTTAGTAAGAAGATTCCTGACAAACCTAATCCTCTCTTATCGAATGAATATTCGATTGATGGGCCTTCGTCGAGCTTTGCCTTCTCAGCAATCATGACGGATAAATTAACAGCTTCATTAAATAAAATGAAAACTTCCCATGGATCTGGTAGTTATGGAATTGCAAGCTACTTCTTGAAGATAGCTTTGGCCATTATTAAAGGATCTTTGTGTGATTTGTTCAATTTATCGCTATTTTCTGGGAAGTTCCCAGATTGCTGGAAGTTAGCTCGTGTTACCCCTATCTTTAAGAGTGGTCAAAGGGATGACAGATCTAACTATAGGCCTATCTCCGTCTTACCATTTATCTCGCGTCTTTTTGAGAAACTTTTGTACGATCAGTTTTATGATTACTTGAACATAACGAACCTTATATACCGGCATCAGTCTGGCTTTAGACCCTTACACTCCGTTGTTACCTGCCTTATGAAAAACACTAACGACTGGTACCTTAACATCGACAAAGGAGAATATACTGGTTTGATTTTTATTGACCTAAAGAAAGCATTTGATACGGTTGACTACAATATTCTTTTGCAAAAACTTGCAAAGTTGGTTGTAAATGGTCTTGAACACGATTGGTTCGCCTCTTATCTTAACAACCGTAAGCAATTTTGCAAGGTCAATAGTGTGTCATCTAATGTAAGTGATATAAATTGTGGTGTCCCACAAGGCTCTTGTCTTGGTCCACTTTTGTTCCTGACCTACATAAATGACTTACCTTTTTCGCTTGAAAAAGTGCATGTCAGTATGTACGCAGATGACACTACAATATCGCACTCCTCTATGAGTCTCGCATATCTTCAACATGACTTAAACTGTGATCTTTCGAACTTGCAGGACTGGTTGCATGGAAACAAGCTCTCATTAAACGTCGTTAAAACCCAATCTCTGATTGTTGGTTCAGACCCAAATATCCGTAAGATCCAAAGCCAGCCTGATGCTCAACCATCGTTTGAAATAGATAATGATAATATTGAGATCGTCAGTAGCTTTAAGTATCTTGGTGTTCAAGTTGACAATCAACTGAAATGGGATGACCATATTGATAAGGCAGAGAAAAGGGTACTCTGAGCTCTTGGACTGGTCAAATGTTCGAAGAAATATCTTTCTTCAGAAATCCTTGCAAAAATGTACCGAGGCTTGGTTGAGCCCCATTTTAGTTACTGTTGCTCCGTATGGGGTAATTGCAGTAAGCGTACAATTGACAACTTGCAAAAGGTACAAAATCGGGCAGCGAGAATAGTTATGAATAGTGGATATGATGCATCAGCGGCCCCACCTATCCAGAGTCTAGGGTGGCCAACGATTTCTAATCTTATTCACAAAGAAACAGCAACATTGATTTATAAATCTCTGAATGACCTTGCACCCGGATACATGCGAAACCTGTTCGCAAGATGTTCAGAAAGCAACGGTCGTGTACTACGCTCAACAGATACTGATCTAAAATTGCCTCTTTTAAAAACTAGCGCTGGTCAAAAGTCGTTCTCGTATCGAGGGGCCAGACTTTGGAACAGCTTGAGTAGGGAAGCTAAAGTGGCAACCTCCCTCAGTGCCTTCAATCGGCTATCAAAAAACGATGTCGATACACTGAACCAGAGCTAATGTTTTCCTTTGTCTCATTTTCTTTTCTGTTTTATTTAACGATTGTATTAGGGTTTCTTTGTTTGTAACATTATATCTATTAATTTGCTTTTAACACGTCAGTTTGGAAAACAGTATTTATATTATACTGAAACTTTTTACGTGTTTAAATATTATAAAATGGAATGAAAATGAAATGAAAATGTCTTGTAAAGGAGTGCTCCCATCTGCACATGGCCCACTTGGCCTATCATTATAAATTTTTCGACATCCCATTGGAAGGTCACACACATTCAAACTTTTGAACTAGCACCTGGTTTAAGGTGCTTTAAGGTGAAAGAGTCTCCTTTTGAGACACCTGGTTGAAATTAGTTGAAATTAGTGTTTATTTGTTTGTAAGTTTCCTTTGTCTTGGTACATTGTAATATATAATTATCGTAAGTGACTGTCATAGATGGAATTCGCTGACAAATTGTCCTTTCCTTCTATGGCAGTCACGGGTGATGTAAGTTTGTGTAGTCCCTTTTAATATTATGTTATATAAAAAGAAATTGTAAGTCCACATGGTAGTATGCAATAATGATATTAGGGGAGAGGCAGCAGGGGTTCAGGGGAAGAGTCCCTGAAAAATTTTTGGAACAATGCCCTATAAGTCAGAAGGAAATGCCCCGTTTGAATATAGATATGCATCGTGTTTAGGTAGAAAATGGCAGATAAAATCATTGATACATACGTTTTCAGAGCAATAAGATTATACTAAGCGCTAGGTGACGAAGAACACAGATCCTTCCCTGATTTTACATGTGTATGAGGCTTTTGGACCAGTCTATAGCACCATGTTTTGAAAAAACTTATGGTATTTACTTCCAATGGGCCCTGGGGACTCTGCTACTGGTACTTCTTGAAATTGAGGAACTTAAACAGGGGTAAAGGAGATCTATTTTCAATTTGAGTCGAATACCTCAATCTTCACATTATACATTAGCCATAAAGTAGGAATGCTGCAGCCCCAAGTATGGGTGTACCGGATATCCGGCAGACCGGATATTCAGGCGCCGGATCGCCGACTTTTCAAAATCGCCCATTTCTTGGAAATCACAGAAAACATATACAGTTGCATTATCTTCATATGAAGCGGAATACGTCGCACTTGCATTAGCTACGAAGGAGATCATCTATCTACGGTCCTTATTTTCTGCTATGGAGATTAATCTGTTCAAACCGACGATTTTGCTTTGTGACAATCAGAGAGCTATTGCTCTTATTATAGAAAGATCATAACAACATCAGCGAACAAAACACATTGATATAAAATTTCATTTTGTCAGAGAACAAACTGAATTCAATTTTAAATATATTAATACTGGTGATAAGATTGTACCAAAGCTCTCAGTAAATCACAACATTATAACATTCCTGATAAAATTAAGATTGAGGGAGGCATGTTGAGAGATCAATCTCAAGTTAAGTTACTAGAACCATGAACATGTGTGAACTGTTGTCATATCTTCATGCCTAATTAAGTTTTCTTTTAAAGCTATCGTTGTTTACGTACAAGTTAGTTCTGTTTATGTATAAGTTAGAGTTACAGAATCTTATGGCATTTTCATCGTCGTTTTCAACAATTAGTGAGCATGTTCTTTATAAACTACTGCGATCGATTTATTTGCAATTGCAATATCGTAAATAGATGTAAAAGGGAACGATGCTTTTCTGGTAGCTGTATTGATTAAGGGAACGAAACCAATAAATAATTCTCTGAGAATCAAAGTCAATTTATGTTTCGGCGTGATCAGTAGCAACAAAGGGCCCCAAAAATATCGATTGACTTATCAACAGGGATGTTTGTGAAAAAAGCAGTACTATCATGCGACGCAAATATATCACTGGTACTTTAAGTATCAGTTTAATATAGGTCTTCAATAACGGACTACATGCTCAGTCTTAATGAAAAAGTCAGTATATACGAATAATAAGGAGCTGAGGCTTCAAATGTTAACAATGTATAGGAAATTTCTATGTTTACCTTTTAGTGAAAAATTTCTGATGCAATTCTGATGTATTTCCTTAGATTGAAAAATCTCATCGGGACGTGCCTATAAACTCCCTTCATAATCCAGAAAAGTAAAGTTTATTATGAGTCCATTGTTTTTAATGGCAGTATGTATAGCTAAAAGCTCATAAGGAATGGCCCTGTTGTAAAAAAAATTAATACTTGTTGAAAGAAGGTCTGTTATTTCCGTATGAATGGAAGAATCCAGAACAGTCATCTTGATAGCTGAAGATTTCTTTGTTCTTAATGGCCCAAAAAGTTTGTTTGAAACTATATGAGCCACACTTTGAGACTTTTTTCAGGCAAGACTTTGATTCAATAAGCATTGATTAGTTTCTGAAGAAGTGTTCTATTTTATATGAACGATATGACTTGATGTCACCAAACACAGTAAAGTGGAGTTGGATGTAAGCATTTAAAATCAATGGGTAATGATGTTACTGTCAATTTATATCACAAAAAAGAAGTCACAGGTACAACTTGAGAGAAAAGAAGCAAATAGGCTGTATGTACTATTGGCTATCCCATTTCAATGAAATTTTTGTAAGGCATGCTGTAAGCATAAACAGATAATTGCCCGTTCTATTGCACGTAACGGCAATATATTTTTTGAGAGGCTACTGCAAATAAAAGAGCTACTGAATGAAACCAACTTCCAACCGCACCGAACACAATACTGGGTGTGTTAAGTATGATATTGTTGCACCGACAATCAATTGTGTTATAAGGGATACTGCAGTTACGTGATAGTCACACACCAAGAGGAGGGGGTAAAAGAGAGATTTGCTAGAAATCTGCAGTCTTCCAACTATTTTCAAAACGCTTGCGGTATCTATGACAAAGTGACGTCAAAAGCAGTGTATGGATATATTAGCTAACAATAATGTCTGTTTTCATTGAAAAATGATACAAGAATAGAATGAAAGTCCTAGTAACAAAAATGAACGTCATAGCACATACTTGTCAGGCCATGGCACTAGAGGTCCTGGTTGTAAGCTCGTGATTTGCATACATTCCTAAGTTGATTGAAATATGGGAAACCATACAAAAGCTTGAAAAGAATCAAATTAATGAAGAGGTAAAATTCAATTACCAATCTTTCTTTATAGGATGGTGAATAGAATGTCCAGCCAACAGAGGTGATTGTAGAAATTCGATCTCTCGCATCATCAGCTGATTTATCATGTAATTCACAGATATTTTCCTTTCTCTTGAAGTTGATGGATTTGCATCTTGAATCATGGCTGCATTCGTATTCACACCTTGATTGTTGTGTTTCAAATAGGGTTGTGAAAGCATGACTATTAGGCTTTTCGTCTTTGTGTACTACGCTGAAATTTGCATACGTCTCACAGTCGACGCGCAAGATTTCAGCATATGCACTGCTACTTACTAAGAAAGGTAGCTGAAGCATGAAAATCAGGTTATGCATTCTTAAAAGCTGAAAATCTAACCTAGCCATCAGCTGGGTATCCGAACTGACTCTAGGTATAAATTCATGCATTATTTAAATCTTTGTATAATTCCTTGTACGTTTGGCAGTAGGGAGGCAATTTAAGTATTACTGGTGGCAATACAGAGATAAACTTATTGGAATTTTTATTCATCCTATGTGAAATGTATATGTATGTACACAGACACGCAAACACACACACACACACACACACACACACACACACACACACACACACACACATATATATATATATATATATATATATATATATATATATATATATATATATATATATATATATATATATATATATATATATATATATATATATAAATATATATATAAATATATACATTTATAAAATTTGCATATGCTTTCAATCAACAGTTGCTAAGTGCTCAGCATGGCACAATCTATGGCAAAATAGAGAAAATTTTGCTACTTGTACTTGCTGCGTTAACCATAATTAAAAACAGTATAAGTGCAGGAAGTATCAATATTTTATTGAAAACAATGTTATCAACATGTCTAGACTACACAAAAATTGAACATATCTACTGTACAAGCACCAAGCAGAAACACACAGCAAAAATCAACTCTCTGAGTGATCAGTGATAATATCAATGAAGATTGTTCACTAACGAAGATAAGAGTGCTGCATTAGTAAATAAATCAATATATATATATATATATATATATATAAATATATATATATATATATATATATATATATATATATATATATATATATATATATATATATATATATATATATATATATATATATATATATATATATATATATATATATATATATATATATATATATATATTGATATAAGTTCCTCAGTGACGTAACTGCTCCCATTTGCTGGTCGTGCTGAAGGATCTATCCATCCCAATTGAAAAAATGAATGCTAGTGTCATAATATTAATTAAGATGTATAGTACTGGTATTTGCGAGGTATATGATGCAAAGTATCTAAAGATAGGAGCCTGTTTTTAGCCATGGCACAAGTTATGTTGAAAAATATGCACTAAGTTGGATACTTTCAACATTTTCTAGCAAAACGTCCAAGGCTTTTTGTCCAAAAAGTTTGTGAGTATACAATGCAATAACACTGCTGTGTAATCAAACTCAAAAGTCCATCTTAGCTCATTCACGTTACTTGAGGTGAAGAAAACAATTTGGTAAATATATTCATGCAGAAATAATTTTCTCTTATTGTAAGACCATTTCATGCATCAGTATAATATCATTTCTTTGTATAACTCGATATATGTACTAAGAAATGGAAAAATGTTAGTAAAATATATCAATTCAATCAACTAAGCAAGTGTGAATAGACGCATATATGAGAAAAGTGAACTTAAAGATAAGCACTGTATAAAGTAGCTTTGCACCATGAGATCCCCTACTTTCTTTTGTTTCCATTCATCTATAAGTTTTTCCTGTATTCTCAGGTTCTATACTGTATCTTTTGAGGTTTCAAGTCTTCTATATTTGTGTGATTATAGTCCTGTATTGTCAAGTTCTTGGCTTACTAAGTGACTCTACTAACAGTTAATTTTCGAATGAACTACACAATATAATTCTGTACATACATTCGTGGGTATCATGTTTACAAAGCAAGTTGGACGCCTGAAATTGGGGAACGAGTGATCTGTTTTAAAGACAATCGCAGAGAAGCTCTGGAGTACAACACGCATGCCGTTGGAGTTTACAAAAAAGTTGAAGAACCACAGGAAAAACTAAAGCTTGTTGGACACGTCCCCATCGAATACTCATCCTTAATGGACTACTTTCTCAAAGCTGACAGTTCAAACAAACTCATTGCAACTGTAGAAGGAAAAAGAAAGCGTGCAGTCGGTTGGTCGTTCCTGAGGAAAGTTCATATGCTGTACGAGACAAATTCGTCAAGCTAACCCTATATTGTGAGCTGATAGAGAAAAAACTAAATATAGTAATTTTGAAATAAATGAGATGTCTTTTGATAAGAAAAAATGGCTAAGTATTGATCTAGAATAAAATATAACGTGTTAGTCATTTCTAATCCCCTATAACAAGGAATGTCTCGGTTAAGCGCCGCATTTCAGGATCTAAGATGCGGCGCTTAATTGAGGGCAGCGCTTATTCAAAAGAAGTCCCAAAAATACGGCGCCTTGTCGAGGGCGGCGCTTAATCGAGGATTTACGGTACATCTCACTTGCAATCAAAGTGGTTTTGTCTTCTTTGATATAATGCCACTGTGCAAGAAGAATCTGATCCTGGATATCATCCGCTCATGCCAATTGGCAACCTAGTTCAAATGCTCACATATTAGTGATACCCCAGAACGACCCTGGAAATCATGAATTGGGTAAATAGGGCAGAGTCATTAGGGCTAAGCAATGTTACCCCTCGCCTCTTATAAATCCCAGGACCTAGGAGCAATTGAAGAAGGCATTAATTAATAAAGTTTTGATAATGGTGGCGGTGGGGACAAATGTGCAAAGAGGAAGATATTGAATATATATCTGGATAGACATAATCGAAAATGTAAATGAATGCACTTTAACTTGTATTTCATTTTGTAAAATTGCATTTGCATCGTTTGTTGCCGTCCGGTCAATTAAAAGCCCTGAATCATCTTTCGTCTACGTTCACTATGGCTAAAAAGTTCGTTTTGCAAAGACAAATTGCGTCAAATATTGGGAATTTTGAATGGTCTATTATATAGCATGATATATAAGCTACTGGGCAAATATGACTTCTAGGAGATATATAGATTATCTTTGCTTAAATTTAATCATTTGCAGCCAATTTTTCACAAGTTTGAGCAAATGTCACAGCACATGAAATAAAAGCTTTCTTTCCAAATAGAAAATTACCGTCCCCGTACCGTCCATTGAGCAGCTATGTTTTGAATCAGTGCCTCAAAAGTATAGAGACGAGTCTATTTTGAACTATATCCCAAATGAATGCACGTTGACATATGTCCTCCTGGTCTATAAGGTAAATATAGTTTTGATCGCAGACAATTGCGTATCAGCGAAAATCTCATGTCAGTTGATACCCCCAAGATGTCCAATGTAGAGACGGCCCTTGCAATGCATATTATTCTCTGTTGCTAATGAGTTCAACCTCGGCACTGACTTAGAAAATGCACTTATATAGTTTACTGAAACCAGACATACATACAATATTAAAGGGAACAAGTACACAAATATTTGAAATGTGAAGAAGACAAAGTGACTTATTTATGGAAATCTTCTTATTCAAAAGGATAGACCAAACCTTGATTTACAGGAATCTTCCATTCCCTTAGTTCTTTCCTAATTGTTGGTTTTCCCTCAACTTTCTAGTGTTTCTTTCCTTGTATTAGTCTTTCTCACCAGTGGTTCTCCAAGTTTTAATTTTTCTGTATTACTCCATTCATGTTTTCGGCGGTAGTTAATCAGCTATGTGACTTTACTCAAGTTTACTAGCATTTGCGATATTTTAATCTATTTTTTTTCTTTACCCGTATATAATTTACAACCAACAAAATACAGGACTACACCACGGGGAGCATGGAAATACATAGCAACCCTGTGGTGATTACGAATAACTAGTAAACTAAAACTACAAACATATAAGTAAGCCTATCAGCATAGCATTGTAGTTGCACGCATTGGGCAATGGTTAGAAGGAAGTTAAACGTAAAAAGGTGTTACGTGCAGACATGTCGAATTAAAGTTATGAATCACCATTGCGGGTTCTACCATGCTTTGCAGACAGGCAGATAGGAAACTAGAAAATAAATTAAAATTTACATACAAAATAAATAAAAAAATGTATCGACAGCTAATTAAATTAATTAATAAGAGAGGGGGGCATTCACAGTATTTTACCTCTATTCAAAACGTTGGGAGACTTGAATATATTCTAAGGTTGCACTAAGAATCTTTGCGTTCATTTCAAATGAAAGACTTTCATGACCATAAAGGAGAATATTTACTAACTCGTCATTTGAAAGATTTCCCATACCATGTGGCAACAATATTGCATTTACACCATTGAGAAGATCACGTCTTATATCATCATACATATGGCAGAGCAAGAAATAGTGCTCCCTATCCTCGACACCATCATTTATTGGGCATAGCGGGCTCATAGTGTCACTAAAATTGTGCATGAACTTATGAAAATTTAGCCTGCTAAGGCGAACACGTAATTGAGTTAAGATAGACAATCCCCTAGGGTTTTGGATACCAAAAACTGACTTAGCAGGTGGACGGATTATGGAAAATAATCTTCTCTTAAAGATAGCTATAGAGTTGGATTGTCTTATATCTTGATCGAGCCTATCCCATTCAAGCAGGCAGTTTGGGTAGAAGCTGGATTTAAAACCTTTCGTTCTGGCAAAAACTTGCCCTATTACAGCACGCCTTCGGAGCTCATACGTGGCTTCCTGTGGATTAGGAATTGGGTACCTTGTGTAATCAGAAGTCAGATTATTGACTATTTTGTAAAAGAGAATTAGACGCCCACTCCAACGTCGAAAGTTTAACGATTCCCATCCGAGCTCATCATACAATTTATCACGAGAAGTTCCTTTCCAAGCCCCTGTCACTGCTAGGGAAGCAGAATACTGCACGGATTCAAGTTTTTCCATTTGATGTGTTAAAACAACGCTATGGCTATAGTCACAGATATTGCCTGGGATGTGATATATGACATCACCGTAATCTAAATGCGGTCGAATGTAAAGTTTATATATCTCATTTAAAGTGTGCCGTGGTAGATATTTTGAAAGGAGTTTATGCAATGCTATTCCTTGTCTGCATTTAGAAATAACAATATTGATATGACTAGTAAAGGATAATTTTGAATCTAATATGATTCCAAGGTGTTTGTGCCCTGAGACTTTCCTTACAGGGACACTGTTAAAGCATATGGGTGGGTAGTTGGAAGGTGATATCTTTCTAGAGAAAGTTACCTCCACTGCCTGCTTGTTTGGGTCAGGATTGAAGGACATTCTCCATTTGAGTGCCCAAAGACTAATCAACTGCAGGTCATGATTCATGTTGTCAGTAGCGGTGGTGGGATCGTGAACGATCGTAAAAATAGACGTATCATCAGCGAATAGTTTAACATTACATTTTAGCCCATCTGTTAGATCATTAATGTAAATTAGGAAGAGTAGGGGTCCCAAAATTTAGCCCTGTGGAACCCCTGCTGTTATACTGCCCCACTTGGATACTTTACCATTCAAAACACTTCGCTGTTTTCTATTTGCAAGGAAACGTTCTATCAATAAAAGTAATCGGCCAGAGATTCCATTACGGCGTAATTTATACAATAAACCCTCATCCCAAACTCGGTCAAAAGCTTTCGATATATCAAGATATACCGAGCGAACATCCAAGGGAGGGTTACAGTCGAAAGCTTGAGATATTGAATTAACAATGGATAAGAGCTGATTAACTGTTGAATCACCAGGACGGAAATCTGATTGACTTGGATTTAGTAAACTGCTGATAATACTACCAAAATGCTGGTAAAGCATATCAAATATCAGCTTCTCTAGGATCTTGCCAAATATCGGAAGAAGGGAAATTGGTCGATAATTTTCTTTTAAGTTCTTTTCATTCTTTTTGTGGAATGGAACTACATTTGCTTTTTTCCACTTTTCAGGAAAAACTCCTTGCCTAAGACAGTTCTCAAAAATTAATTTAAGAGGAAATACCAGAGTTTTATCACATAATTTGATCATTCGAACTGATATATCGTCCCAGCCATGAGCCATATCTGGATTTAGTGATTGGATTATGCTCAAGATCTTCTCACTGGAGATGACGAGATCAGTTAATGGAGGAGCTACAGGGAGAGTATGATTTGGGATTAGACTGCCAATATCAATAGTACTACATTGCTTTACAAGATGATCATTGAAAATCTCGGCTTTAGCTGTAAAATCTAATACGACCTTGTCGTTTTCTAAAAGAGGTGGAATATTTGGTACCCTGACTTTATTCAGAACACTTTTTAGTAGCGACCAATAGGTTTTGATCCCAGTTGCAGGATGTCCAAGCGTTTTACCAACTTTCTCCAAGTACCAACCTATTTTAATCTTTCCTTTTGTGTCCAGTCTATGTAAACCCTTACTTTTCCTATTCTCTTCCATTACTGATGATGGCTCATGTTTGAGTTGAAACGTCTTTGTTGGATACATCACTAGTTTAAGTCTAACTATAGTGGATACGTTACTGGTTTAAGCCTAACATCGATTATCTACTCAGTGTAATACTATATGTCGTTACATTGAAACATCTTTTAGAAGAAAAAATGTCTCTGTTAAGCCTGGTTTTCACGAGGCATAACCATATGCACAGGCATAAGCACAAGCACAGTCATATCCTGGTGAAAATAGTACAAACACGCTTAAGAATGTACGCATGCGTGTTGAACTGTAAGAGGGCTTGGGAGACTGGTAACTAAATGAGTCCAAAATGGACAACGAGGAATAGTATCTGCATGTCTGGCAGGTAATACTTATTTACCTCTGTAAATCTAGGAGAGACTGACGAAGAAAACGGAGAGTGAAAAAGTTTTGGGTAAGGGAGATATACAAGAATAGGAAGGAGCAAGGAGAATTCAATAACCTTGTCAAGGAATTGGGTATTAACGACAGAGAGATGCATTTCCCGTAGGGTGCACCTACAAAAGATTTATTATAATTCATATGTTACTAATTATAGATGTCAAGGAGAGTTTTTTGGATGAATAAGTTATAGGATATACATCTTATTGCATACAGCTTCTGTCTTCATCAGAATAATAGCGCTTGGTGAGCTATCATAGTTCTCATCTGTAATATAGTTATTTGATCGATTACCAGTCATGCAAACCCACGTCAATACTGTAGTTTCTAAAAACTTATCTATAACATGTAGGAAGTAAAGACATACTTAAAGCAATCTTATTTGCTAACTTTGCTAAATCTTTCCAATTTCAGATATATGAGGATGTCTCCTGAAAGCTTCGATTTCTTGCTGTCACTAGTAGGTCCAGCGGTAAGACGACAATCAACAGTTATTAGGCAGACTTTGAGACTGCAAAAAGACTTACCTAGACAATAGGATATTTAGCTTCTGGTAACTCGCAACATAGCATTTCATATGCACCCAGAATTGGAAGAACAACTGTGTGCAAAATCATAAAAGAAACTTGCTCAGCTATATGGGGAAGCCCTTATTGAAACTTATTTAAAGCCAACAAATACACCAGAACAGTGGAAAAAGATATCAGAAGATTTTAGGAATATGCCCCATTGCTGTGGGGCTATTGATGGGAAGCACATAGCTATCAAATGTCCAGGGAATACAAGGTCTCTCCATTACAATTATAAAGGATTCTACTCGATTGTATCGATGGCTGTTTGTGATGTTCATTATCTATTTTCCTTTGTAAATGTTAGTGACTATGGGAGCAGCAGTGATAGTGATATACTTCAACTTTCTCCATTATGAAGAGCTCTCGAAAATGAAACATTAGGGATACGAAGGCCAGAACCATTGCAAGGTTGTAACATTCAGCCATTACCATATTGTTTAGTAGGAGATGGAATTTTTGGTTTGAAAACGCGGCTACAACGTCCATTCCCTGGGCGTAGCATTTCAGAAAGTCAAAGAATTTTTAAATACAGCTAACCAATAGCTCGGGCGAGTGGCCAAGTGGTTAGAGCGCTTGACTGCTGTACGAAACATCGATGGTTCCAGCCGAACCCTCGGATAATAGTTGGGATGTTCGCTCACTGTCCACCCAGCAGTAAATGGGTGCCTGGTGCTAACACTGGGAAGTTAAAAGCGGCAAGGAAAGGAACTGGCCACCCTACCCCACTATGCCAGCGGCTCAGGATAAGTGTCCGTCTAACGGGCACTCCCCCCAACGTACGAAATCGTACATGAGACTCACCTTTACTGTTACCTTTTAACCAATAGCTAAAAGGATCACAGAAAATGCTTTTGGCATACTAAGAGCTAGATAGGGAATATTTTCTCATGCAATTAATGCTTCAGTTGATGCTGCTGTAGAAATGATAAAATGATAAAGGGAGCTTTTTGCTTGCATTATTTCCTCAAGCAAACAGATAGTGCAGTGTATTGCCCCAATGGCTTCTGTGACAGCAAAGATGCAAGTGGAGAGATAAAATATGGTCAGTGGAAGAAAGACGTGCAAAGAGAAAGCTATGTATCTATGCATGCCATTTCCATTTTTAAGAGGTAGAAGAAAGAAATGGTTCTGCTATTGAAGTACGAAATGCCTTGATGGAGTACTTCTTTTCTGACAAAGGGGAAGTACCTTGGCAATGGGATTATATGTGCGAAGTAGGGGAAAATCATGCTGCTCCTGAGGCTTAAATTTTTGCTCTAAAGTTCATCCTCAAGCTGCGACTTCCTAAAACTAAATCAATCTCTAAGTCCGTCTTAACACGAAAAAAATATCCCTTAGACGGCTGAGAACTTTTTAAATGTAGCTCATAAAGTGAAATTATTGGCATTCACTTTAAATTAGTAAACTTAGCTACGGCTTTTGCATAAAGTTAGGTAGGTATGACATACCCACGCCCCACTTCGGCACGTCCTCCTTGCAATGGCAAGCTTACTACTATTGGAAGCATAGTATGTTAACACTGAAGGTGTGCTAGATAGGAATTATCATGCAACCATATGGATGATTAATTCTCGCATGCTTAGAGCATATTGCAATCAGTTCTAAAGGAATGAAATGAAAGATCTATAAATGGCTACATTTTCCTACTTTATCTACCATGTGGGTCGTCGTGACTATTATCTTCAGTTCTAAAGGCCTGGAAAGAAATTTCTCTAAACATAAGAAGCTTCCAAGTCTGTGCTACCTGAAGAAAAATTAGAAATGCATTTATTTAGCAGAATTCTGATCAAAACATATCCTGGAAAATCGGCATCAAGCGCAGAACAAAGAATTTTTGAGGGTAGGGTCTAATCAACACAAAATGCCCATGTTATGCTTTCTGAAGAGAATATACAATGAATTAATATTTTCCAGATCCAGAAACAAAAGAAATTGTACAGAAACTTAAAGGATCTCGGCACTTAAAATGTAATATATATCATTAGCAGGTTTATTTAACAGATTACAATAAGCATTTGCGAAATTATCCATGGAAAAAAGTATATTACCATTTTGAGGAAAACGTTAGGGGGCTAAATCCTATGACCCACTAGGTAGTTGTGGTCCAGAGCATTTACTTTATATCAAGTTGTGTTTCCTAATTCAAGTCGTAAATGAACCTCATGTAGATATATTATTACTAAATTACTTTAGATAGTTGAAGGTTTTTATTGGTGAAAAAATATGGTGAAATATAAATTAAATGAAATGAAAATTTGAAAATCGCTATTTGTCCAAATTAATTTTTTGCAGAAAGAGACCAATTGCAAAATAGTATTCAGTGTTTCTATTCTGTTAAACTGGTTAAGTAAAGAATGTTGTCTAGTTATAATGCCTTCCAAAAATAGTGGGAATGCCCACACAACTGTCGTTTTTATGACAATCAAACAAAAATTAAACCCGTACTCTTTTAAAAAATTGTCTTTCGCTAGCAAAAATCCATAGTATTGTAAACAGGCATCTCGTCTACCCTAACGGCTATTCATATTTGCTTTAGACAACATTGCTTTAAAGAGGGTGAGGACACTATAGCTCGTCTAAAGCGTTAGTCATAGCACCTGTTCCAGACGCTTGGAAGACATTGTTTGAGTATAATACTTGAATATATAAGATAAACCCGTACACCATTGACCAAATATTTGGTAGTCAAGGAGATTGATTTACAATTCGCTAAATCTTAAGTAGGTAGCACTACATATCGGTGGTGAAAATATAGTTGGAGGTAGTGCTCATTACATCATAACTAATGAGGTCCAATAAGTAAGTAATAAATTGAAGGAATTATAATTGACTGAAATCAGGTACGACAGTATAAAAATATGATACTTCTAACTATACCACAAAATATGATGATAATTGAGAAACTATGGCTCAATGTGTCTTTCGTTGAAGCGTTCTTCTATCGTCTCGTTGTAATCGATCTCTCGTTAAGTCCGTATGTTTCCCTTGTCTCTTCCGCCTCAAGTCTCTCTCTCACCTGCTTCTGGTCACGTTAACTCGTCCTTTGTTTGTTATTCTCACTTACGCTTCTACCGCGCACTGTCACCATTTTCATCAATGAGTACTGACAGGAAATAGAAACGATCATCTGTGTAGTTAAATTGAATACTGATTATAATAATAATAATAATAATAAAAGGCATTTATATTGCGCCATTTATCCACGCGACTCAAAGGCGCATTACACAGTGTCCATAAAAGTAACAAAGTGATATGATACACAGTTACAAAGAATGCTAAAAAATTGTTTGTAATATAAATAAAATCTAATTAAAAATATTCCTGAAATAAATACGTTTTCAGTCTACTCTTAAACGTGGTCAAAGAATCCAGAGCTCGTATGGCAGTCTGTTCCAAAGCAGAGGGGAAGCACCTGCAAATGCACGATCTCCAGCGGTCACTACCTTTGCCCTTGGGGCTTCAAGAAGCAAGTCATCATTATCAGATCTTGTCCGTCGCGTTGCTGTTCGTAATGTGACTAACTCAGTAAGATATACTGGTGCAAGGTTATTGATGCATCTGTAAGTCAACGTTAAGATTTTATATTTTATCCTGCATGATATTGGCAACCAGTGAAGCTGTTTTAACACCGGGGTCATGTGACTGTCTCTCTTCGCACCGGTCAAAATCCTGGCAGCAGTATTTTGAATTTTTTGCAGCTTTTTTAACTCACACATTGGTAAACCATACAAATGAGAATTGTTGCAATCTAGCCGAGATGTGACAAAGGCATGGATGGCTTTTTCAGCAGCTTCTTGAGTAAAATACTTCCGAGCTAGGCAGATATTATGCAAGTAATACCTAGCTGTGCTGCACTAGGAATTTATATGCGACTTAAGTGACAAATTAGCATCAAAGACTACTCCAAGATTTCGTCCTTTTTCACTTGGTTTAATCGTACTATCTCCAATATTGACAAACAGGTTTGACAGCTTTGCACATTGTTTTCGCGTTCCGATCACCAATAGTTCAGTCTTATCTCCGTTTAGCTTTAGCCTGTTCGTCAGCATCCAGGTATATGTTGTCTTGGCTACTGAAAGTACGCACTATTATTTTTCATAGTACTTTTCACAGCCATAAGTTGGAAAGTTTTCACTTTCATTTCTGTGTTAGATGTCTAAAGAAGTATCCATTGGCATTGTTAGCTGATGGTGGTATTAATATTTTGCAAGAAATACTATGGTTGATATGGTTGAATAGGAAATTAGGTTGCTTGCCGCCGCCGCCGCTGCTGCTCCTTTTACTGCTACTGCTGCTCCTAGTACTGCTGCTGCTGCTCCTGGTAGTGCTGCTGCTGCTCCTGGTATTGTTGGTGCTGTTGCTCCTGGTACTGCTGCTTCTAGCACTGCTGCTGCTCCTGGTATTATTTTGGTAATATCAGCATCTCCATCATTCTTACTTCATGCTGCTTTGCCAGTGCAGTTTCTTCTATGGCAAACTCCAAGTACTCTGTCATTGGCTCATTTTCAATACGTTTTTGAGGATGATAATATTTCAGATATATCAGTTGATATCTGACTGCATTTACGTGGTTGTTTCACAGGCACAAATAGTTCACCAGACGCCACTGAGCCATCTGAAGAGCTTCTATTTTCTACAGGAGAGCATGAAGTAGAAGAACTTAAAAGAGCCATAGCTGATGGCTCAATTGAATATTCAAGTTAGCACGAATCTCGTGTTTTGAAAAACCCAACTAATTGTTGAAACTATTTGGCATAACTTTTTTCTTCCTGAAATCGTTTGATACCTTATGTAGACCTTATGATAAGAGCAGCCCTTTTGCATTCACCTAGTAGCTTCTTGAACTTAATGCAAAGCTGCATTATGAAATATAGAACTTTTTCACCTCTTACATCAGCCTTGATATTCAGCTCATCAAGGACCCTTTCATAGATAACACTATTCTTTTGATTGTTTAATGTTTATGAAGATCAACTTTTCATTTTAATGATCATTGCTGAAAATGATATCAACAAGATCTTCAATCAGTTGGTCACCCCACTGTGTCTTTCTTCTCATCTTCCCTATGACTTCCCCCTCCTTCTGTTTAGAAATGAAGGTAGGGCATATCTTTCATCTTCACTATAAACATCATCTTTGTTTATAGCTCTAATACTATTTTCATCATTATCTGTGAAATATGACTGCCTTTCCAAATAGCTAATTAGAATGAGATACAAAGAATACTTACCTAGTGTATATGGAAGACAAAAGAATACAAAACACATAAATGAGCAGAACTTAGCCATGAAAAAAACTTCAAGAACATAGGTTATTTGCTTATTTGCCTCATCTTTATTAGGGAATTTCATCAAAAAGTTGTAGAATTATTTGAAAATAATGAGTTTCTTGTAGAAATAAAAAGCAAAGAATGCTGTCTGAGGTCACATCTCATCAAGAAAAAACAATCTCTGTTTTGGAAATAATACCAACTGCTGTCAGCTTAATTCTGATATTTTTTAATTCAATATTAAAGGAAACCCCGCTTGAAATGGGCAAGGGGGTATCCTGTGTTAATACATCTAGTTGTACTAGTATAAGAATACTTCATATTTATCTCTGCGATTAACAATGCAGTATTTACCTTGTCTCTTTCTGAAGCTTATTTCTTACTATTGCACCAGAAAGTTTTTCATATTCCTGCTCTCTTTCGATGGGTCTTGCTAATCCAATCGATTCTATCTCGGTTATGTCTGGCCAGAGGTCAATTTGTCGTGGCGCTCCAAGCAGCGGCCACCTTGCTTTCCAGATATCCAGCTGGCTTTTGTGCCATCATTCTCAGCTATCGCACATATATTACAGATTGTTGCTTGACATTCCATGCAATGGTTTTCTTTGTCGAACGTCAAATATAGCATCGCTTTGGTTCAGCAGACTCCACTTCCTCACGTCAAGTTTTGCGCATGTGCAACAATGATAATGCATTATGCATTTCGTTCGGTACATGAAAAGCACGACGTTTGACACAACGCCATGCAAGAGTCGTTCGGAACGGTAAGCACTATCGTACCAAAGTATATTGAATTTGGGCTGTTATAAGCCATAAGGTGTTGTACAAGAAAGCGATAGATTTTGTAGCAGCATGTGTATACTT
This sequence comes from Mastigias papua, assembly GCA_964019165.1. Taxonomy (NCBI): domain Eukaryota; kingdom Metazoa; phylum Cnidaria; class Scyphozoa; order Rhizostomeae; family Mastigiidae; genus Mastigias; species Mastigias papua. The sequence goes on from OZ025269.1 coordinate 6,492,218, forward strand.
ATGTAAAAAGCGACTGATTAATAAATCACGCGTAAACGATATTAAAATGAAGAATAGTCTCAGCGCATGCTTGGAGTAAATGGTGCTCAACATAACAATAATAAAGTAAGTGTTAAAGAATAAATGGTCTCTGATTGTGTCTCTCAATACGCCCCCTCAATCTTGAGTCCATTTGTAATGTTCTTGTGATTAATTTGCATAAAGGTTTGGTTAAAATATCTGCTAGATTTTCATCTGTTGGCACCTGTTTGAAGATGATGTCCTTCTGCTCTATGACGAAATAATAGCGCACATCAATGTGTTTGGCACGTTGGTGTTGCTTCGTTCCTTCACTTGTCAATGCTAAAGCACCTTGGTTGTCACAATACAGAATTGAAGAGGACAATTGTGGCAATGATAATAAGGAACACAGAGTCCGTAAATATATCATTTCTTCTGCAGCTTCTGCTAGGGCTATAAATTCTGCCTCACAAGATGACAATGATACTGTTGATTGTTTACGTGATCTCCAAGATATTGTTGCACTACCTAGTATAATGATATAGCCTGATGTAGATCTTCTGTCGTTAGGATCACTTGCCCAATCTGAATCTGTGTAGCCGATTAACTGCCCATTGGTTGGACTAAAAGAAAGTCAACTTGAAAGCTTTCATCCCTTTGAGATGGCGAAAAACTCCTTTTACTGCCTTGATGTGTGTTACGCTATGTCCCCTGTGTTTTTGTGGAGTGGTTATCATTGTCTGTTCATTGGCATTTAAGCGTAGTGTTGTATTTATCACATGTTTCCCAGGGGCATTATACAGTACATACATGATGTGGCGTCATGTTTATTGTTCTGTTTAGTATGGTTGACTGATTCTTATTGTTTGCAGAGTTGTTGATGTAAAAGTTTGAGAGAAGAAGGTTATGATTCTGAGCTTCGATAAATGTTGTGTGAAAAGATTTGAGTATTATTTTGCAAACAGTTTCTAGAGTCGTAGTTTCAAGCGTTGAAAAACGAGGTCTTAACAAATGCATGTTAACAAAGAACCATTTTGTTACAATGTGCTCCTCAGATGGTTTTTCTAAGTATTGCGAGAGTTTTGATACAATCCAACGGCGGACCCAGGACAAATCTTGACATTCGCACAATTTGCAAAATAAATGCCCCGCCCAAATAACCACACAAATAGGTCACATCTACAAATCACAACCGTAGAGGCCCTATTCCAGCCCCCATACTGCTACCTAGTACAATCCCATGTAAAGCAGAGAGAATCCATGGTATCTACATAATAAATGCACTGATTTTTCATTTCAGTCAGCAGCAAGGAATAGGAACTATTGAAACAATCTCTACCCAAAATCTTAGAGCACTATTTTCGTATTGACCACTTTCTTATGCCAGAAAAGTAATAACATCTAGAAACACAATTATTAATTAATTAAATTTTTCACTGAGTGTTGTTGACTTGCAATCTTGGCATATATCCTTGTTGTATCTAAACGGGAGCTTGTTCTACACTTCTTACAGAAATCGACGGTTATCCAAGTGCTTACCATGCATCCCTAACTGAAATCGATGGCAACAAATACCACAAATACAAATAGAATAGCCACAGTATTGGACTGCTATCGTCTTTGGTATAAGCGCTTGTAGAGCCATTCACATCCAATATGAAGACTGCTAATGGACCTTCATAGATTCATGCTACTTCCTCGATTTGCAATTGAATCCCGTCAGATGAATATTTTAGAGAATTGGGCGAACTGTACACATAAAATATCCTAGCATCCTAGCAGAAGAGGGTTTTCAAGACAGGAAGTATAGGTTTATCCCCCGCCCTCTTCCATATAAAATCCATCGCCTCTACCTTCGCCACATTCGCACAACCATTTTCTGCATACACTTTCCTATTGATTTTTGACGTACTAATAACACCATCCATTCCGAAGTTCGCACAGCTTTTGGGGGTAAACTTTTCACGTACTATTTCTCTGCGCACGCACAGATAAGTAGATGCTAATTTTATGTGAAGGTCGCACACAATAATTGGTTCTATGTAATTTATGATGTTGGGGATCACCCAAATAAAACGATATTTGAGAGGATCCCAAAAATGACGTACAATAATAAGTACTGCCAAAGATGAACAACAGATAATGTTACCACGGTTACGACATGGGGCTGTTGACAGATAGTGAGGTTTTGAAATGATTATTGTCAAATATGAATGAAAGGTAGTTTTTATACACAGAGATCTTTGACAGCTAGTGTGCAATTAGAAAATCTGACCGTTGCCAGTGCGGATGTTGCGAATCGCTGGATCCGCCTCTGATCTAATTGTTATCTAGTCTTGTTCCCGTAGTCAGATGAATTAAACTTCCAGTTACTTTTCGGTAAGGAAAGTTTGGTGAATGTTCGTTTTCATTTATTGGTTACAAAATCAGTTGATTCTCTGCTGGTGTACTTACGACTTTGCAATCTGACATCTTGAAACGTTCCAAAATAGATTTTACATAAAGTTTTTTTGGCTTATTTCAATTTTCTTGCCTGGTAATCTCTGAGAATCTATCCCAAGGAAACATTTCAGTTCTCCACGATCATCCATGTGAAATTTGTTAGAAAGTAAGTCTTTGACTTCACGAATCAGTTCCAATTTGCTGCTACATATCAGAATATCATCTACCCAAAATAAGATAAATATTTGCTTACCTTTGGTAGTGCTTTTGTATATGCATGGATCTGTTATGCTTGACGTAAAGCCTTGACTCTTTAGAGAGCTGGTCAATGTGGTGTGCCAATTTCTACCACTCTGCTTAAGACCGTATAAAGACTTTAGAAGATGACAGGTAAGTGGTATTCCTGATTCGTTTCTCTCTTCATATCCAGGTGGCTGTTGAATATATATCTCCTTGTCGATGGGTGCGTTAAGGTATGCCCCCTTAACGTCAATTTCCTGAATAAGAAGATTAGCATTTGCTGCCTTTTGAAGTAAGGCACGTATAGATGTAAAACGTGCTGTTGGAGAATAAGTCTCTTCGTAATCAATTCCCTGAATCTGAGTGAATCAACGAGCTACGTACCTGGATTTGTACTGAACTTCTCCTGGTTTTGAGCTTTGCTTGATAGTATAAACCTATCGTCCTTTAGTTTCTTGACGTGATTTCGGCAAAACTGTAAGGTCCCACGTTTGATTCTCTGTAAGTGTATGTATTTCATGATCCATGGCGGCTTTCAATTTTATGAAATCTGGAGAGCTCATGGCTTCTTCGTAGGACTGAGGAATTTCTGGGATTTCAGAATAAGCATAGTCGACATTCGCACTTGCTTTCATTATAATAGTCTTTGAAATGTGTTGGGACTCTGACTTCGCGTTGTGGCCTTTCTTTGTTTTTTAACTTGGGCTCCTCGTCAGTATATTCCCTGAACTGGTTATGTTCTCCATCAATTGGACTTGCTATGTCATTTATTTGTTGGTTCTCTAGGTTTTCGTGTACTCTCTCTGGTGGTTTGTATGGATAATGTGTATCCTCTACTTCTAGCTGCTGAAAGAGTACATTACGTGAAGTGATAATGCTGTTGTTCGTAGGATTAAGAACATAGTACCCTTTATTTATCGGGTTAATCCCAAGAAATGTGCCACCTTCTCCTCTAGCATCCAATTTTCCTTTTGTGCCTTCTTTGTAAAATATACACGAAATTCCGAATGGATGTAGATGCTTCATGTCAGGTTTGTGTCCGGTAAATAAGTCATATGCAGTGCTCTTTGTGCGGCGTTGATAACTCTGATTTCTTAAGTACTGTGCGTATCTGACTGCAAAAGGCCAAAATATTCTCGCTATGTTGGCATCTGAACGTAAACACCTTGCAATTTCCATCAAACTCCTCCAATTGCGTTCGGATTTTCCGTTTTGGTAAGTGGAATAGGGTGCAGTTGATGTTTGTTTGATGCCATTATCAATAAGAATTTTCTAAAATGATTTACTCATGCATTCAGCTCCATTGTCACTGTGTATCTCATTGATTTTTCCTATGGGTGCAACGTCAGCTATAAGGCTCTTTAAAGCTGTGCTTGCTTCGTCTTTAGATCTTAGGAAATATGCAAATACCATGCTTGAATATTCGTCAACAAAGTTGATGATATAGCTATAGCCTTCTCTTGACTTTGGACTTATAGGTTCACAAATATCTGAATGTATTCTTTTCAAAGGGTGTGTGGCATGTATAGGCTTTTCGTCATTTGATTTTGGCAATTTGCTCATTTTGTTTCTCTGACAGGTTAAACACGGCTCTTTCTTGCTTGTTTGTGTTATTGACATGCCTTGTGTAATAGACTGGAGTTTTAAAATATCCTCATAATTCATATGGCCAAGAATAGTGTGTCATTCTAGCAGTGTTTTCGTAGTAGCTGCTACAGCATTCTCACTTTGTAGAAAATATAGTTGTCCCTGTCTCTCAAAATTGAAATGCGTTTCCCCTGAAACTAGTTTTCCAGTTCCTTTTTTGAATACAACTTCTGCTCCGCAATCTGTGCCTGCTCGTACAGAAAAGAGACTTGTTCGAAATGTTGGGACTAAAAGTGCATTCTTTAATGTAACATTTCGTGATATCCCGTTGGAATCTAAAACTGTAAACTTTGCTGTACCCCTGGTTGTTGCTAGCTTGTTGCTGTGGCGCCCATCAGCAAGTTCTATAAAATGTTTCTCTGGGTCAAACTCCTTATCATGACAGATGAAATGATTTTTATCATTTATAATGTGGCATGTTGCTCCACAGTTGACGAGTAATTTATCGCTGTATGATGTTGTTGTATCTGCACATGTAAGAAATGAGAAACCTGCTGTGACAGCTCTGGATGTACTGGCTGGAGACTGCTTCCTTTTGAAACACACGCTTTCCACATGTCCGGGCTTTTCTCAGAATCGGCATTGTAATTTCGATTTTAAATGGCAATCCTTCGATTTATGTCCTGATTTTCCACATGATAAACATTGAATTGTTCCCACTTTCTGACAGTTTGGTGCCCCTCTTCTGGACTCTTGTGATTTGCTAATCATTGCTGTAGATTGCTCTGAAGAACGTATAGCCTCTGTATTTGCGTGAGTGTTTAGAGCTGCCTTAAATTCTGAGAGAGTCTCATACTTGTCTAGTTGCGTATGAACGACAATAAATAGTTTAAAGAACTCTGGTAGCCCCTTTAGTATCATGGCTATAATCAGGGTATCTGTAATAGTCTCACCTGCTAATCGAAGACCTGTTGCAGCTCGTTCTGCACGTATGAGGTAATCTGTAGTATCTTCGTCGGAGGCCATTTTCAGGGTTGTGAGCTCATCGTATAGGGAGAGAACCCTTGGTTTTTCGGTGATCGCGTAGTGTTCTTTAAGTATCCGGAAAGCTGCTCTGCCGTCGTTTGCTGTGTCGTGCATAATCAAATGAAGGGATCGCTTGTCTATAACTTTAACTAATTCAGCGTACACTCTTCTGTTATTCTCGGCGAAATGTTCCCCTTCTTCGTCATCTCCGACAATGCCTTCATATAAGCCTTTGTCGATTGTATAAAGGTAGTTTGCAAATCTAGTTTCCCATACTTGAAATGATTCAGCGTTTCTATCGATGTATATTCGCGATCTGGGCTCGTAACCTATTGAATTTGGGCTGTTATAAGCCATAAGGTGTTGTACAAGAAAGCGATAGATTTTGTAGCAGCATGTGTATACTTATGTAAAAAGCGACTGATAATAAATCACGCGTAAACGATGTTAAAATGAAGAATAGTCTCTGCGCATGCTTGGAGTAAATGGTGCTCAACATAACAATAATAAAGTAAGTGTTAAAGAATAATTGGTCTTTGATTGTGTCTCTGAATAAAGTATACTTACCGTACAAAACTCAAATTGCCGAACTTAACTCTTCTTATTGGGGCATGCTTTTCAATGACTAAATAAACAAGATTATACCAGTTGTTTACGAGAACGATAATCTCATCTATATTTGCTGGCATTTACTCACAACATATGCTAGAAACGTCAGCCAGAAATGCTTCTTCGTTAGAATTTTTCATTTTCATGATTTTGATTACCTTTTGGCCCTTCACTACTTCACCATTAAATCTACAAATACAGTATACCATAAAATAATTGCTTAATGAAGCTTCAGGCACCCCAGATTTTACAATGTTTCTGGCGCATACTGTAGCAACATGGTCAATAATGGATGATGAAGTTAAAGTGATCATGGTTCGTTCCTGGATAAGCCGCTTAATGCTGAACTACCCATAGGGGTCACGTATATGCTTAGAATCATTGTATATGGGCAACTCAGAAAATTAGTAAAGAGATCAGAATTAATATCTCCCAAGAGGATTATCTCTTTCGCTTCTCTATCCTAAAAAGAAAGGGCTTTTCCGGCTTATTAGAAGATCCAACAGTGCAGATGGGTGGCCGGTACCAGGCAAGAGCAAGAAGGAACTTGCTTTTTTGGTTGGTTCAACCTCAATGCTTATGAGTACTATGACATCAGCTGGGACATCAAAGCGACTTTTGTACTTGATAGAGCCCCTGATATAAATAGTAATACCTCTCCCATAGCATGCCATATTGATGAGGTATTTTCATACGGACTCATAGTCACCAGGTGTTGGCAAATTCTGCGGAGTATTTTAAAAGGTACTATCCCACAATTAAATTTTTTACAGAAAAATCAGATAGCAGAACTAGCTGCTTATATATCTTAGTGTTTAGAAACGAACGTGCCATGGAGACAGGCAAAGCAACTGATACACATTAGCATTTGTAAAGAACATCTTGCCTTCCATGACACGTTAAAAAGCTATTACTTATGGTCAAACATTTGGAATTGGAAGGACATGTTCAGATAAAGTGAAATTTAGAATCAAGTCAGAAGATTACGTAGGGAGGCCAGTTTAAAGGGATTCAGAAAGAAAAACTTTGTGATGGAACAGCACACATCTCATATATATTAATCTATTAGAAATTTACAGCTCACTACACGCCAGAGAAACAATGGAAGATCCATGGTCGGGTGTAAAACGTGTTTTTCAGCCTCAGAATAAACAAGCTAGGGCTTTATAGTCTACGAAGAATCCGTTGTGAGGCTAGCAGCCAAATTGTTGGAAGTGTCACATTCATCTTAGGAGAAGGCAGCATAGTACCTGTTCCTGGTAACTGAAGAAAAGCAGGGAGTTTGAGCAACTTGGTAGCTTCAGCCCAGATACTATTGAGAGTGCAAAGCTTAAAAGGTCGTAGCCAACAGGAAAAATCCCCTTCAGTAAAACGATCTGGGAGAAGACTCATGGCCATTATAAAAGTGCATACCGCTATCACCATTTTCTGACGTGTTCCGGTTCGAAACAGAAATTAGGCCAAGAGCAGATATGTCAAAGTAATGGACAACAGAATACAATATTTATGCAATATGGTTACTGGAAAATTTGCAGAAGCAGCTCTGTGTACGTAATTATGACTAACATAAAAATTATATTCAAGTTGCGCATATACTATAATTAATACTCAATACTATAATTAATAGATTAGAAATAGACAGTGCAGTACTCGCAAAATGGTTTTCAGAGAACTACATGAAACTTAATGAAGACAAATGTCATCTTATGATATTTGGTAACAAATGTAAAGGCTCAGTAGTCAACATTGGAAACTCTACAATTAAAGAAAGTGATTATGAAAAGCTTTTGGGAGTTACTTTTGATAAAAAATTAAGTTTCACAAAACATGTCGAAGACTTATGCAAAAAGGCAAACCAAAAATTGCATGCACTTGCCCGCCTCTCTAATTATACGGACCCTGTCAAATTAAAGTTGCTGATGGATGCATTTATCAAATCACAATTCAATTACTGTCCACTCGTATGGATGTTCCATGACAGGACAATCAACTCTAAGGTGAACAAAATTCGGGAAAGAGCATTGCGAATTGTGTGCAAAGATAGTGGAAATGATTTTGTAAATAACGTAAATAGTTCTGTAACCACACACCAACGCAATCTGCAGTTGCTTATGATAGAGATTTTCAAAACAAAGAACGATCTTAACCCAACTTTTATGAAAGACATTTTTGCAGAAAGAGACAACTATTATAGTTTGCGGAATATAAATCATTTGCAACTGCCGAAAGTAAGGACGACAATATATGGTACTGAGAATATTCAATACAGAGGCTGCTTTTTATGGTCCTCACTTCCAAGTTGTTTGAGAGACTGTAGCACAATTCAAGAATTCAAAAGGAAAATAAAACAGTGAAATGGCGATTCATGCACCTGCAGATTGTGTAGAGTTTTTATAAAAGATTTGGGGTTTTTGGATTAATTAATTTTGTCTTTTTTTAGTGTTTTTTGCATTGTAAATTATAAGTTATTTTCTTTTCGTTATAGTTGGCCTTAATTAGCTGTTATTTTAGCTATTTCAATTAGAAAGCCAACTTTAAATAAATCAATAATAATAATAATAATAATAATAATAGCAAGCACCGACAATATTTTATATTGCAACGACTACTCTACTCATACATATTCTACGTCAACTGCGTATGATCTACATCAACTTCGTGTGAATCAAAATAAATAAGTAAAGATCAAAGAGCCCAGCAAACGTGTCGAGGCTGACGGAAAGCCCTAACAGAAAGAATGTTTTGATTTCCATAAAATGTGACTATCAGGATTAAGCCTGTGCTTAACATACTTTAGCTTTTAGATTAAGAATGACAGCCAGTGTTTTTTATTTAAATCAATCTTTGTCTAAGAAGCAGCAAATAAACTTTAGCATAGATCGTCTTATCAATCTTTCAGTGACTAGCAACCAGGAAGACTGAGATGTGACAAAATTACACGTAAATACTTAGTGTTATGATAGAGATTGGTTATTCGTTACAAAAGGTTTAATGATTAAGCAAATCAGCTACTACACTCATTCACCAAGAATAAGCTTTCATCAACAGCTAGCTCCAGCATTCTACAGGGCCGATTGTATAGTTCATTGCTTCATGCGCAGACCCAGTGTCTCCAATACGAACTTCTGTCAATGGCAATAGATGCTTTTGGCTGATATACCCACTATCATATCTGGGCACATGATCGTTTGCGTCACAATTGCAATATGTCCCAGTCTATTGCACAAGAGTTTATCATACCGCATGCACACCCTCAAAAGTTAAGAAATCAAGAATGGTATTGGGAACAGAGGGGCTTCAGTGGATATTCTATTTATAAATCTTATTTATAATAATATTCTTTATAATAATATTATTATGTTCTATTTATCATATACATATAGATATATGTTCACGAAACAGGCTTGTCAAGAGTATACAGTAGTGTTAACTTATATATATTCTGCTCTACTTCACGGTATCGAGCACTATATTGGAAGAACTCATTACTTCTCATTTATCGTTATATATATATATATTTATAAATTCTTGATTTGAGGTTAGAATATCCTTTTTAGAGTGCTCGACATTAAGGAGCAATATATCAATAATTGTATCAAGACTTTGAAAAAATAGAAACTCATTGTTTGTTGCTACAACTGTTTTTCGTATGATAATAACATGATCACACTCATCAGGTCAGGCAAGATACAATGAATAACCGTTATCATCATACTGACGAGTTTAAGTTGAATAAGCTTGCTAAGTAACAGTTGCTTCGAAATTTCTTAGTGTGTATCTATTTCTGTGCTGGCATGGGGTTGCTAGTTCATTGCGTTTATTAAGGCTACATAGGTGTTTTTTACAAATAATTAGAAATTTCTCGGTAAGGCACAGATTACATTTTTTGCTAATATTGTCATAAGGTTTGCATTTTGTCATGACCCTCCAACTTATGTTAAATGCTTTGTTTTTATCTTTCAAGTACCATACATGTTTGGACAGTTCTGTATCATTTCTTCGTTTGTGGTGTTGAAAGGAGGTCAAGTGATTTCTATATCTGTCTTTAAAGTTGGTTGCCAGTCCTATATACGTTTCATTTGATGTGTTTGTAATTACTGTTGCTTGGTAGATTATGTTTGATTGTAAGCACTTCCCGTTAAGAGGACAATCGGGCGTTTTTCTGCAGTTACATCCTTTTGTAGAGTGATGTGCATTTGTGTCTTTAATGTTGGAGAGGATCTTTTTATTATGGGAGGCAATGGCAGTCTTAACGTTGGGCATGCAGGAGTAGCTTAGTTTCAGTGTGTGTCTATTGAAGATCTTGTATAGTGGGTGGTCTTGGTGAAAGCATTTGTCGATTGCTGTTAGGAACTTTGTCCCTAGGTTGGTTTTTACTTGAGAATCCCAGGGAGGGTTGTACCAGAGAATGTTGAGTTTTCTTGGTTTGATCCTTGTCTTGTTAATATTTTGGTTATAAACTAATGTATGATTGTATCGGCTTTCATTGAGTGCTTTTTGGTATGGTGCAATAGTTTCATTAAAGACGTCCTGGTTAGATGAAATGCTTGATAGTCTCTTGTTAGTTTTTACTGGTATGTTTTTAAGTAACGATGGTGGATGGTTGCTCTGACTGTGTACATAAAGAAGTGAGTTGTTAGGTATTAAGTATGGTTGAAGGTTACGTCTAAAAAGCTAACGAAGTTTTTGTTGGCGTCGATTGTGATCTTTAGACTGCTTGACTTGAAGATCTTGGTTTTTTTTTGCTTGATTTTTTCTATGTCTTTAGGCTTTGCATTACAAGCTATTAGGCCGTCATCTCTGTATAATCCAGTTTGATCATGTAGCATGGGCTTGATTAACGATAACATATATATGCCTATAAGCTCACATGTTTCGGCTCCGTCATATGATCATCGGTTATCATCGGTGTTCCTTTTAGTCCATGGAGAATCTTCGTGGTATAGTAGGGATTTTTTTGCATGGATCATGGTTTGCCTTTCTTCTTTGGTGGGTAGAATTCGCATACGTGAAAGTTGATGAAGGCGTGGTTGTATTTGTCAGGTATGGCTTTAAACCAGTTGATTGTGTCGGTGGTATTTCTCCATATATATATATAAATATATATATATATATATATATATAAATAAATATATATATATATATATATATATATATATATATATATATATATATATATATATATATATATATATATATATATATATATATATATATATATATATATATATATATATATATATATATATATATATATATATATATATATATATATATATATATATATATATATATATATATATATATATATATATATATATATATATATATATATATATATATATATATATACAATCAGTAGCTAGCGAGTAACCAGGATTTCTCCTTTTTCGGTGCAGACAGAAAGGTTGATATAATGCTCAGGAGAACCAGGAGAAAATTAAAATTTGCCACCACCTGGGATCGAACCAGGGTCTCTCGCATTCATATGTATATGTATGTATAGAATAAACCAAAATACACTTGTCTGTATGTAAATGCATAAATTAAATCTTCATCAGCACTCATTATTAATTTTGCTCTACGCAGTCTGTTGCCTGTTCATTAGTTCTTCATCTAGTTGTCAAATAATGAGAGATAGTTCCTTTTCTTATTATGTCATAGCCCTTACTCTAAATACTTCACACATTTTATTTCTATATTTTATATTGTAACACCCCTAACAGATTAGTCACTTTTCTTTAAATCTCTTGTACGATATTATTGTGCATAATCTGTCGATCTATCGAGATGCCTGTCTTAGGACGTTAGAAACCATGAATTCCCACCTCTAACTAATGCTTGTAATTTCTCCTCCGAGTATGCTATCTACACTGTATCCTCTACAAATCTGATATTGTTCATATTCCGTCCACCAACTGAAATACCTTCTAACCCCACTAACTCATCCATGACTTCTTGGCTACGCAATGAGAACAAATCTTTTAATAGGACAAATCCCTGTCTTACTCCTCTCTTTATTTCATCCAAGTCTGTTCTTTCTTCATCTACTCTTATTGCTGCTTCCTGACTCCAGCATAAGTTGTTTATCAATCTAACGTCTTTCTCATCGACTCCTATGACTTTCAGGATCTTAATCATTTCATCATGTTTCACTGAGTCGAATACTTTCTCAAAATCCACAAAACAAATAAAAGCATTCATTTGCATTACAATTGATCTTTCTATTTGTTATTCTTAAAGAAAATAGTGCATTAGTTGTGCCTTTCCCTTTCCTAAATTCAAACTGTTCCTCTGAAACTCTTTCGTTGATTTCCCCTCTCAACCTTGTCATAAGAACTCTTAAAAATACCTTGCCATGTTGATTTATAAAGCCAATAATTCTGTGCGAACAGCATTCTAGAGCACCTAACTTCTTTGGAAGCGCAAGAGAGCGAAATTAAGACTGATTTTCTCATTGTTTCTGGAACGTATCCACTGTTGAAAAAATCCTGTTTTGCTACATCAGTTATCTTCCTTGTTCCAAATTTTCCTGTACCTTCTATCATCTCAACCACAATGCCAACTTCTCCTGCTGCTTTTCCCTCCTTGATAGTATTTACAGCTGCTCTTACTTCATCTATCATTATTGGGGTATTGATAAAGTATTTTCAAATTTGGACATTTCTCCCCTTCTTTCGTTGTATAGCATGCCTACTTACTCCTGCCATCAATTCTATATATCTTTTATTTCTACCCAAATGGAACCATCCTTATCTTTAATCAGGTTTTCTTAGATATTCTCTTTATTCCTCCTAGCTCATTGATCTTATCACATAATATTGGCAATTTGCTTTGCCTATACCTTCAGATTCATCACATTCTTGAATAATCCATTCCACTTTTCTTTCTCTACAACTTCTCTTGATTTCATATTATAACTCGTTTTATGTAACTATGTTTGATTTTTACTTTCGCCTCTCATCCATCAAATGGAGCAATTCTTGCGTCATCAATGCCTTTCTTTGATTTCTTGCTTTTTCTGGCAATACTTTGTCAGCTAAATCTATTAGAGCGTTCTGCAAACTTTTTCCTTTCATTATTCACTTTTTCATCTTCAGGTACATTCTCATTTAAAATTTAATATATTGTATTCATTTTAGTAAGATATTCCATTTTCATTCCAACTCCATTAAGATGATTCGATTCCTTCCTTGTTAGTCTTTTTTCTTTTTTTGCAGTCTTTAACTTGACCCTAATTATTGCTACTACTGGGACATAATCACAACATAAACCACACTCTGCACTAGGATATGACTTTACCTGTGTCAATGCTCCTTTGAACCTACTGTTGATTGTAATGTAATCAGTTTCATTTAACTCCTGTGCTATTCTTTTTCCTAAACCAAATGGACCTTGCATGCTACCTTGCCTTTCATTTCCAACATTAACATTCATATCGCCCATAGTTATTGTTACTTTATATCGGTACATTGTTTCTTTGCTTTTTCTATGATTCCATAAATTCTACCACATCTTCATCAGCATTATCTTTTGTTGGTAAATATGCTTGAATAATATTGAGATTCACTGGCTTTAGATTTGACTTTAACCATTACTACTCTATCGGAAATACATTCATAGCCAGTCAAACTTCTTGCAACTTTAGATGGTAGTAGAATCCCACTCATCTCTCATGCGTGTCCCATCCTAAATATAACAATTCAAACCCTCCTCTCTTGTAGCATCCAATTCCTATTTATCTTGTTTAGCATACACAGAAGGTATCTAATTCTAATCTCTCTGTTTTTTGTTATAGATTATCAAACTTACTAACTTGAAAGAAATGTACTAATGTTCCAGTGTTTGTTGTTTGTTTGTTTTGTTGTTTTACTTTATATTGAGTAGGCTGTTATATCTAGCATTTTCAGCTAATTTAGGCCTACTGTGCATGCCGCATCCAGGCATGGGACCCCTAGTTTAACGTCCCTTCCGAAGGACGGCAGAGTTAGTTGCTTTGGTCGTTTACCTGGATAGTCGCCCATCTAGTTCCTGACCTAGCACAGCCAAGCTTAACTTCAGCTAGCTAACAGAAGCCAACTGAACCGCTTGGCCACTCACCCCACTCATTCCATGCAGCTATTTTCATATTTCCATTACAATAGCGTGATGATGGACGACTGGTACATGTCACACATACTCAGGCCGGCTGGACAAGACAGCTTCGGCTTTGGTAGTGGTCCCATTCAAATTGTTTCTAATAATCCATTGCTATTTACTGTTCATGTTTATACTTCGACATTGCATGTTGCCCGATTCTCATGACAAGTTTTTCATTGTTGTCTCAAATAGCCTATACCTCAAAAGGCTTGGCCTGCAGGGAAGGAGGAAAGGGTTTGCTAGCTAGGGCCAGGGATTCCTCTATATCCATAAAACTGACTAGTCCCCGCCAGACGCCAACCTGGTATTTCATAGTCCCTAGAAAAGCTATAGGTTATTACACTTTGATCAAGGGTGACCTGGAGGTATTTAGGGCAGAAGGTACCCTCATATACTCATGCCGAAACTCCTCAACCGAGTGCAGTTTTACGTCACAACCAGTACACGCTTAATCTGTAACCGAAGATAATTGATAAATCAACCAAAATATGCTTTACATACTTAAGTCTATTATCGTTTTTCGTGAAGTTTATTTCTACCCTAATCTTACTGCAAAGGAAGGGCAAAAGATATTGGATAAAAGGCAATAAAGATAAAATAATATCAAAAGTACCTGCAGCTGAAATTATGAAACATGATCGCTGGTCTAGTATCTAAGTGTATATCAGAGATAAAGATGAGTACTGAACAATTCTTTTTCTCGCATCATTTTCGTCTAAGAAGCTCTAACTTTAATCAATAATTATTTAACATTCTTACAATACTTTATTAAGGTAATAGTCTTTTTACCTCACGATAACCAATATCAAGCCAAGTTAAATTCTCTTAAAGCTTCCAGTCTTTTCAAATGATTATTTTGTCAAAATGAAATCAGCCTTACCTCTTCCATCTGTTGGTCCTCCACCTATGTAACTGATTGCTTGCCCATTGCTATCAACTAAGTATGCAAATGTTTGGCTCCTTTGAGTTATAACTGCTGCCACACAGTCAAATCTTGTGAACTGACGGCATGAGATTGATAGAGAAACAAAGCTTTTAACTTTCACCCAGCTGTTAGCATAAAATATTTGCTTTCTAGAAATGAACAGTTGTTATCAGGAAGAAGGTAGGAAGAATAAAAGTCTTTGAGCAAATCAAAGGAAAATCAATCACACAGTATTAAATTGAATCGAATTCAAGCTTGTGATTCAACAATATCTAATATGCCTAACGGTAACTTTCACAGGGAAATAAATAAACACATACAGCAAATAAAGTAAGTAATAATGCAGAGATTTTCGTAAGCTGGATTAAGCAAAGGCAATTGATGAGGAATGATGCCAAGTCACATTCCATTCAGATTTGTTTACACTCCTTTAGAGTCTCGTTGAACTATTGCAGAAAGAAAAATAAGTCCGTAACTTGAAGCAAAAAATTTAATCTTAAGCTTCCTTGCTTCATTTAAATTGCAAAGACTACCAACATCAAGAATTAGCAAAGGTTCCCAGGGCCTCAGAAGAGAGTGAGTTCTGTATTGCCAACGGACTATTCACGTTCTTTGAAAAATGATACAGTAGATACGTGCATCCAATTCGTAAGTCATTCCAGACATGGAAAATCAATTAATTTCACAGGAACACATTCCACGGATTCGAGTAGATATTTGCCTCGTATGTATAATCGAGTAGGCTTGATTTACCCTTGGATATTGCTCCGAAATCTGATACAAAATTAATTATTTATGCAGTTAGAACTTTTGAAAAGTGTTCACTAAGTTCATTTTGATGTATTTGGTAGCACCACCCCTAAATTTGACTTGCCTACTATCTATCTATAAAGAATTTGAGATAAAATCAATCCGGACAGTAGTTCAAAAAAGTCCCATAACTCAAGCAATTCTTGATATTTCAATGAGATGTTTAGTTAGCTAAGTTCTGTCAAGTAAAAACTGGACAGGGCTTTGACCTGCTCAGATCTTTAGCTATTTCCAGAGAAATCCTGTAGGGTCAAGTTTTAGTCCCCTCTCCCCATTCAAATAAGGGTCAAGTCGCAGAGAGACGAAGGTTTGGAAATCATATAAAAACCTAGTAATTGAGGAGATTGGAATAAAGGGGTGAGTAAAAAGTTATCTATTTATACATAATCTATTTGCAGCCGCTGTGAATGGGTTTTACAAGTCGTTTCAATTGTAAATTTAGTGAAAACTATCATATCTCATATTACTTACAATTTGCTCTAATTACAGACTCAAATATGATAAGGGAAGGAGTTTGGAAAATTGATGTACTGGATGAATTTTAGCAAGGGGTACACTTTTTCGGAATACAAGAGTATTTACTTTGGGTTTCAACATATTTTTCATATGCTTTGTCCCCCTTGATTTTCAATTGCAATCTCAGTGATCCCTCATCATATATACATTAACATGTGACTTTTCATGGTAATACCAACTTATTCAGAGTGCCAACGTATGCAGTATAAATTGCATATTAGGCAAAATTTGAGATGACAACCTCCTCCCACGAAAGCTTTCTAGCAGAGTCTTTCGTTTCAACTTGATTAAATATCTTTAGCATAGATACAAAGTGTTACTATTTCAAATGGAACTACTAGGGTGCTACAATTAAATTAATCTGAGCCTTTTGAATATGACACGAATTATATAAGTAGTTGTATCTCATATCTAGGGTCTGCCGTTTCTCATAGAAAAGTAGATGATGAAGTTCCAAGCAGTTGCAAACGTTGTATTCAATTTTACCTGAATGCGCCAGGTGACTCATATCCTGTAACAGTGCTTGTCATCTCACTGTCATGATGAATAATTGAATATGTTACTTTGTTTACTGTCTTGCATTCAATCTCAATGGAATGTAGCATACTTTCAAGTTGAATATTATAATATCCTTGCCTACCACCATTCACCTTCATTGCTACTTCACATGACTGGTATGCAGCAGATGGTTCTATATAATAACAAAGTAACTAGAAAAATTTTGACTTCACGCTGCAAATTTGTATGTACAGTTATGTGCTGAAAGTAGAACGAATCGTACAAGAAGTACATTTCAGAAGCAATATGTGGACTATAATCATTTGAATGCTAAATAGTTTGTGAAATTAAAATCGCCAATTTTTAGAATTCTTTATAGTTCAATATTGGGAATAGTGCGGTCAAAATGAAAATACCCTAAATTTAGCTAAATGAAGATATAATCGATGTTATGTTGCATTATAAAAAGTAATAATTTGCGTCTTAGCTCATATCTGTATAACTTTAGTATTTCGATGCGAATGTATAATGCTACTAATAAAGTTTTTTAACTTTACAAGACGTCGTCAACAAGTAAATCCTTGCTAATACATTAACATAACACAACATTGCAATATCAACATCAAAACACAATAAATAAGATGTCTAAATACTCTGTGGCCAATTGTTTTTACATTGATTTCGTTTGATAATGGTTCCATTTACTTTGTAGATCAGATAATTAAATAAATAGTTAGAGCTCTCTCCTTACAAAAGAGTAAATTTGCAAATATCAATGTTTGAAGAACATCTTGTATCCTAATTTGGATACTCTTCAATTGTCAATCAAGCAGCAATTTGCTACAATGATACATGTGCTGAGGATCGCAATGCATCCAAGAAAAGAATCATCCACCCCTATTTCATGAATCCCACAACTTAAGGATGTATGTCCTAATTTACGATTATTCCTTACAATGCTAGTGATGCCATACAGCAAATAATATATCTATTAATAAATGTACTTACAAAAGGATGAACTTAGTGAGACTGATAGAAAATAATTCTTGCTTGTGTTAGTGGCTTAATTGTGTCGGCATACTAGGGTATTGTATGTATAAGTAACTTCTAAAATGAAGCATGTATATATGAGATAGATTTATCGCTAATATACTGATAAGCTAATCGCAAGGGCGTCATCACAGGGGCTTGGAAGTAATGAATTTCCCAATAGATATTCAATGAAAATCATAATGCTGAATATGATTTTATCAAGTTGAAATCTTGCCCTGCTCTATTGAACTCTTGCTTTATTTTGCAGTCTTTCTTTGGCTTTGTTTATTCAATGAGATCTAGAATGCTTTCTAGCTCCTAATAGATTTGCTTGTTTACGTTATTGATGTTAGGAAAAGTTAGGTCTATTCAAATAGATATGCATTTGACTTTGTCTCTCACTTTCTATCCAGATAAAAATAGAATAATTCTGTACATAACTGGGACTTTTTGCATTTAGATTTACTTAATTGGTTTCTGTCAGATGATTCGAAAAGTACAGCTGAATCCCATTAAGTCGTATCCGTTATAGGCCGGACTTCACTTAGGTGGACTGATTTTCCATTCCTTTAGGACTTACTCATCAATATCGGGCCAAATACTTCGTATAAGTTGTACCCGGATGAATTGGAATGTTACTTAGGAGCTTCCATTTTGCAACTTCTACAATGGTGACCAAGCAGGAAAGTCCCAATTATTGAATAATATCAAAGAATTGTATTGTTCCTATAATTAAATAGATCTTTGCAAGTAAGTACTAACTGAGGCAATTAGTTAATGCAGTTGTTTGCAAATAGATAGATACCAAGACACATCTGGTTTTTGTGGTGTTTTAATCTTTCAGTAATTCAGTAATACACAATCACATCCTTCATAAATCATGATGATTAATAATTCAGTCCATAAACATGACTGTTAGGTAGGAAGCATGCTGCACAAGTACTAATATTTAATTCAGTAGGCACACAGAATGGTCGAGAAAAGAAGGCTTATTTTCTGGTTCCTATCAAAAGAGTTTCACTGAAGGGATGAAGCAGGCCGTTCGGCTTCAGCTTCTTCTGCTTCCCAAGCTTCTTGCTCTACAATGACATGCATGTTGCTCTGTGTGGCCTATGGGTCTGAAACTCTGGAACAATATGTGTTCAAATGTTTGTAGTCTACTTCTTGTGTTAGGCCTATTATAAATTAAGACAGCCTTAAAATTTCAGCCGCTGCAAGATGCAATTGCCCTAACCTCAACCAAGAACGGTTGATGATCTTTTTCATAGCTCAGAATTAAAACGAAGATGTTGGCAGTTGACTGTAGCTACTGTTCTGGTGTTGTGAAAATTTATTCTGTCTTATGGACGCTTGTGGATGTGACTCTGCCTATACGAAGCCCCCACCCATATTTACAGGCTACACCCATTATCATTCTCTAAAAGTGGGGAGATTTCTCTGGCAGATCTTTTGGTCAGAGGAAGGTTGATAACTTTTCCAGACTCTGTGTATTAGTTATCTGACATATCCTAGATTGTCACTGGAAAGCGTAAGCTGCACACGCGAACAATAACAGAAAAGTACGAAATATTAAAGCAAAAATTAACAGAGAAGAAATGTGTGCTGTAATCTCAAGAAACATGGATTTCAAAAACAGACCTTGTCTGTGTGAATTAAAGGAAAATGGCGGAGTATTCATCATACCATCTGAATCTATCTGCATCTGGCTATATATTTCGGCTCACCTTTCGGTCGTTATCTGACGTTCCATGCTCTGACGTCTAAAGCTTTTAAGTATGCCTAAAGAATCTCCCCGCTTTTTTGAGCCACAGTGCAATTCTACAGTACCAACAGACTAGTAGTTTAATCGCTCCATGAATACGATGACAACTGTAAACCTTTCAAAAGGCAGTGGAAACGTAATCATCTCCTAATCCGTGATAAGATGTTTATGAATATGACTAAATATTTCATTTCTATCAACATATTGAAGATGATTAAGCATAATCGTCACTAGTCAGACTTGTTCGTAATTTATCATAAAAAGATTTAATGAGAATTTCGATTAACCTGGACATACGTTATTTCAGACCAATTTCCGATCTCCCTTGAGAGTACGACTAAACGGGATTCTACAGTTCTAAGATTTAATTAGTAAAATCTATCAGATTATGGCGTTGAAAGATAAAACCGTTTGGTGAAATGTGCTTTGATCAGGGAAATCTATCACTTCAAATCTGCCTCTTTCCCGATGACTGCCTTGCGTCATGCTTGTACCCAACTAACCTGACAGAATTTACTGAGTCGGAAAACTGCCGTAGCAACTGGCATTCATTTTTAGTAGTAGCTATCAACTGTCTTCAATGCTATCATCGTAAATGGAAAAATCAAAATAGAGCTTGAACAAACCGTGGATTTTTCTCATTGAGAATGCAACGCTTATAGGCTCTCCTTCTTTGTCTAACCCATTATTCTGAGCTACTTTTGTACATGATATCTTTCTGCTGCAGTCGAATGCTTCATTGCTGAGAAAGGGCTGCTCCAGATTAAGAGAAATACTATCTTTCGTAATCATATAAAACTGGCCTATACATATTGCCTTGTTAACTTCATTCAGGATTATAAAGATGAACACGACAAGCTCTTTCCCAGAATTACAATTGCACATATTTCAGGTGACCAACTCTTCTAGAATATTCAAATGGTATCTGCTCGTTAAATACGCAATGGTATATGCTCTTTGTGTTTGCATGTGTAGAATAAACTAGTAAATCAGGTAACAATAGAACTGTTGGTCACCTGGTACCTGTTGTATTCTGGCATATGCTATAATGTGAACAAGAATCGCATCAGACCTTATAAATTAGTTAAGTTTTCATTCAAACCAGTTGCTAAAAACGAAACAATTAGTTTATTTCTTGATTTTTATAGTCTGAATTCTGAACATAAAGAGAATGCCTTAGAAGGCTACAGATATGCTTATTGAATGCAAGGCACTGTATTACCCTTGAATATTACCATGAAATTTGAAAAGCCGATTCAAAACATAAGTTTATTTCTAATAATGCTCTGTTCAATTTCTTATCTTCTTATAGTTCCACTTTATACAACTCACACTGACAACTACACATATGAATTACAAAGATAACTGCTATAGAAAAATTGATACAATGAAATAGAATGGGCTTACAACGATCGTGCAAATGAGCGAATCGTATGCAGAGAATTACTAAAAGGAAGAGCCCTCTCAACATATAAACTAACCGAAGAAGGAGTCCACCCAATCCTATGATATCGAGATAGCGGATGGTTCTCGATAGATTTAAGACTTGCTCAGTTCCTTGACATAGATTAATAGCCATCCTGCAAAAAGAAAGTGGGCTAACTTTATTTGCTAACCTTATCCAAGAAGTAAATTGTCAGTTGTGCTATGAACGACATTTTTGATGGGGTATTTCTGAGTTCAATAGGTAATGTTTTTTAAGGTTTAGCACCAAGATTGCAATTGGTTTTAAACCATAGAAAACAACTATATTTTTGGAACATATATAAGTCAGCTGGAGTGGCATATCTTGTGGGATAAAGATCGGTCCAATTTAGTTTGAACGTAAAGCTTCTCTTGCGCTTTCACTTGTCTAATCAAAAAATGCTCACTTTATCTATTGTAACTCACTCACATTAAGTGAGACTCGCTTCATGTGAGCAGTGGTGGCACACTGTTGAAACTTTCACAGGTATGAAGATCTATATTAATCAAGACTTTTCCAATATTGCCAGCTTCATAAAAAGCTCATTTAAGTATTTAGGTAGGCTACCAAAGGTAGCACATCTCACTATTCGTCGATCTGGTTTGTCAAAGCTATTTCATCCCAAGAGTGATGTAGACAGACTATATTTGAAAAGACATGATGGTGGCAGAGGATTGATCAGCATAGAACACTGTGTTAGAGTAGAGGAGAACAGTTTAGGATTTTATGTGTTGAATTCTACAGAAATGTTAATTAAGGGAGTTTGTGCATCAGGAACGATTAAGACAGAAGGTATTATGAATAAAATGGACTTCAAAAGACAAAGAACCCAGGAGCTTAAACAGAAATGGACAGAGAAAAGGATGTATGGACAGTTTTTGAGAGAAATGCCAGAGAAAGTTGACAAGAACAAAACATGGGATTGGTTAATCCGAAGTGATCTCAAGGTAGAGACAGAGGCATTGTTGTGTGCTGCGCAAGAACAAGCTATCAGAACAAATTACGTAAAACACCACATTGATAGAAGCATAGAAAGCCCCCTTTGTAGAATGTGTGGTAAAAGAGGAGAAAGTGTGCAGCACATATTAAGCGAATGTGAAAAGTTAGCCCAAAAAGAATACAAGAGGCGCCATGATAATGTAGCAAAGAGAATTCATTGGGAGCTGTGTAAGAAGCATGCATTAGAACGTAAGGAAAGGTGGTATGATCATAACCCAGATGGGACAGTAGAGAATAACGATGTAAAGCTGTTATGGGATATAAATAATAGTGCGATCATGTAATAGAGGCAAGGCGCCCAGATATTGTTATAATAGACAAGAGAAGACAAAGCGGAATATGTAGATATAGCAGTACCTGCTGATGGACGAGTACATGAAAAAGAAAGAGAAAAAGTTGAGAAATACCAAGAACTACGGAGGGAAATTGGAAGACTGTGGCAAATGAAAAATGTTAAAGTTGTTCCTGTTGTTATAGGTGCCCTGGGAAGTGTAACAAAAGAGTTTGACAACTGGATGGAAAAATTGGAATTACTGAGTAATGTTGGAGCTATACAGAAGACTGCCTTTTTGGGAACAGCTCGGATCCTGAGGAGGGTGTTAGAGTTATGAACAAAGGATTACCTGTTAGCCCTAGGTTATTTGTTATAACCCGCCTAACAGGTGTAGTAACGGCAATTCAACCAGCCTGAGCAAATGCTGACTGTATACATAATAATAATAATACAAATCTTTATACAGGATTAACACACTTCAACTTAAGGGCTGTTATCAATGTGTGTCCTGTCTAATGAAAGACCAGATAAAAACTAGATAGCAAAAAGTTAAAATTTCTTTTAAATAAAAAGTTTATGTATAGCTAAAGTTCATTGGAGTTCAAGCAAAATTTGCTTAAGGCTCCGTTCATAAGCAATGAATGATTCAGTCCTTCGCACTTGAATAGGAAGATCAATGTAAATAGTCGCTCCCATGAAACGGAAAGATTTTCGTGCAAATTCAGTTTTGACTTTTGGAGTTTTCAACAAAGATTGATGGTTTCTTGTTCGCACACTGTGGTCATTAATGTTAAAGTACCCTTGAAAAGCCTTGCAAAAATCTTTGTCAATGCACTTGCGTACAAGTTTGCATGCACGAATTTTACTTGCATTCACCACTGATTGAATTTCGTCGCAACTACCGGAGTCTCCGAATACTATTCGCCTTGAGCGATCGTGAAAGGATGAGAGTCGCTTTACCTGAGTTTCTGTTAGTTTCAGTAGTAGTATCCCTGAAAACGTGAAGGTAGGCAGGATCATTGTGCGATAGATTGCCTTCGTAGCAGCCAAATCAAGGTGAGGTCTTAGCTTTCCAAGAAGTCTTAGCCTGCTCGAGGCACGTTTGTAACATTTCTCGAAATGACAATTGAGAGTCAATGTGCTGTCAACTTCAATACCCATATATTTGTATTGACTTGTATTTAATATCTTAACACCTCTGTACATAACATTGAGTTCGTTATTTTGCTTGGCAATCCTTTGTGATGTTCCAAATAGCAGTGACTCAGTTGTTCCCTTTTTCAAATTTATTATCAGCGCGTTTCTGTCAAACCACTTGGCAATAGCATCCATTTCTTCTATGAGCTTGGAATTTATATTCTTGACCTCTTTATCAGCTACGTAAATCACTGTATCATCAGCATAGATCACAATTTTTGCAGTATCGACCACATCAATTAAGTCATTAAAGAAAGAATGAAAAGTAGCGGACCTAAAATCGAACCTTGGGGAACTCCGGTTAGGATTTCTCGCTTGGAAGACAGACAGTTACCATAGCTAACCACCATTGACCTATGAAATAGATAGTCCGTAAACCATCTAAGTTCCTTATCACATATTTCCATACTGGGGCAATATCTTAAGCAGGTGAGAATGACTGATGGTATCGAACGCCTTGCTCAAGTCTATGAAAGTGGCACCAACTAGATTTCCTTCATCTACATATTGCCAAATATTGTCAAGCAAGAGAGTTGCTGCTAGCTCTGTAGAGAGTTTAGGTCTAAATCCAAATTGAGATTATGATATTAATTTTTTATCTTCAAGGAATGCGATGACTTGACGGTGTACTGCTTTTTCGATAATTTTTGACAAAACCGGGAGAATTGAAATAGGCCTGAAGCTGTGGAAGCTGTCGAAGCTGCTAAGGGAGCCAGATTTATGAATTGGTACAATCTTTGCTTGTTTCCAATCTGTTGGAAATGTCCCTGTCTGCAAGGAGAGATTAATGAGATAGGTCAGGGGAGCAAATTTTCTGCATGCAGCATCCTTAAGCAAACCCCGGGGGCAGATTGTCAGTACCAGTTGACTTGCCACGCTTAATAGATAAATCTTGCTCAACTTCAAGTTTTGACACGGGACGAAATTTGAATTTGCATTTAGTTCTATTGGGTATTGGTGTGGGAGGCATCCAAACAAAATTGTACAGTGGTGTGGTCGTTCTACGTAACGTTGTAACAATGGATGCGAAAAAATTACAGAATCCATCTGCCACTCTCCTTGGCTCATTCGTTTTTCCATCTTGCAAGTCAAAAGAATGCACTGATGCTCCCATGTTTGCCTTAGATGGATATATCGATTTTATGGCCTTCCAAGACTTATTTGGGTTGTTACTGCTTTCAATCAATAGATTTTTGGAGTAGGTTGATTTTGCTTTTCTAAGTGCAATGTTGACTTCATTTCGTTTTTGCTTATATTGAGAGATGACCATTTCTGTCTTCGTTTTTCTACATTTGTGGAGAAGCTTGTCCCTTTCGTTCATAAGTGTCTTTACTGCAGGGTTCAACCATGGAGCAGTTTTTTCTTTTACATGCTTGCATATCTTAGGGGCATGGTGCTCAAAAACTGTGGTCAGCGTTTCTTTAATTTGGGCCCAGGCCCCATTTACATTTCTACACTTATACAAAGGGCTCCAATCTAAGGATTCTAAGTCTTTATTCATACCGTCAGGACGATAGTTCTTATAATTGCGACATATAATTTTCCGCGGCTTATAACTTGAGCAATTTAATTTTCTTATACAGCCGACCATTTCATGGTCCCCGATGCTTGTGGCAATAACTTCAGTTCGGGCCACGCTTTCAGGGCAACTTGTCAGAATGACGTCCAAAAGGGACTCGCAGGATCCTGTTATTCTAGCAGGTTTTGTAATCAATTGTTTCAAGCCAAAAACTCTCAAGACAGCTTTCAGTTCTTTGTCCTTGTTTTCTTGCTTTAAGAAATTTGCATTTAAGTCACCTAGTAGGATAGTCTCTTGAGAGCTTTCTGAGATTGTAGAAAGCATGCTATGTAGCTGGTTGTCAAAGTCTTTGCTGCGGTGCTTAGAACCAACAGGAGGACGATACATAACTCCCACGAGGAAAGTCCTCGAGTGCTTAGGCCTAATCTCAATCCAGATTGCTTCAATGCTATCAGTTTCTAAATCTTGCCTTCGATTCCAGATTATACCATCCTTTATATATGCAGCAACTCCCCCACCTTTGCCAGATTTCCTTGGACGGCTTACAAAAGAATACCCCGGCATACTACACGCGGCCTCTGCCAGATCATTTTTCTCTTCGAGGTTTGTTTCACTAAGCGTTAGGATATCCATGCCAGGAAAACTCTGAAGTAGGACTGCAACGTGCACAATATTTCCTAGGAGTCCTCTCGCGTTTTGGTGGAAAATTTTAATTCCTCTGTTCATTAACAGGGAGTTTAGTTCTCGTGTACCCTCGTTGCCGCATCCAGGACCGGGATTTAGTTCTACATCACTACATAACAGTATAAAGATAACAAAGAAGCCTTTGCATTCACAACAAATTTTAAACCTTTATTTCTTACCAGTTCCACATTTAACGGAAATTCTGTGCCATATTTCTCACTGTCCGTCTTCAGTGCAATTTTTCATAAATGTCACTATTTGAGCTACTTTTCCATTATTAAACATCACACATTGTTGACACTTTTACAGGTATGGTATGAAGATCTATATTAATCAAGACTTTTGTACTATTGCCAGCTTCATAAAAAGCTCAGGGTGTACTTTTCACTTTTTTTGCAAACTTGCAGTTGATCTTAAAACTTGCGTAGAAGTGAGAGTTCTACTTATTATGCTACAAAACTTTCACAAAGAGATAAGAAGGACTTCTTTTATCAAAAATTGAGAAGAAATATGAAAAATCTATGATAATTACTAATTTATGCAAATTTATGCATGAACTGATATGATGCTTGGGATTAAACTAACTTTCTATTGGAAGAAGATATTAAGGTGAAATTTTCTCATAATATTCTTCCTTCAGTTTGCAGTGCATCTATCAGGAGAAGTTGTTGTATCTCACACACAAGGGGGATAATTCAAAAAAAGAACTGTTTCCATGGTAACAGCTCTAATATTTAATTTTTCTCAAAATCTCCTGATCATTGTACTGATAATGTAGATCTAAATCTCTCATCAAAATTTCATTTCATTATATGCTTGCTGGCTAGATTTATGACCGTCCCAAACTCGTAGGGTCATAGATTCAATGTTTTCAGAAAAACGCATCTAAAGAAGTATTTTCCTTTTGAGCTCAAAATTGTTTAAAGCAAGTCTTCAGGACTTTTATCAATAGTTACTGTGATATCATAAAAATGAGTTATATGTGGAATGAAGTAAAAACTGGCTCTATAAGTTGTTTTTCTATGGGCATTGTTATTGGGACATCAGTGACAATATCCTCTCTCGACAAATGTGGCACTATAAAACTATCGAATGTTGATGTTCTTCCCTTTTTTGCTCTCTTTGACATGTTGTTTAAGAAAGCAGTTTTTCTCTTCTCCCCTACTTTATGTTCTAGGATATCAAATCCTCCAGCCTTATAATGAATGGCTGTATGCTTTGCTTGGTTCCTTAGAAAGCCTTTTCTCTTCAGCCTCCATACCTTGTATTTTTCTTGTATTTTCTGTGAAGATGACTTTCTCCTTAACTGATCTTGCATTCTTGCAGCCCTACAAGAATGCTGTCCTACACTAGAAATGTCTGATGTCATCATAACTTGCAGCTTGGCTCCTGCCCCTATATTGAAACATAAGACTGCCTCAGATGCGGCTGTCATGACTCTGACTTTACTGCAAAATGTTTCTTTGGGGCAACGGTTCCATATTGAGTGATTTATACTTTCATTGGCATTTTGCGTTAAGCCTTTTAGGCATCTAGACAGCAATTCTTCAGAAGATAACTTCTGAAAAATTGGCTCCAGATGCTCATAAAATGAGCTAGGTAGTCTTTTGCTCTCATTGTATGTCTTTACCATTCTTTCCTTTTCAGCATTGAACTTGCACTAAGAATTCTCACAAACTGGGCAGAATCTGTGCTGGTCATCCAACCTTATGTTAGTTTTAGGCTTCAAAGAGTGGTAGAAAATTGCCCATATGGCATTTTGCATTGATTTTAAGTCACCTCTGTTTTCTCTTATAGCTTTGCCATAATACAGCTGGATAGAATTTATCTTTTCTTTAGTTAGGCGACCCTTTCCTCTAATTGTCTTATTGTCCAACAAACGTTCACCTTTCTTTAATGTCCTAAGTGCATTTCTCATCCTTTTCTGCATGTGACCAATGCAATCCTCCTTTTGGACCTCATACCTATCTCCATAGATCTTTTTCATTTCTTCTGCTACAATTCTAAATGTATTGCTATCTCCATCCCCAACAAATTGAATATATTTTAACTTTCTTTTCTCAATTGATCTTTTAAACATTTTAAGAACTCCCTTTCCTTCCATGGCCCGAGATGAACCCTCAAAATTTATCTGACAGTTTGAAGAGTGTTTTTCTTTCCACAATGTGTACTTTTGGGTGCTTTTGTCACCCAGCTGATGCTTACTGTATTCATGGCAGTGAAGTGATAACACTTCAAAATCCAAAATCCAAAATCTCACCCGTGTCAACAGATACAATCAATGTCACACCAAACTTTGAAGTAAAGCCTCTCTTTTGCCAAGTGCCATCTACACTTACTGCCACTGTTACTGCACCATCTACATCACACTTATCTATCCCTGGATTTTTCTTCAAGGTCTGTTGTCGTAATCGATTTGCAGCCTCAACCATCTTTCTATCTGCATTATCTGGATAAAAATTTGATGCAAGCTTCAAGTGTTTGGAATATGATGCTATGGATAATGGAGGTGGTAGGTTCATAGCTCCACAAAAAATTTGCCAGCACCTGCCTTCCACCTTTCATAGCATTACAAGCTAAAACAGATCTTCTGTTGACTTCAAATCTTCCATGTGCAATCCTTCTACTAGAAAAGAACTTTGTGCTTTGTAAACATTCAGAGCATTGAAGGTAAAATGATTCAGCAAGTCCACGTCTCTTATTCTCATCTTTGTATAACTTCATCACTGATTTCCTACTTCTACAGTGCTTGCAAATCACAGCTGATTTCAGGGCTTGCTGAAACAACAACATATCAACGATCGATAAGTCATCATTCACTTCTCGTCTACTTTTCTGTCTGGTCAATCCCAACCTCTTACTAGCTGACCTTGTCATTACAAGGGACTCTTCTAGTTCATTAAACGAAGAATTTTGGAGCTTACTGTCTGATTTTGAAACTGGTGTAGAACATGTGGCAGCAGTGTCTAACTCCCGGAAGCTTTAATCCAAAGTTTGGTTAGGCCCATTAACATTTGTTGATGCATTTCTAATGTCTTGATATATAATTCCAGTAAACACTTTCCTTTTCCTTCTTGACTTTCTCACTTTTGCTCTATATTTAGATGGCAGCTTTTTCAATATGACATTTGCTTATAACACAAATTTCAAACTCAGCCTTGTAGTCAACTTCCAACTTGTTTAAATCTCGTCAAGACACTTCTTGATCTCATGTATCTGGCCTCGGATTGATGCAGAGAGCACAACAGGGTAGCTAAGTGCTCTACAATAGCAAGGGGTGGCCAAATTACCAATTTCAAAACGGGTGGGGTGGTTCAAATGAAAACAGTTACCCTTAGCAACCAATTTTGACTCGTTGCTAAGGAAGATTTTGAATACTACCTTGTAAGAATTTTAATTTACATATCGATAAAAATAGATTTTTAAATGCAAACATTAAAATATGATTTTATATACTTTAAGCTATCTTTGAGCACCAAAACCCCAAAATCACAAAATTTGAAGTAAAATCATTTTCAAAGTGGAAAGCACATCTTTGTATTTAGGTAGGCTACCAAAGGTAGCACATCTCACTATTGGTCGATCTTGTTTGTCAAAGCTAATGTCTTACTGAAACCGTTCATCCCCGGTCCAGACGTCAGTGTTAGTGCTGCCCATTGCCTTCGGTAACCTTTGCATTCACAACAAATTTTAAACCTTTATTTCTTACAAGTTCCACATTTAACAGAAATTCCGTGCCATATTTCTCACTGCCCGTCCTCAGTGCAATTTTTCACAAATGTCACTATTTGAGCTACTTTTCTATTATTAAATATCAATCGTCAGGAAAAATATTTCTTTATAAATTAAAGCAACCAGTTCATGTGTGGTATCATAGGCTCTGGAAATTTCTTCCCTAGTCTTTATCCTATCTATTGCGAAGAACTTCCGTTGCATCTTCCTCAGTGTCACTTTTTGCTTCTTCACATTCAAAGTCACTTTGTAGTACGTAGAGTTCGTCATCCTCACTATCGGCTACAAAGCCATATATTTGGTTTGGAACCAGGTCAACTGCAGATGCTTATAACGCGGTCAACTCAGTCGCGTTTTACTCGTGTTAATCCTTTAACTTTCGCTGAACGCAATTCCTGTTTGATATGATCTTTACGCGATGCTAAAGACGAGCCAGATCAACTCATAGACAAGGGGCAGACCCAGGACAAATCTTGACATTCGCACAATTTGCGAAATAAGTGCCACGCAAAAACAACCACACCCATAGGTCATACCTACAAACTACACACGCAGAGTCCCTATTCGAACCCCAATACTGCTACCTAGTACAATCCCATATAAAGCAGAGAGAATCCGTAATATCTACGTAATAAATGCAATCATGTTTCATTTTCAGTCAGCAGCAAGGAGTAGGGACTATTGAAGCAGTCTCAAAAAACAATATCTTGAGCACTATTTTCGTGCTGACCATTTCTTCTTCTTCGGGTGCCGTGTCAAAAGACGTTGGCAGCAATGAGTTATCTTTGTGATGCTTTTCTAACAAGTTCTATCGTGTTGTCACAATTCGTCCACTTTACAAGTTGGTTTGTGAATAGCATTCTTCTTCTCCCACGTGTTCTTTTTCCTACAATTTTACCAGTAACTACAAGGTATTCCAGTTTATCTTTCCTCATTATGTGCCCAAAGAAAGAAATTTGTCTTTTCGAACTGTCTGACATGATGTTGCTGCTTTGAATAGTCTTATTCAGTACTTCTTCATTGGTGATCTTTTCTGTCCATTTCACTTTTTCCATTCTCCTCAGGAACCACATCTCAGCCGCTTTGATCTTCCTGATGTCTGTCTTGTTTAATGTCCAGTTTTCGCTTCCATACAGCAATATTGGTGTAATGCAGCATTTCAAGATTCGGTATCTCAATTGGAATGGCATCTTAAGGTTCGTCAATATAGCTTCCATTTCTGTGAATGCGTTTTTGGCAACTGCAATCCTGCACTTGATGTCTACTGTACTCTTGGCATCAGATGTCATGATGCTTCCCAGATATTTGAATTGATTTACTTGTTTCAGTATTTCACAATTCAAGCTTACTTTTATCTTAGGGGGTTGCTTTTTCTTGCTGAAAACCATCACTTCAGTCTTTTGTACATTAATTTGCATTTCAAAATTTTCACATTGTTTTTGAACAGCATCAAGCAACTTCTGTAGACTCTTTTCACTTTCTGCTATAAGAACTGTGTCATCTGCAAATCTGATGTTATTTATATTGACACCACCTATTTTCACCCCCTCTAATGTATCTATTGATCTAAGGATGACTTCAGAGTATATCGAAAAGAGATCCGGTGACATTGCACAGCCTTGTCTCACTCCTCTTGCAATTTCTACGAAATTTGAGAGTTTGTCTTTTAAGCGTATGTTGGCTTTCTGCTTAAAGTAGAGATTTTGCACTAGTCGTAGATCTCTGTCTTGAAACTCAAGGTCACTAAGCAATTCAAATAGGATGTTGTGCTGAACTCTGTCGAAAGCTTTAGTAAAGTCGATGAAGCAGCAATATAGGTTCTTGTTCACTTCAATGCATCTCTCTGCTAAATTTTTCAGCACGAACACGGCATTTCTCGTTCCTTTATCTGGCATAAATCCATACTGACATTCGTTGATTTCTTGATGTATGCTTGATTTCATTCTGTTTAACAATGCTTTCAGTAGTAATTTTGTTGTGTGGCTCATTACACTTATTGTTCGATAATTCCCACATTCAATCGCTTTCGGCTTCTTAGGAATTGGTATAAATGTGGATTCCAGAAGTTCATCAACAATGTCACCATCGCACAGTGTGCCCAGAGAGCATAAATTTGGGAAAAATTCAATTGCAATACTCCAGTTCATCTCAGGATAATGGTTGGGGGCTCAATTGAATCAGAATTATATAAGAAATTTGATAAAAGTGGCTATAGCTAAAAATTTTTCATTTTAGGGGTTGCTGGGAACTTACTACCAAATATGGGCAATGTGACCAAAAATACATTTTTAGCAATATCTTCACTCAAAATCATGTTTATAAATTGATTATGACTATATTTTGTGCATATGTGTAAGATGTATCTGATAAAATAGAAATTACTTAAAAATGCGAGTTTTCGGGGCTTTTAGGGTGATATTGCCATATATGGTCACTTTGGCCTAAAACACAATATTCAACATAGTTTTGCTCAAAATGATCTTAATAAAGTGATTACGGACTTATTTGATCAATTCTGGTATGGTGCATCTGGTAAAAACAGAAATTACCTAAAAATGCGAATTTTGGGGGCTTGTAGGGTGACATTGCTATATATGCTCATTTTGGCCTAAAACACTATATTTAACATAATTTTGTTCAGAAAGACCTTAATAAAGTGATTATGAACCTATTTGATCAATTCTGGTATGCTTCATGTGATATAAATGAAAATTACCTAACAATGTGAATTTCTGGGGCATTTAGGGTGAAATTGCCAAATATGGTCATTTTGACCTAAAACACAATATTTAACATATTTTTGCTCAAAATGATCTGAATACAGCAAAAATAAACTTACTTGATTTATATCTATAAGGTGCATCTGGTAAAAATAGAAAATACCTAACAATTTGAACTTTCGGAGCTTATACGTTGACACATAGAACCGCAAAGTATTGCTGTGCAACAGCAATGTTATGCTGGCATACTACGAATGACAAATCCTATGTACAATTTTTATAATAATACTGAATTTTTGCTGAGCTTTCATATTCTTCAATTCTGTCGATTTTGAGCCTAAGAGATTATTCTTAACTTAATCTAAAATCTCATCGATTTTGGGCATTGTTATTCATATAGATTACATTATAATAATAAAAAATCTGTAACAGATACTCCCCTTAGAATTACTGTGTCGCATCACAAAGTAATGACTCCCTGACAGGACAAATCATACTCACACCTTTCTATTTTCCATAAACCTCGCATAGATAAACGATCTAAGTCTTCATGAAGCTCGAGGATTGCATTATTCTTAAACGATTCTTAAATATAAGCGATGTTGAGTCTTAATATTTTTATAGACTATATTCTTATAAAAGTGTATAGACATGAACACAAGATGAAATGTAGTGCTTGCGGCTGTTTGGGTCACATAGCTCGATTGAAACTTCACCATGGTGTTCCCAGTAATCTTGTTGTCAAGATAACTATTTAATAATAGCTCTCTATTGCTCTCCCTGATAAGTTTCCATTTATAACAGTGAAGCACAAGTTTAACACCATTGACTTGTATCCTACTTCAACCGTTTCTACCACAATTCTGTTCGGCAATTTCTACTATTGGTAAGCAAACCGCCTTAAGACTGATATTACCAGGTTAAAGTTTATTGAAAGTACTATCAAGGTATTGCTTTTGGACTTGGAATTTACAGAAAGCTTATTCAGTACAGAATGTCGCATGGCTCTCAATCGGATTGACTCTTTATCGTACAGCTTCTTAAAGATTACTCTCATTTTCACGTCTACCATCTGCCCAGTAGGTGACAGAACAGGTCAAGCTGTGCCAACCTGCATTACCGGGGCCCCTTAAACTCGATTGTTTTCACCAATCTGCATGCAGGGCATTACCTACAGATACGAATTTATCACCCCCAAATATGCGAAAAAATTGCAGTTAGGATGGTAGTGTGCTGACATTATAATGATATGTGGCAAAAAAGTCAAGCATAGCCCGATATTTATTGGATATTCACTAGCGCTAAGTAAAATAGATAATCCGGTCAAAGAAAAATATCTCAAAGTAGTATTTATAACTATCTGCCAGAAGCAAAAATAACTTTTTAGTTACGTTCAACTGGTTACCTGCAAGGCATATCTTAGTTATATGATATTTCTCCATATCATCAATTCTACTGGGTTTTCGAACACCTCCAGTTCGCAGGAAAAACGAAAGTAGGCATATTCAAACCAGTCTTACACGAAATCGGTAAAAGATAATTCAATAATTCAAAAAGCGTATTGCAGCTCAGTTTATTTTGCATTTAAGAGCAGTGAGCATTTGCAGATGCAGAAATATGCGATTTTCACTTTTTCCCGCCTCTGGGCACACTGTGCATCGTTATACATTTCATTGAAAAGCCTCTCAAGAATGTCAACTCCAGTATCTCCTAGGTACATTAGAAGCTCAACAGCACTTTGATCGTTACCAACTGCTTTCCCTCTTTTCATTGGTCTGCGTATTTCGTCTTTCAAAATGATTTCTCCGGTGAGATGTCCTTCAAACTTTATCGTTTCTCTATCTCTATTCTCATCCCCATAAAGGTCTTTGATGTACTCCTCCCATCTGTTCATTATATCATCCCTATCTAGTAAGATTCTTCCTTTTTTGTCTTTTATCACATTCCCATCATTTCTGTTTTTCCATCGTTTTCCAACAACCTCTTTGATATTTTGATGACATTCCTTAGGACTTATGATTTTCAATTTTTCAATTTCTTGACACTTCTTCTCAAAGAATTCAATTTTACTTTGCATACACATTTCTCTTACTCTTTTATCAAGTATCTGGTATTTTTCAGTGTTCCTCTTCATCTTCCTTCTCTCTTCCATTGTTCCTTTCTTCCTTGGGCATTTACTGACCATTTACGTATGCCAAAAGAGTAATAATTTCTTTCCAGTAAACAGCACCTGATAATGACACCTTCCCCATAAGGTAAATTGAGCTTACATTGAGATCTAGGATAGCTTTCTGATAAATATTTGTGAGTAAATCGAATTGTGAGCTGTTGAGGATTGCAGATAAATAAATCAGACAACGAGTAGACCTACTACGGTCTAAGCCTTGGGCATTCGCTCAACATCTAGAAATGCTATTATCAATTAACTTGTCATTGAGTGTTTTTTAACTTGCAGTTTTGGCATACATCCTTGTTGTAACAAAACGGAAGCTTGGTCTATACTTCCTACAGAAATCAACGGTTATCCACGTGCTTACCATGCATGCTTAACTGAAATCGATGGCAACAAATGCCACAAATACAAACAGAATAGCCACAGTATTGGGTTGCTATCGTCTTTCGTATAAGTGCTTGTAGAGCCATTCACACCCCATATGGAGACTGCTAATAGGCCTTCATAGATTCATGCTACTTCCTCAATCTGCAATTGAATCCCGTCAGCTGGATATTGGGGGAAATTGGGCAAACTGTACGCATAGGATATCCTAGCAGAAGAGAGGGTTATCTAGACAGATAGCATAGGGTTTTCCGCCGCTCTCTTCCATATAACATCCATCGCCTCCACCTTCGCCACATTCGCACAACCAGTTTCTGCATACACTTTCCTATTGATTTATGACGTACTAATAGCACCATCCATTCCGAAGTTCGCACAGCTTTTGGGGGTAAACTTTCACGTACTATTTCTCTGCGCACGCACAGATAAGTAGATGCTAATTTTATGTAAAGGTCGCACACAATAATTGGTTCTATGTAATTTATGATGTTGGGGATCACCCAAATCAAACGATATTTGAGAGGATCCCAAAAATGACGTACAATAATAAGTATTGCCAAAGACAAGCAACAGATAATGTTACCATGGTTACGACAAGGGGTTGTTGATAGATAGTGAGGTTTTGAAATGATTATTGTCAAACAAGAATGAAAGGCAGTATTTATGCATAGAGGTCTTTGACAGCTAATGTGCGATTAGAAAATCTGACCGTCGCCAGTGCGGGTGTTTTGCTAGTACCTGGATCCGCCTCTACCTTTGACTAGTGATGAAGTACAGAAAGCAATAGGAGTGTTAAAAGATTGAAAAAGTGCCGTTGTTGGGAACATTAATGCTGAACTGCTAAATTGTAGACCATAAGAATTAAGTAAGGAAATAGCAGCTATATGCAATATATTGGATGAATTAGGTGTTGTACTCATGCCACGTTGGAGAGAGTTTAAGCATAGAAGTATGGCCAGATAAACAACTACATTGTTAAAATGCATCAGCAAATCATGTCGAATCACACACGCACACTCAGGCTAATGCACATTGAGCAACATATATATACACGTGTGTCATTTCACAATACTCGTGTCATCGGCTAATCATCGTTACTAATTTTAACATACGTTTCTATTTGAATCTATTGATTCGTGAATTGGAGCACGACTCTAACACCCCCACTTGCTACGATTCTACGAATAATCATACTTTATTTACCCATAATCAATGATCTAAATTTTTCTAACTTAATCTTTGTAACTGGTTTTGTAAAGATATCAGCAACATTACAATCAGTGGGTACATACTGTAAATTAATATTACCGATTTGTATCTCCAATCTAATAAAATGATACTTAATATCAATATGTTTCGATCTTTGATGATTGATTGGATTCTTAGCTAAATTAATTGCTCCTTGATTATCTACGTTAATCAAAACATTTTCAATCAATATGTCCATATCATTACATAATTGCTTCAAGAATTTTGCTTCTTGAACAGCATTTGCTAAGGAAATATATTCAGCTTCGCAAGTGGATAAAGCTACGGTCTGTTGTTTTCTACTATTCTACGAGATTATAGGACCATTATTGCTAAGCTGAAAGCTATATCCTGTGATGCTCCGTCTATCCTTCACAGATGCCCCCCAATCTGAATCGCAAAGCTCCTCTGCTCCTCTGCTACAGCCAGTCAAGAAAGCAAGCCCATCTAAACATTTAAAGCCTATCATACTACTATTCACACTACGAAAGATCCTTGCTATATCCATGATCAGAAGAAGTGTGCACAAACTCTTAAAGAAAATATCACGAATGCAATCAGCTTACCAGCAGGGAAGAAGCGCTACTGAAATGATGTTTAGTTTTAAGGTACTAACAGAGAAAGCTATAACACTCGATGATTGGGAAATCACACTTCTACTGCTAGATATATCCAAAGCTTTTGACGCGCTTAAAAAGAAAGATCTGTTCAATATTCTGAAGGAAGCTCTGGATGAGGAAGAGTTGCACGTAATTAAACTCTTGGTAGGTGTAAAATTTGAACTTCAAGTACCAGTAGGTATAGAAATAGGTAATAAAATTAGAACCAACATGGGAGTGCCACAATGGGATTGTTTTAGTACCATTCTTTTCATCACATATCTAGGAGAAGCACTTAGTCAAGTACAAGCCACACAAATGTGACCACCCTTGATCACCCTTGTGTTAAGGTAAATAGTGTTATACTCAGCCAACAATATGCAGACGACAGAAGCTGGATCACATCAAACAAACAAAGAAACGAAGAATTTAAGGTAGTTTTACTGAGTACACTGAAAAATAAAAATTTACAAGTAAATGAAAGCAAGAAGGAGGAATAAGAAATCAAATGAGGCAAGGAAAATTGGAAGAAATGCAACTATCTTGGCAGTTTACTAGATATCAAAGAAGATATCAGTAGAAGGAAAGTGCTGGCCACTGATGATTATAATAAGCTAAAACTTATATTTGAAAGTAAGAAAGCAAGCTAGAAATCAAAATCAGAATTTTCAAATGCCACATTGAAAGCATATCCATTTATAACTGTGAAATCTAGAGAGTGAATAAAAAGCTATAAAATATAATCAATACGTATCAAAGAAATATACCTTAGAAAACCGTAAACATCGTGTGCCCTGAAAAGAGCAGTAATGGTGTATTGTTTAAAAAAAAGAAGTATTGCCCTGGAGCAAATCAGTGAGGAGGAGAAGACTAACTTGGTACTGATATCTCTTACGTTTACCAGAAGAAACACAAGCGAAGAAAGAACTAAGAAAAGCACAAAAGTCATCACAGAAAACAAGAGGAGACCAAAACCAAACCTGGTTGAAATAACGAAATATATAGGATATATAGGAAAAGTAAACGTTTAGGTAAAGGTGAGTGGTGGAGGACATTGTAATAAAAATTTTTATCACACACTATCATGAGCTGCTATTTATAAATAGGCAATATAGGCAGGTGGTTAACAGTGCCATATCCTCGTTGATGGATGACTGTTCCAGAGAGAGAGAGAGAGAAAGAACTCATCCAGAAGGAGACCTATGAGCTTAAAAATCGTTTTTAATATGGTTCTTCCTTACTTTGATAATTGAATTTCAAAGAATATTGCACAGATGAGGCTTGAAAGGATTATATATTTAGCTTTATCAATTTTTAATGATAAGTTATTAGCATCAGGATATTTCTTTACTGTTATTAGCTCTTCGTTCACAATTGTAGTCAAGTCAGATAAATCCTTACATTAATAGTAACTGTTTGTATCATCAGCAAAAAGAGATAAAAAGTAAGTTTCTTAGAAGCATTTGGTAGATTATTTATGTACATAAGAAAAAGCAATGGACCAGCTACAGAACTTCATTCTACGCCACAAATAACTTTAGGCAACTTAGAATTACTTCAATAAACAGAGCCATATTGCTTTCTATCAATATGATGCGATTTAAATCACTCAAGGGAACATCCAAAAGCTATCCTACAATTGCGTAACCAGGACTATTTGTTTTACATTAAGAGAGTAAAACAGTGACGACAGGAATAATGCTGATGTATAGGTCTTTCGATATGAAACTGGTTTATGAGAAACTAGTATCAAGCTGGCCAAAAAATTAACAAACTCTATTATTATACTCACGAAAACTGAAGAAACTCGACTATAGATAATAGATGATGAAGTTTTTTGCCAACCGCTTTTGAAAATCTTAAATTGTTTCAGTTTGTTCCAAAAATGTTTTAGCAATTGATTTTGACCTTTTTGGGCTTGTTTCGTGACGATTAGCGCTTATATCCATCCAAAAATTTTCAAAACTTTCAAACAGTAGAGGGAAATATCAGTCCCAAAATAGGAAACCAATTATGACACCTCCCAATGTACTTAGATCCCTATACGATAATTTATTGCAGACTAATCAGAACCCTCTATTTTGTACCACGTAGCCTTCCTCCTTACACGATCTCCTCCCACTGTTATTATTGGGTCCTACTTTTGTAATAATGTTGGATTTAATTTTTATCATTCTCTTACACCGAAATATTCTACTTTCTTAGCACCACCATATATGGCTATGGCTTTGTTTTGAATCGGCCATTACCAATTTCCAACTGCGTTCACATCTATTTTGTTCAGAGAGTGCCGTCAAATGCACAATGAAACCTCCTCTTATGATTTCTGTTCTTTTGAAATAATGCAGTTACGCTGTTATTTTCTATTCCAGGGGTGCAACTTCGTTACAAAACAGCTTACTATCGGAGAGAAGAAAGTGAAAAGAAAGCGGAAATAGAAAATATTATATATTAAATGCAAAAAAAGACAAAATGAAAAAAGTGGCATAACATACCAAGAAACATCAAGATACGTATGCGTTTTAGTTTTACCATTTACTTTCTTACCTGCGCCAGAAACGTAGAAGTTCCACAAAAAGTAGTCGGAAGGTTACATCATAGATCTCTACCAGGAGCATGTCACCTTCAAATATTCATGTATCAAATCGAAAACAAAGCATTTTCCAAATAATTGAAAATTTCTGTAAAACTGCTCGGATCCCTGCTATTTACTACCTGGCTCCTAACAAATAAGGGGAACAGAAGAAAACCTGGATGCTGATAAACCTGAATTCTGTACTTGGAATTAAATAGTATTACTCTGCATGATTTTTTTGCTAGTCAATCTCTTGGAGGCCTATAACTCAGTGTATAAATACGACCTGATGGGTAGTGTTGAAACTTATCTTGACACCACTATTTACTAAGATAAGCTAGTAATAGATGACTATTCGCTTTGCAAAGCAACCCTCCTCAGAATTTGGAAATTGGTGATATTGGACTTTATGTCAAAAAACTCTCTTCCTTCACAAGATCGTCCTGATTTGTTGACTTTATCTGAATGCATTGTCCTTAAGATTTAAATAGTTAAAAACTTTTGTTCCTCGTAATTTATCTTAACCCAAGACAAAATCAGAATGTGTGGTGCATGCACTATGACTCTCGAGTAATTAATGTTTAAAAGAAATGCTGAAAATCCTTTCTGTCTTATCATCACCGTTCATCTTACTTGTCGCTCAACTCTCAATGGTGAGAGAATGATACAGAAAGCAACGAGGAAAAATTATTGCAACAATAGCTTCTGTACGTGATCTTCAGCAATTGATCTCAAGATCAACTCATTCAGTGTGCAACATAAATCTTGTATTGACTTAATTCTTATCGATCATCCTAACCTCTTTATTGAATCTGGCAATGGCGAACCGTGAGGATTTTCCCACGGTATTCTCCAAGTTGAAAAAACTTAAGGGGCAGTTGAAAATTTTGAGAATCTTTGCGTAAAACAAGAAGAATCTATTTAATACTAAACTTATCAATGTGTATCTGTGAAAGTCTGCACTTTCTCGAACATTTAATAAAGTTGCTTAACAACATATTACAACCGTTTCTCTTCCAAATTCCTTGTTGGAGAACAAAGAGCAGTTATGGCCAGTAATAGAGGTAGTATTGTTAGTTGATCGAGGAAGCTACTCATATCAACCTTAGGACTCCGCTATAAACTGACAAACAAGATATGGTTTGGGGCTCCCCTTATCAACAATATCCTTTCTGTCTTTCATTAAATGAAAGCGTTGGAAATTGCATTCTTATTAAATGTGAACGGTGGCCCCATCAACCAAGAGTGGCTGCTTTTCAGGGGGCCGTGGAAAAGCCTACTTACAATGCTACTAAAATAAAAAAGAATATTTATAATGTTAAATTGGAATAAATGAAAAATTAAAAGCTATTTGCATTTCAGTCTACATATAAAAGAAGACAGAGAGGGGGCTAGCTTGCTCTCATGTTCTAATTCATTCCAAATCGTTGCTCCATGAGACGAAAATGTTTTTTGACCATTGCTTGCTTTCATTCGTGAAGTAAGTAAGTCAGTCTCACAATTTCTCACATTTACAATGTCCCGTGTCGAGTTTCTCGTGAATGGAATAGAGGGGTAAATGGGCGCGAGACCACTTATTGATTTGAAAACAATGGTAGCCGTTTCTTGTTTGATCATGTCGTGGACTGTCGGACATTTGAGCTCTTTTATCAAGTTTACTGCTGGTGCATCATAGCTACTGTTGGTAACTTTTCTCGTAGCACGATTTTGTAACTTTTGTAGCATTAACAGACTAGAGTCTCTACAGGTACCCCACACAGAGCAACAGTAGCAAAAATGGGGCTCAACGATACCTCTATACAATTGACTCAAGGTATGCTTTGGAAACAATTTCATAGCATATTTTAGGAAACCCAAAGAGCGAGAAATCCTTGAACGTAAAGCCTTAGTATGCTCATCCCACACAATATGTTTATCTAGATGTACTACTGAGTATTTCACATCATCTACAACATCAATATGTGAGTTGAAAATAGCAAAAGAAGAGTTCGGTACTGATCTGTTTGATATATTCTTGATATTAGGCCTAGAGCCTATAACCATCGCTTGTGTTTTGATTACATTCAGAGACAGCTAATTACCTTCAAGCCACTGTTTTAAGGAGTCTAAATCACTGTCAAGGGTTTCATTATGCTCTTCGATATTCTTAGAAGAATATAATATACTGGTATCATCGGCATACATCGTTACTTGACTGTTTTTAAGAGAAAACGGCAGATCATTTATGAATATGAGGAATAAAAGGGCCCAAGGCAAGAGCCTTGAGGAACTCTAGATTTTATTTCTTCCATATTTGAGGATACCACATTCACTCTACAAAGCTGCCACCTGTTTTTGAGGTGGGAGGAGAGCCAGGTATGTTCAAGGCCAATCATTCCATACTTTTCTAACTTTTGGAGTAGAATATCGTGATCTACAGTATCGAATGCTTTTTTCAAGTCAATAAATACTGTAGCAGTGATTCTACTTTTGTCCACATTAACATACCAGTAATTTGTAGACTTCAGCAGACAAGTGACAGTGGAGTGCAGGACCTAAACCAAGACTGTTGTAAAAGAGCTTGTTTTTATCTAGTGTAAAGGAAGCGAAAGGCACTCTTCTACGCTAGTTATCTATTTATATAGGCAAATAGACTTGTCAAAGTATGAAGGAAGCGGAAGGCACTCTTCACAAGATTAATGGCTGGCTCACTTTTTATATTGCCACAAATGCAAAACTAACTCACAACTTACATATCCAAAACGCTATCTCAGAGGAACCTCCCAGCAGACATTTTTCACACAAAAATAAATTGAAATATAGCAACGATACCTTCTGCTTGTCGGTTCCCTATTTTTCACTCAAAAACAAGAGCAACTTTTGGAAAATGAGGACTGGCTCTGAGATGTTTCATAATCTATCAGGTTTCTCCAACGATAATATTTTATATTCTTATTGCTAGAAAATATGTATTCCACATCAAGCCCCCATAGCCAATATGGTTGCCGATCGCCAATATAATGCTCGGAACGAGACTGGTCTGTAACCTACTATCGAGGCTGGAAGCTGAAAGTTCACAGCTTATTTTCCGATTCTTGTGCTTGCGAATCGCACAGCCTATTCATAAAACTCTGTACTCTGATTGTTTTAATTTAGACTGAAGAGATTCACTGCTTATTGCATGATGTAGCCAGTGTCATAACAAATACACAGGAGAAAAGCGAAGATTCCTTGCTCCTACGTGGCAATTCTTTCGATAATAAAGGATGAACATGGAATACATTACAATAGTAAATCGTAGTGCTGAATTGTAATCTGTAAAGGATTAGGTTTTTCTAACCAAAAATATTTTTCTAAAATCCCAGGGTATTCACTGAATACCTTGAATACCCGGACGATTCGCCACTGGAATCTGGTATACACCCATTTCTTTATGAACACTGCCATTATTCATGGAACATTATCACTTTCAAACATAACACTACCCTCTTACACCCGTGGGGTCTGATAATATGACAATATTGCAATATTGCCATTATGCTAGGTATCGAAATTTCTGGCTGGAGTGAGCATCTCGATAATGCATCATGCCCTAGCAAACAAGTCCAAATGCTAACAGAAGTACTGCTGAACGTTTAGTCCAACTTTATTCGTAGCAACGTTAAAGCGATAAGCCAAGTCCGATAAAGCGATAATGCGAAATATCAAAAGCTTTGTAAGGAGGAAGAGTCGAGCTTACAAGAGCGTCGTCTAATAATGGTCAATCAGACGATAGGCATTAGGGCTAGAAGAATTCATATCTGAAGGAACTTTAGCTAGCCTATACCAAAATGTGTTGGGCTTTGATAGATACCGTTCAAAACAGGATTACGTTATCGAAAATACCACTGCTATTAGAAATTAGGGTGTTTGTGACTGATTTTAATCAAATGACATAATTAAAACTTGACCATTCATACTTCAGTGTACGACGAATAACACTGGCAGTGAAATTGCAGAACCTATTCCTTCAAATCCTGTTTTGATATATATATAGTTTTAGTATCGCTGAGGCAAAGATACTTAACAAAATGGACCACTTTTTTCTAACAAAGCACATAAATGGGATGAAATATCTGTGAGAATGATAAAACTAAGTAATGCTTCATTATTCAGTTTATGTTTTTTACTTAACCTTAATTATCCACAAAATCCTTTCATTTATACTTACAAACTAAATAAACTAAGTTACTATAATAAGTCAAGCTCAAGTCTGAGTCAAAACGTCTTAAGATTGTAACTGGACTTGTCAAAGTATTTCTTATCGGATTGTCAAATAATCATGAACCATTCAGCTACAACTGAAAATGCTATCTTTCTTTGTCGTCGTTCTCATCTTGAAATTACAATAATACCTGAAGAATTTTAAACTACCATGAAAGAAGTAATAATAATGGAAACTTTACAACTAGAATGTGAAGTATATAAGTGCTAGTCTTCCATGGATTTGTGCAACAGTCACTTGGGGAAGGCTACTAGTGCCTTCTAGCTCGAAAGGTGAGAGTTCAACTACTTTTAAATCGTACATTGATCTCGGCATCTCTAATGGATGGTAATGACGTACTACTATCGATGTTATAGATGGTACTGTCCTTTTGACTATTTTGTTTTTAAAAAATATGAAGTTCAGTCAGTAAATAGTAATCTCATAATCACGACATCAAATGCTGTGATTCGCATCCTAAAGATTATTAGACATTGTATGCTGCATAGGCCACACGTGGATAGGCCATTGAGAATCGATTAAAGGCGTGATATGGCAGTGACTTTGGAAGTCGAACAAGAACTTCTTAAAACCCAGGGAGAAGGCTTTAGCTCCTCAATTAAACTTTTGGTTCAAAATGTCAAAGAGATGCAGATTGGAGCTATTCTGTCGATGTACTCTGAAAACGTGAATGACATAAATCAGCAAACTGAAAATTTTTATCAGAGCAGAAGGAATAATGTAAGAATTACTGGTATTCCTGAAAACAAGAATGTTGGGCAGACCTGGGATGATACAGAAAATATAGCAAAGCAATCAATCACGGACAAACTAAACATATATGAAGACTTTGAAATGGAGAGGTGTCATCGTGTTAACATTCGCAAAAGAAGGAACAATAATATGTCAGGCCAACCAGAAAAACCTCGCCCAATAGTGGCAAAAGTTTTAAAGTGGAATTAAAAGGAGGTTGTTTTGAAGAAGACCAGGGAGATCAAGCCAGAGGGAGTGAGATTCTTGGTCTATTTGTCAAGTCGCACAATCCAAAAGAAGCAGGATCAAATACCAAAGCTCATAGAGGCAAGTCGACAACAAAAAGTTGCATTATTTATGCTCGACAAGCTGTTCATCAATGACAAGAAGCCATTTAATCCAGTTATACCACCTGATAACAACCAGAACACAAGAAGTGAGACTGAACATGAAGCATCTTTTTGATACATAACGTGAATATGCATGTTCTTTTATAGTTGCATTTTGTTATCAAGACATAAATTTCAGCTCAGGTAAATTACTTTAAGCCATCTTTGTTCACTTTCCCAACAAATCATGATAAGGAATGAATCCTCATAATTATCCATATGGTATTTGCCATAAAACTATACCTGGCAACCAGAAAGTAATGTTATGTAATAATTGTGAGTATTAGGTTCACATGAAATGCAATGGTATCTCTGCTTCAGAGTATAAAGAGCTTGAAAGTAAACCTGATGATATCCCTTGGTTTTGTAAAAAGTGTACCATGGAAATTCTTAGGATTAAATGATTTTGACCTATCATCATTCCTTGACT
Organism: Mastigias papua; assembly: GCA_964019165.1. NCBI lineage: Eukaryota > Metazoa > Cnidaria > Scyphozoa > Rhizostomeae > Mastigiidae > Mastigias > Mastigias papua. The sequence continues at coordinate 6,537,167 of OZ025269.1, forward strand.
ATGCACCTGCATTTGAAATTAGTTCTAACCTGGTGAACTTGGTCAATCTTATTGATTACGATATTGATCAAGATATGACTCAAGAAATATTACTTCTCGTTACTTCTCATTATCTGAGCTCTCTTCTTTGCGAACATCCTCTAGAGACTTCTCTATCATTCACTCAAATATAAGAGGCCTATCCCTTCACCGTGATGAATAAGTTTCTGTGTAGGCGAACACTAATTTGAATCCTGATGTGATTGGACTGTCTGAAATATGGCATTCCATTGATCATCCACTATTTACAAATTATGATATTCCTGAATATACCCTTTTTAAACACAGTTTTTAAACAAATGAGTTATTGACAACATATACACTAATGCCACCAATGCTAATATAGCAAGTGGTAATATTAGAATGCAAATTACTAACCATTTTCCCCAGTTTTTAATGTTGAAAAATGCTCATATTAGTTATAATGAATTTGAATCTTTCAAGTATGATTACTCCAAGTATAAAAAGAAGATCTTCTTGATTTTACCTATTTGGAAAACAGTGACATAGAGGTGAATTTTAAATTTGACAACTTTTTGAAAGATCTTAATACATTGAAAAATAAGCATACTCCAATCAAAAAGCGGAGTAGAAAGGAAATGACACTCAAAAGATAAACCATGGACAAATAATAGAATACTGAAGATGATGAGATTTGGAGATAGAATTTTGCAGAGACTAAAGAAACAAAAAGCTCCCGATAACCTTAAATTGTACAAGAAGTTTAGTATCCGCGTATCCATTGAACTGAAAGAATGTAAAGCAAGATACTTTCATAATTACTTTTCAACTACTATTCAAGATATACAAAAATTATGGTCAGACATCAAGGAAATTATTTCTCATAAGCCTTCCACTTCTTCCTCGATCAAAAAGATCAAAGGCAAAGATGGGGATGTAACATCAGATCCTTCTAAAATGTCAGATAGTTTTTAATTACTATTATGCTAATGTTGCTGACAACATAAGAAGGACAATTCCAAAAACTCCTAAATCTCCTCTTGCCTATTGATCCATCCAACTCTGTAGGTCCTAAAAGTATACCTGTGAAATTACTTAAAGTTATTGGATTCTCTGTTTCCCCTCCCATTGCTCTTTTTGTGAATCAGTCCTTCCAATCTGGTATCTTCCCTAATAAATTTAGAATTGCCAAGGTGATTCATCTTTTTAAAAAAGTAAATTCTGAGCCACCATCAAACTAAAGGTCAAATTTACTTTTACCTGTTTTCAGCAAAATATTCGAGGAGCTATTGTACAGTCGTCTCTATAGATTCCTTGAAATACATAAAATTTTATGCTCTTTACAATTTGGATTTCAAGATAATCAATCTATGAACCATGCCTTTGTAAGTTTGATAGAAGTCGCAATAAATACACTTGATAATAAAGAACTTGCTTGTGGTGTTTTCATTTATTTACAGAAGGTTATTGACAATGTGAATCATAGAATTTTGCTTTCTAAACTGGAGCATTATGGTGTTCGTAGACGTGCCCTTGAATGGTTTAAATCGTATCTATCTGATAGACAGACAGATTTTTATACCAATGGATGTAATTCAAATTCAAAGTCAGTTACTTGTGGTGTATCACAAGATTCTGTATTGGGCCCATTGCCTTTTCTCATATACATAAGCGATCTGCCAAATGCTTCTAATGAAATTAATTTTATCTTTTCGCTGATGATAGTAATATCTACTATCAATCCAAAGATGCATATGACTTGATTAAAATTGTTTGTAGAGAGCTGAGATTAGTAAAGAAATGGCTTGATGCTAATAAATTATCTTTAAATATTAATAGAACTAACTACTTCATCTGTCATTCTTCATCTGCCAATGTTCCTTTTGATTTAATCATCAAAATAGGGAGGAAACATATCAAAAGAGTTAAATTCATTAAGTTCTTAGGTCTCCTCCTGAATAAGCATTTAAGCTGGAAATATCATTTCAATGAGCTCTCTAAAAATTAGCAAGAACTTTTGGTATATTTTTCTCAAAATTTAGGGTCTTACTTCTATAAGATGTGTTACTCTGCTTGTACAATTCTTTGTTTATGTCCTTCTTACAATATGCTATTATTGTATGGGGTCAAACGTTTGCATCCTACATTGATCCAATTTTCAATTTACTGACAAAAGCAGCCAGAGCTATCTCACTTCAGCCTCATATTTCTCTCTCTCTTCCAATCTTCAACAAATTAAAGATTCTGAAACTTTCTGGGATGTTTGAACTCAGGCTCTTGACTTTTGTTTTTGATTCTGTTAATAAAGCTTCGTTTAGTTACTTTCATGACTTTTTCCTACTTAGTTGACCTGTTCATCAATATTCCACAAGTCAGGCTAGTCAAGGTGATTTATTTCTCTCAAAAAATCAATCTTCAGTATTGTCTAAACTCGACTCGACCTCCTGTTGCTAAACTTTTGAATAAATTACCTGTGGAACTTCGAAATACCCATCAAGTTTATCCTTCAAATCAAAAATGAAAGCTTTCTTATCTAACAAAGTCTACTGATGAATCTAGGTTATTTTGATAATGCCATAATTTTATTATCATATAAGAGTACAACTTGCAAAACTATCTAAATTCATCTATACTCACCTCATAATATTTTAAGATGGGGGGAGGGGGCTCTCCCCTCGATGAGTTTACCTATTGAGAGAACTCCCCCTATAAGTAATTCATCTAGCTCCTCCTTGTATTTTTATATTGTATAAATCTTTTGTATCATTGTATTGACTTCCTTAGTATTATTTTAGATTAGTAATCTGTTTGTATATTTAGGACTGTAACTTGTATGTAGTGAAATTTGAAATGTATGGACTAATATGAACTGATATGGTTTATAATGGGCAGTTGGATACTATTCCAAGCGTTCGGACCTATATACACAATGTTTTTATGTGGTAAGTTCTAATTCTAGCTTTTGTACATCTAGGTTCTTCATATTCCCAGTATTATAATTTGGTAAGGCACCGCTCTATGAAATTATGTTGTAAGTCTTCAAGACAAAGCTGATTGAAAAGTTTGAAGGTCATTACTGATCGATCAAAAATTATCAGCTCTCTCCCATCTATGAAGTTCCTATTGTGAGCATACTTTTTCGAGGATTCTATAAGATTGAAAGCTCTATTCGGGTATTTTGCAGAGTGCTGATTTTAGTACTGGGAAGGATTCATGAAACCACGTTAGCATACCTTAGATGATTTTCTACTAGTTCTCGATGCACATTAAGTAACTGAGATTGTGGCAAGATGTTCTTTAATTTCCTGAGAGATACCAGGCCCCTACAATTCTTCGCTTGACAGATTGGTACTGCTTGTTCCAGCTTAGACTGTCATCAATAGGAAGTCCTAGGTACTTCATTTTCATGATTTTGTTTTATTTTAATATTATTCAAACAAACGGCGGTAGCTCTGGTAGTTTACTCTGCCTTCGTGGATGGTTAATAACCATGAACACAGTTTTCTTGGGGTGTATACTTAACCTAACTATCCTCATCTATTCAGAATTAATTTGCAATTCAGCCTGGAATTTCGCATCTCGTCAATAAGGTTACTCGATGAAAATGAAACTCTCGTGTCATCTGCATAAAGATTAGCTAAAATTGTAGGGAATCTCCATAACACACACAATATTTAAAGCACTTGACTGTAATCCTCCTCTTGATGTTTGTTCCTTGTATCTCGATATCTCCAAAGTATTTGATTGAGCCTAGCACGATGGCATTATCTTTAAATAAAAAAAGTAATGTGACGTTTCCGGAAATTTCCTCTCCCGCATCACAGGTATTCTTATGGATAAAAAGCAGTGAGCTGTTTTTAATGGACAGAGTTGACCTTGGAGAAATAATTTGACAGGAGTACCTGAGGGAATTCTTCCTTGTCTACATGAATGACCAAGCCAATAAACTAAAAGTGCAATGTTACGCTCTTTGCTGATGATACCTCATTTTTCACAGTTGAACAAGATTCACATTCAACTGCTAGTGACATAAACCGTGACTTGGAAATGATTATTCAGCGGGCTCACGAATGGAAGGTGATGTTTAATCCTTGTACGCAAAAGCAAGTAGTGGAAGAGATATTTTCAAGAAGACAGGTTTTAACACATCAATCAGACATTTTCTTTACCTAAACTCAAGTTATAAAAGTCTAAGAAAACAAGCACCTGAGAAATATACTAGACTCAAATTTGTCCATCTCTACTCACAATTGAAGGGTGAACAGAGTGAAAATAGGATTAAGCAGACGCCTAACCCTGTTTTATAAGATCATCAATAATGTAATCCTTAGGTCAACTAACTAACCTGATTAACATTTTAATAGTCTCCTTTGCACGAGAACGGATATGATTGGAATAGAAATGAATTTTACAAGTGCATTATAATTTTAGCATTTTGTGCACTTTACATATTTCTCCAGTACTTTTATTCTGATTCATTCAGCCAACAGTCCCCGTGCACTGTAATGGTCCTATGAAATGACGGCCGTATTCCGACAAATCTCCAGTGTCCCCTAGACGCACTTCCGTTATTGGCAGTCGTCTCTTTTCTGTAACATAGCCTTCGTCATAGCGCCAAACATGGTCATTTTTATCACAGTTGCACAGCTTACTTGGATCTGCACATGAATTTGTTATACCACATTTGCAACCTTAGAAAACAAGTAGACAACCAGAGTTATTGCAAAAGTCAGACCTGCTCTTCTTACAATAATGCAGGCAATGAAAAGGGTCCCTACAACAAGCCCATGATAAGAATGCAAATAGAAATAATATGAACGTTGCAAAAGGAAGCTTTGTACCTCAATTGATGGCATGGTACGTAAAAAATATAGCTGCAATACTTAAGAAAGATACGATAAAATAGCTATTTAGAGAATAAAACAATAGATGCTCGTTCATATGACGGTGAATATCATAATCATTCTGCTGAATTGCCATTGAGATAACCTTGTTGTAAAATAATGAGAAATTTGATAGGGTACCTTATGAGTCTATTCCTTATCAAAAGTAATAGCGGCATAGCTCCAAAGTTATCTTTCTGCCAGTAGTGATTTAAGCCCTCCCCCTTTCCATAGCACATTGCCTGGAGGGGAGATGTAATGTTTGACAAGGATGTGATAATAAAGATTGTAAAGAAACATGTCAAGTAAGCACTAGCATTTGATATTTGATACCGATGGCTATTACAAAATGGTGTTAGAAGTGAAACTAAGTAAATCTGAACTAGTATCTTATCATAATTATTTGGTGAATTGTATCTTGTACAGGTAGAGTGTAAAGCAGCAATTCGGCTGCTAACTATACATGCAAAACACTAATCAAATCAACTGGAGAGAAGAGTGGCTTTGGAAATGCAGTCTTGTAGAAATTGATTTTGTATATATTATGTAGCACTATGTACTTGACTTAAATTATGTTAGCATATTGTAAATTAGCCACAATAAATATGAACTGTGAAGCTTATAACTTCCATCTAAATTAGAAGAGAAAGCTGCACTAGAATATCCAATGGCGCTGTATCAGAGGAATTTATAAGGAGGTTCTTTCAATAGGCATGGAATGCTTTCAATATGTGAGGTGTGGAAGCAAATTGTTGAGAAGTTAAAGCTTAAAATATTGAAAGCTATATCACGTAAACCATTGTGGCATCACTTGCAACAAGCAATTCATAGATAGCATTAGTAGGAATTATCCTTCCAAGTACGAATACCATTACGTAATATTCTGTAACACAAGCACTAGTCTTTCTCCTACTTAATGAAACACAATTAGGCTACCATTCCTCTCAGTGTCTCATATATATTCCCCTTCCTTGATATGAACATAAAAGTCTGTTGCAAGACAAACTAGCCGCAGTTGGATTAAAAGGCATCGGCTTTGATTAAGCTGGCTGTTACATCCAAGAAATGAATTTGGATCTGAAAATCAAGTCATATAATCTGAAAATATTAGTAAGATTTAACTAAGTAAAAGGAATTGCTTGTGGTGAAAGAGCATCAATATACCCCAATACAGTAGTTCTCCGCAAATAAGAAATACAATTTTAAGATTTGCAGACAATGCTGTCAAAAGAATATTACGTTTTAGGGAGTGGTCATAAAGTATCTGCTATATGGGGATAGAAGATTTTTCAATAACTTACTAAACAAACTTATGGCCCATCCTAAATTTCTATATATGTCTTGTGGCCCAAAATGTAGTCAGGATATTTTTCATGACCCCGTAGAACATTGTTTGCAGAATGTATTACCATCATAAACACTGGTGAACATGAGATATATAGGGCGGAATGTTTCTATGAAATAAAGATGAGGTACATGTAGATCATTGCTCCAGACTGGTCAATTCTGGATGTGCAAAATGTTAAAAACAATGTCTCATTCTAATGCTCTTGATATAGTATGCAAGAAAATATTGGGGGTTTATGAAATAGGTATTGCTTTCAATAACATTTGCAGAAGATGAAAGATGTGTGTTCTTGTAGATGTACAATCCTTGCCAAAGTTGTTGGTACACTTGAGGCTTTTTACACACTGATAGTTCAACTCCCTCCTGTTTCCCCTTCAAGCAATGTCGACAATACCTTTAAAGATAGTGCTTCAGCCTCAGTTTGTTCGTAATTTGCTTTGATTTTCCCATCCATTCTGAGGCTTGTGGCCATATAAAATTGTTCTTGTATAAAACATAGTGTAGCTAATACCCATAAATCTTTCATTATTCCAATGAGTCAGTTGTATTGAGAGGTGCTGAGCTGTGGTTTTGAAAGATTACAGTTCTAGACAGAGCAGAGATACTGCAATCTGTCCACATCTGCTGGGGGTACCAATTGCTAGTACCAAGAGCAAATTAACCATCTAAATATTTGACTTAGAAAGTAGCATACTTTATTAAATTCGTCATAGACCCATCGCATGGACCTGACTGTTTCTGTAGCCCCAAAAAGGAATGGTAAAACTTTTCATGCCCCATCCAGATATCATCCTCCCCATATAGCAGATACTTTATGATCACTATCTAAAACTAAACTGGTAGTGACCTGGAAAATACTTGGCTCTTATTTTTTATACTTTTGAATATCACGTTCGTTGCTTTTGCACTACTTTACTCAGTCTAAACAGTACAATTTGTCAGATTTTTAAACTGTAAAAATGTATCATTATTATATCCTTTTATCCTTGTACCTTTATAACACACTCATGTAGTTCGTGTCTGTGTAGTTTATTAATAGTATAAAATATTCTCTATAATGAGCAACTTAACCGCGATATCAAATATATATCTCATGTGGTAAGAAACGCATCAGATCTGAAATCGAAAAGTTATTCCATCCTGAAAAATGGCTAGTGGCTCAATAATACATGGTCGATAGATTAGATAAAACTCATGACTTGTTTACCCACATTTCCAAATGCATAGAGAAGACTGCTATTTTGTCCTTGTAAAGTTATCAGGCCCGTAGCCAAGGGGTTACATGGGGGCAAGGCCCCCCTGAACTTGTGTAATTTGACTCTGTGCCCCCCTACAGAAATGAATTATGTATATATAATTATATATATATATATACAGTACATATAAATAAATATATATATATATATATATATATATATATATATATATATATATATATATATATATATATATATATATATATATATATATATATATATATATATATATATATATATATATATATATATACTAAGTCATGAGTGGGCTACCACAATTGGAAAATTTATTTTGGCCCCAGTGCGGATTCGAACTCACGATGTTTAGATCAGAAGACTCATGTGCTAATCAATTGTGCCATCCAGGCGCAAAAGAATAGCGGTGGAATCTTAAGGTCATTCTACCGTGAGTCCCTCAACGCATCTAGGGCCTTCTCTATGTTTCGGCTATAATGCCTTCCTCAGAGCCAAGCGTACTATATAATATTAATTCGGCTATATATATATATATATATATATATATATATATATATATATATATATATATATATATATATATATATATATATATATATATATATATATATATATATATATATATATATATATATATATATATATATATATATATATATATGTTTGTATGTATGTATTATATATATTGGCAGTGCCCCCCTTGCAAATTCAAGCTGGCTACGGGCCTGAAAGTTATGCGACAAAAGAAACTAAACGCAACACTCTTGTGAGCTGCTGTGCAACTATGGGCTACATTTTGCAGAAAAACAAAAAACTGTATAGTGATGTTTCATCTTCCTTCCATAATCCTCCTTGTCGTAAATCATATCAGCTATCCACATTTTATTTGTTTTGGTTTCTATTTTATTTCATATCAGCGGTTTATATGATTTCTAGATGCCAATCCCTCTTTAAGAAAATGGGCCACTGGTCAATTAATTTTGGTTTTGCATGCTATACTTTGCACCTTTAGATGGGGGAATGTAGCCTATTAAGGAATCTAAGTACACTTGAAAAGGAGCTTGCATACAGGTAACCCAGTACTGGGTTCTTTACATCACTCTAAAAGTGCTATATTGCTGCCTTCATGAGTTTTAACAGGATCAGATTTTGCTTTGCCGTTCCTAACACATTGTACATCATCGGCAACAGCTTACAGCCAAACTGTTTATTAATTTGCTCAGGCAAAATGGTTGCTGAAAATTTTCAGTAGTTAGCTGTGCCACAAATGCTATCCCGGGCTGTTGACAGCAATCAACATAAACATCTGTGAGCAAAATACAAGGACAATGGCACGAAAGATTTGAAAGGAATTTTCAAAGCACTCTGAAACGGTATAGTGGTTATATAGAAGAGATCAAGCTCATCTTAAGAGAGCTACAGCACAAATTAAGAAAGTGCAATAATAGTGTTATCAACACAAAAGCTAACTTTGACCATGTAGTCTTATAGGCAAATCATTCTGGGGTTATACTAAGCGCTTTCTAACATCGAAAAATAAACAACATCCTTCCTTCACTGAGGCCAATTGTATTTACAGTTTTCCTATAGCATTTGCAGCGTTGAATCCTAATACAAATGTTCGATTTCCTTTTTGGATTTCTCTCTTTGCTCCTCCACAGATCCCTTTTACTTTAGAGCCACCTTCTTATCAGCAAGTTATCAATTTAATATGAAATCTTTTCCGTTCCCCTTGTCCACTTGATCAACTTTCAATTGTTGCTTTTAAGCGTTGTTTTTACTTACGGACGTATCTGACCGACATAATTTGATCTGTTTGGTCCTCCAGAGAAATCCCATCAAAGAGGAAAAATGCATGCACTATCTTAATTCCTAAGAAAGGTGGAACTGCTGATCCTGCCAACTTCCGGCCAATCACTTTAAAGTCTGCCTTTGAAGGTCTTCACATCGCGTCTCCATAGCTCAATATATTAATTCTTCTCGAAAGCAATCATATCGAATGGGTTTTAATAGTAGATTAACGCAGATAGGCCGTGTCAGCCCAGTTCCCTTCTCTATTTCCCGCCCTTATCATAGTTCCAATCCCCTTTCTGTTCAATATGAGTATATATCATTCATTCAATATTACGTTACATTTGAGCCAGATACGACCCCAATAGTTGCCAAGCTCGTCTATTTCTTAGTTGATACTACTCTATGCTGTTTGTCGCGCGCACCTAGGCCGCAGCTGAGTTAATCTACGTTTACGGAGTAAAAAGGGTTTATTTCTGGCACGCTTTTACATATATCCCAAGTGGCAAATGTCATCAATATGGCTCATATTAAGCAAAGATCTTAATTCATAACATCATCATGTCATCAGGGGATGCCCGATTGCCTGATTACTATTGAGATGGAAGTCATTTCTCACAAAGATGTTTATTAAATCATAACACTGCTAGACCTCAAAATGCCTTCGAGAAGCCAATCATAATCTTATTTTTGAAGTTGTGAGGTGTCACCATATACCAACCATATAAGGAATCTTACTCAAAATCTTTATACTGACTATTAAATATTTCCATTACTTCTTCAAAATTCAACTCTCCATTTTTCTATGTAGGCGTGGGGCTGCCCAGAGAGATTGTCTCAGCCTTTTATTATTTAACCTCGGTCTTGACACATTTATTCAGCACCTCAAAGTAGAAAGGTATATTCAATTTGGGTTTTTTACTAGTTACGGTCCTCGCTCTTCTTTTATCCCTATCAACTGGTTTCAGTTGCTGATGATGCTGCTGCAATAAGCAATCAGGAACAAGAAAATCAAATCCTCGTAAATCGAATTTGTATCTTGTGTAATTGGACAGGTATGCAAATGCTAGTAGAAAAATGTGTCACATTCGGTATTAATAAACTTTTCAACTAAGTCAGCCCAATTTCAGTCAAAATTAAATATTGATGGTAGCTTTATCCCTACTGTTAAGGCTGGGGAATCTTTTCGATACTTTGGACGTCACGTTGACTTTAATATGTCAATAAATACTCAATAATTTAACTTATACGAATCAACTAAATACATCCTTACAGATATGGAGCTTCTGCCTCAGCACCCGATAGGCAAATTGCTCTCTATAAAAGGCATCTACTCTCAAAACTTTCTTGGCACTTCACTATTGCTGATGATCAAAACTCTTGATCATGTGAACATTTATATACTTATTTTGTTAAATTTATCCGTAAGTCACTAGAACTTCCTATCTCTGGTACCCTAAGTAATGTAGTTCTCCTAGAATCAAATTCGGCTAAAATACCCTATTTCCTTCCTCTAAATTTACGCAGTATCAAGCTGTCCTATGTAATATCCTTAAAACCTCTTAAAACGAAGTCTATTGGTGCTAAAAAAACTTCACTATAACACGAAAAAGCGGAGACATTCTCTTAGCACACTGAGAGCTTTTTTCGTCCGACACTCGTTAGAGTATGAAACGTCGGGTAGCGACCGAAAGATGAACCAAAATGTATAGCTAGAGGCGGGTACATGTGATATGATGAATAATGTGTCTATTTGGCCCTATGATTGGCCAATTACCACCTATTCACCATTGTCTACTTGAAGAGTCCAAGTGAGAAAATGAACTCTTTTTGTTTACTCAAGACTGGGTTTTGAGTCTTAATGTAAACTGATTCCAAAACACCTAAATGAAAGGACGATCTTGCTTGCCCTATGATCCAAATATTATTGTCTGTGTATCTTTTGGCGCATTCTGGATTTGTAATAAGATGTTGTCCTATGGCCGAATCACATTTCAGTTGAGAAATAGAGTTTTTACAAATACGAGGTGGCTGGTCTCTTGTTGTAGTGTTTTTCATCCTGGTGCTCGTGGGTACATGTTGTTTTATTCTTTCTGCTAGTCTCTGTGTAGTGCGCCCTATGTACCGAGCTGCACATCGGCACGAAAATTCGTAAACTACACAACTTTTTTGAGTGGTAGGAGCGCTATCTTTTTCAAAAATCTTTGATCTATTTTAACAATTTGAAATGAAGGGAAGATAGTTCCATCAGAACATGTTCTACTATTAGCAACGTATTATCATCCATAACTTTAAATATTCCGAACGTTAACTGATGGTAATGTTAGTCACTGATCATTCGGCCTCTATTGCAAAGAGTTCTTTGTCGCTCATAAATAGCTATTTTTACACCTTATGAAATATGTATTTGTCCTTATTGCTTTGAGTTTTGCTCTCCTTCAACACGCCTCCCATCCAGGACGTTACTTTTTACATAATTACTATTGTATTCAGTGCTGGATAGATAAATTAACTCAAGGAAGCAATATTTCATACTGCATTCAAACCACTCTTCAAAAACTTAGTGTAACATAACTACATAGCTTAAGAGACTTAGTTACACCAAGCTAAACTTAGTTTAACTAATGCAAATCAGTAATCCTTTAGCTATCTACTAATTTTTAAAATGCCGAGAGCTCTAATAGGAAACGACATATAGGAAGACAAGCGTAACAGTCAACTTGCATGCTTCCTAATACAGTGAACAAAACCTCCCTTGCAAATTTCCGCATTAATTTGTGGCAATTCAATTTACCGTCCTTTGCTCAAAGAGGCATTGCATATCGATTGAATGCATCCTACGATGCATAATCGTATAAATAAACAAGATACCATTCCAATAGATAAATTGAAAAGCTAGCAGTTGCAATGAAGTTTGTGGTCATAGTTACTAGAAGAGATACTAAGGAAAATACGCTTCTGACGAGGGTTGCTTCAGGTTAAAATTGGCACGAACATCCTGTGCAATCGGCGCTTGAAAGAAGATCATACTTACCAGATTTGCCTTTTGTCAAAATATCAGCTATGTTCTGAAAATGCTGATGGTTGGTTGAAGCATCGTATCAGATACAATACTGAAACATTCGGAAAGCAAATATAATCTTATGATCACAAAAAGTACTTCTAATTCACTCGTGTCGCTACTTTGAAAAATGTAAAAGAATTAAGTATACCTTTGCCACCTTCAGGGCCTCCACCAAAATAGTCCATTTCTTTTCCATCTCTGTCAATAAGTGCACCCTTTGGGGTCAGTTTCATGTTGAGGCAAGCGATTTTTGTAAACTGGCTGCAGTTAAAAGAGGAATCCACAATAGCCATTATATCTGTCAAGTTGTTGTGGTAAGAAATCCTTTTCCTTGCAGTAAAATAAACATGATAGACTCGATTATTTTTGAAGTTTTGTTCTATTATGTACATTTATATCAGCTTATTGCTTTTATATGTTACATGCAATGCATGAGAGGAAGTCTGGGACCACTTTAAGCCTGAGTACATGGGAACCTCTAACTCCGGGGGTGAGTTTTAACCCACGTGAATGAGTTAAAATAAATTTTCTGTTACCAGTGTATTTCCCAGGGTATGAAAATGCCCTCCAGCGTATGAATCATTTTCATGGCAATGATAAAAATGGCCGCTTTATGCAAATTTGCAGCTCAATTTTTAAATGTAAACTCGATGCAGGCATGAAGCTACCTAAATACAAGAAGATAACCGGTGTGATGGATAACCAATTGCTCATTACGCATGTATCAAAAGCATTTCATCTTCGGAGTTGAAATGAGCTAGAGGTTGCATGAGAATTCACCTATCAAGAATAATGGCAAGTATCGCCTTGAAATTTTCACCTTGGTTGAATCCAACAGTGAAGCTTGCAAGTTCAATACAACATTGCAATCCAATTTGAAGATTCTTCCTAATCCCCTTTGTGTATACAGCCCCATGCAACTAATTATCATTTGACACAAGCATTGAGTTTCCATAGAGTAAAATGCTGAATCAATCCCACCTTCAGTACTGTGATATATTCTAGAATCTCTATGTGGTGTCCAATAAAATTCAATTCAAATACAGACATGCTATAAATGTATTATACTTATCTACATTACAAATGCACCTCAAGCTTCCTGTGTCTTAATTAAAATACCGTGAATGGATGAGTTATCACTTAGAGTTCAATGCCAAAAAACAAGTGATAAGTGCTGATTCAGCAAACTGTGAACCCTATTATGCTCTATAGTTCTAACAAAGATATAACACTTACTCAGATAATTTAGTTAATATGTCTTCCTAATCTGGCTCAACTTCGTATTTATCTTAAGTCATAATTTCAATGATCAAGATTTTTGTACTTCAGAAGCTACCTGTAAGATTGGGCATCTTCATAACCAGTTACTTGTATTGTTTGTTCAATATCATGGTGGAACACTGACGTAGGCTGGCCATCAACTCTTTTGCATTGAATAGTCACGTTTTGCTTCATGCTGGGAAGTTGAATACGATAGAACCCATCATTATTTCCATTCAGGTCCATTGCCTCTTCACACGATTTATATACCTCATTGAGTTCTGAAGGTAAATCATGTTGAGTGGACATACAAAGGAGTTCATGCAGGTTTTCCATAAGAGATCTTAGAAAATTACTAGTGTGACCTCTTAAGCAAGGCTAAGCAGTATATTTGCCCATAGATAGCATATAATACCTCCAAAATCATTATTATTATTATTATATTATTATTTACAATTCTTTATACACGAATTCCCTTCATCTAAATTACAATACAAAAAATCGATATAGCAATATATAGATAATAATAGAAAAATTAAGAATATATCAATATTAATTGTAGATGCTGTTCTTCCAGGGAATCGTGTTTTATGAAAAGAAGTAAAGAAAGGGGCTGTCAAGCTATATAAAAACTTTGTTTTTAGACTTTTTGTAAATTGATAGAGCAAGGGGAGCTCTCTAACCTGATTTGGAATGCTATTCCAAACTTTAAGACCTGTGCGGTGAAAACCTTTTTTTGTCTTTTCTAAGTTGGTCTTTGGGATTTCTAAATTCCTACAGTTCCTTGTATTATAATTAGAGCTGTCGTATCTTTGCCTGAATTTGCTCCATAAACTTTCCGGGAAAAGTATATTGTTGATTTTGAACATCAGTACCGCTTGGTCAAGCTTGATAAGATTTTCAACTATTAACCAGTTTCCTTGCCATTTGTCTTTAATTTTTGCATTTTTTATTATAGACAAGGCTCGGTCCCGAAAACGCTGCAGTGTATGAAGCTTGGTTTTAGGTAGATTGCCCCAAATGACATGAGCATATCGAATATGATTTTCAACTAAAGTTTGATAAACAGAACATATTTTAGATTGGGGAAGGATATTTTTAAGTTTTTTCAAGTATGACAAATCATTTACAATTTCACCTGGAATACCACTGTGAATATGAATTAGCTGTATGACAGTACATCACAACAGTACATTACAATGTACATCAATAGCTAGCTTAGTAAAGCAAGTATAAATCTATACATTTTCATATTTTGATATTATTGCATACGTTATTTTGGCTTATCGTAAAGCGCTCTAATAGGCAAGCAATATTGCGATAGTTATGTTACATTTTTTGGAAATTAAGAGCTATGTAGAGGCATTGGTTCAAGATATATATACATAAATACAAAGAAAGTGTATACGTGGAAGTAAGCAAGCTGCATATTTGATCAATCTTGAGGAAGATTGCATCTAATGCAGACGAATTCAATGCTATTACTTTCTTATTGTAAGGCTATCTAGGGCCATTCAGTACTAAATTATAACTCGTTGTAGCAAGAAATGTCGAGCTATATAGAAGCACCAGCTCTATGTAGCGATGTACTATAGAACTATGTACTATATAACGTGCTAATAGGAAGCTATAAATTTTGCTCACAGTTGTTGCTGTTTGCATTAGAAATATCACATCGTTTAATGCTATTCCTTTTGCAATTTAAGCTGGTTATTTTGTTAATAGGAATGATAATCAAACCTGTACATCTGTATCCAGGGCAGTCACAAATATCGATGCATTTTTCATTAACCCCACAGGGCTTCCGCAGTCTACAGTTCATTCCTACCTGTGCAATAAAATAATGATACAACATTTGTTATATCATAATAAATTAATAAATGCAACATGCAACGAAAGCAAGGAAGACTTTAAGATAAAAGTAACATGTGCAACAAAATATAACAAAACGCAACTGAACGTTAAAAGATATGCATCAGAAATGAAGAGAGGTGCACAAAGGTAAGCTGTGCTGTGGCATAAACATTGAATTCGTACAGTAGTCAATCAAAAGAAAAGGAGACTACCATGACCAGATGTAACGCAGAGTACAGGGTAACAGAGAAAATGTTTCTACATAAACGAATATAAAATTTATCATTACGATTACAATGTTAACGTACTTGTTAAAGTTTGTGGCTCATAATGGGATTTAAAAGAAATATATCAAAATGGAATAGATTTATACACTATATATAATCAGTGAATTTTCAAGTGACATAGAACATTTTTTGATTAATTTAGAAGTGAGATTCATCATCATTTGTATCAATTCAAGCTGTTGCTAGGGAAGAAAATGGACACATGAAAATAGGCAAGGGAGAAAAACAAAAATAGCCTATCGATGCAGCAATCATATCAAGATTCAGCAGGATAGACATTGACTTCACTATAGGTTGGAATGACTGGTATAAAATGCTTTTAGAAACGTTTTACACTTTTGGGCTTTAAGAGTGTTTGAATGCTCAGAGCTGCTGATAATGGAATGGATCTCCTCTAAAATAACATTGAAAGCTGACACATACAATCGACATCATGGAGTAGGAATAGTTCTTAAGGTAAATGTAAGGTCGGGCATATTTCATGGCGACGGTCTCTTTCAAACATTCTTTCACTATCTGCCTGACATATGCCCGAATTTATTTAACAAAATTGAGAGCAGAGACTTGTACTCTCAAGTCAAACACTCATTTTTAATCGATACTTTACATAAAAATTGTCAAAACCTCTAGCAAAGCAAAGAGCAGAAATAGGCACCTTTGGAAAAGCAAAGAATTCATTTACCCAAGTGAGTTAATTAACAAGATTCTGCTGCTAGGGGAACTTAATAATTATTGCTTCAATACTCACCAAACGTTCTTAGAACACATGAAACAAATTTATCTTTTTAATAAGCTGCTTTGAAGCTTGCTAAATTTTGTAAAATTGGATAGTAGCTTGTCTTTCACACCTAAGGTGTTATGATTGCAAAACTAATGCTAATGAAACGTCTTCTAAAGTCTATGCAACTTCCCTCGCTGGCTTAAAGATCTATGGTGGTATTTCTGACTTTTTCGTATTGCGTTTAGAAGTCTTAGTGAACAATTCTGATTGATGATTTAGACAAAGTTGACAAGCTGATGTATTATCCATAAAATCTGCCCTGGATTTTATCAAGTCAGCTTTAGCAGGCCAATTGAAACTAACTATGAAGTTAACTGCATAGAAATCATACATACTACTGCTTTCAACTCTATCTCCAATGTGTGACAGTTTTTCGACTGCTAAAGCCTAGCCCCTGCATGTCTTTATATCGAGCAAGAGTAGTCGAGATGCGGGTCGACGAAATCGTGCTCCATCGGCATTTACAAAATACTTGTTCTGAAATACTTGTTCTCTATATCAGCATTTGGACATTATTTAGAACACTCTGCAAGTTATTAAAAGACACAGACATGGGAGGGGGGTTTCCCAAGGGGGGATTTTCCAAGGAAGTTTCTTAATACTTGAGCAATTTTGCAATTCAACCACGCGTTTGCACTCACCCTACGCGCTTACAATCCTGTGCACAATATGTTGTGTTAGATTCGGATATGATTTTGTGACGTCATGAGATGTTGCACCAGAATCGGCCTTTTACATCTACTTGTAGGAATGATAATAAAGTAGAGTAACAGTTAATCTTTCAGAGGTATATTAAATCCTTGAAAAAGAATATTGTATGTTTATTCATATTTTGCAAACACAATTAAACCATGGGTCAATTTTTTTGCATTCACTGTAATATGCATTAGGCCAATATTTCTCTTTCCAGTAACAAAATTCTGTCATATAGATGGCTCCTGGTGTGCTCCTTTCATATTTTAATCAAAATGATTTATTCACCTAACTCATTGTCTCGGATAGGGTACCTTAGCCCCCTCTGTCCCTCCTAAAGATTGACAAGGAGACACTGTCATCATTCTCCCAGTTCTAGGGCCCTACCTTATCATCTGTACTTCGAAACCAGACACAATGCCCAGTTGTGAGTTCATTAGACCCAATATTGTGTGTGAGCTCAGTAATGAATAAACTATTGGCAGATAAACTGAGAGAGATATATGATATATTTTAATTAGAAATACAGAGCATATGAGAGTTCTGTCAAACGTTTTAAGCTATATTGCGATATTCAGTCCCTTTAATGGGCCTCATTTTACCAAGAAAAATATTGCTACATTACTCATACTATGCTTTTGGGAGGCAGATCAGTGGTCTCCAAACTTTACAG
The DNA here is from genome assembly GCA_964019165.1 of Mastigias papua. Lineage (NCBI taxonomy): Eukaryota > Metazoa > Cnidaria > Scyphozoa > Rhizostomeae > Mastigiidae > Mastigias > Mastigias papua. The sequence goes on from OZ025269.1 coordinate 6,555,033, forward strand.
CCAGAGGGCCACATGAACTTTCATCCAGCATGTTGAGGGCCGAAGAACCGTATACCGCTGGTCACATAATATTGTTATTTGTTTCTTAAGTGTCTCTGCGGGCCGGATTGAGTGGCCCGACTGGCCGTAGTTTGGAAACCCCTGGCCTAGATGATGCGTTCTGCCTGCACTGTGTTTTGTATGGTGGTGAGAGTACTCATAGTTCTTCTAAACTCTCCACGTTATATACATCACCGCTGACTAACTGGGGGCGCTATTGCAGAATCGTACCTCTCCCAGAAATAGACGCTATATCGTAGCATTCTATTCACCATTCGATAGCTCTCGGTAAGTAGATTATGATGATACCCATATCTACCCCATATCTCAAAGTTTCGAAAAGTTATGAAGTTATTTCTAACAAACATGGCTGCCATGTTTCCTCACTAAGTGGGATAGGGGCTAGGTTTAGTGTTAGGGTAAGGGTTAGCATCTAGAGCATCTCAAAGTATTGGAATTCGATTTATTTCATTGACATCATGCTGACAGTAGTGGAAATCGATGAAATTTGAATGATTGATACTATTCAATCACTAACGCTAACCCTAGCCCTTACCCCTACTCATCGAAAACTCCTCGTAATTTGTGTTATGGAGTAAATGATGGTATCATCTTAATCTACACACTGGGAACTATCGAATGATGTATAGCATGTTACAGTAGGACGTCTTTTTCTAGGAGAGGTATGATTCTGCAATAGCGCCCTCACTGCTGCATTGCAATAGTCATGCATTCAAGTCTCTCATTCATCGCACGGCTACATTGAGAGCAACTCACTTTCTTTCCTGTCTGGAAAACAAAGCTGTCTGATTGCAATCCTGGGTGAAAATCAAATATCAAATCAGGCGAAGCATAATACGGAGAAGTTGAGATCCATTTAGAAGCCTTGCTTCTATGTGGCAGGCAAAATGTTTTACTTCGTGGCCATCGCGATGATGCTAAATATGTCAATAAGTTAAAAAAACCCTGGTAGCCTACATGCCATTTTCAGATATCTTGCAAAGAATGGTAGGAATGATGTCTTTCAACATCATTTGACCATTGCACCAAAGTCGGAACTTATCAGTCAAAGAGAACCCAGAACGAACTTATTAGTATTTGTGGCAAGATTCTTACAGAACAAATAGCTGGCGAGATTAGAAGAGCAAACTTCTATTCTCTTTTAGCTGATGAGGCAACAGACATAAGTAGTTCTGAGCAAATGCCAATCGTTATCCATTATGTCAATGAATCACCGGAAATCCAAGACAGTTGCCAGGTTTGCACCCTTTGCATTGAAAGCCTTTCTATTGAAGCAATATCTTAGAAAATGTAAGATACTTTGGAAAATCTCGATCTTGATATCAATATGTGACATAGTCAAGGCTATTACGGAGCAGGGAATATGGCAGGTAAAATAAAAAGTGCTGTAGCCAGGGTCCAAAGAGAATATCCTCAAGATCTTTATGTCCATTGTGGCTCCCATCTCTTGAATTTAGCAGTGGCTGCAGCTTGCTAAATACAAGATGTTAGTAATATGATGGAACAAATGAAAGCTATCATTGAATTTTTTAACTCTCACCCAAAACATTTGACATTCTTTCCCATAACATATGCAACATAGCGCCTTTAGCTCGTCATTTTTACCTTGTAGACGTTAGCAAAACTCGCTGGGTTGGTAGAATTGATGGGCTTGACGTGTTAGTAGAAGTCTTCAGGGCAATCATTGCTTCCCGTTACCACATCATAAAAAATGACAATCGTTCTTGGTCACAAGTGGCTGCGAAGAGTGTCTATGAACTCTACCATGGCATTATTACTTTTGAGTTCATTGTCCCTATGGTCGTTGTCTGCCGTATATTAAGAGCGACCGGGCCTCTTATTAAGCAGCTGTAATCATCCAGTTTGGATGCAGTTGATGTACTTGATAAGATTAACTTGCTATTTGCTATGCAAAAGCGTATGTGCACTAACATAGATGAAATGCACAATGAATGGTATTCTGAAGCAGTTGATATCACTGATAGTTTTGGGACGCCCTTACATGCACCCACCTAGTGGAACAGTGGACTTTCATATCTATCTTTGCAATGTTCCATCAGATTCCCCTTCACAATATTTCAAGCATCCAATATCAATTACTTTTCTTGACCACCTAGCAACTCAGATTGAAAATTGGTTCGCCTCAAAAATTCTAAACTTGCTATTTGCAAGCTATGCCTTTATAAATAAAGTTCTAAGCGATTCAAATTTGCAAGAAAATTTGTCAACTTTCTGCTTGCAGTACAAGAGTGACCTTCCAAAGCCAAGGCATCTTACGATAGAGTTAAAAAGATTGAAAGAATACTGGCTAGTGTATAAAGGTAGCCTTCCAATCACTTTGTCATCTCTCCTTCCAGTCACTGACAAAATTACATTTCCCAGCATTTAAAAAGCATAAAAAAATGCTGCAACCATTCCACTCACTACATGTTCTTGTGAACGATCAATTTCTCTGCTTCGACGCTTAAAGTCCTACCTGAGGAACACTATAAAGCAGGAGAGAATGAACGGCCTAGCAATGTTGGATGTTCATCTTGATAATGAATTCAATGCTGATAAAATTATCAAACGCTTTGCAAGGGAGTATCCTAGGCGAATGAAACTGATTGACATCTTGAATGATTACCCAATTGATAGTTTACCTAGCAACGAGTCAAATTTCTGGAATCAAGATACTTTTGGCACTAGCGAAGTGCATGTTTTCTCAAAAGTTCTGTACACGTGAGGTGGAAAGTGGGATACTTAATTCCTACACTTAATCTTCAAGACGAGTAGTGGCGTAACAGACATAGGTTGGGGTTAGAGCGCCTCTTAAGGGCCCCAAGGCTTTGAGGTTCCAAAGGGGTCTCTTAGAAGTTTTCAAAGGACAAGTTATCCTCTGTCTTAATTTACTGCTGTAAAAATGCATTTGCCACACCGATACAGTTTTACGTTCTATAAATCAGCACGTATTGTTTCTTTTCTCTCGTATTGGTAACAGACCATATTCGTCTAATTTTGTCTTGATTTGGAAAAATCAGGTAACCTTAAAAAACTAATAAACGAAATATTCCTAAGGGCCCCAGACCATTCTGTTACGCTACTAAAATAGGACACTACTTTGCACAAAGTTTGTATCATCTCAGTTCATAATAATACTAAGCGCTGTAGGCCATAGACGGAGACATGTATTGTTGACGGAAGGGAATTTCATAAAATAATCTGATAGCCAAACGCCTCATACAGCATGTATAAGTAGCTCTACACATAGAAGCATGGCAGATTTTGCCATAAGAACTAATTCATTATGTTATAGATATAGACAGGAAACTCCCTCAATTGAATCCATAATATTTTGATGGAACATCGAAAGTCTTGTGAGCATTTCACCTCTTCCCTGAATCTCATAGGAAACTAATGACCACGTCCATAAAAGGTTTTGTCCACGCCCTTATAAAGAAGAAAGTTGAACTCTGATTTTTGAGTTAACTCACATAATATCGATTGCCTTGTTACTAGGCACATTTGCTAATAACATAATTGCATCTTATTTCACCTGTATGGATAGAAGTTGCAACTTTTAAAAATAGTATTCGAAGTATCTACATATGGTGGAAGTTGATCATCTTTTCAGAAGTCGTACTGATTATCTGAGATAAGGTGAAAATAAAAGAAGTTTGATCTCATATCTTTCTCTATCTAGCTTTTTCAATTTTCAATCCGAATAGATAAAAAATTCTACAGATTTGTTAGCTCACCATAGCAGTTATTGACCGTCTTGGCGCCAATCAGCACCTAAATATTAAGAAACACCATAAACATACTCCAAGATAGAACTACGTTAATGTATCATAGATAAAATATACTCACCAATCTTTCTTTGTAGGATGGTGAATAGAATGTCCAGCCTACTGAGGTGATTGTAGAAATTTGGTCTCTGGCATCATCAGCTGATTTATCATGTAATTCACAGATATTTTCCTCTTTCTTGAAGTTGATAGATTTGCATCTTGAATCAAGGCTGCATTCGTATTCACACTTAGGCTGTTGTGTTTCTAACAGTGTTCTAAAAGGGTGACTATCCAACTTTTTGCCTTCAAGTATTACGCTAAAATCTGCGTACGTTTCACAGCCGAGTCGCAAGATTTCAGCCACTGCATTGCTAGCTAGCAAGGAAAGTAGCTGAACAATGACAGTCAGCATATGCATCTATAATACTGCAACATCTACCTCTACTCTACCTTTACCACGAAGTTGGCATACAAACTGAATCTTGTGGTAAGTTTTTGCACAATATGGATCTCTGTATGGCATCGTTTATTTTGCGATTAATAATTCAAATTGATTATCGGTGGCTTGGAGGAGAGAATTCATTTCAGTCTCTTGATCATCCTGTGTCGCATATATGTGTTCCCAGTAAAATTACGCCCATTGAAAGGAAATCTAATTAATACTTTATGATTTTTCATCAAATTACGTTGAATTGGTCTATCGGACCATGAATCACTCCGCTTGACACAATTTTATTGTGGGAAAATGGAAGGTAAGTGTGACAGAACTGCAGATTGATAGGGAATTATAAACGCAGATGATATCATATTAAACTGATATGAAAATGAAACCAACGGTGAAAGAATAAACATTTTCATTGACTTATTGATGGTCAAAGCTGAATTATATTTTAGATATGAAAAACAGAAGCAATAGCTGCAATAAACCTTGCAAGATAACAATGATAAGTAATATTGACATGTTCAGATTCAAAATAGCATACGTTTATCAAGAAAGCTATCATCTTGTATTCAACTGCACGGTGCACTTCCAGAGAAAGTTCATGAGACTCATGTAGCTCAAAATGAAATGGACTTACATTAATAAAAAAGGACTCTGTTGATGCATATGGGAGACATCAATTCTCTCTATAATAGCCTACATGGCTGGGAGCTCCTTAGCAATTAGGAACCAGTATTGTCATCCTGTATTTCTTATGCATAGAAAATATAATTAACTTTCAAACCCATCAACTTTCACCCATGCATTACAGTAGATGAAATTGAAAATATTCTAAGAGTGTAATGCCTAATAACCCTTACACAGACCGGTCAAAGGCAGCCAAAGGGCCGTATAGAGCCCTGGGGGCAATGTAATGCCTAGGCGTGTTACATAAACGCTAGGTGGATGGAACTAGAGCAACCATGGAGAGGATAGTGATTGCCCCCATTTCCACGATACGAAGGAGAAAAGCTTAATTTATACTTAATTGTGACTCTGCAGTAAGTATTTACGTATATGCCTTTAACTAAATTGACTAAATTACTGTTAATTCTTCTGATTTCACTGTAATTTTCTTGATTTCTCATTCTCAACCAAAAACACCACAATACCCACCAACCCCACAAACGAATACCCCAATATATATGCATGCATGTTACCGTGCGCACGAGTTCTTGCTCGCCAGTATATGCCCATGAGTTCTCGCACGCACGGGCCTATAGTTAATGTACACATGCTATTACTAAACGAAAAACGTCCAATCTTGCACGCAGCAGCATTGATTGTCGTTTTCAGGATTTAGGTGGTACTAGCACTCCTTTAGACTTAGGTATAATAAGATTGTTACATGTTTTCATAAGTTTACTTCTAGGTCTTCAGCTACCTGTACTGAATTTCCCATTTATTTCTCTAGGCAAGGACCCAAAGCTCTTATTTGGGAAATTCTTGCTGAGATAACTGGTAATCTTTTGGGAAGGATACGATAAATGAATGTAAGTCAGATAACAGACATGGAAAGCCAACACAAATTTCCTGCATAGATGATAGAAAGTTTACAGAATAACTCGAAAAGCAAATTAAAAATGGAAAAATATTTGCAAATGGTTGCAACTTACTTGGAGATTGAGGCAGAAAACTCCGCCTATTAAATAGTACGACGCTTAGATTTCTGAGCCATGGATGGAAACTTGTAAAGTGTACAAAAGCATGTAGGGACAAGATCTGGGGGGTCGTGGTCAACTTATATTACTAGGCATGATTCCAGCTGAAATGCCTGCTGAGTTTGTAAGCTCAGGGTCTGTCACAGGTATGTAGAGTAATTTCATCCTGGAAAGGATGCAACTTTAACAGATAGTCTCATGTACTGTAATCATCAGAGTTAAAATTTACAAGACAATTATAACAGATATACAGACGCAAATGTAGGTCTTTATTTGGGTGTGATTGCTTATGAGATGGAGGTCAAACAGGCATTGGGGATTTGGAGCAAAGTCAAAGATTCTTTAAGTCGGGATCTTATGCAAATTCTAGGTAGTTGAGAATGGTTTTATTTATCTTATTGTCAAGATTGCCTTGCATTAAGGTTCTGCATCCAGAGATATAGTAATAGTCGACAAATAAATTTATTTATATTGACATACAAAAGTAGTATATATTATGGGGGTATGAGGACAGTTGCCACTATATGCACTTTTTTAATTTTCATTTTTTAGTACCATGCTTACCTTTTTGCAAATTTTCCCATTTTCAGGCCTCTCTCGGGCACTTATTTTTCAATTTTATTAAGGAGTAATTTAAAAAGTTGCTCACAGTATTACCTTTTTTGTTCTCTTATCCCCTTGCGTTACTTTTTGATACAAACCACAGCTCTCTCACGACGACTATCTCACACGGCTATCTCAAACAGCTCATAACACCCGTCTCTCACACAGCTCTCTCACACGGCTATCTCAAACAGCTCATAACACCCGTATCTCACACGGCTCTCTCACACGACTATATCAAACGGCTCATAACACCCGACTCTCACCCCGTTTCTCTAACCCGTATCTCAACACACAGGTCTTAATCTCGATCACATTAACATCTAATTGTCATCATTCCTTACTTTTTATTCATATTTTACTTCAGATGGGTTTTTATTTTTTGTAAACTCTTGAAAATAATTATAATATATAATATAATGAATCGTAGTATTTTTATTAACACATCAAATGAAAATATATATGCAAAAAATAATTCATTTGAGGTTTCTTTAAATCAAGATGGATTAATATTAGATCGACAAAAAAATTATTATATCGGTTTACATACTTTAAATATGGCATATGTTTGGGATAATATAAGTGATAAATTTGGAAACAATACATTTAGATATTCAGCAAATAATGGAAATACTTGGAAAACAGTTACATTTAATATTAATGGAAATTATACATATAGTGATATTGGAACGTTTATAAGCAATTATTTATCTTTAAATGGGGATGATAAAGAGGGTATTCAATTATTTTTTGTATCGGCGGTTAAAAAATGTTATATACAATTAAAATCATCTTATCAAATTGATTTCCGTTCGAATCTTTTATTCGGTGAATTGATTGGTTTTGATTCATTATTAACAACCTCATCATATTCAAATATAGAACCGAATATCACGAATGGGATCGATTCTATTATTATAAAATGCTCTTTAGTTTCAAATTCAATATATAATACAAATATTCAAAGCAGTGTAATTTATACGTTTTCTACATCAGATTTAAAAATCGGTTATTCATTTACAAAAAAGGAAGACCAAATTATATATAATAAAATTAATACTAATACTATACAAAAATTCAATATTCAAATATATGATTCAAAAGACCGTTTATTAGAATTAGGAAATAGTGAAGTGTCAATGACATTAATCTTAAAAGATTAATATAATATATACTATAATGGTAAAAGTATATAAAGAGATTAAAAATAAGTATAATAAAGAACAAGGTGATGGTATAACAGATTTTATTAAAAATATTGCTTCTTCAGCTACTAAAAAATTAACAAGTAATGCAAGTAAGGAAATAATTAAAAAATCAACAGAAGAATTTGCAAAAGCAGCAGCCAAAAAATCTGGTGAGGAAATTATAAATAAAATATTTAAAGATGATGAAAAAAATATAATAAAAAATAATGAAAATAAATCAGATGAAATTAAAAAAGAATTAAAAAAATTAAATATAAAAAATAATAATTCAATTATAAAAAATACTTCAAGTATAAGAGAAAAATTTAATGAATTATTATAATCTATAATATATGAGTGAATTTCGAGAAAATTGTGAAAAATATCAATATATACCATATAAACCTATAGAAATTATAAAAGAACCAATTGCTAATATGTTTCAAGATAAAAAGTATAACTTTACACTAAACAATATATCAGAAGGTATACCATTTGATTTAAATCCTATTTTCTTAAATATGCAATATAAATTATTAAAATATAGTGATAATACTCCTGTTGCTTCAACAACAAGAATAGCTCCAACATCTGATATTTGTCGTTTTTTGTATAAATTAATTTTAAAGTATGATGGTATCAATATTTTAGACACTTCATTTATAAATTATGCGATGAATATAAAAAATTTAATTGAGTATTCTGATACATATTCTAAAGCATCTTCAGATGTAACTTTTTTTTATCCTGAGGAGATTAGATCTACAGTTATTGAAGAATTTGATAAAGATTCTTCAGGGCTTGTCAAAAATATGAATCCTTTATATAAAAAGAATTTTCATAAAAGGCAAATGTTATCACATTCAGGAAAAATAATTGAAAATAATCTGTATTTTAATCGAATAGAGTTTTTTCAGAGATTTGAATCTCAGTTGTTACCACCAGGAAAATTGGAATTTGAATTAATAATAGAAAATGACGAAATATTATTGCAAAAAGAATCTTCTATAAGCGATCAATATAAAATACATATTGTTGATATGACATTATATGTACCAAAAATTCAACTTAATCCAAACCAAATGAAAATATATTTAGATAAATATTTAAAAAATCATTCATTTAATTATTTAAAAGAGAATGTATTGGTCCATAGAAACTTAATCATCGTGAAAATTCAATAATTTTGAGTCAAGCTTTAAATAAAGTTAAATATGTTTTTATTTATTTTTCGAATACTGAAAATCGTGGTGGTTTATCCTCAGATAAGTTTGATTCATTTGATAATAATACAGAATTTATTGGAAATAATAGCAAAATTACATCACTTCAATTAATTGTAGAGGATTCAAATATAATGCCAATAGAACCATTTTCTATTAATAAAAAAGCAGCTGCATATAATCATTTATTAAATTATATGACAAAAAATAATATTAATGATGGTCCATATATAACATATGAAAAATTTATAACAAATAATATGATCTTTGTTTTTGATTTAACAAAAAATATGACTCAGTCAATGTTTTCTGGGTCTGTAAAATTGGAACTAAGATATTCATTAGATAAATATCCTAGTAAAAATTATAGTATTTATTGTTTAGCACTTAATGAAATGAAGGTTGATGTATCAGTTGTAAATAATAAAGCAAGAATAATAGTATAAGATATAATTTTTATTATTGTATAAAATTTTTATTATTATTGTGTTAATTATTATATATAATATTATATATAATGATTCCCGTATACATTCAATTAACAAATTATCAAAAACAAAAATTAGCTCAAGGATATAAAAAGAAAAATAATATAAAATTAAAAACTAAAATTGGAAATGAAAATGATTTTAAAGTTTATGTAAATAAATGTCAATATGATAAATTATTAAAAAATAAACCAATGGTTTTGGGTTTTAATCGTACTCATTATAGTGCAATGAAAAATATGGATGGTGGTAGCATTTTATCTAGTTTATTACCTATGGCAACCAAAATGATTTCTAAAGTAGCACCAGTTGTTACAAAACAAATAATTCCAGGTGTACTTCATGGACTAACATCTACGTTATCCAGTGTAGGAGTTGATAAATTACTATCTGGAAATGGAATAAGTGATAATGTAAAAGATATTATTATTGTAATTGATAAACTTATACAAGAATTGAATAAATTAAAAAATAAGGATCGAAAACAATTCGATGAAATAATGTTATCAGGTTCAAATTATGTTGAAGGTGGTTTTCTGGGCTGTCTTTTGTCTTCTTTGAGTATAGGATTACTTCTCAAAAGCCTTGGTGCAGGAATTCATAATTCACCTGAAAAATCTAGTTATAAAGAACATAATAGTAAAATACCAATACAAGTTTCACAAACAGATAATAAAGGAACAGCATTAGTTAATAATAAATGGCAACCATATGATCCATACAATGCACCTAAATTTTATGATGATTATGAAATTAAAGGATATGGTAAAAAAAAAAGCTCAAAAATCTCAAAAAGCACAAGGCTTAATTCTGGGGAAAAATTCTCCTTTCAAGGACATTCCATTATTGAATTTGATCCTGTAATGAAATTTAAAGATTCCTCAACATCGAATATTGATTTAGAAAATTGGATTGATTATTTGAAATTACGGGATAAATTTGCTGGTATTTATTCTCATGATCAAATAACAAAAGATATTATTGAAAGTAACAAAGGTAAATTTTTCATATTAAATTTAGATATATCAAAAAATGAGGGTACACACTGGGTGTGTTTTTATAATAATAAAAATCAAAACATTATTGAATATTTTGATAGCTATGGTTTACCTCCAATAAATACTATAATAAATAATTTTAATTATATTTATAATTCAAATCAATATCAAAGTTATCAATCTAAAGCGTGTGGATATTACTGTATTTATTATATATATAAAAGATATAATGGAGAAAGCTATTATAATATCATAAAGAAATTTTCTTTAACGAATTTATATAAAAATCAAGAAATAATTAAGAACTTTTTTAATAATTCTAAGTAATAATATATGGGTATCTATGATGGACATCATATTTTTCATGAAAATGCTGATGAATATCATAAAAAGAATCAAAATATTGATATGAAAAATAAACATATAATTAATTTATCATCAACAGGGCAATCATTAAAAAGTGTAATAAACGTTGAATATATGATAAACTTTATGTATAATACATTAGGAGAGACATTAATTTGGGAATATTATACAACTTATGCAAGTGCATTTTATAAAGTTGATACATCTAATCATACAGAAGTTGTTTATGATGATACTACAAGAAAAGTTAGTTCGTTGTATGATCAGTCATTATCTGGAGATAATAGCGCTCAAACTAATAGTTCTTTGCAACCTATTTTATGTAATAAATCAGACAGAATAAATAATCGATATTATTTACAATTTGATGGTACAAAAAGAATGATTAGTGATATCAATCTTAATAAAAAAGGAAATAATCCTGATATTGTGAATGTTTTTATTGTGTATAGGATAAAAAGTTATAATGGACGTTATTGGACAATAAACTCTCTTTTTGGCCATGACGACTCTAATTTCGATAAATTTATAAGCTTTGGACCGGAGATAAATGGATGTAGTGATTTGATTTTTTCAGGGACTACTCCAACAGATCATATTGTAATTGGAATAAATAATGTAAATGGACGAAATCCTATTGCTAATCATAAATCAAATGCTTATCCAGGTATTTTAAATCAATTTGTATGTTTATCCGTACACTGGGATGTTGATTCTGGATTAGATGGTTCTAAGGTATATTGTAATGGTAAATTCTTAACTACATTTCAATCACGTACATCCAGGGGCGGATCCAGCCTAAAATCTGACTGAGTTCCAAATACTTGGAGGGGCGGGGTCAAAGTGTGCTAGGAAAATTTTAAGACCACGCCCTTTTATACAGCAAGCAACCGCCCATTTAGTCAAAATTGCTGATAAACATTAAGGAGAAACCTGATGGGTTCCTGTCCCCATAATCCTAAGATGTGCACTATTTTCTCAAGGTAGAGGTATTATGGGGTGCTACCCATTTATTGCTACAGGGTTTTGAACAAATACAAAATTGCATAAACAGTTAAAGTTAATGCCTTAAAAGCACTTGGAGATCAATTGAAATACTGAATATATACATAGAATAGATGATGAATCAAAAATTATTATATCACAACTGTGGAAATCATACAGATTTCTGGAAAATTATTGTTTTCCATTCTGCAGGCAATCATTCATATGGTGGCAAAGTTTACTTTAGATACAGGTTTCCCTAGATGATCTGTAATGTTCTATAGGAGAATGAAAATTCTTTCCCAACTGGTGGTTATATAACCTCTCTCCTATGGAAATAATTTTTCTAAAATGGTTATCTATTCTGTAATACATCCTTTGATAAGTCTCTAAGTCTGGAGGATTATGTTGATGGCATGAGTATATGTGGTCCCAGAAACGGGCGTGACAGGGTATTGCAAGGTGCCAGTGCTTGCAAAAATTCCTTAATTCGAAAATTTTCCAGTCACCATAATGATAATAATGAAGTAAAAATTGTTCATAAGGGCATGCTGTTCGATGCAGAAGTTTTCAGTGTGAGCAAACAACAGATAAAAGCAAAAACACCGGCTTTAATTGATAGGCCTAAAAGTAATGTGCATCCAAATACACTCCAGAGACTAGGTGCACACTCAGACGTCTGGCCTTCTGCTCATACACACTCGAAATCTCATCGATAAAGGCCATGCTCAACTCTGCAGACTGGTCCTTAACAAAGCTCTCCGTGACATCTCGATCTCGATGGCTCAATGGCAAGCCCAAAAGCCCAGCCTGTCTTTGAAATAACCAAACTTTCCTAATGTTATTTCTTCGTTTTCATGAAACCCATCAGGTAACCCTGTCTATGATTCTTGATGGAAGCAGATACAGTTGGTAAACGTGCACTAAAGGTCGCCATATTAAAATTCAATAGAGAATTGAAACAGGATGTGCCTAAACAAAGATGACTTCCAAACAATGGTAGACCAATCAACGAATTCTTACCTATTGACTTATTGTTTCTGATAGATTTCATTTCCGAGTTCCACCATTGTGTCTGACTAGGTTCCATCCGAGTTCCAAATCGAAAATCTATTGTCTATTTCTGATCATTTCCGATGCCCAAGGATTTTATTTCCGAGTTCTGTGAGTTCCCAAGGATTGTCCACCGCAGATACAAATCATGACAGTGCTCCGCATAGCAATTAATATTTTTCAAAGTGTAAGCGAGAGAACCGGGAGAGAGAAACAATAGTGTTTTTCACAGTCATTGAATTAAATCATGTAACTTTTTGGAAACTTCATTGTAACCCATAATATATCTAGCTAACTTTGACTTGAATGTAATGAAATATCATTTTATTTTGCAAAATCTGACTGAGTTCTGGGCAGCAGGGAACTCGGTCTGGATCCGCCACTGTACATCTCAAGGAGATAATCAGCTCAGTATCGCCAATCTTAATCCACAGGGAGTAACAGGAGCAGGATTAGATGGTGATATAGCTCTGTTTTTATTATATCGTAATAGAATGGATGAAAGAAGTATAAAATTACATCATAAAGTATTTTGTAATTGGTATCAAATTACACATGATCCAATTAATTTTTAAAAAAATTATAATATATAATATATGGGTATTTATGATGGTTTTACAAATCATGATGAAAAAAAAGAGAATCAAATTGAATATTCAGATGATTTTTATATAATAGCTAATCATTTGTATTTAAATAAAAATATTAAAATACATTTAAATATTGATCAATATACAAATAAATTCAAATTAGTTAATAATAAATTAGATATAGATCCTAATCAAATTTTTATAAATCCAAAGTCATTAGTAAAAATGGATTCAACAGGTAATTTTATTGGGTCTATAATGACCGATCAGAATGATATGTTAAAGTTAAATTATAATTCTGATTTATATGAGGATTACAATGGTAGTATTTGGTTAAATCTTGGTAATGGTCTCGAACGTTCTGATAATAAAATTTCAATAGCATTAGGTTTTGCTACAAAATTTGATAATGGAAAATTGAGTTTAGACACATCAGCATTAGTAAATAATACCTCAAGAACTATAACATTAGATCCTGATTAAAAAAGATTTGAATTAAATTATAGTACAGATATGTTAAAAGACTACACCGGTAAAATATGGTTAAATTTGAATAATGATTTTAAAGAGAAAATAATGCTATATCATTAAAGTTAAATAATAATCATTTTAAAAGAGAAAATGATGGTATTTCATTAAATATTGATGATAGTATAAAATATGATGTAAATACCAATAAATTATCATCTAATATTAATAAATATTTAACAACGGGTGGTGATATTTATTTAGATAATAATGGTAAAATGAAAATGAATATTAATAATTATGTTGTTGATAATGCATCAACGATTATCATGGACACAAATAATAAATTAACTGTAAATATTACAGATCAATCTGCTGGTCAGGTATATTTAGATAATAATATATTAAAATTACGGCTTTCAAATCTATATTATACTGATTCATCAGGTTTTTTTTATCCAAAAATCAATTATCATCATGGATTCGATTGGGAAAATTATAAGTTAAATTTAAATATTGATTCTCCATTATATTTTACTACAAATAAAAAATTAAGTTTATCATATAATCAATATTTTAAACAAACAAATGATGGTAAATTAGATTTGGATTTAAATAAAATTCAAACAGAGATTGTGAAACCATCAGGAACAGGTATTCAGATTAATAATGATGGTACATTTTCATTGAATAATAAAATAACAAAATTATTAAATTTATCTCCGATAAGTGGATTAGAGATTTCAGGTGATCAATTAATTATTAATGAACATACATTAAGTCGTAATGTAATTAGATTAAAATCAAATAGTCCTATAACACGAGATGATAATAATTTTTATGAGTTAAAATTAGATAGAATAAGTGTTGACTTTGATTTCAATACAGGTAATTTGAAAATTAAGGATGGATATGTAACAAATTTAATAAATGATACATATATTAAAAATTATATAAACTCTTCTTATGTGAAATCAATAATTGATAAAAATTACATCAAAGATAACATAATTAATGAATCATGGTATCAAGATGTAAATATATTTAATGGTGAAGAATTGTTAAAGAAATATAGTCTTTGTCATATGAAATTAAATGACTTGAGTATGGTTGTTAAATATACAAATAGAAGTAATAATATCACAACTGTATCTAAAATTGGAAATATAAAATATAAAGATATTGATTATTTTGAGTGTTTTAATAACATTGTATTTCATTATAGACATTATAGTGGATTATTATTTAATAATAACGAACATGATAATCATATAATGTTTAATAATACTAATCAATATGTATCATATGTTGAACATTATCCATCAATTCCAAATAATCAATCAGCAATTGTTTGTTTATATAATTTTACTTTTGAAGTTATGAAAAAACCTGTTGATATTAATAGTACATTGTGGGAATCCTCCGATGGAAAATCATATATTAAAATATTATATAATAATTCTGGTATTGTTTATAAATTTAATGAAAATGAAAATGAAGTTATTATAAACACTACAAATTTATTGAATAAAAAAACAACTTTATCGATAAGATTGATGTATACCTTTACAAATTTTATAACTGTAATAATATTTTTAGATGGTAATAAGATTAATCAAAGTGGTAGTATCAATGCTAAAACGATTTTTAATAATACATTTAAACAATGTTATTTAGGAAATAATGTAAAAGAAGGTAGTAATCAAGCATTTAATGGAAAAATGCATGATTTTTCATATTTATTTGGGGTAAAAGATAATCATTTTCATGATATAAGTGAAAGTGATTGTTTAAAAATCCATCAGTATTACAAATATATACACAATATATAATTGATCAAAATTTTATATTATCTTTTATTATATCCCATTTTTTATAATAAACTTTCAACATTTTAAATGTATTATTTAATATAATAATTTGGGCAAGGCTAGTATGAAAAAAATCAATATAAATCATTTTGATTGTAAATTTAATATTTAATTTTTTAATATTGTATTTATTTTCAAAATCGCGTAGTTTATTTATAAAAGTTAATATCATATTTTTCTGATTTTCTGATATTTTACAATTAAATTTCTGATCATAATATTTAATTGTTTTATAAATATAGAATTTTTTGTTATATATTTGTCTTTTTTTAAAATTGAATATATCTAAATAATTTAATATATATTTATAATCTAATATTCTGAAACAGTTCTCACAAATTATCATATTATCATATATATTTACTTTAACGCAACAGTAATACATATATTTTATTATTATATATTCTGGTGGTAAATATTGATTGCAATATAAACATATAGAAATATAATTAGTGATAAAAAATTCATGTATAATTTTACTGCACATATTAATTTATATTCATATAAAACATTTTCTATGGATTATATATAATGGAATATATAAAAGAATTAGTAAATGTATGTAAAAATTTAAACGAAAATTTATGTTCAATAGCTGCTAAAAAAGGTAATTTAGAATGTTTAAAAAATAAATGGTATGAAAATGGACATTTAGATTGTTTAAAATACGCTCATGAAAATGGTTGTCAATGGAATGAAGATATATGTTCAGAAGTATCTAAAAATGGACATTTGGATTGTTTAAAATATGCTCATGAAAATGGTTGTCCATGGGATGAAGATACATGTAATTTTGCAGCTGAAAATGGTAATTTAGAATGTTTAAAATATGCTCATAAAATGGTTGTCCATGGGATGAAGATACATGTAAATATGCATCTGAAAATGGATATTTGGATTGTTTAAAATATGCTCATGAAAATAATTGTCCATGGGATGATCATGTAACTAATGCTGCAGCTTATAATGGAAATATTGAATGTTTAAAATATGCTCATGAAAATGGTTGTCCATGGGATGAAAATACATGTGAAAATGCTGCTGAAAATGGTAATTTAAATTGTTTAAAATATGCTCATGAAAATGGTTGTCCATGGGATGAAAATACATGTTTTTATGCAGCTGAAAATGGTTATTTAGATTGTTTAAAATATGCCTATGAAAATGGTTGTCCATGGGATGAAGATACCTGTTTTCATGCAGCAAAAAATGGTTATACTGAATTTTTAAAATATGCTCATGAAAATGGATGTCCATGGGATGAATATACATGTTATTCTGCATCTGAAAATGGTAATTTAGAATGTTTAAAATATGCTCATGAAAATGGTTGTCCATGGGATGAAGATACATGTTCTTATGCAGCTGAAAATGGTCATTTAGATTGTTTAAAATATACCCATGAAAATGGTTGTCCATGGAATAAAGAAACTTGCGTGAATGCATCTAAAAATGGTTATTTAGAATGTTTAAAATATGCTCATGAAAATGGTTGTCCATGGGATAAATGGATATGTATAGAAGCAGCTCTAAATGGTAATTTAGAATGTCTAAAATATGCTCATGTAAATTATTGTCCATGGGATGAACATGTAACTAGTGGTGCAGCTTATAATGGAAATATTGAATGTTTAAAATATGCTCATGAAAATGGTTGTAAATGGAGTGAATTAACAACTGCAGCTGCTGCATCTAATGGACATTTAGAATGTTTAAAATATTGTCATGAAAATGGATGTCCTTGGGATATTTCAACATATAAATTTGCATACAATAATAGTCAATATAAATCTTTATTTTATGCATTATTTAATTTTTGTCCTATATATAAAAATGATAAAATATATATAAATAATTTAACTATATAAAAAATTATTTTCTATAGAATATGTATATAGATGTATTCATTATTCAATTTAACTTTAAGATCATTAAATATAGATAATAGACAAGATGCTAATCAAATATGTTATTATTTACAAAATAAATATAATTATGATATTCAAATATGTTGTATTATAGGTAATGGTTATATAGCATCCGAGAATGGACATTTAGAATGTTTAAAATATGCACATGAAAATGGTTGTCCATGGGATGAAATAACATGTTCAATCGCATCTTATAATGGATATATAGAATGTTTAAAATATGCTCATGAAAATGGTTGTCCATGGGATGAATATACATGTAGAAATGCAGCTGAAGATGGACATTTAGAATGTTTAAAATATGCTCATGAAAATGGTTGTAAATGGAGTGAATTAACAACTACAGCTGCAACTATAAATGATTCTTTAGATTGTTTAAAATATGCTCATGAGAATGGGTGTCCATGGGATGAATGGACATGTGCAAAAGCATCTGAAAATGGTTCTTTAGATTGTTTAAAATATGCTCATAAAAATGGTTGTCCATGGGATGAATTTACATGTTCAAATGCAGCTGAAAATGGTTATTTATATTGTTTAAAATATGCTCATGAAAATGGTTGTAAATGGTGTTCTCTTACATGCGAAAATGCAGCAAATAATGAAAATTTAGAATGTTTAAAATATGCTTTTGAAAATGGTTGTCCATGTGAAAAAAAATATGTCAAGTATTTATATAAAAAAAAGAATATAAAAAAATTAAAATATATATAAAAATTATTTCACTATATAAAACTTATTTTACTATATAAAAAATATTTTTACTATATAAAAAATTATTTTATATAGTATATATATATATAGATGTATTCGTTATTCAATTTATCTTTAAGAGCATTAGTAAAAAATAAAATATATAGTAATTTTGATAATACATATGATATTAAATTATTTTGTATTAAATTAGATTCTGATATAGCATCTGAAAATGGGCATTTGGAATGTTTAAAATATGCTCATAAAAATAATGATTATATTGATCCATATACTATGAATACAGCAGTTTATAATCGAAATTTAAACTGTGTAAAATGTCTCCACGAAAATGGTTTTTCATGGATTGAAAAGGTATGTTCATATGCATCTGAAAATGGTGATTTAGAAATTTTAAAATATGCTCATGAAAATGGTTCTCAATGGGATGAAAAAACATGTAATATTGCTGCTAAAAATGGACATTTAGATTGTTTAAAATATGCTCATGAAAATGGTTGTCCATGGGATGAAGATACATGTAAATATGCATCTAAAAATGGACATTTGGATTGTTTAAAATATGCTCATGAAAATAATTGTCCGTGGGATGAAGTAACATGTGAATATGCAGCTAAAATGGGTAATTTAGAATGTTTAAAACATGCTCATGAAAATGGTTGTCCTTGGGATGTAGATACATGTAGATATGCAGCTGAATATGGTAATTTAGAATGTTTAAAATATGCTCATGAAAATGGTTGTCCATGGGATAAATGGACATGTGTATTTGCATCTAAAAATGCACATTTAGAATGTTTAAAATATTTACACGAAAATGGTTGTCCTTGGGATGATAAAACATGTATTTATGCATATCAAAATGAAAATTTTGATTGTTTAAATTATGCTTTTGAAAATGGTTGTCCATGTGATAATCAATTTATAAATTATTACTATTATAAAAAATTTAATATAAAAAATTAAATACAAAAATATATAAAAATTAATATAAAAAATATAAAAAATATATAAAAAATTTTACAAAACATTTTATGAATAATTTTATATATTATATAATATAATGGATTTATCTAAATTTTTTGTTCAGAATGAAAAAAATTTTTTAAAATATATAAAATATAATCAAGAAAATTTATGTTCATATGCAGCTAAAAATGGTTATTTGGATTGTTTAAAATATGCGCATGAAAATGGATATCCATGGGATGAAGATACATGTACTTTTGCAGCTGAAAATGGTTATTTAGATTGTTTAAAATATGCTCATGAAAATGGTTGTCAATGGGACAAATTAACATGTGCAAATGCTGCTAAAAATGGACAATTAGATTGTTTAATATATCTTCATGAAAATGGTTGTCAATGGGATGAAGATACATGTGCGAGAGCATCTGATAATGGTTATTTAGGTTGTTTAAAATACGCTCATGAGAATGGTTGTCCATGGGATGAATGGACATGTAGACATGCAGCTGAAAATGGATATTTAGAATGTCTAAAGTATGCTCATGAAAATGGTTGTCCATGGAATGAATATACATGTATTTTTGCATCTGAAAATGGAAAGTTAGAATGTTTAAAATATGCTCATGAAAATGGTTGTCCATTGAATAAAAATGTATGTGATGGTGCTTCTAAAAAAGGTTATCTTGAATGTTTAAAATATGCTCACGAAAATGGTTGTCCATGGGATGAATGGACATGTAGACATGCATTTCAAAATAATCATTTAGATTGTTTAAAATATTGTATTGTAAATGAATGTGATTCTGGGTTTATGTACGACATATATTTAAGTAAAATATTATAAAATATATAAAAATTATAAAAATTATAAATTAATTTTACTATATAAAAAATTATTTTATAAACTATATATATAGATGACAGATTTAAAAATGATATATAAACTTAGAAAATTAAATTCTAAAAAATCAAGTTATGATTTTGATATATTTAATCTTAGAAATTCAAATTATAAAAAATCAAATTATAAAAACTCAAATTATAAAAAATCAAATAATGAAGAAAGTTATAAAGAATTGAATATATCTGATTTTCTACGTTTTTTTAGAAATGGTGATTTAGACTATTTAAAATCTATTCATGAAAATATATGTAAATTTGCAGAATCAAATGGATATTTGAAATATTTAAAAGATGCTTATGAAAATGGTAATAATAATGATGAATTAAAATTTTATGATGAAAATATATGTAAATTTGCATCATTAAATGGAGATTTAGAATGTTTAAAATATGCTCATGAAAATGGTTGTCCATGGGATGAAGATACATGTAGTTTAGCATCTGTAAATGGTAATTTAGATTGTTTAAAATATGCTCATGAAAATGGTTGTCCATGGAAAGAAGATACATGTAGTTTATCATCTAGAAATGGTTATTTAGAATGTTTAAAATATGCACATGAAAATGGATGTGAATGGGATAGATTTACATGCTCAAATGCTGCAGGTAATGGTCATTTAAAATGTTTAAAATATGCACATGAAAATGGTTGTCCATGGGATGGATGGACATGTGCTGAAGCAGCAATGTATGATCATTTAAATTGTTTAAAATATGCTCATAAAAATGGTTGTCCTTGGGATAAAAGAACAAGATTATATTCATATGAAAAAGGTCATATGAGTTGTTATAAATATTCTATTATTCATGGTTGTCCATATTAAATAATTTCAAAATTGTTATTGTATTTATTTATATTATAGTTTTTTAAAAATTATAATATACAATATAATGACTATTTCATATTGTGTTAAATGTAGAAAAATGACTGATTCAAATAATGAAAAAATCATTACATTAAGTAACGGTCGTAAATCATTATTTTCAATATGTAATATATGTGGTGGTAAAAAATATAAATTTATAAAAAATAATCAAAAAGGTGATTCTGTAGATATTCATAAATTAATAGGTCAATTACCATTTAAACCAAAAAGCGGTTTTACACCAAGTAAATATAAATACATGGGTCCTTATAACGATTTAGATAATCAATTAGAATATAATAGTGATGGTAAAATTACTAAATATCACGTAAAACCTTATAATAAAGTTGATCAGATAGCTTCAAAACATGATGTATGCTATTCAATAGGTAAAAATAAACATGAATGTGATCGAAAAATGGTGAATGAGCTTGATAATCTAAAATATGGTGATATGACAAAATGGGGACAATTAGCACGGTTTTTAATTGATAAAAAAGAAAAATTAGGAATGTCTTTAAACTAAAACAGCCGTCTATTGATTGGAAACAAAATTTAGCTAATGAATTACATAAACCTATAAAACGCAAATTCAATAGACGGCGTGTAATTGTTAATAAATATGATGAGATTTTTGCTGTTGATTTGGTTGATATGAAAAAATATAGTAAATTCAATCAAGGATATAAGTATTTATTAATGGTAATTGATTGTTTTTCTAAATATGGATGGATAAAACCATTAAAAGATAAAACAGGTATAAGTATTACAAATGCATTCAAACAAATAATTAATAAAGATAAAAGAGTACCAAAATTTGTATGGGGTGATAAATGAAGTGAATTTTATAACAAAACCTTTATTGATTTTTTACATAAAAAAAATATTACATTATATTCTACAGAAAATGAGCAAAAAAGTAGTATTGTTGAACGATGGAATAGAACAATAAAAAATATAATATTTAAAGAATTCACAAAAAATAGTAATAATATATATATAAATATTTTACCTAAAATATTAAAAAAATATAATAATAAAAAGCACAGATCAATTAAAATGTCTCCAAAACAAGCGTCAAATCCTAAAAATGTAGAAAAAGTATATTATAATTTATATGGTAAAGAATTTCACGATGATATTGCAAAATATAATATAGGAGATATAGTTAGAATTAGTAAATATAAAAGAAAAACGTTTGATAAAGGTTATACACCTAATTGGACAGAAGAGCAATTTAAAATATCAAAAATTCAATACACAAATCCTATCACATATAAAATTGTTGATTTAAATAATGAAGAAATAAAAGGATCATTTTATGAAGAAGAATTACAATTATCAAAACAACATATATATAGAATAGAAAAAATAATTAAAAGAGATTATAAGAAAAAACAAGCTTTGGTAAAGTGGTTAGGATATAATAATGATTATAATAGTTGGATACCTTTAAATCAAATAAAAAATTTATAGTTTAAAAAAAATAATATATAGTATTATAATAATATGGATACTATAAAAAAAAGGTAGACCTAAATTTTTTAATTTTGATGATATAAAAGATAAAAAATATAGAACATTATATATGTTAAACAAAGAATGGTTCTGTGATATTTGTAAAAATGATAAAAACTATATAATGGCTGGAAAAACATTACATTGTAGAACTAAAAAACATATAAAAAATTTATAATTTTTCATTAAAAAGATCTATTATTAGATCGTTTTAATTTTTTTATTTTTTAAAAAACATATATAGTAATAATATATGGATAGAGAAAGATTAAATAAATTAACAAAACCTGAATTAATAAATTTAACTTATGAAATGATTGCGAATAAAAATAATTTAGAAAATGATGCATTAAATGAAATTATAGAACGTATAGAAAATCAAAAAGAAGAAGAAGAAAAAAAAAAAATATGCTAATCAATTTAAAGATCATATAAGAGAAGTAAATTCTGCGATCATAGGATTTACTAAATCTTATGAAATACAGATTATATATGATATATATAAAATATTAGGAGCATCAGATTTATTTGAGCATTTAACAAAATCAAGAGTATATATTAAAAATTTTATGATAAAAAATTAATTGAAAATAAAGGGTTTAAGTTTAATGAGTCGTTAAAATTATCTTTATCTAAAAATATAATAATAAAACGAGTAGTAACAACTATTACATCAATTGTATATTTTAATAGTAAAACTAAAATTGTAATGAATAATAATGAAATAAAAGAAAATTTAGATACATCAATGTATGAAATTTATCATAAATTTGAAAAATGGATAAGTGATGGAAGTCAATGGATTTTAAAATCAATTGATTCACATTTTCTCAATACTGCTAAATATAAACCATTAAATGCTAACTCTGATATTAAATTACCAAATCATTTATCACATTCAAGAAAGGCGCTCATAAATTTGAAAAATAATGATAATGAATGTTTTAGATGGTGTCATATAAGATATTTAAATCCAAAAAATATACATCCAGAAAGAATACATAAAGATGATTATGAAATTATTAATCAATTAAATTATTCAAATTGTAAATTTCCTATATCTATTAATGATTATAATAAAATTGAAAAACAAAATAATATTAATATTTATGTATTTTATTATGAAGATAATGATATATATCCATTATATATATCAAAAGAACATTTTGAAAATCATTTAAAATTACTTTTATTAACAGAAAATGAAAATCAACATTATGTTTTAATATCTGATTTTAATAGGTTAATGTATAATAAAACAAAACATAAATGTAAAAAATATTGTTGTATGTATTGTTTACAATCATTTAGTCAAGAAGATATTTTAGAAAATCATATTGAAACATGTATTCAAGTTAATGGTATACAATCTATAAAAATGCCTGATGAAGATAATAAAATATTAAAATTCAATTCATATCATAAACAATTACTAGCACCATTTGTTATTTATGCTGATTTTCAATCTATAACACAAAAAATTTATTATTGTCAACAAGATAATAAAAATTCATATACTGAAAAATATCAAAATCATATAGATTGTGGATATGGTTATAAATTAGTATGTTTTTATGATGATAAATATTCAAAACCTATTCAATTATATAGAGGCTCAAAAGCTTTCTATAAATTTTTAGAGAAAATGTTAGAAGAAGTTGAATATTGTAAAAATATTATAAAAAATCATTTTAATAAAAAAATAAATATGTCAGAAGATGATAAAAAATTATTTAAAGAATCAAAAAAATGTCATATTTGCAATATAAAATTTCAAAAAAATGATAAAAAAGTTAAAGATCATTGTCATATAACTGGAAAATATATAGGAGCAGCACATGTTGAGTGTAATTTAAAATTAAAAATTGAATCATATAATGTAAAAATACCAGTCATTTTTCATAATTTAAGAGGTTATGATAGTCATTTTATAATACAAGAAATAGGACAAATTGTAAAAAAACATAAAATTAAAGATAAAAATGGTGATGAAATTGAAATGAATATTAGTATTATTCCAAATAATATGGAAAGATACATGGCATTTATGTTTGGTAGACATTTAAAATTTATAGATAGTTTTCAATTTATGAATTCAAGTTTGGAAAAATTGGTTGGTAATTTAAATAAAGATCAATTTTATTATACATCTAAAATATTTAAAGGAGAAAAGTTTAATATGATGACTAAAAAAGGTGTATATCCATATGATTACATGGACAGTTTTCAAAAATTTAATGAAACAAAATTACCTTCAAAAGAAGATTTTTACACTATATTAAATAATGAAAAAATATCTGATGATGATTATATTCATGCTAAAAATGTATGGAAATTATTTAAAATACAAAATATGGGTCAGTATCATGATCTATATTTAAAATCTGATGTTATTTTATTATCTGATGTATTTCAAAATTTTAGAAAAATTTGTTTAAAATATTATAAATTAGATCCGTGTCATTACTTTTCATCACCAGGATTATCATGGGATGCAATGTTAAAAATGACAAATATAGAACTTGAGCTTATGACAGATGTTGATATGCTTCAATTTGTTGAAAAAGGAAAACGTGGTGGGTTATCATACATAAGTCATAGATACAGTAAAGCTAATAATCAATATCTCAATAAATGTGATTATAATTCTACACAAAAATATATCACTTATTTAGATGCTAAGAATTTATATGGATGGGCAATGAGTCAATATTTACCAACTGGTGGATTTAAATGGATAAATAACGAAAAATTTAATGATATAAACTTATATGATTATACAGAAAACTCAAAAAAAGGAATAATATTAGAAGTAGATTTAGAATATCCTTATGAAATTCATGATAGTCATAATGATTATCCATTAGCTCCCGAAAAAATAAATGTAAAAACAGATATGTTATCAAATTATTGTTTAAAAATTTCAAAAATATATAAAATATCAAATAATTTAATTTATAAATTAATTCCTACGTTAAATAATAAGGAAAAATATATTATCCATTATCGAAATTTACAATTATATACAGAACTAGGTTTAAAAATAACTAAAGTTCATCGTGTTTTAGAATTTAATCAATCACCATGGTTAAAAAAATATATTGATATTAATACTGAAAAAAGAAAACAAGCTAAAAATACATTTGAAACAAATTTTTTTAAATTAATGAATAACAGTGTTTATGGAAAAACGATGGAAAATTTACGAAAAAGAGTAAATGTTAAATTAATAACTAATAAAAAGAAATTATTAAAATGTGTATCTAAACCAACATATGTATCTAGTAAAATAATAAATGAAAATCTTGTTGTAGTTCATCAATTAAAAGAAACGATTACAATGAATCGTCCTATTTATATTGGTGTTTCTATATTAGAAATTAGTAAAACATTAATGTACGACTTTCATTACAATTATATAAAGAAAAAATATAATGATAATGCAAAGTTATTATTCACAGATACAGATTCTCTTACATATGAAATACAATGTAATGATTTATATAAAGATTTTTGGAATGACAAAGATAAATTTGATTTTAGTGATTATCCAGAAAATTCTGAATTTTATGATAAAAAAAATAAAAAAGTTATAGGAAAATTTAAGGATGAAACTAGCTTTTCTCCAATACAAGAATATATAGGATTAAAATCCAAAATGTATAGTTATGTTTTAGATAATAAAAATGGTGATCAAAAAGCTAAAGGAATAAAGAAAAATGTACTAAAAAAGATATCAAACATGATGATTATAAAGAAACATTATTTGGTTGTAAACAACTACATCACATTATGAAAACAATTAGAAGTATAAATCATAAAATAGGTAGTTATGAAATAAATAAAATATCATTATCTTGTTATGATGATAAAAGATATATTCAAGATGATGGTATAAGCACATATGCTTATGGGCATTATGCTATTGATAATGAATATTTTATTAGATATTTATTTGATTAAATATTTTGAATGTATTTATGATACTGCTCTTTACTAATTTCATTATTTTTTCTTAAATAATCAATTATATTATATATTGAATTAATAACATTTTGTGATCCTGATGAGATCATCGTTGTTAATTGTTTCAATTCATTATATAAATCATATACATTTTTATTTTCATTAATTGATGTACCATTTATTTTTTCAATTTCATCATAAATCATTTTTGAGTTATTTCCAGCTAACAATGCGCTATGCAATAAGTTTAATCTATCGATTTTATCATCTTCATTTAGGATTATAGAATTACCGATAAATTTATTCATTTTATTTCCTTTTTTTCTTTTCATATTTGTAATTGTGTTTAAATCATTAAATATTTTAATTGCTTTTTTACTATACTTTTTAGATTTATCAAATCTTTTAGTTAAAATATCAATACTTGATTTATCAGCTTTTGTTTTATATATTATTTTATTATTTAACATAACTTCTAATATTAATTCATTTATTAATTTATCCATATTTATATAAACATTATCATTATATAATCCATTTTTATTTATTTTATATCCATTTCTTTTCTTCTTGATACCATGACCAACATATCTACTTGATTGTATCATATTTTTTATTGCAGATTTATATTTATTTATAGCGTTATTATATAATATTACATTATGATAATCTTCACTTTTCATAGTTAAATTTCTTTTCAATGCACCTAATTTTGATTGAATAGTTTTAAATGGATTATTCTCTAATAGATTTTCAAGATCATTAATACTTGATTTTATAATATCATCTAAAGCAATAATATCAATATTGTTAAAATATTCATTAGTTTTACCAGGTATTAAAATTTTTTCTTTATTATATATCTTATCCAAAAAGTTAATTTCCTCATCATTAAAATCATTTTTTATATTTAATATTATATTTTGTAATTTATCTTCATCTTTATTAATATCTTCATCTTTATTAATATCTTCATCTTGAAATTTAATTATTTTTAATTCACTTCTAATATTATCTAACATATTAGATGATGGTGCTAATGATTTAATATCACCTATTAATTCATTATTTTTTGATTCTATTTTATCTGTAATACTTTTAAACTTCTCTGTATTAATAAATTTTATATTGCTTTCATTATTTAATATTTCTTTATTCATCTCTTTAAGATTATTCTTTATTTTCTCATTTTCTAAATTTTGATCGATTAATTGTTTATATTTTTCCAAATTCATTACTATATTATTAATTATAATAATTTCCAATAAGTAATTATTATAAAATATAATATCATATTAACCAACTATTTCATGATATAATTGGTTATTAAGTAATTATATTTCTTGATTAAAATTTTTATATATTTTTTTCTTAAATTTATCAATATACAAAAAATCATGCCCATTTCCATTTTGTGAAATATTTTTTAATGTATTTTCAGGTAAACCATGATCATTTTCAATAATTTTATTATATCTATTTGTTACTTGAGGATATAATATAAAATATTTTGCATTTTGTCTAATAAATAATGGAATTGATGAATAATGTTGCCCTAAATAAATTGGACTACAGTTATTATGTCTACTATTTGAAAAATATTTTTCTATAATTGATTGAATATTTGATTTTTCCTTAATTAGATCATCAAAGATTATAACCTTTTTAGAATTAGGATTAATATAATCATTAGGATTGATTATTTTATTTGGATCTGTTTGAATTTCAAAAATATTGTAACCAACTTTTTTAGAAATATTATCAAATATTTCTTTTAATCCCTGTATTTTGGATTGAAATGGATTTAATCCATAATAATAAATTTTATCATATTCAAAAAAATCATTTAATAATAAATGTACTAAAGTGTTTGTTTTTCCACATCCAGACATTCCAATTAGAACCATAGAAAATGGAAAACATATTGGATATTTACATTCATTATTCTTATCAGGAAAATAATCAGGAATATTCATCTTATATATTAAATATTATAAAAATTATATTACAAAAAATAAAAACCCATCTGAAGTAAAAAATGAATAAAAAGTAAGGAATGATGACAATTAGATGTTAATGTGATCGAGATTAAGACCTGTGTGTTGAGATACGGGTTAGAGAAACGGGGTGAGAGTCGGGTGTTATGAGCCGTTTGATATAGTCGTGTGAGAGAGCCGTGTGAGATACGGGTGTTATGAGCTGTTTGAGATAGCCGTGTGAGAGAGCTGTGTGAGAGACGGGTGTTATGAGCTGTTTGAGATAGCCGTGTGAGATAGTCGTCGTGAGAGAGCTGTGGTTTGTATCAAAAAGTAACGCAAGGGGATAAGAGAACAAAAAAGGTAATACTGTGAGCAACTTTTTAAATTACTCCTTAATAAAATTGAAAAATAAGTGCCCGAGAGAGGCCTGAAAATGGGAAAATTTGCAAAAAGGTAAGCATGGTACTAAAAAATGAAAATTAAAAAAGTGCATATAGTGGCAACTGTCCTCATACCCCCATAATATATACTACTTACAAATTACTTTGCATAAGAGAACTGCATCCAGAGATGCAGTAATAGTTGAGAGTAGACTCATGTATACTGTCGTCAAAATTGCCTTGCATCACAGCACTGCTTCAGTGAAAAGTCGCTTGTCACAAAAAACTTTACTATGGCTTGATAGAGCGGAAAAAGTCCTTAAGCATAATGAAGGCTTTTTCTTTCCTACACTCGTGAGAGTATGACACATTGGATAACGACGAAAACGTGAACCAAAGCATATATGGGGATGCATGTGATATAATAAACACTACGTCTAGTTGGCCCTGTGATTGGTCAATGGGTACCTAGTAGCCATTGTCTATTTGAAGAGCCCAGGTGAAAAAATGAACTCTACTTGTTTACACAAGACTGGGTTTTGATTCTTTTTGTAAACTGTTTCGAGAACACATAAAATGAAAGGACGATTTTGCTTGCCAAAGAATCCCAAAGTTATTGTCTGTATATGGTTTGGCGTTAACACAGCCTATCAGAAGGATTAGACTTCTTCCTCCTAGGGCATCCTTCTCTGTAACCTGACAATGTAAATGCATAGGATGTTGGTTTCTTCGGTTTTCATACGATTTTTAATGAATTCTCAAGTAATTTACAGATTGTGGAAATTATTAAAGTTCACTAGAGTAAGTGTCAAAACACAAACAGTTGTGAATGGAACTTAGGCATTGAACAACGATGAGTGGTTTATAACTAGTTTATTGATCAATACCAACGCACAAAGGCATACGGGTTCACTATCTTTGCATTTACCATTGCAAAATAATCGATTAAAGTCTTCTCGTAGCGCTGCATTATCTGATGCATTTATTGTGTTTGCTAAAAAATGTTGGTGATTAGCGAACGGAAGAGGATCAAAGTAGCATCAGCCAATACTGGTATCAATAGGTGAGCACACCTCATCCAGAAAATACTATTATATATTTCTTGTACCATTCTTAATGCATCATTCACATTGATGCTATTCTGTAGACTCACATTACAATTGTTGTAGAAATATTCTTTGCATTGTTTAAACAGAAATGGCAGAAATTGCTGGTAGATGCTTATAGTACAATAACACAAATAGATCTAAGTGCACATGCGTCAATTGTAAGCCACGTTGTTTGTAAGGCAGTTGGAATTTCCCCTGGATCCACACTTGATCTTCTTAGAATCATTACTTATGATGGTTCTGGTCAATTATATTTCTTTTATGCATTACAATGCTTTGATTGTTTTCAACATAACTGCCAGGCAGTGATTACATACTCCTATGAACTTTATATTTTGCAAAAGTATCAATCTGAAATCAAAAGGTAAGAACAGGGGTTTTTATCGTGATTATAGAAATGTCAAAATAGACTCATATATACAAGACCTGAGGAAATCAAATTTGGATGAAAAACTTAACTTCATTGAAAAACTTAACTTCATGAAATAATAATTAATAATATGCAAAAGCATACCCCTTTGAAACTGGTTTCACGTAAAGTGTACAAACAAAGACAAAAACCTTGGATAACTAAAGGAATCTTAAAATCTATCTCAATGAAAAATAAACTTTATAAAAATTCTTAAAATCAAAAAAATCCATTTGGTACCAAAATTATAAATATTACAGAGATGCGATAAATCATCTCATAAGAAAGAGTAAAAATAGCTATTATGCCACATATTTTCAAAAATATCAAAAAAATTCTAAGAAACTCTGGTGTGGCGTGAAAGAAATTATAAATACAAATGCAAAAACAGAAATGACGGAATAAGCCTAAATATAAATGGTAAGCTTACGTCAGACAATAAAATTGTTGCAAACTCTTTTAACCAATATTTTACAACCGTAGCACAAAAGTTAATAGATAAATTAGAAATATCAACTAAACACTTTAAAGACTATTTAACAAAACAAAACCCAGAAGTTTCTTTCTCGATCCTGTTACCCCAGAGGAAGTAAGTGATATTATAGCAAATCTTGACGAAGCAAAGCAAATGATTGTTATGATATCCCACCTAAACTTATAAAAATAGCCCCTATGACTATTTCAAAGCCATTTGCACTTATTGCCAATTCATCCGTTTCTTTTGGTGTATTTCCAGATAAGTTGAAATTTTCAAAAGTTACGCCTGTCCATAAAGGGAAATCCAAGTCAGAATTAGAAAACTATCGGCCCATTTCAATTTTGCCCATTTTCAGTAAAATTCTTGAAAAATTAATGAATGTTCGTATGGTAAAATTTTTGGATCAAAGTAAGTTAATCTTTGAACATCAATATGGTTTTCAGGAAAAAAGTCTACAAGTTTAGCAATTTTAGATCTACAGTCAAAACGTATCTATAACATTGAAAACAAACTGTATTCCTGCAGTATATGCCTTGATTTTTCGAAGGCTTTTGATACAGTTAACCATGATATTTTGCTAGATAAATTAGAGCACTATGGTTTCAGAGGAATCACATATTAGTGGTTTAAGTCATATTTGTATAAGAGAACTCAAATTGTTACAGTTAATGGTGTGAATGCAAATGAATTGACAATCAACTGTGGTGTTCCACAAGGTAGTTTGCTAGGGCCTCTATTGTTCTTAATTTATATAAACGACATGTATAAATCTTCCGAGATTCTCCAGTTTAGATTATTTGCAGACGATACAAGTATTCTACTAGCTAACAAAAATCTTGATTAATTAGAACAAGTTGTAAATTCTGAACTGGGAAAAGTAACCATTTGGTTATTGGCCAATAAGCTATCCCTTAATGTCTCTAAATCAAATTTCTTGCTTATAAGTTCTCGTAAAGATAATAGAAGTATTAATATAAAAATTAATGACAAATATCTCAAACAAGAAAATTACACCAAATATCTTGGAGTAATAATTGATAATAAGCTAAACTGGAAATTGCACATAAAGCAAATAAATTTGAAATTATCAAAAGGAATTGGTGTGCTTTATAACTTAAGACCTCTAGTACGTAAACAATCTCTTAAAAGCTTATACTCCTCGTTTATTCAATCCCATGTTCTCTATAGTATCTTAAACTGGGGTTGTGCTAATAGAACAACCCTGGAACATTTAAAATGTAATTTGCAAAAAGCAATTAGAGTAATTGATTTTGCGAACTACACTGCGCATAGTGAACCTATCTTTAAACGCCTAAAAATATTCAACTTTGATAAACTATACAAACTTGAAACAGCAAAAATGATGTTTCAAGTTAGCCATAACAAATGTTCTCTTGACAACGAGGTTATAAAAACCAAAAAATGTACATAATTATAGCACAAGACAATCTTCATCTGAAGGATTTTCTCTCCCATCTATCTCGTCCAATTTCAAAAAAAACTTTCTTACATTTGATGGAATCAAATTGTGGAACTCTCTCCCCAAAGAATTAAAGCAATTCAATAACAAACATTATTTTGTCAAGCAGATGAAACACTTCCTAATGATCAACTCCTGAAAATTTGTGAACTTGATTACTTTATGATTATTTTCTGTTGGCATTTTATATTCGAACTCAATTATCGTCATTATATTTATTTTACATCTTTGAAATAATAATATATTTATATTTTTGCTATCTACTTGATTTTACTCCAGTTTTAGATTTATTTATTTTTTTCATTTTTTTCTTATTTATTTCTATACGTTACTCTTGTTGCTGCAATTCAAACTTAGAATAGTAGAGTAAATACGTCAAACTGGATACATGGCTCGATAGCTTACCCTAAGTTGTTTCCATGTATCTATCAACCTAAAATTTAAATTTTCTTTTTATATCTATTTATTGTAATTAACTAATTTTATGTTGAAAAAAAAATAGAGTTTGAGTTTGAGTTTGAGTTATGGCACTGGAAACCTTCCTCGATATTATATCAACGTACTTTTCCAAGCGAGATGCCTATCAATCTGAAAACCAAGATATTTTGTTTCATTTACATTTTGGATATTTGTGTCACATATTTTCAAGTCTAGTTTACCTAATAACTTTGACTTTTGTGACGAGTTAAGATATTCATGGAAACAGTTCTAACTACATTTAATAATGGCTTGTTCCCTTTAAGCCAATGATCAGGGCCCTCAAGATCTTTGTTAATGGTCTCATTCAGCTGAGCTAAACTAGCACCTCGAAAGTAAATACCAGTATCATGGGTAAACATGGCAACATTACAGGTTTCTATGACTTTTGGAAGATCGTTGATGTAGACAAGAAATAAGAGAG
Organism: Mastigias papua; assembly: GCA_964019165.1. Classification (NCBI taxonomy): domain Eukaryota; kingdom Metazoa; phylum Cnidaria; class Scyphozoa; order Rhizostomeae; family Mastigiidae; genus Mastigias; species Mastigias papua. The sequence continues at coordinate 6,588,439 of OZ025269.1, forward strand.
GACCAAGGCTCAAGCCTTTTTAATAAGCAAAAGCTGTAGAGTGAAGAGCTCTAAATCCATATTGTTCCTGCGATAAAAGATTGCTGTCATTTAGATATTGGCATACCTGAAGTAACCAGTAAATAAACAAAGAGAATTTTAGAGGTGTTTGATTGATCCCCAGCTGAATATCTGCTGCTGAAGCTGAAAATTGGAGTCAGCAAGATTAGTCTCATTATGCTCATCTGTCACGTACTCCTTTGCCAGAAATTGGGTTTGACAAAACCTTCTGAAACCAACTGGCCTTTTGTGACTGGCCAAACATGAGGATACGTATTATTGGATCCCAGCCCTCTCAGCATCTCTTCTGTCTACGTGATTGCCAGAAAGATGTGCAGTTGTCTTAAGAAATATAAAAAGAGGAATAAAGAAAGGTTTTCCTGCCTATTACAAGGATTCTTTAGAAGACGAGTAGCGTGATCAAATGGAGTTGAAGGTAGAAACAAAGACGCTGCTAGATGCTAGGCTCTAAAAGAGTCTTATGTATTCGCCATTTCATAGGAAGTTGCTGAAACGAGCAACGCGAGAGTAGAAGGTAGGCCATATTAATAATTGCTTAAAGAGTTAAGAAATCATTACATCTAAGTAGGTAGTAGGTAGTGTTTATGACTGAACAGATCGTTATTATTTGCAACGAAGTGCCACAGTTTCTTTGAATAGTGTTCACTTTTGTAGCCCTAATTTTATTTTGTATCAAAATGTATCAAAACCACTTGATCTGACTGGTTCCATGAACACGTATAGTCCAATACCTAACCTTGGTGATTAAAGTATAATTTCGACAAAAATAGGAAAACCCGATCGTACATGGATATTTTAGTGTGGGAGGTAAAAACGCTCCAAAACACGTGAAATCGGCCTAAATTTAGCTTTGAGAACCATTTGTTGATGAAATAGTCATCTCCTATTGGTCGAACGGCTGGGAGAATTTAGTTCTGATTTTAGAATTTTTAACCACTCAAGATTTGAACGCCCTGCTGACCTGATTTCTAATTCCTTAGATAGGCAATGTTAACGCCAAACCATATACATACGACTAGAAGTGACTTATAGTTAACATTTGTCCGCACCTATACTTGGGTTTGTGAGGTATATACATGAGTAAGTAATTTGAAATAGCCTAAGCTGCAATATATCAATACGCCAAAAATACAACAGTAAACTGTAGAAATGATCAAACTTATAAACTAAGTAATAACTTTAATACAATAAAGCTTAAAAAACGAGTAAAAAATAAGATTCATTCATCAGTTGTAGAAATACATCAGTTGCCAGTTTCATAAATACTTGGACATTTCAATTCATAAACATGATAAACATTTACCTTGAAATTGCAAATGTTTGATCCACTCGAAATTGGAAAGCCTTTTTCCTATCATTTTATATGCACTTACTGCGCATGCACGAGTGGTAGAACAACGGGAAATGGTCAAGCACGGTAAGAATAGTAAGCACGCTCCTCCGTCGAGCGCAGTAGCTTTGTGATCTTTGGGCAAGCAAGATCATCCTTTCATTTAAGTGTTCTGGAAGCAGTGTACACTTAAGAATCAAAACCCAGTTTTGTGTAAACAAACAGAGTTCATTTGCTCACCCGGACTCTTCAAATAGACAATGGCGACAAGGTACCCATTGGCCAATCACAGGGCCAACTAGACCCAGTATTCATCATATCACATGCACCCCCATATATACTTTGGTTCACGTTTTGGTCGTTACCCAAAGTGCCATACTCTCACGAGTGTAGGACGGAAAAAGCCTTCTGTATGCTTAAAACAAATAAAACTAGTTACTCTCAACTATTATTTCTCTGGATTCCGTTCTATGGTGGAAGGCAATCTTGACGATAATATACATGAAAGTATTCTCCCCTTGTATGTTATCTCTGGAGGCCGTTCTTTAATGCAAAGCAATCTTGACGGTAATATAAATGAAGCTCGAACTATTCTCAACTATTATTATATCTCTGAATGCAGTTCTTTAATGCTAGACAACCTTGATGATACTATGAATTAAACTGTTTTCAACTATTAGTAGATCTCTGGATGAAGTTCTCTGATGTAAGGCAATAATATATATGAAACTATTCTCAGTTAGTATTATATCTCTGAATGCAGTTCTCTGATGCAAGTAATTTATGTCTCAATTGGCATTGATATATTGGAGCCTAATAGATTTCTGATATTATAGAATCATCATAATTTTCCAGCTTTGAATAGTACCTAAAAAATTTTACAAGAGAATGTCGCCTTGTCTGAGTTTCAGCTAATCTGTTAATAACTACTTCCACATCAACCTCTATAGCTTTGTGAGTATATGACGTCGCCAATGCATTCAATCGTTCCTGACTGATATTACTTAGTTTATAAGCTTTACAAGTCTAATGGGCGATGCTGATCGTTCACAGTTATAGCTTGTAAATGGAAATACAGCTAAAATACGCAAAGTAGTAGAAATATTTGGGAAGGAGGTAGAATTGGTTTCTTGAAGAGTTTGAGCGATTGTCGTAGGAGTGTATTTCCTGGCACATGTACATAAAACACTGCCAATTATCCACTTCGTGACAAATATTTGAGAAATCTGGCATATCTTGAGCGTATTGATTGCAAAAATTCTCAAAAGTCCTTTTTCCAGTTTTTATCATGGCTTTGTATCTTAACCCTCTTTTCTATAACTGGAAGTTTCCCCTTCGTACGACTGTCTAAGAAGCCGTATTCGTTATCATGTGTATGCACCAATGACTGTTTTTTTACCAATAATGGTTGGTTCTTTGCATTGGGATCTAAGAAATGTTGGAATGACAGCTACACCACCTAAAGCTTTACAATTGTCAGTGGAAAACCTTGTCAACAATTCTTGGAGAATACGATCCAAAGAAGGAATGGAAACTTTAGTACAGCACGATAAAGCGGTACCATGTTTTAACCATACTGAAAAGCTTTCTTTCGTCCGACACTCGTCAGAGTATGAAAAGTCGGATAGCGACCGAAAGGTGAACCGAAATTTATAGCCAGATATGCGGGTACACGTGATATGATGAATAATGTGTCCAGTTAGCTGTATGATTGGCCTCTTGGCACCTATTCACCATTGTTTACTTGAAGAGTCCAAGTGAGAAAATGAACTCTTTTTGTTTACACAAGACTGGGTTTTGAGTCTTTATGTAAACTGATTCCAAAACACTTAAATGAAAGGACGATCTTGCTTGCCCAATGATCCGAAAATTATCGTCTGAATATGTTTTGGCGCATTCTGGGTTGTTAATGAGATGTTGTCCTATGGCCGAATCACTTTTCATTTTAGAATTAGAGTTTTTACGCATACGAGGTGGCTGTTCCCTTAACGTAGTGTTTTTCTTCCTCATGCTCGTGGGTATATGTTGCTTTATTCTGTCAGCTAGTCTCTGCGTAGTGCGTCCTACGTACCGAGCTTCACATCGGCACGAAAATTCATAAACTACACAACTTTTTTGAGCGTTCCTACCACTCAAAAAAGTTCGTGCCCGACCAAGCAAGATCGTCCTTTCATTTAAGTGTTTTGGAATCAGTTTACATAAAGACTCAAAACCCAGTCTTGTGTAAACAAAAAGAGTTCATTTTCTCACTTGGACTCTTCAAGTAAACAATGGTGAATAGGTGCCAAGAGGCCAATCATACAGCTAACTGGACACATTATTCATCATATCACGTGTACCCGCATATCTGGCTATAAATTTCGGTTCACCTTTCGGTCGCTATCCGACTTTTCATACTCTGACGAGTGTCGGACGAAAAAAAGCTTTTCAGTATGGTTAAAAAGCTTTTTCATGCTGTAGTGAAGTTCTGTAGTACCAACAGACTTTTCACGGAAACTTTAATCTTGTAATGAGTGCTTACATCCAAAGAGGGAGAATTGCTTATATAAACTTGTGTTCTGCAGATTTATATGAATCTACAGGTACACCAGAAGCACATGAATTCCAAGTTCTATCTCCGTTTTGGCTTATTATTAGTATTGTTTCAACAATAGCTTCATACATTTCAAGAAACCTTGCTAAGCCATCAATACGCTTTATCCATCTTGGGTGGCAAACAGCCAATAGCTTAGTGTGTTTTACATCTAACTTCAGATCTTTAACTGTGTGTTCCAAAAGTTGCTGTCGTTTGGGAGAGTCGTTAAGAAATTTAAAATGCATCTCATTCTACCCATCATATTGTTTAAAATGTGGTCATTGAAGGAAGAGGCTACACGTAAATTAAGCCTTTGTGATGCACAAGGAGTATAAATTGCAAGGGAATTTACTTTCAAGAATTCGAGATGAAACTCCAGAATACTATCATGCCATATTGCCAGCTCCACCATAACACTGGTCTAATACTTATTTACTAAGCAATGAATTATCTTATCAGATAGTGTTTGGCCAATTGTACCAGTGTTGAAGTGAGCAAATTCAAGAGGCCTCTTTTTTATTGTGTAATCACTGTGAACATATTTTAGAACAGTGGGCATTTGCTCATTATTAAAGCAGCCAATGGCTTCATGAGCAAGAATGGAAAAGTTTTTAGAATGCTTTTTGTCAGAAATTACTTTTCTAATGACTGCATCAGCACAGCAAGATATTATGTGATTTTGGGTAGATTTTGATCTGATTGTGGCCTTTTTGGGAGTTACATCATTACTGTTTACTCTGAAATCAAGAAGAACTTCAAAATTGCAGTATCGAATGTTTTATAGTCTTTGGAATCACCCCTGTGGCCAAATAATGGAATGTTTTGTCTCGCACAAAACAGAGCTGTTTTAATGCTTGGACTTAGTTTCAATTTATTATTGCACACATTATCTTTAATGCTTTATTATGCATTCTGTCTATTGATACTAGTCTGGTTTGTTTCACACCTAGGAAGATTTGCATGGTCAATAAGGCTGTTTAATGTCTACTTGACTTGGTATGCATCTTGAACATTGTTACTGCACAGGACCAGTCCCTGAAAGGACTAACAATTAGCGTATCTACTTTGAATAGATTGAGAGTAGTCTGGCGACTACACATCATACAAGGCAAGCAGAAGAAACTATCAAGAATTTTAGAGTACTGAATCCATTAATAATCCTTAAGCCAAGAGAAGGAGAATTCCCTATTCTTCCCATAGTGTACTCACTAAGGAAAGACAAATTTGGTATCAGGCCTCCAAACATTACTGCAGATTTAATATTCCTGGTCCGCTGTTAGAGACCATAGTTTGTGACTAAAATACCCTATATCATTATGATTTGTAAGAGGATCTTTCAAAATTTTTACAAGCCTATGATCATCCTAAGACGAACTCTGTGTATTGCCTTTTTCATCAGGTAAAGACTTTGACTTAGAGGGAACTGGAAAACAGATCTTGTCTTGATTTAAGCCGGAAGACAACAATGCTGAAGGTAACTTGGTCTTTAAATCTGTGACCTTAAACTCTGTAGTAGAAGGTGGTGCTTTTTTTCCCTTCTTGGAAGCATGCACCTCTATTAAGATCGGGTTGGAAAATGTTTGAAAAACTAGCCGGCAAAATATGATCTGGCTGAAATGAAGGACTGATATCCTAAGCAGAACCAGCATAGTAGGAAAATAGCAAGTTAATGTGGGAGTGTGCAGCTTCTGTAGTGCTTCGATGCTTAATTATAACTTTTTGAAAGTATACCTTCCAGATCCGATACTACCTGTTTCTGGATCAGTCGCGTAGCGTGACTTTTTCGATTGGGTACTCTGTCATAAGGTGTGGCTGGGTGTGACTAGTTAACGTCTCGTGGCATCTATTACCATGAATAAAAATAGCTAGTAAAAACAATCAATTTCCTACCCCGTATTCATCAATTGATCATGATCACATAACACTATGCCGAAGGCTCAGGATAAGTGTCCCTCTAACGGGCACTCTCCCAACGTACGGAATCGTACATGGGACTCACCTTTACCTTTGTAATTTCAAAGAGTATTACGTACAGCATTGACAAAACTACAGAAGCCCACTTTGTTGCATGTGTAGAGTCAACATTGAAAGTATACGCCATACCAAAAGTGACTGCTAATAGCTTGCTCAAAAGAACTGGATATGAAGACATCATAATGAAGCAAAAACGGATGCTTGGAATTGGAAGCTTTATGTAAAGTATCGATTTGACTTCAGTAGAAAGTGGCATTAGCATCAATCAGGTAGGCTGCTCACTTGCGACATAAGCAATTGCGTTTTTAGGAAGCTATTGTATTTAAGCACGGAAGTTACCACATCTCTAATTGAGATTGTTTTCAGTGAAGTAAATTCAGTGGAGCGGAAATGCTAACAAAAGTGGATACAAATATATATTACTCGGGAACTGCGGAAAGAATAAAAAATCAATCTCAGGATAAAGATTGAGCTATAGAAGACAATTATATATTTAGCTTGTTTTTTTAATTTTCATGCTATCCAGTGAGTTTCACGTTTTTTCTTGATGCGATCACTTTTCTGGCCTAAATGTCTCAGACAACACTCTGCTGCATGGGGTTATACTTATCTCTTTTAGAGCTTAATATTCTGTTCGAATAAGTATACAGTATTGTTTACCTGCCAAGCGATATTTCGAAAAATGTTAAACCTGATGTAGACCAATCGAAATGGAATAATAGTTAACGTAGGCCAATCGAGTCTGCACGCGGGGTACCACCTGAACGAGCAAAAAAAATACTATGGTTTCAAGTTGCTTTGGATATGTAGATACTACAGTGGAAAAAAGAAAAAATTGGAAAATGAGAAGATTCCAAGAGGAAATTTGGATAAATGTAGAATGTGAGATTGCACGGGTGTTGGGAGAACCAAAAGTCTTGATTTACAAGAAGAAACCGAGAATAGCAGAAGTGCCGGCAAAATTACAAATGATTGTTAAACAGAATTGAGATACAAATTTAACATATGTCCTCAAATGTGTTGCATACCAAAGAGGGGTGATTCACAACTATACTTAGGGTGAATTTCTAATGAGCATTTAGGCAAACAGGATACCACTTATGTCCTCTGAGTATCAGGCGAATCGTGGCTATATTTCCATAACCAACTTAATTTCAGCATTGTAACATTAATGAATGTGCATGGTAAAGATGCTTTGAGAGCTGGTTGAGGATAATTTCTTTGATTTATATGGGACTGTGCCTAATTTTACATGATTTTCCAACATCTTTGTTTCTTGATAAGGAGATTATTGTGGTATGCAAGGCCCGTCGGAACGAAATTGATATTGGGGGGGGGGGCTGTGAATAAAGCAAACTGCACTGGGCTCCGGGAGAATTTTTGTTCGACCACGCCCTTTGGATTGCTGGAAGCAACCTGGCTATACAAATTGCCATTTTTAATGGATGAATTACTATTTACAGAATTAAGACAATTTTTGAAATGGAAGTTGTAAATTGGCTGGAATCTATGTATTTGCAGTCATCTACTAACATTACCTGTGGCTGAAAAAGCTAACGCAATACTTTGCAGTCATTGACAGCAAAACTTTCCTGCTGTCTCCGTGCAATGCACACCAACAATCAACTTAAGAAATCATAAACACTGCCAAAACAAAATTTAACGATTCTCTAAACACTCTTTTTCAATCACATATGCTTGTGTGCTTTTGTGTGCTACATTAACTTTAATGCACAAATCTCTGTTCAAAAATTGTCCAAAAATCTGCTTACCAAATAGTCAAATTACCAAACAATACTATCAACAATGAAGTGTTTTATGGTTGATGGAACATAAAAGTCAGACCCTGACGCCCTCCCAGCATCTTCTCATAACATATTCAGTTTTCAAGACTTCACTTTCTTTGCTCATGCTGTTCTTTGAACACGCAATAAATGATTGAAAGGGATAACTGGTAATTGAACTGGTTAATATTTTTGCGAATTTATAGTATGGCCTTGCAATGTATTCTCGAAAATTTAAAGAGCAAATCAAATAGTTGCAAAATATTTGGGGGGCTGAAGCCCCCCCCAGCCCCCCCGGTTCCGACGGGCCTGGGTATGCGGTGCGTTGCCCTACTGACAACATTCTTGCAAACCATGCCTTTCAACAAAACAAAATACATTGTTTCAAAATTTACATTGCCTTATCTGTTTTGCTTACATAAGATTTTGCTGCTTGTCCCTTTGTAAGTATGGTGGCTTTTAGGTAGGATGTCACCCCTCCCCCTGACAAAGGATAGGAAAATGTGATAATCATCTACTTTTGATAATGAAAAGTTATAAGCAGCTCAATGCAAAAGAACTCTCGTGAGCAAGACACATATCTAATAGAAACTCTGCAAACTGAAAATTCTAATAAGATGGAAACAAGATAGTATATGCACGTGTATGGCAGATTTCTCTTGTATATGCAACTGAGATCCCCTCATGTCAAAAGAAAAATTATGAGCTAAACTGCTCTGCATGAGTGAGGCAGTTACGGTGGTACTGGAAATTCCTGGAGAAAGACGCTTCCTTGGTTCATCTCTAATTGCCTCCAGAAAATCGTATAGGGTTTACAAAATAATATGATTAATTAAGGTAAGGTATTCGAGACAATGGAAAAGTATCAATGGCCCAAAGATTGACATTTGCATCAAACGGTAAATAGATGTATTTCCTACCTGAAAACAAAACGTTACTCAGCAAGTATGAATAATAATGCTATGTATCGGTATGCATAAAAGGCTTAGACCTACAAGGAATCCCAAAAGTGTAAGTTCCAAAGCCGTAAGTGTCAGTTCCAAACATAATTTCAATAGACATATCTCAGTTATAAACTCGCAGGTGTCAGTTTCAAATATTATTCACTATGTGGGACTCAGTTCTAAAACCAACGCTGAACACATAGGAGGCTCATTCATGCGCGGAGGATAGAAGCAGGGGGTGTTCTCTGTGAGGTTACACCTCATCATGGCTCCCAACACTTACCTAATGGATTTTTGATGTGAGTAACAACTTGTGACAAGAGGTCTAGAACTTACGGAACTCACCCTAGATCCACCTCTGCCAAGAGGGGCTGCATTTTTATTACCAAAATTTCTGCATCTCGCAGTGGTGCTACCAAGTAAGAGAAGACTGGGAGCATGGGGAATTTAGAATAACGCCTTTTCAATTTTAAGGAAATATCTGTTTACAATAAAAGTATGCCATTTCAAATTGGAATTTGTAAGGATTAAAATTCGCCAATTATTATGACCGATCACTGGGGCTTTACTAGGAAGCTTCATGCAGAGAAAGATTGAAAAGCAATGAGCACTTCATTTAGAGGGTGCCTTTGGCTATTACTATTTTCATGATGTGATGCCTTTCAAGTAATATATATGGCGGCAAGTTTCGGATTAAGGCGCAGAATAATACTTATGCCTCTTTCGATGCACCATGTACCTACAATCTTCTGTGCTACAATCTGCTGGACTGCTGACTGGGTTTCACCGGGATGGCTTTTGGGGGGAGCTGCTCTCCCATGTCACCCTATAGTGTCATCATTTTGGGGTAGGCAAAGGTAATACCCGTTTATGTTGGACAGGATGGGATTACTGGATTGGCAAGCTGGGAACAAAATAAAGCTGGCCTTTGTTAGAGAACTGCTTTATTAGTGAGAGCAAAAATTTTGAGAATTACTGCAGTTGAATGCCCATTGAACCCTAGCCCTTGTTACTAGCTTGTCCAGTAAGAAGTTACAGCTACTCCATCAGGCAGTACATTATGCCAGAGAACGATAAAGGAGTATAAAAGGAGGCTTTGATTGATTCTGAAATCAAAACTGATCAGAAAGAACAAGGTAGCAGCTCTAAACACATGGGCGTTTACAACTTTTAGATATGGATCAGGGATAATTGACTGGAACGAGAGTGAATTAAACAGTGTTGACAGAAAAACTAGAAAAACACTGAAAATGTATGGAGCAATGTACCCAAAAAGTGATATAGACATGTTGCACATAACAAAATAGGATAGAGGGAGATGAATGAGCAGTGTAGAGTATGACGTTAGATGTGAAGAAAATGGTTTGGGTCATTATGTTCTAAACTCAGGAGAAAAATTGCTGAGATGAGTTTGTGTAGCTGGAGCAATTAAAAATGAAGTGACTGTTAACTTCAAAGAGCTTTTCAGCAGAGAGCCGGGGAACGTAAGGAAAAATCTTTGGGACAAAGTGTTTAACCTTTAGTTAGAGGATATGAAAAACTTGCTCATAAAGAGTATAAGAGTGGGCAAGATAATGTTGTTAAGAAGATCGTTTGGGATTTGTGTAAGGAACAAGAAATAGAGCACCAAGAACAATGGTATGACCACATTCCAGATGATGCCGTAGAAAATGACAGCGTCAAATGTCTCTGGGACATAAATAAACAGTGTGACAATATGACCGAGGCAAGGAGGCCAGATATCGCTGTAATTGATAAGAAAGAGAAAGTTTGCATTATGTGGAAATTGCTGTGTCTGCTGATAGACGGATAGAGGACACAGAATAAGGAAATGTCGAAAAATATCAAGGTTTGAGGAGAAAGATTGGAAGAATGTAGGAATATGAAAAGTGCAAGTGGTGCCAGCAGGAATTGGAGCCTTCGGAAGTGTAACTAAAGATTTGATAATTGGATTGAAAAGCTTGACATCCCAAGGAATGGTGTTGATATGCATAGACTGCACTGTTAGGGACAGCAAGGATACTACGAAAAGTATTAGAATTGTAATTATGGAAGATGGGCCTCTTGTTAGCCCTTGTTCATTAGTTATGACTCCCCTAGTAAGATTAATTGCGGCAATGAGAACAGCTAGGCCATAAGGTGAAATATAGCAATAATAATATGCATAGCACTAAACCATGTAATTTAAGTTGGTTGCCAGTCAAGTTTCACATTTCGGTAATATTAGCTACTATATGCCAGCTATTTTCATACAAACCTAGCTCTTCTCTATAAGGAGGCCCTAACACATAAAATCCATATAGAGTTACTTCATGCTAATTTTCTGGTGCACTGATTAGCTGCAGCTGGGTGTCTATTTGGTAATAAAGATAAGGTTCAAATTTTGAGGTGAAGGAACAAAACGTTCCGATCGTATACGAGGACATTTATTTAGAAAAATGGCACAAGGATCCGAACAAGATAGGAAATGAGGGTCTGAAACAAATTGATCACAGCAGAACAAATTCCCTGCCTGAAGCTACATTTAATGGAGGTAATGGTAAGTTGATGAATCTTGACAAAGCCAGCACTGAAGGGTGCAGAGTATCTCAAGATGAATCTAGGGATATAAGAAAGAGAGTTTATGTTGTGGGAGATTACATCTTGTCTGGTCTCAATGAAAAAGGTCTGTCAAAGAAGCATACAGTCAAAGTACGCTCATATCCATGGGGGTACAACTAAAGATTTGATTGATGATGTTAAGCCAGTGATGAGAAAGAATCCTGACCTGGTTATCATTCACTTTGGTACTAATTACATAGTTAGTAATGGAGTTAACACAAAGAAAACCTGCAGGATACAATTAACTATATGTATAAACAAGGTCCACAAACGAATATAGCCATATCTCTCTGCACCATAAGAAAGGACAAGCCCGGATTGCTGAAGAAAGTCCATGCCAGAAATAACATTATAAAAGATATATGCATAACGAATAACTTAAAATGGATTAACAACAGCAACCTTGACGAAACTTGCCTTGGTACTAAAAAGTTGCATCTAAACAGAAAAGGCTGTTCGTATCTGGCCAATAATCTCAAGAAATTTATTGATATTGACTGATCTTCGAAAACAGATGAGTGCGCTAGCTCAGTCACTGAAACTTTTAATATTGAGGCATATACAAAATTTAATGAATTGCTTAATGCAAAACAGCTTGCCTCTCGTAAAGGGATGGTTATAGCATCTTTAAATGTAAATAGCCATCTGTCTCATCATGATGAGATAGTATCACTAATCAAGGAACAGGGAATACACTTCCTTGCCCTCAACGAGACAAAAATCGACGAGAACTGCTCTAGTGAAGTACTGCAGATAGCGGGGTATAATTTTGAAAGACTTGATCGTGACAGAGCTGGAGGCGGCGTAGCCTTTTATATCAGGGACACTATTAAATATATTGTTCGCAAAGACGCCCCTTCATCATCGCTGGAGCTAATTTGTGCCGAAATCACTCCACCTAAATCTAGTCCTTTCTGCATACTCTCGTGGTATAGACCACCAAGCAGCGCAATAGATATTTTCAATGCTCTTCGATTTTTCGAGCAAGTTCTTCGATTTTTTGAATCAGAAGGAAAGGAAATTATCTTAATAGGAGATACAAATTGTAATCTCTTCAGTGGTTCTAAAGTATCCTCAGAGCACCTAGTTTCAAATCATGTAAAACGTATTTAGGATATCTACCAATCTTTTAGATTTGAGCAGATTATTAATGAACCTACACTGGTAACAACAGAGACCTCTACCCTCCTTGATCACGTTGCCGTTAGTAATATCAATAACATCGTTGAATCTGGTGTATATAGGGTAGCTCTTAGTAACCATTATCTCGTATATGCCGTTAGAAAATTCCGTGGTGGAGTAAACAAACAACATAAAGCAATAAAAACACGACAAATGAAAAACTTTGATAAGGAGCTCTCTCTAGCAGATTTAGCTTCAGTTGATTGGCAGACATTGCTCAACTATCCAACGGATATCAATGTGATAGTGGAGCAGTGGACAAATATGCTTGCCTTGATTATACAGAGGCATGCCCCTATTCTTGAAAGGCGCGTCTCCGAGCGATATAGCCCGTGGATTACCATTCATCTGAAACGAATGATTAAATCAAGGGATAAACTTAAGACTGTAGCTGTTAAGAAAAAATCTGAGATCCTCCTGACATCTTACAAAAAAATTAGAAATAAAGTGAATAGCACCGTTAAAACACTTAAGAGAGAATACTATACTGACAAGATCAAAGCACCTGAAGGAAACTTGAAAGAAACATGGGTAATTATTAATAAGTTGGTAAGCCAAAGATCAAAAACGACAACTATTAGCTCTCTATCCTATGGTAACCAGCTCATCGTGACTCCTCAGGACATAGCAAACAAGATGAATAACTTCTTCTGCACTGTGGGCGATCAACTAAGTAAGGAAATTCCTGATAGCTTGAAGCTAGTTTTAATGTAAATCCGGAAAATTTATCATTTGCATTTTCTCCAATATCACCTCAACAATTTGTTAAAGCTATGAATAAGTTTAAGACCTCTAAGAGCTTTGGCCTTGATCTTATATCCAGTTATTTTCTCAAACTTGATATGCCAATTCTTGCCAGTCCTCTTAGCCAAATATTCAATCTATCCATGTCTCAGAGGATATTTCCTGATGGTTGGAAACTTGCAAGGACTGCTCCTGTTCATAAAAGTGGTCCAACTGATGATCAGTCTAATTACAGACCCATCTAGGTCTTACCAGTTGTTGCTCGTCTATTTGAAAAACTGGTTTTTGATCAGATGTATTCCTTTCTTAACGAAAATAAGCTTTTTTATTCAAAGCAATCAGGCTTTAGGACGATGCACTCAGTTCTAAGTTGCCTGCTAAAATGCACAAATGATTGGTATCTTGACATCGACAAAGGCAATTTTACGTCAGTTACATTTATAGATCTAAAGAAGGCCTTCGACATAGTAAATCATGAGATTCTACTCAATAAGATTCAATCATATGGAATGAAAGATAAGGAACTCTGCTGGTTTCCGTCTAATCTTTTGCACAGAAAGCAATGTTGTAAGATAGGTGGGCAGATTTCTAAATTTGAGGACATAACATGTGGGGTTCCTCAAGGCTCATGCTTAGGGCCCCTTCTCTTTCTAGTATACATCAATGACCTACGTCTATCTTTAAATTACTCTGAGGTACACATGTATGCTGATGATACCAGCATCTCATTTTCGTCGGACTCGATCACAGAAATTAATAAAAAGGTAAATTATGGCCTTCTCTGTTTAAAGACCAGGATGAAATCAAATAAGCTATCCATCAATGTTGCCAAAACACAAACTATCCTTATAGGGGGTAGAAAAAAGTTGAAGAACATTAACAATTCTGAAACACAAAATTTACAAATCGTCATCGATCAGGAACCAGTTTCGAAGATTAAACACACTAAGTACTTAAGAATTGTAGTTGACCAATTTCTTAATTGGGAGGAGCACATTTCTGCTTTGATCAAAAAGATACCAAAAGAAATAAGAATACTGCGCTATGGAAAAAGGTATCTTCCTCTAACTACAGTCAAGTCAATGTATAGAAGCGTTGTTGAACCTCACTTCAGATTCTGCTGTTCGGTATGGGGAATCTGCAGTGCTATCGCGTTTGATAAACTACAGAAACTACAAAATCGCGCTGCTAGGATAGCTACAAATAGCCCTTACGATGCGCCATCTCAGCCACTGCTAAAGAAACTAGGATGGCAACCTATAAAAGAACTTATTAATATTGAAACGGCCATGATGGTGTATCGATCAATGAACAATGAAGCACCCAGCTACCTTATGAGTCTGTTAGAAAGGTCGTCTCAAAATACTGTTAGGAAGCTTCGAAATACAAAGACTGATCTTAAACTACCTCTTTTAAAAATTTCCAGCGGTCAGAAATGTTTCTCTTATAGAGGAGCACGACTCTGGAACAATCTAAGTGCTGATGCGAAAAATGCACAAACTAAATTTCAGTTCAAAAATGCATACAATATCAGTAGGTAATCTATTGCTAACTCCATTACTTTTTAATTACTTCTTAATTTTCTTTCCTATTGTATTATTGTACGTAGTTCTTATTGTAATTTCTTTTTTATATGACTGTAATTAGATAATTTAGTTTCTTTATTTATATATATATTTATTTGGTGCAGGGCAGTATGAAAGTCAGTTCTTAGCTGCATACTTTACCCTGCTTAAAGAATTTAAAATGGAAGAATGAAAATGAAAAAATGAGGTATTTTAAGGCAAGCACATATTCACCACATAACAACATAGCAATATATGGCAGAAACCGTTATTATTTGGTTTAGAATTGCACTCTCTTCTCATAGTTTCTAATAAACGTCTAAGGATGGACTCCTCTTCATCAACGGAGGAGTTAGATAATCCCTATAAGTAGTAAACAAGAACATTACTACCTAAATAGGATACAATTTACCATGGGGAACATTCAGACGAGAGCCTTTCATTCAATACTCATGAGCTCCATGACTATTAACAAGCTATATGCAATTCAATTTGTCCACTGGGCTACTATTATTAATTGCAGATATAGAATTAGGCATGAGTGAGGCCAGTTCTTGTAATGATTGCTGGCTGCGCAGGTTACGTACTTGTCCAGTAATTTTGCTGTCATACAGTCAGGTGGCAATCCCTGTGCAGTGCAATGGACCTATGGTGTGCTTACCATAATAACCATCAGTGTCTCCCAAGCGTACTTCTGTTAATGGTAGACGCCTCTTGTCAGTAACATACCCTTCGTCAGTATACCAATTATAGTCTTCTTTATCACAGTTGCACAACGTATTTGGATTTGCACACGATTTTGTTATGCCACATTTGCAACCTTAGTAAACAAATAGAAAAGTAAAATTATATCAAATGGTAGACCTTGTGACCTTCTGGCAGCAAAATTCGACAATAAAGGCATTCAATTAATAGGTCGCTGGGAAGAACGGAAGTAAAACCTATGCTAAACTCGTAATACTAGCAGTAACTACCATTAAAACACTGCGTGCGGCTGCATAACAGCATAATAGCAATATAATAAGTATGAAAATATTTAAAGTTCATTATTGTTTCTCAGGTTGTAAAAAAACATCAAATTTGCAAAAGACCTCCTTCATGAATGGAGGATTTATGTTTTCGTTTGTTTTAAAAATTTCAATCATAAAGTTTTGTAGGTTTTTTACAAGTGGACTGAGGAATCGTTTTCTAGCAGGATGTTAAAGATAGATGGAAGAAATCTGTGTGCTGTTCTCAAGGTTTCTTCATGTACTCTTGAAATCTTGTTATTCAAATGTCTACTATGAAACAGCCAGACTATTGGACAGTATTGGAACTGGCTGATTACAAAGGCTCTCATTAAGAAGCTTAGTTTATTGGGGTCCATGTATCCAGCTACACGAGCGAGGGCGAAAAGTTTGCTACCAGCCTTCCTACACAACGTACTGACATGCATGTCAAAAGAAAGTCTTTTATTGATCACAACGAATAGTAGCAGTCCCCTTCTCTATTTTCAATGACAGAATCCCCTATATTATCTGTAACCTGCCGATTAGAACTTCTATCAAGTATAAGTAAGTCACATTTATTTGTATTGAATTTTGGAGCCGTGGAATATTGATATCAGGATTTGTAACCTTAAAAGCAATCAGGGACCATACAACTACTACATCTGCAAAAGGTTACTCTTGCGTACCGAATATTGACCCCCCACCGATTGTTGGTGTTTGAAATTTTTTCCAAACTCCCCGGATATAGTCGAACCCCCCTGCCCATTCATTAATTTAGATGATCTTATCAGTGAACATATTTTTAGTCTTAGAGACTGTTTGCATTTAATTTGAGACCAACCAGAAAAGTATGCAATAATCACTTACGATATAACTATAATTTTCTTTACCTCACTTTTAATTGATACTTCGTGATGTAAGTTGTTCCTCGAAACAGCCATGCCTTCTATTTTCTAGCCCCCCCCCCCTATTACTAATTTTCTAGCAACCCAACAGTGCAGTTTCCAACCCTCAACTTTTTCTCCCTTCTCTCCCCTGATTATTCGTTGCTTAAGAATACCGAAATTTTCGCCCCCTCCTCCCGAGGCATAAACATTCAATGATGTCGAATTGTAGGACACCCCCTTTTGTGGAGGCCCAATTCTGTGAATGTCAAAGTAATGTCAACAGGTCATAGACTCTGACAGGCGCCCACACGAAAACACCCCATGCAATCCGTGATTCATCTGAGATCAAGTTTCGAATTTCACAACAAATTTTTGTCTTAAAAGTAATTCAGCCAATGACAAGTCTATGCTAAAAGGCAAGAAAGTTGTAGGGGCAGTATGCACTTGAGGTGTTTTGTAAATGACAATTAAACAAATATGCAAGAACAGTGAGTATCGATTTTTCGGGCGAATTCCATGATCTTCTCTTTTACATTTCCACTTGTTGGAGCCCCATATATAGGGGCCTCAGTTCTGTGGAGGGAAATATGTAAAGATGTATACAAGTTTCCAAGAGGGTTGATTGGAATAGTGGTCCCACTTTACGCGAGAATTTTGTATAGTCAGTACAAGTACAAGTGCCAACTTTATCATTGGTAGTCGCCAGCAGCTTTTGAGCATGACGAGGAAGACCAACTATGACGTCAAAAAGTGGCGAAGTCCCATTAGTGAGCTTGCTCCTTCGTAACGCGCAAAGAGATAAAGAGCTCCTAGGGGTAGTGCTGTTAGTGATCATAATCTTTTAAGCACCTTTATTGGGATATCATCTTGAAGAGCAGCAGTCAAAAAGTCGACTGAAGATCAGATAATACGTTGAAGTGGCAGCTAGGCAATAGAGCGTTTTGCACTCTTCGCATTAGCCAGCATAATCATACATCCGAATTGATATTCAAAGACTTTAAAACGTTTTGATATTCGAGTTGGCTCTTCATGAGTCTGTTCCTTCCCAATAATAAAAGCGATAAACTTGCAGTGGTCTCTTGCTGCGGGTATAGATTGGAAGCTCTACTTGGTCCACAACATCTTGCCAGGAGAGAAGAACTCTCATTACATAGCATGGATGTGATAATATTTTGCGGTGACAGAAGCCTAGTAAGCCCCATTCAATTGGTATTGATGATCATAGCAATGAACGTATATTTGAGTAAGTAGGACTTATATGCTATCGGACATAGCGAATCACGGGCATCTTGTGAATGTATGAAAGTATTCCAACAAATGTAAAGCTTTATTTTATGATCGAAATTATGGATGTGTTAGCTGATCTAAAGAATCAACAATTTCCAGTCTCCAAAAACAATGAGTGCTACTAACAGACGAACTTTACGTCAATTGACAAGGTCAAAAATCAAGCCACTATCTAATCTACAATCACTGCCAAAAGTCCTTGGAACACCCTATGAATACAGAACAATGTTGAACTGTCACTTGCGTTAGCTGACAGTTATGTGGAAGAAATTTGACTTTTTTTATTGCGTATAAAACCTGTATAAATCAACATAGTTTTCAAGGGGAGAGTGGAACGCTCACCAGCAAGGTCTAAAAATGCCGTAAGTGTTCCAGGACTTATGGCATTGATTGTAGATATTAGTAATATTGTGCTAAAGCATAAACCTCGCTGAAAAATAGATCTACAGGCATAAGCAAAATGTAGTTTTGATGTCGGTGACAAAGAGCTATGTGATTTTGCATTGAGCAGGGGTGAAAAAAATAAATGACGTCATTCATCTAGTGTTGGGTATGGAGACCATGAAAGAAAAACAAGACCAGAGTAAGCTCATAAGATTAGATGTATTAAGGCAGCAGCTTATTATCCAATGGATTTGCAATGGCCGATGGCTGGATTACGCACTTGAACGTCTAGACCAAATTGCCATCTCTAGCGTGGTGCTTGCAGGTGCTTTTATCACACTGTTAGTTTTAGGCCGTGGCAAGAGTCGGAATTTCTACATTGTTGGTCCTGCAAAATATGACAAAGCAATTGTATTTGATCCACTGAGAGTAATATTTAATATGTGGCTTGCTTGTATATTTGATCTAAGACATCATATATCTATATATTTTACTTTCGCCAAATATATTTTGGAAGGTACCTGATCATTCCAATCTCGCGTCTCTCTTTATATATGGCTTCTTTAATGTAACTTGGAAAGTAAAGATTTGAATCAAAGGCCATGCCAAGATGCTTGTGCTCGCTCTTTCTTGCTAGTTCATGATTGTCAAAAGTAAGGGGGGGGGTATGGGTGTAAGCTGTTTTAACCTACTCGTGGTATAGAAGATGATATATTCAATTTTCTTTATATCAAATTTCCTTTTCAATTGAAAGGCCCATAGTCCTATTTTCTTCAAATCCGTATTTAGTTCTTTTGCAGTTGTAGGTTCACATAGAAAGCTGAGAAACTCGATATATCATCAATATTCAGTTTCATATTGCATACTTCATTCTTAGTAAGATCATTGAAGCACACAAGGGAAAGAAGCAGCCCAGGAACTAATCCATGGAACACTTCCGCCTATACTTTTGTATAATTAATATTTTTTCCTTCGAAAAAACCCGCTGTTTGCGAGTTGAGAGGTAATTTTCAATTGAACTGGGATTACCAGATATGCTGTTAACACATCAGTTAGATATTACAGAAATCAAGGAATTAATTTACGTTACGACTACAGTTGCTACAGAAATGAAAGGAGTCAAAGTAAAAAAGCAAAAAAGATCAAACAGAAGACAGCCTACATCGAGAGAAAGAATTTAAAAGGAAATTAATAGAATGCAAGGTGATCTGTCGATGCTCACTGAGTTAACACGAGGTAGTGGGATAAGTGAGAGAGAAAAGAGAAAAATAACGAGAATATACTGAATAAAAGAGGAACGAGGCATACGGAAAAGAGAAGTTAACAAAAGATTCAGGCAAAAGCACAAAGATTAAAGCAATTCGACCATAAGAAGCAGGCAGTTTAGGCGAAACAAATTGTTTAAATCTAATCCCATATTATTCTATAGAGAACTGGGAAATAAAAAATTAACAATAAATAATCTACCATCTGTTGGTGAAGTTGAAAATGTTGGAAATCAATTTTAGAAGATGATAAACATCATAATGAAGAAGCTGGGTGGGTTAGAGAGCAAGAAGACATGTATAGGCATTTTTCTCAACAAGAATGGATAGGCATAACTAATGACATAAATTACCATAGCGATTAGAAAGACAAGTAACTGGAAATCCCATTGTATAGACAATGTGCCAAGCATCTGGTTGAAGAACTGTGAAACCCTACATGAAGACATAGCAAGGTGCTATAATAAAATGGTAAGAGAACCAGAAAAGACACTAACATGACTAACACAGGTAGTAAGATACTTATTACCTAAAACTCAGGAAAAAAAGTTCCAAAAACACTAGAGACTGATTTCTTGTTTACCAACCCTCTACAAAATATTAACATCAATCATAGCAGAAAGAACTTACAATCATTTAGAAGGAAGTAATTTATTTCCAGCTGAACAAAAATGATGTAGGAAAGGGTGATAATAAAGCACTTAATTCTCTAAGAAATGACGCTCTACGCAAGAATGTAACAAATAAAACACACCATAAGCGCCTATTCTTTGATCAGGTGTTTGATTCTTACTAAATAACTTTGCATCAACAATTGTCTACCATTAACAAGCAGCACCCTTTTCTATGCAGCAGTTACACTAAATGATTAGATACCATGTTAAGTACATTGGAATCGGCCTTACTGGCCGGGTGGAGGTCTATGAGTTAGCTCTGCTATAAGATCCCTTTCCAACCATGCAGGAAAAATTTTGTTTAGTTGTTCTTTTTTCATTGTTTTTATCTCGCTCGATTAGTCAACTGTAAATTCCATTGTTCATGTTCTATCTTGTAATTCCTTGTTGGTTTAAAATAAAATTCTCATGCTCTTATGCTCCTATGCTCTTAAGCTCTTAAGCTCTTATGCTCATATGGCTGTAAAGATCAACTTCATATAAATAAGTCGATTTCGGAAGATTGTGAGGGTAAAAGAATGAATTTGAGCACCCATTGGATAGATTATGGGAAAGCATTTGACAGTGTACCTCATACCTAAATCATTAAGACAATGCGAGTGCATAGACTGTCTCCGAGACTATGAAATATCAGATTAGCATCTGGCTGGGGCTAGCCTGCCTCAAGGTTAGAGAAGACTCTTCAGCTTTGGCTGGCAAATCCTCTGGTGATGGTGTCACAATCAAAACACTGCGTTTTGGTGAAGCTAAAACCATGTGTAAATCGTGCTGATGGGTGGATGGCTGAAACGGCATGCAGTTAGTAATGATAAAAGAGAGCCACTGCCATGTGGATTAGGTGTACACACCTAAGGCTAAGAGTTAAGATCCCTAACAGAAAGCTTCTAAGTTTTCCCCTGATAGCTATGGCGTTTAGGGAAATTACCCCAGTCATGGGTAAATTGCCTTGTAAACTAGACCAGATCGTCTTGGAAGACGACCAGTTTAGGAGAATTTCACTCTGATGTAAAACGCCCAGCTATGGGAAAATATTAGAACTTTCAATGGATAATTTAAAAAGAATAGTTTATCATGCCGCATCGCTCGTCGGGCGGATGAACAAGGAGCGCATCCCCCCAACGAGGAACCAGGATGGGGTCGAAAATCTATTACTGGAACAACCTTACCCAGTAATGATCTCACAGGTAATCTTACTGAGACCTTCTCTCAAAAAGGTCCCCCAGACACAAAAAGTCTCTCCAGAAATAAACAGAAAGCAACTAGATAAAGATGGACTAGGGAAGAATTTATACAAGTCATGATAGTATTTTATGAAGTAAAATTTACGCCAGCAGAAGGCTCAAATACAGAGCAGAAATATTAATTATGGAGAGGGAAACACTCGGAAATTAGACCAGCGATGGATGCTAATAAGCTTGCTAATGTAAGACGTGATATTATTTAAAAAAAAGAGACTAGAAGACACCACATTATAAAAGATTCAGAATGATATAAGAGAGAAAATTGAAAGACAAATTGTAGATAATAGCTGTATTGCAACCAATGACGGTAAAGAGGAGAGTGAGAAGCAGTATGAAAGAACTGTCACCAGTCAGCCAGATATTGAAACCACAGACCAGACCAACACCAATGATTCCACTCAAAATGAAGAGGTAAGTGGAATGTCAGAAAAGATAAGTATTAAATTGGAAGACCTGAAGCACCAACAGCTATCTGATTGAATCCATCTTCCTGAAATTAGAAAAGATGGAAAAGGTAAAGATCTCATACAAAAGGGAAATATTGCGATCCACAAGTTAAAAACAAAGACCTTGGAACCGCTTTAAATAACTGAGCTTAATGCGATCACCAATGCTACAGCGTCAGGTATAACGGAGGAACTTGGAGTAGCGATACAGGAAAAGAAAGGTCGACAGCATAAGTAACCCCAAATGGAAAGAAAGGATTAGAAGGATATAGAGTGCTCAAGGAGGAAACTGTCGATTTCAACCGAAAAAATAAAAGGTAGTATGGTATCGCACAGAAAGATCGCACGAGTGTTGTCTCAATTTATATGTACGAATGAGGCAGACATACCTTAATCATGGAAAAAATAAAGCAACAAAATGCAGTCAAAACGCAACGGATAAGGCGGTACAAAAAGAGAGGGAAGCAATTACGTCAAAACAAACCGTTTAAGGATAATGCTAAGCAACTCTACAGGGAAATTGGCAAGAAGCAAATTGATGTAAATGACCCACCTATATTTACTGAAATCGACGATTTCTGAACGAGAATATGGGGCAATGAAAAAGTCCATAAAGAAGTAGTTGAATGGATTAAAGACCAGGAAGAAATATATAAAGATCGGCAACGACAAGAAATGAAAGATATCATAATTGATGAGGTACGCACTGCAATATAAAAGCGAACAGCTGGACATCACCAGGGTTAGATAAGATTCAAAATTTCTGGCTTAAGAACATAGATAAGCTGCATACGGATCTGGCAAGGGAATATGATAACATATTCAAAGAACCTGACAAATTTCCAGAGTGGCTCACGCAAGGATTAACATTCCTGATTCCTAAATCTAATGATAGAAATGAAACTAAAAATTACTGACCAATAACTTGCTTGCCAACTACATTAAAGGCAAAATAATTCGGACACAAACATTTCGGACAAAATATTTTCAGATGTTTTTCAAAGTTATTTCGGACGTTTCCAGGGAAATTTCGGACGAATACAAAAAAGCATGTATTTAGTTATTTTTAATGCTTTAGAAAGATGTTTTAAGGTTAACTCTTTCAAGTTTATTTAAACAGCTCATTACTGCTTATAAGTGTTTAAATGGGTCCTCGTCGGGAACTTCAATTGTGGCAATGGGAATGATGCCGGCCATTTCAAAACGTTTTAAAAACTGCTTTGCATGGCCATTTACATTCAGATCTAATGGCTGGAAGTGGGCCGTGAGGTTTTTCGGCACGAAAACAAACGCACAATGGTTTTCTCGCATCACATCTTTAACTCGTTGTGTTGACTGTCCTTTGAAGAAATCTAATTTAAAGAGAGCTTTTTGATCATCCGATAGTTTAAGATGCTGACTCTTCGTTGACAAATAAGGGAACACCACTTTCTCCAGATGTTCAATCGCAGATTCTTCGCAGCTCCAATGATTTGGGGCATGAGTGACATTAAATCCTCCTGGGAAGGCGATTCCATTCGGGTGGCAACGGCCAGTTTTTCCGGCATAAATTAGCTGCATTGGTAGAAAGTCACCATCTGCACTCACTGTAAAGGTTCCAGTGATCTGTTTCTATTTTCCTATCCCGACGATTGACACAGATTTTGTGCCTTGTACTTCAAGAGTTGCGTTGGTAGTACACACGTACGAAAGTGGTGTCTGATCAAAATTCAAAATTAACTCTTCTGGAATGTTGTGGCTGTCAACCTCCCTTTCAATATTACGTTGAAAGGTGAATTTTTCTTCTTCTAGCAAAGCCGGCGCAACAGGAATCTTACAGGTTGTTGCCATACGCCTTTTCATTCTTTTGCCTCGACGATCCATTTCATTAAGGATTTTTCTTGGCCATGCGTCACTGAACGACAGATGTCCGCCATTTTCTACAAGCTGCATTCTGTCATTGGCAATGACAATTCCTTTGGCAATGGCGTTAATTACGTATCTGCTTATTGGTGCCCCTTTCAGTCGAAGAGACTTCACTGTATCCATAGTTTTCTCCATCAGGTGTTCGGGAAGAAGTTTGGGTCTTCCTTGTGTTTTTTGAATGAATTTTAGTTACATTTTCATGCGTTGATTTCCACTTTTCGTACGACTTTTTAAACTCAAAAACAGTTTGCTTCTTCAGGTTTGGGTACACTCCAGCAAAGTGCTTCAAGACACTCGCAATTCCGTACTTATGTACTCAAGATTTCTCCAATCTCTGCTCTCTGTTCAGGCCTAAATTATATGTAACATTTTCTTGTTTCAGATCCCTGAGCTTCTGCTTTCTCTAATTGACTTTTAACATTCTTTGCTTCACATCCAGCCAAGTCAATTGTTTTCACAGTACTGTCTTTTTCCTCTTCAATAACACTGCAAAGTACTTTGGACGGTTTTGTTTTCTTGAAATAGTTGTAGGTCGACATCATGAAATGCTAAGCACTAACCACAGTATGATCGCTCCAGTAAAGGACGAAAGAGAGTCAGATTGAATACAGTGTATGAAGTCCCAACACTCAAATGGGAGAATCTATCGGCGGTAAGATCTGGAGAATGTGCGTCCATTTGAAGAGACCGACAAAGATTTCGTCTTGGTGGTGTACAATTTGGAGATCCTCCCATTTGCCCAAATTATATCGCCATTACACCAACACAACTTGTGTTATGCGTGCCATTTGTTTCACAACATTTTGTGATCGGCTCCATTTGTTGCCTATGAGCCGATTACACATCATAAAATCAAATAAAGTTGAAAGTCAGACACCATCAAATTCAACGACAGCAGAAAGTAAGCACATACATTCTTCCATTTTTCTCATACAGTATTGCCTATTGCACATTGTGATATAAAGCACACTGAATGTGAAGATTGCCAGCTGTGGTTTTCATGTGTACGGAAAGTCTGTCTGGAGCTGCCCGAAAAGGGGAGAATATCTAACAGGAGAACAAGAAATGGATGAAGCAGCATTTGCAAGTCGACCCTTATGCTGTTGCTTGGAAATTGAAGAGGAAGGATAAGTTAACTCCAAAAATGGTAGGACATACTCCTCGTGAAATTTCCCGTTTTGTCTGGACTTTTCTGAATTATGGTGGAAAAGTCGACGCAAAAGTTCACTCAGAACGTCATAGGTGGTCCCCAATACCATCAGGCGGACTAGAAATAATATTAGTGGCAAAGTTCGCAATATCTGATGAAAAGCGATGGTATCTTCCCCATCTATCCACACTAATCCATAGGAATTACAAAGTCAACGAAGAGGTTATGGACCAAGAAAATGGACAAGAAAATGAAGATGATATAGGCCTATTTGACGATGATCAAGCTGACGAGAACGATATTATTTTTTTAGAGAATGACGAGGCTGATTTAAATTAAATGTACTTACAAAAATACAATTTCGTATCACTAAGTGGCTCTCAACACTTTCTTTCCCTTTGTGCGGTTTTGTACACGTTTTTTATTTGATAAGAAACCTAGCTCAGGCCCTACTAGTAGAAGTATCTTAAATTTTCTATTGCTTTCTGTTGTTAATGAAAGCAAAAGAAGAAAAGAATCTATTGTAATTTACCCCAACGTCTACTAGTAGGTTTTTTATAAAGCAGTTTCTTATATATAAAAAACGTGTAAATAAGAAAATACACATTTTAAACACAGAAAATACACAGTTTAAACAAAGAAAATGTCTTGCTATATTTTCCCGTGTTGCAAAAAATTTCGGACTGGATTATATGTGGACTTACAGGAAGAGAGAAAAAGACTTGTTGAAAGTGTGTGTTGAAGTCAAAGTTAAATAGAAAAAGCAAGATCCTGGCTGTAAATACGTGGGCAGTTGCAGTATTGAGGTATAGTTTTGGGGTGTTAGACTAGAGACAAGAAGAACTAAGGCCAATGGATAGAATGACTAGACAAATTATGACGATACATGGAGCACTCTCCCTAAGAGTTTGACAGGGTCTATATGTCACTGTGCAATGGAGGAAGAGGGTTAGCAAGTGTTGAAAAGTATGCTAGGACTAAGGAAAACAACTTAGCACTCTATTTGAATATATCAAATGAACAGTTTTTAGGCGGAGTAAAAAATATCAAAATATCTTAGATTGTGCAGAATCAAAGGAAAAGACTGTTTTCAAAGGAGAAATTTAAAATGATATATTGCTAGATGGACTGGGAAAAGATGTATGCGCAGTTTGTACGTGAAATGCCAGAAGAAGTTGATAAAGACAGACGATAGGAATGGATGAGGAAGAGCGATCTGAAAGTGGAGACTGAAGCACTAGTTTTTGCGGCTCAAGAGCAAGCTTTGAAGACAAATGTGATAAAATGCAACATTGACAAGACAGGGAGTAGGCCGCTATGTAAAAATTGGCATGACAGATCATTATATGGTTTTTGGCATCAGAAAGCTTAATGCTAATCTCTCTTTCATACGGAAATAAATTAAGACTGAATCTCGCAGCATAAAAAACTATAACAGGGAAGCCTTTCTTCTAGACCTCCAAAGTGTTGACTGGGAAATGACTATATCCTCCGCCGGGGATGACCCTAGTATCATGGCAAACAAATTCTGCGATATTTTTCACTCGATCTTAGATATGCATGCACCGCTAAAAATGCAAAGAAATACGGTGCAACATGCACTCTCACCCTAGATAACTCCTCGTATCAGAAATATGATACATGAGAGAGATCGGACTAAGAAACGAGCTGAAAAAGATCGCTCATTATGGCCTAAGTACAAATGCCCAAGAAATAAGGTAACCAGTGAACTCCGAAGGGTAATCGAAAGCTACTTCTGCAATTTGATTGACGAAAATTCAAATAACCCGAAGGAGATGTGGAAAACGATCAACAAAGTCTTAAACAAAAGTCAGTGCTCCATCACTCCCAGATCCGTCATGTATGACGGCCAACATATTGAAAACCAGAAGGGAATTGCGGTAGCATTTAATAATCATTTCATAACGATAGGCCATAAACTTGCTGAAAAAATCGAAACTAAAGAATCAGATAACCCACTAAAATACTTTACTATTGAAAATGCACCCACAGCCCCGAATTTTGAATTTCAACCCATTACTTCTGACCTTATAAAAATGAAATCAAAGATTTGAAATGCAATAAATCTTCGGGTTATGATAAGATTTCAGTACAGTTTGTGAAGGATGCAGCAGAAATTCTATGCAATCCACTCGCCGCGATGTTCAACTTTTCATTCAAAATGGGTATTTTTCCGGATATATGGAAAATACCAAGGATAACCTCTATTTTCAAGTCTGGCTCAAAAAGCGACATGGGCAATTATAGGCCTATATGCATACTATCTGTTTTCTCGAGGTTACTTGAAAAACTTGGGCACGATCAAATCTCGTATTACATGAAAGAGCAAACGAAATTCGCTACATGTCAACATGCATTTTTAAAAATGCATAACACCCTACCATCACTACTTAACATAACAGATTCATGGCTCTCTAATATTGACAAGCGTAGAATTAATATAAGCGTATTTTTAGATCTTAAAAAAGCGTTTGATACGGTAGCCCACGGGATTCTTCTATCAAAACTAACCAATTACGGAATGGTAGGGACTTCTCTTCTGTGGTTCAAATCGTATTTAGCCAGTAGAAAACAGTACTGTGTAATAAATGGCCACAAACCTAGTTTGAAAACAGTTCACTGTGGTATCCCCCAGGGATCATGCTTGGGGTCGCTCCTCTTCATCCTGTATGTCAATGGTTTTAAGCAGTGCCTCAAAAAATGCACCCCAAACATGTATGCGGATGATACCAGTATCACTTGTTCTGGGGAAGATATCTATGATCTCTGTAAAGATCTAAAAGCTAAGATCGACAATATTACAGAATGGCTACGCCTGAACAAGCTTAGCCTGAACACTGCTAAAACAGAATATATGGTTGTTGGTCATAAACGACAAACCAACCATATTCCTGGTCCACTAGAGGTAAATGTAAATGGAGAGCCAATCAAACGAGCTCAACAAGTTAAATACCTTGGAATTATGGTCGACGAGAACCTAACATGGAATGAGCAATATAAAAGCCTTAAAGGTAAAATAAACAATGCTCTCTCATCCCTGTGGAAACTAAAGGACATACTCCCGCAATCTAAACTGGATCAGGTCTATAAGGCACTGCTTGAGAGTCATTTGAGATACAGTGATGAACTATGGGGGAAATTGTCCAACACAAAGCTGGATCACCTTCAGCGCTTACAAAACAGAGCCCGCACACTAATAGAAGGCTTAAGATTAAAGGACGGGTGGAGGTGCAATTGGCTTTCTGTCTCAAATTTGATAAAATTTGACAGGGCAGTTATGATCTATAAAATAATAAATGGTCTCTGCCCAGACAATTTGAAAGGAAGACTTGCCACTAGGTCCCAAATATCAAACTATTCAACAAGACATAATCTTGACCTAGACATTCCAAGGCAAAACTTAGAATTCTCCAAAAAGAGTTTTTTCTATTGTGGTGCACAGACGTGGAACGAAATCCCAATACAAATAAAAACGAGTTCCACGATTACCACGTTCAAAAAGAAATTAAAGTAATACCTGTAAAATTAGTATTCCCTCCCGAAGCACGATCCCTGGGAAGACCAGCATTATACCTGAAGTTACAATTTAATGTTAATTCCCTTTTCTTTGTATCTCAGTTAGCTGATAGGGTTTCTGTGTAAAAATATGATTTGATGATGATATATAGATTATGTTGTGAAAAGAATGAAACAGTTGCACATCTGGTATGTGGATGTAAAGTATTGGCACAGAAGGAATATAAG
The DNA here is from genome assembly GCA_964019165.1 of Mastigias papua. Lineage (NCBI taxonomy): Eukaryota > Metazoa > Cnidaria > Scyphozoa > Rhizostomeae > Mastigiidae > Mastigias > Mastigias papua. The sequence goes on from OZ025269.1 coordinate 6,617,191, forward strand.
AAGAGACATAGCAACAATGCTAGGATAGTACATTGGAAACATTGTGGCAGATACAATCTAGGGAGAGTTGATAAATGGCATGAGCATCATCCAGATGGAGCTATTGAAAGTAAATCAGTGAAATTTTATTGGATTTGACAATACAATGTGATCACCTTATTAAAGCTTGGAGACCGGATATCTTAGTTGTGGAAAAGGATAGCAAGAAAGCTTTGATTATTGAAATTGCCTCTTCGGGAGATCACAATATTGTAGAGAAGGAAAATGAGAAAGTAGAAAAATATCAAGACCTTATAAGGGAGATTAATAAATTGTGGAACCTGAGGAGCGTTGATGTGATACCTGTAGTTGTTGGTACCCAGGGTCAGTGAGTAGGCGGATTGGACAATCCTTAGAGCAAATTTGGATTGATGTTAGAATTGGATTATTACAGAAGACAGCTTTGTTAGGGAAAGCAAGAATTCTGAGCAAATTTTGTTGAGAGTTGAGATGAGAATCGTACAAAGGATCTTTTGGCCACAGGTATTGGCCTGCTCTTTTGAGTATGTTCGGCATAAGATCTGCCTGAGCTAGAATGCTAATACTTACAATAATAATAATACGGTTCCATAAAGGACTGTCATCGCCGAGATGGTAAAGCGAATTGAGCCTTCCGATATCTATAAAATATCCCTTAAAGCACGCACAAAATAAGGCCTCTGACAGTCAAATCCAACTCCTGGCCTTCGCGTGTCGAAACGTTTTGGAACAATTAGGACGCATGGGACGTACAATTGAAGAAAGTAAAGGATTCCAAAGGAAAAGGCAAGGAAATAAGATTAAAAATCAGAATAGGTTAAATAGGAGAATACAGTAACTTGACAAACAGATTAAAAACTCAAAGCAAGTATTGGCTTGGAAGCGAAATGAGATTCACAGAAGAAAGTGTAATAGAAAGTCCACACATAAAGTGAAGGAACTCTTGCAAAAACTGAAAAGATTGGCAAACCAAGAACTGAATAGAGTGAAAATCTAATTCACGTGAAAGAAAAGGCACTGTGGAATTAAGATATCATATTGTAAAAATTAAAAACATTAAGATCAAGGAAGCAAGAATCTGAAATAACGGAATATTTCAAGAAAACCAAGGACTGCTTTGCAGGAGGACAGAAGTAACAAAACATCTGAAAGGACAACTATCTAAGATAAAAAATTTTCATAAATTCTGTATTGGAATTTGGGTAGACGATGCTAATACCCCATAACAAAAATGGATAAATACAGTAGGAAAGAAATAGAAGAAAAGGTCGTAAGTGTAGAGGAATTCACGATCTCCAAAGAGATACTACTTGACACAATCAAGAAACGGAAAAATTGGTCTGCCTCAGGGATTGACGGAGGACCGAAGTTGTATTGCAATAAGTTTAGGGGTATATGGAATTCATTTGTGAAATGCTTTACTAAGTGGATAGAGGAACCTAATGAAATTTTTGATTGGTTGACGTAAGGAAGAACTGTTCTGATACAAGAAACTGAAGATCTAAGTAGTGGAAGAAGTTACCCCTAATCACTTGTTTCAATACATGCTATAGAATTTTCACAGATATATTTTGGTAATAATAAGAGAGATCATGCAATGAGAAATGACATCTGGGATAGAAGCCAACTAGGTACATGTTTAGGAGTCCTTGGGAACGTAGATCAGTTGCTTATTGACAATGCTAGAATGGATGAGGTCAGAGACAAAGAGCGAAACTTAGCAGTAGAATTCTATGATTATCAAAAAAGCTTACTACATGGTAAGACACTACCGGGTGATTAGAGCTTAGGAATGGATGGGAATCCCATTGAGAGCTGTAAGTGTCATTACCAAACTAATAGAAGGATGGAAAACAAGATTAGAGATAAACCAGGATGGGAGAGTAACTACAACAGGGTGATTAACATTGCTAGATGGTTTCTTCAAGGAGGTAGTTACTTTCCCATAGGATTCTGCTTAACTGAAGTACCTGTTGCAATGCTTATTGAGGAGTTGGATGGTTATACAATGGGACAAAGAGGTGAAGAGAGAGTAAAAGGAACGCGCTGTTTGTTTGTAGACGATATAAAGATATACGAGGAGAATTATGAACAGCTTGAAATTGTCAATTAAATTATTGTTAAAGCCAGCATGGACACTGGAGGATGCTACTGAGTAAAGAAATGTATAGATCTGGAGTTCAGAAATGGTAAAATGATTAAAGGTGAAAGCCTGATCGCTTGAGAGGGAAAAATGGAAGCGTTAGATCCGGAGAAGAACAAGATATGCAGGTTTCAGAAATGTGAGTATGCTGATAAAATTGATGTTAAGTATGTCATGGAAAGAGTGAAGAAAGTAATCCGAAAGAGGCTAGAGCACTTAACTGGATTGAATGTAAGCGACCAAAACTTTTTGAAAGCGATTTTATTTTAGATTAATACCTATTGCTGGTTATGTACTGAATGTATGCAACCTGGGAAAAGTGAACTAGATGAACTTGACTGGATTGTGAAAAGTATGCTAAGGAGAGAGGGGTTCCGTGGAAAGCAATCAAGTGATGAGAGATTGTACACACGAAGGAATGACGGTGGAAGCGGATTACAAAGCCTTTAGGAAGTATATGGTGAAACAAAATTCAGGGTGGCATGCTATATGACTGTGTGATCAAACATGTTAGAAGAACATGTTAGAAGAAATATATTATAAAACTGTGATCCCTGCCACCACTTATTGTATATCAGTATGGGGATCCTGCCCAGAACCAACATTTAAAAGAGTGGAAAAACAACACATAAGGGCAGCAAAAGTCATTTATAGATTGAGTAAATCAATAAAAGATGAAGATGTACTAGCAGCAGTCAACTGGCAAGACCTTGGCTACATCTATAAAAGGAAAATTGCAATTGAAATGCACAAAGTAACATTCGACACCAAAAGTAGAATAGCTCATCAGTACTGTGTTGGAAGACAGTCTTTGAGAAAGGGGGCAAAATTTGAAATAAAGAGAATGAGAACCGAACTTGGAAGACAGTCAATACAGTTCAGAGGTCCCATAATATGGAATTCATTAAACAAAGAACTAAAGAAGCAAACAAATAGAGAAACTTTCAAACGCCATTTAAGATCAGACATGAAAACATTAAATAAATTGTCTTTTGGAAAAGAAACAACATTTAACGCAAATAGGGATGAAAATTATGTTTACTATTAGAAATAAGATTAGGGACAATTTCGATATAAGGTTAGAGACAATTTTAACATTTACGTTAATTTTTAAACAAACTTTTGTAATTAGGCTAGTTTATTTTAATTTAAGCAGGTCCACATCAGCTTTTTGCTGCCAAATTTTGACCTGGGTAAATTAAACCATGTATGTATGTATGTATGTATGAACGCACAGGAGGATACAAGCAGCATTGAGGAAAGATGTTCGTAAAGAGCAAATATCACTGAAAAGAGAAGCAGAAAAAGCAGCGAGGAATATAAATGCAACAGTATCATTTAGCAAAGGTAATATAACAATCTGTGATTAAAGATATAAAGAATGGAAAGTTGTATAAAAGACACTGAAAGGCGTTATAAGCAAAGGACAAGAACAATCTAGAAAACAAAGCTTCAGTGAGAAAGAGCTGTAAAGTGAAATTCCCAAACAATATGGTAAAGACGACTTCGAGTGCTTAACATGCAACACTGACTCCCAAAATACATGGTAGCGACCAGGGCATGGAAAAGATTTAGAGGCTTAGTGGAAGATGACGACTACCAACTTTGTGGGGAATACAGAAAAACAGTCCAGTAAGTTTTATCTGGATGCAAGACATTAGCTGGATTGGAGTACGTCAAACGTCACCATAACGATGCCGAAAATTGGGAACGTGTAAAAGCGATTGAAAAGGATGGAAATGGGTTATTTCGAGATTGGGAACATCGAATGAGAACTAACTGTGTAGCACGGAGACCTGACCTTACGTTAGCAGACAAGGACAAAAAATACTATTGATAGATATGTTCGAATGAAGCTAACAAGGAACACAAACGAGAAGAAAAATCCAGAAAATATAGAAAATTATGCTTCAAATTACAAGAAAGAAAAGAGGGTTTCACAGTTCGAAGAGTTTAAAAAGTATTGGATGCCTTGGTGGAGAAATGAAAGAATTTTAAGAAAGGATCGAAATAATTTTTGATAAGGATAAAGACAACAATAAAGAACCTTAGATTATTGCACTAGAGATGCAAAAAACAGTAGTGTGGGAGAGTGAATCACTAATGAGAATGTTGAGTGAGTTGCATAATGTATTTAACTAACAAATTTTGGTAGTTACGTCTAATCCAAAATTTTGTTGGGTTTACATTGAGCATGTTTGTATAGTGTTACACTCGATTATGAAGGAGACAATTTGGCATACTATGGGACAATATCTTGCTTTATGATATAAGTTATATATTATATATATAATTTACTTGTGATATAAGAGAAAGTTGTATAGTCAGTTACTTTAAGCAATAACAATAATTGTTTACTTAAGGTTGGCGTGAATAATAGCTCGAGGCTAATAAATGCCAACCATTTAATGCACCGTAAATGAATAGTGAACAAATAGTAAATTGCCAGAAAACAGAATAAGAAGCTAAAACGGGGAACAAAAATCAACATAAATAAAGCCTAATAATAGAGAATAGCAATCTATCAAAGTAAAATTTACAAAGAAGAACAGAAATACATTTAACGAAAAACCTAAATTTACAATTAAACTCTTACATAATCTATAGCTGCACATTAACAGCAATTAGATAGATCGTTCCAAATTAACAGCATTTTGATAGATCTTTAAAACTTCCCGCAAGTCAGAAAATTTTAATAATTCATATCAGATATAATCTTATGATTATGACAACACATCTACTTTCACGAATCTGAAAAATGAAACTGTATAAATTTACCTCTACCATTTTCAGGGCCTCCACCGAAGTAGTCCATCGCATTTCCATCTCTGTCAATAAGTGCCCCTTTCATGTTCAGGGCCATGTTATAGCACGTAAACTTTGTAAACTGACTGCAGTTAGTAGATGAGTCCACGATCGCCATTATATCCGTCAAGTTGTTGGTATACGAGATCTTTCTCCTTGAATTGAAAGCAAATATGATCGTCTTGAATTTGTTTATAATGTGTAGCTGTATATGAGCTAAAAGCTCTTATCTAGTGAAGGAGGGAAGCTTTTGGGACCGTTTGCGATCAAAGTTTTGATTTATTAGGTGATTTTGTGATATTGATATGTCATACTGTTCCTATCATGTGACTAGCTTTGGATATATAAATTAAGCTTGCAATTTTACTAGGAAAGTGATGAATCCAGCTGTTCTAAGAAGAGGAAAATGAAATAATTCTTAAATACCAGCACTACTCAGCCCCCTAGTCTCATTATGCAAATGCTGCTTTAATTGCTCTTCATTCCAAAAGTATGGAATATCTATATACTATCAGAAGAGTCTGTCTAGCTACGTATGAAGCTCTATACAATTAACCGATATATGACACCAACCTAGCAACTAGCAATTTTCTAGGGCAATGGTCTTATCCAACAAGAAGGTAATGCAAAATGCTTCTTGTAGCGTCTTGCAGCACAGATATTTTTTAAATTCAAAGACGGAGGAACTTTAATGATTTCGCTGCTTCCTTTGTCAAAGATGAATTTTAATAGGTCAACTTGGCCAACCTGCAATAGAATGTTCCAAAATTTTCCAAGAACTTGGGTGCTTTTTATTTTTCTGAAGGAGAAGGGTTCCCTTCTAGACCCCAGAACCACTGTCAATCAGCCTCTTGGAACAGACATAAGACGCTTTGCAAATAATGAAAACTATACACGTGAATGAGTCACCTCTTCAGTACTATAATTCAATGACCATACATATACTGATATTTATTGGACATTGATAGCTCTAAAACTCGCTGTTTATCCCAAAAGCCTTTCAGAAAAACTGTAGGAACTCGCAATTTGTATGTTTCACCTCTAATGTTCTTTAACAAGTTTGCATCTTGCATTCCAGATTTGACAAGAATTGGTAATATTTGATGTTGAGCACCATTTAACCAAAACTTTACTTTTGTTTTTGGAATTCTCATGCCTATCATAACGTTTAGTTCATTTTTGCAAACAATATCAAGTGATCTGATTATAACCACATCACATATATACGGCATCATTTCTCTTTCTATGAATGCTAGCAAGCTCTTATACTTTTCTAACGTGAGTCCATATGTTTCAGAGATGTAAACGTCGCATGGACAAGCAATATCTAAGATAGTCATTCTAGTTCTTTCTTTCACAATAATATCAGGCTTTTGATTTAATGATTCAGTCATTTTCTGTTTCTACTCCAAGCTCTCTAAGTGTTGTCCGAAGTGTTTTGTTCATGATGATTGTCTTGTCATTGGACTTAATTTCCTCTCCTATTTTATCTAGTAATTTCAGCTGTTTATAATAATAATTTCAGTTGTTTATACTAGTTTCATTTAGGTAGCCCATTCATCAAGCTGATTTTCAAGGGGCAGCATATTTACAAAGTGAATATAAATATACAAATTAATAAAAGTCTATAATGAAATAAAAAGCAGCAATTTATCATTATGTATATACAATCGTTGAGAATAGTAATAAATAGTAAGGGACAACAAAGAATGAAAAAAGTAAAAACTTAGTAAATTTTCTAGATTAAGAGCAGGGTTTTTAAATTGCATCAGAGACGATGTCTGCTTGGCTTTAGTTGGCAGATTATTCCAAGCTATTACACCTCTGTATGAAAACCCCTTTTACCCATTTGATGCATTTTCATAGGAATTCTAAGATTGGTAGATGTAACTCTAAGAATTCAAGAGACGCTATGGGAATTTTTAAGAAAGAGATTAGAGAGGTAACCTGGAGAGAGACCATTAATCGACTCAAATATCATAGAGTTTGTATTGAAATCGATGATCTCTTTGACGAACTTAAGTCCCAGACTAAGAAGTAGGGGTTTACATGAAGTATCAAACTTGCTACTAGTTATTATCCAAACTACTCTGTTCTGCATGTTTTGAAGTCTATTAATCAGCACCCCCATGCCGAGGAGCAGTTCTGAAAGTAGGATGCAGCAATACTGGTCTATAAATTTTTCAAAATGGACTGAGGAAAGATGTTGCTTAGATGTCGAAGCATTGTAGCAGCACGTAATACCTTCTTCGAAATTAAGTCAGTATGTTTTTTCCATTTAAGATGTTCATCTATTTAAACACCAACGTATTTATTATCTTCAGTCATCTGGAGGCTCATGTCTCTTATTCTTAGATCTAGGTCACCCTCTACATTGTGGATATTTTTCCTATGGGAAGCTATTTTTATGGCCGTAGGTATAGTAAGTACCAGTTTATTTCCCATCAGCCAATCTTCAAGGAAAGCTAGATCTAAATTTAGAACATCATTCAACTGAGGCAAGTTTTTAGCTCGAAAAGAGAGACTAGTATCATCAACAAACATGGCAGCCGAGCTTTGGTATACAACTAGCGAAAGATAATTTATGTAAATGAGAAATAGAAGAGGGCCAAAACAAGAGCCTTGTGGCACTCCTATAATTATTGGGCCTGTTGGAAATGATTTGAACCAAAGAAGCTCATTCCCCAAGACTCCATAGTGTCGCAGTTTGTTACATAAGATAGAGTGATCGAAAGTGTCAAAGGCTTGTTTGAGGTCAATAAACACTACTTCAACAAGTGCACTATTATCTAACGCAGAATACCAGTCGTCAGTAGTAGTTTTAAGAAGACAAGACGCTATTGAATGGAGAGCTCTAAAACATGATTGTTCACTAGACGGAAGCTTTTTGTTATTAAGATGGTCGCAAAGCTGTTGAAAGACAAGTTTCTCAAATATCCTGGAGACAACTGGTAGAACTGATATAGGTAGATAATATCTGTATAAACTGATCCGAGATTTTTTTCTCCTTCCTTATAGATGGAAGTAACTCTGGCAATTTTCCAGATATCTGGAAACCTGCAGGGTCTTAGAGATGCATTGACGATACATGCAAGGGGCAGAGAAATGTAAGGAAGAGCGATTTTGAGAAAATGGATGGAAATCATATTAACTCCAAAACTCCTTGAAGACTTAACTTTGCGAATGGCGCTATTAACATCTTGCGGGGTTGAGCTCTTTAATGCGAAATTTTGCACCACTTATATTTACGTGAAAAGTCTGTTGGTACTATAGAACTTCACTACAGCACGAAAAAGCGGCACCATGTTTTAGTCATAGTGAAAAGCTTTTTTTCTTCCGACATTCATCAGAGTCTGAAGCGTAGGATAGCGACCGAAAGGTGAACCGAGATATATAACCAGATGCAGATACACGTGATATGATGAATAATGTATCAAGTTAGTGGTATGATTGGCCACTTAACACCTATTCATCATTGTTAACTTGAAGAGTCCAAGTGAGAAAACGAAGTCTTTTTGTTTACACAAGACTGGATTTTGAGTCTTTATGTAAACTGTTCCAAAACACCTAAATGAAAAGACGATTTGCTTGCCCTATGATCCGAAAATTATTGTCTGAATATTATCGGCTAACTGGAGACATTATTCATCATATCACGTGTATCCGCATCTGGCTATATATTTCGGTTCACCTTTCAGTCGCTATCCGACGTTTGAATACTCTGACGAGTGTCGGAAGAAGAAAAGCTTTTCAGAGGCTCGTTTTTACTGAACAATCCCCGTTTAGTAGAGGATTTGGTTTTTCAGGTAATTAACTGGCAAGATCATTCCCGATTAAGCAAAAATAGTGATTCAAGGAGCTTGCAATTTTACTGCTATCTGAAATTTGGTTTCCACCTATATCTAAGCAGCTGGTATTAGATGACTTTGACCTTGTGCTGGTTGACGGTTGTCAGAGTGCCTGTCATATTTCCTTTTCCTTGGAAATTTTCTCAGCAAAATATTGCTTTTTTAGTTCTCTTTTAAGAATTTTTACCTGGTTCCTGAGGGTTTTATATGTAGTCATTAGAGTGGTGGAATTATTTTTTATGACATTTCTTCTTTGTTTGCCTCTCCGTCTTACGAGATTTTTTAGCGGTAGGGTGACTCAAGGGCAGTATCTTTCAGAAACTTGAAGTTCCCTTTACGGAGATCCGAATGAAGTGGAAATGAAATTCTAACTCCAAATCGAATGACGCGGAAATGGGCCATAATTGGATTAAGAAACTTGGATGAGTGACAGATGTTTACATGTAGTTTGGCAGATCCGACAAGCGCTGCAAGGATGACAGTTTACGTTATAGCCTCTAAATCGCAAAATTATTAGTAAACGAACAGGGCAGTCTCATTGTAACTAGGATACTTTGTCTTGTGACATACACCATGCGAATTGAGACATTAGTTGGGAAATTCAGCTTTAGTACAACTTTGAGGATGATAGCCACCTACAAGCAACATTTGAGATAAGTCAGGAAAAATAGTCACTTGTTAATCTAAATTGTAAAATGCACTTTAGCAAAGTTCTTATAGATTTCGAATATCGATCAGCTTCCTTTACCTCCATTTCTTTTGCTGTCAGCAAACTGTTTGACTGACTTACTTGTTAAGCTGGCTTCCTTCATTAAAACTTTAATTCTGTTCTTTTTTCTCAAAGTGATCACCATATTATCAAACATCTAACAGATTTCCCATTTTGAATTTTATACAAGGCGTGTCGTGAGTATTTATGGATCACATAGTTCACGAAGTGTGGAAAGAGCACGTGATATTTATTTAAAACTTTCTAGCTTTTCATTTATGCCGTGCTTTTTGTTTTGTTGCTTTTTGAGTTAGATTGCATTTTGATGGTACTTTCAAAAAGTTAGGGGTAGTGTTATTGGAATACATAGAATCTGACAAGAGAGAATAGGAAGCATATTCAAGAATTGCCGATACTGTGAAACCAATTTTCCACCGCAACATTTGGTACCAGAGGGTAGTTTGCAGATCGCAGCTTCATGGGGAATTCGAATATGTTTACAAGGATCATAACTTGCCGTGGATTCAATTTCTAGAAGGAGAATTATTCGTCAAGAGAATAAATGTTTTACATTGAAAGAGCAAAGATTTGCTTATGAGAAGGGAATAAAGGTAGAAGTGAGTAATCTTACTTAATTAACTAAACAAAAGAAACCCTCCAATAGGCCTAACTGACTATATGAGCTCGCAGATGTCAAATTACGCAAGCAAAAGTAGAACTTGAAAAAATTTCTGAAAAGCTTAACGAACTGAAAGGTGAGAGAGAGAAGCAAGGGAAATTACAATAGACAAATATGACAAAGCCAGTTGGATGCAGAAGAAATACTTTTAGAATTACAAACAATGCTATAAATTACAAATAAAAGCAACAGTTGAAAGACCAGATCGAAGAGAAGGAGATGAGGAGAAAAATTAAACTTAAAGAGAAAGACAAGTAACTGGAAACAATCAAATTTGAAAAAACAAAGTTACAAATGGAGGAGCAAATTCAATTGGAAAAAGTCAATCTTGAGAGATTGAAATTGGAACTTGATTTTAAGAAGCATACAGAGAATAGAAACAGAAATTAAACAAACTGCAATTGATTACGAATCATAAATGAGTAACACCCAAACAGACATGAATGTTTCGAATCCTACAATAGCCTAAGAAAGCACCAGACAGAGGACGAGTGCAATTTGGCTACCCAAACAAGAATTAAAATTGTTTGGAGGGCAAATATTAAAATTTCAAGGATTTTTGAATATTTTTGAAATAACTATCAACCAGAAGCCATCACTGCATCCAACAGATAAGTTTAATTACTTGTGAGCAGAACAGGAGAGCGACGTAAAATCATTGTACAAGCGACTCAAAGAAAACCTTGACATACTACAGAAATATGACTCAGTTATCAAAGATCAACTCCACAAAGGAATAGTTGAAACGCTTCACAAGGACAGTGAAAAGGAAGAGAAAATGCACTTCCCCACCATGCTACCATTACACCAGAGAAAGATACCGCGAAAGTTCGCATCGTATATGGTGCGTCAGAAAAAACAATGAAAGCCAAATTGAGCCTGAATGAATGTCTGCATCGTGATCAAGTCATATTGGAAGACCTATGTGGATTATTGATAGTATTTCGTACGAAGAATGTAGGAATGATCGCATATATCGAAAAAACCTTATTGCAAGTCAGCTCATAATTACAAGAAAGAGATATGACAAGGTTTATTTGGTTGAAAGACATTAGCCATCCACCAATACCAGACAATTTGGAAACATGCAGATTTACTAGAGTTCATTTTAGTGTCATTTCAAATCCATTCTTACTTATTTCAACGATTAAACAACATTTGGAAGAAACCTCAAACTTCGGTAACGATTCTGAAAACCAATACATCATCATTATCATAAACAGGCAGTAAACGTAAGCAAAGATAGGTACATTGACAATCTGGTCACTGTAACCAACAACGAAAGTGAAGCTATTCCATTATATACAGGAACGATGGAAAGCTTCAAGGAAATCTTCATGAACCTGAAAGACTGGAAATCTAATGCAGCAGAAGTAAACAAAGTTACCCCTTGTCATGATGGAATGAAGGGAACAGTCATAAAGTTACTTGGGCTTCAATGGAACACTGAAAGTGATCACTTCAACATATCGATTTTAAAATTCCAAAAGATATCTCCAGCAACAACAACACGACAAGTACTAACAACTATTTCATCACTTTTTGATCCACTGGGATACTTACTACCTGCAACGATGAAGACGATACAGTTTCTGCAGAAACTTTGGAACGAAGGGAAGGACTTGGAAGATGATATGGGCCAGAGGGACATTGGAGCGTAGAAAATGATGATCAACGGGAAGGGATGCCAACGATATCAATACCCAAACATATGGCTAGCAAAGACAGTCGGTTTATTTTTAACTGTGATACATCCAAGAGTACTTATGCCACAGTTATATAACTTCGAACAACATATGAAGGAAACCGCAAAGTGAATCTATTATTCTCCAAATCAAGAATCTCACTATTCCATTCCACGACTTGAATTGCTAGCAGTGCTGATTGGAGGTCTAAGGTTGAACGTTGTCTCAAGGTCATTGGTATGTATGGACAGTACACACGTTAAATGTACAGATTCACAATGTCCTTTGGATTGTATGCGAAGCTTAAAGCCTTTATCAGTGCCTGCTCAGAATCGAATTGCCGAAATCAATAAGGGCAATAACTTAGAGATTTGTCACGTTAACACACAGGAGAATCCAGCAGATATGCCAAGCAGCGGGGTTACCAGTAAAGAGTTCAAAGACAGCACCGTATTGTGGAATGAACCGCAATGGCTCCAAGCAAGCTTCACTGAATGGCCTACATAGAACGTGCCCACAATCGGTCAAAGTGTACTGAACGATATCAGGTCAGAGATTAATTGACAAAATATACTTTATAAGGCATCTGTTGTTATCCAAGGATCAAATGAAACCGTGCCCCCATTTGGCATCAATGAAGCGAATTACTCATCTCTTTCATAACTATTGAATGTAACGGCTTATGTGACAAGGTGTATAAAGAAACTAAAGAAAGATAATATATCTAACGGACAACAACTATTTATCCAACTCTTGATTGCAACGTCTTACCAACAAGAGAAAAACTTGGGCGTGTCTGTTTACTTGCGTTGCTGTGAGGGCCATACATCTGGAGATTGTAGCAGATATTTCTGCCCAAGAGTTTCTGCAAGCACTACGGGGATTCAATTCCAGACGGGGGTCACCTAAAGAGATCATTCTAGACTACTCCTCTCAATTAATAGTAACAAAGTCAACAGTTGATATCGCATGTGAAGAAAAATTCATCGTTCAACAGTACAATTTTACATTGCTAAGCAACAAATAAAGTGAAGCTTCATAGTTGAATTGTCAACATGGATGGAAGGAAGTTATGAAAGATTGGTGGGGTGTAGTAAAATGGCTCTAAGGAAATCCATAGGAAGGAGACGTTTAACCATGCTACAGCTACAAAAATTCTACGCTGAACCTGAAGCTATATTGAACTTAAATCCACTTGTCATGATTAGAGAAGAATTAAGTGATGGAAAAGCACTTACAGCAGTTCAATTCTTATCAAGCAATACAAAAACAGGAATACCACAATTAGGAACAGAGGAAGAGATCAAGACCCTGACAACCAAGAAAGCTTTTCATCAATGAAGTTACTTTTGAACACATGGAAGAAAGGACAGACTAATTTGGAATCCTTTTGGAAGTTATGGAGAAATGATTATTTTTAAATTTACGAGAACGATCAGAAATAAAGGTAAGGTCACAGCATAAAGAATCAAACGAATCACCTAGAGTTGGGAAAATTGTTGAAGTTAAAGAGGACCTCCCAAAGGGATCATGAAAATTGAAGAGATAATGAAATTGATTCCTACTTGTGATGGGAATATTAGCGCCACAAAGCTACTTTTACCGACAAAGAATATTCTCGCTAGACTTTTAAACATATCATACCCACTCGAATGCAAAGTCGAATTAAACACTGAGGCGCTCTGTAGCCAGAGAAGACGAAGTGAAGTACGACACTCAAGACGAAAGCGGCACACATAGCGGTACAGTGAGAAAAGTAGCAAGTTTTGCTATAGACAAGATCATAGGAAAGATGTTATCAAAACAATTAAATCTTCAATTTCATCGTGGAAATGTTGTGAACATTTATAGATCCCATAGTTCACGAAGTGTGGAAAGAACACGTGATATTATCCTTGTAACATTCTAGCTTTTCAATTATGCAGTGCTTTTAGTTTTGTTGGTTTTTGAGTTAGATTGCATTTTGCTGGTAGAAAAAACTTAGGGGTAGTGTTGTAGGAATACAAAGAATCTCACAAGGGAGAAAGGAAAATAGGCGTATTTAGGTAAAGTCTACGACATGTGAGAATAGGAAACATATTAATGAATTGCCGATAATCTCAAACCCATGTTCCGCCGCAACAAAGCAGTCTAAGGTATATAAATTTGAGATGTTAAATGGTCGATTCTACTTCATTAACCATGCTTCGTGAAATTTTGCTTAAGTTTTGAAAAGCTATTTTAAGGAGCATTTACAGCAATACAGCTCCCCAGCTTCCTAGCTCCCCTTTCAGCTCCGCCGCCTATGCCATACCCATAGGTTGTAAAGGAGTGTTCACCCGTACGGTGTCTAGTGATATACACTGATTTCTGTGTTCTAGAGAGTAACACAGTACAACATACTAGAAGTAGCAAAGAATCTATAATAGAGAAAATAAGCGATTACAGAGCATCAAGCACATCACAGTAAAGACACCCTTCCGTACCTTCCAAAATCATTAGTACTAGGTCTACCTATGGCTCTAACTACCATTGGATAGTATTTGATCAAAAGCTCAAATTATAGCAGCCACTAGCAGCTATTCAGTTATTTAATGAAAAGTGGCTTATTACTCTTTGGTGACTAATCGTCGTAATACTACTGATAATTAATTTTTTGAACATCTTTCCAGCCCACACGCAGTCTCTTATTGAGATTCCCCAGGCAGTTTGTTGTAATAAATTTTGGAAGGCTCAGTGCCTAGGGTAGCTTAACCAACAATACTTCTGTTGGCAAGAACCATTGACTCTATGAAGGTTCTAAACTGACTTTTTTAAATGTAATCTGAAGAGACTGCCACACAAAGCTGTTTTTCCATGCCTGCAATCACTGCCAGAAGTCTTGGAACACTTGCATTACCTGTTACTAATAGAGCAAACGCAATTACTCCCCTTTCCTAGTAATGCTGAATTAATCAGGGATTACCCGAAGCAGATACCTTGGCTTGCTCTTAATTAGCACTTTAGCAACTAAGCTATTACCTCAACATTGCTTTAAGGAAGAGAGGATCACTTTTTGTCAAGTTTGACCGGAAATTTACTACTGTCCAATAGATTGCATTAACCAATAGGCACACCAAGGACTCTTGGCACTGATTGTACATATCTGTTTTGTTGACATTGTTCAAACTGATATTCTTTCTTCGTTACCTGTTGCATCAATATTTTGAAGTCATAGTTGTACTGGTGGCTCTTGTGTTCGTCAATTGGAAGGGCATATTGGGTGTGGTACAATAAACCTTTAGGGATCACACCAAACAGTTCTTTATTTCATCACTTACCTTCAGAGAGCAAGGTGGTCAAAACTGACTGAAAGTAACACTCCTATCAATGATGAGTGTGCTCTCGTGATTGTTTTAAAAACTTTTTGGCACAGTTGGTCTTCTACAACTGTTTATGGGAATGAAGATCTATCAAGCCAAGGCCGTGAAAGATTAAACAGATATATACCTTTAAACAATTAAAGAGAGTATCAATTAAAAAAGCTTTTAGCTCTCCTGTTGTTGAGTTGGGCAAACACATCAATCACTTTTTGACTGAAATCAGAGTCTCTTATAAAGCTATTTCCAATGGAGAGCTTGTATTGTGAAAGATATTTTAAAATACTTCTCTCGAATTTCCAACAAACTTAAGAAGCTCTAGTATGTCTAGATAAATGTTGAACTGATGTGGTATTATTGTATTTGGGCATAGTAAGGTAAATACATATGATACATATAACATTAACTGTTGGGAAATATCTCAGATAGATTGCAATTCTCACTCTCTTGAAGGCAGTGGAGAATGGCTCATGAACACCAAACTGGTCTCTTTTCCATGTGTTGACTACTTATGACACTGCAGAAAGGTTTAGAAACTACAGTCATCAAGGCATAATACTCACTTTAGGTAATGAGATGGAGAACTGACAATGCACTTCAAATAGCAAAGAACACACTAGCAAATAGTGAATTGTAAAACAGCCTTTGCAAAATATGACTAATTTAATGGGCCCAACAATAAACCCAATGAAGATTAGGATCTAATTCTGCTATGCTCTGAAAAACCCAATGCTGGCCACTCATCTAACAAACTTATGCTTCTCATAAGTCCTTGGAAGAATAAAATCCAAACAGCTTAGCATTTGGTAGATATATCAATAGAAGAGAATCTCATGACCAACATATCATGGAAAATATACATGAATACAACAATATTCTGTAAGTAATTTGATGCATCTATTGTGTCATCTACAGTCGTACCGTCCGTGAACTCTCTGAAATTTTCATTTGCTCAAATATTAGTATGATGTCAAAAAACTTCAGACAAAAAGTGCTAAATCTCCCTAACTACAATGGCAACTTCAGTGGTCATTTGAAAGAGAATCAAGAACTGCTCCATAGTTCACGAATTCAGGGAATACTCATGGGGTACATTAAAAAACTTCGTCAAATAATCTGGACTAGGGCCTAGATGCTTCACATCTCCATTTCTTACCACAGCTACCAGGCAGGCAGGATGCATTTGACGATGTCTTACTGCAGTTATAAGTAGAACTGCTGAGCAAGCACATCTGAAGAATGAAAGTACCTTGACTATGACCTCGTGAACACAAATAAGCAAGTAGGCTTCTATTTCAAGTTGCCCTCAATATCATAACATATAGGGAAACACAATACTGGTGGTTGTTGTTGCACAAGAGAGGGCAAATGGCTTTTTGCGCAACTATCGTGAAATTTGTTTTTTTGCATGTTGGAAGGTGATACTGGTGGATTGTTGCCTTTGATGCTTCTCAATGCTCATATCAGGCTGGCAATTTGAGGGGCAAATTTACGTTTGCCCTGCAAATGATATCATAGGTTATAGGTATCATCATAGATCATGCTTTAAGATATAATGCAAATGCTTTTATTGAAGTGAAGCTTCAAGTTAAAAACAAAACTATCTCGAATCTAGCTTTGGCGACTGTCTACTGTATGCTAGATTGTATTTCTCACTGTTGTAAGCTAGCGGGCAGAAAATTATACATCTTTTTATGTTTCTTCAAGGAGGGCATTGCCTGAAATGCCCTAATTGGAAAGGAGGTTTGCTGCATAATAGAGAAAGCAAAGCAGCTTTGAATGAGGGTGCAAATTCATTTATTAATGAGATTGCATAAATCCGATCCCCTGATAATTCCAACTCCTAGATAATTGAATTTTCATGAAATTCCAACTCCCTGGAACAATCAAGAGTAAGATCATACCTCCTTCATCTGTCTTGGAGTTTGATTACAGAGAAGAAAGTTAACATCTACTGAAACAGAGCTGTTTTCTATAAGCTTGTATTCTTCCACATGGTAGCCTAGTGTTCAGCATTGTTTAACTATCTTATAGTAATAAAAACAATTTTATCATTTTTGAGTTGTGCATTTCAACATAAAGCAAAGTATGAATTCAAATGGATTCATTTCGATAACAGTTCAGTGGTTTCAAATACTGGTGTTTGTTGAATGAAGGTCCTTTCAGTATAAGCTTACCATTCTAAAAGCAGCTGGTCAATTGCTTTCTTCCTAAATCTACTCACTTAAACATTCAGCTCAACTTATAGATTCATATGGTCAAAAATTTTGCATTTAAAAAGTTACCTGTAAGATTGGTATGTTTTATAGCCATTGACTATTAATGTTTGTTCAGTGTCATGCAGAAATACTGACGTAGGCTGGCCATCAACACTTTTGCATTGAATAGTCGCGTTTTGCTTCATGCTGGGAAGTTGAATATGATAGGATCCATCAGTATTTCCATTCAAGCTCATTGCCTCTTCACAGGATTTATATACTTCAATAGGTTCTAAAAGTAAATTAGTATGAAACTGATGTACTAATGATTTCTTGCAGATCTACTACAACTGACCCTAGAAAAGTAGTTTTGTGACCGTAATGAATGGCCTATAGTTTGTATACTCTTAAGTGCCTAATTGTTGTCCCCCCGCTAATTAATTTTTGAAAATTTTTCCACCCCCCCCCGGCTCTTATCAGGACTCCCCGCCAGTTATTTTTAACATATTTTGCGTTTTCACTTGACTGTTAGAATTTGTAACAATTTTCGTCCTTAAGAAAGGAAAATGCCACAAAGGTATATCTTCAAAGGCGGAGACATTTCTAAACATAGCGCAATGTCAGTCAGTTTGACGTGTTCTGAAACCATTTAGTACATATGATAGTCCATGCGATGCAACTATTCTAATACATGATGGAAGACAACAATGAGTAAAGTAGAAGAAACTTTATTCGTCAGTTGGAGAAGTATACGTTGGTAGAGAAGCAAAAGCTCGGGGAATGCGTTGAAATGTTTAAAAAAGAATATGATGCTCAAGTAGAATTTTTGAAGGGAAAGACTCGATTCGATGCCAAACGCAAAAAGTTTACACCACAGGATATTGGGAATTTATGTTACACTTTCATAGCTACATAGTTGTTCTGTTGATAATTACACTGAAATATTGAAGCCATAGTTTGGTAAGGAAATTTGCTCCTTAAATGGAGAAAGCAAACCAGCTTAGAGTCCTTTTTAAAATCCATTGATTAACATGATTGCACAGATCCAGCCCCCCCGCTAACTCCGACACCCATTAATAGGGCTGTTGCAATAAATTTATTTAGCCTCGATATGACTACTGCCGCCATCTTGACGGTCAAGGCGGCATTTTTGAATACGTAAACATGGCCTCCAGACAGCACGAAATTTCACTGTCACAATATGCCGAATCGTTAGTATTATCTGCGAAAGCTCGTTATTTATCGAAGATTGAGACTATCAAGGAGGATCCATATTTGCTGAAGAAGTCTGATCTAGACGTAAACCTTAATAATTTGCCAAACGTTGACTACACAGACATCGTAAACTACCTGGTCTACTCAACAAGTTACTTGACGGCGAAGGAAATGAAGGCGAAAAAATCCTTGCATGCTTATAATAACTTCTTGAGCGGATGGGTCTTAGAAGCTGCAATTAAACATTATGAAAAGAAATGCCTTTTGATTGGAACGGTAAGTCAAATAACCCTATTCTTGCATTTGGCTTTCTTGTCGCGTTTTGTTTCATTCCCTACACTGCAAGCAACTTCAATATACCCTTGTTAGCACCCTACGCTAGCAACTTGGTCAGAAGTAAGATGCAGATTAAATGTTTTAAGCTTTCTTCGATATTCTAGGGTATTTGTGGATCTATGATTTTGCCACACAAAGTATCGTATAACTTAAAACTATTTCTGAATTTATTCCTTTTTGCTTCAAATTACAGGTTCGGCATTCACAGCATGCAAACAAAGCACCCCTAAAGCCATGGGTTTTATTAACAGAAGATGGGGAAATAGAAACCGCCCATTGCACCTGCATGGCTGGCCTTGGTGAAGCTTGTTCACATGCCTCTTCTTTGCTTTTTTATATAGAAGCATTTAGTCGTGCAAAGGAAGCTAAATCGTGTACGCAAGAAGAATGCAAATGGCTCCTACCCAAAGCTGTAAAGGAGGTACCTTATTTGCCTGTTGAAAATATTGATTTTAGAGGGGCGACACGGAAGATGAAAGCATTACACTGTGGTAATATGGATGAAGATAGCAATAAACCAGTAAAGAAAAAGAAAACTGGAGAAACTCAGGACTTAAATAGAGATCAGAGACAGAAAGAATTTTTGAAACAGATAAGTTTGTGTGGAACAAGACCAGCAATTTTGGCAATTACAGAGCCTTATAGTGAAAGCTATGTTCCATTTAATTCAATCAAGAACTTGTTTTTTCCAGATTTGTACTCCCCAGCACATGCTGGATGTTCATTTGAGATCATTCTTAAAAAATGTGATGAAGTTGCCTTACCAGTGCTATCACCTGAGCAGCTTCAAAGCATACAATGTAGAACAAGCAAGCAATCTCATTCAAAGTTATGGTATAGGCTTAGGTCTGGGAGAATTACCGCATCAAAATTTAAACAGGCCTGCAGAACTGATGTTAGTAATCCAAGCATGAGTCTTCTGAAAAGCATATGCTACCCAGCAGATATTAAATTCTCAAATGATGCTGTAAGCTGGGGGCTGGAAAAAGAAAGCACTGCAGTAGCAGCCTACATGGAGAAAATCCAAGAATCCCATAAGGAATTCAAATTTTCTAAGGTAGGATTGATGTTAAACAATCAATGGCCATTCCTGGGAGCCTCTCCAGATGGTTTGATATCATGCCAATGCTGTGGGCAGGGTATCCTTGAGGTTAAGTGTCCATATAGTTGCAGAGATATTCCATTGCATGAGTATGCTTGTAAAAGAGAATCTATGCTTGTACCTGCACAAAGTACATATTCACTGAAAAAAGACCACCAATATTACTATCAGGTGCAATGTCAGCTCTTTATATCTGGTGCCAAGTATGCTCATTTTGTTGTATGGACACCACAAGAAATCCACATGGAGACAATTCTGCCAGATAAACCATTCTTTGCAAGTAATGCATCAAAAGCAGAGAACTTTTTTAAATTGTGTATCTTACCAGAAATGCTTGGGAAGTACTTTACAAGACAATAAATAGTGAAAAGTAAAAGTAAGAATGCAAAACAGGGCCTCAAACAAGTTTTATTATGACACACTATCTTGAGTTAAAACTGAAGCTGACCTACAATTAGGGGAATTGTGGATTGCCAATCAGAATATGTCTATTTATTGAAGGTAGGTCATCACACTCAACACAAGCAAATACAGGTGCTCTTCATATATATTAAAATTTGCTAATTTCTAAAAAACAATAGAATTTTACATTTAAGACTATTTGCTAGTTATAAGCAACAGCAAGTACAACTGGAAAATTAATAAAATGGAACTACAGAATCACAAATATTTGTAAGAGAACAGCACACTATTGCAATTTTGTCAATCTGTGGAGTGGAGTTATTACTATGTAATGTTTCAATTGGAAGTATTCCATTGAGAATTTGATATTTCTGTCGTACTAGCCCTATTACCCGTTCAACATGAATCCTCACATTTGCAAGTCTTCGAGTTTCTTCAACTTCAAGAGATGATAACTGTGCTTTCCCTTTAGTAAAAGCTGGTATCTCTAATTTGGCACCCATTAAAGCTACACTTTCACTGATGTTAAACCCTCTGTCTGCCAGAACAATATCACCAGGAAGGAGCCTGTTTAAAATGTGGCAATTTTCTGTCAAATGCTTATCACTAGTCCGACCACCCCATGCTTTGGATATGAATGAAATCACCCCTTGTGGACATATGCCAATCAAAAACTTTACAGTATTGTGGTGTTTATAATTGCTCCATGTAGATGCACGAGCCAGCAAATCACCTGGACGCTCAATAAATACTTCGAAGCAATCAATTATCACTGCTACTTTGCGACCATACACTTGCACAAAATCATTAGGCATAGTTTTCTGGAGCTCTTCTCTATCAGGCCACTTAATTAGAAACTTAAGCTCTGAAGCCATAACATCAATCCACCTATCAAAAATCCGTGAAGCTGTTGATTTTGATATGTTGAAGCGATAAGCTAGGTCTTGGAATGGTAAGTGTAATCGGAGTCTCATCATGGTCAACAAAAATTCTTGAAAGGTGGTTAAACAGTTTCGATGTGTTTGGGAGATTGATTCAGACAGAAAGGAAAATAAGGACATCAACAATGAATAGTTAGGAATGCCAGTCAAAAACACAACCATTTCTTTATCTTGCTGCAATTTTTGGACATCTATAGGTATAACTGAAACTACCTTCTCTTTAAGACGTTTGTTTTCATTGTCTAAAGCACACAATTTCTGTTCAATGTTGTCGAGGTCACCCATCGAAAGTTCAGTTTGAATTTCAACAGATCTAAATTTTGGGGAAGAGTTTACATCATACGGATTATTCTCTGGCTTATCGGGGGTGACAGACTCGATATTACCGAAATCATGGTGATAGAGGGCAACCGGAGCTTGGCCTAGGCCTTCTACTTGAGATGCAGTACGCTTATCCACTCGTTCCTTTCGCCTTTCCCAACGGGAAGACGTCTCCTCCCTCACATTTGAATGGCCTAAGTGCAAGGTGGGGGCCCAGTCTGGATGAGACTTCTGAAAAAGAGTGGCGGGTTTGCCTGTAGTAAAATGATCGGAACAAACCCAGACAAATCTTTTCCCATCGAGATCTGCGCGACGTATATTGCTCAACCACTTATTTCTTCGCTCAGTCGAGTATTCTCTTGTTTGCCCATCCAAGTGTGTTATAACCTTTGGCAAACGATGAAATGAACGGTCTTTTTCACGGTCAGACCGATTAGAACAGCCAACGACACTACAACAATTCACCATCTTGGAAATAGAAGCACCGTCATAATGGCGGATATAACGAGACGCTAATGCGTTGCTAAGCAACATTGCCTTAATGCAACCGCTCTATTGAAGCTTCCAAACAATTCCAGCCCCCCCGCTAATTCCAACTCCCGCATTAATTGAATTTTCCCAATAATTCCAACACTCCATTAATTCCTACCTCCCCCAGCAATTAGGGACTTATGAGTAGAATATCTCTATAATCATTTTTTGCTTTTCACATCCACTATTAACCCAGCCTTACTTTTGGATTACATGTATACTAGCATGGAACAACATTGTATCATAATACAGAAAGAGTTCTACTTTAGATAACAAGTACATAAAACCACACAAGTAGATACCTTAGGTGTAGTAAAATTGGAGGCGTGCTGCACTTAGCACGTACTTGAGTTAGTGCAATTTAAATTTGCGTAACAGCGTTTCATATTTTCGCGCAGCTATAGTTCTCGCAAATGAAAAGAATCAAAAGAAAATCAAAAGAATGAAAAGAATAAAAAGAATTTATAGCTCTACATTATTCTCCTGAATAAATAGTAACTGGTTTATAAGGATGGGTCTTTATAGTAAAACTCTTTTGGTATCAAATTAATACTTGCAGCCTACATAATCCCTTTGACAGCTATTTCAGGTTGGTTTATGCTGGTCATCATGAAAAGATGTCATTATCCAAGTCTACTTTGACCTGTTTTGTTCTGACCTGGCCTGTTCTGTTTCAGAATCATTTTGCATTTGCTGCTGGATTAGTTTGCAAGGCAATTTTGACGCATTTGTATAATAAGGAATGCTTTGCAAGTCCTATTTGCGGTGGAGGATAGCATTTTGTAAAGGATTTGATGATGAAAAAATGTTCTTTTGAGATGGCGATGTTTACAAGAACGATGTAGAATATTTAGAAGGCAATAGTTGTGTTACGGAATTGATGGGCAACAAAGAGTAGCTTGAAACGAATCTTGATCTGGAGATTCTCATCAATACAGAAAATTTCATAAAATGGAACTCAACGAAAAACAAGAGGTAGTGCCTGAGAGGCAATGTTACTATCCATCAGTGATGACTCACATAAACACGAGAAGCGCGATCAAAGGACATAACATAGTCACTAATTTGCAATATGTGATAAGTCGTTTTCAAAGCATTATTGCGACTGTGAAAGGAAATGTGGATACCTTTGCATCAAAGATTGCTGTAAAAGGTCACTTATACCACAAATTGGAAGATTGTTTAGTCTGAAGCACTGTATAACTTTCAACATTGTGAAAGAGAAAATTAGATTATGTTATACAGAACATCTAAAGTTCAGTTTGACGAGAACATTTTAATTATATGGACATTTTAACGAAATGAGATTGTGTGGTCTCATTTCAGATAACATTTTGCACAGTACTTTCTCTGCAGAATTATGAAAATATTTATCTTCATTAATCCTCTGCCTGATAGGAATATTTGACTATTTTTGAGTAATACACAATTTCACACAGACAGAAGCGCACAAGAGGCAGTGCTTTGCAAATTTTTAATGCACCTGAGGTATGTTGATATCATGGATAACTTGACTTTGGCGAAAACCAATGCATTAAATATGCAGTATCAGAACACTAAAATCATAGATTTAGGAACTGTAGAACTATGTAAAGGCACCAACTAGGTCATCATATTAATGTACAGTTAAAGTGTATACTTGGAAGTAAGTAAATTGCACATTTGACCATTTATCGACAAGAATTGCATCAGAATTAACGCATAGTTTACTTCTATGACTTGGGTATTGCATTACATATACTGTATCAGAACGATAAAGTCACTTCAGTAGGCACCAGCTACGTGTAACACTAATCTACAGCAGTATACAGTGCACAATAAAGTAGCCGTACAACTGATCCATTACAGCTGTTAGTTGCATTAGAAATATCTTATTGCTTAAACTATGGATTGTGCAAGGTAACTGTTTTTGTGCTTGATAGGAATGATAGTCAAACCTGTACATCTGTATCCAGGACAGTCGCAAGTATCGATGCACTTTTTATCAGACCCACAGGGATTCCGCAATCTACAGCTGACTCCCACCTGCGCATTGAAAAGTGATACAATATTGGTTAGATAGCAAAAAAGCATTAATAGTGCTTCGTTACGAATCATTTTTTCGCACTATAAAGTTAGTCAATGCTATGAAAATGGGGAAGAAAGTTAATTTGAGAATGCATATAAAGATATAAAAGGAAGGACCAACAAAACAAATACGATATAACCTAGCTAAAAATACATAATGCAGTTTCACCAAAAGTATTCTAAAATATGTCAAAGTAATGATAATATTACCAAATGTAATGTTTAAGGTTCTTAACTATGGAAGATTAAAGGTGTTTGTGAGGCAATCCCGAGAGATTAGCACGAGAAGAAACACTATACGCTTTAATCTGACTTGATTCTATTATCATGGAAGGACTCTCCTTACTGTTATTTACATCCTTGGTTTGTTATACGACCCTAACACAGCGGGACACATAAAAGGTTGACAGTGCAGAGAACAAGTACCCAATAAACAATATCATGACACATCCAACTAACACTTAAAGTTACACTCATTTGATTGCACAAAGCAAAAACGATTAAGAGAGGTGCATCAGAATAGAATAGACGTGACCAAACAATAAGCCAGCTTTGGCATATTGTTAAAAATGTTATTGTTATCAATAAAAACCACTGGGAGCTGCTAGGACGAGATACAATGCATCAGGGACAGATCCAAGACAAATCCTGAAATTTGCTTATTTGGCAGAACCAATGCCATATCCAATAGCCACACCCAGAAACCACACCCAGAAATCGCTCGATGATAGCTTCTGTTCCAAGTCCCATACATACGGTGGCCCATACAGGTCTAACACAATACATTTATCGACAGCACTATAAACTTATAGAAAGCAAAATACATTTATCGAAAACACAATACTTTTACCGAAAACACAATATATTGATCGAAACAAATTACATCTATGGGAAACATAAAAAACTTATAGAAAACAAATAAATTTACGGAAAAGACAATACATTCATCGAAAAATCAATAAATTTACCGAAAAAACAATACACGTGTGGAAATCATAACATGACCTTGCATAGGATTACTCAAAATTAGGGAACAGCAGAGTTCAGAGCCAGATCAGGATGGACTTTATTCCTATCAACTACTGAGTGGAACCTGGTGCTGAAGTTATTGAGAATGTATGACACTGTAGTAATCTTAAGCAATGTCAGCCACTGTCACCTCACAAGTGGACATCACCCTTTCCTTAAATCATCCCTGTCATCACTTCATACACCTCAGATCATTCCTTTGCTTTTGTTTATTTCGTCTATCTACTGTTCCTTTTATAGTTATTCGGTAATTCATATGTAATGCTACATCAGCAGTATTTGTACATGTATCCGTGCGGTTCAATGTTAGTCAGTAGATCGATCTGTTAATACAACATCGTGTATCTCTGGCTCAGTGTTCGCTGCATGTTAAACAAGAATAAATCTGCTCCCAACATCAACGAAGAAAGGCAAGTAGCACTTAGAATTTTATGCTTCAAAAAGAACCCTTACCCACGCCGCCACCCTTATTTGCACCCCTTGTGTTCGGAAACTGTATCTTGTTTTCGATAAATGTATTATGTTTTCGATAACTGTGATTTTTCTTCAATAAATGTATTGTGTTTTTGATAGGTGTATTGTGTTTTCGATAAATATATTGTGTTTTCGATAAGTGTATTGTGTTTGACCTCTATGGGCCACCATATATACAATTGCCTAATGCAATCAATCTTATAACCAAAGAGAAGACGTTATATCTACATAATAAATGCAATTATTTTCAATCTCAATCAGTAGCAAGGATAAGGACCTATCGATACCTTCACCCTACAATCACTGTTTAAAGTCTCTGAGCACTAATTTCTTATTGATCACTTTCATGAGCCTTAAAAAAAGTGTAAAGAGTTTTTTTTCGAGAAACAGGTAACCGTAACCTCTTGTATGGTGACCATTTTTCCTATCTACCAGCCTCTCTTGCTATTCGTAAATGATAGTCCCGTTCATACATCTTGTCTTTAATTTCTTTTGTGAGCCAGGCGCAATCATGTCCTCGAACTTTCTTTTCGGTGAAAGGGGCATGGTGATTGACAACGGCCGTTAACTTATTTTTGAACAGATTCCATGAGCTGTTTATTTCCCTAGCATAGCATACATCGATCCAATCAAAATTCTGTAGCTCCTTTTTGAAAGCGTCTTTGTCGTACTTTGAGTAGTCTCTTGTGTAAATTTTTCTCGGTTTAAATTTTCCCACATGCATTTTCCTGACAATTCCAATGAGGTCGTGATCCCTGATGGCATTCGGGCGCAAAATAGAAGCAACGATCTTTGTTTTTTCAATTGTGGCAATGATATCTGTTAGCGTTTTCGTTGTTTTTGTAATTCTAGGTGTATTTCTTTAAACCATTAATTCTGACAATATCTTTCATCTCTTTGTGGTCATTTGGGATGAGATAGTTGCAGTTTAGGTCTCCTGCTAATAAAGTCTTTTTGCTTTCATATGTTGCTGTTTCGATCATATCTTGAAATTTTGATGTAAAGTTTTTGTCGATATGGATTGAACTATCCGGGAGCTTGTTAGAAAAACAAAGTAGTATCGATCTCGAATTTACGACAAAAATTTCGAACCATATGGCCTCCAATCCGTTGATCTCAAGTTCTCTTGTTTGATATTTAATATCAGAGCGGATATAGCAAAGAACACCCCTGCGCTCCACATTGTCTCTATCTTTACGCACCAGATCGTATCCATCAATTTCAAGTTCCTCGTCTCGTATCTTGGAGCCTAGATTAGTTTCGGAAATACCGTAAACGTGAACATTACGATGGGTGCCAACAAGAAAGAATTTAACTATGTCGAGTTTGTTGAGTAGGCTATTAATATTTTGATGGGAAATTTTGAGCCCCCTTTTCCTACAAAAGCTATAGATTGCTTCAGGTGCTAACTTTGTGTTGTTTGTGTTGATATAACTCTCCGTTTCATGTCCTGGCTCCATGAAGCATGCCTGACAGTGAAGTTCTTTGGAATTTTGTCCACAATTGATCTTTCAAACACTTGGGGTGAAATTTCATCTTGCAGCTACAACACACCGCACAATTATGTGACTTTTTAATACCAGTAGAGCATGTTGTGCAGAAAGGATTTCTAATGCCTGGATAGGTTTCAATGTCTCTATATTAATCAAATTTAGAGCAATTGAGGAGAAAAAATTTTATTTAATGGTAATTCACACTTTGCTTCTAAATTAATGCTTTGTGTCTATGTATGATGTAATGGTGATTGCGTATTGTAAAACTATTTCAAGTGCATGACACTCTAGAGAACTCTGAATACATATAGAACTTCAAAGTCAATGTTTTGCTTTTGAGTTAATCTTTGTTGAGTGTTTTGCAAACAGATGTGCTTTTTCTGTCTCTGATACTTTTATTAGCCTAGGAATTTTCACTGAAATGCAACAAATCTTGGCGCAGTTGAAAGGATTAGTATTTAAACTGTCTCTTGATGTAAATCTAGACCATTGGAACAAGCTTTCGATTAAGAAGAGAATAGTATATCGGAATTCCAGGAGAAATCGACAAGCAAGACATATAATGCATTTAAGAAGTTAACGACGCTATGTACGCCTGAGGAACCCGAAAAAATCATTAATTTAAGATATAATTACTCTTTTTCGATGATATTATAGACCAAAGACTTGGAAAATGTCAGAAAGTTTTATGTATTGTCATAAAAGTCAGATGGGGAACGAGTTGATGGCTGAATTGAAGCAGAACTAAGAAGATTAGCGAAATCTTGCAAATTTACGGCCTCAATTGATGCAGAGTTGTCACCATTATTACAGTGATTCAGAGGACAATGGGCATTTGTCACCCTCACATGATACAGAAGTTATGCCCTTCTATCATTGGTCAAATCCACTTGGAGACAAAGCAATCTTTTCATTTGCTTCGACTGTAAGTTTGACTGATGCTAATTTTCATAGATCTACATAAATTACTATTTGAAGTGGTAAATAGTTGTGATGTACCTTATTGAACGAACCGATTCTGGTCTGATTCATCGACTAGAATAGAGAAGCATGGTAACGCGGATTATTGCAGTAACCTTGTGTTTTGACTTTTATGTGAGGCGTAGAAATGATAGAACTTGTCAAAGCTGCATACAGGGATGCATAACTGTGAAACACATTTTCTATTGGAAAGTGTAATAAGGTCTATAGGGTAATGACGGAGAGTAAGGAAATCTCAAAAATAAGATGCAAAAGGTAAGGCACAATTTTAAAGTCCAAACAAGAAAGCGAAATGTTTGAATTGCTGTAAAAATGAAAATTTTTGCAAGAGAGCATCGGGCTGCTCAAAAGGCTTCTCATACCCCTCAAAAGTTCACACGAAGCCAAGTTAACTACAGTTCTAAAGAACTCTTGGGATTTTAGACATTGTCTAGTAATCCAAAAGACACAAATAATGTTGCAGAAAAATTAACGCGATGTCGAAAAGTGGAAGCTATGCTCAACGAAAAACCAATTATGTTGCAAATTGACAATGAATTTGTCGGGAAGCTTAGTAACAAGGTTAAATAGCGAAATTTTCATATAGCCATATTATTGAGACCCTCGACTTTAGGGTTAAATAGCTATTTTCATAAATGGATTCTAATACTGGGTAAGTTTTCATGCAAGTTTTGAAATTAATGGTCAAGTGAGGAAACTTTGTGTAAGAGTAGAAATTATATATTAGGTCAATTTCGTCTTAAATGGAAGTCGATGTTTGCTGGTTTCATTCTAAAAAATGGCAAATGAAAGCTGTCTAAGATGAATTCGATCGAGTTTTTGCATAAATTATGGACAGACCTCAAAAGCCAAAATTAACATGAAAAGTGAGACAATATGAGGATTTTGCAAAGCTCACACATGGCCATTTGCTATGAAGCAGAAGGTTGAAAACGAACCTGATCGTTTGTAGTAAAACCAGTGAAATGCAATAAAATTCGCAAAAAAGAAGCAAATCGCTTAAGAAACTGTAGCAAAACATTCTCCATATTCCTATAAACAAGATAACACATTTTGATCTTGACCGCTCGGAAAGGAAATAAGGAGCTTGTCTTAAGAAAGGAAGACCATTTCTCAATGCATAATAAACAGGACATAGTTTTTTACATCATTTGTCTTAATACTTCTCGGTATGAAAAGTGGTCATTTATATAGGACTCTGTGTGTGAAGAATTCCCCTGATAGCTCATTTCTTTGAAGTCAATCTTACATATTACACCCAAGTGAGGAACCTTTGGTTAATCTCCGTCTTTATTTGAATTTTTGTTATGGCCTATATGTATTTTCTTTTCCCTAATGGTTATTGCTTTCTTTCTTGCTTTCTGTCTGCTGCTGTCTACGTCAGCTTTCCATGCACAGGCCAAAGTCACTTCTTCTTGAGAATGGTCGAGGACATATGGCGAGATTGTGCCAGTATGAACTAGTGAATGGCGTGCAGGGATTGCTGGATACAAAGTGTTGACTATTTCAAACGTTTGCTATTCCATACCAGTTTTCGAGATTTGTTTATGCATCCTGAGTTACTTTGTCTGCTCGTGGCCCTTCATCCTTATGCCCTTTGGTACGCTTCCTTTTTTCTCTTCTTATCTCATTTGCTTGGTCCCACATTTCTTTCATTATGTCCTGTATTATATTCTACCCTGTTACAGAATCACCAGACATCAAGTATATTCAAGTAGAAGTAAACTCACAGGCCACCCTAGAGCTTTGTTTTGTGATATCGCTATTCTCTGAGCTTGTGAAATTCAAAAAGCATATCATTTTGCACAAAACCTTATATACTTAAAAGTTTCAATGGTACTGCAACATGTTCTCTTTTTCCTCCAAATTTGTACTTATCTTCAGACTCTTCAGCTTGGACAGCCTTACCCTTTCACATACTATTGTTCTTATCTGGGGATCTCCACCAATATTCTGGTCCACTGAGTAACAAATGCCTAAAATATTCTCATTGGAATCTAAATAGCTTATATGCGAGAGACAGACTAAAGATACCCTTGATTGAGACTTACGATGGCCTTAATAAATTCGATATCATCACCGTATCGGAGTCAATGCTTAATAATGCGATAAAGAATGATGAGATTTTCACTGATGGATGTAGTAAAGACGTTTTTTGTAGCAACCACCCAAGTAACACAAAAGCAGGGGGAGTCTGTCTTTATGCTCGTGAAGGGTTGACAATAAGGCGTGGAGCAGATCTCGAACCATTGCAAGAGATCATCATCACTGAAATAAATATTTCGCATAAAAGCTCTTCCTAGACACTCTCTATCGTAGCCCAAGTCAAAATAGCCAGCAATTAGATTATTTCATTGATAAGCTGCAAATGGTTCTAAACAAACTTAAATGTGAAAACCCGCAGTGTATAATCTTGACAGGTGATTTTAATCGCAGATCTTCTCAGTGATGGACCGAAGTTATTAAGCAACCTGTGTGTACTGCTGTAGCGGAGCTTATCGAAACAAACGGTCTATATCATCTAATAGATGAGCCAATAAATGTACGAAATGGAGGCTTATCCTGCATTGACTTGTTTATTACAGGTCAGCCAAATAGGTTTGTGGATTACGGTGTCCATCACTCTGTAGATAATCATTGCCAGCTTCAAATAACCTATGGAAGGTTGAGCGCACCTGTACCATCTGCCCCTCCTTACAATAGGGCCATTACCATTTGGGATTACCCAACAGCTAATGTGCAGGCAGTCTGCAACTCAGTAAATGCAGTTAACTGGTCAGATAATTTTAGAGGGCTTGATTTGGAGGAATTAGTTAGCATTTCACAGACAATCTGTCGGAAGTATTCCCCTGTTGTATACCCAACAAGATTGTAAACTTCAATGACAATGATCAACCTCTGTTAAGAACTTCTATCAAGCAAAACAATAAAATTTATTCAAAAGTTGTTGAAAGTGGTAGGAAACAAAAAGTATGGAATCGGGTAAAAACATGCAAAGGGAAACTTCTAGACCGATAGCCAATGCTAAAAATGAATATTATGTAAACCTAGCCAAAAAGTTATCTGGCCCCGAAACTGGAGCTAAACCCTATTGGTCATTAAGCTTATTAACAAGAAGAAAATTTCAAACAATCCCCCTCTGCTTGAACATGGTTTATTTGTTACCAATGTGGAGGCCAAAGCAAACATTTACGATGATTATTTTGTTTCACAATTCTGTACAGTAACTACTGGTAGCACGAATCCTAGTTTCATACCCCGTAGTCTTGTGAGGTAACAAAACATGCAAATTGATAAGAAGAAGGTCCTAATACTTATTAGGTCCCTAGACTTAAAAAAAAGCATATGGCTGTGATGATATTCCTTCTTCAATGATGAAGATATGTGATGAGTCAATAGTAGAGCCCCAATGCTTGACTTTCGAAAAATATCTAGAATCTAGTGTTTAACCCCCTTAAGGAAAACGGCAAATATAATTCCTTTCTACAAGAAGGGAAATAGACAGAGCAAGAAAAGCTATCGCCCAAATTCGCTGTTGCCAATTTTTGGAAAGATTTTCGAAAAACTTTTGCTTGATGCGATGTACATCTATGCGACAATGACCTCTTGTCTCAACACCCATCAGGTTTTCGGCCAGGCGATTCACCAATCAATCTGTTGCTGGCAATAATCAACAATATTTACAAAGCCTTTGAGGAGGTGCCTAGTAAGGAAATGAATGCTGGCTTCCTGGATTTGTCGAAGGCTTTTGACAGAGTATGGTATGACGGTCTTCTCTATAAATTGGAAGTTAATGGTATATCTGGAAATATTCTCCAACTTCTTCAAAATGTTTTAAAGGGCAGAAAAACAACGCTTAGTTTTGAGTGGAAAATCTTCAAAGTGGGAATCGATCTCTGCAAGAGTACCTCAAGGATCGGTCCTTCGTCAGCTGTTCTTTCTTATTTACATAATTGATATGGTAAGCAACGTTAAGTTTGGAATTAAACTTTATGCTGATAACACATTAATGCTAATAAAACTGAGGAAGTTATCTTTTCCTGTAAAAAGCATAAACCAAACCATCCATCACCTAGACTAGGAAATGATAAAATAGTTTCTATGCATAAGTATAAGCACCTAGGATTGATTCTTGACTCAAAAAGGTGATTTCAAATGTCAAATAAGAGAGGCCATCCTAAAAGCACGCAAAGGGGTTGGCATGATAAAATGTCTCTCAGCATATGCTTGTAGAGAAGTTCTTGAGCAAACCTATAAGCCTTACGTTCCATCGCATTTGGATTATGGGGATGTCATATACCATAAACATGACCCTGAAATGCATCTTCGTTTCACACAGCAGTTAGAACAGGCCCAATGCACAGTTACTCTAGCTAACACAGGCGCCTGGAGAGGTACAAGTAGGCAAAGGCTCTATGACGAATTAGGATGGGAGACCCTGTACCATCGTAGATGGTATTGAAGATTGCGCTATTTCTTTTCTCTGTGCAGAATTAAAGCACCAGATTACCTTTACTTAGAGATACCCCAACAGAGACACCTACTCTATAATCTAGGAAGTCCACATTGTTATGAACGGTCTAGTGAAAGACAAAATTCGTTACCCAAACTCTAATTTCCAAAATTCCAGATCTGAAAGTAACCTACAGGATAATAAGCTACGAAATTTTCCTTCGATTACCCAGTTTAAAATAATCTGTACACCTACCTTCAAAGAAGGTTGAAGCAATACAGAAAATTACCAAGAATTTTACTTAACTGATGAGTTTCTTAGGAATAGTTGTTTTTATTGCAAAAATTTTTGTCACAGTTATCTGAGCGTGAGGTGCTTTTGAACAAGTTGTTAAACAATGGAATCCCATGACACTGGGATTCTGTTAAATCCGTAGATTCTAATAAACAACCAAATTACCTCACCTGATACCATCTGCAATAGAGCGAAATGGAAAGGATTGTAGCATATGCTCTAAAATACCCCATAGTATAATTTCAAAACCAAGCCACAACAGGCCCCTTCTAGATTAGATGAAGGGAGTTGCAGATTAAGAACCTTTACCAGACGGCTGTGCTTTAGGCAATGAGAACATGAAGCTAATGTCATATTACTAAAATATGCCATTAAATGGGACTTTTAAGTGAAATAGCGAGTGTTGAATATGTAGAAGATTGCATGTAAAACTATAATAGAGCTCAAAATTTGGCTGTGATGCTTGTACTTTCTAAAAGAACGGGATCAAATACAGAAAAACAAGATATTTGCAACTTTCTATATTTCCAAACTGTATGCAAATTCACAAAGCACAATTCATACTTCTCAACAGTATCCTCCTTCAACATCTCTTTCAGTTCTAGTATTAATCACATTTTTACTCTCTCCAGACCTCTGCTCAAAAACTAGACTGCCCTAGCTTCCTTCATGGTGGAAAAATAGGGAATGAAAAAAATCAAGTAAATTCCAAGATAAAAATGCAGTAATGTATAATAAGTTAGACGTAATTACCAATCTCTCTTTATAAGATGGTGAATAGAAGGTCCAGCCAAAGGAGGGTACTGTAGAAATTCGATCTCTTGCATCATCGGGGGATTTATTATTTAATTCACAAATATTTTCATCTCGTTTGAAATTGACAGATTTGCATCTTGAATCAAGGCTGCATTCGTATTCACACTTTAACTGTTCTGTGTCAAAGAGTGTAGTAAAAGTGGTATTATCCAGCCTTTTATCTTGATGTATTATGCTGAAATCTGCGTATGTCTCACAAGTGAGTCGCAAGATTTCAGCACTTCCATTGCTGAATAGTAAGGACAGCAGCTGAACTATGAAAGTAAACTTTTGCATCTTTAGAAATCCAGTATCTACCTCGGCTCCACCTCTATCGCGCCCTTCGTATAGAAACTAGCTGTGACAAAGGTCTCATTCGAAATTTGAATTTCTGTATAATATTATGTACAATTGGCATTAATAATTCAAAAAGCAAATTGGTGGTATGGATGAGCGAATTCATTTCATTTACATTATAATTCTGTGTAATACGTGCGTGCTCTCTTGCAGATTCACACCCGCTAATGACAAGCCTCGTTAACATTGCATAAATTTTAATTAAGTTACCTTGAATTGGTTATTTTTCACTGCTTCAAATAAAATATTGATTGCAATTAGCCAGCACAATCTACTATTCTATTCAACCATCAATTGTTCTGCACGACAGAGACGGTGTTTAACTCAACAAGAGAAGGTAAACTTTACATGACTTTCAAATTATGGAAAAATGATACATGCGGGGGGTATGAAATTGGAAAGAAAATTACCGTATTCACTCGTGCATACAGTGCACAATTTTGTACATGTTTAGCAACGTTTGTCACTTGCAGTCCTTGGTATGAGCAGGGAAAAGTGGAAAAAATCGTACAGAACTTTAATCGAAAATTAATCGTACAGAGCTTTCTTTTATGCCCCGTTCACACTGCTCTGCTTTCAAACTTATCCGTTTTTGTAGATATCTGTAACCCGTTGACACTCCTCCCTTTTTTTACAAAGAAGTATTGAAAAATATCCATCATTCTGCGTTCACACTGCTAACAAAACCGAAGGAAGAAATATCCTTGTTTGTGGCTTCAATCCTTTCACGCTGATGCACTTTTGTGAAGTCAGACTGAAGTAGTGTCATTAAGGACATATATTGTGCTGTTGATATGCCAGCGTTTCTGTTCTTACCCCTTTTTAGTGCGCTTGCACTAACCCACAGCCTTTTCAAACACTTCTGCTTTTGTGCGTTTTTGAGTAGTATAAACGGTTCCACTTAAATGCATATTTTTCTCTGCGCTTTTATACAAAACCGGAGCAGTGTGAACGGGGCATTATCCTATTGATTGGCAATCAGTTGAAAATTTACGGGTCAGTTCATTCATCTGATAAAGAGCTGTTTCAGAATCATTGGAGCAAAATGCCATTTCAATGACACTGGGGTCTCAGAGGGTTGTGGTATTCGGCTAACAAGGAAAGATGCAAGATTTCGAGTTTTGGAATCTTCAAAGCCTGTAGCGGATAAGCATTAGTCTTCAACAGCAAGACGTTTTGCCCATGGGTCAGAAAGTATCCTCTAGCAATTAACTGCGCCATGTATCTCTATAGTAAAATCATAACAGCAGTGGCGGCTCGTCAATAGGGGCATTTTGGCCAATGTCCTCCCAAAGAAAAATAAAAAGATAAATAACTTTCTGCCCAGTATATAGCAGACAGTCGGCAAAGCTAGTTTTAAGATAATTTTGTAGTTAACTTAGAGGCTCGCTTCAACAGAAACAATTGCGTCATAGCTTAGAGCATCTATGGAGGTCTTTGAGGATACCATAGATAGATACCAATGACCTATGATGTCATTTGCAGGGTAAACATGAATTTGCCCCTCAAATTGGCTGCCTGACACGCGCACTGGCAAACATCAAAGGCTACATTCCGTCATAATCACCATTCGATTGGCTAAAATGTACGAAAGTTGGGCAAGAAATCATTTGCCCTCTCTGATGCAGCAACAACCACCGTTACTGTGTTGCTGTGGATGTTGATCTTGAGGGCAACTTGCGATAGAAGCCTATTTGCTTATTTCACGAGGTCATAGTTTGCGAGGTCAAAATCAAGCTACAATCAATCTTCAGTTGTGCTTGCTCGACCGTTGTACTTATGACTGCAGTAGGAAATGGTTAATTGCATCCTGTCTGCGTGGTAACCGTCGCAAGAAAAGGAGATGTGAAGCATCTAGACCCTAGGTCATAGTTATTTGACAAAAGTTGTTTATGTAAGCCAAGCGTATTCACTGAATTCGTGTACTATGGAAAGTAGCTCTTGGTTTTGTTTCAAGTGACCACTGATGTTGCTATTGTACTTTGGAATATTTTAGCATTTTTCCGATGAAGCTGTTTGACATCATATTCGAAATTGTGCAATGAAAACTTCAGTTTAAAAAATCAATTTACGGACAGCATGACTGTAGATGACATAATTGATGTATCAAATTACTTACAGAATGTTGCTGCATTCATATATGTTGTGTATGATATGATGGTCAAGAGATTCTGTTCTATTTATATATCTACCAAGTGCTCAGCTTTTGATAGCATTCTTCCAAGGACTTATGAGAAGTAGAAATTAATTGGATGAGTGGCCAACAATGGGTTGTTCAGAGCATAGCAGAAGCATGTCCTAGTGTTCATTGGGTTTATTGTTTTGCCCATACGCTTAGTCTTATTTTGCAAAGGGTTTTCACAATTCACTGGTTGTAAATGTTCTTTGCTACTTTAAGTGCATTCATAGTTCACTTTCTCATTCTCTAATGTGAGTATCATGCCTTGATTATTGTATTGTCTAAGTCTGTGTAAACAAGATAACATCTTCAAAGCAGAACTTTTTTACAGTTTTTTATAAATAGCAACAGATGGAAAAGAAGCCAGGTTGGTTTTCTTGAGCCTGTCTCCGTTGCTTTTAAGATAGGAAGCTTTAAAATCTATCTGAAATATATTCCAACAGTGTATTTCATATGTGCCACATGTACATACTTTGTGTCCAAATGCAATAGTTCAGATCTTTTCAGCATTTATCTGGTAGACAAAAGTTTCTCAAGCTCAATGAAAATTTGAAGGAAATAGTTTACTTTATCTTTCAATATACATGCTATCCATTAGAAATGGCTTTAAAAGAGACTCTAATTTCAATCAAAAAGTGACTGATGTGTTTGTCCCACTCAACAACAGGAGAGCTATATTCCTCTCTACATTGCTCAGGCGGCTCTACAATTATGAGTAAATTGAAAATAGTCAAAGTTACATTTGATTTTTATTGCTTCAGCTTGTATCATTGTGTAAGGAAATATATCTCTTTAATAAAGGGTTCTTTTAAAGCCCTGGGATTGAAAGATTTTCATTTCAATGAGCAGTTTTACAAGATCAGTTGTGCCTAAAAAGGTTTTTATTTAATCAAGAGAACATACTGATCATTGACAGTAGTGATACTTTCATCCAATTTTGACCACCTTGCTATTTGGCGGAAAGTAATGAAATAAAGAACTGTGGGGTGTGGTTCTAAAGTTTTATTGGACCACACCCAATTTGCCGTCCCAGTGGAGGAACCCACAGGCCGCCACTGCATAACAGTCATGCAATTCAAAAGGGAATAGACTTACATCAATATAAAATGAAACTCTGATGATGTATGCATAACGTAACCTACTAATAAAGGTTTAATTAGCCTTCGCCTATGCATTCAACTGGTCCAATTGTATAACATATAGTCTCGTCTTTATGACCTGTTTCTCCGACATGAACCTCCGTCAAAGGTAGTCTATTTCTCATGGTGACAAATCCACTGTCCTACCGCCACACTAAATCATTCGCAACACTGTTGCAGATTGTTCCTTTCTTTGCACATGAGTTGTTGATTCTATATTCACATCCTATCAAACTCGTAAGTCAGTTATCTTTCAAAATAGGTTATTCTAGTGATAAAGAGTTGCATGATAAAGAACAAACTCCGTGGTGCATATAGAATTACCAGAACAATCCAGTTATTAGCAAGATTTCCTATAATCTTGCCAATATGTTATGCTATTTGATATGCAAGTGGCACAGATCAAAAGTCTATAACAGATTTATATAAGTAATGAATGTTATGATAGATGAACCGTGAACTCTGGGTTGATGCTAGGACAGGAAATTGCTTTTGTCTAAACCTGGAGATTATTAGGGTATTCCATTTGGTTTATTATCGTACAATTATATGTATCAAAAACATGTTAATATTGAAGAAAATATATTGAGCTGGCTTTCGAGGAAAAATTTATTTCTTTCATCTGAAGCAACTGACTTGAAATACACAAAAAAGTATATACTCGTATTTATAAGGGTCTATTGTTAATGTTAGAGTACAAGTGTGATGTACAGGTGACATTTTGCAATTCTGTATGATCTAACAGGTTTGTCTAAAGTCAGGTATTGAGGAAAGCATCTATGAACTCATATTGAAAACTGTTACCTTTTCTGTGTATCTGTCCTCCTCCATTGAAGAACTTTTTCTGTCGAAAAAATATGAAAAGAAATTTTTGACATTAATAGTAATGGAATGGCAGCAATCGAGTTTGGTGAGCTGACGACACCCATTTGATGAATCCACGAATTTATGACATATCCCCATTTGTAAGGATACTTGAGCACCGTCCTAAAGATTCATTTCTACATTAATAACAGAAAGACTGTAGTCCAAGAAAACTAGATTTAATCAGGGCCTTTTCTAAGGAATCATAGACGGGGGAACAAATAGAGAAAGGAGGCTTCATTTTCTTTGTACTGCTCTTCTGGGGTCGCATAGCAGTTTTAAAAGTATGGTGGATTCGAACGATGAGCGACAATAAATGAGAATGGAGGTCCTGATATGTCACCGTAAAGCTTGTTTGAGACCACTCCCTCATAATGTTGGAAAACGTCCCTTTGAAGAAATGCCGTAAATCCTTGAGTAAAACACCACCTCAAAATAAGCCGCCCCTCGAATAAGCCCCACCTAAAAATAATGTCTGCAAATAAGCCCCCATAGGGGCTTATTAGAGGGAAACATAATTGTAGAATAATATCTTATTTCAGGAGCCCTTACAGGACAATAGCTTTACAGTATTACTTCCTTTGAACGGAGGCAAAAAAGCAAAGAGAAGCGCGGCTTTGGTGAAAATGAAAATTACTCTTTCACTCCAGATGCGGTAGATATTGATGCTGCAGCACCACAAGAACTAATAATTGATTTAGATAACGACATTGGTGACGATGGAGAAATCGTTGTTGATTAATGAATTTCTAATTTAGTTGATTGAGAAAATTATATCGTTTTTTGTGTCAACCTTTAAGGAAAATGCCAGACTGAAATAAGCCCCTCTCGAATGGGCCACCCTCGAATGAGCCCCCTGAAATAGACTCCCACCTAAAAATTCATTTTGTAAATAAGCCCCGGGGGTTTATTCGAGGATTTACGATATCTGCTACTTTTTATCTATATTCATATCCGATCAGGTTGTGAACAGACTTTGATTACGTCAGAATTACATATCAGAACTGTAAGGCGTTATAAGAATTTTGAATAAAGACATTAGTGAGAGCCAAACACAGCAAATTGCAACTGAAAAACAGCTTCTAGTAAACAAGGCACCTGCCAACAAATTATTTACAGTGGCCTTCGCAAAGCGCTATTAAGTCTGTTAATGAAATTAGAAAGTTGAGGCACCACCTTCGTTATAGAGGGAATCGTTATCGATTTCCAAGAAAGATACAGTTTCGGCAGGCAAATAATTACCAGGGGGTGCGGCACTCCAAGCCAATTTCAAAACGGAAAATATGAATGCAGTCAGAGAGCTCAAGGCGCTTTGGAAATTGTCAGGCCAATCGGAAAAAGTTAATCATTTATGAAATTTTTCAGCTTGGGACTATTTATTTATTGAAACGCCAACTTGTGACCGCAGTCGAGACTCGGAGAGAGGGCATTTCTTTTGGTATAGTATGTATGAAGATCTTTTGCACAACAACAAAACATACAACACAGCGAATTAAAGTAAATGTAGTCTAATATGATGTTTTCTAGAGACGGGGGTGTACATTTACATTTCCCCCTGCCTATATGCCAAGGGCAGACCATGGAATGTTATCCGGGATTTATCTAGGTCTTCTGTTCCTAATCGGGTATTGTCTATGTGGGGCACGGTGCTCTCTGCTTTGACTGTCATCTCCGGTATCAGAACTGAAGTCCCCTACTTTAGATAGCAACGATTGGTCGAACGGAGAGTGGTCGATTCACAAAGCTCAGAAGAGATAAAGCTTATTTGTTAACATATTAACTTGGAAAACGCCGTTCATCCAGAAAGGATAGGGAATTTGATCATCTCTGAAATAAGAAGGCTGCAAGCTCAGAGTTAAAGAGCGGATTTCACTTCTTTTGTCCATGCCGCTGAATGCAGACTTTGCCTAAGCAACAGTGAGTCGAATTTTTATTTTAAGCAGATGGTAACCAACGGCAAAATAAAAGTAGTTTCAAGAGGTGGTGCTAAATCGTTTAGGATTATAGATAAAGACATAAAAATCGAAAATAGCCAAAATGATAGAACACCAAAACGAGAGGCCTCAAATGACGAAGGAAAAAGTTTAGAATGTAGCAACAGTCTAATTCAAGAAGCAGTCACAATTGAGCAATCTCAAAAACACACTAGGGCGTAAGTTGGAAAAATCAAGCGAAGATTCAAGCGATAAGGACGATGTTACGGAATGTAGGGAAAGCCTGATGCAAAGGGAGGAGATAGTAAAGCATTTCAAAATCGTCCATGGACATAAATGGTCCAGTAGAGTATATTGCATTACGAGTTTCCCCAATTTTTCTTGCGAAGATGTGTTGGAAGTTGCAGACAGGCAAGATAGGCTGTGGGGTAGAGAATCACAATCACAAAATGAGGACACGATTCGACCACTGGATGAAATTGAAAGGAAAGTAAACGAAATCGTGACAAGAATAGTTGATGATGAGCATGACAGGAAGAAAGACAGAGATGAGAAAAGCGTTTTCGAGAAAATGTTTGTTAGATTAGAAAAGATAGAAAGAGAAAATAAAATATTAAAAGATGAAAATATGGCACTGAAATTGGAAAATTTTGATTTGAGATGATCTATGTGAATTGGCAAATAAAGATCTTCGTGAAGAACCAAAATGGGTGAAAGTGCCTAAAAAGGAAGCCACTCGAAATTTCCAAATATCCCAACAAGAAACAGAGATCATATTTCTGTATCCTTTGTTTCCAAAACTCGATTTGCTGCTTTAGACTATGACTCTGGAAATGAGATAAACCTAAACAACTGAAGTACAGTTTTTCACAATCGTGAAAAAACGGCAAAAGTTTCAATTAAGAACTACAACTTTGGGAAACTATGGTGAAGCCAGATCACGCTCAGAAAATGACGTTTCATTGTCAAGGGATTATGAACACATGCAGAACCATGGAAAAACAAAACAAATGACTGAGCCAAAAATGTCAATTTCTGGAAGCTTTGAAGAAACAGTGATATTTCCCACAGGAAATAGTACAGCAGTTACCAGAGAAAATGCACACTCCAATGAGAACATAAACCCGAGGGGCGTCTCCTTTTCAACTGCCTTACTACAAGGACAAAGAAAAAATCCTCTTGGGATCAGCCAACTGTTACATAAAGCTCTGAAATGCATGGAGGAGACACAAACAAAACACCACGCAAGTGGGAATAGCTTCTAGTTATCAAGGAGATTTCATTTTCATTTCATTTTCATATAATTTAAGGAGGGTGGCCCTTCAGCTAACGCTAGTTGTCAAGGGGCCCTCCATTTAAATTACAATATAATATTTAAAAATAGACATAAAATAGGTTACAAGTAAATAATTAAAAATAATTAAAATACCTTTAAACTACAAATAAATTTACGAATTATTAATTTAAGACAAAAAAGAAAAACCTAATTGTCCTTTAGAAGCCTTTCTTTAAAAATCGTCAGGGAAGATGCCTGCTTAATTTCAGGTTTAAGGGCATTCCATGACTTTGGACCGCTAAAAGAAAAGCATTTTTGTCCATTGTTTGTTGCTTTCTTAGGCAGTTGTAAGTCCGTAGTGGTATTTCGGAGAACTCTTAGGTGATTTTCTGAGTTTCTTATCAATAAATCTGATATATACTTAGGTGTTAGGCCATTAAGGGCCTTAAATACCATAGTGTTAATCTCGGTATCAATCATATCTTGAATTGTTTTTAATCCGAGAGTATTTAGAAGTGGCCTGGCATCAGCATCGAAGTGGTTGTTTGTCAGTATCCTTGCTGCTCGATTTTGAAGTTTTTGCAAGTGGTTCTTTTCAGTTGCACCACATTTACCCCAAACTGAGCAACAGTATCTAAAATGGGGCTCAGCAATACCGCTATATAGTGTTTTTAGAGTGCCTTGAGTTAAACAGTTTTTAGCATGTTTCAAAAAGCCAATTGCTCTACTGATTTTTATTGAAAGAGCTTTGATATGGCCTTTCCAATTATGGTTATTATCCACTTGTACACCAAGATATTTGGTAAATTAGACATTATCGATTCGTTCTACTTGTATGCTCAGAAAAATAATTCCCTACTATTTTCAGATAACCACTTTTTCTTCTGCTTTGTTAATATAGCCATAGCCTTAGTTTTAGTAACATTGAGAGACAGTCTATTGCCCTTCAACCATTCAAAGACCGAAGTAAGGTCTTTGTTCATTGCCTCATTTAACTTTTGAATGTCATCAGAGCGATAGAAGAGACTAGTATCGTCAGTGTACATTGCTATCGTGGAATTTTGGACAGCTTGTGGTAGATCATTAATGTAGACAAGAAATAACAAGGGCCCTAAGCACGACCCCTGAGGTACTCCAATATTAATGTCCATTAGTCGTGACTCAACTCCATTTATGCAACAATACTGCTTGCGATTTGAAAGATACGACTTAAACCATGATAATTCTCTTCCTAGGAGACCGTAGTGCTCTAATTTTTGACACAGAATATTGTGATCTACAGTGTCAAAAGCTTTTTTTAGATCGATGAATACTAAACCAACAAGCTGTCCACTGTCTAGAGCGCTGTACCAATCATCGGTGCTTTTTAATAGAGACGTAAGGGTTGAGTGTAATCTACGAAAACCAGATTGCTCATTAGCAAGTAGGTTATTTGAATTCAAAGGCTGGTACAGTTGATTATAAATAAGTCTTTCGAAGAGCCTTGAGATGACGGGCAATACCGATATTTGGCGATAATTTGTTTTTTCACTTTTTTCTCCCCCTTTGCAAATGGGTGCTACCCTAGCAAATTTTCCATATATCGGAAAAGATGCTCGTCTCCAGGGACGTATTAAAAAGCATAGCCATGGAATTTTTTAAGAGTGGCAGGGCTAGTTTTAGGAAGTAAGTTGAAATAGTGTCAGTTCCGAAGCTCTTCGAATTAGTGGATTTGGCAATGGCTTCCCTTATGTCCTTGCATGTAATGGATTTGAATTTAATTTTTGGAACTGAGCTCTTTATTTGATATTTTCCTGATAATAAAGGGTTCACAGTCTCTTCAATATTCTTAGCAAGATTGGTACCTATGGTGCAAAAGTAGTCATTCATAACATTAGCAATTCCGCTGTTACTAGAGATTTCCTGATCACAGCTCTTGATATAATCAATATTTGTAGATTTGGATTTTTTATTAATAATTTCATTTATCACTCTCCAAGAACCTTTAATACTCCCTTTGCATGCAGTGATCTTGTCGTTGTAATATTTTCTCTTAAGCTCGTTGTTAAGAGAATTACTTGCATTACGAGCTTTTCTATATGACCTCATCAAAGCAGAAGATTAAGATTTAATAGCATTCTTTTTAAGTCTATCCCTGGTCCGCATTCAATACATTCAATACTCTCAACTTGACGATGTTGCAGGATCGCTTAAGGAGCCTAACAAGCAATGACCTGTAATAGGGTTGAATAGAGATTCTATCATAACGGGGATTCGTAAAAATGAACTTAACTACCACGTGAGCCATGTGTCCACTTTTGTGTTAAGATTTTTTCAGGTGTAACGACAGACGATATGGATTCATAAATAATTCCAACTTTAAAAAGAGACAACCTGAT
This sequence comes from Mastigias papua, assembly GCA_964019165.1. Lineage (NCBI taxonomy): Eukaryota > Metazoa > Cnidaria > Scyphozoa > Rhizostomeae > Mastigiidae > Mastigias > Mastigias papua. The sequence continues at coordinate 6,661,175 of OZ025269.1, forward strand.
GCTTTGATTATACATTATGGTACAAATGACTTGAGGGAAGACGACCTAGAGACAATCGCATAAAAGATTACTGAAATTGCTTTGAAGTCGAAGAAACTGGTTAAACATGTTGCAGTGTCAAGTATTCTAGTACGCGGTGACTGCGTTCTCATGGAAAGGGGGAAACTTCAGGTAAATTCAATTTTAGTCACGCCACTTGCAGAAAACGAAATAAACTTTATTTGACACGTAAATATTGAACATGAGTGGAGATTTTTACTTTTCGATGATGGTATTCATCTCAATAACGAGTGTACAAATATGATAGGACAAATTTTTGTATATTATATCAATACTATCTGACTTCATGAACTATTTAAATGCCCGATATGTAGCATTAGAACTTTGCCTCAGAATAAATAAGAACTGTTTCAGCCATTTTTAACCGTAGATGCCTGATTTATGTCAATTTCAGGCACACCAAACTCCTCTGAAGAGACTCAAACAGAAGAAGCTTCAAAAATCCTTGGAACTCTGGCTAAAAGCCCTAATGTAGTAGTAGTAATACCTAATCAACTCTATTTACCTTCCTCTACACAAAATCTCACTTCACATGGCTCTAATACGCTCAGTGAACTTGATCTTTCTTCCTCTGTATCTTCAATTAGATCCAAGGGACAGAAAAATTTGAGTGATATTGATGAGTTTTTTAGTCTAAGGACAAAACATCCGAATAATCCTTTGATTGGCTTTTAAATATAAATAGTCCTCGACAGAAAATAACTGATTTGAGATTGGTGATGGATTGCAGGAAGCAAAGCTAACTTTGATTTCAACATTGAGTCCTTTCTTATAAAGAATTATCAAAAGCCAATTCGACGTGATAGAAATGAATTTGGTGGGGGCTTGATGCTGTCTCTTAGGAAAGGGATGATTTGTAATAGTTTCTACTTTTGAAAGTCCCGCTATCGAATGCATCTGTTCTGATCTGACTGTTTGCCAAAATAGATGGGTTGTTTTGTTTCCAATTTGAAATGATGTTTCCAATTTGAAATTATTCTTCACAGAACTGTCTTCTTCGCTAAACTCGGCCTTGGACAAATGTGATAATGTTATAATCATGGGCGATATAAACATAGATACACATGATATTAAACATTATGGACATACCAAGTTAAATACTTTGTGTGATGGTTTTGGACTATCAAATATAGTAAATGATAAAACCTGCTTCACAAAAGGTCACAGTTCGTCAATTGATGTTTTCCGAGCGAACAAACCTAGGAGACTGATCTGACCGACTTTCATGGTCTTGTCACCATCTTAATGAAAACACATATACCCCGTCTTAAACAAAAGCTAATTCAATATTGTAGCTATAAAAAAATGACAGTGGAAGGTTTGTCCAAGATGTAAAAAAATACTGACTTTAAAGTAGATTCAAATGATCCGGATCTATGTTACAGGAATCTCTCATCTGCTTCCCGAAAATTTGTTGATAAACATGCTCCTTTGAACACGAAATTTCAGTGAGGAAATACTGCTCCTTTTATGAACCAACAATTGCAAACGGCAATTTATACAAGATCAAGGCTCAACAAAATACTGAATAAAAGTCCTATTGCAGAAAATAAAAGCAATTTCCAAAATCAACGAATAAATGAGTTTCCATGAGAAAGAAGGCTATGAAAAATCATTTTAAAAAGGCAACGAAAAACGGCACTATATCTAACAAAAACTTTTAGGATCTTGTAAAAACCTTTCTTTCAAATAAAAAAGGGGGACTTGCGAACAGTGTTATTTCTCTGGTACAGAATGACACCGTTATAACTAATGACCAGGAAATAGCAGAGGTTTTTACCAATCACTATGTAAATTTGGTAGAAAAAGCTAGTGGTAAGAAACCTATTAGCATTGCTAAATATACAGGCATTTCTGATGACCGGAAAGTTGTTCGTTTTATTCCCGATAATTATAGAGATCACCCTAGTGTCCTAACAATACCGTAAATCCTCGAATAAGTCCCCTAGGGCTTATTTGCAAAAACCTGAATTTTTGGGTGGGGGCTTATTCGAGGGGGGGGCTAATTTCAAAGTCTGGCATTTTTCTCAAAGGTTGATATATAAAACGACATAATTTTCTCAATCAACTAAATTTTGAGGTTCTAGTTACAGAAGCTGATATCGTTAAAAGAGTTACAAAGTGTTGTATGAAGATTTAAAACAAACATAGTGTTTCTATTATCATGAAAGTGACGTTTCTCTTTGCTTTTTTGTCTCCATTCAAAGGAAGTAATACTGTACAGCTATTGTCCTGTTAGGGCTTCTTGAAATATGATATTATTCTACAATTATGCTTCCCTCGAATTAAGCCCCCATGGGGGCTTATTCGAGGGGGGCTTATTTGCATAAATGATTTTCTAGGTGGGGGCTTATTCGAGGGGGGCTTATTCGGAGGTGGGGACTTATTCAAGGATTTACGGTAATTCAAAAACCAAGTGCAAATGGGAGCATTTTTACATTTCAGGAAATAGAAAATACCGAGGTTGCGAAACTATAAAAATCTATGTATGGCAGGAAATCCACCGGTGAAGATAAGATCCCCCGAAACTTGTACCTCTAGCTCCTAATGAGCTTACAAACACTCTAACTACGGCAATTAACTGTACTATTCGTAATTCATGTTTTCCAAACGATGCCAAGAACGCAGCAGTATGCCTTTTATACAAGGGGAGCCAAATCGCAAAGCAGTAAGGAATTTTCGACCTGTTAGTGTTCTAAATACTTTCTCGAAAATATACGAAAAGGTTTTAAAACAGTAACTGGTTAAACGTTTAGATAACACGCTTCCTATTTCTATTGAGGCCTATAGATGTGCATATAGGACACAACATGTATTGATGCGTTTGATAGAAGATTGGAGGTCTCACCTCAATAGTGACTATCTCTTTGGTGCCATTCAAATGGATCTTTCGAAGCTTTTGACTGTGTCATCATCATCATCATCATCATCATCATCAAATCATATTTTTACACAGAAAGCCTATCAGCTAACTGAGATACAAAGAAAAGGAAATTAACATTAAATTGTAACTTCAGGTATAATGCTGGTCTTCCCAGGGATCGTGCTTCGGGAGGGAATGCTAATTTTGCAGGTATTCCTTTAATTTCTTTTTGAACGTGGTAATCGTGGAACTCGTTTTTATTTGTATTGGGATTTCCTTCCACGTCTGTGCACCACAATAGAAAAAACTCTTTTTGGAGAATTCTACGTTTTGCCGTGGAATGTCTAGGTCAAGGTAATTTTTTGTTGAATAGTTTGATATTTGGGACCTAGTGGCAAGTCTCAGGCTGGGGTAAAGAGTCATCTACGCTCGGTTAACAAGTAGAGTATTTGAGTATTTAATAGGATAAAAGCATTACTCGATCACGAGGTAAAAGCCATCATATATATATATATATATATATATATATATATATATATATATATATATATATATATATATATATATATATATATATATATATATATATATATATATATATATATATATATATATATATATATATATATATATATATATATATATATATATATATATATATATATATATATATATATATATATATATATATATATATATATATATATATATATATATATATAAAGTGCCAAAGAACTATTCAAATTGCCTCTATTGGGCGAAATGGAGCCTCTTTTCCTATCCATAGTGAAATCGCGCCGTTTTCATCCGTTTACACAAAACGTATTGGGTCGTTTTCATATCGCACCGTTTTCATTATACACCGGATTCGAATACGTTTTAATGCAAACAGTTGGGCAAATAAAAAATTTGTACCTTTTCATTTTGCACCGGCAAAGTGTAAACGGAGCATTAACTTGACCTTTGCCAGACCTTGCAAACGAGGCTAAGACAAAAGTTAAGACATATACTGTCAGTATTCTTTCTATGGCTACGCAGATGCCGTACCTTAACTTATTGATTGCTTTTGTAAATTATTTGACCATTTGTTTGTAATGACCTTACTTGAATATTTTCTGCTCATGTATTTTGGCAGTCTTTTCGGTCTTTTCTATACAAAAAGAGTTATATATGTATGTGTTTGTACCTGGTAGGTTAGCTGGCTCTGCAGTACATTTCAAAATGCTAAAGACACACACCATTAAAAAGATATTCCTCCCTATTCATTTCATGTTCTCTATTAATGATGAAACGTCAGGAATGCTTCCTTTATCAACAATCAATAGACGGTAGGGATATTCAAGGCTTCTTCCGTGTCACACAGTTACTAATTGGCTACAAAGAACGACGATCAAAGGAACATTCACACTAGCAATCATAATGGCTGCACTATATAACAATAACAATTTATTGATCAAATAGAAATAAAACTGATGGAGGCACTTTAGCAATTCAGTCAATCACATTTCTGGTTAAAAGACAGCCACTCTATATTGCTATTGTCTTGCTCACTGGCAGTTTATTGTTACATCTTGTCACTCCAGATCAGTGCTCATATTGTCCCTCCTCTCTGTCCTTTTTTACTTACAATCACTACCAAAAGTCCTTGGAACACCAGTTGAATAATGAAGTTTATTTGGCAATAGTAAATTTCCGGTTAAATTTGGCAGCTACTGATCCTCTCCCCCCTATAAACAATGTTGCAATAAAAGCCTAGTTGCTAGAGTGCTATTTAAGAGCAAATTTGCGTGTCTGCTGCGAGTAACCCCAGATTAATTCAACATTGCTCTGAGGGGAAGAGGGCAAGTTTGCTCTATTAGTCAAAATGTAATGTAAGTGCTCCAAGATTTTGGCAGTGATTGTCTGAGGCAACTCTGTTGGGAGGCTACATTTTGAAAGTTTAATCGGATATACAATAGGGCTTTCGACGTCGCTGCTTCCATTGGTCATACGGAAAATTTGATATTGTGCGGGATAAGGGGTGAATTAAGGGGGTGTAGTACTGATGCACTGTTCTTGGCTTGCGATCGAGTTCTCCAATACCAAATCAATTATAAAATTGGAATCAATAAGCTAATCTAAGGAAATGTTCCAAGACTTTTGGCAGTGATTGTACGCTTTATTGCAGCTTGACAATGACGGAATGCGGACTGTTTCCAGCAGTGTGTTATTGCCTTGAATGCCACTGTTTACACAGTTTATACCACATCTTACACTTGCGGAATACTCTGTATTTCTGCATACGCTATGTATTTGATTTCTGTAATATACGTAAAAGATATACAAAATATGTGTACATCGATCAATAACATTCAAGTTTATAGAAATCTTTCTAGCGGTACAAAAATTGACATCTTTCCACGGTATACACTTTTAAAGATGAAAAGAGCAAGATCATGTGATTTCTTTAAGCAAAACATTGCAAACTTTGCAGTTTTTCCTCATTATTCCTTTATCAGAATATCAAGAAAGTCATGAAAACTCACTAAATTATGTACATAGACGGTGTACATCTGGCATGGTGGTCACTCTTCTCTTTGTTACAGGACAACATCCTTTTTCGCTTGATTTTCAAGTATAAACTGTGAGTTTAGACAGTGTAAGCTGTCGCTAGTGCCTGTTGCTGTTGGTCAATCTGATCTATATTGGAGGACGCTTATTTGAGTAATGTATTGCATGTATTGCATTCCACAGAATGTAGTTTGTTCACCTTATTTTGTCAAATAATCATTTCCCAAATCTTTCCATAATTCAAACTGAATGTTTGGGTGGTCAAGAGAACTAGAAGTGATTAGAGATTGTGCAGCATACCATATGTTATCACCATAGAATCTAACTGGTTGCTCATTATCTAGGACTCCGACGATGAGGAGGTGTTGTGCCTTCCCTCAGAGCCTTCTCACGCCAGAGGGCCTGAGTCTGTTCTACAATGACTTAAACTTCCTGATAAAATGATCCTTCTCCCTTCTACTTAGTACTGGGGCTCACCACTCCTTTTGGGTGGTTTTGACTCCACACTCTGTTTTGCAAGTGCTCTCGATGCTAGATATAGAGATCCTACAACGAGTTGTGATTTCACTATAAGGCAAGTTAAACTCCTTTCACAACAAGTCAACAATCTCATTCTTCTTTTCGGTAATTCTCGCTTCTCTTGCAATCGTACCTCGACCTCTGAGAACCTTATGGTGCACTTTTATGGCCATCATCAGCCGCATATTAACGCTATTCAATTCCTATGTGCAAGTATATGATTACGAACCTACGGTTTTGGCACAATGTTATGCGCAAACAGCTGTTCATACTGCTGCTTTCTGTTTGTTATGTAAAAGCTACAATCTCATATTTTTTATGAACATAACTTACTGTTGCACTCGTATATACAAATGTACGGTTTATATGCACATTCGCGATGAGACAAACGCAATAAGTTTAACCCATGACGTCAGTATGACGCCATAGGGTAAAGTTACGTGAAAATTTTGTCAGCTCAATATAATATATATATTATATATATATATATATATATATATATATATATATATATATATATATATATATATATATATATATATATATATATATATATATATATATATATATATATATATATATATATATATATAACTCAATATGTGAAAATTGATACCAGGAAATACTCGCCAAGTGTCCGTGGGACACTTGCAACTGATAAAAAGCTACTTTCCTCTACATATGGTTATCGTTGCTATATATGCATAAACAATGAGGTTAAATACAATATAATGCGAAATAGCTCATTACATGCAAAGATTAACTGGTACGTAACTCTATATGTATTTGAACGCTTAAAGGGAAAAATACAAAACCCCTGTTCCCATTTTAGGTACAGTGCACGAGCAATTCCCTAAAGAAGTGCTAGAAAATTATGTGCGCTAGAGTGATAGGAAAAGTAATGGATGTATGCCTTTAATCAACTGTTACGTAGATATAGCGTGACATAATGTTATGTTTTCGAGGATTAGGACTGAGTTTATATACTTTGATTAGCGTTTAAGATCTTGCAACTCTTGATCCATACCACCGACAGATTCTAATATGGGATTGTACGCTATTATTTTATCTGCGCACTCTGGAAAAGTGGCCACTATTGAAGTTTGTTAAATTTTGCAGGTGAATTGTGTGAGATTGTGTCAGCATTTCATAGTATATTCAGGATACTTGCAGCACTGCAAGGTAATAATTTGAATATTTAGTGGGAAACCTGTTTATCTTGTTAAGATCTTTTTCAGGTGGCTGCATTCATAACTTATGCATCCTGCTTTAACGTATGATATGTGGCATATTCCAATTCAGGGTGGAGTTTGAATAGTTGATATGTTGCAAATTGCAGATCAAATTTGTTTGTTCTCGAGATTGGTTGGAAATCTGTCATTCTCCTTTCTGCAAAATATATAATTTGCTATTGAAACAATACGTGTATAAATATTAGAAAGTCGTAATGAATATTATGCTAGAGTCTCTATTTTATAAATAACTATTGCAGTCGTAGTAGATTTTAGGACAGTTATTGCTTTCAGTTTACTGCTAAATCTTCATAATTAGTTATGCATATTACCAGAACTCAGCGTAAGTCTGAGATCTACAATGGGCACTTATGAAATTGCACTGCATTCTTACTAATCTTACTAACTGTTCGGCTGAACCACTTAATCTTGTAAGCACTCTACTGGTCCAATTGTATACTTCATAATTTCACTAATTTGGCCTGTATCTCCAACACGAACTTCTGTCAAAGGCAATCGGTTGCGTTCTGTGACAAACCCACTGTCAAATCGCCACTCGTAATCATTTGTATCACAGTTGCAAGCTTTTCCATTGCTGGAGCATGTGTTTGTAATGCCACACTGGCAACCTATCAAGATGTAAATTAATCTGTGTTTGTAAAATACAGAACTAAGCTCTTTACGGAATTTTTGAGTTGATGTTAATAGGTCACTTTTCAAATACTATCAATACAATGCAATTGATATTTAAGGTCACTAGTTAAGAAGTAGTTATGAAAGAAATACATGTTTGCATAATTAAATCCATTAATGCCATTGGACTTTGGAATCCTATGCAGTATCAACTGCACCTAAATATAAAAGAATTCCAGAAAACTGCGGACTATATCAAGCTCATTTTTCTGTGTTATTTTTGTAAGAGTAAGATAAAGAACTCTGTACTATACAGTGGGATCTATCTTTATCTATTTAACTTATACTGTACATATTCTACTATGCGCAAATCTTTGTTTCGTTCCATAGGCTGGATGAGAGTGCCTGGATTTTACAATGCACATGCAAGAATTACAATTTATCAAACACCTAAATAGATTATATGGCATTGTAACTCTATTCTTAAAGATATCAACGTAACGAATGATGCTTATAACTATTACCTATTCCGTATTTTGGTCCACCTCCTATATACGACATCATAACACCATCCCTGTCAACAACATATGAATACAAGATAGAATGATAGATGGCTGAATTATAACAGTCAAATCTGGTGAATTGCCGACAACTCTGTGAAGAGTCAACGAAGTCTGTTATATCTTTCCATCTTCCTGAGTATTGAATAGTCTTTCTAAAATGAATGTATTATTGAAAAGGATCAAGGAAAATTCAAATGCTACAGAAAACAAAGCCATGGGATAAGCAAATTATTGCTACAATCTTAAATCCACAAGGTTTAGAAAGGCCTTATTTCCGTTATAACAATAACAAAAGCAATTAGTCAACAACTGTTTATTAAGCCATAGCAAGCTTCTACCATGCAGCTTTTATTATACCTTTCTCTTTCCTAAAATGCATCCCTACACATGTACTAAGCTAGAGATGTGGAGTTGATGGAAAAGAATTCCACATTAATAGTACACTTCTACTCATTCTAGTTTCTATGGCTGAAAGACTTGAAAATTTTATCCTTTGGTGATAGATTACATTTGATAAAATTACTAAAGTAAAATCTGGTGAGTTCAAAAAGTGCAATAGTGGCTGCACTATTTTTCAACCTATTCTTCAATATCTGTAAAGTTTTAAAATGATCAATTGAAGCTATGCATAATACCGGAAAGAGCCAGCGTCTTCATATCCGTTCACAGTAACTGAAGATTCGCTGTCATGATGAAGGACAGCAAAAGCGCTATTGTTTATAAATTTGCATTCAACTTCAATTGACTGTAGCATTCTGCCATTCTGTATGTTGTAAAATCCTTCTTTGAGATCATTTGTTAATAATGCTTTTCTGCATGTGGAATGTTTGGAAGATGGATCTAGAATATCAATTTATCAATCCTAGTATTAAGCATCTTCTAATCTTTGATCAAAGCATTTCATTGATATGAAGACTATGCAGAAAATTCCCTTATCCTCTAGCTTGATCCATGGCTATAGTGTTCCTTCCTTAAGATGGTCAAATCTTACTTTCTTGATTCCATCAGCTGTTCACTGTGAGTGAGAGAAATAGAAGCTCTCATAGCATAGACTGGCACCGAATCTGCCAAAGCCTTCATACAAATTACTTATCAAGTCTCTCTTTCCTTCTGTCATACAATATGAGCAATTAAACTGAACGTTTAGGTGCTGATTTTGAGAGTTTTTAGGTTATATATAATATTAAGGTCTTGCATTTACTGCTAATACCTTAATGGGATCCACTTATTGAATACTCTAAGAGAGTAGCAAGCAACGAAAATTAAAGTTGCATTCAAGTTGTATTCTCTTGTCTGTATACGCATTCTAAGGATGTATTTCAACCTGCAACTTATTATTTACAGAATTTCAAAAACCTCATATGAAGCAATATTACATTTTGGATTAGCTTTCCATTTAAATTGTGTGCCAACAGTACAGTTTCATGCATGAAATGCATTTAGAAATAATTTCAAGCACAAGAGAATTCGAATGAATTGTCAGAGGCTGATGCGTTTCTTAAAAGGGACTATAAAAAAAGGTTTCTGCCTAAAAATGTATAGATTATTAGCCTCTACTATGAGGATTCTATCACAGAGTATGTATGCACAAAGTTTGGCACAGTTTCCCGATGAGAGTTCTAGTCCTCCACTCTTTTAGATAACTAAATTTGCCAAACTATTTCATTCTTCATTTGAGACAATTTCTCGATCCACATCTGATTGCAACATTTAGTAACGTATGTTTCTGAGAATGACCTGTTTAGTTAGTGTAGAAAGTGAAATATAAAAGATTCCTTTGAGTTATATTCAATAACTGCGAATCTCCCCTAAATCGTAAAAATTCATCACCCACACTGATAAAACGTTGTTGCGGAGTCGCTTGGAAAGGAAGCGATGGCTATTTGAAGAACTAATGAAGGAGAGGTATCACTTGTAGAGAATATAATGTCTCCTTTCTATATTGTCTCCCTAGCTATGATTCCTTAAAAAGATCTTGTCTGCCTTGGAACTGCTCAAGATGAATAAAACAGAAATTTTCCTACAGCACAAGAATGGAATTGCCATTCAAAATTTATCAGCTTGATTATGAAATTATGTCCTTCTTGCGCAAAATTGAGTATGGCTTCTATAGTGTCTTTAGATAGGCACACATGTCAAATAAAAGAAAACAGATGCTTAGATCTACACCCAATGATACTAGATAAAGTCTGATAACTATGATCTAACACAAGCAAAATAATATATGAACCAGTAACATACCAGTACTTTTAGTAATGGAAAGAACAACTTGTTTCCTGTCATCGCTAGTTCCAATTGGATCTTTTGTGCGAACAACAGTTTTACACAATTTCTCTCTATCGCAATCCAACACGTCACTTGTAATAAATTGCTCATCAAACTTCTGAAGAATGCTATCTGCTGTCAGCTTAAAAAATGTACCCATGCACTTGGCATGAGCAATACAAATCAGTATATGTAGTACTATGTAGCTGAAATAAGGAGACATTTCCAGTAGGAGAATAAAAGTTACGTCTGCATGAGTAGCTTTAAGTCAATATATAGTAAGTGATTGCATTTTTGGCTATGTTACAAATGGATTAAATATTAACAAAATGCAAATGCAATAACTTAAGACTACTGCCGTTTGAATTGCAATGGATAAATTATTCATTTGAGACATCATTGTTAATCTGAATTACGATAAACCCCTGAAGAGGCTATGAGAACTACTTGATATGCTTCTCAGAAATAACTTGAATGATTGCCTTCTCTAAAATGCAAACTTAAGCGTTTGTTTAATATCCGCATGTCTTTTGCATCATACATTACTTTTGAATTGATAATGAGAACAGTTTCAAACATACATAATGCATTCATTTAATGCATTCGGTTCACACTATGCTAGTTCGCATTTGCAATACTTTCTAATGGCCTATGTAGAGTCCTTCTCCTTGTTTCCTGCGTGTACATTGAAAACTCCATATATCAGTATAACCACCGACTGCACAAGTTCTAAAGGGGCACTAATGATCCGAATGAACTTAAGTATGTATGTTGCTTGAGTGTAAACGAAGGAGCTCTCTAGTTGTTATCAACTGACATTCCTTTATTGCCATGTCTTTGCTCATCACTTACATTTGGTTTCCTTTCTACAGGTTAATGGCATCAGAGCCCGCTTTTGGGCTGCAACCAATGAAGATTCAGATACTCAAGACATTTATCGCACTATGCAAGTTATGTTAAAAATCGCATTGCTTAATAATCTAGCAACAGGTTGACAGATGTAAGGGTTGAAGGGCAGTAGTCTATTCAAAATTTTTAAATCGAGTGTCTATTAGATTTTTCCTGTAACTAACGAGAGTTCATTTATGATGATTAGTGTAGTTTACTTCAAATTAAAGCGAATATTGTCAGAATATATTTGATCCTGGTTTCTATCTATCTATAAGTTTTTGTGCAAAACCTAAAAATTAGGTATTACGCACAAGTGAACTCGATAGTCAACTGTTTGTGGAAATGAACATATTTATCTGGATTTACGTCGATTAATAAAGTACCACGGCATGAACCCTTTTGAGTAGAATCTTAGCTGTCGAGCTGCAAACATCTGTGCAGGATAAATGGAATTGATTTGAAAATTGGGGACATGGTCGCTGATGTACCACAATGCCTTAGCCCTCTTCTTTCCTATTTGAATCTGTTATCTCTCACAGACTTTCCAGATCTCAACGTATCCATATGTGCTGAAGATAATATTCTGTTGTACCAGACTCAATTTTCACTAAACGAAATGAGTCTATTAGTCATTACTTTATGAATTTAGATACTTGACTAAGAGGAATAAACTCTCCTTGAATGCAACTAAAACCAATTCAGATATTATATCTTCATCAAGCAGAAGTATAACATTCTGAATAGTCAAAGCAAAGAATTGGCATTTAGCTTTTGTTATAATGCACTTGAGACATTCAACATGATAACATACCTCAGCATCTACGATTTCACTTCTTATTCTGTCAAATCTTTCCTGCCCATGGTACATTTTACGACTTGCTGTATGAAGATATAATTAATGCAGAATTTGAAGTTATCTTAAAGAGATCATACTTAAAAAGAACAATGTTTCCTCTATCTACACTCTCCTTACAAAGCATTGGACCGTCTGATCCAATATGGAGTCTATTGAAACATATTTATCCCAGATTGATCATACCCACAGTTCTTTTATGAACATCAATGAGAACTGTGGTTAATATTTCGGTGGGAAAGTATATATTGCGATGCTTATGTGATATTTTTATTATGAAAAGCCTGTGCTTTCATTTCTTTTGCTTTTCAATATGTTAAAGAAGCGCACCTAAGTCACATTAATGTCAGATTAACAGCAACTTTCTGTCATAATATTAAGGAAAAAGCAGTATTTACTTTTATCAATTCTACAGTAATACAGTCAAGTTTGATAAAAAGAAAACTTGCACAAAATGTACGATAGCTGGCATGATGTAAATGCTGCTTAGCGAAAAGAGATTCTTCCCGCAAGTATGAGCCTAATCATTGTAGCTTCAAGTAATAAAAGCCTTTCTTACTTTCTCAAGTGATGGAATGGGTCAAGAGATTGAGGACTGTAATGATTTAAACGTAAATAATCATACTTAAAGTGCTTAAAACAAGGTTCGACTTCACTAGATCTTCTCAGCCTTCGATCTATTTTGCACGATTCGTAAACAGAAGTTCTTGTACTGGGCTGGTAAGGTGCTTTCAAGCTTGCCCGGATTGGGTTACGTCATGTTGAATAAGAATGAAAATTCAGCTAACCAAATTATAATTCCAATTGAATGGTCATTTTTGTGAGACCTCCAGTTCTATTATTTTCAACAGTTGATTTTGAATTTACTGGTACACACTTGAATGTGCACTATATGGCTACTGAGAGAGCAGCGTTAGATAAAGAAAGAAGTACAGTTGCATCATCTAATTGGCGAAGTTTTATTCTATTTTAAGGAATACGCTGTCAACTTTCAGGTGCAATTAGGGCCCAATCAGATCATGGACTATCAGGCAGATAAAGTTACAAATGATTAGACAAATCTTTTAGGACCTCTTTGATATTATTACATTATCTCATAGCGTTAATTTTTGTACAAAAGTCATGCCTGGTGGAACTAACCCACCTGCCCTACTAAACAGGCCACTGCTGCCTCTCTCCATGTCAGTATCATACTGTTACTTCTTTTGTATATGTTCATGTAACTCGAGGTAAACTTACATATATTTTAAAACAAGAACATTTGCCACCAAAGCGAGACAGCAAACCCAGGTTCGTTTAAAATTTGAAATCTAGGCGAGCCATATATAGTTTCATCCATGAGCATATTTAGAAGACAATTTATATATGTTAATAATAAGCTCACAGAGGATATGAAATTTCTGTACATCGTGCGCGTATGTATACAAAAATATATTCTTTACCACTACCAATACTGCTAGGTTAGCTTTCGTTCCAATTGTATAGGTAAATGAATCCGTTATTCTCTACCAGATTGATATTGTGGCCCCACTTTCTATTGCTTCAGTTGGCCCCATAATCATCGGCGTTCATAATGTCATCATCATTGGCACAACTGTCGGCTGCGTTTTCAGTGCTTTTTGCAGCAATTACGCATTTCACGCTAGCATTTTTTCGGCCCAACACACATTCACAAGGAGTTACTTTCGCCGGACAATTTTGGTCTGGTTGGGAAAATTTCCTCTTGGCTCAAAACTAATAAACGGAGGGGGGGGTTGCAATAAGAATGTCCTGGTGTGGATTTTTTGAAAAAATAAATAGTCGGGGGGGGGAACGTCTATTCTGGACTGGAGAGTGTGTTTCTAATTCCAGAAGCAATTCAGTCCCTATTACATATATATAACAGTAGTCAAAGAATCGACAATTTTTTCAGTCAAAAGCAAAAATAACAGCTTAGTGATGCAGAGAAATTCAACCCATTCAATGCATTTACTTTTGGAAAATTCAAGGTTTTTATTGAATTGCGTAAAATAAGCAATTTTTTTAATTAAGTAAAAGTGGTTCTCCTAACAATGCCATGCGTACGATGCCTGCTCAAGGAGCTCCAAATACAATTCAGGTATTGATTGATGTCGAACCACTTGTGACCATTATGGAATTCACAGACTCGTGTTTCCCATAAACAAAGATCTATTTGCAACACTATTAGCATTTAAGAACATATATTTAACTACCAAGAAAGCTGTTAAAATACGGGCTATTTACTGTACTTCATTGATAAGCCAGGAAGAGTTTCAGAGCATGTTTCAATGGTACTTCTATTAAACCCATTACTTTTCAAAGGAAGGTGTTATTTAGGGTTATATCTCCATGTATATTTTTAAAGAAATTATGTTTTTCTCTACTTAGATTTTCTTTGTAGATTTTTCCAGGATCTGTGCATTAGTCCTATTCCATTCGTTTACAATTGACTTTTGTAAGAGTTTCTATCAGCTATTCTAGAAAGTAGAATTAAATATATCTTCTGTAGAATTGGACCAAACATAGTGAATCTCTTAGGTCCTTAAAGAAATTCGCTATTCCCTCATGTATAACAATAAACGTACCGTCTCTGCCCATTTATCTGTTAAACATTGCTTTCCAATTGTATTGCAGCTTCAATGATTTGGAATTCGACTTTATTCCTGAGAGGGTAATGAAGAGGAAATACAGTAGAAAAATGAAAGTGAAATAGAGTTTGAATGTAGAGTGGACATAGCAATTGCTATAGCTTAGCTTAAACTTGTGCTAAATCGAGTCAAATTCAAATTCTTGACTACATCAATGATAAATGTCTTACAAATTTAATGTCTAAATCCAACTCTCAACCTTTTGTTAAAGCTTACTCACGTTTATGATGATGATGTGTTAGATTATCTAACAATTTGTTTCTAACCAAAATTAAATTGATTTCGGCTATTGTCCTGCTTTTTTCTAATCTCTAATTATTGTGCACATGTGTATTTGCTTGTCTACTGACACTTCCCCTTCCCAAAAATCATTTGCAAGAACTAGGCAAATTTCCATTGCTTCACATAGGCCTTTCTGTTCCGCAACTGTATTGTAGTAGTACCTTTAACAAAGTTTACAATTCCAAATACCAAGCCTGTATTCAGAAGGTACAGCCTCCGCCGAGTTTTTGTTCAGAATGTAATAAATTCTGCGAAGAATAAATTGGGATGTAGCCTTGTAACATGAAGCTATTTTTGAAATCTGTCATTGGAATACGTTTCCCAGACTAGTTTCTATCATGCAGTGCTTCTCTGAAGATAACGAGCAGAATTTATATTTTCTATTAGAAAATACATGGAGTCGCCAGAAAAGCATCTAGAACTTCCTCATGTAGACACTTTTCTCAATGAAACTGAACGCGGCAAATTACTTCTAGTGTCGTTTTAGTCGCTTCTCGAGAAGCGAAATGCAAAATGCATTTGTTTGACTTCTATAGAAGAAAGCCACATTGTCTAGGTTTAGGCTGTACCCAGGTAAATTATGTGTACCGAACTGAATTTGATGAAATGAGACGTGAAAGCGACCCATACATCATAGTAGCTCTTTTGTTGTGTTTGTGTTAGATCTTAAATTATGAAATTTAACTCTACTGATATGCAACGTCTAGGCTGAAGAAAGCACTAAAGAATAGCTTTTAATCTCCTCTAACAGCTGCAGACAGTTAGGAAATCTGTTAGTAATAACCGGTAATTTATCTCATTTATCTTCAAAGCATCTATAACCTACGCTAAAAACAGTTGCTTGTTGCAAATCTAAACTATTGTTATAATTGAATTTCTAGCAGTATCATTAAGCTTATTTCTCAAGCAAATATTAAAGAGCCCAATACTTCTCAGTCCACTTCAGGCCTGTGCTTAAATTGGGTCCTGGTGCTGTCAGCCACAGACAGACATGTCGGCAAATCATGAAACTTTGCAATTTCTCTCAGAAAATTGCTTAAGTTCTTGTTGTCTATTAACTCAAGAAGAAGTAAGTACTGCAGTGGAGCAGACTGTCAATAAATCTACAAATAAATCTACATATTGACAAACCTAACAGACAACCTAAACACACAGTATTCACAACTTTCAACTGATATTATGCAATTGCGGAGAGAATGTTCACTTTTTGTCAACAATATACAGGTCCTATTCCCATCTGGGCAAGTGCTCAAAAACTACAAATATAGATTTACTAAACATAGAGAATGAATGGTTAACTGACAAATTTGATATTCCCAATAATACTAATAATAATAATAATAATAATAAAACAAATATGTATACAGAATAGCACTTTCAGTAGTAAAAATACACTTTTCAAAAGGGTCCTGTGAATAAATGCAAGCAAAATGAGCATATGTAAGATAAAAAGTAACATTGGAATTTAAGGTTTAAAATAAAGTTAGAGTTTTCTTAAAGATGATTTAAATTTTGAGAGGTCTCTTTTCTTTTGCGATTCTTTTGGCAACTCATTGAAAACTAAGGCACCTTGCACATAAAACGAACACCGAGCCGATTCCAATTTGAAACGTGGAACAACAACTGCAGAAAAGTTGCGAGTAACACGTTTTTGCTCTTTCAGTTCAAAGTATGATTGATAAGTTTCACAAACTGTACCATATAGACACTGATGGGCAAATGAACAAATATGTCTGCTTTTCATTTGATTGATGTCAGGAACTTCCTTTCCAATTATTCTTGAAGCGCGTCTTCCAAACATAGCAGTTCTTTCTTTCAAAAAACTTACAGTTGCTCCATATGTAGCAATGCTATGAGTGATTATTTTTGTTCAGTTGGAAAAGACCTGAATAAAATGATTCCTATTAAATCTAACCCATTGCTTACCAATAAGTACGCTGTAAATATTAGTAAGTAAATGCTTGATGTTAAAACAATTGATATTAGACAGATCAAAAGAGCTGTAAGCAAAAATGAAAATGTCTCTAAGTAGTTGTCATGATGATATCTCCAGTTATATTCTAAAGACATAATTACCTGTAATATCTAGTTCTCTTTGTCATATATTCACTTACTCGTTACTTTAAGGCTCCTTTCCGACTATTGGAAAAAAGCTAGGATTTCCCTTATTTTCAAGGAAGGCATCATAACTGAATGCTCCAACTACAGTACTATTTCTGTTTTGCCTGTGATATCCATGTTTACAACTAATTATGTGATTATCTAGATGCAAAATAGTTGCTAAGCTGTACAGACCCTGGATATAGATCACTCCACTTTATTTTTATATGCCTCCTACTATGTACTGCGATTGTTACATAAACATGTATAATTTGCATGACACACTGTTGTTTTCATCAACCTATGCAAGGCCTTTGATACAGTAGACCACTCTATTCTATTAAAGAAGATGGGTAAATATTGCATCACAGGAATGTATATGGGTTGGGTTCAACCATACTTGAGAGTTAATGTTAAGGATTCGGAAACAAGAAATATTGGCATAGGTGTTCCACAATGCTCATGTCTGGGACCCATCCTCTTCCTTCTATATATAAATGGTTTGCCATTTTCTCTAAAGTATTCTCAAGCTATAATGGTTGCTGATGATACTTCAATCTCTTTCTCCGCGAACACTATTGATGACCTGATTACTACAATTAACATCGACCTAGTGTCTCTTGAAGAATGGTTATGTGGTAACAAGGTGTCTCTTAACGTTGTCAAATCTCAAGACATGATGCTAGGCTCTAAATATAAATTAGGTAGATGCAATCATCCCAAGGTTACAGGAATCTCTATAAAAATTAATACTGGTGGCATTAAATCAGTCAGTTGTACTAAATATCTTGGAGTTAAAATACACGAAAATCTTGCGTTGGGATGAGCAAATAAAGACATTAAAGTACAAGTTTCTCGAGCTACAGGATGCTCAAGATATGCTGAAAAGGTTTGGTTGACCATTAATTTAGTTTTTGCTCCGCTGTTGAGGGATGCTGTGGGGATACTATGATCAAATCCCTATAAAGGCTGCAAAACAGCACAGCAAAAGTTTTTGCCAAAATGCCTTGTGACCATCCTGCCACATATAAGCTGAAAGAACTAGGTTGGCCCTCTACAATAGATAATGTATATAAGGAAACAAGTATTATGACATTTAAAGCACTCAAGGATGACCTTGGACCTTCATATCTAAATGACCTATCTCAAAAACTCTCCTAAATCCATAGCAAAGAGCTTAGGAATACCCAGACTGACCTCTGCACTCCATGGAGGAAACGAACAATGGTCAGAAATCCTCATCGTATCGTGGTACCAAGCTTTGGAACCAATCGAATAGTTATCAAAACAGTGCCCCTTCCCTTGAAGCTTTTAAGAGCACATTTGGGCAAAGTCAGTATTTAGTTTAATTGTATTCTGTTTAGTTCTTTTGATGTATACTTATTCGTAATTTGTGAGATAAGTTTATTTTAGACGTATCAGTACAGTTAAATTGATTGTTTTGATTTAGGAATTAGTTTTCAACAGAGCCAATTATATAACAGTACTTTAACTGAAGTTTTTCCATGTTTAGACATGTAAGGATGAATTGAAATCTCATCAAAATAAAACCTCTGGAAATCACTCTGGCTCATTTGCCAATAAAGCACAACAGAGGTTTCATCCGAAGCTCGAACAGGTTATTTTCTTGTTGTAATGCAATACATCTTTTGTTGTAATTTGCAGAGCGGCAACCCTTGCATATAATTTGTATTGAACTGCAGCCAACAATATGATCTCATACCAAACATCGTTATACTATTTGAGTCAGTAGGAGTTCGCATGGTATGAAATAAGGACGTTCCAGGTTCTGAGTCTTTCTTCAAGAGCCCTATAGATTTCAACATAAGTGACAAGCGATAAGTGATAAGCTGAACACCCATCAATAGACCGTTACACAACTTACTACCGTAGTTACTGCTCTGACAGACCTCCATGAGCCCCTCGACTCCGTGACATCAACTCCTGCCCCTCAGCCGTCCCACCAGCCTTTCACACGCCGTTTTGCTGCTTAACGTTTGCAATACAGTGCACATGATGGATCCCCCCCCCAGCCACGGCAGAATGCCAGATCACAGAACAACCAAGGCAGTCACTGCTTTAATTGTAGGGACTTAGCCAGGTTTTGAATTGCTGCCCCTATGTTTTACAATATACACAAGAACCATTTACTAATCTGTGCTACAGATCAAAAGATATAACAATGCTGAACAGAGCTTTGAACCAAGACCTCCAAAGCTTCGATTCCTTGTTGCGAGGGAACAAACTCTCCTTAGATATTGTGAAAACCAAACCCCTACTGATCGCGTCAAAGCAAAAGCAAAAACTCTTTCTGAAGGTAATGAAAAGTTGGCGCTCGAAATCAGAGAAAGAAATATGAAGCTACCCCTCATATAAAATATCTAGGCGTCCACATAGACCGTACTCTCAATTGGAAAAAGCAACTCCAGTTTATTTCAACTAAAGTTTCAAGAGCATTACGGAAGTTAAAATATTCCAACCATTTATTCCACTTTGAAACCTTGAAGACTCTATACAGGAGCATTATAGAACCCCAATTCAGATACTGCCTCTCAGTTTGGAGGTTTTGTGAGAAAAATGAAAGTGATAAATTGCAAAAAACTTCAAAATCGAGCAGTTCGCATGCCTTTCTCCAGCTATCCCGGTCAAAGTCTCTTTCCGGACCACCCTCACAGCTAACAGACAACAAACACTGGCTACAGTATATGTTCTTCAAAGCTCTAGACAGCGACTATTGCTTGGCAAATATACAGCTTTTGATTTCGCCTGGTAAACATTCATCTTGCAATACAGAGAGATCATTGTCTCCATCAGATACTAATTCCACACCACACCTGTCCTATTCAGAGATGGCTAAGCGTCTCACACCAAGTCAGCAGTCTGCAGAGACTTTGCAAACCAACTATAAGTAGCATCATACAACATGAGGTCAAACAGAAACTATACTTGCCCAGTACCCTAATGTATTCAAAGGTATAGGAAAACATAAATATAGAGTCTTGGAGTTATCAATTGACAAATCGGTTACCCCTAGGATACAAATACAACGTAGAATACCATTTTCCCGACGGCAGCAATTTGAAGAAATCTTGAAAGAGCTTGAAGGCTCTACTGAATGGGGATCTAATTTTGTGCTCACACCCAAAGTTGATCGTCCCCAGTTGCGTATGAGCATTGACATGACCAGTGTGAACAAAGCAATCAAACGCACTCGGCATGCCATCCCCTCGTTTGAAGAGCTTCGTTACAAATTCAATGGTGCAAAGCATTTCACAAAATTAGATATGAAGAAAGGCTATATGTAGTTTGAGTTAAAGCCAGAAAGTTGTTACCTCACCACCTATTACACTCACCAATACTTGTGGCCTTTCAAATGCCTCAACTTTGAAACTAACTCAGCAGCAGAGATCTTTAATGTGGAAATACGTCAAACCTTGATCACCGCAAATGTTGACAACATAAATGATGACATCCTATTTTTTGAAAATTTACAGCAGGAGCATGATCAGGCACTCTTGCAAGTATTACAACGTTTTGAAGACTGTGGGCTAACACTAGGTAGAGCTAAGTGCACTATCAATCAAGCTGAGGTCACATTTTTTGGAATGTCCTTTTCTTCAAAGGGCATGTGACCTTCCCGTGATAAAGCTCAGGCATTACATGCAGCTAAACCCCTCTCCACAGGAACAGAAGTCCGCTCCTTCTTAGGAATAGCCAGTGCGCACACATTATTCCTTCCTACTCGACCAAAATCCTACCATTGCGCAAGCTGACCAGAATGCATGCTCTATTCCAGTGGATTGAAGAATGTCAACAAATATTTCAGTCTATCAAGCAAGCATTGTCTCATGAAACCACCATGGCCTACGATGATCCAGCAAAAGAAATAAAGCTTATTGTTGATGGCTCAAAACATGGCCTCTCTAGCATGTTGACACAATTGGACCCTCGGGTCTACCGATATAGGGTCCTCAGATAATATAGCAGGGCGACTACCAAACTTGAACAATGCTACTCTCAGGTAGAAATTGAAAGCGCTGCTGTTTCCTTTGCCTTGCAAAGAAGTCACATTTACCTGCATGTTCTGCCAGATTTTATTATTAGCACCAATCATAAGCCCCTCCTACCCCTGTAAGATCAATATAAAGCAGAAATACCAGAAAGAATCCTCCAGGACAAATTGATACTTCAAGACTACCACTATACCGTGGAGCATGAGCCTGGTGCCACCAACTCGGCTGATTACCTATCCCGGCACCCAGTACCTGGGAATGCTATGCCTGATGTGCAAGCCACCTTGGTTGCAGATGAGCTGCTATGCACTGATACAGTAGTTCGGACAGCCCTTCCAGCTGCTGTCATTGAAGAGCAAATCGTAAAAGCTACCCTAGAGGCTGATACGCTAAAACTTCTGAAGTCTATGGTTTGCGAAGGGTGGATCACCAAAGAGCACCAACGCTGATTAGCTCCATATGTACAGATATTCTCTGAGCTGTCTATAGTGGATGAACTGGTATTGAGGGGCACACGTATTCGTGTCCTTGCTATTCTTCAGCAGACGGCTATTGCGCTAGACTATGAAGGCCATCAATTGATGGTTCACACCAAGTAATATTTTTGCACAAACCGATAGTTCCCAGGTCTGGATCAAATGCATGACTCAGAAGTAAAACGGTGTAAGACTTGTCAAGGAAACACCGATATCATCCAAAAAGAGCATCTCAAGCTCACAGAGCTAACATCAGAGCCTTGATCCCAGTTAAAACTGATTTTTCTGGCTATTTATCTGCTGGGGAGTACATCTAGATGTACAATGCCTTTATTCAAGATTTCCCGTAGCTGAAGTTGTGTATAGCACTTCTGCTGCTGCTATTTTGCCGGCCCTGGACAGAATACCTTCTGCACTTGGCGTCCCTGATGAGATGACTGGCGACAAAAGAACGCCGTGCAATAGCCAGGTATTTAAAGCATATGCAAACTATATGGGTTTTCGGCACACCTAAAAGATTCCTTACACTACTTAAGCCAATGGCATGCAGGAGAATTTTATGAAAACCATGGGAAAATAGTGCGTACAGCTTGTGAAGAGCGTTAAACTGGAGGTAGAAACTACAGAAGTTTCTCAGGGTGTGTAGGGCCATCCCTTACACTGTGACTAAGCACACTCAAGCCAATCTTCTTTTCAATGGCAGGCGCACTTCTGCACCAACGAGCAAAAGCCTTCTTCTGTATGATAGTGTGGTTCGCACCCATCATACAATGAGCAAAGAAGCTATGAACTGAGCTGTTGATAGTAAGAGCTGCGTTAAAGAATTAGATATTAATGAGGGTGATATAGTTCTGTGTCGTCAAGCACAGCATGATAAACGAACAGCTCCATTTCACAGTGAACCACTGGTGGCGGTGATGCGGAAAGGAAGTCTTTTGACAGCAAGAAATAATATGAAAACTCTCACAAGGCCTGTTACTTTCCTTAAAAATCCCCACAGTGCAGCTTACCAACAGCAGTCACAACCTCCTAAATATGCAGCACAACCTATTCAGCACCACGCGTGTGCACGCATGGATGGAGATGGAGCAGTGAGGTTAAATGAAGAACTGGAGGAAGATGAGAAACAAATACACAGAGATAGACAAACCCATGCGAGACAAGCTCCTGCAAGATACAGAGGCATCAACTTTGACACTAATTTTGGCGTTTGTAAATGAGCGATGTAGCAAGGAAAAAGAACAATCAAAAACGCTGAGACTTAAAATTTAATAGCTTTGTTTCCCATAATTATGTTGCTTTGGTTCATTTGCTGTTTGTATTGTTGCTGTATGGGAGGAATGTAATGTACTAAATCGAGGCTGTACATAGCAGCCCCATAATACTGTGAGTATGATAAGTGAATTGTGGTGTTTCTTGTTATACCCTGTATAATTTTTAAAGCTAATACTCTTCGGGGAATACATAAATCTCGTACATAAGCATACCGCCCTCAATGTGATGGTCTTGTTGGCAGGCCCGTAGCCAAGGGGTGGCCTGGGGGGGAAGGCCCCCCTAGACTTGAGATATTTACCTCTGTGCCCCCCAGCAGAAATGTATTTTATATATACATATGCATATATATATATGTGTGTATATTTATATATGTATTATATATATTGGCTGTGCCCCCCTTGCGAATTCAAGCTGGCTACGGGCCTGCTTGTTGGTCCACAAAATCATACATTGAATGGCATGCTTAGAAGTATGTGTAAGAGCACCAACATGGCTAGAACCTTTGGGAAAATTTAGCTGCCTATGCGTACAATACCAGCACTCATTCGTCAACCTGTAAGAGTCCCTACGATATGCTCTTTGGTCTTCTTGCCCGAACCCCCCTATTGTTAGATTTGGAGTAACCCTTGATAACCCTTGCAGTCATCATGAATAACCTGCCTTGATCTGTCTCATTTTGTAGTCCATTGCAGATGCAGCTAGAGAGAATTTATCGCATAGCAGACACAAGTATAGTCAGCCAAGTTGCTTAAAGATAGTAACTGGACCCCTTTGCCTCCTGGCAAATCTGTATGGTTGTGTATACCCAATGCTTGGAAATTTGGGAGATGTGGATAAGGCCGTTTCTCATCAAGATGTCAATTACAAATTGCATTCTGCAGCAGGGAAAGACATCATCGTGCACCACAACCAGGTAAATCTTGGACAATTTCATTCAATAAGGGGAACCATATTGCCCAGTTCTGGGAACAGATGGAATAGAGCTTACCACCATGCTCTGGGAGGAAGTACCAGAAAATCAACTGGGCCCTTTACATTGGCCACCTAGATTGAAGTAAAGCATTAGCCCACCTTTAAGTTTGGAGACTTTGTAATCCACTAAATTTAATGGTGCTGTGATTGGCTTAGTGACTTGTCTTTTATATAATATATATTGAACTGCTGCCATGAAAGTGATTTGTTGCTATTTCTGAGTTGTTCTGCGAGAACCGTACAGATTTCAACACTTTCATTGCTGCAAAAATAGGTAGAATGACTCATTTACATGTGAGAATCCAATAAATTTGATTTATTTTTCTTCAAATTTGGCTTAAAAAAGTTTAAAACACATGCAGCTAAACATAATTAAATACGTTTGCTTTGCTTTCTTCAAAATCAATATCAGAGGCAAAGCTAATGCCCCCAGTATCCATTCCTAAGGTAATATACTAGCAATCAAATGTCTCCTAACATCTACTGACGCCACCATGCGCAATAAATTTCATGAATGCTTTACCTACGCCATCCTAAATCATTTTGCAATTGCGTATCTTGTTTATAACCTTCCCTAGATGATTTAATGTCACTGAGAATCCAAGCAAATGCTCTCATTTGCCTGTACAAATCCGGAGGAGTTTTTATCTGGATAATACAATTCTTCATCGTTAAAGAAATGCATAATTCTAAGTCATCAGTTTCCATTGAGGAAAACTATGTTTCCAAATTTAGAACTTATATTTAGATTGCTTGAAATTGAACAAATTGGTGATATTACTTGTATTTCTATGTCTTTACATTTAAACAGAAATTGTATACAAGAAGATTCTGCTTTACTTAGAGTACCTCTTATAGCAATTAAAGTTTCCTAACACCAGAGTAAGTTGAGTTGGTCCATCGACATCAAAGCTTTGGAAGGTCTAGCGCTTTATAATGCCAACATTTAGTCTGTAAGACGATGAAGAATTCGACGCTGATTGTAAGGAAAATTTTCAGGTAAAGTTCACTTTGGTAGATTATATCTCACTCAAACATTCCAATGGACCAATTGTGTATCGCATGGCCTCGCCATTACCACCAGTGTCCCCAATACGAACCTCTGTCAATGGCAATCGACGACTTTCAGTAACATATCCTTTGTCATATCTCCAAACATGATCGTTTGCATCACAGTTGCAAACAGTTCCTGGCTTAGCGCATGTATTTGTTATCCCACATTCGCATCCTGCAAAAATGTAAAAGATACAATTAAAAATTAAATGTCATTTTCTCTATATTAACGTAAAACCCACTTTCACTTCAATTGCATTCGGAGTTCGGTTTTTGGATTCATTACTGTAACCCGAGGTTTACTCTGAATTCCGTTTCAACTATAATTCTTCAAGTGACGTTGGGACGAAGTGCAATTATTGAATTGCCCAATCAGATCTAATAAATTCTTACACGACTGTGCTTGCCGGCAGTTTTTGCCAAGGTTTGATATTTCTAGATATGACCGATATTTCGAAGATAAAAGAATTGATCCTTCTACTGATTGTACGAAACCACAACGGGAATACTTCAATCTTGTTAATGAAATGCAATTTTGGCAGCATGAGAGGTTTCTTTACTATTTCAGGATGTCTCTAACTCTATTTGAACACTTCTCGGTGATTGATGCACTCTTGATTGCAAAGTGGAATCTAACCGGAGAACGCATTACTACAACTGAAGACTTTCAGCCACATTGATTTGTATTTCTTGCGGTGATTCTCAATAGATAGCTGGTATAGCATAATAGTAATGGGAATGTGAAGTACAGAATATTACTATCTGCGTGTAGATATTGGAGCAATCTGAAGTGAACACGATAGTGGTACATTTGAGGCGTTAGGAATGAAGTGTGTCCTGTATACTGGTTCTATGCGAATTTTGGAGGAACGTGTCTACCAAGCGCTGAAAATCTGTACCCCTATGTCATTATAGTTGACGATGCTTTCCCCGTTGTTCGCCATATGATGAAACATTATGGTGAGAAATAGCTAGAACACCAAAAGGGCACCTTCAACTACAGATTTTCCAGGTTGTCCAGGACAATACGAATCATTGATAATACAGTTGGTACACCCAAAGCTACATGGTATATTTTAAAAGGCCTATGAATGCTAGCTCTGAGCGCTGTATTGATGTCATCAAGATAGTAGTCACTCTGCACAACTTTTAAACGGTTCATCAAACTTCTCCACCTAAGCATGAGAGACCGTATTGCCCACCTAGGATTACTGATATCGTCATTAAAGATACCATATCGTACCTGGTTGGTTGGAGATCAGAGATAGATAAAGGCACTGGTGTTTTCCATAATGCAACTGTGAAAGCAATAATTCTGCGAAGAACTGAGCCAAAGAACTTTGACAAATGCTCAAAGACTTTTCCAATTCGCCAATAGGAGCAGTACCATGGCACAATAACTATATTACTAAATAGATTATAGCATATTGCTCTGAATGATATAACCTTGTTACTAATATAATATAATAATATAAAATGAAAGCACTATATAACCCAGTTGCTGAAAACCAAACATAATTTACTTTGGACGGTTTCCAATCACTGCACCCTTGAATATAAAAGTTGCTATGCCATGATATGACTTCACAAATTATATTTGCCTAATAGATAGAGGGAATCTCCATGAGCAGATGGCTTTAAGTCTAAAACTGTGATACTAGATGGGCTAGAGGTGTTATACCTCTGTGTTCTGTCCTGTTGGTATTACAGATGCTTTTTCTGGAAAAACATACAGCTTCTTGAGAAGTTGAATTCTTGTGCGATTGCAAGCTATCATTCCATACTCTCCCATTTTCTTGATGAACATTCTCAATCAATCCCTTAACTAGATTGACTTAATTTTAGACCCCTCGTTGCTACTTCTGTCTCCCATTTTCTGTTTACACAGTTCTCTTCTTTGGAAACGTATTGTGGATAACAGAAAAAACAATTTGCAGTAAAGTAAAAGCTGCATTAGGTAATGTGAGAAATTGGTGCAGTTTACGCATTACTTCAATAATCCCACTACACAGCCTTAGAACTGTTTCATATACAGTAATTTGAAATGCTGAAAATCATACTCGGAGGTGCCCAATAAACGGGAGGGAGTCAGAATAAGCGGTAGAGGTTGGAAATCTTGGAAATATCTAATAAGAGGTGAGTCGGAAAAAGCGATGGGGTGTTTACACTTGTGCACATATTCCTTAGAGTTTTGTCTTCAATAGATTACAAATCTCTTTACCGGATGAAATTTATCCTCAGTACTTACATCTCCGTAAATTTAAAACACAGTTTGCACTGGGTCCGCTTTCAGCTTAAATGTTCATTCACTGAAGTTTAATCAGATTTCTAATGTGCAATGTTCGAGAAGATGCCTCAGATAAAGTCTGATGACCTAGTACATAATTCTAGAGCAATAGACAAAGACGGGTATGCTTATATAATATAGATTAAATTATATATACATATATATATATATATATATATATATATATATATATATATATATATATATATATATATATATATATATATATATATATATATATATATATATATATATATATATATATATATATATATATATATATATATATATATATATATATATATATATAGATATAACATCATAGCTTTCTTTCTGTCAATATTAAAAAGTGTTGTTACATTTGCCCTCCTGACCCAAAGCAGAAAAGGCAATTCCGTCTCCTCTCCATCTTGGATTAGACATACACTTTCAGTACATTAATTGAAAAGAAACATTATCTCATCAAATATGAATAAGTCTTGGCCAATAGTAATTGACAGTTAAAATTTCAAAGAGATCAAAGTAAGCTGAAGGGCTCCTTAAGGAACAATTGTAGGTCATCTAATATTCCGGTTGTACACTAATGAAATAGAACATTATTTAATGTGTGTTTGCTTGTAACAGTTTGCTGTCGTAAAAAGTGATGCAAATTCAGAAAATGTGCACAGAAACCAAAACAACGTTATGAATGTCGGACAAGCAGCAGATGGTGTTCAGTATTGAGACAAGCTATGTCCTTAGTATCCATGGAAGAATGTCACGCTTTTTTATGATTACATGATGAAAGGAAAATTATTACAACATGTTCGAAGTATCAGTATTCAGGAGAATATATAGCAACTGATCTATATTGGGAAATTTGTATTGAGAAATTTGTTGGAAAAGTAAATAGAGCAATGGAATCAGAGTCCAGAAAAAAGTTCTTCAAATGAATCTACCTCACTCAACATGGTCAAAATCACTAGTTTTAAACTATACATATTGCTTATATTCCTGACAATAGCAAGATAGTTCTCTACTTAATGGTAACAGGAATATTGCATATACTCTCTGGTATAAGATCTGAAACAATTAATGACATTTACACACAATAACTCAGCAAACAATACTTAAATGAAGTAAATTCGCTCTACAGCCCCATTTAAAGCAAAGTGCAAGGCTTCAAGCCTGTCACTCTGCTTTATAATATAACTTATGAAGGTCTATGCGTTTCTCAGATAATGTAATGGTAACTGGAAGTTTGCTCAAACTGGACAGTTGATACAATTTATTAAACCTTCCTCAACCGTTGAGCTGAAATACAAGCTCCCGCAGGTTTATGACCATGGATCCGTGACTCTTTCTAGACTCTGATTCAGATCATTAAATAGAACCTTAAACACTTTTATCAGGAGATTTGAATTCAAGCTTAGAAAACATCTCATGCATCCATAATAGAATATTCATCTACTTTATGGGACCCCTCATACCATTAATTCAATTTGAATGAGGGAGCGATTCCAAAGATACACTGTAAGATGCCCAATGATTTTCAAAAATCGTCAGTCAGATTGATTGATAGCAAATGTAAGTGAAATCAACTTACCTTCACTTTAAAGAGAGGAGATAGCAAGTGCATTTCACATTATTGAAGAACGTTATAGCCAATGATTCGGTGGCAATACGTCCAAGCTATCTAATGAAAAGGTCCAAGAGTGCAAGAAAACAATGCTGACTTTTCCAGCTTTGTCGATATGCAATATAGGATTTAATCATATAGATATTGCTTCTTAGCGAGAAAAATAAAGGATTTTTTGTATGTTGAAGTTAAGAATTTGTAATTAGGTAATGAATATTATCGTATTTTGTCCCTGGGATTTTTAGGTCTTTATTTGATATTTTCTGTTCAGTCTGTGGTCCTATTGAAGTAGTGCCAAGTGGTTTGCAAGCCATTCATATAGAAAGCTATTTGTAATTTTTCCTGTATAATAAAGGAAAGAGGAGTGATTTCCTCAAGTCTATTACCTTGTCCATTAATAGGACCCCCTCCAATGTAATTCATAGAATGGCTGCTTCTGTCAACAAGATATGATCGCATTGGAAGCACTGCGAGGAAGAGTGCATGTTTACAGTCAAACCTAGTCCACTGGCGACAGAAGGTTGATGAATCCACAAATGTTGTTACATCTTTCCAAACCAAATCATATTTGAGCTCCTTTCTGCAATTCGAACAAATTGAAGGAATGAACAATTTTTATGGAGAGTGTAGATACATTATATTCATGGATAGCTTCTTTATATTCATTAAGGGATCTTGCTTTCCTTATGGCAGTAGGTAGCTTGGTATAAATTTTTTGCAGTCATGAAACGAATGGAATTCTGAACATATCCACCCTTAATGTTAAAGAGACAAAGCATGTATCGATTGTTTCCTATATTTATCTCTCAAAACTTTATAATGCTCAATGGAAGGAGTGTGAGAGCCGTGATTTTCATCTTTATCGGTGTATTTGTATATTGCAAGTGAAACCTCATGTGCTGTGCAATATTATTTTGGGGAACCTTACTTAATATCATTGACTATTCATAGCATATTACAGGCCAATCAAGATGAAGGATTGAAAGTGGTTTTAGATATCACTTGCATCAATGCTTACAATGACACTTATATTATACCTGAAGGAGCCAGCTGCTTCATATCCGGTCACAGTAGCTGACGCTTCACTGTCATGGTGAATGAGAGCATATTCTGTGTTGTTTATAGCCTTACATTCAACTTCCACTGACTGTAGCATGCTGCTATGCTGTATGTTATAATATCCTTCTTTGTAATCATTGGCTAATAACGCTCTTCTACATGAGGAGTATTTTGCAGAAGGATCTAGAATAGTAATTCATTACGAAGCGTGTTTGTATTGATGGTTATCAGGAACATTAGATGAATAGAGAAATAATATATCTTTGAGGATTCTGCAAGTTGAATATCAATGATTGTGTTTGAATATTGTATTCTATGGAATCTTGTATTCCTACACAAACAGTTTCGGGCATTCTCTTTATAGAGCATAACAAAGGTAAGAGTAAAACTAAGTGATGCATCCACTCTCGGTATCATTCTACATCTTGGGTTTTTCATATTTTACTATGAGGTGATGTTTGGAATAGTACAGCTGAATTTATGCTGTTACAACAACATAGTCAGAGTACCTTAGCAAAGAGTTCATACAATGATGTAGCTTCACCTGAATTATTTGAAGCAAAATTTTATATCTTGAATAGTATCTATTAGCTTAGTATTAGCTTTATAGATGGGCATAATCTTCTACACAAAAGATCACTCTTGAAAGCTTTATCACTTGAATGAAAGCATAAGATTACTTGAATGAAATCTCTTCTCCATTAAGCAGCCATGCTCTGTATGCAAACTGGGGATTATGGACAGTCTCGAGCTTTTTACATTACAGCTGACATATGATTCCAAGTATAGGAAACTCTTGAAGTCAAATGTCTTTCATATTAACACTAAATTTCCTTGCTAAAATCCCTTCACTAACTAATTATATGAAATTCTCTATATTGACCTCTGTATAGAACGATTTATTTACTGTTTCACAAAATACACAAATCCATTGAAGTTGCAGAACCTCTTCAGTTATCTCAAAATTTTACTTGAATGATAAGTGGGGTGAGTGGCCAAGCGGTTCAGCTAGTTTCCATTAGCTAGCTGAAGTTAAGTCTGGCTATGGTAGGTCAGCAACTAGATGGACGACTTTCCAAATAAACGGCCACATCAACTCACTCCACTGTCCTTCGGAATGGACGCAAAATTAGCGGCCCCATGCCTGGAAGCAGCATGCAGAGTAGGGCTAAATTTGCTGAGAATGCTAGATATAACAGCCTACTCAAAATAAAGTAGACAACAGCAACAATAAAAATTATAACTGTTTACGTTTCGGCTCAAATTGATAGTAGACCAGTGGTTGAGAGTACTTCTATTAAAGAAAGGTTACTGATTGCTGAAAATATCCCGTGGCAGCTATCCTACAGTGGACCATTAGCAGTGAAGATTTCACTGATGATTATCACTGAGATAGTTATACAAATTCTTATTGAATAATTTAGAATACTAGCTCTTTTCCTGTGAAACACTGAACAGATAGGTTTCTTCACAGAAGTACACGACAAATATAACGACCCTTTTTCTGAATGTGAACAGGTACATTTACCATATATAAATAATCATACTTTAGCTATTAATAATTCACATTCCATCAATTGCAGGTAAATTAGTGCTATTACAATCTCTTATAGCTCACCTATTGCTTTTGGCATATAGGAGGCTTACACCATCAATTACATACACCATTTACCTTGCTAGGAAGGATTAAAGAGCTAATATGAATTCGGCAGAGGGATAATCATAATAAAGAAAAAAGTGTCTTACTTGATTCTAGAGTGATATTTGAAGAAATATTAATTCAACATAAGTGTATTACATCCATAAAAGCAAAGTTGTCTTGACTGAAATTCCAGCTTCATCAGTGTTGCTAAACTACCATGCAGAGTGTAAAATGTGAAAATAAACTGCAGGACACTATCTACTCAGTAAACAATAGTTAATGCAATAGTTATCACGAGAATGAAATTGTAAGAGTATGATCAATAACCCATAAATAATAGCCATTGACTTAACTTTTAATGAGTGGTTGTGTTGTGTTGTATTGTGTTGTGTTGACAAAGTTATCAGAACACTGCTTGAGCACTGCTTCTCACCATAGGTTAATTAAAATTAGCTTTTCCTTTTATATTAATATGGTTGAGGATTGAGCATCTTTTAGTTGTTAATTTAAATTTGCTTCAGCTCAGAAATATCTTGCTTCCATTTGGATTTGCATTAAACTTCATTCACCTGATAATTACTCATATAGCAACAAATTGTAGATATTTTCTTGGATAATGCCCAACAATGCTTGCCGCCATTGCTAGTAGTATTTGTTCCTCATGTCTGGACATTTTTTAATATTATTGGATAATATTGGATGAAGTTTGGTGTCAATCAAAATACTGAGAGGATAAAATTAGTGTTTCTGCTATCTATGATCATGTTGAGTGATACTGGAATCGTTTTGCAAAGTCACCAAACGCAATAAAGCTATAAATTCCCGACAAAGCTATGAAAGATTAGAAAGCTTCTTTAGCACATTTAACCACCCTCAACCAGAATGCCAACTCACAACGTTTGGCATTGTTTACTGAGATGTTCTTAGCGCTTAGCCGTAGCCTCGTATATAGAATAGCACATTATTGTCATTGGTTTCAGTTTCGTTTTGCTACAGAACGTTGAATGTAATCATAGAAACTGTATTAACACAGGATACATACCTATAAAGGGGTAACTTCACAGACTTACAATTAATAATGAAGCAGCTAGGAACAAACCTTTGGTTTTATGTAACATAATAATGTCAGGTCTTGAATCAATATATTGAACGTTAGACTTTGCATTGATAACTGATGTGGTACAAGATCTTTCCTTGCTGCACTGAAATATGTCTTTGGAAAGAAATGGTTCTTTGTTCTCAAAAGAATGGTCACGTTGTGAAATCATAAAGAAATGACCACCACTTATGTCGTTGATAATGTAACTCAGCAGAGGTACAGCAAAGGACCAGAAAAATGAACACATTTCACGAGAGAAAGGATCGTGTGTGTTATATGAATATAACCGTTTCATACTTGCTAGCAAGTACAATTGTTTTTCTATAGAATCACACAATACAGAGCACTTTACGGCATTTTAATACCACTCTCTGCATGAGGTCCTTAGTTACTGTCAATTTCCGACTATTGTAGATAAACTACAACCAGAGAAAGCTCCTGAGAGATTAGCGTTTACTATAGCCACCCGTCCATTATACAGAACACCAAAATTTAATTACTAGAGAGTTTAAATTGATTTGACACCTGCTTTTCGTAGGTGTTTGATGCTCATTACGAAAATCACAGTCGAGTTTTGCGTTAGTGCTAGTGTGTTTACTACAGCACACTGAATGTTTGCATAAACAACGTCCTACAATACTTGCCAAAAGTATTTAGGAGATATACAAAAACTTTTCCTCTACTTATTGTCATCGTCGCTACATACACGCACATACTTCCACCTTGACCAATGGTGTTTCGTCCATAGGACACTTAAAATTGGCGTGCAAGTAACATTTTCCCATTATCGAATGCACTTCTCCAAAAAGATCAACATTGTGTCAAAGGGAGAGGAGCATGAAAGTTCATTGCAGAATAAAACAAACTTGAAAGTGTCTCAGAACTTTCAGAGACCATTTTAGCTTCTTACATCTTCTGCCTATGGAATCTTTATACAGACTTCTGAGCTTGGGGAAAGCTATGTAAATTTCCTTTCATATGCTTTCTACAAAGTGAATTGAAAGTATCAAGCCGACCAGATGTTTAGTGAATGAATAGTATGTATACATGTTTCTATGCATAAATTTTCTTTAACTTGAATGGCAGGACGAAGTTAAAAACACGGTTCATATGGAAACAGAATGGATATTAAGCTATAGGTAGGAAAACATCCTAATATCAATTGTGTCCGATGGTAGAAGAAAGGAACGTGTATATTTACAAGACAACCAATATGACATAATACAGGAGTTCCTTTATTTCAAACTATCTAGACCAGATATGATGTCTGAAGCTGTCCCGAAGCTTTCTCTTTTGAAGTTGTCTTAATATTTCTGAAAAGCTGGAAGGAGCGGACTATTGCTCTGCAGATAGAGTTTGACATATTGCCAGAAATGCTTAGATATTAACCTTTCATGATTCGTGATACTTGAATTATGATTGACAGGTTTGTCACGGTTGAGCTGGAAGGCAGAAGGAAACGAATTTAGTATCAGGTATAGGCCCGTTAGACGATTTCAACCAATTTAAGTTGTTTCTTTAGGTCTCTAGTTAGAAAGCCCTTGTACTAATTTTCAAAGTGTTTGTCTCAGCTCTCTACTATGCCTTAACTTTCCGTAATATAAGTATAGATAGTTGTGCTCATCATATTGATTACATCCTTTACCAAGGATTCATTCACAACTACACATTCATAACTGCCGACGTAAAAAAGGTACTTGGCAACAGCCATTCATTGTCCGGTCTTGGGAAGCGAATTCTCGGATTAACTTAAAAACGATCTGCATGATGCACTTTCGGGCATTCCTCAGTTTCACAATAACTTTCATCAATCCTTGACTCTTCCTCGCCTAAGTTGTTTACAATTTTGCAACTCCTCGGATGGATACGGAGTCTTTTCATTCCTTAGCATGATCAACCGCAGCAAAATATAGTGGTTGCAACATCGATGTTACAAACAGTAGATTCTTTGCCAGTGATAAGAGAGATGCTTACCTCTCCGCTCGGACTGGCATTGTTACTATCAACACGTTGTTGAGAGTAATAATTTTCTTTTCAAACTTCGCTTCATCGATATAATCTAAAATCTACAAATACATTTACCACAAGGTAATTTGTATTTGGCTGGCATCGTGTGCAAGCAAAGAAATGATATACTTAAAATTGACATCAATTTTTTAAATTTCAATCTATGAATATAGCGTTGATATCTACAAATACCAATTTCACAAAAAGCTGATTTTTACTGGCTTTATGAAAAAATAATAAAATGTACGTTCATACCAATAACAAACTCAATAAAGAACAATATAGAGAACAAAACTGCTAATAGCCTAGTAGCTCTAGATCACAGCATGGTTTGTTTCTCATACAATATACGTACTAAGTCATTCGCATGATCATAGTAGATAATTTTAAAATGATGAAGTTGAGCTGCCCTTTGTTGATTCCAAGTTTATTGCACATTTGGAGAAAAGATTTTAATGAAGAATCAAACATCCCAGGACAACTAATACAGATATTAATAAATTCAGTCTGATTATAGTCTTTGGCCACATCTATTAAGAATAAGGAATTTCACCCCAAAAGTTATGTTGATCGATTATACATTTCGCGAAGTTAAGGTGGTAGAGAGCTGATGGGTCGCAAGAACTGTGTTAGTACAGAAGAGAATGGCCTTGATTGGTACGTAATGAACCGTATTGAGCCATTCATCGTTGCAGTTAAGGAAAGTCACTTTTAAACAGATTGCAGAAATGCATTGAAACCAACAGAGTTTAAGAAGCTCAGGCAACAAGAATGTACTAACGTCTGGAAGAACAAAACAATGCACAGTCAATACCTTAGAGAAATGAACGAAAAAGATAAAAATAACACCTGGAGGTGGTTACAGAAAAGTGATCTGAAAGGCTGCTGTGAATCATTGATTTGCAGTGCACATGAACAGGCGCTGTGCAAAAATTGGCATAGATAAAGCTATTCACTTGCCATTTTGCAAAATGTGTGGTGTCAATATTTTGATAGTTTATCATATTGTGAGCATATGTAGTAAGTTAGCCCAGAGAGAATAAACGCGAAGGCATGATAAAGTTATAAAGGAATATACACTGACGCCTCTGTGGAAAATTACAACTTGACAGAGCCAAAAATTGGTACGAACACAAACCGGAGGGAGTTAATGAGAGTGCTAATCGTAAGATTTTGTGGGATTGTTTGATCCAGTATTACAAAGAGATTGAGGCTAGCCAACCAGTCATCTTTGTATTGGACAAAACAAGTAAGGAGATTATAATTATTGATATGGCCATACCCGGTGAGTATCTAGGAAAGATCTAGAAAAGATCGGTAAATACAAGTTGGTAAAGGATTAGATTTGTTCAATTATGGAGCTTTCGGAAAGTGACTGTAATTCCAATTGTTGTTGAAGCACTCGGAGTAACATAAATTCGATTTTGAGAGAATTTTCATGGAGACCGGAATAGAACTTAGTATCGAACACGTGCAGAAAACAGCTTTTCAGGGAGTGCTTGGCTCCTAAGTATCCTGATTCAAGACCCGTGAGTTCTTTGGCTACTGGTTGGTTCCCGCATTCACAGTGATAATTCCAAACACACTTTAGATCCAGTGCTGTGTGCTAGGAACTATTAAACACTTTTTTTCGTTTTTGAAACTTCTCAGTAAGTATATAAAACTATAATACACTTCTCAAAAAACGTAGCATTGTATAATGATCATGATTACTATTATTTTTCATATTCGTTGAAAGCCCTTTTGGGAGTTCAAGAATGGGACAAAACGTAAGTTAGATCCACGTAAACTGTGCATTGTTTAAATTTTGAGAATGTGATAGCGAGAAAAAGAAGAACAGAGTTGTTGCGCTAATTATAGCTACCCTCGTTGAGATATGAAAAAAAATTAAATACCATATGCTGTACAGTCTCTGACTGAAGGTAGGAAGAGCATGAAGACGACTGAGAAATTGACCATTTACAGGGATTTTTACGAGTAGAAAGAGCATTGTTTAAGTATTTTATCGAAAGTTGAATATGTTTCTAGGCAACTTTTGCTGAACGGTTGACCAGAGGCTGTTGATATTCAGGTATGCAAACCTAAGTATAGATGATAGTACTAAACCTTGTGATAAGAGAGTAGTATTAATGAGTTCTTCATGGTCACGTTGAATAAGTTTTAAAACGTGCTTGGTATTTTTGAATCAGTCGCACTAAACATTTTTACCGTAGCTAGTCTCTACCCAAAGGAGTTTTATGCTGCAGTTTAGAGAAGACTTTCAAGCATTACATTTAATTGTTTGATATTCAATAAATTTGGTAGATGAAAGGACAAGACTGATGCCACACTTGGATTTATTTAATATGAGAGAACTGGAAGCTGCATTTATAGGTAGCTTAAGCTATTTCCTCACAAAACTTGAAATGATGTTGTCCAAATTATGATAGTATGATAGACGGCCAAGCTATAGTGGTGAAATCTCAAAATTACAACTAAGATGTCTTTCAAACTAAAGTATAGCTTGTCGTTAAAGTATAACTTTAAAGTACAACTTCTCTTCAGCTTTTTCTAATATCAGATATACAGCTTCTGAACCAATTTGTAATACTTTTTGCTAAATTGTAGACTAGCATAGAACTTCAATCAGAAAGCTGATCTGTCAATATTAAAGTGATTTTGTGAACATACTAATCATATCTGCCAATATCAAAGTCAGTTCTCAAAATACTAATCAATACAATTTGAAGATTTCTGGCGGTTTTCCCCTTCTTAACATTACAATTGTCCATGTGACTCAGAACAATTTTCGCTACAGAGGTCCACAAGTTTGAGCTACCATTCCACATTCTAATAAGGATTCAAAATCTCTTAGAGCCTGAAAAACACAATATAAAATCGTGGCCTGGAGAAAGCTGTCATTGCTAATTGTGTCAGACTTTCACCTCAAACGTAGGGTTCATGTGATTTCATTTTCCTGAATTTTGTATTCAAATTCCATTCAATGTATTTCACTTTTGTAGTTACTATTATTAGATTGTGTATCTATTTTTTGTAGATTTTCAGTTGCTCTAAATTAGCTAACATTGTAGCTATGTATCTTTTACTGGCCAACATTAAATGAATTCATAGTAGTAAAATAATAATAAATGAATAATAAATTTCAGGGACTATAGCCTTCATTGCTATGTGCACCAGAGAGAATCACAGAATTATCAACTAAAGGACGAGTCTCAGTTTATAACAGTCACTTTGATCTCTTGGACAATATCCTTCATTGTCCAAACTCACCAGAGACTCAACATTGTCGGCTGAAGGACGAGTGTCAATAGCATGCCCTGTTAGGGGCTTGTGATTGTTCAGTGAGTAAAGTAGTGAATAAATGCATACTCCAGCTATTTTTTAAAATAGGTTGCCTAAAAATACAACTATAAAGCTGATGTTGACTGTTTTGGCGGCTCGTGAGTTGCTTATTAACATGCCCGTTTTGGGGCGTACAAGTCGCTGAAAGGCATGCCCGTCTTTGGGGCTTGTGAATTGCTCAGTAGCATTCCTGAGTGTGAGTTATTCAGCAGCATGCCTGTCTTTCAACATCATACCCGGACTTTGACTGCATATGGCTATAAACATTTTCACACTGTAACAGACTGTACCTCAGAGTCAGAGTGCTTTGTCTTTCAAATATTGGTATATGACATAAATTCAATGGCAGTGGTCCTTTTTAACCATGCATCAGCAACTATGGCCTATAACATATTGTGTATTTGCTGTGTTACAGAGGCAGTATACAAACACCTTCTGTTACAGGAAAGGCTAATGCTATTATTTGCCATTGCCTCAAAATTGAAACGCCAGCTTTCTGGCTACGAGGACATATAGATTGTAAGTAATATCATATTGGTTATTTGCATTTATACCTATGTCACTTCTGTTTATTACTTTATTTTCATCACGATTATAATTAACTTATGCTATCTTTCTCGCGATATGTAAGCACTTGATTAAAGTTTTATGTCTATTCAGGTAATATTTGTTAGTTTATGGGAACTCCTATTCATTTGATTTATTAATTGACGTAATAATATGTTTTCTTTGCTAGTGAACCATCATCGGTGTTATTATCACAGCAGTCAAACGGTTGATTTTTTGCTTTGTGTTTCTGCTTGATGAGTTTACAGTAGATGCGTTCAATTTACCAGTAGTCTGTTTGTGCACTAGATGTAGAACAGTGTATTCTCAGAAAGACCCACATACAGGAAATGTGGTTGAAAACTTTTGTAGAAATTGATGACAGAGATAATTGATAAATAAGTATGTGAGATGCTTCAAGAAAGTAATACCTTACCGGTGGAACAGAAAAGGTGTAGGAAAAAGAGCAGGGGAACAAAGTATCCACTTTTGATCGACAAGGTGTTTCTAACTGATAGTAAACAACGAAACAAGACTTTTTCAAAGGAATAAGTTGATTACAAGAAAGCTCATGACATAGTACCCCACTCTTGGATAGTTGCATGATTGCAGCTGGCACAAGTACCACAGAATGTAACAACTTTCTTCAGTGCTCTATAGTTAACTGTCAAACTGACTTTATTTCATGTGGTACATCACTTTGAAATTTAAATATTAAAAGAGGCATTTTTCAGGGATGCAATCGTTCCCCATTGATCTTTG
This sequence comes from Mastigias papua, assembly GCA_964019165.1. Classification (NCBI taxonomy): domain Eukaryota; kingdom Metazoa; phylum Cnidaria; class Scyphozoa; order Rhizostomeae; family Mastigiidae; genus Mastigias; species Mastigias papua. The sequence goes on from OZ025269.1 coordinate 6,700,785, forward strand.
TAATTTGCATGATACCTTTACCTATAAAAGGAGGTTACATACTTGGAGATGCAAAAGTCAATCAACTGTTGTTTATAGATGATCTGAAGATATTTGCTAAAAGCAAAACTGAATTTGATAGTCTTGTATCAACAGTGAATGTGTTAAGCCATGATTTTGGGATGGCATTTGAAGTAAAGAAGTCTTGTGTTGCTATTATGAAACGGGGGAAACTAGCAGAAAGTGAAGAAATAAACCTAGTTAATGGAGGCAGTTTTAAAGAGATTGATCCTGAAGGATACAAATGTCTGGGTATTCTAGAGGCTGGCAAGATAAAGGAGAATGAGATGAAAGACATGTTCTTAAAAGAATACTTAAAGCATACTAAACTAATTTTGAGATCAAAATTGAACGGTAGGAGCAAAATAATGACAGCAAACGCATAGGCAGTATCATTCATGAGATATGGAGTAGGTATAGTTGGATGGAATACGAATGAGTTGTCAAAGCTTGACAGAAAGACAAGAAAAATCGTGAAAATACACAAGGAACCTTATCCAAGAAGCGATGTTGCAAAAATATAAGTATTAAGAAGGAGAGGGGAGATGTCTCATAAGTTGCGAAAGTTGTGTAAAGGGTGAGGAAAATAGTTTGAGTTAGTGCATATTGAATAGTAGAGAGGTAATTTTGAAAAACTCCGGAGAAACGAATACCGTTAATGTTGACGAAGCAATTGAACCAAATAAGTATAAAAGATCTACTAGCCGGAAAATAGAAGACGAATGGGAACAGAAGATGATGCATAGAAAAGTTGTGAGGGACAAAGATGTGTTGGATTGGTATAGGTCATAGCAATGGATTGCAAACTGAAACATAAATGGATGTGCAGAAGAAGTAATTTGCAGCGCTTAAGAACAAGTTATGAGAAAAAATTATACCAGGTTCTGCATTGAAAAGAGTTCAGAGTCTCCTCTGTGTAGATGTGTGGGGAGAAAGCGGAAACTATTAGCCATATTGTTAGTTAGTGTACCAAATTGGCACTAAGGGAGTATTAGAAAAAGTATGATAATGTGGCACGATACGTCCATTGACAACTCTGTGGCGAAGGAGATTTGAGAGAGCAGATAGATGGCTTAATCAGCAACTTGAAACAGTTATTGGAAATGCGAAGTATAAGCTTCTGTGGTATTTTACAATGCAATGTGATAGAACGATTGAGGCTATATGACCGGACATTGCTTTAGTAGATAAAAATAACAGAGAATTAGAAATAATAGATATTGCAGTAACAGGAGACTCACAAGTGAAAGAGACAGAATTTCAAACAATTGAAAAGTACCAGTATTTGAGGAAGGAAGACAGAACATGTATGGCAAACGAGAACCGCTACAGTAGTACTTGTAGTGATTGGAGCATTAGGAGTATCTTAGACAAGTTTTAAAGGCATATTGGAAAGTTGGGAATAAAGACTGCGATAGATATTATTCAAAAATGCACTGCTTTGCTCAGCTGGAAAAATGCGAAAATTTTTGTCTCTAAAGAATACAAGAAAGTGACTTTAAGGCCCTTGGTGGCTTGTTGTCGCCCGCTCTCAAAGAATTATAAGAACATTCCAGAGAACTTTACCTGTGATGGACATGAGGGACAATATTAATAATAATAATCATCAAACCTTTTATACAGGATGCAAATTTCAATGTTAGGTACATTGCTATTTATACGTTTCCTGCTCAAAATTATATGGTTGGAAACGTAGCTATAAAACTAATAAAAATTGTATATTAAATGTTAAAAAATTTCCTTAAAAGTCCTTTAAATGTCATGAAGTTATCAGTTTGACGACTTTGAATTGGTAAGTTATTGTAAATTTTTGCATACATCGACCGAGAACTCGACTTGAAAACCTGTCATTTGACTCTTGGGACTTCAAGCATTAGCCCATTGTTTCTTGTATTTTGTTAATGTACTGTGACGGTGAAGAAGTTTTGAAAGTTCTCACAAAACTGTCTATTTAGGACAGCATAGGTTCCAAATCTTTGATTGGCTGAGAGCTTTGATCACATTTATATTCTCCATACCGTTTTAGCCAATTAGAACGCGCGATTCTATCAACAAATGCCCCTCACAGCTAAATTTAGGCCAATTTTGTCGAATTTTACTACCCCTCGGAAAAAAAACATCGTGTAAAATGTGTTTTCAGATATTTTAAATTTTTCTTTTGAAACGATTATTTTAATAAATTTAGCAAAAAACTACCGTTGCAGTCAATCAAAATATGCCCGCGATTGCAAGATATCGGTTCGTGTATTTGGTTGTTATCGTCACCCCCTTATCCTGGAAGTAAAAGGGTGGAAGGAAAGGCCCCCTTCCGCGAATCTAATGATTATTGGACCTAAACTATTTTTCAACTACCTTACTTACCATACTAAATGATTGGCTAACTCCAACTACCCGTTTCTATGCTATAAACACAGGACAGAATTTGTGGTATTCAACCAGGTGTCTGTGTCTGTCTATTGGAGCAGCATATATAAAATAATATATACTCACGTAGTCCTGCAATCACAGTAGAAACTAACGTCTTCTCTTGGTATGTTAGTTCTGTTATCTGTAACGGATTATTTACCCTGCTTATGATCATAAACTTAGCCATTCTGCTGCTGACGTGTGCACGAATGATGAAACGGCGCGAAATGTTTAAACTATAAAGGAAGAGCGCATGCACAGAATATATCGCGCACGTTGTTTTTGAGCAAAGCATTTTTCTCGACCCAGCATGACCGCTCGGTAGTTTTCCTTAAAGACAGGTGTATCACAGGTAATATAATGGAAGTGGAAACCATGGGTACTTCTAAAAGTCCGCTTGATGCAAGCTACGAGTCAAATCCGAGATGACAGTCTAAGGGCCTGGAATTAAGCCCCAACTAAAGATTTGCTGCTTCAATCGCAGAATTGTTGTTTCATGGCTTTCATGTGCATCCAGATGATCTGGCTCACTCTCAAGACCAAGATCGTCAGCGTCTTCGGTATCACCACACTCATTTGATTCGGTATTTTCTTCTTCGTCTATTTTATTGTCTTGATGAGTCAGTCCTTCACGAATTTTGTTGAAAATAGACTTTAAGGAGTTAGCGATTTCACTGTTGCAAATAAGGCATATCATGTCGCCATCAGGAAGACAATTTGTGTGAAAGGAATGCCCACAACCATGCAGCACAAGGAAGTCACAAGCCATGTCTGAACAGCCATGCCTGTCACATTTCCTGAAAGATTAATTTACATAGTTTCCACTTCCATTATATTACCTGTGATACACCTGTCTTTAAGGAAAACTACCGAGCGGTCATGCTGGGTCGAGAAAAATGCTTTGCTCAAGTAGAAACAAAAATTAATCCGCTAGATAACAAAAAAATGGAATGGAAAGTGGTTCAGGCAAAGATCTGTGAAGCAGCTGAATCAACAATAGGCTACAGTAAGTCGCAAAACAACAACAATAACAGGTTAGAAGATAGAGAGGTTGAGAAGCTATCAATACAGCAAAAAGAGCTAAAACTTAAGATAAACAACTGTAAAGACACTGAGAAAATGAGGACAATGAAAACTGAAAGAAATAGAATATTACATCAAATTAAAAAAAAGCTGCGAAAATTAAAAGAGAAATACCTTGATGAAAAAATAAAGGAAATTGATGAGACCAAAGATTCTGCAAAAATGCTTAAAGCAGTTAACATGCTATCAAGGAAAAAATTCGAAAATCCGTATATACATGATAAAAATGGAAGACATATTGTCAATCCACAACATATTTATAAAGCTATTAGGGACCACTTTCAAGGTCAGTTTAAAGATGAGACAATCCAAACAGTAGAGCCTTTTGAGAGACAACCACAAAAACTTGATTTTCCAATAACAAAAGAAGAAGTAATGAGCAGTATCAGAAAGCTACATAACAATAGATCAGCTGGATATGACAACATCTCTGCAGAATTAATAAAATATGGCCCAGAAAACCTTCATAACATTCTTCCAACAATAATAAATGAAGCCTTCGAAAAGCATGCTGATATCGAAACAGGAATAGGGATTTTAGTTCCTCTACAAAAGCCAGGAAAGGTTAAAGGCCCCGTAAAAAATTTAAGACCAGTAGTGTTACTACCAATTATAAGGAAAGTACTGTCAAACATTGTGCTAGAAAGAATTAGGCCTAAAGTAGAAGATTTCCTATCTGAATCACAGAGTGCATACAGGCAATATCGAAGCACCTCTGACATCGTATGGGCATATAAATGGCTCATAGCCCGAACTCAAGTCTATCAAGAACAAATCTATATCACTGGCATCGACATGAGTAGCGCATTTGACACTATAAAAAGAGAGAAACTGCTAGAAATCCTATCTTCTTTCCTAGAAAACGATGAGCTCAGAATAATTCGTTTGCTACTGTCCAACACCACACTTACTATCAAGCTGAACAACGTCAAAGCAGAGCCTTTTCAAAGTAACATCGGGTCACCACAGGGAGACGCATTAAGCGGCACGTTATTTAACATCTATCTTGAATATGCATTAAGAAAAATAAGATCCTTTTTCAAAAACGATACGATATCATCCTTGCCACAAGAAACAATATACGCTGATGATGTGGACTTTATAACAACAGAAAAGGAGAAACAACACAATCTAAGTAAATATGTAAAAGAAATACTACTGGAAGAAAATCTAAAAGTTAACGAATCAAAAACCGAAGAAACAATTCTAGAAAGAAAGATCAAAGTCCCATATAGATGCGAAAGAACAGAAGGAATAAATTTAAAGATCACAAAACTAGATAACGAAGAAAAATGGAGAACAGTAAAAAAGTTGGGATCATTGTTAGGAGATATCGAAGATGTGTGTAGGAGGAAACAGTTATCAATAGCCGCTTTAAATAAGCTACAAAGTATCTGGATCAGAAAAGAGAAAATAAAACAAGCGTTAAAAATCAAGTTATACAAGTCTTTGGTCAAGCCAGTTCTAGTATATAACTCAGGCACTTGGGGATTGACAAGAAAAGAGGAAGAAGATCTAAACGCTTTTCATAGACAACAATTAAGACGAATATTAAACATCAAATACCCTACAATCATCAGCAACAAACAGCTCTACAAACAAACAGGTGAAGAAGTACTTTCGTTGGAAATACTGCAAAGCAGATGGAGGCTTTTTGGTCACGTACTACGTTTAAGTCCAGAAACACCGGCACAGAAAGCCATGAACTATTATTTTGAAAATTCGAACTCAAAGAACTTTAGAGGAAGACCCACAACTACACTGCCAAACTCACTACACAATGACATAATAAGGCTTACGAACTACACACACAACAACAAGTATAATTTCACCCAGCTTAAATCTATAGACGATATAAGAAATCTCAGATTACTGGCACAAGACAGAAAAAGATGGAGCACATTGGTAAAAGACATTTATGAAGCTGCTAAAGCAGAAAGGGATTTCTAAGTTTCTTAATGCGAAATGGCTATTATATATATATATATATTAATTTATCGTGACTGAAGGTTGGTATGAAACTTTTGGAACTCTCAGGAATTACAGTGGCTACCCCATAAAGTATACAACGCATGATACACCTTGCTTATTTATGGTTGCATTATTCATGCACATTTGAAGGTTATTTTGATCCAATGTGTGAGAAATAAATCTTTATTATTAATGCCTGAATGTTGAATTTTGCATACATCTATCTTCTCACCATACTCAGGGCTCATACAGTCAGGAACAATCAGGAAAAGCTGTGTTTTCAATGAAAGTAAGGAAAAGTCAAGAAACTTTATTGATGCTGGAAGAAACTCAGGTAAAGTATGGAGTTTTTATCATCCATGCAAATGAATTCTTTGGTGCCTAATAGGCACCTATACACATTGCACATTTGAGAAAATAGTTGACTAAGGAATCTCCCTTTCTTAATCAAATTGGAAATGTGTTCACTCACTTAGTTTTAAAAGATTGGTCATCTGCATCAGTTGCAACACTGGTAGGTCAGTACAAAGATATGGTGTATTCCTGATATTTAGTGAGGAAAGCACCGTCTTTTTCATGAAAAAAGTCAGGAAAAGTTAACGGAAAGTATTAGGCAGGTTGTGTATGAACCCTGATACCATGTATTATACCTTAGGAAAATATGCAGAATCTAAGATAAGTCAATTATGTGAACAAACTTTGATGGGTTTGGTTCTTTTCCTAGAAACTGGTAACCAAGAGGCAGTATTTTTGAGGTTACAATTGCTTCATCTCCATATAGCTGTGGCAATTTCCAGTATGTGAGGTTCCTCTTCTTTCTTTTTGGTCGTGTAACCTGAGTTGCATTGTTTAGATTATCTTTAATATCCTGAAATGTGTTGATCAAAAATTTTGCTGCCATAATTTTCAATTGGTCAATGTTTTGTGTCCAAATGTATAATTCTTTGGGATGACAAATGTTGACTCAAAACTCATTGACACATCGCTCTTGGCATCCAACCCTTTGGCTTTTTTGCGAAGTGTGTCTCCATTGTCATGATCAAAAGTTTGAGCTCGAAGAAGTGAATGAAAATTTTCAACAGGATATTCATCAAAAGCATTGAGCATATTCATCATGTTGTGGTATAAAGGATGATCTATTGATTTCCAGTATAAGAAATTGCTTAGCCACACAAGTGGAGCCTTATCATAATGATGTCTTTTGAAGCAAAAAAACATTAACCAGCATCGGAAAAGAGACTTAGCAAACATTTCTGTTTTCCCACTTTTGAATATTACTGAATAGATGGAAAGGACAAGAGGAAGATAGTTATCAATTAGGTTAAGAAGTGTGAGGTACTGGGTGTCCTTGCAGTTTGAAAAAGCAACCAAAACCTGATCCCGTATCACAGTCCAACCTCCATACACAACCTCAAGTAGAAATGATATTCTCCAAGCTTTTGGCTTGTTTCCCAACACCTTCTTTTTCCCAAAGATGAATGCACATGCTCTCTTAAAGAACTCAATATTAAGAAGACAGACACATTCCCTAGCATTGAGCTGGATATGCAAGGGACCAAGGAAAGGAACAACATTCTGAAGAGATGCACCATCAGAAGATCCTTTTGCATGATGTTGTATTTGCCTCATGAAGAATTGTGCTGGCCAGTCACCAGGCAGTGGACAGATGAACTTAGAAATGTATAGACTAAGACCTTTTTCAACTGCATGACATGCTGCTTTCTTGAAGTTTTCAAAGCTTTTAAGAGGAATTTCTAATTCATCAAGAAGCTTACAACCAGTCATTTTCCTCATACATTGTGTTCCTGTCAGGTGCTCTTGGTAGTTATGGATTTCAATTCTTGACCTTTCCATTTCAGGATCAAAAAATGTTGCTCTTATCCAGTATGGCATTGACATGGCAAATGTTGTTGAGAAGCATGAAAAGATGTTTCGACTGAATTGAAGCAGCTTGTCTTCGCAAATTCCACCAGGATTGATTGTGTCTTTGTGCACTGGAATAGCTGAGCCATCATCAAACCGTTTTAATAGAATTGTTGCCATATTTCTAGCTGCGGAGGTTGTTTGATCAGATGGTCTCCTCTTAGTATGGATGTTGGTGAAGTCATCAATCATCAGGACAAGAAGTGCATTTTTTTCAATGGCATCAGCTACAAATTCTCTTACTATCAGTTCATGATTTTCTGCTATTTTAGTAATCAGTCTACGTTGGGTTGACTTTGATACTGCTATCCCACTTTGATTCAAAACAGAAAGACCTCCTTCACTTATGCCCTTTTTTACAACCATATTTGACATAACTTTCTGGAACCAACTAGCTTTTTGTGACTGGCCAAACATCAACATATATATGATGGTAACAGTTTTCTTTTTATTTTTTTCCTGTTGTTTTGCAGACCTACCTTCAAATGACATGGCATCAAGTATAACATCAAAGAGTTTAGTGGCACCAGCTGAAATTGAAGCTTCTCTTAGGGAGTCTGGATCAAATGGAGGCATTCTGTCATGTTTTCCATACAATAACCATAAATATTCACGGCAACATTTTACTTCCATTTGGAGGTTGGTGCTTTGTTCGACAATTGTTTTCAACTGCGATATTAGATCTGTTGGAACATACATGAAATTGCTCCCAACTTCAACTTCCCCTACTCCTTCAAGTATTTCCTTTTTGGTTAAATGTGCTGGGACATATTTTGCCATGTCTTTTGGAACCAGACAGAATGTTCCACTGCCAACTGTTGTTTCATCAAATCTCTGTCCCTCGTCATCATTGACAGATTCAATACCTTGTAGCTCCTCTTCATATGATGTATCTATTTGTGAGTCAAGTATAGAGCTTGGCCAGCTGTTTTCTTGAGACTGAGATGACTCAGTTTCCAAATCAGCAATGGCATCCATAAGCTATGGAATATTTAGATGTATTTGGTGTATCAAGATTATTTAGATATTGTCAAACAATAGATACTGTATTAAAAAATACCATTTTCTGAAATTCAAATCTGTTTTAATAAATATAATCCTTGGCACCCCAGTGAAGGGGGTCCCTGATTGCAAATTTTTCCTAAATTCCACTACTCATTTTTGTTTAATGACACCTCCCAAATAAGGAATTTTTAGTTTGTATGTAGTCCAGCCCCCATATATTACCACCTCCTCTCAACTGAAGATTTCAAAGTTTCCAAGGGGATCAGTAAATAAAACCAGTGTGATATAGTTAATTGCAAGCATGGCAGATAATTAGTTTATTAGGTTGTAAGGAAAAGTACTTAGGGAGGCATATCCGTTTTCAGCTTTAGGAGGCAAATGTGAAGAATTTTTCTTTCACTTATAAACATTAAATACTGCTTTAAGGATACCCAACATTTACTCTTTTGAACCTCAATCAACGCGTCCTGTTTAATTTTTTGACAATTGTGTACTTTATGTTTTCAAGCTGTAATAATGAAGCTAGCAAATTGTTTAATTTTTGGAATTCAGAAATTCCAAATATTATTGCGAAAAATTCTGATATATAAAGTATGTCAGTAATTATTACTTACAGTCGTATATGAGGGGTAGTCTTTGTAGTTTTCTGGCAGTTTTGAAGTAAACTCGCGTTTTTCCCAACATTTTTTAAGACAGTCCGTACAGAAATGGTGTCTTTTCCTTGTCGAGCTTTTCTGGGTAAAGGCTTTGTAAAATACGTTGCTCGTACCGACTTTCGCTTTAAGATTTACTAGTAATGGAGAGGTACTTCTCCAACGTTCATGCTGTTCGTTTGCACAGAGTTTTGAAAACCTTCCCATTTTTAGTTCATGATAGCTGATATCGCTTATTCATTCACTACGCGACAACTTCCTGCATAATCACGTGTACACATTGATTTCGCGCCGTTTCATCATTCGTGCACACGTCAGCAGCAGAATGGCTAAGTTTATGATCATAAGCAGGGTAAATAATCCGTTACAGATAACAGAACTAACATACCAAGAGAAGACGTTAGTTTCTACTGTGATTGCAGGACTACGTGAGTATATATTATTTTATATATGCTGCTCCAATAGACAGACACAGACACCTGGTTGAATACCACAAATTCTGTCCTGTGTTTATAGCATAGAAACGGGTAGTTGGAGTTAGCCAATCATTTAGTATGGTAAGTAAGGTAGTTGAAAAATAGTTTAGGTCCAATAATCATTAGATTCGCGGAAGGGGGCCTTTCCTTCCACCCTTTTACTTCCAGGATAAGAGGGTGACGATAACAACCAAATACACGAACCGATATCTTGCAATCGCGGGCATATTTTGATTGACTGCAACGGTAGTTTTTTGCTAAATTTATTAAAATAATCGTTTCAAAAGAAAAATTTAAAATATCTGAAAACACATTTTACACGATGTTTTTTTTCCGAGGGGTAGTAAAAATCGCCAAAATTGGCCTAAATTTAGCTGTGAGGGGCATTTGTTGATAGAATCGCGCGTTCTAATTGGCTAAAACGGTATGGAGAATATAAATGTGATCAAAGCTCTCAGCCAATCAAAGATTTGGAACCTATGCTATTTAGGACACTTCCAAACTAATAGTGCTGCATGCTTTTTTATTTCATTCTGTATTGGTGCTTGCTTTTTGGTTGTCAGTTTGGCAATTCTTACTTGACATGATAGCGTGAAGTTGTGTGTTTGATAGGTTCAAACTTGTTGTACAAACACATAGTAGAACAGGCAATAGAATTCCTCTGTAGATTTTAGCGAGGGATTCTGGAGATATATATGATCTTAATGAGAAGAGTGCAGATGTTTCTTATACACAAGATGGCAATTGATATTAAAAGAGAGCGTTTCATCTACTATTGTACCTAAGTACTTCTACTCGTTCATGGATGCAATCGCTTGATGGCTATACTGCAATCTTATACAATCACCAGTCTGACTTAGCTTTTCCTGAGTACTGAACAGCATGGATTCTGTTTTTTCCTGATTTTAGATTAATGAAAAGCTCATTTTCTAGTAGAAAACTTTTGCAATCCTTTGCAGATCTCCATTTAGATCTCCTGTTCAATGTCAGTGCTTTTCTTTAAGGATAAGTAGATGTCAGTATCGTCTGCACAGTTGATACCTTTTGATCTACCATTAGAACTATATCGCTTGTATCAGATGCCAAGTTTTATATATGTTCTTAAAAGTCAGGTTACATGAGGTCAAATTTTGTCTGAGGTAAGGGTCTGTAGGCAACAATTAGTAATAATGATGTAGAGTTACTGGGAGAGACGTTGATAGCAAACCTTCCATTTCAGGGCAACTTTTGTTTTGTTTCTTTGTTTGCTGTAGCTGACAGAGCTTTTGGTATATACTGCAATACATCCGCGTCTGCCTCCCTGCTGTGTCACATCTTAAAGTATATGAGTAGCCATAAATAGATATTTCCTTGTTAGAAACGCATTTGTCATGATAGACTTCTGAGAATATTGAGCCATAAATTAGATTTTTTATCCAAGCTGGCGAATTTCATCTTATTTTGGCAACAGGCTCCGTATGTTAAGATAGAAAAAGGAAACTCCTTTCCTAGGAAAATTAGACTTTGGGTCAAGGAAGGCAGAACTGTTTGTTCTGAGAACAGTATTATCTACAGGCCTAGCCATATTGACAAGGGCTGTTACACTCTCAGTTGGCATATGCATATTTAAAATAGGACAAGATGGGGAGTACCAAGTCTTACTTCCATCCCTTTTGTATTGTTTTTTTTAGGAAAATGTCCTCCTGTAGCACAAATGTGACACCTAAATCCAAAGCAACGACATACCAGTTCTTGATGTGTTCTATCCACTGTCATTTATCAAACTTGCAACCATAGGCTACTATGACCAGAAGCGGTTCAATACAATGATATCATTATTCACTAGTCGAAAAGTGGTAGAACCATCGCCATTGTAGTAGGGAGTTCGTGACTTGCAAAGCTTCTACTTAGGTCCTCAGCCAAAATACGATTACTTTCAAAAGCAGACAACAAGATATGGAAAAATATGTATAAAGATTAAAACTTGATATTCAAACTTTTTACGAGAGTAAGCACAAACACGTCTATAGTCCATTATTCAATATGAAAGATAAATTGATTGACGATTAAGCTTAAGCGTATTGCTTGTGATTCTTTCAACTTACTTTTAAGCTAAGAATCACGTTATTTATGGTTTAAAAATTTATGCAATCAACACTTAACTGTTAAAAACGAACACATTGGAAGGTCTATTTCATACGGGATGTATTTAGGAGACTCAAGAAGTGAGCAATTCACCACTTTAACGAAACGCGTACCTCAAGTTTTCAGGAGGTCTAAGAAGCACTGTAGAGTGGATATCAACTATGAAATACATAGAGGTGACCAAAATACAAAGGGTGATAATGTTTTCATTTATGGCAGTCAAAAATATCCCTCATTTTCAGAGACCAGACATACCTAATACTGGTCTGGAAATAGTAATTATGATGTTTCTTGAGTGCTTTCCATGACTTAATGTCAAATTTAGACTCAGAGGGCAAAGCGATGTTCTTTTTTGATGAAACTAACTGCGACCGGAAGAAATCTTAATATGGGAAATGAAATGGTAGAAATCTGTTTACAACGAATTTTAATTGGAATAGCAAATTGAAAGTTATACAAGAATTGTGTCGACAACGAATTATTATGGGGCAGCTGAAGCAATTTAAAGCCTCAATGACCACATTGCAACTAAGAGCCTGAATTATATTATTGAAACAGAGACTTTATAAATCAATTTTGTTGATAATCACTTTGTCTTTACAAGGAGGAAGATTAATGCCAGGTTTTGATGAACAAGAAGGTTAACTTTGATGTAACAAGAAGCGATTTGAGTTACAGCAAAAAATGGCTCTGAGATGATTTGCTGTGTGTTAATTATATCAGAGCTTCACGTGGAATTGAAACTGACCAAACGGATCACTTGGCATTTGAAATTATCGTGAAAGGACGGGTTTGTACTCACACCCGCTCCCATAAGACTTCATTCCACAGATCTTTTATTGCGGTAAATAGTAGACGAACTTTATCAGGATATTCCGAAAACCGTATATTTTCTTTAATATCGCCTTTGACTTCGTGGAATATTTGACTCATGCTAATGAGACTCTCTATGATTGCAGTAAAGAACGTTATTTTATCGCCTTTATTTACACCACAAAGAAATTATATTGCTTGTGGTTTATTGAAGAAAAATGTTAAAAAATTATCTAAAACATTCATTTTTTCTACCATTTTCCATTGGTATGAAGAACAGGGATTTCCCTGAAGTTAGATGACCATAACGTATTCCTGTGCAAGTTAAGTGCATTTACCTTCGAAAAGTATTGCACCACCCTGCTACAAATGGCGACTTACAGTGGCCAAGGGTCTGCTGTTGACAATTTCAATAACATGACTTTGTCAGTTCATAGTGTTCACTTATCAGATTTATGGCGAGAAAATGTTATTCGTTTCCTCAGGTTTGAAGAGAATTACTTTAAAAGTATAATTGCTATATTTTGACAGATAAAATAAGAATTGTTCTGAAGGAGTGTCATTAAATGTTTGGTTCTTTATTGGTTGAAGGTTATATACCTAATAGTTTACGAAAAATTATTTTCTGAAGAAATAGTGTGATGTTTCAGTTCTTTTAGCCCTTTGTTTACTGACCATGGTAATTGTCAAGCATTTCAGTTTTTCAAACTGTTTTTCTTTAAGATTATTCAATATGATGTACTCCCTACACTTTAATTAGAAAAAGTACAATTCATCTATGGGTACCATGAAGTGGGACACAGAAGTCCCACCAGGTATTGTCAGTATGAAAATGCATAAGGTAAAAATGTAGCTTTTTATAGAAAACAATTAAGTTTTGACTAATCAGGAACCTAGAAGTTCACACAAACAGGTCTAAGTAAATAAACAAAGTGATTAAATGTCATGAAACTCTTTGAAACAGTTCTTGTTCACATTACAGCAAAGAAAAACTTTGCAGAGGCTGCATGTACTGTGTGGTCTTGATTCTGTCCCTTTTGAGGAACATACTTCACATCTTCCACGCTTTTTTGGATCAAACTCCACCCAATGAGCCCCTCGGTTTTGCAAGCGAATTGCTGAGCTCACAGATGCTGTATGGGACCTACGGCGTTTCTTTGATGTTGGCTGCTGCATGCTGTGTACTGGTCTGCCAGGCTTTCTTGGCTTTGAAAGTGCAATCAGTGTTTGTGCAACACTCCTTCTGAAATTTAGGGAATTCAAAGGGTGTGCAGACAATTTACTGTGAACAATTTGGGCATTGACAATTGTTCTGTCTATCATACCAAAAAATATCCTGTGCCACCATTTCTTTGATTTACGATCAATCCCATAAATAGCACACAACTGATCAGCTTTATCAACACCAAACATGTTGTTATTGTAGTCTTTCATTGCCACTGGACAAGGAATGTCTTTCTTTGTTCCATCTTTCTGTGTGCGCCCTACTTTTGCTGTTTCTGTACCATGAAAATTTGACAGCAAATAAACAACCTTGCTATCCTTCCATTTATACAAAACCAAGCCCTCTGTTGATACTCTATGATCAAAGTCACCACGTTGAAGTCCCTTATCAGGGATAAGACCAGTTGGTAAACCTTTCCTATTTGCCCTTATTGTCCCACAAGCCATCACTGCATTAGCTTTGAGGTATTGCATTAGGGGAACTGAATTGAAATAGTTATCAAAATAGACTTGGTGATATTTACCCAACAAGTCCTTTGAAAAATTAACTACAACTTTCTCTCCAAGACCTATTCCATCATAAGCATTTGGCACTAGTACATCACTCTGGTGCTTCCCCTGGTAAACATCAAATTTACTGATGTATCCATCAAGGTCTGCTCTTACCCATAGTTTGTAGCCCCGCTTTATTGGCTTCATTGGGTTGTACTGCTTGATGGAGTGGCGCCCTTTGAATAAAATCATACTTTCATCTATACTAACAACTTGTCTGACATTGTACAGCTTCATGTAGTTGCTGTTTAGCTTGGTTATTAGGGGGCGTATCTTGAACAACTTGTCCTTGTTATTGTCTGGCACAGCTGTGTTGTCATTAACATGCAGATGAGATAAGATCTGACCAAATCTATCTCTAGACATTACATCAGCAACATATGGAACACATAAATCATGGTCCTGATTCCAATAATGAGTCCAGGAAGGCAGTTTATGATAACCCATAATGATGTTGATACCCAGAAAACCAAGTAGTTCTTTTTCATTCATGGGAGCAAACCTTCGCCCATGCTGAACAGCATAAAGATTGGTTTGGTATATGATATCAGACAGAATATCTTCATCAAAGAACTTGAGAAAATAGTCTCCTGGTGTGTAGCATTGAGAGAAGCAGTCTCTAATTGGTCCTAGAAATGAACATGAAGCAGTTTTAAGAATAAATTCATTGTCAATATCATCAATGAATTGAGAAGAGGCATTCCATATTGCAAATTCTGAAGATCCTTAACATGAAATTCTACTTGAAATCCTACATCTGCATTTAGAATTATAACCAAGCTGAACAGAATTAAATCCATTGGCATGGCCTGTAACTCAAGGTTCCCAAGTTTGTTGTTGTGAATGAATGCATTGAATGAATGCAGTGCTTTGCTTCATAAGACACTTGATGCAAATCTTACTGGAGTGCCTTGGGCATGGGCTGCTCATGAAATATGCCCTGAATCATAAACAATACAGTGGAATTATCAAAGTGAAAATCACCTCCAACTTCATCAAACTCTACTTCTTCCTGTTGTTTTTCCCTCTTTCTCCACTTTGGCTCCATGTGGTGTTTCCTAGAAGTAGCTTCCAATCCACCATCAACAATGTCAGACATTTCCTCATCTGAATCTGCCTCATCTGATTTCTGAGCAGCATTATTTGCAAAGAGTGCATCATCATCATCACTGATATCCTCTTCTTCTGTTGTTTCCCCTTCATCAGTTGGTATTTCATCAAACAGTAACTGTGCATCTTCCAAATTGAATCTCTTTTGATGACAGTTGGACATGATCTCTATTTGGTTTACCAAGAAAATAAATGTAAAGCCTTGCATTCAGATCTGATAATGGTCCAGTAAGTGTGAGAACTACAATACTACAAAGAAAGAAAACTTTGCTTAGCAATTTACACTACTTACTACTTATAAAAAGTCAACAGGAATGTGGAAATGATTTTGAAACAAATAGGGCCTAAGTTGGAAAACTATCCCTATGTTCACTAATGGAACTTTGAAGTCCCATCCTGTTACTACTTCTGCAACATTCCATGGAATTGTTTTCTGCATGAACTTATGTGATAAGAGTCTTCCTCTAGTGGTAAGTAAACATTAAAAAAATATCTGCTCTTATTGTGTAATTTTAAGTCAACCAATAAACAGAAATCAACACTCACCTTCTCCCACTCCAACCGTTCAGCATTTCCCAAATAATGGCGACTGCTTGATGTAAAGGAGGCTGCATTACCTCATCAACCTCGATTTAATGTTGAAAGGAAGGTTGTACTCTGAAGTCCCGACAGGGTGTTGTGCACTTTTGGGATCATTATAGAAAATTAATTAGAAAAAATTGTGCCGGGAATACCAGGTCCCGTCAGATAACAAAGGGTTAGAGTCAGAATTTTTGAGCCCTCATGATAGTAAAAATTATTCCTGTTGAACTGGCTCTCACCGGTCAGAATAATATTATTCTAGATCACGGGGCAATTTCAGGCGAGTTATATTTTGTAATGCTAGTGGACATGTCATTTTGATAAGCTTCCATTTTCTTGGTTTCTACAAGAAGTTAGGCCTTACATATGCTCTTACTAATAATTATTAGGTTTGTTAGCACTTGTTAAAACAGTTGTGTAACATGGTTACAAACCTTACAAGCAACTGTCGAGACGATAGACTGCAAATCATCTCAGAACCATTTTTTGTCGTAACTCACAACGCTTCTTGTTACATCAAGGTTAAACCTTTTTTCATCAAAACCTGCCATTAATCTCCTTGAAAAGTCTGTTGGTACTACAGAACTTCACTATAGCACGAAAAAGCGGGAACATTGCTTTAGCATATTGAAAGCTGTTTTCGTCCGACACTCGTCAGAGTATGACACGTCGGATAGCGACCGAAAGGTGAAACGAAATATATAGCCAGATGCGGGTACACGTGATATGATGAATAATGCGTCTATTTGGCTCTATGATTGGCCAATTAGCACCTATTCACCATTGTTTACTTGAAGAGTCCAAGTGAAAAAAACGAACTCTTTTTGTTTACACAAGACTGGGTTTTGAGTCTTGATGTAAACCGATTCCAAAACACCTAAATGAAAGGACGATCTTGCTTGCCCAATGATCCGAAAATTATCGTCTGTATATGTTTTGGCGCATTCTGGATTTGTAATAAGATGCTGTCCTATGGCCGAATCACTTTTCATGTTAGAAATAGAGTTTTTACACATACGAGGTGGCTGTTCTCATGTTGTGTTTTTCGTCCTGATGCTCGTGGGGATATGTTGTTTTATTCTGTCTGCTAGTCTCTGCGTGGTGCGCCCTACGTACCGAGCTTCACATCGGCACGAAAATTTGTAAACTACACAACTTTTTTGAGTGGTAGGAACGCTATCTTTTTTAGCAGATGGTAGCATGACCCTAGTGTTATAAACCACACGGGGCTTCACAGCATAGAAGCAAGATGTAATGGCTTTGTTAATTTGGTTTTCAAATTTTGAAGAAACATTTCCAACCCAGGGCAATTTTAGGTAGATCGGGCACTTTTCAGGACCAAACTGTTTCTCTGATGAAATGTTGGCTAGTTTCTCCTTAATGCAAGAAACAAGGACATCTTCTGGATATCCATTGTCAATAAGCAGTTGTTTTATTGTGCCCAGCTCAGAATCTAACTTGGTTTTAGAGCAAATCATAAGTGCCCTGTGAACTAAAGTTTTTATAAGGTTGATTTTTCTAGCTTTTGGGCTAAAGGAATTCCAACGGATGTATTGACCAGTAAATTTTGGTTTCCTGTAAATGCTGGTGAGAAATCCAGTGCCCCCCTTCTCAAGCAAAACGTCTAGAAAATTCAAAGTAAAGACAAATTCAATTAATCTCCTTCCTGGTAAAGACAAAGTAACTATCAACAGAACTGATTTCTAAAGTCTCTGTTACAATAATATAATTAGGGCTCTTAGTTGCAATGTGGTCATTGAGGCTTTAAAGTGCTCACTGCAAAAGGTACACAATGCGACACCTTGTTTGAAACAGAAACTGAGCAATTCGTAATCATGACGATCAAAAATGTGTTACAGTTCCAACCTATGATGTAAATTTTACTAGTATACTGGTTCATTACACAGTTTTGTTTAGCTTCTAGTTGTTTGATTACTGCCTCCCTCTCTGTATCCTCTCGTTAATACAGTGGGGCTACAACGTTCTGCATATCGAACCTCTCTACTTCATCTCGTTTGAATTTCATCTCTTTCAGTTAGTAGAGCCAAAATTCACAAAAAATAATCTCGCCATGAAAATAAGTGGATATATTTACACCGATATCAGCAATAAAACATTGCGGTTCATAAGCACTTTAAATTGCCTCAGTTGCCACATAATCATTCATTTGTTCTCTTACAACAGAATTTTGTAAAACCCCATGATCGGAAGTATTTTTGCTCTTACTTGCATACTTCTCCAAATGTTCCAAGTTTTTTCTCTTCAAAATCGACCTCGTGTTAGGCCGTCATTCAAAACTTCGAAGCAAGAAAGTGGTTGTTGCACTGACATCATCACGTTCAAAAACACAATAACCCTACGGTTCAGATACTAAACTATTCGTATAGAATCAGCAGATCATATCTTATCTAACTTATGGAACACTCTATGTAATTACAATTTTGCATGAAAGCGCTGGTACCTTTAGCATTACCTGCAAATACCCGAAAATCATCCCTTCATAAGTAATGCCGAATAAAGATGTAAGAATGTGGGTACAAACTTTGAGATACAAATTTGCTTGCTCCTTCATGTTACAAAGTAAAGAAGTTCTGTTCCTATTCTGCGATACTGTTCTAAATAATAGCTTGGTTCTATTCAAATGGCATCTCGGTAAGTGAGGAATAATGTATATTGAGATTTTACTTATCCCCTCTTGGCTTGTTGAAAAGCCGTTTCTCTTTCTATAATTTTGAAATGGCAACAAATGTTTTTCCTTGTTCGTATTTGACAATTTGATTTCCCTACTTAATGCTTATCAAATTAAACATGTCTTTCGTATTCACTGTTGCTTTCGTTGAGGAGTCTTTGCTCTTTTGTTTGGTTTCATCATCGCTAGAACATTCTGATTTAGTATCAAACGTGACCTCCCAATGTTGATAGTTTTCTCTAGTGTGCATTTTTAAGGATATATGTGGATATTTTGTAGGTACTACTAACTCTCCTGACTTTGCTAACTGCAACATCACTGTAATCTGAAATACGCGCAGCTATTAAATTTACTTTATTTTCAGTCTTAAGTACTCTTACTTTAGTCTTGCCAGTAAAAATAAGTTGCTTTTAAGTCAGAAATGCAGGAGTATTCTTCTCAAAATTCACATAGTATAGTACCGGAACCTTAGGATTTAGTGTGCTTTTGAACGTGATGATGTCAGTGCAACAACCACTTTCTTGCTTCGAAGGTTTGAATGGCTGCTCCATTGTCGCGCTTTTCTGAGATTTAATTGTCGCGCAACATGTAAGTCGCCAACTTTCATGACAAGTGTGAACACACTGAATGCAAGAACGAAGGAGGCAGGATAGTCGCCAACTTCCAGTACTCATGCGCGAATTACGACAAATGTTAACGAGGCTTTCTTCGTGGCTCTCAAACTTAATTTGAACGTATTTTTAAACTTTAAAAGAGCACTTTTCACAATCCACAGTGACATTCTACTATCGGAGCTAAGATTTTTGTATTTATGTATGTATGTGTATGTATATAAATTCTTTACAGTTGGCTTCTAAAATAAACAGTAAACGTAGTATACTGATACTAATTAAGGCCAACTTCTATTACAATGCCATTAGTTAATAGGAAAGATGAAATGAATAAAACCTAATTACAATGATACTTATTTATAAGAATCCACCTCCTAATATAAAAGCTTTACACAACCTGTAGTCACAAATATTCCCATCCCATGATTTTAAGCATTTCTTAAACTCAGATAGAGTATTAGATTTTTTATTTCTTTCGATAGGGAAGACCACAAAGGATAGCCTCTGTACATGACATTTTCGGTACCATACTTGGTGGCCACAGTTTCTGGCAACTGCAAATGATTATCACTTCTTAGATTGTAATTGCTACCGCTTTCAAAAAGCCTCCTTCATGAACTCTGGACTGATGTTGTTGCTTGATTTTTTCAAATTTCAATCATTAGCAATTGCAGATTTTGCTGGTGATAAGTCAAAAATTTTTCTCTTTCTAATTCTAATTCTCTTCCACTATCTCTGCATACCAGTTTAAAGGCTCTTTCCTGAATTCGATTTATTTTAGAATTGATACCTCTGTCATGGAGCATCCACAATAGGGGGCAATAATTAAATTGCAACTTAATAAAAGCGTTCATCAAAGTCTCTATTTTAGCTGGGTCTATGAAATAAGATACTCAAGCAAGTGCGTGGAGCCTTTCATTAGCTTTATTTTACATAGATCTTTGATATGCTTTTTAAGGCGTAGTTTTTTGTCAAAGGTGATGCCAAGCAATTCGTCACTGTAACTCTCCTTTATCTCTGCATTTCCAATGTTAATCGTTGTGTCATTTTTTGTGTTGCCAAAGATCTTTGAATGACATTTATCATCATTTAGTGCCATAAAATTGCTCGAGAACCAATTGGCTAGGATAGAGCCATCCTCTTCTAAATTTGTAGTGAAAGTATTGAGATCTGTATTGCATCCATAGTGGTGTCATCAGCATAGTTACAAATTTGTGCTTCATTTACAACGAAAAACATATCAGTTACAAAAACATTGAAAAATAAAGGATCTAATACCAATCCTTGTAGTACACCTACATTTATTTCTTTCCATTCACTAAATGTACTGTTTAATTTCACCTTTTGTTTTCTGTTTGAAAAGTAATTTTGAATGAGGTCTAGGGCTTTAATGCTAAGCCCATAAACGTGTAATTTTGCAATTAGAAGGCCATGATTCATGCTGTCAAATGCCTTTGATACATTCATGAAGACTGTCCCTGCAACCCCTATTTTATTAATAATATTTTTACAGTTTTGCAAGGAATTAAATACGTCATGTTGTGTATTGAAATTTTTCCTATACCCCCTTAAAAGGACTAAAAGTTTCTGTGCGATGAAGTCATAAAGTTGTCTATCTATAAGTTGTTCAAATATCTTTGATATTGTAGGGAGAAAGCTTATAGGCCTATAATTGGTCTTGTTCATCTTATCATTCTTCTTAAAGAGAGCAGAAACATCAGCTAGTTTTAAATCATGAGGAAATTTATTTTCATCAGCATATAAATTAAATAACCTTGTTAATGGACAGCAAAATAGATCTGTATTCAATTTCAATAGTTTTTGAGGGTATTTCTTCCTGTGGAAAACTTTTGCTGAGGTTCAAGTGTTCCAGCTGTGTTTTAATTTCAGCAACAGTTACCCTTTTAAATGAGAATACACGTGTGCACGGTACAGATGCCTTTATCTTAAGAATACTAGGGTGCGATTGAAAGTTTTTAATTATTCCTTCGCACGACGATTGCATTTGATAATTCACTGGATTGCCTCTGCTCTAATGCGATGTGCCTAAAGTCTCAGTAATATTAATAATATAGTTCATGTAGAATTTCTGCAACTTCCTTTTCATCTGAATTCATGATGTCATTTTCTAGTAACGTGATGCACGAGTTAGTTTAAACTTTATTCGAAAACAAGGGCTTAACAACTTTCCAGAATCGTTTATTGTCGTATACGGCTTTTGTATCAATCATTGCATAGTATGGCCCCTTTTTTCACGTAGAATCTTAACACACAAGTTTCTTTATGTCTTATAGGCAAGCCAGTTTTCGTCTGTCCGATTTTTATTGTACCTTTTTATGAGCCTTGAGCGCTTCATGATAGCTTTCATGTGTTTACATATACGTGAATGTTTTAGGATGTATTCTATAAAGGGCGTTTCCCAACATATTCACTGATAATGCAAGTATAACTATAAGAGAGGTATGGTATCACTATAAGGGAATGTATCTCATAAACCAAACTTAGAATTCTCCAGAAACTACAGTCAAGAGCAGAACCCATGATCGAAAAATCACTGTACAAGGAAGGATTGATCTAGGACGTAATACCTGTCAAAAAAATGATACAACAAAATCATTTGTTATGACACATCAAGTCCGTCATCGAAACTGTCCGGACAATTTGCAAAATAAATTTACTACGAGGCCCAAGATTTCAAGAATTAAACTGGCAATAAATAGAATCTACTTCTGCCTACGACTTGATCAGGATTCACTCAGAGGAGTTTCCAATTCACTGCAGACATAGTGTGGTATCAGACCCATAACAGCAGAGAAGCTTTCACTTTCTAAATTGTTCCAAAAAAGGAAGTAGAAAAGCTCCTGACAGGCTGAGGTGGTGGATGTGCTTAGGTTTCTCTGGCTTGCTGGCATTCTGCGGATGGTGTCGTTTAGTGTTGATGTAGTCTTTTTAGACAAGGTGGATGGGTTATGTAGGACTGTCAGGTGTTATATGCATTCTCCAATAAAAGCCCTTCAATTCATGTACAGTGTGTATGCCTCAAGTTCATCAACACCTAGCTCCAACATTCTACAGGACCAATTGTATAGTTCATTACCTCAAATGCAGACCCAGTGTCTCCAACACGGACTTCAGTCAATGGCAGTCGATCCTTTTCAATGACATATCCACTATCATATCGGTGCACACGATCGTTTGCATCACAATTACAATATGTCCCAGTCTTTGCACATGAGTTTGTCATACCACATTCACATCCTCAAAAGATAAGAAATATAAAGTGATGAGGGGTACAGGACATTAGTAATATATAAGATAAATAAATATATGAATATATATAAGCAAGGCGGAAATTCGTTTGAGCCAATCAGTTTATTTGTTTACATCCTCATTTGCCAATCAACACACGTAAATGACAATAGAAAGTGAAGAGAAAGTAATTTTTGATCAGTTTCAGAAACAAAGATGGTCTCACAGGTTTTTTGCTGTATGAAAATACCTCATACAACAAGCTGGTTTTGCATGGGATATTTCTCTTTTCCGCGCAGAATTTTACACTGTCATATAGTAGAGAAAATTTTCTAAAATTTTACCGCTTCTTGTTTCAAAATATTAGTGCAAACAGAAGATATGAGATCCTATAGTCAAAGAAATTCCCCCAGGATCTTTGGCGTAGAGACTCTCCTTTAACAGAACTGATGAGTGGGCCCTCCCCATCCACATTTTAAGTATACTGATTTCAATTCTGCAGACATACTCCTAAAACATCTCTCCTTTCAAGTCTTATTTTGCGTTATCTTCTATATGTTTTTGAAGAAGGCCATATGTTGTTTATCGGGTTACATTATATATATATATATATATATATATATATATATATATATATATATATATATATATATATATATATATATATATATATATATATATATATATATATATATATATATATATATATATATATATATATATATATATATATATATATATATATATATATATATATATATACTGTAGCACGAAAAAGTGGCACCATGTTTTAGGCAAACTGAAAAACTCTTTTTTCGTCAGACACTCGTCAGAATATGAAACGTCGGATAGCGACCAAAAGGTGAAATGGCAGTCTAGAATGCAACTGGACTAACAACATAAAGAAGGTAAGACAAAATACAACCTGAAAGGAGAAATATTTTAGAAATATTTCCGCAAAATTGAAGTCAGTATACGTGAAATGTGTTTATGACGAGGATACTGTGGAAACTGCTTAAACTATAGAGCTTCATATCTCCTGTTTGCAGTAATATTTTGAAAAGGGAAGCGGCAAAGTGTTAGAAAAATCTGTCTGTTACGTGAAAATGTGAAACTCGTCCCAGAAAAGAGAACTATCGCATGCAAAACCAGCTTTTTGTATGAGGTGGTTTTTATACAGCATATAGCCTATGACACCATCTTTGTATCTGAAACTGATCAAAAATTATTTTCTCTTCATTTTCTATTGTGTTTTACGCGTTTTGATTGGCAAATGAGGGTGTAAACAAGTGAATTGATTGGCTGAAAATATTTTCCCTTTTGCTAGTCTTGTGTAAACAGAAAGAGTTCATTTTCTCACTTGGACTCTTCAAGTAAACAATGGTGAATAGGTGCCAAGTTGGCAATCACACGGCTACCAATCACGCGACACATTATTCATCATATCACGTGTATCCGCATCTGGCTATATATTTCGGTTCACCTTTCGGTCACTATCCAACGTTTCATACTCTGACGAGTGTCGGACGAAAAAGAGCTTTTCAGTACGCCTAAAACATGGTTCCGCTTTTTCGTGCTGTAGTGAAGTTCTGTAGTACTAACAGACTTTTCACATATATAAATATGTATTTCATGGTGTTGCATATTGCAATCATCTTCATATGTGCTGTCACCATAACTTTGTTTACAGTATTTTTTGTTATCGGTGTAATATGGACGTATTTACTATGCGATAGTTGTATCGTCACACAGTATGCCCAGAGGCGGGAAAAAGTGAACAGTCGCATATTTCTTCATCTACAAATGCTCACTGCTCTTAAATGCACAATAAACTGAGCTGCAATACGCTTTTGAATTATTAAATTACCTTGTACCGATTTTGTGTGAGACTGGTTTGAATGCGCCCACTTTCGTTTTTCTTGCTAACTGGAGGTGTTCGAAAACCCAGTAGATTTGATGATATAGAGAAATGTCATATAACTAATATATGCTTTGCAGGTAACCTGTTGAACGTAACTAAAAATTTATTTTTGCTTCCTGCAGATAGTTATAAATACTACTTGAGATTATAAATACTACTTTTCCTTGACCGGGATTATCTATTTTACTTAGCGCTAGTGAATATCTACTAAATTTTGGGCTATACTTGACTTTTTTGTCACGTTGCACTATAAGGTCAGCACACTACCATCCTAACTGCAATTTTTTCGCATACTTGGGGGTGATAAATTCTTATCTGTAGGTAATGCTCTGCATGTAGATTGGTGAAAACAAGCGAGTTTAAGGGGCCCCTTCAATGCGGATTGGAGCAGCTTCATCTGTTCTGTCACCTACTGTGTAGATGGTAGACGTGGAAATGAGAATAATCTTTGAGAAAGAGGAACCATCAAGAGTCAATCCGATTGAGAGCCATGCTTTATTCTGCATTGAATAAGTTTTCTGTAAATTCTAAGTCCAAAAGCAGCATCTTGATAGTACTTTCATTAAACTCTAACCTGGTAATATTACTTAAAACGGTTTGTTTACCACT
Organism: Mastigias papua; assembly: GCA_964019165.1. Taxonomy (NCBI): domain Eukaryota; kingdom Metazoa; phylum Cnidaria; class Scyphozoa; order Rhizostomeae; family Mastigiidae; genus Mastigias; species Mastigias papua. The sequence goes on from OZ025269.1 coordinate 6,725,825, forward strand.
AGTGGAAATTACCAAACAGAATTGTGGTAGAAAAGGTTGAAGTAGGATACAGGTCGATGGTATTAAACTTGTGCTTCACTGTTATAAATGGAAAAGTATCAGGGAGAGCAATAGAGAGCCATTATCAAATAATTATTTTTACAACAAGGTTACCGGTAACACCATGATGAAGTTTCAATCGAGCTATGTGACCCAAACAGCCACAGACATTGCATTTCATCTTGTGTTCATGTCTATACAATTCTATAGAATTATAGTCCAGAAAAATATCAAGACTCAACATCGCTGGCATTTAAGAATAGTTTAAGAATAAGGCAACCCTCAAGCTTCATGAACAGTTAGATCGTTTATTTATGTGAGGTTTTTGGAAAATCGAAAGGTTTGAGAGTGATTTGTCCTGTCAGGGAGTCATTACTTTATGATACCACATAGTAATTCTAAGGGGAGTATCTGTTACAGACTTTTCATTAATTTAGTATGATTTATATAAATAATAATGCCCAAAATCGATGAAATTTTAGATTAAGTTAAGAATAATCTTAGGCTCAAAATCGACTGAATTGAAGAATATCACAGTTCAGCAAAAAGTCAGTATTCTCATTATAAAAATTGTGTACAAGATTTATCATTCGTAGTATGCCAGCATAACATTGTTGTTGCATAGCAATACTTTGAAGTTCTATATATCACCGTATAAGCTCCCAAAGTTCAAATTGTTAGGTATTTTCTATTTTTACCAGATGCACCTTATTGATATAGATCAAATAAGTTTATTTGTACTGTATTCAGATCATTTTGAACAAAAATATGTGTTAATATTGTGTTTTAGGCCAAAATGACCATATTTAGCAATTTCACCCTAAATGCCCCAGAAATTCACATTGTTAGGTAAGTTTTATTTATGTCACATGCAGCATATCAGAATGGATCAAATAGGTTCATAATCACTTTATTAAGATCACTCTGACCAAAGTTATGTTAAATATAGTGTTTTAGGTCAAATTGACCATATATAGCAATGTCACCCTACAAGCCACAAGAATTCGCATTTTTATGTAATTTCTGTTTTTACCAAATGCATCAAAGTTGAATTGATCAAATAAGTCCATAATCACTTTCTTAAGATCATTGTGAGTAAAACTATGTTAAATATTGTGTTTTAGGCCAAAGTGACCATATATGGCAATGTCCTCCTAAAAGCCCCCAAAGCTCACATTTTTAAGTAATTTCTATTTTTATCAGCTACATCTTACACACACGCAAAAGATATATTCATAATCAATTTATAATTATGATTTTTTGTGAGGATATTGCTAAAAATGTACTTTTGGTCACATTTCCCATATTTGGTAGTAAGTCTCAAGCAACCCCTAAAATGACAAATTTTCAGTTATAGTCACTTTCATTAAATTTCTTATATAATTCTGATTCAAATGAATCCCCAGCCATTATCCTGAGATGAACTGGAGTATTGTAATTGAATTTTTCTCAAATTTCTGCTCTCTGGGCACACTGTTCGTCAGTCGTTCTTAAGCTGCAGTTAAGTAGTGTGAAATAAAAAGTCACTGTGTTCTTTACCCTTCTTCTTCATTTGGTCTATATGTAGAAAAGTGAACTTTAGTGAACTTGGCTGTAGTTATTAAAATTTCAGGCATGGTTTAAGTACCTTTAGATTTATCTGCCTCTGTACTTCTCACTTGCCAACAATCTCTAGACTTGAGTATTCGAGTTACTTATAGAATTTAGCGAAAGCTATATCCATGCAAATATCAGTACACTAACATACTGTTTGCCATATACACACATCTAATCCATTGCCCTTTCTCTTTGGAAGTGCATTGACCTGAGTTCTAAATAGGTAGCTTGCATATATTCTGAGGGTAGTCCCGAAAATATCTGATAGAAAGCAACAGATCTATCACACTAGCCCTATGATAGCAATTTACTTCTTTAGACAAGATCGTTAATCAGGTACCTAGCACATATCAACGATATAGACAGAAAAAGAATTGTGGAAGTATCTACTTTCTATACTGCCTTCTACATCAAGCTGTTGCTTCTAAGAGCTTTCCAATTTCTTTAACTACTTACTTAATTCGAAATAAAATCAGTCTAACCTCGTCCATCTTTTGATCCTCCTCCTATGTAGCTCATGGCCAGTCCATTTTTGTCAACTAAATATGCATATGTACTTATAACTGCACCAAAACAGTCAAATCTTGTGAACTGACGGCATGAAATTGATAACTCAACGAAGCTTTTAACATCCATCCAGTTATTTGCATAAGATATTTGTCTTCTATAAATGAACAATTGTCGCCATGAAGAAGATAGCACATAAAGTTAGTAGAGCAAATCATAAAAAAAAACTATCGAACAATATAAAATTGGCTCCCAAATTAAACTCGTGGCTCAACAACACCTGGCGTACCTGACCATAATTTTCATAGGGAGCTAGAAAACACGTACAATACAAGAAGAAAGTAATGATGCAGAGACTTTCATTAGCTGAAAATAACGTAAAAGTGATATATTGTGTAGTCATCATAGTAGAGACAAAGACAGCAAATGAAGCACAGATATATCTAACTCCTCTTTAATGTTTCACTCTTACTGTGACTACTGGTTCGGCAAGGAGACATAAATCTATGCCATTGAACTTGAGCAAAATCCCCCAAGCACTGCAAAGTAATCATATTTACCTTATTTTCCCTTTTTTACCGGATCTTATTGGCGTTAATTTTCCCGAAGTTGAATTACAAGGGCTGGAGTAAAAAGGGCCGACCTTTTACAATTTATGTATCAAAAAGCTAAGTTACTTTTGTAATCCAATTTTTGGAAGTACCATTTTCAAGACCTTTTGGCAAGGGATAAATTATTTGGGGACTAAGTTTACTTATTGTCCCAGCAACGAGTGCTAGCGAGTGGGGATCAAGTATATTGGTGGAGTCAGTTCAGTAATAAGGAACGTACAATTGCTGATAGGGAATAAATCTCTTTTTTATAATGCATCCAATTAAGTGCAGTTACCGTCACATATGTCATATGTTACAACGAATCCGGATTACAAGGCAGACTCGAAGAACAAAAATATGTGCGCTTGTTCGTTGGTATCTTTACGCTGCCAAGTACTTTGCTATTGTCTCGAACACTGGCCTTTTATCCTCGCAGTTGTTTAACATAGCTTATGTGTTTCCTTCCATAGCCTTCCACCCCCCACCCATAAGAAAAATGCCTTTATAAGGAGTATTCCTTCTTCAGCCCAAGTATACTTCTTCAACTGTTTCCACTTATTTTTTCTAATGCATTCATTAATAGAATAACTAAGGGTACAATTAGTTCAATACTCAAGAGAGGACTTTAAGTCAATTAAACTCCCAGGAAAATGAATTATCTGCTCTACCAACTGAACTCATTAAGTCCTCTATTTCCTATTGCCCCTTCTCCTCCATTGTTAATATGCTTCTTTCGTTCTTTCACTCCAACAGAGCTTTCCTCATGCAGATAAATGGAAGGAAGTAAAGTGAGCTGTTGCAATGTAAGTTAAGATTTCAATTCTATTTACTTTGTAGCCAAATAGAAAAATTTCTTGTTGTACTAGTTAACCTAGGAGTGGTAGTGAAAAGCGATTGTTATGAGTGAAAGACGTGAAAAATTCAGAATGCTAATCATCAAACAAATTGAGCATTGCCTCATGTTAAGTTCAGGTCTCTTTGAAAGTAGCTATAGCAAAGAGTTAAATAGCACTCAGGCAATTTAGCTTTTATCTCAAAAAGTTCGCAATGAGGAAAGTAGATCATTAGTTTTCTCAGTTGACCGCATGCTCACTATTGTCAAATGAACTACAAATAAATTGTTTTTAGCACTGGTTTGTAGGGCTCATCTTAGCAATACGAAAATTAGGAGCTGCATCTAGTCAGGTAAGATCGCAGAGATTGACATTCCACTTTCTGGATTGATAGTATACAGGGCCCGTCTTATTAATTCTCCAAATTCCTGAATTCACATTTGGACTAGTAGAATTTAAGATAACTTTATACACTTCACTTATAGAACCTACTGATATGATTTCCATGTGTGATTTCAACTGGGTTGTAGCCAGTGACGAACCGTGAGAACTTCATTAGGGTGTTCTCCAGGTTGAAAAAACTTAGGGGCAGTTGAAAATTTTTGAGAATCTAAGCGTAAAATAAGGGGGATCTATTTAATACAAAGTCCTTACTTTCTGGAAGATTTAATCAAGTTGCCTAAACTTATTTGAACCTATTCCCTTCCAAATTCCTTTTTGGAGAACCAAGAGGAGGCATAGCCAGTGAAAGAGTGTAGTATTGTCAGTTAATCAAGGAAGCTACTCATATTAACCTTAGCTCTCAGTGGTCAACTAATAAACAAGATATACTTTGGGCTTCCCCTTATCAGTAATAATCTTCCTGTCTTTCAGCAAATGAAAGCGTTATAAATTTCATTCTTATTAAATGTGACATAACATCGTAATGAAAATGTTCCTAACAATGTAACTACTCACATCACATGAATGATGTCGTGGTATCTCATCGACATGATAACTGAGTTGGCAGTTAGACTAGTCAAAATATGAAAGAAGAGGAGAGCACTGTTCACAAGATTAAAGGCTGGCTCATTTGTTAATATTGCTGCAAATGCAAAACTGAATCGCAAGTTACATATTCAAAAAGTTACCTCAAAGACATCTCCCCTCAGACATTTTTCACACAAAAATAGATTTAAATATAACAGCGATAGCTTCTGCTGGTGGGTTCTCTATTTTTCGTTCAAAACAGGAGCAACTTCCGCAAGATGACAAATGACTCTGAGATGTTTCATAATTTATCAGCTTTTTCCAACGATATCATTTCATGCTCATATTTTTAGAAAGTATGTATTTCACAACAGTCCCCATAACAACTATAGTTGCCGATCGCCATTATAATGCTAGGGACGAGACTGGTCTGTAACCTACTATCGAGGCTGGAAGCTGAGATTTTACAGCTTATTTTCCGATTCTTTCGCTTGCGAATGGCCCAGCCAATTCATAAAATTCAGCATCTGATTGGTTGAATTTAGATGGAAGGGCTTCACTGCTTATTGTGTGATATAGCCAGTGTCATAAAAAAACACAGGTGAAAAGGGGCGATTACTTGCTCCTACTCAACAATTCTCTCTATAATGTAAGATAAACATGGAAATACCTTACAATAGTAAATCGTCATGTTGAATTTTAACCTGTAAGGGACTAGTTTTATGAAACAAAAATATTTGTCTAAAATCCCAGGGTATTTACTGAATACCTTGAATAGCCGGACGGTTTGCCACTGCTTGTAGCTCATAACATGATCATAGTGATTAACAGTAAACCAAACTATGGATTTTAAGTTCATTCAATCAAACTTCTTTGTGTAAGATTTATTTTAAGTTGGGGTCTATAATACTCATCTTTATGGACAAAACCATTGCATAATGATATTGGATAATTTTATTGAGCAAGCAACTCGTAATGCATATTTTGGATTACTGGAAAGTAGCTTTCATTTCTGTAAGCTTGTTGTTTGTTAAATTGCATATGTTCACTGGGAATCGAATGTCTTTGCTCCAGCCTACGAGGTCCCAACTTCTGCACGATTTCATTTCATTTATTTCATTTTTAATTATTTATACATGGTGGCCCCTCAGATACAGAGATCTGATTTCCAGGGGCCCATGTTAAAAAACTAATACATGCAATTTAAAATAACTACTTACATACTAAATTCAAAGTTAATTATAATGGAAAATGAGAATAAAATTAAAATTAAAGAAAAATTTTGACAAAAATGGAAAAGTTTTTCTACGATCAATTTTAAATTTCTCCAAAGAGCCGAGGATTTTGTTTGATGAAGCCTACTTATACCTTAATGCGCTGATTTCAATAATTTTGCCTGAAATCATATGGATTAATAGTACATATTTTTCAATATTGCAATGCCAGCACCGTCTTAAGACGCTCTTTAGAATAAAGTTGGCTATTTTCAATTGCCATGTATAAACCACTGTAGCTAACCACCATATGTTTGAATGCTTGCCAGCTAAAATTGGCACGCTTCAGGTTATCAAATAATGCTATGAATTCAGTGATAAGCTTTATTAATTGAAGATTAGTACCTACAACGATTCTGGAAGCATATATGCTTCCCCATGGGGAATCCCGCAAGCCCTATTTAATTTTGCGTTCAGCATAAATATTATATTCATTCATGCAATTTTGCGCCTGCAACTTTGGACTACCATCGGAGTGAGTTCCTGTTGCATATATACAGTAATATGTAATTCAGAGCATGTTTTCTCTGGTAATATCATTTAGTACGAGCATCAGGGTATGCAGTATAATCTACATTGCCGCCAGCTTGTGAACTGACATCCTACTCCCATGAAGGCTTTCTAGCATAACTTGTCCTAGTAGCTTTTATCCTGTTAAAAAGCTGTAACCTACGAAGGATATCAAATATCTCTCCATTATGAGCTAGTCAACAAGTTTTAAACATTATGAAAATTTGCTTCCAATGTTTTCTGCATTGATACAAAAGTATTGCTGAGGTTAATCCACTAATTCGAATAGACAAATAAGTACAAATATCTTCATGTATCGTATCTAAGGGCTCTTGTTGTGTATAGAAAAGCAAATAATAAATTTGCAGTTAGTTGCAAAAGTTTTTTTTGAATTTACCTGAATGAACCAGGTGGCTCGTATCCTGTAACATTACTTGTCATCTCGCTATCGTGATGAATAATTGAATACGTTACTTTGTTCAAAGTCTTGCATTCAATCTCAATTGAATGTAGCATACTTTCAAGTTGAATATTGTAATTTCCCTGTCTATCACCATTCAATTTCATCGCTTCTGTACATGACTGGTATACAGTAGATGGTTCTAGATAGTGAGGCAGTAAAGAGGAATATTATGATTTCACACAAAAAATTTTATGTTCCATTGTCTGCTTAAAGAGTATCGATACAGGAACTACACCTCAGCAAACAAATTATATACCAGCATTGGAATGCTCAATAACATGTGAAATTGCAAATGTTGATTCTTTTAGCACTCTTTCTTCTTCATTCAACATTGTAAGTTGTTAGGCCATAATGAAAGTACCGTAAATCAAAATAAACTAAGATATAGCTAGCCTTAAATTCTATTATAAAAATAGCAATGTGCTTCTTACTTTTCATATGTTTCATACCTGCATTTACTGTAATCCATGGATGCAACTGCTTCCACTAATTATAGGCAAAGCTCGCAAAATACAAGAATTTAACACAATTTTGTAATGTTAACATAATAATAAATATGATGTCCTTCAAACTGCTAGTAGTGTTAAAAATAAGGTAGTACTCGGTGGCTAACTTCTTGACATTAATTTAATTTGATGTAGGTTATGCTTACTGGGTAGGTCAGGGAACTTAGCCAATATATTTAAAGCTCTCTTCAACTTCGCTAAAAGACCAGGAGGTTAAAGAACAGATTAAGCTCAGATTTTAGCTTGGATAGTCATCCATTGTTGATCTAAAAGCAATTGGGTACCTAATATAAGCACCGAGGAGAATGAACCATTGAGGAAAAGAATTGGCCACCCCACCAAACGAAGCCAACAGTTTGCAAAATATGTCCTGATTCGTGATTACTCTCTTACAACACCAGTGATGTCAAGCAATAATAATTATGTGGACATGCTTTTGAAGAAAGGATAATCTTATTAAAGCTAATGGAATATCATTCACTCTTTAGTTAGCTGTTTGTTTGTGTCAGAATATTAGGCTATTGCATATTTCAATAATTTCGTAAGCGAAATAAAAGTTTAAGAGATATAGGTTTTTACTGATAAACTGATGTATCAATTGCTAGGTTGTCGCTACCAGGAGCTGTGATGAGTGCTACACCCCTGTAAGTATAAGCAGAAAAGTATAATGCCGAATATGATCTCATCAATCTCAAATCTTTTCCTGCTCTCTTTCATTATTACTTTCATTTATTTGGCAGATTTTCTATTCGATAGCTTATTCATTGACTGTCCGCACCTAGTCGTAGCTTTCACTATTTGTTTTGAAACATTAGGTCCATTCAAGTTTCTCTATAAGCATATCTTTTGCCTCATCTCTCGTTTTATATCCAGAATACTATCCATTGACTCTGAGTGAGAATCGAATTTTTGGCTCCAAGATTTACTTTTTTGGTTAAATTCAAGCAAGTCAGGAACTAAGCTCTAAAGGGTATGTTCCATCAGTTCATGCCATTGCAAGTTATGACTTTTGGGTAACTATGCTTTGATCCATAAAACTTACAAGCCACTAATCCTCCTCAAAGAGGACTGTTTTTGACATCTTTGCCCTCAGCACAGCTAAAGGAATTTAGTGATTTGGAATGCTGTCCTACAAATGGCCGTACATTTTTGTACAGTAGCTGTGATATTCCTTCTATACTACATTTTTAAATACGGAAAGCAACAGAAATTATGAACAAACCGTAGATTTTATTCATTGCGAAGACAATACTTATGTATTCTCCTTTGTCTAACATATTTTTCCGAGTGACTTCTGTGCATGATATCTTCCTGCTGCAGGCGAATGCTTCACTGTCGAGAAATGGCCTTTCCGTATTTAGAGGAATGCCATCCTTCGTAATCTTATAAAACTGGCCTATACATGCTACTGTATTAGCTTCATTCAGTGTCATAATGATAAACAGATAAAGCTCTCTTCCAGAATAACAACTAGACATATTTCAAGTGATCTACTCTCCTATTATACTGCAGTGGTATCTACTCTTTAAATGTTTGTATTTGAATGAGCGGACTGAACTAATAGATCCATCTAACCATAGAGCTATTGGTCACCAGGTACCTATTGTGCTTTCAATAATGCTATAAATTACACTAGAATTGCATCGAAACTAGTAAATAATTTAACTCTTCATTCATACAGGCTGTTGAATACCAAAGAACCAGTCTATTTCATTTAGTTTCTAAATTTGAATTCTGAATCAAAATTAAATTCCATAGAAAGCTACATATGTTCTAATAGGATACACAGCACTGTATGCTAAAGAAAAATAGTTCGCACACAATTAATTGCAACTTTATTAAATGGATATCTTGAATTCACTTTATATTCGACTATTTATAAGTGTGTAGGTCTGCAGAGCATGCAAAGCATACTCGTACTACATGCTGAGTACGTACGGGATAATACATAATAGCTTCTATTTAAAATCAACATGGTTCCAACAAGATAGGAATGAAAGGTAAAACTTTGGCTCATTACTTTACAGTTTGATAGTAGATGACAAGATGCATCAAATTTGATCGGAAGCACAATATATACATGCATCCCAATTTCTACTAGATGGGTTGAAGAGAATTGATAGGCAATTAGATCGCTAGTTACTAATTCTAGTAATATTTCAACAAATCTGGACTTAGCAGCTTACACCGTTGATGAAGTATTTACACGGACCCGTTGATATGACCATTCGGAGCAATCCTTGAATTGCAGCAGGGTACTTGACCGTCTACCCCACAAAATACACACCTAGTAAACTTATCATTTACAATCAGTGTTATCATGATACCACAGGATTAATAAATCTGAAAATCGTTTGCATTGAACTTAGCTGTTTGAATATTTTAAATGCTGCAATGTGATTACTAGTATTAGTGTTCTTTCTTATTTTATTGCCGTGATTGCCGTTGAGATTCAACATGATAGGTTAGAGCTAATAGTCATGGGAATAATTCTAAATAAAACAGTTAGCTTTAACAGGCATCAAAGATATTTCCTATAGAATTTGAAAGGGATTTAAGTTTCATAACATAGGCATCATATTCAAAAATAAAACACTGAATTGATCATGTAGCGAATTATATAATGTATCTCTTTTGTCCAGAAATCAATACTTCATATCTTATAGATATAGTTCAACTTTCGGATTCATGTTTTATTAATTCAAAATTATATTTTCCATAGATTGCCTTGTGTCAGTAGATGTAGTTTTCAAGTAAGACAAAAGTTATATGGACTCAAACAAATCATGAGCAATCAACAGACCAGAAGTTCATTGATACTCATTTTCAGCAGTGCCATTGTCTCTCTCATGAATACTTTCATATGATAGTTCTTAAATCAGACCTAATTCAATCAAATGTGAATCATACCTAAATCAAACCTAATTCAACCAAATGTGAATCAAATCTAAATCAAACCTAATTCAATCAAAGAAACCATATAATTAGTAATTGCTATCGATATTGACTTCAACAAACACCACTATTCGAAGAACTTGTAATGTACGGAATGCCTTATTTTCCCCTTCCTTCCCATAATCCTGAAACTTGCTAATTTTTGAATCCAGCATCAATACATTTGATCTTATCTCCTTCTTTACCTAACTTCTCTCTTTCTTCCTTTTCTGTGAGACTTGCTATAACCCTCAAAGTCATTCCCTACCACTACTCGCAAAAAATGGAAAGAGATATTGGCCATATCGAATGCCTGCCACCTTCCAAAGAATTTTAGATACATATTCACTATTTTTCTTTCATTCCTGTTCCCAGGGAGACTTTTATCTATAATTGCACCAACCAATAGAACCATTTTCTTATCAACACAACCTGTTTTAAAATAAGTCTAGATTCGAATTCATCGACAAATTTTCCTTCTGCAGTTTGCTCTGAGGACATATAAGAACGCGAGTTGAGCCCATTGAGTTCACTTCTATTAGAGAATTAGTTAGCATTTGTCAAGAATGTTACCCCACTAAGGTGAAAGAATTTGTAATACTCAGGTGGTTACAACACTTGCAACTTATCTTTAAAATACTAAATTGAACATACCCTTCGTTCCATTAAACACAATAATAAATACCTAATGGTAAAAATACCTGAGTAAATCAGCAACTAAATATAATACTATAGTTCCTAAAGAATCAATTATGCTCAAGAAATCAAGGTGAAGAAATTTGCTATAGGTATGCGAAAATGAAAATACTGTAATGTTTGTGAAGTATAGTTTATTCAGTTCTTCGTCGTTGTTATGAAATTCTAATCTAAAGCATTGGTAGCTTATAATAAGTTATAGTTGAAGTGAACGTCAACAAGATAGAAATTAACAACGTCTCCTCTCTCTCTCTCCTCCATGTTCTCAGCACGTTAAATAACGATACGCGCCAACAACGGATGAACGAATGATGTCACAGAACGAGCACTGTAGCTTATAGGAAGCACAAACTCACACTCCTATAATGGTGACCGAAACGTAACTTGGAAACCCTTCGTGGATCCATGTTCAAGCAGTCAGAAAGTAATGCAAGCAGCTCGCACTCGACTCGCCGTAGTACTTAAATAACGCAGTAAGACAGGTTCCTGATCATCCTACTCAGAAAACATCTCACACACTAGTCCAACGCTCAGGTTCCTGGTTGATCCTACTCAGAACGCCCCTCACACACTTGTCCAACGCCGACATTCAGGTTCCTCGTTGCTTCTACTCACATAACCTTACACAAAAACTCATTTGTCGAATGCCGATGTTCTGGTTATTGGTGATTCAATTCACAAAACCTTGACATCTTGGGTGGATGGGTGGATGGGTGGATGGGTGGATGGGTGGATGGGTGGATGGGTGGATGGGTGGATGGGTGTATGGGTGGATGGGTGTATGGGTGGATGGGTGGATGGGTGGATGGGTGGATGGGTGGATGGGTGGATGGGTGGATGGGTGGATGGGTGGATGGGTGGATGGGTGGATGGGTGGATGGGTGGATGGGTGGATGGGTGGATGGGTGGATGGATGGATGGATGGATGGATGGATGGATGGATGGATGAAAAATTAAATAATTATGGGATTGAGAGGCTGTTAAAGAGAACCAAATCTGATAGCAATAAGCTTTTTTACATTCCCATTATTTCCATAACGTAGCTCTCCTTATAAGCTGACATAGCTTGATGTGCTTAGTGCTTAGGTGAACTGAATGGAAAATAAGTATTCTAAAAGCTCTTGAGATAAAAGTGCAGCTGGTTTTTTATCCACTACTTACACTCTACTTTAGCGGTTTGAAGATGAAATAAAGAGAGATAAGAGGGACACTTAAATTCTCTAAAATTCCCTCCATGTCCCTCTCGACAACGTCTAAAAGTTCTTTAACGTATCGTACCTCATCCGTCCTCTTTGCGGACGTCATATATCTGTGTGGTCCCAAAAAGCACAGAATATAGCAACATACTGTCCACTCCGATCCTTGGCTGTCTCGTACTCTGTACATTCACCTGAAGATTATTATTTACATACATATATACCAAATATACCTTTCTTCTTAATGTTTTGATTGTATAACTTTCCCTTTTATGAATACATACGTCCCCTGTGTAGAAAGACGCATGAAAGGGAAGAATCTTAATTTGATGCAAAACACAATGCATGTTGCATTTCACGAGAGAGTTTGATACGTTGGAGAACCAAAACAAACCTAGACATATTGGTATATATGCAAAAATAGGATATAAATAGGATGCATCATTGACGATGCCGCACGACACTTAGGACAACAATCGCCGTAGATAAGCTAACAAAGGCACTAGTGTTGCTTAGATCTAGAGAGTCTGCATTACTTTCATGCAATTCGAATTGCAGCTGTTGCAACAGACATTGTATTAATTCAACATAATTGGTGAAGTCTACATAGCAATTTCCTGCCTCAATTATCATGGATTTCAAGGAACCAACTAACTGCAATTACATTGCGTCCCTTTCACTGTACAGACCTTTATTTAACAGCATTGACAACCTTTTCAGACAGAGACATGGCTTTATTTGAAGATGTTGTGTTGCAACATGATATGCTTTACAGTATTCCGAAAATATAGTCCTTGATTCTTGCACTTTGCAAAGGTTTATGGACCCTAACTTTTGCTCTTAGAATAGAAGTTTCAACAATATTCTTTATCATAGTCTGTACATTTTATCTTTTAAATTGTATCCATACACGCACAGTCCATTTTGGTTTTAATTATGAATGCTTTATCTGATATTTTAAACTCGATTTCATTTCATTTTAAAATCAGAGGCTAAGTGCCACATGCTATGTTATTGCATTGTGTGACTTAAGATTAGTACCCTTAAGATTTTGTAAATTTGCTGTATTAGAAACAAACATGATTTTAGACAGCATTTGTTTTATAATAGGGGACTGGCGTTTCTATTACGTAGTTTAAATTCTGTCATAGTATCATCTTTGTGTTTCAGGACTGGCACTAATGAGTGAAATTGTATTTTTAACGACTTGGAACATGCCTGGATCACGTGATTGTTGTGTTGTGACAAACAATAACATTTGCGTTATGCTATTCGTATGCTGTGGTTGGCGTAGTTCTTCTATAGTTATGCTGTTAGCTTTCTTGACTCCATTGTCTATGCGGCTACTCTGATAACCTTGCTTTAGTAGTCATGATGTTTTAAACCGCTCTGTTTTTCATTGCCGGAAGAGATTTTTCCAATGTAGGCCTTGTAAAATCCATAGTAGAATTTCTGATGTGTCAATTCTAGTGTCACAAATAAGTAAGCAGTCATCTAAATACCTCGACCGTTGAGTTATAACCTGATTCTTATTATCGTATTTTTGTGTGTTGCTCTTATTGGTAATAAAATTTTTAATCTTTTCACTTGTGTCAACTGCTTGTGGTCATCATTTTTGTATCTACTTCAGGTACATCAAATTATCTAATACTTGGCCAATAAAATGTGTTACCAGGTCCCAGACTGATAGCAGCTTTATTAAGCTGAATCTGGTGACAGATAGACGTGGAGATATAACTCTGTTCCTCTTTTTCTCTCCAACTAATCTCCTCACAGAAACATTGTACTATTTATGCTGATCTGCCCTCATTTCTATCTCCATGCTTTATTACATGTGAGTCGCTTCCTCCGGTCCTTCTTCTACATACAGACACAAATATTCTCTACATCCTTGAGTTTACTGTAGGTTTTGAAACTAATATACAAAATAAAAGTGACCGTAAAGCAGCCTAATGTAGCTCTTTGATTAACGATCTCTCTTTCAGTGACCTCCTACTTTCGATAATTTCATATAGCAGTTGAAAAGATCATAAAAAGAACAAAACTATCAGTAAAGAGTATAAAACATTTTAGCAAAAGTTAATTCCTGTTTGATGTTTCTGGCATATGCTGGGGTCAATTCTTCCAGCAGACGGATTATATAAACATACTTGCCAGTGATTAGTCTTCTTTGATCTCTTTTGTCATAGAAAATCATGCACCCTTATAGGAAATTTGCGTTTCTGAGAGATGTTTCTCTTGGATTGGTACAGACCTACCTAGGAAATTAAAATTTTTGTACTACAGGGTTCATGTCTTGGACCTCTTTTACTTCCCATTTACATCAATCATCTACCAAGAGCTGTTTTAAATTTAAAGATGTCAATGTTTACTGATGATAGGTGCCTCTACCATCAGTCTATCGCATCTCTCCGCTAAATGAGGCTATCAATGAAGATCTTACGCATGTTGAAAGCTGGCTAAAAGGGAACAAGCTCTCACTCAATATCATGAAAACTCACTCCATGCTTATATCCACAAAAGCTAAGCTAAAATCCCTAAAAAGCAAGATTGAACCTTTTAGACTAATGATTCAGGAAGATGAACTTGAGCTTGTATAAAAAAAGTAAAAATTATCGGGGTATAGAGAGACAATTACCCTGATTGGAATAAACATGCTAAGGCACTTTTGTCCGAAGTCTCAAAATGTAGTTGAGCATTTAAGATACGCTAAGTGCATCCTACTAGAAGAGACTCTTAAGACCTTTTAAATATGGATCATTGAACCGCATTTTCACTACTGTTGCATAGTGTGGGGGTATTCTGGTACCACTAAGATTAATCAGTTGCAGAAGTTGCAAATTCCTGCTCCCAGAATTGTAACTGGTAGTAGCTTTGACACCCTTGCCGCCAGCCACCTATTATAGAACTTGGCTAGAAGACAATAGATCAGCTAATTACCAGTGATACTATTATCATGGAGTTGAAATTCTTTCAAGAACTGGCCCCTCAGTATATGTGTAATCTTTTCACCAGAGCATCCAAGCCAACCTCAAAGTGCTTAACAAACACACCAACAGATCTGAGGCTATAAGCAAACAATTCGAAAACTGGCCAAAAATGCTTTTCTATCAGAGGCTCTGAAACCTCGAATGGCCTCTCTACAGAGGGAAAGCTTGTGCCATCCCTGTCTAGCTTTAATTAATGTATATAGCAAATAGCATAATAGCATATAGCTATTTCAAAAAGCAAATTCTTTTTTATGACATTCCTTTTATCGTTAATGTCCGTTGTAGTTACTACGGGCGCTTTTGATATTTCACTTTATTTTAAGTACTGTATGTTTATTTTCTAATTTATATTCTCGAGGGCCCCTTGTAAACCAGCACGGCTGAGGGATTGTCCTCCTAAGATAGCTATGAAATGAAATGAAATGAAATGAAATGAAATGAAATGAAATGAAATGAAATGAAATGAAATGAAATGAAATGAAATGAAATGAAATGAAATGAGAATAAATGAAGTGAAATGAAATGAATCGAAATGAAATCAAACGAAACGAAATGAAATCAAACGAAATGAAATGAGGATGCAAACCCTAGGGCTCGCATAAAAAACCTATTGAGAGACGAGCAAATCGCAACAAAACAAGAAACTTACCAAATATCTCAATTCTTCAAAACACTCAACATTGCATTTTACAGTCTACATAGGTTCAATATTAGCCAAAATAGGTTGAAAACACCATTTGATAGGATACTCTGCAACAGTTTTCTGCCAACGTGTTCCTGCCGTCTTTGATCCCCATGGGCATCACATACCAAACAAAAACAAAACAATAGAGTGCGCATTCTACACATAAGCAATTATGTAATCTTTGTAATTTGAAATATATAAATATGATACAAAATTAGTTAGATAGTCAGTAAATTTTAATCAGAGATAAGAGCAAAATAAAAGAAAACACAAGTAGTTCCCTTCTGTGCATGCTTTCTAAAGTCATAACCACAAGTGGTATGGTCCTTCTGTATTCTTAGCAAAATCAGTAGTTCATAGTAAAATAATCTAAGCCACGAATCACTGAAAATACTTCAACCTACCGATTCCTCCAGAGAGATTTTCTTGGAATTAGAGGACAAGTGACTGGACAATTTAAAGCCCAATTTAAACGGCACTTCTCAACCTAGGTTTAACTCGGGTTACATTAATTCAGGTTAAACTCTGTGCAATTTATGCTGTAAATTGCCTTTTCATCGTCTAAAACGGAATTGGGTTGAACCCGAGTTTCCATGATGCAATATGCACACTTTCACTTGCATTGACTTATCGAATCGAATCGAAACAAAGAGAAAACAATGGAATCTGACCGCTTTCCTTTCCGACGCATGCGTAATGATTCAATCAAACCATTGTTCAACCCTAGTTCACTTTACACGAGTATTCAACCCTGAATGAATCCAGGCTCAACCCACCTCCTGAGCAGGAATTTCTTAATCCGGCTTCAACCCGGGTGTCTCTCTTTACACGGCAAAAATTAACCTGGGTTAGCGTTAACCTGGGTAGAAAGATTATCGTGTACAGCGGACTTAAGTTGATCTTCAACTTGCAAACCGAGACCAGTTCGTGCTGTTTACCATAATGATCCCCTCATCATTCCTTGAGTTATTATAGCGCTAAGCAATAGCTCCAGTGACCCTCGAGCCAGTAACTAAGGGCTAGTTAAGTCAGCATTGTCTCATCCATAGTTTCAACAGAATGAGAGGAGTAATAGATGATGGTTATATTAACATACATCGCCACATCAGAAGTCTTTAAACAGCTAGGGAGGTCATTTACATAAAGTAGAAAGAGAAAAGATCAAAGGTAGGACCTCTGGGAAACTGCACAGTTTGCCCCTTCAGTTACAGATGACCGAACATAAGAGAGATATAAATCTTTTTGATCAATCAATCTTAGTAATCTACGGCAAAATTCAAGCAGACATTCTGACCACTTCAATTCCTAAAGTCACAAGCAATGTTTTATTCAAGCATGAGCTACGGCACAAGATTACGATGTCACCTTGTTAGTAATACACCTTGTTAATAGTGTATAATGTTTATGCATAAAATTTACGTAGCAAATAGAAGTACAAAGCACAGCATATATAAGAAGTACTATTGTTTCTAATTGAAGCAGTACCCATCTATTTAATATCTGCTTTTCATCTTCTTCTTGTTGTGCCATGTCAGCTAAAACTGGTGACCATGCATCCTAATCTCTCTCTGTCCTGTGTCAGATGGAAGAGCTCTCGTTTCCGTAAGTATCCCGTCGCAGTAACCAGATCGTCTAAGAACTTCTTTCTCTGTCACCCTCTAGATATCCAACCATCGAATTTTCTTTCCAAGACCAGTTTTACCAAGCCATTTCCTTACTATGTGTCCAAACAAATTTAGTTGTCTCTGAGTAATAGATGTTAGAATCTGTCGTTTTTCTGTAACTTTTCCAAGCACCTCATCGTTTGACACAAACTCAGTCGATGATACTGTCAACATTATCTGATAACACCACATCTCCATTGCTTCCAGTTTACTTTTCATCTCTGCACCAATGGTCCATGACTCACTTCCATTTAAGAGAACAGACCAGATGTAACATTTCAGAAATCGTTGTCTTGTTTCAATAGACATTTTGCAGTTTGTAAAATGCTTTTCTTTTCCATAATTTTTTCTTTGCAATCGCAATTCTACGTTTTATATCTTTGTCGCACCTAACATCACTTGTTACCATGCTTCCAAAGTATTCAAATTCTTGCACTAGTTTAAGTTTCTCATTTCCTAAATAGATATTACAAGTGGGAATATTTCTGTTCTTGCTAAATACCATCAACTAAGTTTTCTTCTTGTTAATATTGAACCCTCTGGCTTCACTATCATTTTTCAAACTAACTAAAATTTCCTGAAGATTTTGTTTATCATCAGACATTTAGACTGTATTGTCGGAATATCGTATATCAAAGATAGGATGTCCATTTACACTAAACTTCCCTTCGATAGCATTCCTCATAATAAACTCTGTATACAATGAGAACAGGTCAGGAGTTAAAGCACACACTTGCCGAACTCCACGTTTGATGTTTGCCCATTCACTTAGGTCACCATCTAAAGACATAGTATATATCTGTCCCCATCATAAAATGATCACTCATGGAAACCAGATTGACCCCCACGTTTATAATATTTCTAACAAAAGTGATCCATGATTGTTGCCGTATCTAGGGTGACTCTTGTCAGTTCCTCAACAAGCTGCCCAAGAGCAAATAACCCATATACATTTGGCATATGTTTAGCATTGTTGTCTGTTAGCTGATCCCTATATATCTTTGTAAAATCACAGTTCGTGCCACCAGGAAGGATTATTTGTTCCCTCTCTACGTAGGTAAGCAAGGGCAGTCTTCAGCTTGCCAGTGGACCTAACAGGATTATTTGGTGATCGATGCAATGCAATAGCAAGATAAGGTTTGCTCCTAGGGGGCTCTATTTCTATACATACAAGCTGCTATTTAATCGCATGATAGGCCCAAAAAGTGAAAGATTAACTAAATATAAAATATCTACAACGTACGTCAAGTTGATTTGTTTCATAGCTTGTTGAACCATTTAAGAAAAGGGCTTTTTGAACGAAACATCAATCTTTGACAATATAGGCCGAGTGCTTTGTAAAGATGTAGTGCGAATGTGGATGATAGGAATCCATATATATTTTTGCATTGTACCCTTTTACAGCTTGCAAAAGTCAGGCTTTCAATTGGTTGTCAATTACCTGGTAGTTATGTTTCATGTGCAGACGTATCAGTTGTATCCATATCAATTGTATGCACCTCGGCCCGTGTACATACCTTCCAACCTACTCCGAAGATATCCAAGGTGTCTTTTTCTCTGAGCATTGGCCTGACAATGTTTGTTTTCTCGTTACTATAGAGGGCACGGTAGCAACATGACCTATTTGTGTATCATATTGGCGTGAATACAAGGTAATTGAGTAAATCTGCGGCGTGAGCCTTACACAGAATACACCTAGGAAACTTGATTGTATCCTAGTCAAAGACATGGACATAAGTAGCCATTCATTGAGAGTTCAGCTAGTTTCATAAAGGTAATTTTACTCCATAGTTTATCTGCATAGCAGTAGGATTGTTGTTCCAACCAAATGTGCTTGTACTGTTTGAGAAATATATCATGTATTTGAGAAATATATTATATGTATGACAAACAGCTGTATTATTTCTTAAAGGAATATATCATATTTCGAAAAATGTATTATTTCTTAAGAAATGCAATTTTTGACAAATGTAGTATATCAATGTAACTCTGCAAAGATTATGTTTCAGAACAAAGTTACGAAGCGGGATGCCACGACAACAAAGAATTTTGGGCAGATCATCCATGAGAAGTGTTATATTAGCAGTAATGTCTCATAATTTATATATTTTTTCAGACTTAGTAGAAATGCTGTGGGAGAAGAAATAGAATGAAACAATGCTTGGTCACATTATTTTTATAATCCTTTGATGTCTTCTCTCCAGAGGAATGGTAAAATGCTACCAATGCATTCCCAACATGGGTAATGCTTTGACTTATGCCCATTGGAACTGGAATTACTTCAAGATTTGACTATGTGTCTCATTAAAGTTACCCCGTGATTCCCTACCTTTCATCTTACTGCAAACTTCTATTGAATCGAAACTCTATTGAAGAAAGCATGATTCACATTTGTTATTCAGATACCAGGACAGGGGTGATCGAAGACTTCTTTACGATAGATAAGCTCTTCAACAGCAAAAGTGAAGATTTTTCTTATCATATTGCAATGCAACGAGTCAAACGACATTTGTCCTATGTTGTTTAAGTAAAACTCACAGTGGTGCTTCTTTCTTTTTCCATTTTGACTCTCGTGGACATTATGCTCAACGTGACCTACAACGTATTCTAATCCTCATATTTCTATGGATTATACCATAGAAACAGGTAGCTGGGGATATCATATCTTTTAGTATGGTAAGTAAGGATATTGAGAAATAATTTGGGGTCGATAATTGTTTGAATCGTAGTAAGGGACCTTTCATTCCGCACAGTACTTCCATTATGTGGGGTGACGACAACAACCAGATACACGAGCCTGTATTTTTATAGCCTGTATGTACATAATTTGATCGCAACGGTAGTCTTTTGCCAACGTTATTACCATTGCCTTTTCACAAAAAACATTTGGAATATCTCAAAGCACATTATACACCATGCTTTTTTCTGCGGGGTTGCAGACAGTGCCAAAACGGGCCTATATTTTGATGTGAAGGGCATCTGTTGATAGAATCCCGTATGCTAATTGGCTGAAGCAGTAGATAGGATTGAAGTGAGATCAGAGCTCTCAGCCAATCAAAGATTTGGAACCAATGCTCTCCTACTCTTTTGTGCATTATTGTATGGAGGGATGGAATTAGCAGGGGGGGGGTGGACATTTGTCTAGATTTTTATAAAGTGAATTAGTGGTAATAAAATGGCTTACCGAAAAATTGTAACAACCCTGAAGGAAGTAGATGAGTTGGTGAAAATTTGATGGAGTGGTAAACAGTGTTCCACCTGAAAAGGGTTGTGGAGTGCTTGATAGAGAGTTGACTCATGAATAACAAAATAAAAATGATAATAACAATTTTGTTGATAGTGATGATTCCCTTATTTTGATAAGATAGGGAGTCATAGTAAAATATTATGAGGGGTGAACAATTTCAAAAAGTGCAATATGAGCCCCCCTACAATAAGCACAAAAGAGTAGACACAGTGCAGAAATTGGGTCGTCGATGCGGAGGAGAAAAAATCAGATTTACTTGCGTCTGGCTTTTGTTTTGAACCACTTCTTGTGGGTCCGCAGAAATCCCAATGTTATCCGGTGAAAAGTCAAACTGTCACTTGCTATTTTACCGCCAGGTATAGCGTGATGTGAAGCCTGCAATTGTTAAATGGTTTTCTCTTCAAAAGGGGATGATAGCATTTGAGGAATATTGTTAATTATTTGACTTCTTGAGCATACTATACGCCCAAACGGTCTACCTGGTAAGTCATTTAATCTCACATTATTGATGGCCGAAGAACCATTGTTGCATACTTTCTCATTTTATTAATCGATGTACAACATTCATATACTGTCTAGATTACCCTACTGTTTTGAAGTAACAGAATGCCAGCTGTTTGTCTGCATCCAGTTTTCTTTGAAAGTGGCCAGGCATTTTGTTGTATTTTCGCTTTTCGCCAATCAACACCTATTCGCCAATCAAAATGGCACAAGAAGTACATAGCTTTTTGTGCTGTACATGACTTCAACAACGACTTTTATGATAGTCATGGTATCTGGTGTATATCACATGGCGTTCCCAGTTAAAGTACATTATTAACGTCTGAAGTTGAAGGTTGTAGCCTGCGACGTTGCGTTACACAGTGAAGTCAAGTTCTTGCCTGGTTTCGGTTTCAGTTTTCAGTTTGATTGAAGTTTCTTGCGTAGTTTGTATGAAATCTTGACAACTGAATCATGCAAGTGTATATACGAAGTGTCGAGTGGCGTGTTACAAATACCATAATTGGAATATGATATAACAGTGATTAAGCTTTAGACCACTTTTTTGCATTTCATGCAGTGTGAATGTATACGTTTCTAATGGTGCTACCAAATGTGGTTTTATTATCAAACCCTGTTGTTTATTCTGTCAAGAATGTTGATTCCTGCATAAGTATTTACCAGCTATACATAATGACGTATTTGCCAGTTTGGGTTTCTTATAGGCACTTAACTGTGTAGAGCTTAGAAATTAAAGTGTTGCTAATAATACTATAGATTGACTAGTTAGCTGTTTGTGCGATGCTACAGATTATCTCTTGTCATTAGCCATAAAAAAGTTCAGGTCTTTTAATTTCAATTTCCCATAACATTATTGTTAGATGGGATGTAGTTAATTCTACTTTTGAGAATATAGATCACTAGAAATATTTCAGCAGTGATAAACGGAGACTTGAATTCACTTACTTTTGGCTCAGTTGGCCATGTAGACATTGTGAGTAATATCCATTTCTGAAATGTGATTTGCTTTGGCATACATCCACAATCTATGTACCAATTGGGGTTTGTATATAGGTTTCAACCCTTAGTCCTTTTTATAACATAATTATGTAGTTTTATCTACTTCATTACCAACATCTTTTGTCAATGTTTTTGCTGACTTTTGTGCATTGTTTTTCCCAATCTGCACAGTGCTTAAGTATAGTGTCCTTTGATTTACTACTTTTAGCACAGATCTAATAATAATTGTATCTTCAATATTGTTGAGTTTGGAAAATATCAACCATCAGTAAAGATCATGGAATGATTTCTCTTATTCTCATACTTACAACTGAGATTTTATTAGTATCAATAACACTTAATAAGCAAAATAAGTGGTTGTTATTGATAGTGGTATAATATGAACAATGAGGTTGTGCTCTTCTCTGTGGAATTTATTATGAAGTTTTGTTAAACATTTGTAATTATGGTACTACTTTTTCATATACTATAATGGGCATGGTGGTACGTCAAAAGACTTAAGGGATTTTATGGGTTTGTTTAGGATTTCTATGGAAATGAAATCAAGGATGAGCTCCATTCTAAATCAGTCTGCAAATTATGATATTGATCACTGTTTCTACATTACTTGTGAACTTTGAATATATATTGAATGTAGAGCTATAGAATTGTTTATGTGTTTAAGAGTCAAAGAGTCATATCAAATTGATATAAACTGAGATCACTCCTAGACAGCTTACAATTATTTGATGTATGGATTGCTCATAACTAATGGTACATATAGACTATTTTTGTCTGCCAAAATCTTACTAATTAATGCCCTATCCATTGGTTACATTATAACCATATTAGTATAGAAGTCAATCATAAATTTGGAAAACTAATATTTGCAATAGATTGTTGAATGCATGCATAGCATAACAGATTTGAGGTTCTTTGTTTTCATCTCATACTATTGGAGTATTATAAATCTAATTGGCTATGAACTTGAAATGGCTTTGCTTTGCTCTCTGCTCTTCATGGAGATGTGTCTTATATTATGAGGGTGCTTTGGTAGTGTATGTTGAAGAATTTATATTATTTTTTGCTTTTTAACTCAGCAGACTGCACTGCCTGTTTTATGTGGTTGTTAGATTTACGTAGTGTGACTTTGCATCATTACACTTGGACAGGGTTCTAGGCATCCAGATGAATTTTCCAGTTTTCAGATATTGGTTGAAATTTGAGTACTCTTTGCATCACTGATGTAATTTATGGCTTACATGTGGTAGCATATCACCACTGATTGCAATATGTTTGTCATAAATGGACCAGTAATGGCAATTAGACTCTACTGTTGCATATTAAGGAAAAATCAGATGTACATAGGTACCAATTGTAGACTTTATTATTATCAACAGTTAAAAATATTTTATATGGGAACTATTGTTGACCATAGTGAGAGATATTTGGTCATCTTTATCCCATTCAGCCTGATCCCATTCTTTGTAGGGTATGCTCTGTCTGATTGCATTTGTTTTTTACTAGACATTTGATCATTGCTACTCCTTGGGATTTACTGCTGTAGGTTATGGCACATTTTGGACTTGTCATTTTTCATTCCTTGTATACATTTTGCATATCAGAAACCAACAAATTTTTTATCTTGTCATGCTGGGGTGTTGCCACTGGGTTAGTCCTGTGGTCTAGATCCCTGCACTTCTGCTCAAAAGTAGAGGAATTTTTAAACTGTTAAATGATTGTTTGTTAAGTATATTTGCCTTTACTTGCATGTGGAGTTAACGCAACCCCAAAACTGTCTGTCTGATTTCTTTTGTTTCCAAATCTGAAAAACTATGATTTCAAGATACATTCTGTTTTGTCTGTGTTTAGTGTGCCTTTCTTGTTGATTGTGCCCCTGCCCTCAAAACTTCCTAGGTGCTTGCCTGTCATGTCAGATTGCAGCATAATGATAAAGGACTTCTAGTGTATGACAATATGAGGTTTCCTGCCTACATAGCTACATGTTGTGACCTTCATCATGGTAGCCTGGCATTTTAGCTGTAGTTGTGTTAGAAAGTGTATCCTTGACTGAATGGCCTGCAATGGATGCTAGTAATGAAATGGAATGTTTAGTATAAAGGAACTCAATAGTATAAGTTGCTGTAAACACCAGTTCTTTTCTTTTGATTGAATATACAGTGTCATACTTAGAATAGCTAAGCATGTAGCATTGTTCTTGCATGGAACCTCCTGAGTTTCATTTCCATCTGAAGTATAGAAGTATTGCTTAAGAGTAATGACAAGTTTATTACATTCCATTTTTCATTTTATGACATGCACCTGTTACAAGGGGCAGGCTGTTGATATTTTCCCTGGGATGCTACATTTGAAAATGGAACCATATGGGGGTATGGTCATTTATATTTCTTACCTACCAACTTATAGGACAAATATCAATCATGATGTTGATGATAATAGGGACCTGCAAAGAAAACATGCAGGGTGGGTCTCGAATGTGGTCACATCCTGGTATCCCTTGCCAGCTTGCCCCTGTTTGTTATTACCTATGGTTATTAGGGGATTTTGGGGACATGAAGCACCTGGAGAGATTTATGGTGTTTGGTAATGTCCAGTAGTGTTTGATAGGGTTTCTCTATTCATGTCAAGTGTTTGTTTTGTTTGATACCACAAAGTATACTGTATGTTCCTTAGTCTGCTGTTGACAGATTTTTATGGCAAAAATTGATATGTAGTATGCAGTGATATAGCAACTGACTTTTGAGTGGGGGTGTTATAGCACCTAAAAGTAATAATGGATGATGTTATGGAGTGTCATGGAGGAGCAGCTTCCCCAAAGTTCTTGATGACACCCCATTGGCAGCATAATGGGCCAATGTAGAATTGTTATTTGTACCATTGAAAATTTGCCAACATGCAAATGATGTATCATGATCATGTTTGTAGCTGAAGCAGTAGTTACATCAAAGGTTTATTGATTTTCAAACTATTTCTTGGGAAGCTCCCTGGTGTAGACTCATAGTATTGCAACTCCATATTTGTCCTTAAATTTCACAAAATCTATTGAAGTTTTCTTGTTTGTATCATTTAAATCATCTCCATTTTTTATCTGGAGTGGATATATCTTTGTAGCTACAAGAGGTGGTTCTCTAAAATCAAAAGCGTGTAATCCTAGAAATTTTCCTGAGTGCCCCAGACCCCCAGTCTTATCTACTATAAACTTTTTATGGCATTGCTACTCATATGCAAGTTTCAGTAATCAAATACAGTAATATCCCGCTTATAAGAACCTGGGTTTTAAGAACCTACTAAGCTACAATTTTCATTTTAAGACCCTTGTACATAAGAACCTATTTAGGCTAAAATTTTTGTCTAGGTTCTTGTCATTGGAGTTGCTGTTTATAGTAAGCTGACATAGCGTTTTCCTTCAAGCTTAAGTATCACACTATATGTCTTGTGTGTTTGCAATTTAAAGAATTGCTAAGTATCTGCAAGTGCTGTGTTCTACTACAGTATATGTATATGAAATAAGTATATAAAAACATGATACTAAAATCAGGCAGTAGCAAAGAAAAACAGGCAGGCCGAGCTTTATATATGTTGTACCTATACTGAATTTTGTGCATAGGCATTGCCCTATGGTACACAAAGAATTTATACTGTATTATTAGATGATATTCATGACACATACAGCATATTCAGATGAAATTGGTGTGAAAATATAAGAACCTATTTTAAGAACCATTGTAGCCTAAAGTTGCTTTAATTACCATTTACATAAGATCCCATTTAGGCTAAATTGAAAAATTTAGGTTCTTTTACGCGGGCTATTACTGTATAGTACCTATCACTGAACAGCCTTGCATGCTACCTTGCAAGGGCGGAGGAGCAACTTTTGGTTAGAACTCGAGTCGATATATTATTATATAGGGATATAGAGCGTGCTAGAATTTATACTAGAGTAGCTTTGCTGTAAAGAGTGGATGAGCTACAGTCTCAGTTCCCAGCTCCGCCGCGCATGGGTATAAATTTTAGCCACCCATCGTGGTCTTCGGTTACTGGAAGATGAATGAGTAGTTTGTAAACATCGTCAAATGTTTCATGCATTGTTATAGCAGTTGCCTTGTAAACGGATGTGCAAGTCAGCTTTATTTGCAGAGCAGCCGTTCAACAATAAGTTGAGATTCTTGTGTAATCTCGTCATTTCCTGGGCCACTGCTATTGTGTAGAGGTGTGAAACTGCTTTAAGCAAAATCGTTTGCCCTGTCCAAACATCAAATGTTTTGTTGAGAAGGCGCGCTGTGACAAAAATTGACCTGCAACAAATATGCGATTTATTTTTGACCATGCGGCAATCAAAATAGATTTTTGTGGCTCTAGGTTATCAATGGGTTGAGTGATGCCCAAGACTGAAATAGAAATAGCAGGATTATTGTTTCGTTGGAACTGTTTAATTTTTCTGTAAAGTAACTACCCCCGCCAAATTATCGTGTTTTCATGACGCAACTATCATTCCACAGTTACTGGATAGTCAATTTCCTTGGCAAAGCTTCGTAAGGCATCCATTTTCAAGGTCAGTTATTTCCATGAGCCGCAGTACGGCCTGTCATTTCTAGTCGAACCTTTGGTTGCTAGAGCTTGACAATATCCGAGGTTAGTTTTCATTATTAAACTCTAAATTTTACATTGACGTCCTGTATTATATTTTCTGTTTTATTCGCTGATGTACGAATGGATGCCGATTTATTTCGTGATTGTAGAAGGAATTTTTTTAAATAGAACGCACAGTGTTAGGTAGCACCGTTGTACAAAAGGAGACCCCTGTTTACGGTTGAGTAACGCTGTTTTATTATATGCGAATGTCATTGAATAGAAGGCGAGTGGCTTGGTCTTTCCTAACTGTTTTATTGAACAAAATACCTTTATACCGAATGGTAGCTAAAGTATTTTAGCAGAATATCGAAGGGTGTCACACGCCAGGGGGCGGAGCAACATTTTTGGTGGGAGCTGAAGTGGACAGATTAACATTGGAGGGGCAAGGCGAGTGCTAAAACGGGTACTAAATTACATTTGTCATGGAAAGTGGAGGGGCTACACGCTGTTTTTATAAGGAACCTAGCTAAAGGTCTAGTTCTAAAAGTTCCTTAATTTTGGACCTCTTTTTATCAAATTCTAGTACTAAAAGTTCCTTAATAGTTCCTTAATTTTCACTGCACATAGAGTGCCACAAAATGGCACAGACACTAGAAAGCATTGAAATTCTGAATTTTACCTTTAATTATGGCTAGAACTCAACCTCAAAAGCACTAATGTGACAGGAAATAAGTTCTATATATGCAAAAGCATAATTTCAATCAAGAAGTATCATGTCTATTCCATGGATAGCATCCAATGTAATGTAATCTTCACTTGCATCTGAGTGCAGTAATCGGAATTTGAAAATGAAAAGTTCCGTAGGGATTTTTCCTTTAGTAGTATAAGTTCTTTAAATATTTCGGCCTTCAAATGTAGGTTCCTTATAAAGTGGTTCCTTATAAAAAAGCGTGTATAGCTCCCAAACCCCCCCCCGGCTCCTCCGCCCATACACACCACACCCCAAGTAATTTCACTCTTTTATGTATACATTTCAATATACAAAATAATTTTATTGTGTAGTGATAACCAGGCCCGTCGGAACGAAATTGATATTGGGGGGGCTGTGGATAAAGCAAACTGCACTGGACTCCTGGGGGATTTTTGTTCGACCACGCCCTTTAGATTGCTGGAAAGCAACCTGGCTATACAAATTGCCATTTTTAATGGCTGAATTACTATTTACAGAATTAAGACAATTTTTGAAATGGAAGTTGTAAATTGGCTGGAATTTATGTATTTGCAGTCATCTACTAACATTACCTGCGGCTGAAAAAGCTAACGGAATACTTTGCAGTCATTGACAGCAAAACTTTCCTGCTGTCTACGTGCAATGCACGCCAGCAATCAAGTCAAGAAATCATAAGCACTGCCAAAACAAAATTTAACGATCCTCTTAACACTCATTTTCAACCACCTATGCTTGTGTGCTTTTGTGTGCTACATTAACTTTAATACATAAATCTCTGTTCGAAAATTGTCCAAAAATCTGCTTACCAAATAATCAAATTACCAAACAATACTATCGATAATGAAGTGTCTTAAGGTTGATGGAACATAAAAGTCAGACCCTGACGCCCTCAAGCACCTTCGCATAACATTCAGTTTTCAAGACTTCACTTTCTTCGCTCATGCTGTTTAACGTTCCTGATCAAGTATACTGTACACTGGTTCTTTGAACACGCAATAAATGATTGAAAGGGATAACTGGTAACTGAACTGGTTAATATTTTTGCGAATTTATGGTATGGCCTTGCAATATTTTCTCGAAAATTTAAAGAGCAAATAGTTGCAAAATATTGGGGGAGCTGAAGCCCCCCCAGCCCCCCCGGTTCCGACGGGCCTGATAACACCAATTTATAAAAAGGGAAAGCACTTAGTCACGGCCATCCTGAGAGAATTTCGGGAGAGGAGTATGGCAACTTTCTGTGGCCAACTGGAGTCAACATGACAAGTGCACGTTTAAATCACGAAGAGATTTTGCAGACTGGCGTAATGTCTCCTGTCGATCATGCCGATTGAATGTTTTCCAAAAGGGTGTCATGCCCCACCACCCCAATGTTTTGTTTTTGGAAGAAATAGGCTTATGATGTCTCCACTCATTTTCCCTTTGCATTTAAATACTTATCTCAAAGCTCTCAAGGGTGTTTACTACGCACAGCACAACTCCACATGAACACAAGATTGGCACACGCAACATATACAATACAAAATATACTAGCACATAGAACACCGTTACGTTACAGGGAGCAATTTTAAGCAGAGCATAGCTACATTATTTTGTTAAATTTTTGTATAGATATAAATGTGGCAACTAATTCGATTTCCCATACAGTAGCTGATAGACATCAGCACATTATTGGAGCTGTTTTCATACTCTTCACAGTTCTGACCCTACATGGTAACCCTAAGTTTTGATTGGCTGACCTCTAGCAAATATACTATTCTCGTATACACGAATGTGCAAGATTTTGACGCATTTGCTTGCTAATGTTATTGAAGGCACTCAAAGAGTTTTGCTATTCTTTTTACAACGGTATGATTTTGACAATCATACACAAAATCGGCACAGCTTTAATTATGCCGAGTTAACAGTCAAAATTCGGCCTTTTTATGTTGTTTGGTTATCACACCCCTAACTCCCCCTTTGTCTGCCCCAGTCGATAAGAAAAGGCAATTAGCAGGCCATTTTGATAGTTCTATTTTGAGTATGTTTACTAGACTTTAATGCTGTTTTAGTAAAGTGACTTGTTGTACTGGAACTGTGTGCTCAGAATGTTAGTTTGTGATTCTAATAGTTGAATTGCACTGTTGACCTTCCCGGTTTGCCTTCCTGTCCGTTGCTAAACACTGTTCTTTGTGACTTTTGTGTTATGATCGATTCTTTCTCAGGCAGTCTATTATCGGCTTCTGGAAGGTGTACGCTTCCATGCCACAATGGATTTTAACGTGCCTTCCGCATGATCAGTACAGGAAATGATAAGTAAATGGTCTGAAACATGGTCTTTCCTGCCTCTTATATCATAATTATGTTTTATCTCGTGCTAATCTATTCATTTGCTGTGGTGCTAATGATTGCCCTTGGAGATTATGAATCGAGTTTTCAGTGTCTCTATGCAAGTTTCATGGCCTCCTTTAGGTGCTTATCGTAAAATGATCTATTATGCGCCGCGGCGCTTAGTAGGGTTTTCAGGTTTTTAGATAAGGTGTATTGTCGAGTACGGCGCTTGACTTTTTGGTGCAAAGGCGGCTGTCATTATTTGTTATCGGGGTGGGGCCTGAAGGGAAAATGGTGTGGTAACTGAGAAAAATACATTGTATCAGGTGGGATAGCAAGGTAATATCTAGCAGAGGAGTGAGATAAAGGCATAAACCATATTTATACAAAAGTATTTTTAAGCCTAGAATGTCAAAAGATACAAAGTGTATCTCTAAGAGATACTTGACCAACTGAGTGTAAAGGAGTTTGAAGATATGGAAACAAAGGGGATGGAGAAGAATGCCTTGCTTGTTTCAAAGTTACTGGTACACATGAATGATGGGGCTCCAGGTTTCTATGAACGAATAAAAGCATATTTTTTTAAAGATAAGCAAGGGCAGTTCTTCTTCAATAAAGAATATTTACTGCAGCATCATTCAGCCTTTTTGTCCGTTTTCCTTTGGTGGGCTATAGAAAATTCGACTTATGTAACTGGTGGGGCAAAATTTTTTGTGGGTACATAATACTTTCTATTCGGCCTCCACCACCGCCATAAATAATGACCACTCCCTAACTAGGGCTAAATAATGTTTTAGATTGATTGGTACAGCTTACTTTAGCGACATTTGCTGCTAGGAACTTTGTTTGTCCAAACTTGCTAATTTTGAGGGAAATAGCTCAATTCTTGAGACCTGACACTTCAAAATAGAAATTTAACTACAGTACCCTCGTTCACAGCATCTGAGATAAATAGACGATTTAAGTATGTGTTGGACTTCGAGTTGAACCGCAAGAAGGGAAATATACTCACTTGGAACTGTCATAGAAGCCCATTTGTTGCAAGAGATATTCTGTGAGAAGAGGTGTAGTTCAAAACTTTATATCAATAGAATAAAAGATCATATTTCACTTTTGCAATGAAATGTTCGTTTTTTTCCTGCACTGGTAGTATTATTTACTGTTTTGGTATATTGTCTATATGCGCCGGTCCTAGTGTACTTATTGTAAATAATCAACTAGGCACAGCGGTGCTTATTCGACTGCGTCGGTTATTTGATTGTTTGTCAAAAATGCGGTTCTTATTCGATCATTTATGGTTTGTTTAGTCACAATAGTGCAGCTATTGGCCAAGCCAACTCTCTAGTCATTGCATTTTATTTGCTGTAGTAATGCTACTGCTTGAAGATGTGAAGGAAACTGCAAGTGCAGGTTTACCTATTTTTCTCTAGTCATTAGAAACCACACGCATGCATTATGTTAAGGTAGGAATAGTATCGCTTCAGTCACATTAATCATGATTCATAGTCAGCTTCATAATAACGATAACGGACTGTCCTTACTATGCTTATCACCCTCTTCCTAATGCTGACAATGGTGATAATATTTGTAATTTTAGTGTTTATTCATCTGTGGCGGCAATTTGAGAGACGAGAAGGGATGGAAACCCCTTCGTATTTCCATAAACATGACATTTTCACCTTGAAGTTCTTCGGAGCTTGGGTTCCAATCTGCCATTACCGTAAATCCTCGAATCAGCCCCCCCTTGAATAAGCCCCCCATCGAATAAGCCCCATGCTAGACCTTCAAATTGTTAATAAGCCCCCCCTAGAATAAGCTTCCACCCTAGGTGATGATGAAGACTGTGATAAAGACTAATGCTTAAATATAGACTGTTCTTGTAATAGTATGGAGAAAAGGAGCTTTGGCAATGAGCGTTTTATACAACATTTGTCAAATAAGTTTATAAGCCCCCTCGAATAAGCCTCCTCGAATAAGCCCTCCCTCGCATAAGCCCCCCTCGAATAAGCCCTCCTCGAGTAAGCCCCACCCAAAAAGCAGCAAAAATAAATTAGAGCCAATGGGGCTAATTCGAGGATTTACGGTATCTGGTTACGCCCATGGTGCAATACTTTCATTACCATCGACATATAATCACCTTTGTTGTCTCACTTTTCCCATAGTTCAAATGTTACTGCTGACTTATAAGTAGTATCTGTCGTGTATCATCCCGTTAAATTCTACTGTTTCCCTCCATGAGTTGGTGATCATGACGACTCCCTTTCCTCAGTCTGTGATTACTGGCTGAGCTCTTTTGTATGCATATTGGAAAGACCAATTGAGTTATAAGTCATCGGATCACCTTAACTGAGTTTCCATTTGTAAGGAAAGGACTCCTATTGTGGACCGTGCTTTAATGCTGTTATTCACCTGCCATGACGTAAGCGCTTCCATGAGGGTGGAACTATGCGCAGCTTGTTTTATTTTCATGAATGTTTTATAAGCTCAAGGATAGTGAAGATCGGCATTGCTTTATAACTAATATTGCTTGGCTTCATTCTTCGGACATATATTAGTAGCATTGTGGCAAGAATTGGTTTTTTAAGTCTTATGGCATCCTTTGTGTCATTCTGCATGTAGTCTAACTCACTGTGCTTAATCTTTGGAATTTGTAAAGATCATCGTTTGCAGAGCATTTTCTGGCCTAAGAGCTTATGAATCGGCATTGTATATTATTTGACTGTTTCATGTGCAGTTTTAGCTGGCTTGTAGAGTCCTGCAGTTTAATGTCTCGTATTTCTCATTTGCCTACAGGTAAATTACGCCATTATTTGTCAAAGTCGAAAACAAGTATGATTTCCGATATATCCAGGGGAAACTTCTTGATAGCGAGTTTTTGATGTAAGTTCATTTGGGAATGAATCTATCATAATGCTAAGGAAT
This sequence comes from Mastigias papua, assembly GCA_964019165.1. Classification (NCBI taxonomy): domain Eukaryota; kingdom Metazoa; phylum Cnidaria; class Scyphozoa; order Rhizostomeae; family Mastigiidae; genus Mastigias; species Mastigias papua. The sequence goes on from OZ025269.1 coordinate 6,758,558, forward strand.
TACTATAAAGTCAATGAGGACTGTCAAGCCTCAATTGATGCAGGAGGAAATTTGCAGCCATGCGAGATTATTTCAGTTGAAAAGGGGGATATCATTGTTGACGTAAAACAGTTAGATGATAAACGCCTGATTGGTAAAATGTTGGTTTCACAGAAAGTTATACAGATACCAAAACAATTTGTTGAGGAACTAAGGGATGACTGTGAAATGGATGATGCAAGCCGCTCTAGCTCGACAGATGAGGAATGTAATACGCGTAGGTCAATTGTATCAACCGCTAGTTGTAAGAGAAAATCAGCAGATGGGAAGAGTGTTAAGGATAGGCCGGAGTTAAATGATGGAAGTTCGAATGGAACTGTCAGTACTAATGGCAGCAGGGAGGAAGAAGTAATTTTAGATGAAATTCCAGACGAATATGTGCCTATTACTTCTCCCAGTTGGACTGTGATGCACCCAAAGGCTCCCCCGCGAACAAAGAAGAAATTGGACAAGGCTAGAGAAACTTTTCGATCACGTGAGTCAGATGAGGGATATAATAGCTGTAGTCACTATAGTGGAGAAAAGCCATCTGATAATGACCATAAGTTGAGAAGCAGTTACTATAATACGCCTGACGTGCCAGTACTATCTAGTTTTGGAGGGAGCCCTCAGCAAACTTCGAGCCCCAGACCTTCAATACAAGATGCAGATGGGTATGAAATACCAAGTTTTGTACAAAGAGCAAGTGTTGTGAACGGTGAAGTTGCAACAGGCGATGAAAAGGGAGTTACTCTAAAGTTCGTTTTTCAAAGAAAAAGTACAAGCTTTGACGAGAAGGTATCGGAGAGTTTTCCATTGCACGAAAAATTTCGCCTTGGCTCAATAGGTGAAAATACTGAATCAGCATATGAGAGTTGGGAAACGCAACAGAAAGTAACCAGCTCTTTGGAGGAACGCAAGATTGTGCGAAAAGACAGACTTCTTATCCTGTTGTACTTCTCAGTCAGTATCATTGTATCACTTGCTGTCTTTTTTGTTTTGTTCTTAGTTTCCAGAACGGCTGCATTGCTCTCCTTTACCGCTGCTGTCAATTTGTTTGCTATCGTTTTTGTTGGGTTTCTTACGATGAGTAAGCGTCGTTGGTTGTGTATTGCGGCTTTGCTAGCACCAAGTTTGTTTTCAAAAAAGGTAAAGATCGGACTATGTATCACACTTTGCGTTGTCCTTATTGCCGGGCCTCTTTGCAACGTATCGAGTAATTTAATGATGGTTTTCAGCTGTAAGGATGCCCAAAACGCTAGTGAATATGCTTTGAATACACATGCATCTACTGAAAACAGTATAGTTTTAGGCGAAAAAGGTATAATGCCAGCAAGCTCACCAGTTGATGCCAAAAGAAACACAGACAACACTACAATCTCTCTAAATGAAACTAACGTTTTATTAGATCAATGCAAAGACACCCTTTTGAAGGCATTGACAAAATCAGTAAGTGTCAGTTGCACTGGAAAAGATGCTGCTTGTGTTATGAAGAATTTTCAGCCTCGTTTCGATGAGGTTTGCAAAAACCTTAGCACACCAAAGGGAGATAGATTTAAGACAAGATACTCCATTACAAAATATTTTTCAAAGATATCAAAGCCTAACTTGACATTTAGTCTTGTACTTCTTCAGTGCCTTCCATTGTTGCTTTTGCTTATTTTGCACGAAGCCTATTGGTATAATCGAGGCTACCTCTCCGATAAGGAGATGGATAACGTCTACATCACAGGCAAACTGAAAGCTCTAGACCTCGAACGTAGAGAGCGTGGCACAAAGCACTTACTTTTTCCTTTGAGGAAGCTCGAATTCCGCTCCTATGTGTTGCCTTCGTCATTTTTGCAAACATCACAAGAGGCAAGAGAGATCTTCATGTGGATTGTTGTGTGGATTTCCTTGGGGATAACAGTTTTACTTTGCGTTCTTTTAGACAAAAACGTACTCCAGGTGCTCCTGTACCTCTCTGATAACTCCTCGAGCAATTGTGATATTGAATTTAGCAGGTTAGATCAGAATATGGTCTACTCTCTATGCATAATGTTAGCATTGCTGATTACTGCGATAATTTTCCAAAGTTATGTGTTGCGATGCAGAAGTCGCATATGCTCCTATTTCTACCCAAAGAAAGAATCTACCCGTGGCGTTTTCTTGTACCATAAGATATTGCATGATCGTACGGCTTTTTGGAAAGCTTGTAGAAACCGAGGAAGAATGCTGTCTGAAGGCAGGAGGACCAGATGGAAGATAGGAATATGCCATAGGCTGTTTCGTGTGATGCCAAACGCTGTAAGAGGTTGCATTGAGAAGTTGTTCATCTACCGATGCATGATATGCGATTCACTCACGTTCAGAAAATCGTTTATATGTTGTAATGAGGACTGTTCTGCTACTTTTTGTTATGAGTGTTTTATTGATATGGGGCAATCTTGTATTAGCTGTCGACCTAGTGGCGCTAGGGACTCAGTTTTTGCATCGCTTTAGATTTTCTCTTGATATTTTGCTGTTGCAAATTAATTTTGCATTGGCAGCCTTATTGCTTCCAAATTTATCCACTTTGTTTAGATTTGGTAACACTGGTATCTTAATTTCTTTTTTAGTATGTTCGTTTCCAAGCAATAGAGCCCCCTACTGGCACAATAATCCATTTCAGTCATTTAAGAGAGGTTTATTTGTTTGTTTGTTACGCTTTATTTGCGCCGTGTTGAACCCCCCCCCCCTCCCCCCATTCCATTAGCTGAACAGTCTGACCTCATCAAGTCGAAAAGCTTCTCTTTTAAGTTACCAACTCCATTGAAAATCCCCAATGCTGTTACTTGCAATCTAAAAATAGATTATATTTATTTGAAGACACCCTCCTCTACCCTGCCAAAATGATACGCAGAATCCGACAAAGTAATTTTCATTTAGCTTTAGTCGTATTATAAAAATTCCTCAATTAATAATGGTGCCCCTACCAATATGCCGCATTTAGATTTTTACTTTCGCACGGATTCCTACTAGGAGATTTGTGACACCCCGATTTGTCTTCAAAGACCGCGATTTTAATGGACAAAAAGATGCTTTTTGCTCAGGTACTTATGATTTCCATGAATTTTTATCTAATTAGAGTGTTAATTGCGTTATTTTTTATCTGTAGCTTGTATCTAGTTCAGTAGCCTCCAATCATACCACATTCACATAGTCTTTAGCACTTAGGAAATATGGTTTAATGCTTTTCAAGTAGAACTGAATACGGGCACAATTTGCCTATGCGTTGCTCTAATTCAGATTTTCCGCTCTGGCTAGTAACTTTTCATAACGGAAATCTTATGGTGATTCCTGTTGTGGAACATACCACGATAGTTTCTCTCTGTGCCAAAGGCAATTCTGTAAAACAAATGTGCTTGTTAACGATATTTGCTTGGCTCATCGAGTCACTGATTACCTCTCAGATTCATTATAGCAAGCACCACTTTGAAGCTCCTAAAGTGTTTTTACAACGTCTTTGGGAAGTAGTAAGATAGTTTTTAATGTCATATTGTATTTGTAAATAGCTGCCTTCAATACCTTGCCTTAATTGTGCTGGAATTCCCCCTGTTAGAGTCTGTGAGAGGATTGTAGTAGAGAATACCTTGCTTTCTTATGTGGCTAATTGTTATCAAGGCTATAGGCGTATGTGGCTGGGGCTGAGGGATTGCAAGTTTCATTTGGGCAGGAATCAATTCCTTTCGGAGTTCCAGCTCCATAAATTTAAAGCCCCCTATGCCCATGATCATGACTAGTAATGTTTTTGCTTTTAATAAATGATGGCAGTTACCTGGAGATTAGCTGATATTGTTAAATTGGTAGCCAGCAATCGATTCCTTTTCATTGTTGTTGAATATCACCGGTCTTTTCTTTAGAGCAGACATAACAAATATCCAATAGTGACTAGCATATATTCTTCAATCTCCAATTAGGCACGAAGTAGTTCCAAGCTTCGTTTCTTTGTCGTATTACGCCGAATCAACCTGAATATTTAATACCTTGCTTACTATTTTGCTTGTACTAGAAGAAATATTTTTTGAATTATTAGAGTTGATGTTCTTGTCTGATTTTGACTTGTTTGTATCTTTTATGGCCGTTTTTGTTCGGGTATTTATCTAATATATTTTAGTTTGTATTTTCTTCTGAACGTGTTATCTATTTAAAAGATTGGAGACTTAATTGGATGTAGGAGATAGTGTCCTTCTTTTCCCAAAGCGTTGTTCGCCCTTGTCATAGGTATCATAGATTTGAATCAATTTATGACATTCCTGCTGTGTGGTTTTCAAACTTTAGTGTGAAAGTGTTTTCTAAAGCCTTATCGTCATGACCGGTAATGGCAAGACTACCATGAAAAGGCTTGATTTAGCATGATACTTCAATTACATTTTGCCCCTTCTACCCAATATCACGCTTTTTTGCTACCACATTTAGACTGCAGTTGTCTTGCATATGTTTGGTTGGCCTTGACAACTGGCAGTGTCAACGAAGAATTTATCCCCATCTTTTCAGGAGTGTATCGCTTAAGAAAAGATGAATTTGAGCGAATGGACGCTTTAGTCAAGTATAGTATTGAGACTAGATCTAGAGCGAACTGTTCTTTAATTAGGATTAATATTAAGTTTATGGTTAATTAGATTTTATTCTAGAGCATATATATCGATAACCTTTAATTGGTGCTAGACAGCTGCATAATTTTAAGCAAACTATCCAGCGGCTTTCTGCTATAAGATGAAATTCCTAATAATTTTATTTAAAGATTATCATGTAACTAAACTTGTTGTCAGAGATATTTTAGTTTGTTAATAGTTTGTTGGATGAGTTCTATTTCAGTAGAGCCTTTGCCTTTTCTATGTATGTCTCCTTGTGCTTGTTCATTTGAACTACACACTTTTGTATAAGGGTATAATTTATAGGAATAACAAGGCTGAAATTCTCTGAAATGTAAGTATCATTTAAGACTACTGCAAGGCTCCAGCTTCATCAAGATTTAGAGCTTTTGTTGACTTGAGTTATTTTTAAAAAACAAACAAAGAGTAGTTCCACTTATCCTATCTGGAACTCGTTACACTATGATGCGATGGAGCTACTCTAGCGAATGCCATCCACACACTTTTTAGTACAGGAATATTGTCTTAACGAGAATTGATACTCAAAATCGCTGAAGTTTAAGAATAATTTAGAAATATTCTTATGTTCCAAATAAAAAGTTAAGAATATTGAGGCTCACTGAAAAATTAGGTATTCTTATAAAAATGTGTTTGCAAGATGACTTGGTGCTCTCTTTCGAGATATAGAAGATGCAGACTTCTTTTATGATAGGAGTAAATGTCGGTTCAGGATACAGCTTGGTGTTTTACCTTGGCTGCGTATCCTAGTCACAACAAGATTTATGCAGAAAACTGCTGGTTTTACCTACAAGCCTGAAAGGCATCGTAAATATACTCTGCTCCTACTTTCAACTGTTTTAATAATATGAAATTTCAGGTAGGGGAAAGTCTTGTTCCTTATATGGGCAGTAGCCTTATACCAGTATGGGAGGGAAAATGCCCTAGTTTTGATGTTGATAATGCATTTGTTTTAAAGTGTTATTTGTCTCAAAGTTTCTGGGGGTTTTTCATGAAGGTCTTCTTCTGAAGTTTAATCCTTTCCCCCATTTCTGCCTATCCTTCAATATATGTGTAAAAACTGTAGCCAAAGAGCATATTTAACATTATTTCATATCGCGTGGATATAACAAGGACAAAGTTGGAAAATAAACCAGAAAGGTTGATAACACTTAATGCGAGGAACTTCTAAAAACGAATACTAAAACATAAATAGTAGAACTCTATTCATCACAACCTACACCAGGAAACTCCCACCTATTGCCAGAATACTAAAAAAAACTAGAACATTCTCGGCTTTAACTCAAAATTTGCAAAAGCCGTCAGTAACCCTCCCATTAGCACAATAGAAATTTGTAAAGGCATGCAGTAACCCTCCCATTACCACATAAGAACTTATCACCGTTGACCACGTGATTCTCCTACCAAAGCTTACTAATTATGGAATTCTAGGTAAGGACCTGGAATGGCTTCAGTGACACGTGAGTAACAGAAAACAATATTGAAAAGTGAATGGTTTCTTGTCTAAGGTAGAAGATTTGCGTGGGGTACCTCAAAGATGCTGTTTGGGGTCACTTCTATTTTTAGTGTATATTACTTACCTTCATCTAGCTCTCAAAAATAGGAAGGTTAATATCTTTGCTCGACACCAGGATTTGTTTCTTATCTGGATCCATTGCTAATTTCATAGCTGATATTACTAAGGTTATAATTGCAGGCCTTGAAGATCCCAGATCTGTCTCGAAAGCAACAAGTTGTCATTAAAGGTGCTAAAAACACAAGGAATGCTTATCGGTGCAAGCAAACGGCTCCAGATACTAAACAAGTAAACTTCCAATAAATCCAGTGTTAAAGTTTGCAATAATGCGGTGAAATTAGTTGATGATACCAAATGCTTATGATTTCACTATAGATTGAAAAAGCTAGAACATTCTCTAAGCATATTGAAGGCTTTATGCGTCCGACACTCCTTAGAGTATGAAATGTCATTATCCGACCTTTCATACTCTGACGAGTGTCGGACGAAAGCAGCTTTCAGTATGTTTAAGGAATGTTCCCGCTTTCTTGAGCCATAGTGAAGTTCTGTAGTACCATCAGATTTTTCAAATATTTGTGAGTACAGGTCTAATTCATACCGACCTAGATGCCCCAAAAGTGAGATCTGCACGCAGTCAAGTCTGTTTTTCATATAGAGGGCTCAACTTTGAATAACGAAGATGAGGAGACAAAGATGCTGTATTCTCCGCCGTCTTTCATCAAATCAATATCTAAATGATTTTAGCTTCAACTTTATTTCTTTTTTGTTAATTTCAAAATATACTCTTTTTGCTGTTGCTCTTTTAACGTATGATTTTATATATGCTGTTTAATTAATTACACCTTATTTTTAATGTTCTTATTTTAATATCTTCACAAGTCAGTTTATCTAACACTGATTATGTTAAGTCTATCTAACACTGATTATGTCTTAGCTTAACAGGATATGTCGTTTATTTGATACGTCCATAAAAGACAATGAAATGCCTCTATTATTCGTCGCAATTCAGGTACTAAAGTCAGTTTAAAAATCAATTTTGCATTGAGCTGAAATTTGTACCTTGTCCTATTTTAAAAATAAAATGAAAGGAAATGCTGCCATTATGGAGCTACTTCAATCCATATTGCGATGAAGCAAGCACTTTATACGATTCATATGAGAAGTTCCAATCTTGGGAAGATAACGTACCTAACTCTGGTGTGAAAAATGTTAGATGCTTGCATTGAAACGTGCTAGCAACAACCCGTAAAAGAAGCGGGATAAAAACTGTAATCAACGCTGGTTATCAGTAAATTAGGGTTATAACTAAGTATCATTGTCTTCTTCAAAACAGAGAACTTCTTTTTTTATCTTGAATATTCACAATGAGAAAATGCCGAAAAACAAAGTGGGCATTTCAAAGTATCAACGTGGCCACTTATATTGGTACAAGGGGATTTCTTTGCTTGTTTGAAAAAACTAATTCAAGCTCACCCTCCTCATCGGGACCAAAATTGCATTTGTCAAATGGGTACTGTGGCTGAGTGTTAACTATTGTGAGTGTAACAGCACACACGCTACATGTGGCCGTTGAACGTTCATGAACGAGCCTTGGATTTCTTTTAAACTCCCTATGGGAAATAATATGTGACTTGAAGAGGGCTTCTGCTAAAACTTGCAACATAGTTTGCCCTAAAAATGATTCAAACCTACTGCTAAGCTGATTCGGGACAATATTGCATTTTGATATTGTAAGTCCATTTAAGTGTAACTTATAGCTACATGAAAGTTAATGCAGTTATGATGGGCAACGGGGTTGCCAGTTTAGGTTTTCAAATGCAAATTCGAGAAGTCTGGGTTTTTGAGATTTTGTTTGGCTTTGGAAAAGTGGTTTGGGTTTAAGCCAGTATTTGGCTTAATCTTGGATTTAGTAGACAAATTCCCTGTTTTTACAAACATGTTCTTTAACAATATGTTCTATAACCAAAACTTTCTAACACGAAATGAGAGAACAATTTTCAATAAGCAGTAGCTTCGACTTCCTTATGATGGGTTTGTATGGATTCTATTGTTCTATAGTCTCGTTCTGAAATTTGAGTTAATCTGGATTTTTTCGATCCATGGTTTGGATTCGACAGATCTTTCAGCCTGGCTACCCTGGCGGATAAGGTATAAGATGAACAAGTGCTCATGGCTATTATTTAATTCTCTCAATCAAACAATGTTACAGCTGGATATTCCCATAACTTTTGGATTTAGTTGGTAAAGCTTTTACAATTCTCTTCAGTAAATATATTGCTAACTACATGCTTTGCTAAAACCCCAACGTGATCCATGTTATAATTGCGACAAAATAGCAGATAAGAAGCATTCAAAAACAATTTTCGTCACAGTGCCAATTGATAGGGTACAACATGATCATTAGATGAGAGACCATTGGAAGAGATTAAGACAACTGAAAAAGCCTACAAAAAGAGTGGCTCTTAGAAAACTCTGAGAAAGTAAACTAGGATTAGATGAAATAGATTCCGTCACAGCGAAGTCTAACTTCGTTGCACTAAGAAGATGGCTTTGTTCTATAAGACAAAATAGTTATTTTGGAATCTTTATCTGGCCAAGTTGTATTTTCTGATCCTCGCGCTCTTCCAGACGACGTTCGTAGCATGCCACAACCTCATCTCCAGCTGTTAGTCTGACTGATCCTAATGGCTTACTCAATGGTCGATCATGGGGACTATAAAATATCCAACTATATCCAGGCTCGTCATCATTGAAGATATTACTAAATGATGTGACGACATCGCCTACTCCTGCAACCTTCTTGGTCAAGTATGCAAATCTAAAAATTGAGAAATATTGCTATTTTATATACACTCTCCGCGTTATTGAGACAGGCAAGGTAATATTGGGCATATCCTCGCTTAATTTATACCGGATATACCTATTGGTAGTTCAATCAGCAAGAGCATTTACGGACACTAATTCTGAACTAAAATTAACAGCTCCAAATGTCTGTCAAGATTTACTACTATACTTTCAACCTCACTAATCATATAATCCTTCCTGATAAACTTCTTCCTACTATGAAGCAAGTAGCTTATACTACAACCAGACTGTAGCAAAAGGAGATTGAAAAAGATACTACAATCAATAAAACAGATGCCGGAATTTTACTAAAATGTGAATTATGTTTCTATCTCACTGGTGTCATAACGATACAGACTCAGTAGATAAAAGCATGGCATTACAGACGTGTGACAATAAAATTTCAGGGCAAATGTACTATTCACAATACAAGGTATGTATTCAAAATTTGTAATGAGGACATAGCTTGGAACATAAATTTTCAGATGTAAAAATGGAAGAAATATTACATGAGTTTCTATAACTTTCAAGTTTAATACTGATTACTATAAGCAGATCTACGTATCAAAACTGCAATTACCTGTCTTATAATTTTCTATGAAAGAGGGCACTTATATTCATTTTGAGAAAAAGAATAAGGGTATAGACCACCAGAGCCCCCAGGACCTGCACCCTTGAAGTCTGAGTGCCTAAGCTTACTGAAATGTTAATAATTTTGTCTATTAAATTGCAATTAGGTTCAAAATAATACAGAGCAATATTTTCTGATGCAATATTTTTTATTTTATATCAATGTTACTCGTGATGATACCTACAAGTATGTATCTAAGATATAAGGCAACTGAGACTTTATCTCTTGCTGCATTTTTGTATTGAGAAATGTGTATTTGTGCAGCTAACCACTCGATAAAAATTCCTTTTATTGCACAAAAATAAGTAATATACCTACTCTTGGTGGAAACGGGCAGCGTTCTCTAACAAATCAATAATAGTGGATCCTTCATCCATTTCCACTGACAATGGAGCAGGGATGTCTACATCGTCGTTTTCTCCTTTATACTCCACACGAAATCGAACTCGCATTGTACCAGGCATTTTGATGTTGTAGAGTCGTAAGGCTAGAAAAGGAATATCACATGTTTTAGTAAGGCAATCCATTGAAAAGGGCATGTTAGAAAATAGAACGACAATTAGTGCCAAACCTCAAGAGATGACGTAAACAAAATAGGACGTTAACCATTAACAAAATAGGATTATTTAAATATATTTATAGACTGTTTTCCCTCCCATCAACTCCAAAAACATCTGATATGTCATTTCTAAGTCTTCAATCTGTTAGCATCAAGTGACGTTACTGGAAGCTTCCATAATCCTCGGTGCTTCTTTCTACACCTTGATACTCTCGTACAAAAACTGGCATGCCCGCTACAGATCTTTTTGTGGGGAAAAGCACTATAACGAACCTAAACGTAGAAGACCAAAAATCTAAGGAAATTTTACAACTAAAAAAAGCATCCTTAATGAAATTTTCGATTTCAACTATTCTTATCTTTGCAAACAATCAAGAATCAAGAAGCTACTTTTATATATCATATGTATAGTCCTGTGTTAACACTGAAAGTTATTAATTCTTGCAGATTGTGCTCTTTTGGTGTCTCTTGTGCAATCGCTTCAAACCTTAGCAGTCTCTTTCTAGAAACCTAGCATTGGTAAAAACTCTCACGCTATGAAACGAATAGGCATTTCGTAATTCATGGTGTACTTCATTTTTTTAATTAAATAAGAAAAACTCTTGCAGATCCACTACTTCATTGTATTCGGCCATAAATTGCTTCATTTCATTTGCTTTTAACCATAGAACCTCGTAGCTAATGTCTCCTTTTAAATGCTACTCATGTCATTTGAGTGAGGATCGGCCATGCTATATTTCCTCAATAGTTGCTTCCTCCACACCTCAAATATATTATTCTGAAAATTCTTGATTGTCTTTGGTCTTTTTTCTCCCTATGATTAAATTTTGATAAGACACTGGCACATGGTTCTTTTGCAATGGTAGTAATTTCCTTGCACACAAATTTTGAATTGATTTCCGTGAACTATTTATCCAAATAATCATGAATACATAGGGTCTGTTCAATGAATCTAAACGCCTGGTAGGGCGAAGGTTGGAATTAATAAGAGAACATAAAGAAAACAAATACAGAAATCGTCTATAAATAAACAAACCTTAAACATACAAGCTTAAGCCACTTCAAAGTTTGTTTTCTTGAGTATAGACTTCGTAGTCAAACTTAACGAAAGCGTAACTTGAATTGGATCAGCGATTCCCAAATCCCTCTTTATAGTTCCAAATGACAGTGCATGCTGCGACTGGGTGTTGTTCATTTATGATTAAACAATTGTCCTCGTCTTGAATCTCGTTAACCTATAGAAAATGAAGAAAAGTCTATTCTGATATCAAAGCAGATAATTTACTGCACACAAAGGACTGAACTGAGCAAAATACCTTTCATTTGCTGCACACAATTCAATCGCAATTTTTGATAGAATCATTGCCAAGTGCTTCAATTGATGCTGTTATGATTATTTTGATCAGCGCCAGTTCACATTCAATAACAGACAATAATTATCTCATGTTTTATTGTCTAGCAATCTTATGCATTGAAAATTAATTTGATGATTCTTCCTAGGGAACCTCTAATATTCTATAAATGAATCTTTTTTCGCATCCGGTGAATAAATAATTTATGATGCCGACATAGAGATAAGAGTGTACAAGCAAATTCCAAACCTCGACTTGTAGTAACCCAATAATTAGAAAGTTAACCTACAAGATCACGTCACAAGAAGTAGCTGTAATCCAATCCTTTCCTCTAAGAGTACACTGAAACTCACTGATGCTACTTTGATCCTAAAATTAATCCAACCTTGCATCATTGTCCATCAATACAAATGTGCGAAAAACATTAATTATCCTAAATATGTTTCCATGTATATGTTGTGCTCTATATAAAAGGTGTGCACCTTCGCAGTGCTATATGTGTATTTGAAGGTATATCGACAATTTTCTCTTAGTGTGCAGATGCTTTTGATCTTCCGCTGTATTTTTAACTCTGTATTATATTTTCTATGTTATATCTGATGCAGGCAGGCCCGTAGCTAGGGTGTGGCCTATGGGGCACGACCCCCCTGGTATCCAAATATGTAGCTCGTTGCATCATTTAAAAACGAGCACTGGAGCATCTTTTCTCATGAATTTGCGTCCTTTGTAAGAATTCAGCCAAAAATGTTATTATGCAATGCAATAATTTTGTTGAAATTTAGGAAAAATTGCTTATTTGCATTGCATGCTCCTATGCATTCCTTACACATTCGGACTTTCATAAAAAACATTTGTTAGTTTACAGAATTGTTCAGCATTCCTTCGCAAGTATATAGCATTTCTCTTCGGGACTTCTGCACAATATCAAAATTTTGAGCCAAACCTTAAAATTTTGAAGCATGTTGGTAGTGAGTTATGAAATCTATGACAACTTTCAAGCTGGGACTTGAAATGAAATCCTAGGAAAAACTAGACATGGTTGTGTGGCAGGTACCTGGAGAATATCCGACTAATATTGAGTTTTGTAATAATTCTAACATCTGAATTCAATCCTATTCGCATCGCTGGAGTATCACAATACCTAGAGTCCTTAGACTAGAGCTCCAGGTAATCTTTGCATGTTTCATTTGGAAATAAACTCTTGGAGCTATGTGGTCATCAGCCTCTGCGCCTACTGATGACACTTACTGACTGCCACTTTAGCTTAGACAGAATACACCATTCAAATTTACAGAAAGGCGTCAAGGTCACGCATTCATCCTTATTTATGGTAATTTGCGGAGAACACATTAGGTGCTGCCAATGAACAGGGGCTTGCAAGCGTATGATTTCAAAAATGACTTTTCGAAACATTATCGTTAAACAAATTTATTAACCATAATTCTTGTAGATAGACAATCTGCCACTACCAGGTAGAGGCAACACACGAAAAGCATTATGATATAATAATAGGTCAGAGAATATGAGCCAAGATACATATGAAATCTTGCTTAACAAATGGAAATGCTTACCCTTGACTACTGCCTTGTGCCGTAAGGAGTTTAATTTTTCTAATGAAGAGAGTTATCTACTAAAGCAGGTCAAATGATAACGGTTTAAATGAATCTCAAGATAAATATACTGTGAGTTGTAAACGTAGGTGAATAACGTATAAAATGAATACGGTATCGTGTAAACACCCGAACCCGACATGATTTCATACCTGAACAATTACAAGGCGAACACAGAAGATAGAAAAGAACAGCTTCAGTGTCGATCCGGTATGAAATCATACCACATTCCGGTGTACACGATACTGATCTCATTTCATACCGTCTTCATAAGCGTATTGAAATTAAACTGCCGTCATCATCACCACCGTGTACACTGAAGGACAATAAGGTATGAAAACATATGGAATTCATTTGAATCCCATATCGTGTAAACGGGATCTAAAACAACTAATTACCTAAGATATCTTGCCATATTGAGTTCGTTTGAGATTGGCGCAAGTTCCAGTTTACTGAAAATGCTATATTTAAAATGCTTTCCAGTCAAGGTCCTCTTTACTTAAAATTTTTGGCCTAGGTACAGTTTTGCTAAAACCAATAAAGGGTATGTCGTATTTTGCGGATGCTATAGACTAACAGAAGTATCAAGCGCTCAGCTTTGTTCTATATAAATGAATATTCATACATCAATCTGCTTACTAAACTCTATAAGTTTCAAGTTTCGACATGTAGAGTTCTTACATATTACGTAAAATAATCGAACGAAGTGTAGTTCTCTGAAAAATTGTCATAGTTTATATGTAGGCGTATAAAATCATATATATTAGTTCGATCTTGATCAAGGATGCCTGTGGATCAAACATTCCATTATTGAGAAGAAAACTTGCACCTACTATGTAAATCACAAAATATTAATGATTTTAAGGTACAAAAAGACAATATAGAGAAAAACATATAAAACATGTCAATAGGCTCTAGGATTTTTTCACTTAGGCTAAACATCTCTTCTGGAGCAACTCTCTCCGTGAAATACGTGTTATCGCATGGCAGTGTGATTGCACCTTGATGCGATGGAAATGGCGTGCAAAATAATACTATAACTTGCATACGATAACTTACGTATCGAAAGCGGAAAAATATGTTTCTATCCCGAAATTAAATACTTGCTTTCTTTCAGCTTAATTCTTTCTTCTTACTTCAATTAAACATTTGCCGGTGTAAGGTAATTTGACTGTAAAGCAAAAGAGATGCATGGAACTAACTCTCAAGAAGTTCCCACAGTGTTATGCCTCAAGGTTCTTAATATGGGACCATTTTTCTGGATGTCAAAATCTATAAACTCAGTCAAAATAGGATAACCTGAATTATACGTAAAACACTTTTAAACATTCGCCAACGGAAGCCACTCACTAAACTTCAAGGACAGGCCTGGATTTGAAAATAAAGTTCAGAATCCGATATTGTTTGCTTCATATATACCCACAGTACAAATGTAGTCGAACGCCTTGCTAAAAGTGACGGCTTTCAGAGGTTAAGGGCTAAATCTTTAAAATGTATATTACACAATTACTCTACTGTAGGAGATTCTCCCATCCAAACTTAGGAGGGAAAATATTCGACATGTATTCAAATCAGAAATGAAACATAGTAATGACAATATTGAGATTCATTGATGGAAAGATTGACGAAATTGTTGAAAGACTGCCGTGAAATGCCTAGAAAATGATCTTAGGTGGGTGGTATGACAAATTAGTGTAACAGCACACATTTCCCAAAGAATGATAATCAAATTTCGCTGAATTTTTACGTCAAATATATTGGGCCTAATGTTTGCAGAATCATTGTCGTTGAATTGGTTCTCTCTACTTATATTATATTAAATTTTGTCCTTGGACCAGTTTCAGGTGAGACATACATCGATATATCAATATACATGCTATTTTCTGAAGTTTTCTTTTCACAACAATGATACCAGAACAAGCTTTAAACTTATTCTACCAATAATTTTCGAAAAATGTCGAATATTCCGTGCAAGCTCTGAACAGGTACTTCATGGGGTCATTCATTTATCACGTACGCAATAAACTGGCAAAAATCTGACCCCCTTCGTGCGTACATACTTCTGCCTATGTGATTCCCGCCATTTCCAAGGGGAAATTCTTAGGTGTCATTAGCACACATTATGCCATTCATTAATTAATGCCTGACCGAGGTTCCCCATTGGTTTGTAAATAAGCAGAATTCAAGCGGATCGCTAAATAGCTTTACTAACACCAATGATGGTGTGCAGAAATACTTTCGTTGATTGAAACGATGGGATATCTTGCAAATGAGACCATAACAACAGGGATGATTTCTACAATATTTAACGAGGGGGTCTCTCTAAATGCAACGTCTCGAAATGGGCGTGGCTCTGCTAGGAACACACCCAATGCTCAAACATCAAAATGCGATAATTTAACTTAATCAAGCTAAACAGTGTAATCACCAATTTCAGAGCCTTGACCGCAATAAAAACGGTTATTGACACTTCTTTTAGTGACGTTGTCGGAGTCAAGGTAGTCTAGCATAAAGGGTATCAGAACATAAGACTTCTCACAAGCAATAGTCCAGTGGACTAAGGCCACAGCCAGGAATAGGAAACTATGTTAAGTGACGTGGATTGCACATCAAGATCTTCTACAAAGAACGGGCTTTAAGCTTGTAATGGAAAATGGGGAAACTTTAAAAGACACCATCATTGCAACCCATCTTTGGCACTAGAGGGGCTCAGTCCCCAACATGATCATCGATTTCAACAAGAGAGGCTCCGCCCCACCTGAGCCACCCTCAGAAAAACTCCCCGCTTAATAGAATACATGTACGAAAAGCAATTAATTTTTATTTTGCGAATGCAACTGAATGTGTTGACCCCCTTCCCCTTGTAAGCAAATGTACGTATCTGCTTTACTTATCCCCTCTGCACTCTTTCGTACATACGTCCAAAATGACTGACCCCATATACATTAGAATTTCTAAATATGACCGACCTGAAATTGGCTTATAAACTACACTTGTTTCGTCCATATGGCAATAGCTGCTTTACCTAAAAGTTTACTTCCAATGCTTACTTTCAAATATGCATGAGTTTACTGTAACCTACCAAGCCTCTGTAGAAATGCTTATTGCTCATGTATTGAAAGGGACCCCTTCAACACTTTTGTCCATTTGTCCATCAACAAATATCAACAGTGTTGTAATTTTGCTCTATTTCTAATGTCAGGACATGACGAATATTTTCCTGCCAAAATTATGAAGGAAGAAACCCAAAGAGAGGTAATTCTGTAATTCAAATGGTAAAGTTTGGGCTCTTGACTGCTGAAAGCCGGCAGTTGTAGCAATGTATTCAGTTACTTGTAATGGGTGTATAGAAAGTTTGCTGAGAGATGAAAAGCACATGAAAAGGAACTATACCAAATCCACAGTAGGACTCACTCCGTCTAAATATCTTCCGAAGCTTGAATTTTACACATAGAGCGCCAATCAGCACCCAATAGTTCTTATAGTGTGCGATGAACCATTTTCTTCACGAAAAACGTATGGCTGAGGTAAATATCCGTCAAAAAATAACATAACAAAATGTAAAATGACATACAATTATGCAAGCAATTCTGTGCCTACCCATAAAAAGTAAGCAGGTATAATACTACGTTCTAAAAAATTTAACTATGTATTAACTGAAACTTGACCAGTAAATGCATTGTCCTCATGCGGATCGTTCTCCTCTGTGAATTCTGTGTAGTTTTCTATTGAATCTCTGTTTCTTAGGTACCTTATGAAAACAGAATAGGAGTCTGTAACAATACTCAAAAGACAGTGTCGAGTGTCCAAAAGTTGTTAGGGATAAATGCATCCTAGTGAACAGCCATCGAATAAAGATTAAGTTGAGATAGATTTCTTGACCTTACTCCACTTTTCATAATGATAAACATACGTAAAAGAAGATTAATACATCCATTCGTCAATGAAATAACCAAACACAACTGAATAACTGTATCTTATCAGGATAGAGTCTAACTGTCTCTTCAAAGTAAAGTAACAGGAACAGAAAATGCTGAATAATATTTAACAACAGGCTGACAAATAGATGCATTATACTCTTGGATGCGTAACAGAAGGGGAATGGAATAAATGGGAGACAGGAAAAATCCCAAAAACCTAATAAATAGGAGTTAGAAAATGACCAAAACTGAAATAGATGGGGGCCTAAGTAAAAATTTTAAACATGAAGCCACAGACTAACACAATACTAAAAAATACATGTGTGATGAGCGTGATTTTCTTAATGATAGCTTATACTTGCAGGACAAAGTACCTCCTCTAGAAATTTTTTTGGATGGAGCTTACTTAGAACTTACTTACTTTAACTATGGTTTAGATTTTAGATTTAAGATATTTATTGTATTATAGTTCTTAAGTAGGGGGCCCCTTGCAAATCAGCTCTGGCTGAAGGGCAACCCTCCTTAAAGGAATTAAAATGAAATGAAATGAAAATGAAAGTAATAGGCGGTGGGGCTGGAAAAAATATCCTGGGAGGAAAACATTTGAAAAATGAATTAGCGGAGGGGACGTGTATTGGTCACCCAAGGTTACTTAAAATCAAAATTCCAACTAGTGTAGTAGCATGCTAATTTAGAAATGCAAACGAATAGCAAAGCCTCAGGCATAAAAAATTTCAAGTTCAAAGTTACAAGAGTAACAGCTCCACAGCAACTAAACAGAACTCTACGGACTATCCTGCTTTATAGCAAAAATATCAGAGTTAGTGGTTTTGTGCAGTTATGGTTCTTTCCAGTACCGAAAAAGGACATGAAGTTGAAAAATTTTATATTCCAGATTAACCGGCGTTCTAGCAAAAGTGTACTTTACATAAGAAGAGCTAAAAGCACAGATTGAGTAAACAATTGCGTATTCCTAATAACTACCAATAAAACATACTCACGATGAAATAGATATTGGGAAGATCAGAACTGCAGCCATAACAAAGAAACAGAATCCTGGATGCCAATCAATTGTTGCTGAATAAACGTTATTGAAAAGAACGGATGCCACTACTGAACACAATACTTCCACTGACGCAATTGCAGAGAACAGAGCACCTACAGAAAATGTAAATAGGTCAACAACATTTTATCTATGTATGTAAACTTAAAAAGGAATTCTGATAATTTTACTTTAAAACAAAGAAGGGCACCTACGACAATGGAAAAAGGACAGCAGGGAATGAAAGCTTTCAAAGCGGCAAAAGTCCTTTTCCAAGAACTTGCTAAGTAACAATTCTTCGAGGAAAAAGAGCATTATAGTGTCAAGCAATGTTGAACAACGGCTAATTCTCAAAAAAGAACCGACTACCAACTTCTATTACCTTATAAGGTGTAGAACACTGAAAAGAAATTATACATCCACAATATTATAATGGGTGAATAATGTAGCTCCAAAGTAAACAAATAAATCAAATCATTAAGAGTAGCTTCTAAACCCTGTCACTGCATGAAATAAATCTGTTTGCACAATCTGTGCAGCTGATTCCACAAATTATTTGAAGACAGCTGAAGAAATTTTATTATAAAACTATCTGCACTCATGGTTGATCTAAGCCACGACAGCCACCAAATGTTTGAGAACTCTGATCAGGTCTATTTTTTCACAAACTAATTGACCAATCACTATGCAGGATTCAGACGACATATGCACTACACAGCCAAATTTATGCCCCTTTTGCTTGATGATTGGTCAATTAGACCGGGAGAAAATTGATATAATCACAGCTCTCAAACATTTTGTGGCCATGCTAGCCACGAACTACTTATTCCAAAGAAGTAAAATTCTTCTGTTTCAAATGGATGACAATATTGTGTTAAAATGTTTCCTTCATTTATGAGCTGCAGATAGGTATTCTATTCAGCTTCTTATATATACACAAGGATATCTATCAAGCATGCAATCAAATATAAACGCATAACTACTGAAACGTGGCTGTTAGAACCAGTAGAAATACTTTTCAAGAAAAAGGTCCCAAAGTTTTTTCAATTGTTCTTGGCACTGAACTAATAGCTGCATCAAGAGTTGCAAAATGTTGGTTCTCAAATGATTGCAAAGTCTTGGCGCCTTATAGCAACAGTTAAGATGCTACTGTTCTTAGCAAATCAATATGACTGCACCAACTCCATATTGTTTTCATTCATTAGACTTAATGCAAAATGCTTTCCACAAGCTGCATTGAATCTCATCAATATAGGTTCATACGTGCAATAGTCGCAACAGAATCATAATAATGCTGTGCACCATCTTAAGCCTTCATCTGCTAAATAGTGTGTGGTCCATAAACGGTATACAATACTTTTCGTCTAGCACGTGCAATAGCTCAAGCACCTGCCCACGCACGCACAACTCAATTTTGCGTGCCTTTCATCAATAAAGGTATTCTTGAGAGTGTAGTTTAACATAAAATTCCCGAGCGGTCATGTTGAATGGTCATGGCATCTAATTCTGAAATGACCATAATCATCGCTTGTTTCCGACTTTCTGGGGCAGTGTTTAGCTTTTCAATTCACATATATATATAGTACAATATGAAAAAATTAGTACATCACTCACCTTTTTCTTCTTTTCCAACTAACTTGGAGAATATTGATCTAACACACGGAACTGAGATTCCACCCAAAATATCAATTAGAGGCACTGAAACAAAGCATATTCATTAGTACTGTTTAACTATTCGCATATATGAGTTCATACACTACACTGGAAACCTTTCAATCAAAACAAACTGATCTATTAGCAGGAGTCAATCAAACTTCAGTTTCATTGCATTTAGCAGATCTCCTTGGAATAACGTATCTGGATCGAAAGCTGAATCTGTGAACCACTCCGAAGTGAAATATTCCCTTCTTTAAATGCCACATTGATAAATACTGTAATTCTAGCCGAACATCTGAAATGATTGTCACCATGTAGTAGACTCTGCTATCCAACAAGAATTGCATTTTGAAAAATGGAATTTATTTTAAAACAGACTATCGTCTCCAAATTTACACTGAATAAGAAGTATCAAGTCGTTGTTTGTGTGGGTTCTACTTGATTTCTACCAACAGATTCCTCCATAACTAACAATGAAAGCATAGAATCGATTGAGGAGCGAGATAATCATTGAAAGTCTCTCAGATCATTCGGTTTTGCATGTGTGAGGATTAGAGCTGGATCAAGGGTTTGCCTTGTACGATTGGCATTGCCTTAATGAAACAGATACCAGGGGCATTGGGTGAAGATCAACCTTCTGGTAATCTTTTTTCAAAGTTTCGAGTCTTATGCTAACATCGAAGCTGTGAACGTTTTCAAAATGGACAAGACTCTTCACAAATTGTAAACCATTTTCCATACAATCTTTGATGCACATTGAAGAAAACAAAATTTAATATGCACTGAATTTTAACAAATACCAACCCTACAAAACACCAAACTCCAAAGAAGCATTTATCGATGGAAATACAGTATATGAGCACAAGGTGATCCTCCGTCAAACAACATTCTATATATAACAGTGTTCTTACAACTACCATCATCATATGTGGAAGAAAGTGTAGCTTCTTGGGAAGCAACGCAAATTAAGTTTTTCTTCTATTGTCTTATCATCACATCTAGCATGGTGGCATTGAAGTACTAATAAGCAACAATAATATAAGTTGATAACAGTTAATTATCTACCATCCGCTGTTTTAATAAGCTCACATAAAACTATATAGTTTTCCTACACTTCCAATAAGTAGCAGACAGAATTTTGCAAGAATTTACATATTGTTCTTTTATAGTCGATTAACAAAACTACAAAATAAATCTATCACAAGCATTTTGGTTAAAATAAATTTCAAATTGCTTAAATCTAACTATGTCCTTCCATTTTATTTCCTCACACATAATACCCCAATTTCGCTTTCCCCTATTCTTCCTTTTTCCACATTTTTATATGCCTCTGTTGTTCCCAATAGAGGAACGTGTTTCCACAATAGCTGCTTAATAGCATCACACACTTTGTAGACCACTGAACATCATCAAAATCAGTTGGATACCCTTAAATTGATTTAAACTTAGTATTTTCCATTAGTTGTCTTTGCATCGAAAATAAAATGACAGCAATGAACTGACAAGCAATAATTAAGCAAACACTCAGAAAAGAAACTGGAAATACATCTGAAAATATAGCCTAATACAACTGAATCTATTTCAGAGAGCTTGTGTAGTATTATCAGGTAGTCTTTGGGTAAAAGACAATTTCTGAAATTTGCTAACAAAAGCAATTAAATGTCAGAAATCCACAACTTTTCCTTTTTTCTGAGAAGTATAACAAACAATAAGTATCCCAGGATTAAGTGGGAATGCTGCCAAAATTAGCCAATTTTCTAGGTCGTCCGGGTTCTGTATAAAATCTAATCCAACCAAAAACCAAACTATCTCCTTACTTCATGCAGCTTTTTAGTACAAATTATCAAACAACAAAATAGTGTTAATATCTCGACTTCACAACCTAATTAGTTTCATACCTACTATTATCTGTTTTAATGATCACATGAATGATACACAAGTAATCTATCCCAAAAGCCCATTACACACATGACACTTGCATTTAAATACAAGCAACATCACTATCAAAACCTAAAATGATGGTAATAAGCCCATTACACACATGACACTTGCATTTAAATACAAGCAACATCACTATCACAACCTAAAATGATGGTAATAAGCCCATTACACACATGACACTTGCATTTAAATACAAGCAACATCATTATCACAACCTAAAATGACGGTAATAAGCCTATTACACACATGACACTTGCATTTAAATACAAGCAACATCACTATCACAACCTAAAATGATGGTAATAAGCCCATTACATACATGACACTTGCATTTAAATACAAGCAACATCACTATCACAACCTAAAATGATGGTAATAAGCCCATTACATACATGACACTTGCATTTAAATACAAGCAACATCACTATCACAACCTAAAATGATGGTAATAAGCCTATTACACACATGACACTTGCATTTAAATACAAGCAACATCACTATCACAACCTAAAATGATGGTAATAAGCCCATTACATACATGACACTTGCATTTAAATACAAGCAACATCACTATCACAACCTAAAATGATGGTAATAAGCCCATTACATACATGACACTTGCATTTAAATACAAGCAACATCACTATCACAACCTAAAATGATGGTAATAAGCCCATTACACACATGACACTTGCATTTAAATACAAGCAACATCACTATCACAACCTAAAATGATGGTAATAAGCCCATTACACACATGACACTTGCATTTAAATACAAGCAACATCATTATCACAACCTAAAATGACGGTAATAAGCCTATTACACACATGACACTTGCATTTAAATACAAGCAACATCATTATCACAACCTAAAACGATGGTAATAAGAGCAGGAAAGACAGATAACTTAAACCTTGGAAACTTCAAAAACTAAACTTACCAACAAACATCATCCAGGTCTTTGTAGCAAATGCCAAGAATGAAAACATAACAAGTGTTGTAACACAACCAATAATAGTCATGGTGTAATCATTCAGCTTCATCTTATGTATCAAAATTGGCATCCCTCCAACCACACCAATACCTCTATATAACAGAGAGACTGCCAGATAGTACCCAATCATTGATGAAGAGAACGACAGTGGAGGGTGCAGAACAAACAGTATCTTCACAGTGTTCGATCCAATAAAAACTAGGAATAAGAACAGAAAGCCCCCAGTAAGTAACAATGTCCTAAAAACCCAAAAAGCACCAAAACATATTCAGACGATAATTTTCAGGCCATAGGGTAAGCAAGATCATCCTTTCATTTAAGTGTTTTGGAATCAGTTTATATAAAGACTTAAAACCCAGTCTTGTGTAAACAAAAAGAGTTCATTTTCTCACTTGGACTCTGCAAGTAAACAATGGAGAATAGGTGCCAAGTGGCCAATCATACGGCTAACTAGACACATTATTCACCATATCTAGTGTACCCGCATCTGGCTATATATTTCGGTTCACCTTTCGGTCGCTATCGGATGTTTCATACTCTGACGAGTGTCAGATGAAAATAAGCTTGTCAGTATGTCTAAAACATTGTACCACTTTTTTGTGCTGTAATGTCCTATTTCATACATACACACATAGGCATGCGCATGCACACACATACTCAATTGTTGATTTTCAGTCAAAAAGGGTAACAAGACAAGTTCAGTGAGGTTAAATATATATAAAATATGTGTTTGTGTGTGTGTATATATATAAATATATATATATATATATATATATATATATATATATATATATATATATATATATATATATATATATATATATATATATATATATATATATATATATATATATATATATATATATATATATATATATATATATCTATATGAAAAGTGAAAGTGCGAGAAAATAACCGACCCGAGCGGGATTCGAACTTGTGACCCCTGACTTTGTACGTTGGTGCTCTACCAACTGAGCTATCGGGCCACGCTTCCAAATCGTTGCTGGACAGCAGGTCCAATGCACATTGCGATGGAGCTGCGATGGCTCCCCTGTGCAAATTGGTTAAGAGAGGGGCGGTGCGAGCAAATGACCTACCCTTGAGCAACGATTTGGAAGCATGGCCCGATAGCTCAGTTGGTAGAGCACTGACGTACAAAGTCAGGGGTTGCGAGTTTGAATCCCGCTCGGGTCGGTTATTTTCTCGCACTTTCACTTTTCATTTCTTCCAAACCCTGTTGCTTCTACTAATATATATATATATATATATATATATATATATATATATATATATATATATATATATATATATATATATATATATATATATATATATATATATATATATATATATATATATATATATATATATATATATATATATATATATATAATATATATCAAAGAGTTCATTCTCTCACTTGGGCTCTTCAGCTAAACTAGAACTAACAAAGTGGCATGGGCAATTTAATGCAGCACTCTTCCTATCACATTCACATGTATTTATCTGCACCTGGCTGAAACACTAGCTTCACCTGTTTGTTGATATCCAGCATTCCCTACTCTGACAAGTATGAGGTAAAAAACCTGCCTAAAATGAGTTATAGAATGTTTCTGCTCTTTTGTGAAACAATGAAGTTCTTTAGTGCCAACAGACTACTCACAAAACTCCTTGATGGTCACTTTCCACTTCAATCAAATTGAACCACAAACTATAACTAATGAAAGTACATCTCACCTGGTCCACACAATATACTAAATAATGACAGAAATAAATAAAATTCTGCTAAAAAATACAGTATCAAATGAAAGGCTAGAAGTATATGATGCAATGATTTGTTCATAAGAAGGAATATAGTTCTAGTTTTGGAAAGTATGGCAATCCAAGAACAATCTTGGTGTATCATGAAAGCCTACCAATATAACATCAGAGGCAGGAGATCTTCCTGGAGACACATATAGTCACATTGTTGGATAAAAATATCTTCAATTTTCTTGCCAAACTATTATCATTAATTTTGGAAAAATCAAGGAAAATTATTCTTTGATACCAAACACAATGCATGCATAATCAATTGAGGATAAAAAAGGTTAAAAAATTAATATCACAATATTTCCCTAAAAATTCTAGGAACACTTATGAAAATTCCTTGCTTGTCATGGAAGTTCCTTCTAGGATATTCTTACCATACATTGCAGACTGTTTAAAGGTAGCCTCTTCTGAACAGCTTCTATTATCAGTGAATACTAAATCAATACAAGCCTCTACCACCAACAATTAAGAAGAGGATAGAAGCAAATGGGCCCACAATAATAAAAAAAATGTTGATGCATTTGTGGCTCCATAGCATAACAACCACAATATTTGTCATATCTAAACTTGTTGCTTTAAATCATGAAATGTCTCTATTAAGCAAAAGATAAATGCTGAACTATAACTTATCCTTGACCAAGGATAGTATAAAACAATCTCTACAACAGTAGATAACTTTATATCATATTTACCCATAAGCATGATGAAAAGTGCCAGCATCAGCAAAAGCAACTTCATACGCACTTTGTTCTGTCTGTGCTTGGTGAACAAACCAACAGAACTAGATATGTTTTTGCAACTGAAAATTGCTTCCTTCAGTTTCAGTTTCTCTGATGGCTTGTAAGATTCTTGTAATATAAAAACTACATATAACAGATTAAGGGCATGGACTCCACATGCCAATGAAAAGGCAATGAAAAATCCTGCATTATCAACCAGAAGTCCTCCAAGAAGTTCTCCAATAGCGCCACCAAGAAATACCATTGACTCTAGTAATGAAACACGGAGTGTTCTGCTACTTTCAATGGAAATATCTGAGATGTATGCAAAAACTGCCATTAATATTGTTGCATAGTTGCCAAAAAAGCCTGAGACTACCGCACCAACAAAAATTGCTGATAAATCCCACTGGTTGTAATAAGAGTTCAAAATCAGTGCACATGACTCAATCATACCCCCTACCAACGGGAACAAAAGAATATATTTCCTTCCAACCTTATCTGAACAGGGACCAAAAATCATTGCTGCAACCATTGATGGAAAGGTTGTTGCCATGTTCACGTACAGCATCCAATTGGAGGTTTCTTTCTGCACAATCGATTCCAACTTAGAATATCTCTTTTCCGTCTTGAAGTCCTTACAAACCGTCTGGTTGAACTTGCTGTGGCATACCTTTTCGTAAATCAGTTGTTCTTGCAAAGGGAATACCATAAACGTACAAAGCATAAAGCAAAACAGCACTGGCTCAACAGTCACAGATCTAGCCATACTTCTACTGCCTCAAGATAGTTTAGCACCGGCAAGATCAGGCGGACATTGAAGCTACTGGTTCTACACGTTCAGCTTGCACTCTATTTTACCTACATGTTGTTGTTGTTCTGATTCCGTGCCTTCTCTAGTTCCCCTGTAGGTATTTGAGCACAAGCATGAGCACAAGATATTTTGTTTTTTTATTAATTCTGTCCTACTCAGAGAAAGTCTCCTATTATTTGCCGTTTTTTCAATCTGTGGCCTTTGTAGAATAACAGATACTACTCTCATAAACATTCCACCCAAATTAAAACAAGGGGTAGCTTAATATGTTAAAGAACAGTACTCTTGACTACCGAATAATTGCCCTTCCTGATTGTTAATTGTAATGTAGGTTACCTTATAAATTAGTTGTAGTATAGTTCTGAACTGAACTGAACTGAACTGAACTATTAATTCTTGAAAATTTTTCCAACCACCGCAATGCGTTTAACCCCCTATATATTACTTCTGAAGATAGTCTGAAGAAACTGTTTTTCCTTGAAGGAATATTTTCATGTATTTAGAGGCTAACTAGGAATTTATTTATAATCGCTTATACTTCTACTATAATTCCTTTATCTTGCTCTATATTGAAAACATAAGATTAGTCAATCTTCTTAAGTTGTTCTTCGCAATACCCATGTATTATATTTTCCATTCCCCCCTCGATTCCATCCGCCCAAATTATTATTTTCCAGCACAATGTCCCACCCGCAATTATTTCCACCACCCTCTCGTTTATTCGGTACTCAAGAGTAAAAACTGTAGGATGTTTCATTGTTTCGTGATGAAATTAGTTTTGTAAGGGTGAGATGTAAGGAGACCGAACCGGTAGCACCATTCCTACATTTACCCCACAATTTATATCACCTCTGACAAATCCTCATATTGATAAGGAAAAAGCTATTCTACTCATTAGCTCTCTTAAAGCTAATAAGGCCTAAGGATGTAACAGATTCTCTGTAGCTATGATTAAAATTTATCATAAATCAATAGTTGACCCTCTTTTTGTACAGGAATGTGTGTTGTGTTGCTTCCTGTAGGCTACAGGCTTGTTCGGTGACGTCCTTCGTTGATCAGTTATTGAACTCGTATCATTATTTAACGTGCAGAATACACGGAGGCAGAGCGATGAGAAGATGTCATTGACAGTACTCTGTCTTTTCTTCTGATCAACTATAAAACATAAATAACATGCATATATACATCTCCTTTGTGTGTATGCAAGGACATTCAACACTCCTGAAGGCACAAAAGACGAATTCTACAATCAGTTAGAGTCCCTCATCACAGGCTTTTGCATACCAGAACAACTCATACTTCTTGGGGGCTTCAATGTCCGTGTAGGAAATGACCATGATGCTTAGCCAAATTGACTCGGACTATTTGGCATAGGAAAGTGCAATGTCAATGGGCAGAGGCCATTGTAGCTCTGTTCTTACCATGACCTGTGCATTACAAACAATTTGTTTCAGCACAAAGCTACATTAAAGAGTGTCCTGGCAGCACCTTCGTTCCAAATGTTGCACCAGCTTCACCTAGTTCATAAGCGGCGCCCATTCTTGCACAACTTCAACATCACTCGCAACTATCACGGTGCAGATTGTGGCACAGACTTTCAATTGTGTGCAGCCAAGTAGCAATCTACCCATAAAGATCTACCACACTAAACAACGAGGTAAACCAAAATTTCACACCAGCGAGACCAGAGATCCAGATTACATCAAAGCCTTTGAAAAAATTTCCAAGTCTACATTCCTGTACAGTGTAGACATCTCATCAACTGGTCAGTGGACTAAGTTGAAGGGCACTACTCATTCTGCCGCAATCTCCTACTTTGAGAGAAAGAAGAATTGAGAAGCAAATGACTGGTACAGAGTTCGCTCATACTCTTGAACATTTGATTACGGAAAAACATTATGCACCACAAGCCTACAAGGATAACCCAACTCAGCCTATTCTTAACAAGTTTCGAACTGCAACAATCAAAGTCAAAGACTGTGTCAGGAAGTGGGCAAACAAATTTTGAAACAATATTTCCAGCAGTAGTCAACGAGAAGCTGAGACTTAAAATATACAAGGAAGTTTTGACGGTACAAAGAATGCAGTCGGTCCCAGCATCTAGAATATCGCCACAATCAAATCCAAGTCAGGGGTAGTACTTGGTGACAAGTCAAAGCAGCTTGATTGATGTGTAGAACACTACACTGAACTGTACTCCACAGAAACTATAGTTAGCCAAACCTGCTCCAGACGATATTGAATGCCTACCCATGATGCCAGAGCTAGACCATTCTCCCACTCTAGGAGAATAAAAGAGGTCAATAGAGAGACTCCCAAAATGAAAGGGACCAGGGAAAGACTCTATCACAGCAGAGATAATCAATTCTGGCAAGTCAAGTTTACTGCAAGGGAAGTTGTTCGTCCGCAGTGTCTTGAAGAGACTGCAACTCCTCAATGAAGGAGTATATCCTGAATGACAATGGATTCCTCTAAATGCTGCCTCTTATTGGATGTCCTCCAAAGCATACTTAAGAGCAACTTGCTACAAACTTGTATTGCGTCAACATCTCCTCAGTGAAGTATCAGATGTTGGATATGATGTTGCTAGAATGAGCTCCAAGTACCTTTGCCACTTGCTGTTGTATGGGAAGCCAATTGGAGGTATATTTGTCAACAGGATCAGCTTAGAAGCCACTATTTCTTCCATAAAATATAAGTCTCCACTTTATCCCATAGTAGGGTTCAAGTAAACTATGCCCGATATCTCTGGCTTACGCTTCACTTTTCATTTGTAGCGTGCTTGGGAACGCTAAAAATTTGATAAGTCTCTGCTATGCACCAAGGCTTACATGAATTCCACCGTGGGCTATATCAGTGTTGGTAAAAAAGAAAATTGTAAGTGGCATCTGCAGTGAGGAATCGGTGATTGTGTGCCTAATCTCGCTACTATTGCCAACAAATCTTGCATTGACTTTATTTTGGTTCTTTTTATTCAAAATCATGACTCTGTATATGATGAAGCAGTGATTTGCAGCATTCTTTCAGAAGCACTTGCAATTTTGCAAGAGGAGCTTCTAAACTAAACAGTTGATAATCATGTAATTCAACAAGTTTTGCAAGGGCGTATATTGCAATTAAATAATGATGATCGCCTTGGCATTGTTAAACTTATTGTACATACAGACATTTTGAAAACAATTCCTCTGACTTTTGAATTAAGAGCAGAAATGTTTTCTGAAATTTCTCTTGAAAGTCGCCTATATTTTTCCCTTAAAACCTGTTCTGGAAAGTCAACTTTTTCTCCTAACACAAAGGGTTTGAAAATGATGCAAGTAAACAAAAAGCGAGATATTCCGTTTTCATTTTAGCTATATGCACTGGGGCATCAATAGCGAGCTCAACTTAGAGGGAGGCGGCAATGTCAAAGGGTGTGGTAACCGACTTAGTACTTAATAACAAGGGGGTGGCACAAATGATCTTTCAGCAGTGGTTAATAATGAGGAATGACTTCATCTTGTAGTAGAAGTCTCTAGTATCCTAATGGTATTGAAAGATGGACAAATTACCAAGCGTTCAGTCATATTTTGTGTATTACCTAGGCCATTTTGTGCTAAAGAAATCAAACGTAGCAAACTTCTTATATATATGGACATAAGTCGAACACAAAGTCCTGCAATTTTGGATATGCTGAAAAAGATTCTGTAAAATCCTCGTCGTACGAAATGAGCAAGACCATCCAAGCTTCCATTATTTGTTGCTATTATAAGGTACCTTAAAGAAGGTCCTACGAGTCAATAGCTGGGGGGCTTGTAACTCTGTTTAGTAAAATAGTAGGATCCACAATGGTTAGGTCCGACGATGAAGAAAACGTTTTTACCTGTTGCCCTCCAAAATGATTAAAAATATATTATCCAATGTAAATTTTGAAGGAATAGTGCAATATCCAATGAGGATCCAGGAAAGTTTACAATGAAAATCAAATTAGAGAAGAACATACAGCTTCTGGATCTTTCGACAGCAATTGATATTTTGCCAACAGCCTCTGACGCCAAGGGGTTACCACATCTCTGCACTTCCAATAATGATACCACTGAATATGTACAACACTGTAAAAACTCGCTACACAACCGAACTTCTGTGTTTCTAGTTTGGAAAGCTATCAAACTACCAATCGTTCTTATCAAGAGTTGGAGGTCACAATTTGTTCAATAAATTTAATAATGTCTATACTTATTAATCTAAATACTTCTTTGGTCAGAAAAGTGAAATTTTTCCCCTGGCCTGCAGCCTGAAAATGCTATTTTCCTATGATAACTGCAAGTCTCCCTTACTCTCCCTGACTTTCATTGACTTTCACTGACCTAAGTGAAATGGACCCTTTTCCCTTGACATTCCTTGACCGTATAAACCCTTCAAATGCAAACCAAGAATAAGAGCACTAGACTGCTGGCTTACAGTTGATCGACATTTTTGAGTGATTTTTCTGGCCTTTTGATATCACTGGTCCAATCTAGTATGCACCAAAAAAGTTTCAAATATTTTTTGATGTGCAAGATATTTAGTCTAAACGACCAGAAGTCTTATCGTCAGAGGTGGTTGACGCAAAAGTGATATTTGACTTCTTACATCGTATAGCATAATGCTTCAAAATTCAGAATACAATAATTTGAATCCTTCATACATGAAAATTCATGGAATAGAGTATAAGTTCACACCCATACACATACTTTATGAGCTGTTGACCAACGTAGCTAAACTTACCAGGAACTTGCTGCAAGCTGGAATTATGAATGCACTAGAAGGGTAACAGAATTGATAAAACATTCGTTTTAGTAGCTACTTATACACAACACACCTCACAGTACTACTTAAGACTCTCCTTTCAAAGTGATGACAGGATGGGAGATGAAAGTAAAATCATCAGCATTATAAGATGCAGTCTAGAAAACCAAAGAAATACGAATGAAAAGCAAAAACTGTTATGAAGGAAAGTATAGCGCTAACAATAATAGACATAAGAAAGGTGATAAGGTGTGCATAAAATTTCTATGAGTGTAAAAGAAACCAATAAGTAAATTTTATGACCTAATCCGTGTAGAAGAAGGTACAACAGCTACTGTTACTACAGAAGACGGGGAAAGTACTTTGAACAGCTACTGCTACTAACAGAACTTTCATATTATGAAAGGGGGCAGATTCAATCAGATGAAGTTATGCCATGGTTTCCAAATAATGGAGTATTATCTAAGTGGCATGTTGTGAGTTATGAAACAACTAATGTAAATGAAATTGAACTACGCCCGTGTTCTCCAGAATATAAAGGACTTTGATGATACCGGGACGAAAAACAAGAATGGCAATCGTTTTATCTGCGAAAACACTAGTGAGTTCCTATTCCAAGAGGGAGTGTGCGCGTGTGGTTGTGTGCATGCGTGCGAGTGTGCGTGTGTGCGAGCGTGTGTGTGTGTGCGTGCTGCTGTTGTTGTTGTTGCTGTTGTTGTTGAGATACGAGAATTAACACGAGTAAGGTGTATTTTATTGCGAATGAATAAAAGAGCATGATGTGGTATGGCTGTCGAAATTTGTATATGATGTAGTAATACTACAGTAGTATATATTGTTTGCAGTAGTTTTACATGAAATGGGAATACAAGAGTACAAAGAGTTGCACTGAGGGGCAGATCCAGCCATTGACGAATACAACTAGATACAAGATTGTTGAAGTGTTCAGCTACGAAAAATGTTAATGTTTCATTGTCTGTCAAAATTTGTCAAATTTTCCGATATTGTCCACGGTAATGATGCTACTGGTAATGATTCTTATTCCAGTACAAGCAGTCCCCCCCCTCTCTCCCTACACGAATGTCGTAAAACTCCGCCCATATAACACACCGAACCCGCAAACCAAGTGGAGAAATAACTCGTTGAAATGGCAGCCACAAACAAGTGAAATCATCTGTTCAAAAATACCTGAACTGTAAAATGGAAATACGAGGTTCAAGAACTACACATTTTCCAGCATGGAATAACCAACATCCACGAACAATTCTTTCTTGCACTACACGTCAAGGAAGTTTTTTGCGGTTTCTTATAGAGCATGTATGCTACGGTGCAGTAAAACCTCCTATTGGAATTTGAGCAAGGAGAGTACCAATATGATTTCAAATTAAGAAATTCATTTTTTACATGTATAAGTATTTGATAACTTTCAATTTTGACTGCAAATATGTGTAAAGTTGTTGGTTACTTTGTAAACTAATGTTTTTCATTGAATCTTGCAAGAACTTGTGAAAGCCTGGAGCTGTGCTTAAGGACTAATTCACGGGCATAAAAGATATACAAGTTGTATCCAACCTCCAACGTGACATGAAATTATCCTGTCAAAAGTGTAATGTTTGATTAAAGAGTCTGACATATGCATAATGATTCATTGGTAAAAGTATACAAAAATACAACGGACGTTTATTATATAGTTGAAAGAGAACAGCTCCATGACGAAAGACTACGATCAATTTAATCTCAATTTCTTATTACAACTAGGGTCTATTGCATTTTACAAAATTGCCGTTAATAGACTGAGCAAACATATTCTGAATACTGCTTCCTATTCCCCGATATTTATCTCCAAGTCTTCGAATCTAATGAAGTACAAATTCTAGTACTAGGATTCAACTTCTAAAGTAAAACTCTAAAATTCTCTTAATATAAAAAATTTTCTTAGTGCGATTTGGCAAAAATATTCTGCTATGATAA
This sequence comes from Mastigias papua, assembly GCA_964019165.1. Taxonomy (NCBI): domain Eukaryota; kingdom Metazoa; phylum Cnidaria; class Scyphozoa; order Rhizostomeae; family Mastigiidae; genus Mastigias; species Mastigias papua. The sequence goes on from OZ025269.1 coordinate 6,791,358, forward strand.
ATGTATTACGTCCCATAAGAGAAGATAAAGGTAAAGCCATAAAAATCCAATTCAATGTCGATATGTGATAAGTATTTATTCTATGGCATGAATATACGGTGAGAAAAAGTACTGCACTAGCTGATCCAATATGGTGTCCATTGAAAAAAGTTTCAAAATATATAATATAACTGCAGCTCCTATCAGAAAACTAAAGACCATGTGGTTATTACTTTGGCGGTAAAGTGTTGTATTGCACAAGTGATGTTTAAGTACCTAAAACCATTGCGCTCATTTCTTTTGCTTTCTGAGCTGCTCTTAAAGAAGCGTCCTTTATTCAAATGATAGTCACGTAAAGGACGACTTGCTACTAACATATTGAGGACAAAATAGTCTTCATTTTCTAATTACGGCAACTCCTGGATTCCAGTAAAGTAATTTATTATGAATCTACAGGAGCTGTTTCAAAGCTGAATCACCTCTGTGTGGAAACTTTGTTTTCTTCATGAACAAGCAATGGACAAAAGTCGGATAGGACTCTGACTAAACTCTAAATTTAATATCAATTTATGCCAACAACTTATCCACCATGACGACGACAGTCATCCTGTACAATACTTCTGCACCCTGAGAGTACAATTTTCCATCCTAGCCAATCAGAATAATAATAACAATATTCTGAAAAGATGCCACTAAATGATATCTGAGAATATGATGTTTGTCCGTAATTTACTCAAATGAGCAATCTCTACCACATAAAGCTCTGCATTACCTGATTTCAAGAAAATAAGCAGGCCGCTCACCAAAGCAAACTTGATGTAGGACATAAAGCCAACATTGAGTATTCTTTCGCCTTCGGTAAATGATGCAGCAGAGATAATTAAAAAAATACCCGGTATATAACTCGAAGAATGCAACGAAATGCTTATTTGTATGAAATAATAATGCTATTCAGTCATGAAGAGGTATGCTATGTGGTGTAGATGCTTGGATTAAATCTATGTATCAACACAAATGTAATTTAATAGAAAAAAACTGCCGCATTACTACTGAACAACACAAACCGCACTCCTGTTTTTCTGAAGCGATTGAGGAAGATGAGTCTTTCTGTTCTTATTTACTTGGTCAATAGCCTACAAAAAAGAAAAAATTATTTTTCAAAATATCTCAGATATGGATACCCTCTTATCGTAATATCAAATGCATATATGACACTTTCCTAAACTGATATTTGCCATACATATATGCTTACATATCAAGTCAATATTATAAAACTGATGAATATATATGCATACAAGCATTTTCATTAGCTTCATAATATACCGTGTTTTTATTAAATTCCAGTTATAAACTTATATCATAGAATAAAACAAAATAACAATCTTCTAACAAAAGAAGCAGTAGAAAGTTCACCTAGAGGACTTTTGCCAATAGGAAACAACTTAAAATCTATGTAAGATGTAGAACAGGGATGTCCAAAGTTATACTAGTGTGGGTCAAACACTGTGAAATTACCATGGAACTGGGCCATATACTAAATATAAAATGCAGACCCGTGAATATAATATGCATTGCTTAAACTAGAAATAAAATTTGAGTTTACAATTTGAAAAGCATGTAATTCTAGTATTTAAAGAAATTACTCCCCTGTTGAAAATTACTCTCCAGTTGAAAATTACTCCCCAGTTGAAAAGGTCTACCTACTTAAACATTTTGTAGAAATTCTGGAGCCAGATACCAGATTTCCGTTGAGAACAAATTACTTCCAATATGTTGCATTGAATAACCTCTATACCTCTATCTGCAAAATTTATTCCTCATTTTCTGAATCCACCAGGTAGGGGGTCAGTGTCAGTTTGATTTGTTATTCAGTGGTTTCATATTTAATCATATTCCAGAACTAGTTGGAGGCCAAGTAAACTTGGACTGCAGGCTGCACTCGACCCATGGGCCATAATCTAGAACCCCATTGTATAGAATCTGACAGGACCATTCAAACTATAGATCTGCACCCTATTGTCACATAACAGGAATAACAAAAAGTTGTAAAAGTCCAGTATCTTTGTAAGTATTGCACTGATGAAGACTTACATCGGAACACCGGCAACTTATAAGAGTATTGTATTTGTCTTAAATTCTGCTTATGTCAGCCAAAATGGGAAAATTGCTACTTACCTCTAGGCACTCAAAGAAATCAAGAGATTGTGTATTGTCATTATCAATGTTCACCAAGATTTCTTTAATTTGATCTTTGGTAAAAAGCATCTGGCTAGTATCTAAAATTCTCTCAAGTTCTTGTCCATCTATGGTCTGCAATGGAGGAAATTACTCTCGTTAAAAGTATTTTTCAATATTCTGAGTTACGAATGGCCACGAAATGATTATTACCAAACAAATGTGAATGACAACAGTTATTGTCATTGGGCCAATCCATGACCTGTCTCCTTTAGGCGTGAAATTTCAGATTAACTTTTTATCCTTACAAAGTTAACTTTACGAGGGTAGACGCATATATGTTCAATTTTCTACAAGAAATCCTGTTTTATCACATCTTTGCTTATTTGCCAGGCATGTATCATAGTTCAACACAATAAAATAGTTGTGGACGTGACATGAGGTATACCTTCTCCATGGCCAGAGCGCTCAAAATATTTAATGAATAATATCCCTTAATTTAACTCTATAACATAACTCTATCTATGCCTTTCAATTTGTAAATGTCAAAAATATCAAAATACTAATCAAGGAATGAAAAATGATGACACTTTATGATAATTTTCTCAATTTTCTCAAGGGTATAGAGTGTTTTTACTTATTCCCAAGGTAAATCAAATGTAAAGTTGTCTTCTTCAGACAACTGAAGTATTTCAAACTATTAAGCTCATATGAAATTATTAAAACAAAGCTGTCTGGTACTTTCTAAGTATGTTTTAAATGCAAATACTATCACGGCCGGGATGTTTCAGTGACAAACTATTGTAAGTAAATTAAGGACCCTAAATCATAAAGTAAAGGATTCTGATATTACATACTGAATTTTCGATATGCTGAAATACCATTTGAAAGCTTAATTCGATTTGAAAAGCGAAAGTGGCGCAATCATACATTTTTCTTTTCTTCAGAAAGTAAACTGTTAAAACGACAAGAACGCATCTAATCATGCACGAAATGTGAAACAGACTTAGTCTTGCATATTTAATCCTCAAATTTATCTTTTTGCTGCACAGCTTAGGGGTAGAAAGTCTTACTGTACAGAATATTTAAGATTATCTGTCATATATGGCGTCGATATTCCTTGTTGGCGTCCATTTTATCATGCCAAAACCAATTGGTTTACTATCTTGAGACCCGCTGCAGTCCAAGGGCATTACTGACATATTGGTTTCATGTTATCATCTTGGCCATTCATTGCAACGTCATTAATGGTTTAAACAGTAAACATGGCAGTGAATTCATTTCTTAGATAAACTTGAGGACTACTCATGGAAGCCTAAGTCTTCTTCACATATTTTGCATGAATAGATACGTTCTTGTCACTATAATAGTTAATGGTTATTCAGCAATGATATCTTGTATATAAAGTAAACAACGGGCACCGCTCCAAATTTCGAATATCTTAGAAACCATTCATCTGCCAGCTTATGGCCCAGAGATATCAGTGACAAATGTACCAATGAGTTTCTAGTCAAAAGCTCGCCTCTGTAAATGAACGTCCGGGCAAAAGTTGTACGTTGTGATTTTCCAAAGCAACTCCATCTCAAAATGGTGTCACAATCACAGATGTAAAAAATGGAAACAACTTATTGGTTAATAATTTCTGTAAACAAATCCGCTGATTGGCAGGGAACAAAATGTGGCTATTTGCTTAAATCATCTTACTCAATATAACTTTTTAAATCATATAACCAAATACAACTGTAAATATAATCAAAAAACGATTATATTCATAAGGCCAACAAGTTAACTTGATTTGTCGCTGTTTCCATGCTGCTTGGGTTAGAAGGAAGGATTTCATTTTCCATTCGCTCGGGAGGTGACGTAATGTTGCTCTTTTCCCTAGCTTATTGTTCATTGATTAATAGATTTAAGGAAATAGTACGTGCTGTTCCAGCAAGTGGGTGGGACAAGTTGGACCATCTCATTGCAGGTATCAAGTCTGGGTAACTGGGGAGCGTTATCGTCTGCAAGGGCATGTGGTCGTAAAATGTCTACTACAGTGAAATGCCAAGTGAATTTCAAAGTGACTTGGGAACTGCTAGGGAGTTCCCCATAAGCGACATGGAACGGGTTTGCCTGAACCCTTTGAAAAGTGTGCGAACCAGGCTACCGAGTAAAGGACGGGCTTGGCCAAAGACGGTAGTATAACACATAGTACGGTCTTTGAATGCAGGTTCAATGACTGGGAGAGGAAAAGGTGGCAGATCTTATGAAAAGATGAAGGAATTGAGTATTACTGAGTAGTAGTACAAACAATCAGGGAAGGAATGGAGCAGGAATACTGCTCAGCGAAGACCTCACAGACAGTTTACTTAGTTTTAACAAAAGAAACAACAGAATAATGAGTGTCATGTTAGGTCTAGAGCAGACAATTGACCTAGTGTGTGCTTATGCCTCCCAAGTGGGATTTGAGGGGGCAGAAAAAGTAGCTTTCTCGTAAAAAATGGACATAGAACTCGGCTTGAAACCAAAAGAAAAGAGACCTGTTATTGTGGGAGACCTAAACGGCCATGTGTGAAGCAGAAGAGAAGTAGCTTCATAGAGTGCATGGAGGCTGAGAATGTTGGAGAGAGGAACGAGGAAGGAGAGAGAATAGTTGATATGGTTGTGTCATTGGACTTATCCATATGCAACACTTTCTTCAAGAAAAGAGATTATCACCTTATCACCTATTGAAGTAGAACCAAGGAAAGCCAAATTGACTAAATCTTTGCGCAGAAGGCAACATCTAAAAGAGGTGAGGGGATTTAAGGTGATAAATGGCGAAACTGCAGCAATACAGCATAGAGTTACAGTGTTAGGTGTAGAGTGAGAACAAAAGCAGGCAAGGGTGGATGTGAGGACTGGACAAAGAAACCAAGTGGTAGGGACTGAAAGAACAAGAAGTAAGGAGAGATTCTAAGAGAGAGGTGCATACGAGAGTTAGAATATTTGATAAAGGGCAGGGATGGTGGAACGAAGACAGTAAGACGACTAGAAGGGTTAGCGAAGGCGATTTGGGAAAAACATCAGGACAAGGGGCTCCAGTGGATAACGAGGCTTGGTGGTGCAATGAGAACACACAGGAAGCATTCAAGGAGAAGAAGAGGGTAAAGAAGAAGCAGGAGCTATCAAAAAATCAAGATGATAGATAAGCTTACAGGATAGCAAACAAGAACACCAAAAGAGTTGTGGGAAGAACCAAGGCTGTATAATGGAACATGATAGAAGAGGAGCTGGAAAAACTGTGGGGGGTCAAAGTAGAGTTTTGAAAATTGCAAAGCCCCACAATAAAGCATCTAAGGATATTAATAATATCAGAGAGGTGAAGGACGTAGACAGTGCGGTACTTAGCAGTGAGGATGATATAGGGTAGGTGGAAAAGTTACCTTGAATAGCTACTGATTGAGGAAAATCCTAGGCATGGTATTAGGGAAAGAGTACCAAGTCAGGGCATAACAATAGCATCAGGAACTAGTAGAGAAGAGATGGTTCCAGCTCTGTATAGAATGAATAAAGGTAAAGCAATGGGGCAGGATAATATCCCAATTGAAGGGTAGAAATTTTTTGGGGAGGAAGGAGTGGATATGTTGAGGCACTTGAAGTAAAAGAGTTATATGGAAGAGGAAATGTCGGTTAAATGGAGGACAGTACAATTGTACGTATATTGGTGCTTTTAGCGACTCTGTCTCTTTCAGCACTAGGATAGAGGTTCCAGGTCTTTATGGTCTATAACTGTACTGTAGTCAGTGGCTATCCTCCAATTTAAACTCTGACACCAAAATCTCCAATTCTCAAATCCTCATGCACTCTTCCTCACTGAAACTAAGCTTAGACCACTCGACCCTAATGACCGTCCTGTTTCCTCATCCCATATGCGCAGGATATGAGCTCTTTTCTTACCTAATGATGGTGCTTGTGCATTCATGTGTTCTGATGTACAAAGCTGATGATTAACTCAATTTTAACTCTCGAGTACCGGTTTTCAACTCATCTGGCTGGAAATTTCTCTTCTTAGTACTTTAAAGTTCATTTACACTCTATATTGTTCACCATGCTCAAATACTTATGGCCTTCTATTTGATCATTATCTGAATCAATTGATGCCAATACTCATCAATCTCCACGTTCTGAAATCACTATCCTTGGTGACTTCAATGTCTACAATTCAGACTGGTTTGCCTACTCTTCAAATATTACTAATCCTGCTGGTTGAGATGCAGAAGCCTTTGCGAATGTGAACAACAACTCTGGCTCTTCTTCATGCACCCCTTCGCCTAAGGCCAGCTTTTCTGCAACTGTCTTTGCTTCCATATCCAATCTGGGCAATGAAGAATCCCAACCTCTTCTCTACCATACTTCAACCAACACAATGCTGCCTATTAACTTCTCAACACACAACAATTGTAAAACCCTTCTGAAGCTCAACATCTCTAAATCTAAAGGCCTGATGGTATACCAGTCTTAGTTCCTACATCCAGTGCCCTGAACTCATCCCTTTGTTCATTAAACTCTTTTTTAGCTTTCTTACTCTACTGGTATATTTCCTTCTTCTAGGGAAGTTGTCCACATTTTCCCTATCCCCAAAAGAGGACAGGTCTGACCCTTCGACATATTGCCCAATTGCACTTACTTCAATCATCTCTACGACTATGGAGATTATCATCACCAAACAACTGCTTACTTCGTTGAAACAAACACCTTTCTTTCTGATCACCAGTATGGTCTTCGATAAGCCAGATCTACTGGTGGTCTTCTAGCCTACACTGGTCATGCTTGGTCCACTGCTCTAGCATCCTTTGGTGAGGGCAGAATGATTTCTCTTGATATCTCCAAAGCCTTTGATCATGCCTAGCACAAAGGTCTCTGTGAATGGATTGCTAGCTTACTATCTGACAGATCAATTGCAATTAGGGTTGCTGGCTTCCTCTCTGAATCTCATTCCATCAACTATGGTGTACCCCAGGGCTCTGCTATATCGCCTGTTTTATTCATCCTCTTCGTAGATGACTTAGTTTCCTCTATGTCTTCTAGTATTTACTCTTTCGCTGATGAAAGTGATCTAAGTTCATCTTTGTCATCTAATCAACAACACATTTCCTACTCCAATGTTTCACCGTATCATTACACCTCAACTTAACTTCTCACCAATGACTTGTCAAATATAGAGAAGTAGGGTAATGACAACCTTGTTAAGTTCAATGAAGGAAAGATGACAAAAGTTATTATTTCATGTAAATATCACCAAGATCCCCCTTGTATTCTTGAGAGGTAATGAACTGGACATTTCATCCTCTTTCACTCAGCTTGGTCATTCAGTCTCATCTAATCTCACATGGAAACCCCATATCCACACCATTGCTAAACATGCATCTCAGAAACATGGCTTCTTTTTCAGATTTCGTAGCTTTTTCTCTCCTCAGCTACTGACTATATACAAACCTCAGATTTGTCCTTCTCTGGAGTACTACTCCAATATTTGGGGTGGTGCTCATAAATCTTCTCTATATCTTCTTGGCAAAGTCCAGTCCAAAGCCATCCATCTCATCAATAAGCCAAATCTTATCTAGCCTCTCCAATCTCTTTCATCTTTGTCTGGCAGCAGATCTTTACATTTTCTATTGAAACTTTCATGGACATTGCTCACTGGAAATCAAGAATAGTATTCCTGATCCACTGAGGCATGTTTGACCCACCAGAAGCTCTACTGAACCCACCTTTCCCAAGTCATACTACCTGATCCATGAGCTCTTTCCTACAAATCTTCCTTCACTCTAAGAACTTATTAACAACTTTGAAAGACCTTGCCCTCCAGTTTCTTTCCTCAATCCTACAACATATCTTGCTCCAAATCTAATATCAACAAACCTAATCTATCTCTATATCTTAACTTCCTTTTCTTCCTTTGTTGGGGCTTTATGATAGGCTTCATGGTCTTTCCTTGACATTGCATACTAAGCAATGTTGCCTATATTTAAGTAGTAGCAGAGGCAGACAAACACATCTGTCTTCAAAAACACTCAGCAAAGACTGATTCAAAACAGCACAGAATTACAATTCTGAATGTGCTTGAAGTCCATTTGAGACTTATGCTAGTAGTTAGACCTGCAATGATACATGGATTGGAAACATGGGAGAAAAAAGTGTACAGCAGCAAATGACATATGTTGTACAATTTAACATCCTAAGGTGGCTCTAAAGTCATGAATACTTGCCCAATGTCTGCTGAAATTTAACATATGCTAGCATAATTGGCAATACAATAATATCTTACTCCACTTTTGTCTGTGTCCGCATCTACAAATTTCTTCTCTGCAATTAACACGGTTGATAATGGAAGGTCTGGAAATCTCTCAGCAACTGCCTGTATACATAAATAAAAATAGCATTTGATCAAATCTCTTCAAAACAGCATTAAGGAAACATAATAGAGTAAGAGAATTGTTCTACTTGAAATTGCCACATGTGGAATGTTTCTACTAATACCTACATCTATATGGATTAGTGACCAAGTCGCAAGAGAACTCGCCTGCTATGCAGAAGATCAATTACTTTAAGACACAACTCAAGTCATAAATTAGATGTAGAATAGTAATTATGTCCCTGATTAAGCTGTACTTGTACTCTGCTTATATACATATATATATATATATATATATATATATATATATATATATATATATATATATATATATATATATATATATATATATATATATATATATATATATATATATATATATATATATATATATATATATATATATATATATATATATAAATATATATAAATATATATATATATATACAAAACCTAAGAAAGATACAAAAATACAAAAGGTAACTTTACAGGTATATACTGTATTTTCATTTCAAAACTTCCACAATAGCTTAGGTCCTCTGGTACCAAGTCTCACTGAGGGATGTTATGTAAAGCAGATATGCAAAGGTATGTTACCTGCTGTAATGCAAAAGCTATTAATAAGTGGTTTGGTAAAAATATCCTGTACTTCATATTTCTAACAACTTTCATATTTCTAACTGCTAAAACAGTTTACATCAAATCTACAGGAAAGGATGGAAGGTTGGAGAAAGAAATAGACACTTACATAAGGGTGTATGATTTGTATTAAATTATATGCAAACCAGTTTATTCTTACAGCATTTGTCAACAAGGTAATTTCATGAGCATCTTTAAGGAATGCAACAAGTACACTTTTCATTCTTCCTTTTCTTCTAACATAAATGTGTTTACCTGATATAACTTTTCAGTATTATCAAATATATCATCAGTTGTAGATGCTGATTCTGGTGACAATGAAGCATTGTTCTGTTTTCCTTTTCTTGGAACTTTTCTCTTGGCAATTTTCTTCTTGGACATTGCTGGAGATTTTGGTGCTGACCCCTAACAGAAATAAAAACCATTGCCACCTTTCAGCATCCCCTTTGGAAAAACATGACAAGGTTGGGTGTCCAATTTCATTTATCAACTGCAGATATCAATGATGATAAAAAAACTAAATTTAGAGATATGACAATATATGACTACCAGAATCTGCTGTGGCAAACCTGCTAAAAACATAAAGTACACTTACTAATCCAGATGTTTACCTAGTTCAAAATTTACAGCACTATAAACTTTCAACTGGGTAAACATCTAGATTAGTAAGTAAGCATTTTATTTTATTTTTTAGTTTTTTGTATAGCAATGCCATTCATCATAATCAGCTAAAATGAGTCATTAATTTAGTTTTGAAATGAGATGGTAAGTATGTTGCTAACATATGGTGTACATCTAATGTAATATATATAAATGAAGCAAATAACAAATTCAAAGGTAGTACTTATCAAATGACTATCGTTCATGTGCATGCACTTCTATTTTATTTTATATTCACAGAAATCACTTTATAGGTTGGCCTTCAGTAGAGGTGACATTTATTGCTACAGTTCAAAAGCCTATCACTGGGCCAACAAAGTCTTTCTGGAACCCATGGTCTACTTGGGGCATTAAACTACCTTATCAGGGGTGGTGGAGTGATATTTTTGGTGACGGTGCTCCAGTGAAAGCACCAAACATGTAGAGGATGTACAGATTGTTGAACACCTTCACTTGTGCTTTACATTGCAAAATATCATATAAGTTACATACAGAAACCTTAGCAAAATTTGTAATTTATCGATAGGAGTCCCATTTATAGTTACAGCTTGCCTACACATTTACAATTATGTTCTGATTAGGGAAAAAACTGTCAGAAAGAACCATATGGTTTATTCACAATAAAGTATATTTGACAAAATCTGAGCAAGAAGAACTCTCTCAGCACTGTGTCATACCAATGCTCAAATATTTTAGAATGAGTTTGTCAGAATCACAAAAGTCGCCACTATAGATACATGAAATTGTATAAAGGTAGAAATATTGAATCCAAGTTACATTCCTCTTTGTAAGGATATATGGCATAACGTCCATCTTACCTGAACCTTCATGTTGGCTTTCAAATCTGCTACCTAGCGAAGGTAGAAACAGCTCTTTTACAATTAATACCATCAAATATTCTACTAGCTTAGTAAAGTAAATAGCACAAAACTGTGCAACTGAGTACAAACTTGGGTAGATAAGCAACTATAGGTTTGGGCTACAGCCCACCCCTCCCTCCACTATTTGGGCAGAAATTCATTTAATTTGGGAAACTGCTTCAAGAAAAACAATGGTCTTTCCCGAAGAAGCTGCACCTCAATACGGCCAGACAACTCATTCTGGTAATAGACTAGTGATTCGGGCAAACATTCTACACCCCTCCCCTAAACTCAAAGCCCCTGTGTCCACGTTTACAAAATCTGGGATGGACAGAAGGGGGGCGGGCTACAGTACACTTCTAGTCTGTGCATGCATTCTTCATACCTGCTTTTCCAAATCTTCAATTCTTTTCAACAGATCATAATTCTGTCCCTTGACCTTATTTAGCTCCCTGGTTTTCTCCTCAAGTTCCTTCTTTAACGCCTCTCTCTCTTTCAAGCCAGTGACAAAGTCTGAGGTTGTCCTATCCACAACTCCTTGGTCCTCGCTATTTGCATTTTTCTCCTCATCTGCCTCCATTTATACAGTGGAGTGCAAGCTCCGCCTACTATCAGGTCAACTATGTCGCTTTTTATTCTTGTAGGTGAAGCAAGGATTAACTAGCAACCTGAAAATTCATAAATATTTGATGAAGAGTGTCAACTCTGACATAAATCCAACCGACTAGCTGTCATAGTAACAGTCATCACAATATCTCACGAAACCAAGGCTAAAAGTCTTCGGTAACCCTGTAACAAGCGATTAAACTATGGTAACCCTGTTTACTTACAAATAGGATACTGGATAGTGCTTCAAGAGGGTTCATTTACTATAGGCTCATGAAAAAACTGCAACGTCTGATGAGTCTGCAGGAAACGACCTACAATTTGCGAAATAAAATTACTCGAACTACAGTACTTCCACGATTAACCGTATCTCAATTAACCGTTTCTCGATTATCCGGCCTTGACCCTGGCGCTAAACTTTATTTTAATTGAAGCGTTATCTCCCGTGTTTGAAAGCAAGTGTTTACCAAGCCATCTAAATTTTCCAGATACCTGGCAGTCATCATTATTGTATTGTCAAATTTCGATTTGATAGTGCATAACTGATGGAAATTTAAAATGAAAGGGTTATACCCATTGCAGGGATACGTGTGGAGCTCCCAATCCCTTTTCTTTTCATTGTGTTGTGTTGTCTGTTGTGTATATTTCTTTTCTTTAGCTTTTTTCACATTAATAACAGATTTATGAAAATTGTAAGTGTTGTTCTTGGTGGAGGCCAGATCACCTTGTGTCTTCCTACGCCAGGAACGGCACAGTATATAAGTATTATTAATTGTAGATATTTTTAATTGAGGTATATATACATATATATATATATATATATATATATATATATATATATATATATATATATATATATATATATATATATATATATATATATATATATATATATATATATATATATATATATATATATATACATACATATATATATATATATATATAAGAAAAAAAGCAAGTGTTGCTATTTGCAACTGAAATTAACTGCAATCTTCGTCTTCTTCGAATACTAATCGAAAAGGAGTAGTTTTGACCGTCGACGATAAGTTGAAAGTTTGTGAAATGATCCTCAAAAAGTGCCACAATTACAAAAACCTTGAAAAAGAAATGTTCAACATGCTTAACGAACAGGACATGCCTTTATCAAGCCGTTCCTTTCCGTAATCTAATATGAATGTAAGGAATAGAACAATAATATAATTCTACTTGTGCATGATAAGGACTCTTTCTACTTATCGTAGCTCTTTTTCTTGTGGATGATGTCCAAAACCATAATTTTTATTAACTGGCCATTTTGGGTTACACGACACCCTTTTGGAAAAGTTCTGTCCAGTCGAGGATAATCGAAGAAGAACTGTATAGAGGATGATTGATGTAAATGGTCAAGAGTTAGCAATAACTCTGTTACCAAGTTTGGCTGATGCGTATATACCTTTGAAAACAGAATTGGATGTGGTTGGAAATCTGTCATTGGAGAGGGTCAACGGTATGCTACTTAATGATTTTGAGCGCAAAAAGACATGAAGATTCCGTGCCTGCAAAACGGCATTATAATAATATCAAAAATTTTTGGCAGTCCTAATGTACATCATTCGAAACTTAGTACATTAGGTGCTTCACAATGGTTACTTTAAAGAGCAAAGTCATTAAGCGAGCGAATACCCTAAAAGGAAGGAGTGAAATTTAAGTGGTCTAAGTACTCTGTCGATGTCCACAAATTCAGCGCATAGTATTGGAGAGAATGGTGATAATCAAATTGGAAACGAAGAACTCTGTATACACGTGAAAATATATTAACATCTAAGTCTTGTTGGGTAGAAGACTCTGGTCCTAGGCAACATATGTCGTATGAGAGACTCGCTGTCTGATTTTGCAACATGTAAACAACCGAGCAGTATTTATTATTTTAAGCGATAACCGTGCAATAAGTGCTAATGAGAAAGGTATCTATCGATTTACCACTGATTTTGAAGGAAATTTGCCGAAAATTGAACTTGAACTGTATTTGCCAGATGTTGAAAATTGAACTTGAACAGTATTTATTTGCAAGGTAGGAAATTAAACTGCATTTGCCAGATATTGGAAAAAGCTCCGTGCGTGCAAAGATAAAACTTGGCCTCCACAGTTGAATTTGACAGTGACAAATGTAAAATTTCACGAAATTCAAAATTTTTGGGAATTACAGAAGAAGAAGTCAAACTGTATGTCTTACTGCAAGCTTAATTCTTCTAATCAACCAAACACAGTTAATTGTACGTCCAACTTAAATTTGGCACTGTAGATATGGACATTTGGGAACTGAAATTTTGTAAAATTATCTTATCATAATATGGTTGTTAGACAGCCAGCTAGTCATCGGATGAAAAAGCAGTCTGTGAAAGCTGCATCATAGGAAACAATATAGATTGCCTTATCGAAAGAGTTCATCCACTGCAACAACTGATGTTTTGAAATTAGTGCACAGTGAGGTGTATGGGCCAATGAGTATCCCCTCTCTTGGTGATTCAAGGTGTCATTTATTATATCACACGATATGCTTGTGTATATAACATGACGCAGAAATCTGAAGTATTGGATAATTTTACAGAATATGTCAATCAAGTGGGCAACATCACAGACAACTGAGTTAAAATTTTGCAAAGTGACAATGTACTTGAATACTATTCAGATTCATTTAATTAATATTTGAAGCGACAAGTTATCAGTCACAGTACAACTGTATCATACAGTCAAGTCCAAAAAAGCCTGGCAGAGCGTATGAATTGCAACTTGATGGAGTTTGCTTGGTGAATGATGCAGCATGCAAATGTTCCCATTCAACTCTGAGCAGAAGCAGCTAATACTGTTTACATTTGAAAAATCGATGTCCTTGTGTGACAGTGAAGTACAAAACACACTATCAATGAAAAGCCAGATTTGTCAAATTTGAAACTATTTGGGTGTTCTGCTTTTGTATACATTCCACTTCAAATTCGCAAGAAGTTTGATGCAAAATCGGAGAAAACAATCCTTTTTGGTTACCCTGAAGGAACCAAAGGCTATAAGCGCTATGATCCTGCTAAAAGGCACTTTGTTCACAATAGAGATATCATCGCCGCATGCAGAAATTTTTATGATATTGAGAGATCAAAGCTGTCAAGTTCAAACACTCGCTTCAACAATCCTGATATCCTCACTGATGAAGGAAGAGCCAATAGTTGTGGTGACACAACGTTTTATGAAAACTCCACAGTGGGAGAAATGTATGAAGACAGCTTTATGGAAGAAATCGAAAACCTTCCTCCACTGAGAAAACGCTAAGCCTCCTGGTAGAATTATCGATAAAAATTTGTATGCTGCAGATACTCTGACAGCTGATATAAATGAGCCAAGTAACATCTATGAAACATGGAGAGAAGAGTACTGTACTAAATGAAAGGAAGCAACAGCTTCTGAATATCAATCACTATTAAGCAATCGTAGCTAGGGTTTTGTTCTATTGCTTTAGTTGTTAGCCTCCGGATCCTTAATGTTAAGCACAACACCTATGCTTATTTTAATAGAATTAATGCTCGTCTTGTCGCTCAAGGATAGTCACAAGTATTGCAGTTGTACGATGCAGTTCAATAAGATCTCTGTTAGCCATGGCACATACATGAGATTGGGAAGTGCATCAGAAGGCGTCGAAGACTGCCATTCTGCGAGGTATCTTGATGAAGAGATTTACATATAGCAGCCTGTCGCTTTGTTCACGAGGAGGGAATGAATAGTGTGTGCAAGTTAAACAGAAGCAAATATGGCCTAACGCAAGATGCACGCTGTTGGAACTTTACAATTGATACTTTCGTAAAGTCAGATAGCTGCAAGATTCATTTATGTATATAAAGTCAGGAACGCAAGGCAATGGTAAGATTGTAGATTACTGTTCTCGCTCTTTAAGTGGACATTATATTGTTGTATCTAACAACACTGATATGTTGATGAAGGAGATTTCAACTTAGGACAGGGTTCAATGTTGAAGATCAAATTGAAGTACATTATGTTCTTGGCATATCTGTGAAACGAAATCGAAAGTTTAGAACACTTTCTATCAGTCAGCCAAAAATAGCTAGACGACATTCTAAAGAGATTCAAGATGGATAAATGTAAACCCTTTATCTACACCATTGGAGCAAGGCAGAAAATTTCAACACCTACCTAAAGATCGGAATCCTGTTGATCCCCAAGAATATAATGTTTGTCGGTCGTTTGACATATGCAACTACGGCTACATGGCCAGATCTTGCT
Organism: Mastigias papua; assembly: GCA_964019165.1. Classification (NCBI taxonomy): domain Eukaryota; kingdom Metazoa; phylum Cnidaria; class Scyphozoa; order Rhizostomeae; family Mastigiidae; genus Mastigias; species Mastigias papua. The sequence goes on from OZ025269.1 coordinate 6,806,928, forward strand.
GCAAGTTTGCGGTACATTCAAGCACAACTGAATTATGGTCTCATTCTCTGCTAATGACAGTAGTAAAAGTGGTAGTTTGTTCTTCTGATGTAGATTGAGCGAGGAATTTAGATACTCGAAACTCAACACCAGAATATGTCTTTTATATTCAAAACAACACTACCAGTTGGCGTATTAAGAGACCAGCTTCTGTGGCTAAATCTCCCAGAGGAGCTGCGTACATCGCAAAAAGTGGAGAAAGTCGAGAAATTGTCTGGATTAGAGGATTACTAGCTGATATCGGTATTGAGCAGAAACACCCATCAATAATTTTGGAAGAAAATCAGGGAACAATAGAACTAGCAAACACTAAATTTCACAATCATAGGAAATACATTGATGAGCAATTTCATTTTGCCAGAGAGCAATTGAATTCAAAGATTGTATCTATGAAATACTGTCCAACCGAGAATATATTAGTGGACATCATGACAAAATACCCCCAAAACATTACTTTTTAAAACCCTAGAGACCAATTAGGAGAACAAGGGAACTAATTGACTCGCAGATAAGTGGCAATCTTTACTATCGTTATCTACATAGCGTAGGTATCAAGTGGAACTTTTTGAACATATGATACCTGCATTACGGATATATGAGCATTGCCCATAGATTCTATTATCTTAGATGTATTGGTCTAATAGAAAGACAAGTTTTGGTGCTTCATATAGTCTGCCGTTCGTTCGGTGACATCATTCATTGTTCGATGTTGGTGCGTATCATCATTTAACCTGCAGAGGACACGGAGGCTGAGAGAGGAGAAGGGTATTGCAATGTGTCAACAGTTGATGTACACCCTAGGGGTTTTTGTATAATAATGTCATCAGGAGAAGGCTATTGCAATGTGTCAACAGTTGATGTACACCCTAGGGGTTTTTGCATAATAATGTCATCAGGTGGTAAGTCTAGGCAGTCTTATGAGAATGATATGATGCACAATACTCTTCGGATCATTGGGTTATTTTTTAAATTTGATTCTGCCTCCAAACATATTACACTATGTTGACTGTACTCAGACTCTACCCTGAATATACAACACAGATTACATAGATATATACAGAAACGATATGATGTAAAACTATCTTGACTATACATACGAAAGCAAATTAACAGAAGAGCTGATTTGGTGAGAAGCTGAGGTGAATAGAAGTAAACAAAGGAGATGGGAAGATGATGTGACGTAGATTTATGTGTTTGTGATTAATTGCAGGTGTAAATGGATGACTGGCCAGGTTTAGGGAAACTGAATGTGGATGAATGGATAGGAAGGAAACGTCGATTGATTGAGAGCTTGCTCTATTATGATTATTAGTATTCATCGATTGCTATATGCTATGCGTTCTATTATATACTATGCTCATTGCAGCTCGTCTTTGCCTAAGTTCTATCAGAGCTCTCCGGATTGAGGGGGTGTGTATCAAAACACGAAGAGGCTCCAAATTGATAGCCACTTAGACACCCAACCCTTTGCTATGCTAGCAAGGGCAGATCTTGATGCTGCAAACGCAAGAGTTTACTTTAGCTAATAATACTCGGATAAACGAGGGATTGGATGGTAATGAAACAATAAAAACGTGTGACTCTTTTCAGATGCGTTATCATATAGTCTTTTAAATAGAAATGAGTAATGATATATGAAGATATTGCATTTTATTCACTATATATATAACCATTAAACGATTAGTCATCCTCCTTATCACTAATGTAAGCACATTCCTCCTCCCATGCAGCAGAACGTGGACAGACAAGAAGCTCAACGTAATCCATGAGATTCACCCACAAAATATCGAGTTTGTTCTCACGTTAGGGGACAAAATCATAACCTACATCAAATGAAAGCTTTCTGTTACAAAAATGTATATAAGCTTCTCCACAATAACTTTGTATCTCGGAGACTGAAATGTCAATAGGGCACTGATTTTGGGGGCAGATTGTTAGGACCTTTACCAAGTCCTCTTATTTTCGAACAATATGTGAGAAGTCGTTTTGTTGTTGTTGTTGTTGCATGTTGTACTACTTTATTTTGAGTAGGCTATTAAATCTAGCATTTTCAGCTGATTTAGGCCTACTGTGCATGCCGCATCCAGACATGGAACCGGAGTGAGTTGACTTGGTCGTATATCTGGAAAGTCGCCCAACCAGTTGCCAACATAATACAGCCAAGCTTAACTTCAGCTAGCTAACGGAAGCTAGCAGAGCCGCTTTGCAGTTGCAATGGAAAAACTTGTTTTGAGATTGCATCATTTCCTATTTTATGTACTTTGTTGAGGCAGTGCGTTTGCTTTGTTCTTAATAAGACCACATCAGCTGGATGAAAGCATCTGTATCTAGTCAATCCCAAAACTGTGATTTGTATGTTCCACACCAAAAAGATGAATTGCACTATCAATATGATACACGAGAGAGCATTGCGAATTGCGCATGAGGACATTACTTCCAGTTTTTCAACCTTACTAGAAAGAGATAGATCGGCAGCAAACACCAAAAGAATGTGCAACCTCTAATAATTACGGTGTTCAAAATCATTAATCATTTAAGCCTTAGTTATAGGGAAGAAATTTTTCTGCATAGAAGTGTCGCATATGATTTAGGAAATGCTAATACCATGGCAAAAAAGGTAAAGGTTAGTCCCGTATACGATCCCGTACGTTGGGGAGTGCCTGATGGAGAGGACACTTATCATGAGCCGTCGGCATAGTGAGGCAGGGTGGCAGGTTCCTTACTTCCCCGCCTTTAACTTCCCCAGTGTTGCCACCAGGTAACCATTTGCTGCTGGGTGGACAGTGAGCGAGCAGCTCACCTTTGGCCAGAGGGTTCGGCTGGAAGCATCGATGGTTTGCTTAGCAGTCAAGCGCTTTAACTACTTGGCCACTCGCCCATAATAGTAATGATGGAGCTGAAACAATTAGATATAGAGGACAGCGCACCCGGCAATCCATCCATAGGAAATTAAGAACTCAACTTCGGTCCATCAATTCAAGAAAAAGAAGTGGACCTTGGAATAGTAGCTGTGATTGCAGACAGCTCATTAATTTGTTTTGCTTTTGTAGGGTCACACAATCTGCCAACAAATTGAACACATAGCACTCAAAAATGTATGCAGATATTTTTCAAACATGGGAGCCACGTCAGTATTGTATGCAAAATGTGATCATACACCCACAAACAAAATGTCTAGGAATAACTCCGTGCGATTAGGTTGTCCGCAGCACCAGAAGATTGCTGCAACTGCCAGGAAAAATAGACCTCATTCAGCATTCTTGCAGCATCTACAGCATTTCAAATTTCACGCCGGCAATGCCAGGAGAATGCGTTCCGATACAAAAAATTTGTGCCTGCGATACGGGGAGTGTGGCAATTAGACGACGGCAGAGTGCTATTTCAAGCAGCTTTACTGTAGCTATGGTCATGTGGAAACCAGATGTAAACCGTTAATGGAAAATTACGACCTTGGTCAAAAAGTTTGATGCATTGTTGAAGTCTCCAGTGGAATGACCCTACGTGCAAGCAGAGTATTGTTCATTCGTAAATGCACCAGGCTTACTGTCGTTTGTAAGGTTTGACCAAACGTTGTGATAATGTAATTCAGGTGTGATAGAGGCCTATTCCTTAAATACTTCTAGATGAGGCACATCCAATCTGCTATCTAGTCGAATGATGACAACACTTGTGCCTAATTTCTAAAACGGTCACAGACTGGAGTAAAGATCGTGCTATTATAACAAGCGGTGATCTGACATTTCAGCTTCGTTCTAATCAGATAGTAGACCTAACATTGATTATGAAATAACAAAACTGCAATAACACACAAAAAGTTTGCTTCAAGTTTGCATTACAAGACCCAACAAAAACACGACAGGAAACTGTTGGGTGCCTAATAGAGTGGAGAGTTCGAATGAATGGGGGTTGGAAAAATCCAAACCTAACAAACAGGATTAGGAGAAAATCTCCAAGAACGTAATTTATTGGAAAAAACTCTTAAAAAACGAAGTGAAAGATTGAAACAAAACTAAACAACATAACATGGGTGACCAGGGCGATCTTCTTAAGTGTACTTGCACATCGAAGTACCTCCTCTAAAATTGTCATGAATGGGGACTTACATAAGAATTAATAGGCGGGGGACAGGAATAAACCTGTCCTTTAAAAGCTTTAAAAATTTCGTAACAGGGAGGACATCTATTTGGCACCCAAAAGAACACAGGAAGGAAGAGGGATGCATGAACAGCGTATTCGGGCACAATATGGAAGAGGGTCCTGACAACACGTGTATACATGTGGAATATTAAATTTATACACTGACAAAACATAACTCTGTCCTTGTATATAAGAGACAATACGGTGGTTCCAAGGGAATAAAAATCAGATTGAAAATCATGCATTAAAAACCTGGGGATGTGGGGCAAATGCGAAAGTACATAAGCAGGCACGGATTAACCTAACATGCACGTGCTTGAGTACACGGAGTAAGGGGTCGAAAGTCTTCCAAATTATTTTCGTATAGACTATTGAATGACTCCTACCTTATAGTTAATTAAAGAGTGTTACTAAATATCCAAATAAAATCTGAAAAGTCATTGATAACTGTGGATGTTCTAAAAGTCATCGGTAGTCATTTGCCACAAAATGCCAAGTTATGCCATAATTCTACTTGACCATCCCACCTTTTTGACAAAAAATTTACCTAGTCAATGTCCCGCTGTCAAAATTCCATACATAATTGATTGCATCAAGTAAACAGCTGAGGACCATTCGCAATGAAAAAATGTAACGAACTCCATTTCAACATGGCTATTAATATGAAAATAAGAAAGGTACCAAATTAATAATTACTTCAACCATAGCTTTAATCTCCAAGCATCTACACCATTAAGGTAATAACGGAGGAGTCTTTTATCACGGACGAAACCAAGATTTTCATATAATCGCAAGGCAGCCTTGTTTGTCACTTCCGTCTCTAATACCACCTATAAAATAGGAAAGGCAGTGGTCATTAGGTGTCATTTGCACAATAAAATATATTTTTTAAATTTACAATCAATGTCGGTCGTTGCTATATTGTACACAAGTTTTACGATAGAGGCAAATAAAGTATGCAGAACTTTTGACTATATATGCAGGTTTCAATGCTTCCAGCCAATTTCCATCTATATCAGAGCAAGTTACTTTCACCTGACATAGCTTAGCAATTGCCTTCCTTCTGTAGCGTTAGAGGCCCTCATAAGTTAATGAGAATGAAAAGGACTACCACAAAATTACAAATAAAGAACTATACGAAATCGCAACAAAATTTCCTGAAACAAACAATTTCAATGACAAAAACAAACAAAAGATCACTAAAGTCATATTGTCAGTCAAACCTTTGACTGACACCTTTGTTGCGGGCTATTTCATCAACGAATTTATTCCGAAAAAAGAAGAAATGACCATTTATCCTCATAAAACATAGCACAATGCACCAATACACTAAAACATTCACTTCACCTCTTCACATCCATGATCAATCATTTTCTTCACAGCTTTCCTCACTAATGAAGATCCTAGTAAAAATTGATATTTATTAAGAAATAATGAAACATATTTGCAACTTGACGATATTTTACGAGCATTCACCATTGTCTGCAACAGATAATTTTCCGGACTTAGATAAACCATTTGAATTACATTACTCCTTGTACGCATAGTAAGCTAAAAACAACTGAATGTGGTGTTTAGAAGAACTAAAAATAACAACATCCTGATAAAACCACAAAGAACCTATGATATAGCAATTACTTTCTTACTTCTTACACACTTTCTACACAAGCCAGACATGGATTAGATACTATTTGAAAAATCAAAGTTACTAAGTAACCTGAGTAAAAAGTGCAATATTTACACAGTATGAAAGATCAGTCTGCTAGAGTAATACAATTATACATATAGATACACATGTCTATATACAAAATATAAATATAAACATATATATGTATATATATATACGTTTATATATATACATAACAAACTCCGTGCATTGGCCAAAACATATTGCAATAATCTAAATATTAAACTAGTATTTTCTTCCTTTAAGATTAAAAACATAATTAGGGTAAAACGCTTTGTGCCTAGATCCCCACGTTCCTGTGTTGTCTATAAATTTACTTGTGCAGAATGTAATTCCGCATATGTTGGTGAAACATCCCGACACATATCAACTCGTGTTCGTGAGCATCTTTTGTCAGATAAAAATTCTCATGTATTTAACCACCTCCAAAGTTCTGATGCCGGTGAAAATGCTTGTAATGAGACCTGTTCTGAAGTTATAGATTCAGCTAGAACACACTATCAGTTGAAGATTAAAGAGGCTCTGCATATTATGTGGGAGGGACCCATCCTTAATAAACAGGTTCAGCACTATAATTTCTCATTAGCTTTCTAACTCTTGTGTATCGGTTCTTGTTCTCTTCTTTTTTCGAATAGTATTTTCGCTTGATCTTCGATTGACTTTACAACCTATGTTTTATCAGTATTCATTGTTGATTTCAGCAACTGACGATGGATTTGAGTAAATCCGAAACAAGTCTTATAAATGGAAATCAATTGTCGTTTTTTTTCGCATCATTTCTGATTTACTTATTGTGAGAAACTTTGGAAGAAATAAATAAATAAATATGTATATACATATATATATATATATATATATATATATATATATATATATATATATATATATATATATATATATATATATATATATATATATATATATATATATATATATATATATATATATATATATTTATATATATATATATAGAACGAGAGGCGATACCTCAACTGCATCTTTTACAACACTAAAGTGCTCGACAATTGAATGGAGCGTTATAAGAATAATAATAAAAGTTATACCATACTGTCATACGCGACCGTCGGTTTCATGTTTCCAATCTTCAATTTTCATGTTCGCCTGAAGATTGGAAACATGAAACCGACGGTCGCGTATGACAGTGTGGTATAACTTTTATTATTAGTCTTATATATATATATATATATATATATATATATATATATATATATATATATATATATATATATATATATATATATATATATATATATATATATATATATATATATATATATATATATATATGTGTGTGTGTGTGTGTGTGTGTGTGTGTGTGTGTGTGTGTGTGTGTGTGTGTGAGTGTGTGCGTGTGTGAGTGTGTGCGTGCAAAGCACAAAATCTCCTTACCGATTTTCCATCTTCTGTACCTCTTGTGCACAACTAGCATTGCTATGTAACCTCTCAAGACATTCTTTCTATGTATATCTAACTTGCAAACAATAGCACCAACACATTGGCTGTCATGGTACGCCTAGAAAAATGTTAACACTATATAACAGAGTACAATAGTAAACTCAATACTTGCCAGACGGTAGGCTAAAACATGGCTAGTGAACTAAATGCGAGCCCCTATCTTTCATTTTGCAGCAGGAAGAGACATGCTAGCATTTAACCAATAGATTCACAGAGATGACTTTCTTGAAAAATAGAAGAGTAAAGTTTCTATCTAGTAATGCATGTTGCCTAAAAGTGCATTCAAGCGTGTTTGGGAGAAGTTTTAAGAGTTCATATATCCTAAGAGTTCTAAGAAACACAACACGACACTTTTATTAAATTTTCAGTGACTCTCAATTATAAGAACTGAATTGAAATACAGACACAAAATCACAAAATAAGTGATATAGCATTTCTGTGATAATCAACAACAAAGTAAGACATCGTGCTTGCATTCATATATTACTTCCTTGCTTGTCATATGGTCCATAGCAGGAGTGGCCATGCACCTCTAGGATTCAGCTGTGTGAGAGCCGCACGAGATTTGTAGACAAAAATTTTCTGATAAAGTTCAACATAGTAGTGATCACAGGACGGTCCAGAATTTGGTTTCGGGTAGTGTCATTTTGGAAAAATTATTGTTGGGAGAAGACTTTTTGACAGCCACACCATTCTAAAACTTTTGGAGTACTGTCTAGAATGCTCAATTCACTTCTTATTCGTTTTCTTATCTTATTCATGTGGGATGCCTCTGAAGAAAATTTTTGCGATACGAAATATGACCGTTTGGGGGCGCAATGGCCCCCGCTCCCTCCCCCTTGGATCACCACGTGGTAATGATCTACGAGGACCTCTAGGAGAGGTTTGTGAATCCCGTTAACGTAAAATAGGCTTGCAAATTCATTTCATTTTCATTTAATTTTTCATTCTTTATTCACGGTAACCCCATCGGCAAAGGTCGTTTTTCAGGGGGCCGTGAAAAAAATTTAAGTCTACAATTTACAGGTAAAATAATATACCAACGAAAATAAACAATTTAATAACAACGCTAAGTTAAAGTTAAAATCAAAACATAATTATCATACAAGCTATAAAGCCGATGTTTAAAAGCAAATAAAGAGGACGCTTTCTTGACCTCAGGTTCAAGGACCTTTATTGTCCCTAATAGTATGAAACGAAATTCGGCATTCCTCCATTCCTCCCACCGCTAAGTGAATTAAGTTTGCACAAAGGTCCAAAATAGTGACTTCGCTTATATATATTTCAAAACATCATCCTTATTCATCTAGTATCATAAAAGTGGTTCCCAAGCTCCAGCCTAAATATGAAAGAGCCGTATGTGGCTCTCGAGTCGCGGTTTTGCCGCCCTTGGCCTGTAGATTTTAATGCCTCTCTTCATATATGAAAAAATACTTTATTGTCCCTAATAGTATGAAACAAAATTCGACATTACTCCATTCCTCTCACCGCTAAGTGAACTAAGTTTGCACAAAGGTCCAAAATGTCAGAATCATACTTGCGCCAGCGATAGGCTTAGAACGTATCTGAAAGTAAGTAAAGTATCACAAAGTTTGTCAAACCCTACAAACAGCAGGATGCTCGATACATAATTCAAGGAACACTAAAGCAGTGTAAATTTTATTCACAAAAGTGAAAGCACTTGCATGGCCTACGGCTAATCGGTATGAAAAAGAGAGACAAGCAGTATATATGCGTCTACCTTCCTAACCATTGTTAATTAGCAGTAGACAACACAACAAGACGGTAAAATCTGCCTGGCATAAAACCAACAACGATCAGGAAGTGGAGGTTGAGGCAGCACTTTGCTCTCTTTGAACTATGTGAGGATTTCTCCCATTATCTTCGTTTATCACAGAAATGAAGAAAATTAAAATACATATATAAATCTAAATCTCCAGTTACTGCCAAAGATGGAAGGGAAGTTTTGTAGGTAAGTCCCACCTATGACAGCAGCAAACAGCAATAATTCTTACAATAATTCTATTATCCAATTTTATTGACAAAAAGAAAAAACCAACAAACAAAGAAATAAACAAAGAGATTAATTTCAACCAGGACTCTCAGAACTGAGGTCACCTGCACTTCAAGTGACCGCACTAGTCATCTTATGTTCACATATTTTAATATCAAAATCTGAATAAAGTTATATATTTCCTATTAAAATATTCTAGATATTACCCTATGCTGATAGAAGAGCAAGTCTTCTAAGCTTGAGGTCAACCATGAAGATGAAAGTGAGTTTTGTTTCATAACTCGAAACACTATTGACTGCGCACTTGCAAGCTTAACTTAACAGATCCCATCTATGTTGAAGAGAAATTCTATGTTGAAGCGAAATACCCACTGTCGAGGGGCTACTTTACCCTCGTGCTACTAAAAATAACAGAATGTACGTCAGCTTGTGTTCTTTTCAACTGAACTAACTTATGTTTCCATAGCTTCCTTACTGTTGATGTCTGGGAGAGAATGTTCTTTGTCATCTTCATTGAAACAGCCCTTGTCGAGAAACCGACCCCGAGAGGAGCATTCACTAGCAATATGTCGCTGCATGTGACCACCAACAAAAATTCACAAAAAATCAATTTTGGTAATTTAAGTCAAGTGGTATAGTATCTACAGTTACCAGCTTTTGCTGGTAAAAAAGCAGGTTCTTTTACAAAAGTAAGCTATAAAATACCATTATGTGCTATGGCTTTTATGGATCACCTGAATTTATTGGTCCTTGTTGATACATGCTGAGTTGTACTAATTGGGGAACCTATTAAGCAGATTGTATCAATGACCGTTGCGGAGGCAACTACGATCATTTGTGCATGAAATAACTGGTTGATTTTCTTAGAGGTTCATGGTCTTCGACAAACTCATAGTCTCCAGTTACAAACAGGCCATGCCTGGAAAGAGCGCTCGATCAAGCGTGAAAACCTAAAGCAAAGTACAATCATGTCTGAAGCTCGGTTTATTGGGCACCCATATTTTTTACCTCTTATCGTAAAGAAAATCTTTTCAGGTCGTTACAAGGGATTTCCCTTAAAAACCTCTTTGTTGTGACTAGACAAGCCTAAACTCTAATCATCATTAAGACCCCGCTTACAAGGGAACGGATTCATTTCTATCCGATATGTTTCCATGGCATATTAGCTTTCCGTTTACACCAGGACGATGACGATTACGTTATCGTATAAACACCCCAAACCGATATGATTTCACACCGGATCGATACTGAGGCTGCTCTTTCTGTTTTCTCTGCTGGCCTCATAGTCGATCCAGTATGACATCACATCAGATTGCAACGTTGCGGACTGAGGTGTCTTCGCCATACAGTGTTCATTTCATACTGTATTCATAAGCGTATTGAAATCATATCGTGTACATCATCGTCTTCACGTAAACGGAAGGCTAATACAGCATGATACCATATTGGATTCATTAACATCCGATCCGCTATTGCGATCCGATATCAAATATTCCTAGATTTGAGTTCCAGTTCAATATTGCTTCTAACGAACCTTTCCTACCTATGTATTTTAAATTTATTCTTAAAAGGGGTGTAAAAAGAGCCTCTAAATTGTTCAAGAAGCTCGTTTTTTACAGCACCTACGATTTGCTCAGGGCAAGGTTGTTCATATAACAGAAGTAGCACATAGGAAAACGCACGTTTTTTAAAAGAAACAAGTATATAAGAAACATGAGTCTAAAATCAGCCCAAAATTAAGAAACAATCAAGGAACAAAGGCAGGATGAGTTCCAAAAGTAAACTTGAACAATCTGTTTTTGCGAGAAAATTTTTAATTGAAAGGGTGTTTCTTATATAAAAAAAACGTGTACTGCTTTGTTAAGGGATTAGTAAAACAAGTATGCTGCACATTTTAACCTTATTTGCAACAATTTGAACCAACAATGTTTCTGACATCAAGCAAAGTACAATGTTTTATTCAGTTTCTCCTTAAAAGGCAAATTGGTCCACTCATTACACAGTTCAATTCAGTGTCACATACTCCTAATGACAAGTGCTGAGGTGGCTACAATCACCTTACAGCTACATAGGACTTTGAGCAGCAGCATAACAAAGTAATAGAGACAAAAGTCTCACTAAAGCATATACTCACTAGTCCAGAACAGACATCCCACCTGACTATTTATTTTTGCAAAAAATGCAAACCAGGATATTCTTATTGCAACCTCCCACTAATTAATTTTGAGCCAAGAGGACATTTTCCAAACCAGACTCATATTTATTTGGCGAAAGAAACTTGTAGTGAAAGTTTGTTGTGTTGAACAAATGTTTGCGTGAAGTGAGTAATTGCTACAAGAAGCACTGAAATCACAGCTGACAGCTGTGTCAATGATGATGACACTATGAAAGACGATGATAGGCACATTTTTACTATGTTAGAGAATATGTCATAAATGTAATTTAAGTTCTTTTGAAAAAGGCATAAGGCTTCAATCAAATGCATATGTTAGCCTTCTCTCCACCTCCATTTATAACAGCTCACCCCATAGACATTCAGTTTGGAGCTTTTTCCACCACCCCCTGCTTATTGCAGTTCTCCCGCTTATTAACTTTCAGACTTTGTTCCAAACTCCCCCCCCCCTGCTTATTGCCATCCCCTTCTATTTGGCCCCGGAGAGTAGTTTGAACTTTAAGATTGTTCACCACAGCTCTCTTCCTCAAATGGCTCAAAACGGAAAAAGTCAAATGTAAAGTATGATAAACACTAAAACCATGGCCAAACCTTTTCAAGACACCTGTGTTACCCCAAGATGTATGATTTACTCTGATTTATGTAGTGAAAAAAATCTTGAAAATGTTGCCTGAAAATGTATGCTTCTACTTTTCCACTGCAAACTGTCTATATTGTTGGCATATGCACAACAAGCTAAGTATAAAGCCCTTGGCAAAACTTCACAATGCAGGGTCCTTTCATTCCCATATGAGGGTTGCATGAAACTCACCCTGTTTGATCAGTACCTTTGAATTTTCCTAGTGTTTATACCAGTAACTCACACTGCTGGGTAGACAGTGAGTTGGCATCCAAAATATAGCCTGAGCAAGCTTTTAACTATCAACATTACATACAGAAGAAAAGCAATCCAGCCGTTCTGCCATTTATCCACTGAAACCATAATACTCCCTGCACAGGGTGGTGGAGCAACATTGTTGTTGGGGAGGGGTTCAAATGGATAGACTACAATTAAAGGTAAAGTTGAGTCCCATGTACGATTCCATACATTGGGGGAGTGCCCGTTAGAGGAACACTTATCCTGAGCCACCGGCAAAGTGAGGTAGGGTGGCCAGTTCCTTTCCTCTCTGCCTTTAACTTCCCTAGAGTTGCCACTGGGTACCCATTTGCTGCTGGGTGGACAGTGAGCATGCATCCCAACTATGATCGGAGGGTTCGGCTTGAACCATCAATGTTTCGCACAGCAGTCAAGCTCTCTAACTGCTTGGCCACTTGCCCATAGATTAAAATTGTGGGATAAAAAAAGTAGTGAAGTGTACCAAAGTACATCTGCTATAAGAAATGGTGAGGCGACACCCCAGCCTTCCAGTTCTGCCACCTATGCCTTAAGATATTAACCATATCAAATCATAGAAAGTCATTGCTATCTGTTCCTTCTCGGAAACAAACAAAACTGCGGGTGAGACTTACTATATATCACAATAGCACTTGGGCTATGGATAGAAAGACATCTCTTTTTGTAATGAGATTATCATACCATGATTGCCATTTATTTGAGTCAGATGTATTCCCTTTCTCAAGGGGTTACTAACTTTCCTTCCATGACTTGACACAACATCTCTATTTTGCTCTCTTCACAGGGTTAAACACATATGAAAAAACTGCTGCTACTACAAAGTTACAAACTTTTTGCCAACACTCATCAGATTGCAAAACAGTTAATAATACCCAGAAGATGAATGCAGACATAGCCACAAGAAGGACACCAATTAAACTTACTCATTCCATCTGCACAGAACCGAGTGTTTGATTGGAGAACTGACTGGCTGCAACAAATAGTAAATTAAATGCACTAGAGCTTAGGATAGCATCTGGCTATACCCAAGGCTTCCTGGCCTAATAAATGTAATCCACAAGAAGTATGTTTAGAATGAGCAAGACTATTTGAAGCTTCCAAAACAATACTGAGGAACAATGCTATTTAAAAGAACCATCAGGGGACCAATATAAGTTAAGCTACCCCCTTTTCATTCAAAGCAGATAAAATTTCCAAAGCACTAAATAACACAGCATCCTATAATAAGGTGGTAAATAAATATATATTTTAATGTTTTGTCTACTTACCAAGTGAGACAAATGGGGCCAATTATGAAGAAAGTAACGATAGGTGTAAACCGAGTATGGCTCTGAAAGATCTACTGTTATCAAGGCCACAAGGTCTGGAAGTTGATCCTCAGACTTATACTGAACGAAGACTATTTCAAGATCTAGCCCATTGTCTTTCACAACCAGCTTTGAGATAATACCTGAATCACTTTCTATATTCTTACTTATCTCATTCGAAGAACTTTCTCTCTGCTCTACCAACATATCTTTTGAGTTTTGACTAGAATCCAAACATGCTGTTTCTTTCGACATAAGCTTCACATCATCTACAAATGCACTTTTGCAAACATCATTTCCACAGCTACTTGAACAATATACGACATTCTTTTCGACACATTCTGGCTGAAGACTCGGATGCTTATCTTCACCTCTGTACCTTGCATTAGAACTGCACTTAGATAATTGTTCATCAGTATGTGAAAGCACTTCGTCTAAAGTCCTTTCAATATGCTTGTCAATAATTCCATTCTTGTTTACTATATCGTGACTTTTGTTGGATAATGACATCTGCTTCAAACTACATTCAAATTCTGTTTCCGGTGATGACAATACTCTGTCAGCCCCCTCTTGATCTGCCATTTCCATATTTTGACTATATGCTAGGCTTGGTTACAGGGTTAGGCCAACCTGAGTTATCAAAATAGGCTCGATCTAATTCCAAACTATAAGATCGAATTATATCCTAAAATAGTAAAATATATCTATATTCCAACTATATTTTGGTATCTTTCCACATAAGAGGTCGTGAGCGTTTGTTAATACTATGAAAATGAAACTTAAGCAAATCCAAATTACACAACAGCACCCAGTCGTTTCCTCTGAACACCCAACAACCAAAGTCATTTTACAACTTCAGCCTCACGTTTGTAGAGTCAGATTGAGGCTGACAGCAAATGGGCTCGGTCATTTTTTTAGAGCAGTGCAGTGGTCCACCCCCATGGTTAGGTCACTGACCAGTGAGTTCGATGCATGATACCAGCAGCCTGTTCCAAGGCTATACCTTTGTCTAAGAACCAAGCACGGCCTTCATGCTCTTACTGATTATCTAAACTGATAGTTTACATAGTTGATCTATTTGAAAGGATAGACATCGCAGCTTGCGAGTCAAAGAGTAAGAACGGTTTTATCCAAATAAGACCAAGAACGGAACTCGCTCACCTCACCATCAGATTTAGGGACCTAGCAGACTGTGGTATGATTCCCCCAGAGATAAAGAGCAAAGAACCTTGGAAAACTTCAAAAAAAAGCTAAAATCATGCGGTCATAAACTATATTTAGTCCAAGTCGATTATGGATAGTTGGCGACAACATTTCATGGACTCACGTTATAAATATTTTTACAAACTTCAAGAGAAACACGATCTTTCCTTATTTTTCATATGTTTTTACAACATTGATAAAGAACATTGTTTTGTTCTACTTATGGCAGGTCCATATCAGCCCTATGTATTATATTGTAAGAGAAACGCGAATAAAAGCGAAATCATATAGTAAGCTTCGATCATAACTTGAGAAGAATAAACAGCATGTGCGATACACTCGATTGAGCATAGAAGTGCCCGAAGAACAATAGAAAAATACAATAAGAAAAGCTTATTTTCTTAAAATTTGGGGATCTTGTATGATAAATTATATCTTATGATTGATCAAGCTGTAAAAGCAAATGGGAAACTCTCACCTAATATAACTATTAATCGTCATGCATAATTTTTTAGGTTATGGGATCCGAACCAAAAGCAATTGGGAAAATCATTGTTACCAACAGAAATTGCTTAACGAATGAGTACCCTTTAGTAATGCAAAAAAGGAAGTATAACGCAGATAATGCTGCTCGTCGAGTTGATGATGTATGAGAAAGCTGCAGCAGTTCAGAAGTCACTAAATGGTATACCATAGGATGCTCGAGACATGGTCTAGCTCATTGTTTATGGATAGATTGTGAGAATGAGACGGCTTGTTCAATTGACTTTTTGTTTCTTGTATAAAAGAAATAGAAGAATGTATATTAGAAATAGGAGACTTAAATCAGGCAAAAGCTAAGAAACATGTGAGAAATACAGGCTGATTGAGTTAAGCTTCAGCACTACTGCTTTTGCATTGAAAAGAAGACTTCGGCATTTCAAAGTATCGGATAAAAAACTTTGGCGAAAAGATTTTAGGACAATATTTTGACTGTTGCAGACAAAATTCCACCCAATTTTCAAAATTTTCAGCACCAATTAGAATGATACTCTTGATCCCTTTATACCGTAGGAAGCTAAAACAATGTTGTATGGGGAAATGAAATATAAGAAATTTACGTAGCTGCAATAGAATTAACGAAATGAACATCGGAATTACAGTCTAAGTAGAATATGTGATAAGGAGATATTTTAAACTTAAAGTCATAATCGATTAGACTCTGTATATGATCATATAGAAGCCCAAGAACCAGAGGGGGTGGATTGGCTTCATGACAGAAAAACGTACATTGATATCTATTGCGTATACATTTGAGCCTTCGTTCAACCGTTTAGTGCTTTCTCTGCTATGCCAAGCTTCAAATTTTTCATTTAAAAATCAGTTTGCTTTTATGTTACTTGTCAAATCTAGAGGCTAAAACTAATGGGTCAAATTTGGTAGGACAAACACTGGTATGCATTGGACCCCTCGATGAGATCAATTATAGCTAGAGTTTTCTGTCTTTTGAAGACATCAAATAGAAACAATGCTGTTTTGATTATCCTTGTGCTTCAATTCTTCCTTTCTTCCTTCTATGTATAGGAAAATGACCTTGTGCAATGACTTTAAACAGAATGTTTTCATAACTAGACTCAAGGGCGGTCAAAATGGGATGAGAATGGTTTTCTCCGACCTTAATGAAGAATAAAATAGTTAGCGGTAACAAGTAGGAAAGGCTACGTTGGGTGGACATCAAGTACTATTAGAATATCACGTAACAGTACTATCAAGTACTATTAGAATATCACGTAACAGTTGGAAACAAAAAGCATTGGAAAGCCTTTAAAGTACAGTAATCGTGTATGACTCAAACAAACCATTTGAAGCTTCAAAAAGTAGGAAGTCACTGCATAATGCAAAAACGAGATTGGTTGTTTCTGTTATTATTGCTAATCGTGGTTGCCATGTGTATGGAAAATATGGTTGACGAACACCAAGAGGAGGCCACGAGTTGTTTCTGGAGAAATTGACAAAAGTTGAACCTTTGAATCTCTTGGGCGGAACGTCATGATTCTCCAAAAATCCCTCTGCCCAGGAAAGCTGTCACAATCTGTACACCCTTTCTCTCCATAAGGGGGGAGGGAGTAACATATCTTGTGAATGACCCCTCCCTTAACCGAAACTTTCGACCTTAATGTACTTTGTTTCTTCAATCATTCTATTTCTCGCCTCACAAAGCTGCCTTCTGCTTTGTCGTTTTAGGAAATATTATGAATATCAAGAACATTTTAAGAAACATATAAGGTTGGATTTGCCAGGTTCAATGCAGAGGCTTTCTCTCATAAAAAGTATGTATCTGTTCTAAAGTTGCAACCAGGTTGGATTTATATTTGAAAATGGATTGTCATCAACTATGAAAATAGGTCTTTTTCTTCTTGACCGTAAACACCTCTTCATAGATTGTACCTTCTATAAGACAATGTTGCACAGGCAAATTCTAAATAAAATCAACAATGCAAACTTGCCCGAAAACACTATGAAGACGATCCACCTTTCTCATTTCCTTTGGAAATCACTCTTGTGGTCTATTCTAAATTATTATCTATGCTACTACTCTCAAGTGCCAAATAAACGGGGGGTCCTAATAAGCTGGGGAGTCGGAAAAAATTCTGAATTTTAATAAACGGGGGGTCGGATAAAGCGGGGGGGGTTGGAAATTCTAAAAGAGCTTAAAATGATTATAAAGCGCCGGAAAAAACAAAAGCAAGTTGTCATTTTCGCAGGCTGCCATCATTGCAGCAGCAATTTTTCACGACATTTCTATGAGGTATTATGCCAGAAAGTATAAACACTCCAAGTTAATGCAAGAATTTCTAAAGTGCTCTAGCACTTCTACGTACTCTTTAAACTAATTGGTTGTAGACGTCGAGGTCCTGTTGCGCATAGTCCACGATCAAATAGAAATTGATACTCGTAATGAAGAGCAGATCAGGTGCATCCTTCCATTTTCTCTTTGCACTGTTTGAAGTACAAACATCCGTTGGTGTTACTTTCCTACCATAAAACGATAAATCTTGCAATATCATGGAAGAATCCGCATCTAACACAAGGAGTTGCTATGAAAGTTCAAGTTATTAGACGGTCTTCATAAAAGAAATTTTAGAACCGGTTTGAAACTAACGCTGGCCTGAGTTCATTTCAGGTGGGCTAATATTGTTTGCATTCACATGGCTATTTCGAACTGGCTTGAATTCATATCAAGCAGAAGTAGCAACCCTTCTGTGTTTTTACAAATTATTTTGCTCTATATTCCCATCGCAGGATGCGGTGTAGCTTTGATTTGCGTGTTCAATTCACCACTGTTTGAAAAAGTCGCATTCACATGAGAACTTCACGCCAACGAGGACTTTCAAACCGGTTCGAAAAGCAGAATTGAACCAGGGCAGCGTGAGTTTCGATTCATCTTACTCATGTGAACACTCAGAGGGATTTGACCATACACAGAACTGAACTGAGGTCGGCGTGAGTTTCAAACCGGTCAAAAATTTCTCATGTGAAGGCCCTCGTAGAGGGCGAAACCGGAGCATTGTGACACTTACCTATACTCTTCTTCTCATCAATGGTACAGTTCTCAAAAGTCAGAAGTCAAATATTGTACCGGAAAACAATCTTAACGTCCCTAAAAACCATCCACAAGCATTGCACTCACCTGCTAACGAAAGACTCGGAGATTACTTAGATGTGCTCTACCGGAGAAGTCTCGACCTGTAATGTTGCACATGAACTAATGACAACAAGACGCACAGAAGATGCTTAGATATATCACTAGCCATCCAAATAAATCTGAAGGAGTGAACAAATAATACGAAAAAATGGGCTCTTGGAATACCGCAGATGGAATAAATGTTACAGTGCATGTATATCTATCATAAAAGACTTTGATTCCCGAGCGTAATGTATGAATATTTTTGAAGAAATAGGGATAAAAAGCAATAAACTTAAAAGATTGAATGGCCAAAATATTCTTAATCTGAAAAATGAGTTCTCAGGTAACATTTAGGAGAAACCTGCATATCATTGTTTGGATAATACTTCCCAGCAATATTTCAGTGTAAAATCTATTGAAAATAAAATTTTTTAACTGACGTCAAAACGTCCCATTTCTTCCGTCCAGATAGAAACTCATCTGTTTGATACACCTTTACTTCTGATACCTTATCTTGCTATTATTACCAACAAGTTGGCATTTTTTTATATACATACAGTTCTGGGCTGTAGCTTCTTTTCAACACGATTGTTTTCAGCCAGGAACCGAAAACGACTGCCTAAGACACTAAGCAATCTGATCAGGTAGCGGGAAAAGCAAGGGCAATAAAAATCCATAACTAGTCGGTCAAAGAGCACTTCGCAGAGGAATAGAAAAAGCATCTGCGTGAGAGTGCCGGGATAAACTGAACAGTGAAAGCAAATTACTGACATGCCAATAGGGAATTCCAACAGCTTAGGTTGACGGAGAAAAATGCTACGTATTGTTTATCGTCTGCAAACTTTCGACTGCCATAATGACCTTTTAACGGAGATCATATCAAAATCTATAATGGAAGAGTCTAAAAATATTATTTTTGTCCAAAAGTGATACCAAGTGGTGTGATGGTGAGTGAAAGTAATATACTTAATTGGATGTCAGGCTCCCGAGAGAACTGGCTTCAAATTGTGACTCGGTTTGGCAAGCTTGGTCCCTAGAGTCTCTCATTCTTCTAACCCGTCTTGTCAACGGCACACAGGTTTGTCTATTGCTCTCAGCTTCAGGGTAACTTGCTACCTCGTTGTTAACCAACCTTCGAAGTGGCAGGTGTCGAGCACGGCTACGCCTCGCAGTTACGATACGTCTTTGGTTGGCTTGCAAATTTGATTGATTCCCATCGGAGCCTAAATGAGAGTTGATATTTGATCTGAAATAAGGAAATGTAGCATGCAAACGTATATAAATACAGAAACAAAGCGGCTGCTAATAATTACCGTAAAAGCTCTATTAAGCCCCCTCTCTAATAAGCCCCCTCTCTATTAAGCTCCCCTCTGTAATAAGCCCCCCTTTTCAAGCAAAAGCTGCAAATAAGCCCCCTCTCTATTAAGCCCCCCTCTTTAGTCTCTGATGCCAAAGAAAGAAGGCACTAACAGGAGCTTCAAAATATGCGCACTAAGTCGGTCTTTTGATGGATCTGATGATGATAAAATCATGTGCATTAAGTATGGCCCATGTAAAGATTTACTTGAGCGCCTTACAAGTCTTAAGGATACTGATGTTGATCCTTTTGAAGAGATCCCAGAAGACGAAGTTTCTTTAGAAGGTGTCCCAGAACTAACAATGGACGCAGATAATTCTGATGAAGATGAGGGTGTTGTAATTGACTAAGTGTGTACAAACCTACGCAGCTGCTAGCAAAGTTTTTGTTTTACAACTCTAGCCATGAAAGTGCATAAGAACAGTTTTAAAAACTTAAGCCTCGTGTTTATAATAAGCCCCCTTCTCTAATAAGCACCCCCTCTATTAAGCCCCCCTCTAGGACTGCAAAAGTTAAATAAGCCCCCCGGGGGCTTAATAGAAGTTCTACGGTAAGCATGAAGTCACGAAATTTGTTTCTTCCAGATTGAATTTGTATAAATTGATTCATCCTTACAACAAACAACACTGGATTCAAAACACAAGAACAAAGTTTTCAAATATGCCTAGTCAGTCAATCATCTTTTGTTATAATACTAACCGATCTTTCATCGAAGTGTCAACTATTGAATGTATGTCGAAATTAGGTTTGATCCCTCAAAGCCATGCCTATGCAGTAGCTGGCACTAGTGGTGGAGGTGCTCTCAGAATAATTTAGGGAAGCTGAGAGTTTAGGGCATGGTATGGTGGCCCCAGATTCATGTTGTCTACTTACCCTCCCCAAGTGAACATTAAAGTGACTACCAATGTGCTTATGCTAATGCCAAAAAGAGTATAATCAGAGCTGACTCTTTAGCTGAGAATTCCTGCAAATATGCAGCACTCTTTCATGCACATACTCCACTAATCTACTTTACCAAATCCTCGCAAACCTAAAACTCTTCCCAAGGTACACAAACAGGTAAACAATCAATTTATATGTACAAACTGGAACTAATGTTAAACCAGTTCAATCCTATCTTTCTGAGGCCATATGACCAAATGAAATATTTTGCAATTCTGAGTTTCAGATCCTTCAGTAAGTACAACGTGCTTAATTAGTTCTTGATTCAACATTCCTTTGTGCACTTCACAAACTTGGTTCAATTCCAATCACATGCTGCTTAGCAAAACTATTTAATCTACTTTCATCTTCTCATTGCCAAAACTTTGCCTAATTTCCATTACAGATTTTCAAACAATGCCAGTAAGGAAATTCAGCGGCCTTTTTAATTCACTAGCTTCATTGCCATACTTCGGAGTTTTACTGTGGAGTTTCACAACCAATTTACTCTCAATCAAAATAATCGTCAAACTGCCATGGAAATATAGCGCCGCTTCCACTCAATGCAATTCCTTATTTTAAAGACTTCAGCTCTACATACGATACCTACTAGAAAAGTACGCTACATTAAGTGCAAAAATTTTGGGCGTGACAAACTGTCGGACAAAAATTTGTCCGAAAATTTATTTGTCCGAAATTTAGGGCTGTCCGAAAATTTGTCACGCCGAAAATTTTTGTATGGTGCGCGCATGCGCAATATCAAAACTGACTGCGAAAATAGTTGAAAAGCTGTATTTTGAAGTGAATAATATTAATCTAAACAAATAACATCATCGTTCTCATCGTCAATCAAAAAACCATTGTCACTGTCACCATCTTCTTCTCTACACTCTGTGTCACCTGGTTCAAGACCTTCAAGAAAAGATTCGTCGTAATTTTCTTTTATTAAAGAATCTAATCTTTGTAGAATCTCTTGCTTGTTGGCTGCTATCTTGCAGGTGACAGTCAAAGTTATCTCGAGGCCACCTTTTGGAATAGGAGATGGTCGATAATGTTCATCCACCACTTTCCCAAAAACTTCACCTCCGTGTTTTAAAAAGTAGTATATAGGTCTTGAAATTGCGCGTGGAACATGGCCAACTATTTGCGGCACAACTTTGTCATGGCACCTTATTTTCCAAGCAACAGCATATGGATCGGATTCCAAAGCTTCTTTGTTTTCTTCCTTCACTGCAAACACTTTCTGCCCTTTGAAAGGTTTTTGCCAAGTTGTCTTTCCATATACATGCCACCCTCTACTTGCAATTTTGTGCACTATGATACTCTCCATAATGAATAAGATTAAAAACAGAAATCGAATCTCCAACGAAGATATATTCGATATCACGCCAGTATTGTCATTACGGGGGTTGGGGCTTCAAGATTTAAAGCCATCATTATATTAGGAAACAAAAAATTCGTGAGAGGCAGTGACCCCCTTACTGTCTTTTCAAGGGAAACCCTTAGATTGTTATGTTCAGGAAGCATGTGGGGTCCAATACAGTAAACTTTCAACATTCTCTGTTGTAATACAACTGTTGCGACGATAGTTTTGTTAAGATGTCCTTGCTGAACTATTTTGAAAGAAAACCCAACAACCTTGAAGATTCGTTATCGAAAACAACGGGTGAAATAAATCACGGTTTAACTGATCGAGAACGTGAAGAAGTTATAAAACAGCTCGAGCCGAACAGTGAACAAAAAGGAAAGAAGCGTAAAAAGTACTGCACGTGGTCACCACAGCAACGAGCAGAAATAGGCCAATATGCTGCTCTAAATGGCAACAAAGCAGCAATTTTGAAGTTTTCTCCGCAGTTTCCCAACATCAAAAGGCAAACTGTTAGTGATTTCAAAAAGGCATACTTGGAATGCAAGAAGAAGAATAATGGTAGTGAAGTTACAGCAATTGAGAAGAAAAAAGCTGGCCGTCCAACATTGCTGCCCAATGATCTGATGAAAAAAACTATTGAAACTGTTTCAGCGTTGCGTTTGAAGGGCGCCCCTGTGTCATCTTCTGTGATCAATGCCGTAGCGAAAGGTATAGTTCTTGCAAATGATCGTTCACTGCTTTGTGAGAATGGGGGCTACATCTCGTTAAATGCAGACTGGGCACGTCAAATTCTCAACATAATGGATGTTATTGGCCGCACAATGTCTCGCAGGGTGGCAACAACTGCAAGAATTCCTGTAGCCCCAGGGATACTGAAGGAAACAAAGCTCGATTTCCAGCGAAGAATAAAACTTTTGCAAGCGAGATACCAGGTGCCGGATGAACTGATACTAAATTTTGACCAGACGCCTTTGCCGTATATCTGTGTTTCAAATCATACACTCCATGAAAAAGGCGCCTCCAGTGTACCATTGGTTGGCAAGGGCAAGAAAAAACAAATCACTGGAACTTGTACTGTCACTAAGTCCGGACACTTCTTGCCCATGCAATTAATCTACGAAGGCAAAACAGACAGATGCCTGCCAAAAGATGTTACTTTTCCTGATGAATTTGATCTCATATACACTCACAATCATTGGAGCAACGAAGAAACAGCTTTACAGCATTTGACCAAAGTTTTATTCCCTTATGTTGAAAAGAAGAAAGCTGAGCTTAATTTGCCTGCCGAGCAAAAGTTGTTGTTAATTTTTGATGTCTTCAAGGGTCAGAAAACCCAAAGGTACCAAGATTACCTTGAAAGCAATGGATGCGCATGGGTTTACGTTCCAGCGAACCTGACAGATCAGTTCCAACCCTTAGACATCACAGTGAATGGCCCTGCTAAAAAGTTCTTGAAGAAAAAATTCGAGGAGTGGCATGCGAAGGAGTGGTATCGTCTCAAATGGAAAAAGGAAGGGATGTTTAAGCCTGGTTTCCATATAACTTTTTCTAGTCGGCGACGCATCGCCGACCCATCAGCGACGTGTAGGCTTTTAATGGAAACACTCTCAGCTAGCTGTCGCCGACACCTCGCCGATGCCTCGTAAGTCTGGTTTCCATATAACTTGCCCTCTGCATAGGTGCTGTATCCCATAGGTCTCTGCGGGCATCTTGGCGGGCATTTCGGAGTATATTAAAGATGGCAGAATATCTCCATAGACGTCTCTTGCTGCAAGTTCGATGTGCCCTTCTTTCTACGTACATGCGAAGAAGGCTGGATGAGAAATCGCGTGTATCGACCTTGTGCAGTTATGACATCGATTTGCAGGGTTTTTGCTATTTCCTTCCAAGCATTCTGTTTCTTCCGTAAATCTTTATAGTCACGCATACTTTTGTCATAAAGCACAGGATAATGCTGTACTTCATTCATAAGCTTTTCATTGGTAACATTATCATTAACTTGTGCCATCTTTGTTGCACGACGAAAATGATAACAAATGGCGGGAACCCACCTGAATCTGTAGTTGATGGCAGCCCCCTGATTGGCTAACTATTGTCAGGTGCTCACCTGAACTTTAGAGCTCATTTGCATAGTCGCCGATACGTCGACGATGGATGTTTCCATTAAACTTTTTAATCATCACAGTTGTCGCCGACAGCAAAAAGTTGAACTTGATTCAACTTTTGCGTGGGATCGCCGACGAGACGGCGATAGGCTTTTATCAGTGTTTCCATTAAAATTTTACTTGTCGGCGATGCATCGCCGATGCGTCGCCGACTAGGAAAAGTTATGTGGAAACCAGGCTTTATGAGGTTGAAGTCCCTTTCAAGCTGTCAGTGATGAAGCCTATACACGCTAGGTGGCTCCTTGGCTTGTATGATTACATGCTCAATTCTGGTGATTTCATACGAAAGGGATTCAAAATAGCTGGAATTGATGACGCTATTAACCTTGAACTTGAGCCAGAAGACCCTTTTGAAGACTTAAATGTTTAAAACAGCAAAAGTGTTTATACATTTTGTCAAATGACACAAAACTATACGTAAACAAGAATATTAGTGATTCTGCTTCTTTCCTCTTCTATGTATTTTAGAACAGTGATTTCGAAAAGTAATTTCGTTCCAGGTGGTTACTTTCAATAAATCAATTACTGAACGTAGTTTTCCTTTCCAGATTCAAAAGACCAGGCAACATTTTGTCCGAAATGCCAAAAAATTGTCCGATAATATTTTCGCCGAAGTTTATTGTCCGAAATTTTATCCGCTGAAAAATTTTGTACTTAATGTAGCTGCTATTTGCTACGCATGAAAAGATACTTCACAAAGTATCAGAACTAAGAAATTTTGAAAGTCAACTTGCTGATTGGGTATCACATACTTGTTCACATCTGATAGTTTTTCACCTCTTTCTCCTACACCAGTATTCGTTCTCATGCAAGTTTTGAAGAAAGATTACTCAGGAAAAACGTTTGCAAAAATGCAACGATATGAATAGAATCAAAAGAAAACACTTCTCATTTGAATCTCCAATGAGTCTAAGGCTAAATTAGTGTTCCCTCATCTCCAGTTTACTATATGAAACAAGCTGCGAAGATTATATGGTAAAAACATGTAAATCAAAAGCACAACCAGAAAAATGCCTATGAAAGCTCTTCAAGATCATCAAGTTGGCAAATACCTTGTTATATGCTAACAGTTGTCACCCCACCCAGTGGATCAAAGTATTATAGCATTTATACCTTTCTGTATGGGTATGTATAAGTATTGGGCATGACCAGGATAGGCTCTGGTCTATGATGCGCAATTAAATGAGTCAACATGCCTTCTAGACACTACAGGCCCTAATCTAACTAACTTCTCCACCATTTCCTCAATTATAACGTCGGAAGTAGCTGAAAGTATTTTACAAGTGACTTGGTTACCTCCATCATGTTGTACCGTTGACTCCTCACGATTTGTAGTAACTGATTCCGTGTCTGTGTTCGAAAAGAATCCTATATCATCTAATTCAAATGAATCTTCAGATTCATCATTATCATCATATATATCCCAAAATTTCGAGTACAGCCAGATGGCAACGATGATCCCCGCAAAAATGCTCGATGAAATTCCAAACACAGCACTTGACAATGGCCAGTAGAACATGTAATATCTAGATAGAATAGAAAAAGGAACATTAGTAAATCTAAAACTAAGGCAAGGAATGTCAAATAGGAAACTGACTGACAAAATTCGATAAACTATTGAACCACAGGTACAGACACAGACAGACACACACACCTACACACACACACACACATACACACACACAGACACAGACAGACAGACAGACAGACAGACAGACAGACAGACAGACAGACAGACAGACAGACAGACAGACAGAAAGACACACACACACACACACACACATACACACACACAGACACAGACAGACAGACAGACAGACAGACAGACAGACAGACAGACAGACAGACAGACAGACAGACAGACAGACAGAAAGACACACACACACACACACACACACATATACACACACACACACACACACACACACACACACACACACACACACACACACACACACACACACTCGCAATGTTTACTGGTCATCCAAAACTATAACCACAGAGAAATTGTCACTGAAAATTCATTTCACTTAATTTCACTTTTAAATTCTTTGAACTGGGTTGTCCTGTCAGCCAAGAAAACTGCATATGAGGGGGGCTGTCGATAAAATTATATATTTAGCTACAAAATACATTAATCATTAATAAAAAAAGACAATGATAAAAATAAAATATTTCAAAGCTATTTAAACGGATGCTAGAGAGGTAGGTAGGTTGATTCTATATTTTAGCACCAAAAATTCCTACCTTTAGTACAAGGATAGGAAAGACTCGGAGAAAAATAAGCAATGTTCTTAGAGGAGCTTGGAGGTCAGAGATAGCATGTATCAATTGCTTTCTGCAGCATTTCGAATTCTTAGTAAGTATATCAAAGGGTTTAACTGGAGTAAATCAATTTATAGATATGTACACGATACAAGCTGCCGTTACTCCTATTCAGCTACAGTAGGCCAAGTGTAAATTTTTGTCATGCTATAAGCAGAGAATGATAACTACTATAAGTTACAATTCCAGCTGCATGGAACAGAATTTGCTTAACACCTGCAAACTACTTCCCCCGCATGACCCCCCCCCCCCTTCCCTCCAAGCCGAACAGCTGTAGTAAGGATACGGCTCTACAATGCGAAGGTAAAATTTTTTGAAATATATCTTCTGGACGCAACTCTATGGACTGCTAAGGAATTCAATAGCAAGAAAGCCTTAGGTTATACAGCATAGGCACTAAACGAATGTAAATGCAAGCGCTGAGCAATGTGCATTCATTCATATTGGACTTTAAAAGTCATTGTGACCATGAGATCACTGATAGCAAGTTATGTGACGTCACGTAAAAACTTTCAATGCCATAAAAAATCAGTTAATATCTTTAGGAAGCAGATTTCAATGCCGAAAGCTGATCTTTCAAGATGCTCCTATTTCTCATGATAACTGTGCATTTAATAAAAACAAGGATAACAAGAAACTTTTACATTCAATAGCCCTGTATTATATCATCAAAATAATGACGAATCACCTTATTCCAGAGAATACTGCATCAATGCGAAGTTCTGCTGAATATATTTGAATTTTTTCGCAATGAACAGTGATCTGCGCATACTCTACTGGGTGATACTACGAAATAAAGGGCAAATCACAGACAAGATTCAGATTATTTATACATAATTACATTACATTAAATAGTCCTAGTAAATCAAAAGAATCTTCAAAAATAAACCTAGTGACTCCCACAGTTTGAATAAATATAAGAGCTGCTTTGTCCCTTTTCGATACAAAATACAATCATAACGTATTATATGGTCCTATCCACAATGCAATGTTTCTGTTTTCAATGAAAATCTTTTTGATGGCAAGACGATTTACTAGAACATTATGAAGCAAAAAATTCAGTAAACCTACTCCAGTGAATATGACATATAGTATTCGTAGTCAGTTGGTTGGTAAATTAGTGTATCAAACTGAGATAGCTTTATATAAAGAAACTGTTACTTTTGATATCCACAAAACATTATTTTCATTTCGTTTCATTTTATAAGTTTAAGGAGCGTTGCCCTTCAGTTTAACCGGTTTTCTAGGGACCCATCTGACTTTCACGAAGCACTTTATTACTAAAATCTTTCCAAAGGTCTGATGATTTAACTGCACGGGAGTCAGTCAAGAGAAAGTAAAACAGATACCGTAATCCCTCAGGAAAAGTACTAGCTTTTCAACAAACAAACATTAATGAACAGAATTAGAGGTGTTATAGAGCATGGGTAAAAATAAGAAATACGGTTCTTTGATATATCATAATCAGCTGTGACATGATGGGTCGCCTACAATCATATAAAAACCAAGTGAAATCACAAGGAAATGCTTATCATACAGATACAGCTCCGGTATATTAAAGTTTTATTGAAGAATTAAGCTAAGAACTAATATTAAGAAAGCTCAATTTAGGTATTTTTTGCTTGATCGAAACGATCAGAAATTGCTTATAAATATATTCAAGTACAACAGATGATACTGTCCGGAATGAAATCAGTAAGAGAAAACAAATGGCGCTTTATTATTACATAGTGGTATATGATAAACGTGAGGAAATGCATTTCTAACAAGTTCAAAATATAATACGGGATTCGTATTACAGTCTGAAATTTATTGTAGATAGAGCTTTATTATAGTTAGAAGAATTCAGTATAGACGGAGGCCTAGTATAGATGAGGGAGTAGTGGCATAGAAGAAGGTGTTTTATCCGTGGGGAAATACCATAGATTCCTTCAATAATAAATACATTCTAACGGTTGATACATGTGATATGGTCCATCAAATCATACGAGGATTTGTGCCATTAAAATCAACAAGACTCACTGAATCATCTATGAACTTGTCAAACAGCACAATAGTTAGTTTCTCGCTCTCCTGCTTCCACCGCCAATGCAAAAAGAAAAAGTCAAGGAGTGAACTAAGTGTGGAGACCACTGGTGATGAGTACGGTATCAAGGCCTGCAAAAAAGTAATATCAAACATAGTTTGTAGGTAAAAGGACTTTAACAAAAACTAATCTTATAATTTCAGCGTCATTGCAGTGTTTGTGCTTTTGGGACTAAAAAATGGTGTCTGCTGTCCGTCCTACCGAGGTGTCCGTCTTATAGAATACGAGCATATAGTATTCTCTATTGGCTTTGGCAGGGACTTTCAGTAAATGTCTGTCGTAACAAGTGTCCGCTTTATAGAAGTGTCCGCTTAGAGACAGTTGACTGTAATTTACAAAGCTTTGCAGCCTGTGGTGGGAAAACCTCACAAAAGGAGTTTGCAATGCCCCTTCTATTGCCCATCAATCTCCCAGAAATTCCGAATGCCCTACAATTTGGTGGAGATGTTTCTTTCATGTAGTACACCTGTTTGACAGCATTCCGAAAGTGTTTCGGATCCTCTACATTTTTACTTAGAAAGCTTCGATGATATTTTGCTTGGAATATTATCTTATGTAATCGAAAACATGCACCAGCAGAGAGCGAAGGGTAACTGAAGAACGCTTTTATTCTTGGGTCATCCCACCCTAGAAGTAACTCTTCAAGACAAGAGAAAAGCCCAAGGCTAACACAGTAAAAATGGAATCTGAGATACTAATGAGCGCCTGAAAGAAATTTTGCTAAAAAGCAAACAATTTAACCGCAAAATGAGAAGGGATATTTGTCCAGTAAGCTAAAATATCTTGAGGGAAACATAAAGGAAACCTGGGAAACGGTCGATTTAAGATATATAAAAAATCTAAAATAACTGAGTTCCTCTCCATTAAAGAGTATGATAAAGTGACTTCTAATCATAACCAGATAGTGGAAGCTATAAATCACTATTTGTGTAATATTCGAAAGAACTCGATGAAAAATTACCGGCTACGAGAAGTCCTCTTCTTTATGGAGATTTTGGACATTCAATTACTTCATTTTCGCGTTTCTTCTCTACCCTCGACATTGCGAGAATTATCAAAGCTGTTTCGGACATCAAAACATCCACTGGGTTCGATACTGATGTGATCTACAGCTTTTCTCTAAAAACTTGTTTTAAAATTTTAAAAACTTCCTAAAAAATTGGAAGAAGGTGTGCGTTGCCCCTATCATCAAACAAGGGTGCACTGCTGAAAAGTCTAATTAAATCCTATTTCAGTACTCTATTATTTTAAGTACTGATATATTTTAAGTCTGATATATTTTAAGTACAATTTTGTGTACAAATATACCTGTCAGTCCAAGGTACCGAAAGTGATCAATTAAGTCGGCTAAGCGATAAAGTGTCGCAGTCAAATAAGGGCCGCACTTTTCAATAAATGTAAGACATAAGTGCCGCAGTCGAATAAGCGCCTATTCTATGACTTACAATAAATACACTAAGAAAGATTTTCATCGAAATCTCACCAAAACAGTGAATAACAAGACCGTTATTTCTTCGCGAAGGTGAAATGTGATCTTTTATTCTTACAATGAAATTGACCAAGTGACTGACATTGACTAAGTGTACTGTAGTTACATTCTATTTTGTGTAACGTTTCAGAAATAGAGCCCTTTCCCTCAAAATGAGCAAAATTGCCTTGATAAAAAGAAATCTCCTGCTGGCTACTTTTGCTAAGCCAACAGTTATAGCGATAACTTTCAAACATTACTTAGTTCTAGTTACACATCAGAACGGTTAATTGTTCTTTGAAATAATATGTGAAATAAACGCTGCAGTCAATTAAGCACCGCAATCGAATAACCACCGCACCTAGAAACCTATAATAATAATAATAACAATACTAATACAATTTATTGAAAGTTGGCTAGAAAGATAGCTAATGCTAATAAAGGCCAACTCTACCCTATTTACAATATATAAGTTTAATTACAATGAACATTTACAAAAAACAACCAAATACAAATATGGCAGCTACATCCAACTCCCCTCTACTTTCTGGTTTGTATTTTGGATTCATTATCATTTTTGGCAACTTTATATTGATCTGGAAGTTGATTCCAAATTATGCTTCCCCTAAATGAGAGACTCGTTTCCATACTGTTCTGTTCTCTTGATAGGAAGTCAGAAGTGTACGGTGTTTATTCTTAAGGTGTATGGAAGCACTTAACTATTGAGGAACTCCCACAGAAAGGAGGGGTTTCCGGATGTTACACATCTGTACACCTCCAGCATAAGTTTTTACAAATTGTTCTCATGAACTGTCATTTCCTCATTAATGTGTAGGAGCTCCTCAAAACAGGAGTCATAGTCATTCAGCAGTACTCTCAGAGCACGCTTAATAAGTTGGAATTTTTCAGGGTTTGCAACCATCTCATTAAGTTAATAGCAGTTCATCGCTTGTCTCATCCCATTTTCTATACCTATGGATACTTCAGCTAAGGTTTCACCACATGCATAAATTGTATTGTCATCAGCAAAGTTGCAAACCTGAGAGTGCTCTATAGTATTAAAGAAATAATTTATAAAGATGTTGAATAGAAGGAGACCAAGTATAGATCGCTGTGGAGCTCCTTTTGATAATGACTTCCAGGTACTAATGCTATTGCCTATTTTGACTCCTTGCTTTCTATCAGTGAGGTAACTGTATATTATTTTCAGACTGTCAATGTCAACGCCGTAAGCGTCGAGCTTGGCAATAAGTAGATCATGCGGCAGAAAATTGTATGCCTTTGAAAGGTCAATTAATGCCATAGCGGTGACACACCACTTGCCAACATAACAATGAATCATTTCAATAACCCGAAAGAGGGCATACAGAGTACTGTGCCCTTTTTAAAAGCACAAAGAATCTCCAAGAGTCTCCTTTCAACAAATGGTAGAAACTGCTCTAACAGTAAACATGCGAAGACTTTTGATAGGGATGGGAGGACACTAATTGGACGATAGTTGCTTTTCTTTGTGGCATCACCGCTTTTAAATACCGGTGAAACATCTGCAAGGTTCAGTTTTTCTGGAAGTATGCACCATTGAACCATTCAATATGCTACTTTAGCTACAGCTGACAGAGAGTTAATTTAAGAATATGTGTTGGCAAATCCCCACTTGTCTTCTTGGTATTGTCCAAGCGATTTATTTCATTCCAGGCTTCTGCAGGTTTAAAGAGGCAAAACTCGAAGATATCATTCCCCCGAGTCATTTCCCTGATTTGGAACTGTATAAAGCCCCATGGTGCTTAATTGATCATTTACAGCAAATCTATTATCAACACAAAGGAGCCATATACAACTTACAGGAGCTTATTTCCCATGTCAATTACTTGGATCGCAGTAAAAGAACCCCTCCCCACCTGTTACTCCATATAATAACCAATGCATGCATGATTGCTACCAGGAGATAATAAACTAAGAACATATCACAATATCCTAAGTTTAATAAAACTTACTGATCTTGATACTTTCCCAACTTCATTCTTCTCTTTGGAGAGCAATTTCAAAGTTATCATAAACATTCCTAAAAACAATAAAGTTCAAATGAATCACTATCTCCCCTTATGCATAGAAATGAGCAGACAAATTACCTCTTCATTTATTTTAGGGAGATGTTCATCTGATATAAGAAACATCATTGAAGTGAAAGCTGGTAACTGACAGTACGAAAATATACAAAAAACCATCAATTTCTAAAACTTACCAACATCTTTGTTTACTTCAGATAGTGGCAAATGTAACACCACAGACACGATATATTGTTGTCCACGTGAAAGAATCTAAAATAAGACAGCATTATTCATACCATAGAATTAAGGCAGATTGATGCTCACAAGAAACTGTGCATGAATATAATAGTCTAAAAACTTTATTCAAATGTTTCACAAGCATATATCATACAGGTTGGAAGAAATCAAAGATTTTATATTTGCAATTAAGAAATTAGCACAAGAGGCATCTCCCCAAAATTGAAATAGTAAAAGTCACAACAAGCTTATATGAGCATTTGAGTAATGTTCTTTGTTTGACAATTAGTTATTTAAATAGCTCTTCACAACACTGTCAGACAATGGGGGGGGGGAGGGATGATTGACCTCAGCGATATTAATGAGCAATGGAATTTGAGGGCACAGTTACTAAAAATTCCTCTCACTCCAGGCTCTAGTGATCGGTTTCCTCCCCAACAAACCGGCAAAAGTCTACCATTGCTTCAGGCCTTAGTTGCCAATTAGATCTTCCAAGTACAAAGTGGCTTCTTAAATGATATGCAGATGAAATACAGCCAGTAAAGCAACAAATCTTTGGAAACATTACAAAGAAGTTCATAACCTACCCGATCACCATCTATACCATCATCTCGAAGGTTTACTAATGCTTGAGGAACCATACTGCCAAACCCAGGTGAATAACCATGAGTACTGCAATCAGAATGTGAATAAAATACTACAATGCCAAAAACAATGCAGGAATGCATTATTTGCAAATAATAAAGTCATCTGAATACTGGAAGATTTCACTTTTATGACTAGAAATGTCCCTTTCACATATTTTGTGAGCCCTATGATCTTATAACTAATTCTCTCATTACCTCATATCACCAAATTTTCATAAGTATTACCTACTCAATAAATCAATCAATCAGTCAGTAATTCAACCAATGACATCCTTGACAACTAGCAATCTGCATCGTTTCTCATACAACAATAATTATAATTCTTTATCCAGTTATCCCTTCACTCTCAATTTACCTTGCTAAACCCTTTATACTTCTAAAAGTGTATTGTATAGTTTAACAACTTATCTGACTTAAAGTTGTACATATTTTACAGTAGGACTAAACCAGCCATAATGTAGAAGAGCTAATGATCATGATGGTTGTTATCACCTAATCCATTGAAATCACTTGTCTAGCACATGGAATTTCTAATATCAATATACAAAAAGTTGAATTTCCTTGCCATGTAGATGTACCCATAGTTATAAAAGTTTATAAAGCAACTAACTAGAATTCAAAATGAACCGGCTTGATGTGCTCTTTTGCAGGAACATATAACATGTAGAACCCAAAGTATGCAACAAATGCTGATGAAATAACGGCAATCACCGTCAAGATCCAACAAAGTACACTGCTGACAGACCCTGAAGCTCTCCGAAAGAGTGACATTGGATTTATAATATCCATGATCATAATCATAATACACACATCTTCCAATTCAAATAGATATCTTATTGCTCGATAATTCTCTTGTCTTCTTGTCTTAAGATCGCTTGATTTGTGGCATCATTGGCATAATGAGGTCTTTCCAACCTGAGTAAGTGCATTCAGAAAGGTATTAGTGACTTCAGCAAGAACAACATTTGAAAAGAAACAACAACAACTACATAACAACATCAGCACCAATAATAAAGTGCCCACTTGCGCAGTACGGGACCAACTGGGCAAGACCACAGGTTGCACATGTTGGTGATCTTAACAGTATACAATATAAGATGCCACTCTTTATAGATGGTGCCTTATTGCCTTCAGATAGGTGCAAGAAAGACTTCGTTTTCTCTGCTGGCAGCCTTAAAGAGAGGTCAATAGAATTCCTGTCCAACAGCATGAAAGTAAATATTTGTACGGGCGATAGAGCACTATATGTGTCTCAAAGAGAATATGCAACCGTATCAAAACAACACCAAACCATAAAGATGATTGGTTCTGGAGATGCAACAACATGTCATATTCTGATTTTGGTTTCTGCAAATTCATTGAGTGTTGGACATTTCGATGGAAGTAATACTGAACATGGACTGTTGAGCATGATAAGAGAGAATAGCATTATCAATTGCCACACGGAAGATGGACACATGGAAAGCAAGCAGATCATAATGGCCTACGTTTTTGGAGGTTTTGATGATGACCGTGATATATCTAGAAAACTTTTTGAAGACATCTTGCATACTATGTCACTTGCAAAACAAGAAATTCATTTAATAACTTCATGCGTGTGTTCCTTAAATACTAGAGTAGTAAATGGCAATAATCACCCAATAATATATGGTGTGGCCATTGATACACAATCAAATCAAATTTTTCAAGCATCATTTGAAAGTAAAGGCCCATGTGACATTCTAAGAAATGCAAGGATATTTGGTGGGTGCACAGAAATGGTTAGTATATATGATACAGAGTCACAAATGGTACAAATTGGCCCGTTTGAATTTCGAGTGTTTAGAGGGGCTAATGATATACTTGGATTTGATGATAGGCAAATATTACAGATTTTGTCAACATCACCACATTGTGAGCCTGATGACTTTGTATCAAACACAAGAAAGGCTATTAAATTTTTAATAGACCACCCATTCCCAGAAACTATTTTCAAGAAATGGGAGAAATTGTCATTTAAGATGGATGAGCTAGGAAATTGGATTCAACAACCTTGATTAAACGATGTTTTACTTTGATTAGTAAACTTGTGTCACTGCGATTAGACTCAACAGCAGGGAAGGACTCTGGGTTTGTAATAATTTGATATCTTCAAATGAATTACCTAAAATACAACATGGATGAACATATAAATGCTAAAGCTAACAACATAACTACAAACTAAAATGGAAGAAGAGCTGTGTCACAAACAGATGAACAAAACAGACACCTACCATACATTACCTGCCCCCCTGCTGCCAACATGTCAGATATGTTTTAGCTTGAAAATCCATTTACTTTCCACTATGTTTTTATCTTCAGGAGGCTTTACCAAGTCCCATGTTTCATTCTTTATAAGGGATTGGTATTCACTGTCTGATGCTTTCTTCCATTGATCAGCATAAGTACCAGTCCAGGCCTCTTTGATGTTCTTTGGCTCATTGTTATCAGTTTCAGCAATAAGAGCAAATGTAACTCTTTGATTAACACTTTACCAACTAAACCACTCATTCAATGAATTTTCAAAGGACAATTGCTCTTTAGACTCTGTGTGTGTTAGTAAATTGAGCTTATCTGGCCTTTTTCTTTGCCTTTTCTCTGGTAGATCTTTGACTTGTCTTATAAATTCCTCTTCATAGGAAGTTCCTTGCTGTAGTTCACTGATATCAATTTTCTCTTCTTCATTAGGCACATCTTGTCCAGCTACTTCATAATCCACTTCACTTTCTGGATTATTTTCATGAATTTCTTGCTGAATTTCATCTTCACTTTCAAAATATGGGCTAAATTGATAAATTAGCTTTTCTGGCACATACTCTTGCATCTCTGGGTTACCAAATTGACTCCCCATTAATTTTGCATCTCTGTGTATCTCAATGATGTCTGTTTTGATATCATACACTCTGTAACCCTGCTTTTGTGACGAGTAGCCGACAAAACGACATCTTTTTGCTTTTGCATCAAACTTTGATGTGTTGTCAATACGAACATAAACATTGCATCCAAATGTCCGAAGATATGATACAGATGGTATGTTTCCATACAAAACTTCATATGGAACACTACCTTTTGCTGCAGTAGTTGGACAGCGGTTTCTCAGGTCTACAGCTGTATATACAGCTTCTGCCCAAAATCGTGGAGGCATTTTACCTTGCTGAAGCATAGATCTTGCAGATTCGATGACCGTTCGGTTCATATGTTCTGAAACCCCATTCTGTTGAGGTGTTTGTGCAATGGTAAACTCGTGTTTAATTCCTCGTTCCTTGAAAAAACTTGTCGAATTCTTTTGATTTGTATTCACCTCCATTGTCACTTCTTAGGATCTTTACGTGTTTTTCTGTCAAATTTTCTGCCTCAAGCCACGAATTGCTTAAATTTCTCAAATACCTCACTCTTGCTTTTGATGAAATAAACTGAAGTAAATCTCGATCTGTCGTCTATAAACGTGACAAACTATTTTGATCCAGCGAGTGATTCTACAGGCATTGGCCCACAAACATCTCAGTGAATTAGCTCTAATACTTCTCGAGTTTGATGTTTGGCGTCTTTTGGGAATGGTTTTCGGGTAATTTTCCCTTTGATGCATGCTTCACAGTCTCGATTCATGGCTCCTTTAACACATTTCATGTTATTGACAAGTTCTTTATCATGCATCAATTTGAAATTATCCATCCCAAGGTGTCCTGATCTGCGGTGCCAAATTATATAATTTAAATTCTGCTCTTCCGTAGTTGCTATTGTAAGCTACAGCAGCAAATTCATTTGCATTTTCAACCAATCGATACAAAACTATTTAATGCTCCAAACGCGTTTACTTTGTTATCTTTCATGCACATGAATGGAACCGGCTTTCTGATTCTTGATATTTGTATTATACAGGTTCCCCATAATGTGGTTCCTTATATTAAAAGCGTGTATTTGGACAGTATCGGCAAGCTTTGCAATCGATTTTCCTCCATCTTTTCGAAGCATGTTGGAATGTAAATTTTGGTCTCATTATTACTTGGAACTGCTCCTTTTTTCTTCCCAAGGAGCTTTTCTGCTTTCGCTATAGCTTTTTAAGAGGTGGAAAGTAACTTCGATTATTCTTCTTTCTCACAGATCCTTCGTTCATGACTTCATACAACACGGATTTTGTTCACATCGAAGCTCAACACGGATGTAAAGTCATGATAGCGTGACTTATTTGTTCTGCACTTTAGAAAACACATTAAAAAATATCTAAATAGCTACTACAGACTACCAGGCGTCCCAGTAATCACTGGAAAACAGCAGGAACGTAGGAACGGGGGGGGGCAGAGGGGCCATGGCCCCCCACTTTTTAGCAAACTATTCAAATGTGCCCCTTTGAAGCCCAAAATGGGCGTGGTAATGTGCCCCTTTTGGGACTTGGCCCCCCACTTTTTAGATGCTTCCTACGTCCCTGGACAAGAGCTATAATAAAGAATTTTTATAAAATACTGAGTTGCATGGTGTCAAAGTT
The DNA here is from genome assembly GCA_964019165.1 of Mastigias papua. Lineage (NCBI taxonomy): Eukaryota > Metazoa > Cnidaria > Scyphozoa > Rhizostomeae > Mastigiidae > Mastigias > Mastigias papua. The sequence goes on from OZ025269.1 coordinate 6,844,650, forward strand.
TCAGTCCCAAGGGCAAAGTTGAAGCCTCTCGTTCCCATTGGTTACTGACAAACTTACGAAATGGCAAGTTTGCCACAACAACTAACGCCTGTTGTTTCTCCACTTGCCACATATTATCTACGCACAGTTCAGTGCAGTGTATCCCCATTTGACCTTCATTTACTGACTAGCATATCTGCAAGCAAAGGTCAACGTTGAAGTCACGTAAGTTATGTTACAATGATTTGTCCCTTTACATAAAACATGACGTAGGATTTATCACGTAAGTATATATAGAGAGCCCCAACGGTGCTATTGGTGAAGTATACTTCTCCGTGAAATAATAGTTCTACTGCATAGAGTATATACGACTTGACTGCAAGACCTGTCATGGCTGTGGTCCATCGTGATCGTCAAGATATATTGCAGAATAGTCTTATGACCTATATACTGTATGTGGCCTAACCAAACATGCACACGTTAGCATTTCCTGTACTGTGAATTACACTTTTGATACAGAGATTGGCTACTAGTTGCAATGCGAACTGTAGAAATAAAATAGATCTATTTTATTTATCTGCATGCACCATGGGCGCATCACGAATTCATGGGGGATGACGGGGGAGAGGGCGTGGTGAAATAAAACAGAAAGCACTTGACTCGTTCATGGAAATTGGTTAGGCCACATATACAGTATATGAGGCTGCCCTCTCTGACAAGTTACAGGGAAACATGTCCCTTATCAGGGACTCCGCACTTTAGCAATAATGTTGCAAAATCAGTGCAGACATGGGGAGAGATCAGAAAAGAAATTTTGGATGAATAGTTCATAATTAGTGCCTTCAAGTGGTAGCTGTACTTTGTCTTGTAGACTAACAAGTTCGAAATGATACTGATATAGGGCTTCATATTAATTTTATTGTTACGTTGTATGTATCACATACAGTTATTTGCAATAGCTGCCTGTAGTCTTAGCACCTTTGGATGTTGAAGTATCCTTAAAAACAAATAGGATGACATTTGAACATTTCCTTTGGTTTGTTGACTTTTTAGTAGTTCTAGCACTCTCATGCTTTGAGATTGGCAGACCCTTTGTGCTATGCTGTTGGTTGGTATCAATTATCTAACCTTTAATTTAATTAGCAAATAATGGAATAAGTGTTCTTGGAGACCCCAAAGCTAGATTTACTATTATTTATATTAAATATATATTGTAGACATGGAATGGTTTCCCCACTGTTTGTTTCATATGCTGCTGAGAATTGCTGTGCATTCTTATTGCATGATAAACGATGAACCAAATGTGGCTGAGATAGCTCACTGTAACTATATGCCTATGATGCATCAGCATATTACACTGGTAGTAGTATTGATGATATTTTCTAATGGGTTATATGTCAAATTGCCATAGGGCTACATTCATGGTGCATAGAGAATAGAGAACAGTTAAACAAGTTTTAGGCCATATTAAATCAGTATTCCCTGGACATAACAAATTAAAATTATGCTTAAAGCAAATTGCCTTTCATGACTGGGGTGACCACAGATAGACGATTCATTTATGATCAGCTAGTAAGGGGAGCTGTCAATTTTGCCACAAAACTATTCTACCTTATAATGCCAAATGTACACTGGAAGCATTGGAAGAGATCTGTTGCAAAAAAGTAGTACTCTGTAATGCTAATACTCTGTAATGCTAATACTCTGTAATGACCTCAGAAAGCTACTGAGTTCATATGTAGGGTTGTTTGAAAAAGGCATATGCCAACAGTAGCCTTAAAGGTGCTAAAATTGAGAGAGTTTAAACAAGCCACTGTGATCTAGTAGTTAAGATGCTTACCTGGAAAGCAGGAGACCCTGGTTCGATTCCTTTTTGTGATAAGTTTTACTTATCTCCTGATTTTTCTGATAATAATAATGCTCCAGTTTGTGCTATAAAGTAGAAATCCTGGTTACTTACAAGCTATTGAGTTCATGTGAATAAATATTTATATGTATATGTATTTATCATATATTTATATCTATTTATTTCGTTGTTGGAAAACACAGCTTAATGATGAAATTCAGTACAAGAATCGCGACAAGAAATAAAGACATTTTATTGTCTTTGTAGATGTATTTTAATTTCAATTTCGATAAATCATTCTAAATACGACATAACCAGTAGACCTAAGACCTAGCAAGACATAATCAGTAAAATTTTAAGACATAATCAAACGTTTCAACTCAATCATGAGCCATCATCAGTGAAGGGATGGAAGTTGCGAAAATATGGCCTTATATAGCCATGGGGGCGTGAATCAGGTCACGCACTAAGTAAATATCGATGGGGCGTGAGTAAGCTCACGTACGTATGTTAAAACAACCTAGAGGAAAAACCAAACAGATAACGTTTGATTATGTCTTAAAATTTTACTGATTATGTCTTGTTAGGTCTTAGGTCTACTGGTTTTGTCGTATTTAGAATGATTTGTTGAAATTGAAATTAAAATACATCTACAAAGACAATAAAATGTCTTTATTTCTTGTCGCGATTCTTGTACTGAATTATATCTATTTATCATGTATATGAAATCCACAACCATTAGATACTGCTGAAACTCTCAACTATAAATATCTAGAACATATATGCCAAAGGAAAATAGCTGTTTTAGTCCATGACATACACATTGACTGATTTCCAAATAAAATGCATGAGATCTAGAACAGCTGACAATAGAAGTTATAGAATGAATATCATAGGTTAGAACAAGGACTGTGCCAGCTACCATATAGTGATCTTAGTATCTTTCACTGTAACATTTCAAGGTCAAGCTATTCCTCTTGAGTTTCCCTAGCATGAACTGTGTAGTAAGCATGTGTGGCTCTACATGTGCTTCCACAATGCAGGGCCTAGGTTTCAACTAAAGGATTTAATTCACTATCACTGTAGTAAGTAGACAGGCTCATACAATTGTTGAAATTGATGTTTATTGATAAATTAACATGCAAGTAAAAGAAGAAAGAAGAATTCAATCTGATTTCATGTGTACAAATAAGCCAAGGTAAAGGATGAATTTGGTCTCATGACTGAAATGTCTTGTAGAAAAGACACAAAAGTTCTGTTGCTTTCTGATAAGGTTTGGAAAGAGCTATGTTGCTAGTGGTGCAAAGGTTAGTGGTGACAAAATCTTTAGTGTCTTTAATGCATGTAATTTAGAATGAAGTGATTTCCAGCTAGAAATTCACTAGAAGGCTTGTTTGTATGTGTGCAGCATTTAATGCCTTTCAAAGTTATTTTTTATGTATTCAGATTTATAATTAATTACTCATACTTATATCATAGGTCAAGTAAGTGAGAAAATTTCATCTCTGACTTTGGTGTTGCCACAGCACAGTAGCTACACAGTGCCACATTTCAGAGTTCCATTGTTAAACTTGATTAACATCCAATTACATACAATCGTAAATGAGAGACCATAGGCGTAGGTTTCAGGGGCTATAGGGCTGGGGGCCTGTAGTTGGACAGAAGGTCACTTCATTGAGGCAATTTTTTCAGAAGGAACCATTGTTGCTCTGAAAATAGCTTCAACTCAACATGGCTAGACAATAATTTAGGTGGGAAGCTATCCTTCATCATAGCACATCATCATGCTCATTTGGGCAGACAGCTTCTAACCCCTTAACCTCACATTAATGTCCTCTTATGCCCATATGAGTGATATTTAGCCTTTTTGATTCATTACAACAGCCAACTACAATCTTTCATTGAAGCCTATACTCTTGTTCTAATTTTTTTTAAAATGTCATATTTACTGCTTTGCATGAATTAGAACACCATTTGCTTCAGAGTTTTCTGCGATTTTGTGTTTGGGGACTAATCCCAGGGGGGCACTCTTCACAAAGACATATGGGGGGGTAAGTCCAAGAAATTTATCGGCCACCCAAAAATATCAGCTCATTTTCCATAAGACCCAAAAATATCAGTTTTACTTATATCTTGTACCCAAAAATATCACAAATTGGAATGTTGGGTGAGATAATATCACATAGCTGTATTCTATAGGATCTGCCATTTAAAAAAAGCTGTAAATAGTTGCAGTTGCCATTACCAAACATGGAGCAAATGTTCAATTTTGATATTCAAAACAATTGAAACCCAGAATGTCTACTATCATATCATATACCATATCATATTACTTTATCTGCTTCCATCCTTTTCAAGGAGCAGTTCAAATGATAAGTCATAATCTTTATACAATACCCTCAAGGCATGCTTATTTGTCACTCTTTGCTAGCAGTTTTGCTACAGAATATCCATATAAGAGGACAGTATGAAAAATTTGAAATGGTGATAAATGTCAGGAGTATCTTAGCTTTATCTCTATTGAGAAATGGTCTTCAAGACTTAGCACTGACTGGTTTTTAAGGATTAGCCACAGCGAATTAGGTCTATGAACAATACATTCGATTCAGATATGAAAATCTCATGAAAAACCAAAAAATATGTTTCTAAATCTGATACCTAGAAATATCAGAATTGTATCTACTATTTTTGCAGGGCCCAAAAATATCGTTTCTGACAAATATTTAACCGAAAAATATCACTTTGGGCAAGCATTTGACTGACCCCCCGTATGTCTGTGTGCCAAGTGCCCCCCTGGGGGACTAATGCGTTCATTAGATACTAATTAGTTTTAAGATAGTTTCAAATCTTCCACAAGCAAATAAACGAGAGACCCGTGGAAAATGCACTTGCTTCAGTATGACTCCTCAATACGAATGGTATCAAAATTCGTAGCGCATTTCGAAAGTCCTCGTAACTGCACTCAGAGCATGCCCTCGGCACCACCTCGTCTCTCAAGGCCCTTTTTCTACCTGTTATTGATCAAGCTCCTTGCTTGGCATCTGCCTTGTCATCTGTCGAAAACAAAATGCCTTAAAACGTGTTCTTTTTACTGTTCGATATATAAATACCATTGTAAAAGACATCTTTTGAAGTAGGACATAACTACAAGATCGGAATGCTCTTTCTGTTTGCATCTTGAAGTTCTTCACAACACTACTGCGTAGGGTGTAAGAATTTCATTGATCAATGTCTTCTTTCATGGCATCATGACTCTGTTCTACAGTATATTGCACGATATTGAAAGCTGCTGCAAGATACAAAGCCCTTTGGTGATCTTACCTGCAACCTCAGTCTGCCTGTAATTGCAGGAGACAACTCCAGGAAATGATCTCCTCTTATCTTGTTTTTTGACATTCGATTGTCTCCAAATACTCAAACTGACTATCGGTTATGATTCCAACCCTTCTTCCTTCCTTTCTAAGCCTAGGAGACAAGTTACGGACAGTCCTTACTAGAGCTATGGTTTAAATATATGAAAATCTACTTTGTGGATGTGAGCTTTGGCTATATGATGACCAGAAGCTTGCAGGGAGCCGTGAATCGGAGAGAAGCAAGCTTTCCCTGTTCAGGCTCTTTGTTCATACTGCTTCTTACGATTTACGGGCCAACTAGGGCCATGATTCAGTTACAGGGCTCTCGATCAAGTCAGTTGAATTGTCAGAAGCACTAGGGGTCTTCACGATGAATTATAGCAAAATTGGCGCAATATGCTTTTTGTTCAGTCCTCCTCAATATCAATCGCTTCATTTACACAGGTCTGTATCATGCTTTGTAGCGATGATGCCAACATTTTTCTGACAAATTAACAGCAGTACTAGCCCTGTCTCCATCATTCCACCGTCTTCCATCATACAAGTTGCGTATTTGTTTAGAATTCCACTTTTTTTGTAAAATATGCTAAATGTACAGATTTCTGCTTTCTTAATTCTTCTATATCAATTTAATATCCAACATTGCAGACATTTGAGCGTATTGATCACAAATCATAGTCGCATTGGACGTTGGAAAATCATATTGGCATTGCTATATCTTGGAATACGATTATTATTTGCCTTCTACGATTTCTTACATCTACTTCTCATGATTTGGTTTAGATTTGATGATTCAGTTCGATTGGTGATGATTTGATGATGACGATTTAAAGATTATTCGATCAGGAGGCAATTCAATTCAACGAGGAAATCATGCCAAAGAATGCAACAGCACAATCGTCTTCTCTTGACATTCCAAACGCTCTTCTGGTATACACGCGAGATAATGGTACACGGCAAGTTACTCACATACCCCCAAGAAAGGAAGACGCGAATAAAGAATCCTATGTGGTCATTGAAAAGCATGTCAGAGATGGAAGAACTTCCAAGCCATCCCCAACTTTGAAAGAGCATGGATTTCAACTTATACCACACAGGACAGCGTTATCCAAGAAAGATTTTTATACAAATCCTAGTGGGATTATTGAAAAGTCTTATTATAAAGAAATGTCAGCGGCCATAAAAAAGATCTGCCCAGATGCAGTTGAAGTGAAGCCTTTTCATCATATGGTGAGTTATGTTATGATTTATTTTGATGTCGATATTTACAACACAGAGTTTTAGTTTATGTCAATTGCTACTCAGTAGTATTTCTTAATTTTGACATATTTTATATCTTACGGTACCTCACATATTATAGGTTGCATATCAGAGCTCTATCTGTCATATGTAACAGATTGGTTTCTGTCAAACAAGTAGCTGCTAAACCAGGACAATCCTCTCTCTTTGATACTGTAAATCGTTAACTTGGGCCAGGTTGAATGGAAGTCATGCATTATCCATAGTTTCGAATACCTTGCTTATGTCAATCATAGCTGCTCTAATCATAAGACCCTTGTTCATATTTTCCGTATTGCGTCTGAAAAGTTTCACTACATGTGGGATAGATGACCTATTTCTGGAGCCAAATTGACTTCTTGAAAGCATTTTTTTCCAAATAGCCCTTAGTTTGTTGATGTATTATGCGCTCAATGACTTTTGATAGGATTGGTTGTACTGATATAGATCTGTACTTATCCATTGAAGATCTTTCACCAGATTCATATATAGGTGTTACTTTTACGATTATTTCCTTTTAAGGTAAATCTGAACTCTCCATACAAGATTTGTCAGCTCCTTAAAGGGTGCCGCTATTTCATCTGCCCCATCCACAATCAGGCATGCAAAGATAACACCTTGGCCAGGGGCTTTTTTCCGTTTGTTCATTTTAAGAACCAATCTTGCTTTATTTCTATTTGTTGACTTAATATAAAAGCGGTGATTTTCGGATTGACAGTTAATTTTATATTGCCACGGTCATAGTGTTTCTGTACGTTTCAACTCAATGTAGGTATAGCATTCTCCAATGCTTTGCCAATATTTGCATAAAACTTTGCAGAACCCATTTGATATAGTTTTCGAATCCGATGTTTTTTTGCCGGTTATGTGAAAGGCTTTGTTTTATGTTGATTTGTGCTGTTTTTCAAAAACCCCTCTTTATCATGTGCTAAAATTGTTTGGGACAATCTGTATTTTCTTGCAAAATTGCTCTTGAATGGGTAGGATCATTCCTTGGTCCATTATACAATTGTCCGACATAATCCTCTATGTAGATGACACAGTCATGTTCCATTCTGGAAAGACTATTGTAGAAGTTGAGAATTCCTAGAGTAGCAAATTAGAACAGATTTGGTTCAATGAAAAAAATCTAGCTATTGATGCCATTTTAGCGATTCATCTTTAGAAATTAAAAACGGCATACGTTCTTTATGGAACACATCAAAAAACTTCTAGAGCGAGGGCATTTGAGGTCAAGTTAAATGGAATGAAAATCATGGTATTAATAGTCTAACTTTATTAGGGGTTATGATGGATAGATCATACACTGAACTCATTGAGAGAATTCTGAAAGAGGCAAACTTAAGGGTTAAGCTATGGACCCACAGAATACCAAACCTGACGCGAGTTATGATACTGTATCGCTTTTTTTATAGCAAGAAAATATTTATCGACATGTCACGGTATCGGAAGCAAAACTTTTAAAGCATTCAAATGCGATGCTTACAGATGATAAATAGCAAAAGAAACATTGTCAATCTATTACACTGGTCGACATTTTTTTTCGACCAAAATGTTACTGGGAAGAGAGTACATGTTTCTGGGCTAGTTTCTCACGCTGATTCCGAAAATCAAGTTCGTTTTTTCCTATCACGTCAGATTTTTTCGCTAGAGTCAGTGTCTGTTTCTAGAAGAGGCCTCATTTTTATAAAATATTGTATATGCTTAATAAAATCTGTAAATTATTTTCTAGCATAAAATTATGAAGCTATTGAAGAAAAAGCGTACTAGAAACAGATAAAAGCTATTCTAGACTCCTTAACAAGACACAGGACTATTAGTATGTGTAGGAGGTCCCTTTGATTTTATAGCTATTTGACCCTGTTTACAAGGTGTATAGCACGAAACTGACCTGTAACCTCTTTAGTTTGTGCAAAAATTATAGATCCAAGTGTTGCATACCACGATCAAGACTATGGGTTCATTTATGTCGATCAAATTGGAGAGTTAGCATTGAAGTACCTTAGGAGAGATTTGCTTAAAAATGACAGGTTTCTACATCTACAAACCAAAGAAAGGGTTAATGTGTAACTAATGTTCACACAAGGCCATGAATCGCCTCTTTTTAGATACTCTCCTGTGTGTCTTCAATGGGTCATCTCTTTTAATACTCAAGCAGTAATCTGCGAGCATGCTAATATCCCATCTTCCCTTGTACCGATCTTCCATGACTTTCAGGTCCTAGTGAAATCTCTCACCTTGTTCATCACTATGGTCACCAAGATTGTCTGGGAATTGGTCAAGATGACTGAAGAGAGAATGCACTTTTACGGTCATATTGCATCCAAGTTGTTGGTATGAGCCGAGAGGCCTCGACACCAACTCTTCATAGTTCTCAGCTTTTCTATTCCCAAGGAAATTGCGTACAACATCAACAAATGCTCTCCATGCGCACTCTTCTGGCTCTGACATTGAGTTGATGAAATCTTCATCATTAATCAGCTGCCGTATTTGTGGACCATCGAAAACATCGGCTTTTAACTTTTCCTCACTAAGCCCAAGAAATGAAGACCTAAGGTATCTCTTGCATTTTACTGCATAATCTGATTTGTCTTCAAGAATCAATTTAGATGTTCCAAGTGCACTTTTATCGAATTGTCAGGGATAGACAATCACACGGTTCTTATTGTTAAGGTATGCCTTGGAAGCAGAGACCAGTTTCAGAATCCTGCTCCTTGTTACTTATAATCGCCTAAAATCAAAATAGGTATAGAACAGTCTTGCCTTGTACCTTGGCTTTTCTGCTGGAAGAGTCGAGGCAGACAAACTTAGGCAAACTTACTATATGCTTTTGTGTCCTTTCTTTAAAGCAGTTTTAACCTCATAACAGCTGCACAATGTAACTTGCTATACATTTCTCCACGGAATTACGTATGAGGATAAAACAAGCGATACTTTGCTGGAAAGGAAGGGCTAGGTTAAGTGAAGCAATGTGTTGCTAGAAACTAATAGGTAGATCGGTGTAGCTAAGGGCAAGTTGTTATGACCTAGCTGCACAAGGTGAAAAATGAATGTTTGAAGAATGAACTAATAGAAGTGTTTTGCCATTATTTATGGAACTGTAATTACGCGTTTTCCTTATTTACTTCCTCGTACATAAACTATGTAAGAATAAAAGAGGCTCGAAGTCAATTTTGTGATAGAAAGCCTTGTAAACAGGGTCAAATAGCTATAAAATCAAAGGGACCTCCTACACATACTAATAGTCCTGTGTCTTGTTAAGGAGTCTAGAATAGCTTTTATCTGTTTCTAGTACGCTTTTTCTTCAATAGCTTCATAATTTTATGCTAGAAAATAATTTACAGATTTTATTAAGCATATACAATATTTTATAAAAATGAGGCCTCTTCTAGAAACAGACACTGACTCTAGCGAAAAAATCTGACGTGATAGGAAAAAACGAACTTGATTTTCGGAATCAGCGTGAGAAACTAGCCCAGAAACATGTACTCTCTTCCCAGTAACATTTTGGTCGAAAAAAAATGTCGACCAGTGTTATCAATAAACCACACCAGAAATAGAATGTTTGAAATTGAAGTTTTCAAATGTTTGAGCAGTCTTCGGCCACATGACTATGAGGAATGTTTTAAACATTTGCAGGGGTGCTTGTGGAAATAGTATAAGTTTTGATCTATAGTTAAGTTTAAGACTGCCTGCAAAGATTTTAACCTTGACTTCTAGCTTTTACCTTTTTCCTTGAACTTGATGCTTGCAGAACTTTTTAAATTGTTAGTAAGTTGATGTGGTGCTTTTTGGTAAAGAGGTTCTTGATTGATAGCTGCGTATCCATTTTGCAGAACAAGTTATCATCTATAAATACTGTTTATTATTATTATCATTAAGAATTTCTGTGCAAAAGCCGAGGCTAGACTGTGGTCCCTAGGTTTCAAAGTACAATCATACCTCAGGTTACTGATAGAGCTCTCCTCAGGATGTATGATGTTCCTGGTTGCACTATTTTCTGGATTTCTTCAATGCTATTTTTGGCAGAAATCTTAAATACTCAATTACCTGGCTAAGTTCAGGGCTCTGCCAATGACAAGAACAATAGTCGTTTGCATTCTCCACGCTTTAGTACCTTCTATCTGAAGTTCTCTATATTTTGTATAGCTTTTCTGTTTCTTTATGTGCAACATTGGAGTCAGATGGCACAAACATGTCAATGAAAATTCATTTGTTTTCCAGCTTTTTCCTAATGACTGGATCTGGCCTATTTCCCATTATGATGATTATCATGAGGTGTCAAAAAGATTTCTAGATTTCTGATCTATTGCAACATATTAAACCCCAGATTACATTTGTGTTATATTTTATCCATTTTTATGAATTGGTAAAGTGGTAAAAAGTAGTAAGCATGTTTGGAATATTTTAGGTTTAGTTAAACCACTTGGTGCAAGTGCTTTGTTACATGCATTTAGGACTCTTGAAATTGTTTAGAATTAGCCCTTTTCTTGATTAGGCACTTGGCTCCTAGAGTCATAGCTATCGTTATTATGCGCATTCGGGAAGAAATAAAATGTTAAACCGAAATCTTATTGGGAATTATGACTGAAAGTGATTGAACAGGATAAGGAACAACTATTTAGTACTTCCTCTTGGACTCTAACTCAGTTATTATGCTGAAGTCTTTAGTTTCATAGTTGAAGACTGGCCATTAGATAAATGAATGACTTACAAGTGATGAGGTGGCGATCTTTTTCCATTACTTAGAATTTTGATAGTCAAGATACAGATTGCACCTAATATGGCATGAGAAGTGAAATATATGCTAGGAGTCAATAGCTGATTCATGCATGATCTAAAGGTTCATATTCCCAAAGGAATACCTCTAGTATGTTGTGGGCCAGCAATTTGAAGAGTGATGCTTTTCATTAATCTTATTTCCTTAGGTTGTACTTGATTTGCATTTTGCTCAGGAAAAGCTCTTTAGGAAATTTCTGAACTATGACGCTCTTGGAAGGAAATATGTTACCAGTACTATCATTGTTATTAAGGTTAGACCTAAGAGATAATGTATCTGCAAAACTTGTTCCATGTGTGAGAAGTTGCGACCGGTAAAGTTGTATGTACAGAATCTTTCTTTCTTGAATTAAGTTCAAAGTATTCTTATAGGTCAGAAAAGCCTCTCTAGCTGCTGGACAAAAATCTAAAGATGGGAGACCAGCAGTTCGTAGGCAGCTCTCAAATGTTGATCATAGCAAAGGGACAGTTGGACAGCCCGCTGGTGTAGTTCATTGCGATTATACTGTGCGTAATGCTATTTCACTTTTTGATAGCATGGCCAAAGCAGAATATAGGAAGGGAAGGTATGCTGTGATAAATGTATGGCGAAATATATCAGAGAGTTCTCCAATTCACAACGATCACCTTGCCATGTGTGATGCGCGAACAGTCATTGCACCCGATGATTTTGTCAACTGTGACGTAATTTACGAGGATCATGTAAGTGAAACATATCACTTAGATCCGGGGCAAAATTGCTTTCATGAATGGTACTATTTTCCGAATATGGTTAAAGATGAAGTATTGATCTTCATGCAATACGACAGCAATTCAAGATCAAAGACGCGATACACGTTTCACACATCAATGCAAAGCCCGCTTGCTCCGAAAGACGCACCACCGCGTGAATCGATAGAATGCCGTTGTCTTGCTTTCTTTCCTCACCATGAGCCTAACACTATTCCCGCTATAATTTACAAGGATGGTGAGATTGTTAGTGTTGCTATTTTCAAGATCCTTCAGTCCCTATTATACCCTACTCATTGGCCAAAAGATGCACAGAAATGGATGGGTAAGGAGCTGTATCGCCCAGGTGGGGTGCGGAGAGTTGTGGAGGAACTAGTCCATGGAGGTGCAAGAAGAAAAGAACATGGTCTTGACAAAGCTTCGGAAGAAGAAAGAAATCAAATAGTTCAGAAACTTCTTTCTGATGGGAATTTTGAAGAGACCGCCAAATCTCACTTCCCTCCATCATAAGTACAGCAATGTAGACTTACTGGTCATGTCAAATTTTGCTTACTGATTGTTCATTTTCAATTCTGACCTGTGTTAGTTGTTTTAACTAGCTCTAGTAAAAACTGAACAACAATAATCTTAACGCCAGCTGATCTAGTGATGTCGCATCAATTTTTAGCTAGTTACCGCATCAATTTCACTGTAAATTTCTATCGTTGTATTATGCTTAGTGAATAGCTTAAAATCTGCACAAACATCAATCTTCATCTTAATTAATAGCTTTAGTATACACATAACATCCATTAATATATTTTGACACATTTTTCAGGCTCCTGCAATTGAAAGAAATTTTGATCCGCCTCTTTAAAGGCCCTTTAAGTTTTTCACATTTTTCATGCGCTGCTAGTCTGTCAAATATTTACATAGAGGTTTTTTATTGTACATAAGCAAACTTGCGAGCAATGGCAATGTATTGTGTTTAGCCGTTACTTTTACATTAGTATGCGGAATAGCATTATTATGTCAAGCTGCTTTATTTGTTTGATATCTGTCGCACCCATTTCACTCTTGTCTCGTTAAGAAATGTGCCTGTTAAGCTTCTTAACGAGACAAGGGTTGAATGGATGCGACAGATATCGATTAATTATAACAGCTTGACAGAATAATGTTATTTAGTACACTAATGTAAAAGGAAAGACTAAGCATAATATAGATTTTTTTTATAAGAAACAAGTATATAGGAAACATGAGGAGGTTCAAGTCAGGCAAAAAATAAGAAACAATTAGGAAACACGGGGAGGCTGAGTTTCAAAAGCAAACTTGAAAAATCTGTCTTTTCGAGAAAGTTTTTAATTGAACTGGAAACAAACTCCAAACAACATCCGCCTCTCAAATATTTTGAACTAAAGCTTCAGTTCCTCGTCTCATAGTTGCCTAGTTGTTATAGGAAATTTCAAGAATTGTGAGAAACACTTAAACATTTACGACTGGATTTGACAGAATAGTAAGAAACATTCAGGCTAAAGGGAGAAAGTATGTTTCTTATATAAAAAAATGTGTACAATGCAATCGCTTGAGGCATCTCTAGGCATTTTAAGTCGAAGTGAACAAGGAAGAGGATAGATTTTAAGATATCATTTAGGTTTGCATGTATATTATGAGAGTCGACAGAGCTGTCTATATTGAGTTTGATCTATGCTTGACCAATAGCGCTGTCCAAAACCTTTTAGAAACTTTCGGAACTGAGTTTGGTTTGATTTCTATAGTTACAGAGACTCTCGCAAATTAGCAGGCCTTTGAATAGTGACGTAAACAAGCGCATGTTAGCACTTTCAATAATAAGTAAATGTTTAATCAATATAGAACAAAGAGTAGCTTTTGCAGTATGTAGAATTTCACGCACAAAGTTAATTAGACACAAGCATTATTTATTAGCTAATTAAAAAAATTGATAATGTTAGTCATTATTTTATCTATTTAGTATTTTTGTTGTATTTTCTCTTTGTATTGTCTCACAGAGGCTGAATGTACCAGTTGTTTGTATGAAAAATTATAAACATTAATCAATCATTTAGAATAATACTTAATTTCAGGCAGTCAAGCTTGAGTTTTGAACTTTAGCTTGTGTAATCTTCACAAATCGAATAAAATATATTACTAGTAATAATACACTTAATTAAGCATTGTATAGTTGCTTGTTACGTAAAACAACTTTCAGTTGAACAGAAATTGACATGCAAGTCATAACACTGAAGTTTTGGGTCAAAAGTAATGTCGCCTGGACAGTTCTAGATTTGTTGTGTATTACATTATATGCAATTTGTTTTCTAGATACCAATTTTTTAGTTTGTGATTGATGTAGTTTTGATGATGAATATCTAATGCCAGATCACAACATATTTGATTGTGTGAAACAAGAGTTATCAAATTTGTATAAGGAGAGATTTACCAGTCTTTCTCCCTTGTAACGATACTCTATACGCCGTAGTAATTTCCATGTTCATGTCAAATCCGACTTCTAATTTTAAAATATGTAGCATGTTATCAGCTAATTGCAAAAGAATGTCTACTCTAAGATCATCACCATGATTCAAGGTGCCTATTTGGATAATACACGAGAGTACAAATGGATAGATTACAAGAGTTATGTTTAGGGAATAATAGGTTCTAGACAGTCTCAATCCTTATTACCTTTGCAGGATGTGTAATATAGTGTCCTTGTTGCAGTTGTAATTGCCCATCTTATTATGCAATGTTTTGATGTGATAATAAACATTTTTGGCGTATCTATAATGCTTGCAGTGAGTTGGTCGAATTTAGTAAAAGCACACAGTGACATTTCTACATGTTTGACTTACTGAATTTTTGCTGTTGTTCACTTATCAAATTTCTTTCTTTGATATGCTCAGTATAAAAGCTATTTCTTAATTTTTTGTCAAACAGTTCGTTATTTTTACAATATATGGAAAATTATTGGCTAAAACTGTTACCAGCTAATTGAGAATAGCTAAAAGGACCTAAAATATTCACTTACGGGGCAAATTTTTCGAGTGATTAGAAATATCTCTGCCATAAAATAATGGTATCATAATAGCAATAATGGAATGAATGTTTACACAGGATGGATATTTCATCAAGCTACAAGCTGCATTGTTTTTGCCTAGTGCCCTGTACGTTAATGTTAGTACCTTAAATTTTAGAGAACAGTTTTACTATAGATATTTGAAAACATATGTAGTAATTTTAGAAAACAGTTTTACTATAGATATTTGAAAACATATGTAGTAATTTTAGAAAACAGTTTTACTATAGATATTTGAAAACATATGTAGTTATTTTCATTCAATAGTCCACGTATGATGCCAAATGCCATGCAAAATTTCAAGTAAAAGTTAGCGCGAGAGAGTGAAGTACTGAGAGCGTGTTTAACTGGGTTTTGTGTGCTTCAACAGTAGTCTGTCACAGTGTATGAGTGCCAGCACTATCATTGACTGATGGCTTTGACCAGCTGTGGCTTATTAAGAAACTGTCTTATGTTTTAAAGAGATAGCCTGCTAGATTCTTTTCTCAGAAAATTGTGGAAATCTGACTCCTGGTTGATGAACAATTTACAAGAGCACTAGAATACTTGTATTCGGCAATCGTGCCGATGGTAGTTTGATTTCATATTCTGAATTTGAGTTACTCGGCGTGCATGGCAATTCGTTATGAGATGCCAAAAAGAAGACACTTGTGTACCTTTCTTTAACTGTAAAGGCAGTTTGTTCCAATTTAGATAGTTTGCCGCACCACCCATGCCCTTTAGCAATTTGGCTTTGAAATTATGGACTTGTTTGCAACATGCATGATTGAGTCAACTGCATACTTCAAGATTTTCGACTTCGCAATCTCGTGTAGAAATCCAATTACATTAGCGGTGATCGGAAAGGAAAGGAGAGGTAGGTCGGAGAGAGAGCTTCACGAAAAGCGCAAAGATAAAGAGAAAAGTAAGGACATGTTATATTGTTATATTGTTATGTTGCGAAGTGGACGATAGTACCCAGACCTTTTGAGTAGGATGTGTGGAGATAGTGATTAGATAGGGGAATTATTAGATGACTAAAGGCTAGATATAGATATGTGCGGGAATACAACAGGACATAACTGGATTTAGATTGCCATTTCACTAGAGATTTAGAATACGTGTGTTCAAGAAGGAGAAACGAATGAGATCAATGAAACATGTCAAGGTAGCACAACGGAATCATTACCAAGCGATACAGCCAGTGAACACGTGGATGGGAACGGGAAAGCCATGCTATGACAGAAAAGAAAGGAGCTACTACGAAAGGTCGCAGATGAGGTAGAAAAGGCGTTAGAAAGTGAGGAAAATTTTTCGAAAGGGCAGTTTAACAAGTGGAAATTTTCTGTAGGAACAACTCTAGAGCAAATGAAAGAACTAGATGAAAATATCATTGCGGAGATAGTGGAACCTGGAGATGCCTCAAAATTAGAAGCTGAAGTTGAAGAAACAAGTATGCTCTATACTGATATGAGAATGATAATTGAAGACTTGAAAGATGAGTTAACAAAATTTGCAATGCAAGGCAGATCGGAAAATAAGGGTATGCGGGGAAGACTAGACCAACAATAAATGCCAGAATACCCAAGTTCAATTTAGGGCGATTCAATCAGGATACGACCAAGTGAATGTCATTTTGGGACTCATTTGAATGGAATATTCACTCGGTTCAGAATTTTCAGATGGAGAAAGGTTTGACTATTTTATAGGATTTTTGGATGGATATGTACTAAAGGTGATAGCGAATTATAGGCTTCACAGTTGAAATTACCAAGCTGCGATAAGCGTATCGAAAGAATGATAGGGAGACATGGAAAAAGTCTGCAGCATTAATTATCGAGCCCTTCTGAAAATTCCGCCAGTATACAAAGATTATGACTTGAAATTGAAACCAATCACTGAGCCTTGTTGTCACGTGGAAAGAAACAGGAAAATTACACAAACGTTAGTGTTTTACAACCTAGGTAGGAGTCTAATTGGAACATGGAGGAATTATTGACAGTTTCACAGAAAGAGATAATTTGAACTACAAGGAACACTGGAAATAAGTACACCCGCAAGAAAGACACACAAATTGCAACTGGAACGCGCTTATTGCAAGTAAATCCATCAACAAAGATTGTCCCTATTGCTTGGAAGATCATAGAACAAAACAGCGTAAACTGAAGAAGAGTTACAAGAAGGAAAGGCCTTACTAAAGAAGTATATGAGATGTTTCTGCTGTTTGGAAAGAGGACAGCATCAAAGATTGTCATGAGAGACCATCTTGCATAAATTTTGGGGACAAGCATCACATATCCATATCATAAAAAAGAAGAACAATCGCAGGGGAATCATCAATACCATCTCTGCATACAAGGGCAAAAAGAGCAGTTGAGTTAGAAATATTGCAAGAATTTTCAGAGGGAAAAATGGAAGGAAGGCAGTTAGCTGCAGATTGATGTTAGACATTGGCAGCCAGTTTACATTTATTACAAAAGAATTAGCAGACACACGTGGAGTAGAGCCAACCAGAGCAGCCCAAATTATTCTCAGTGAAAGAGGGAATTCAGAAGGAGTAGTAACGATAGGTTCATTAAATGAAATCCCCATCGAAGGATTAGACCATAACGCATTTATAGGTACAGAAGTGCGTACGTTACCAGAAATCTTTCGTACAACAAATGTCAAGCCACATGTGCAGAAAGAGAAATATAAACTTTTAAAAGACCTATGGTTTCCAGATGTTTCAAAACAGAGTGAAATGGACATTCATGTATTAGTAGGTGTAAATGGTTACCACCGAATAGTCATAGGGGCTTTAAGATGGGGGAGTTTCAATCAGAGCCAATTGGTATAGAAGAAATATTTGGATGGAAACTTTCAGGGAAATCAATGATTAAGTTTAAGGAATGCAAAAGCCAATGCTAAAATAGCTATAGACGCAAAGAATTGAGAAGTATGCTTCACAACGTATAGGATTATGAATCAATTGGGATCAGAGAACAGACAGATATTGATGCAATGTTCAAAGAAACAATAGAATGTGCAGTCGAAGGCTACAGAGTAGAGCTCCTATGGAATGAAGGGGATTAAAATATGCCAAATAATAAAGAACTCGCAAAGCAAAGATTGAACACATCAATGAAGAGATTAGACAAGAATTCAGAGGACTTGAAGAATACGATCGTATAATGAAAGAGCAATTAGTAGACAATATCAAGGAACCAGTAGAGCAAACGAAGAAAAAAGGAAGTACTCTACCTCCCTCATCATCTAGTAGTAAGGGAATCGGCAGATACGGCGAAGGTGAGCATAGTGTATGATGCGTCAGCGAAGGCAAGGAAGGAGGATAAGTCACTGAATGAATGCTTACACACTGGCCAATCATTGACTCCCGTGCTGTACGTTGCTTTCCTTCCAATGCGTGTTCGCCCAATCATACTGTTTTGAAATATTGAAAAGCATCTCTGCAGACAGAGATAGACAAGGAAAATAGAGATTGCTTACAGATGGTTTCGTTGAAAGATCTGAATGCTGAGAACAGGATAGTTAAAGAATATAGATTCACTGGGGCCTTTTGGGGTGGGCCCAAACTCCTTCCTCTTATGTAAAACCTTGAATTATCACTTAGCAAATTATCAGCAAGAAGATAGAGAATTTGTCAAGAGATTAACAATGATGTAATCATATAAAGATGCAATCATAATGTTTCAAAAGGCAAATACACGCTTGAAAGAACCAAGAATCAACCGACAGAAGTTCAATAATTTGCAAGACAGTCAAAGTCAGAGAAAGATAGCACTAAGGCTTTGAGATTAAAATGAGATAAGAAGCATGGCAAGCTGCCTATGAAACTTGATAGCAATACATCAGATGTCGGGGCTGAAAGACCAGTGACAAAGAGAAATATGCTGAGTCGGGTATCAGAGATATTTGATCCATTAGGAGTTGCTCATCCTTTTACAATCAAGGGGAGAATCATGCTTCTGGATATTTGCAAGTCAAAGAAAAAGTGGATAAAAAGGTAGAAAGCAATTTAGAGAAACGTTATGTTCAATGGGCAAAAGAGTTAGATGAAGCCAAATAAATGGTGTTTAGGAGAAGTCTCATGTTGATGATAGAAGACATACTGGAATTCAGATGGTTGCACGGATTCACAGACTCTAGTAAAGATGCATATAGCACATGTATGTATTTAGTGACGAAAAGGAGCACAGAGACATTCTCATCGCTAATTACAGCCAAGACGAGGGTAGTACCAGTTTAAGAAACCTCAGCTCCAAGGTGAGAGTTAATGGCAGCAAGAATTCTGTATACGTTGATGTCCAAAGTGAAGCTAGCACTGCGATATCAAGCTGTGTCATCACACCTCTAGTCTGATAGCTATACAAAACTATGTTGGATCGCATACAAGCACAAGTGGAAGCAGTTCGTTTCAACTAGAGTAAATGAAACCCTTTGTCAAACGAAAGGGATGGAATGCAGAAAACTGTCCGACAGAAACAAACGCTGCAGATTTGTAGCAAAGCTACAGCAAAGTTCACTACTGTCAAGCACTACATTGGATAAGAAAAGATAAAGACAGATGGCCAAAAAGTAGTGTTAAAAGCACAGATGAAAGTGAAAAGGAGGAAAGAAAAACATTTCCTGTAACGACGGTCAATATCAATAATAAAGGGCAGGAAAATAAAATAGAATACGCAAATGCAGTTCAGAGACAAAAGTTATAGAATAAGCAAGGGGGAAATGTTTTGAACGAATCAGCTCATTTGTTTACATTCTCATATGCCAATCAAAACGCATAAAAGACAATAGAAAATGAAGAGAAATTCATTTTTGATCAGTTTCAGAAACAAAGATCGCGTTAGAGGCCTTTGCTATATTAAAAACTCCCCATACAAAAACCGATATTACTCTGTTCATGGCAGATTTTTACATTTTCATGTAGCAGACAGACTATTCTAAATGCTTACCACTTCCCTATTCGAAACATTAATGAAAGCAGGAGATGTAAGGTTGCTGTTGTTGTTGCTTACTTTATTTTGAGTAGGCTGTTATATAGTTTAGTAATTTTCCCAGTATCTTCGGCTTAGGCTCACGATTGAATGAACTGCTGAGTGGGTCCTCCCCATCCACATTTCACACCTTATTATACAGTCTACAGACCCTGGTACTCAGATTACTGAAATATTTTTAATTTTACCTAGGAGATATGTCTGGTTGCATTATCACATACCAAAAATAGCCACCCGTTCTGTCATTGCCAACAAAAATCCCAACTTGGCCTCTCAAGGAAGCTTTGGAACTTTAAAGGAATAATATCATTCTTCGTTGATCTAGTATCAGATTATGTTGGTTTCTTGCCTGTTCATCATATTTGAATTTTTATGAGTGGAAAATTTAAGCCTGATACTGAAACTATCCTGTACGTCTGCAAGTATTAAATTTTCTCTTATTTGTATACCTCAATTACAAACCTGTAATTTTTTTATAAAGAGTTCAATACTTCCCAAATTAGATGAATTTATTTGTTCAAGATTTGTCGACATATTTCCTAGATCGATTTACCTTCAAAACTTGAATAGAATTAATACGTCAGTTTCAACTGTTTAATGCGTACCGTACGGTAACCTGCCGCGCCTTGTCTTCGTTTTATATTTTCTCTGTTTGCTCTCAACCCGAGCAAAACTTTTGAGCCCCAAATGTATTATCGCTGCCATCAACATAAAATTTCAATCTGTTGTGCCATATTAGAGGGTTCTAGATTGTTGCAGAGAAGACAGTGACAAGCCATCCTCGAACAGAAGTCGCACTTATGAAAAGTACATAAAAAGTAGCCGCTGAATCTGTCTGAGACTATAAGCTACGCCTTCTCCTTCCACACATACATATTCATATCTTTCTTTCAAGTCTAGCTCCTTGATGGAAGTATCTTCATCAAAAGCACTAGAGGATGAAGTTTTATAATCCCTCCATCTTTAACATTTATATTTCAGGATAATGATTATTATATTATATCAATAGTATTTGAAATACTCTACATAACAGATCACAACTTCTAGTTTTATGATGAATGTGTGGTATCCCGTCTTGTTTGCAAAAATATTCCTTGTAATGTATCTGACTGCTCGATAAAGGCAAAGTAATGCAAATTTCTCCCTTGCAAAGAAAGCTAAAGGTCTTGTGCATCTATGTACATAGGTTTTACAAACGTTTTCATTATAATTGGTAAGCTGTAGTAGGTGTCTCAAACATTTTTTTTTCATATTCTCATAAAATTTACAATGAAAAACAATTACAATACAAAAGTCTAGGGAGCATGGTAATGCATAACAACCCTAAGGCTTACACTTAACATAGAGACATAAATATTACAATAATAACCTACAAAAGTGATTGGAGTGGTGTCGCCCATCGTGCCAATAGCGTTGCAAATATGACAAATCATCATAAAAAGCTATTGTAAAAGGAGATATCAAGTCTACCTATGTTCCTTGCTAATAAAAAAACAAATTTTTGCCCAGACACGATGAGCGACACCACTCCAATCGTAAAAGGAATAAAATTTACACAAAAGAGAAAATAATTTACACGAGAGAGGTTTTCACGAGAAAGTTAGTAACTTATTGGAACCGTTCTGAGGCCTGAATGTATTTTAATGTTGCATCAAAAATGTTTGTATTTGAATCAAAAGGTAACTTTTCATGGCCATAAAGGAGTATTTGCAATAGTTCTTTGTTTGGAGGGTTAGATAGGCCATGAGGACGCAATATTGTATTAACGCTGTCGAGAAGATCACGTCTGTGTATGTCATAGGCACTGCAGAGCAGCAAAAAGTGCTCCGTATCCTCAATAGCATCGTTTATCAGGCACAGGGGATTAAAAGTATCCCTAAAACTATGTTTAAATTTGTGGTAATTTAGCTTACTTAGTCCAACGGGTAGCTGCGTTAAAACAGATAAAAGTTTTGGATCATGAATTCCGTAGACTGATTTAGAGGGTGGACGAATGAGTCCTAGAAGTTGTTTCTTGAAAACATTCACTGAGCGGGATTCACGAATTTCAGGGTAAAGTTTTTCCCATTCAGACAAGCAGTTTGGGTAGAAAGTTGATTTAAATCTCTTTGTTCTCGCACGTATTTGCCCTATTGTAGCCTGCCTGCACAGACCGTGGTTTGACTCCTGGCGTTGGGGTATAGGATTCCTTGTGTAATCTGGAGTTAAATTTTTCATAATCTTATAAAAGAGGACAAGACGTCTACTCCAACGACGGAGGTCGAGAGACTCCCAGCCAAGCTCTTCATATATTTTTTCACGCGATGTGCCCTTCCAAGCGCCAGTTACTGCTAATGCAGCAGAATATTGTACAGCCTCAAGTTTCTCCATTTGATTGGTTAATTTAAAGCTATGACTAAATTCACAGGTTTTATGAGGGATATGATATATAACGTCACCATAATCTAAGTGTGGCCGGACATACAGTTTGTATATTTCGTTGAGCGTGTGTCGTGGTAGGTATTTTGAGAGGAATCTCAACATCCCTATTCCTTGTCTAGATTTAGAAATAATTGACTTGATGTGACTAGTAAAGGACAATTTAGAGTCTAGTATGACTCCAAGGTGCTTTTGCTCCTGGACATTCTTGACAGGGACATCATTAAAAAATATGGGTGGGTGATTCATTGGAATTCTCTTTTTAGAAAAGGTCACTTCAACTGCTTGCTTGTTGGGGTCAGGATTAAAGGACATTCGCCAAGTGTGCGCCCAAAGCTCAATAAGATTCAGATCATGGTTTATATCGAGGGCAGCTGTATGTGGATCGTGAACAACTGTGAAGATCGATGTGTCGTCGGCAAATAATTTCACATTACACCTTAAACCATCTGTCAAGTCATTAATATAAATGAGAAACAGAAGAGGACCCAGGATAGAACCCTGAGGAACACCAGCTGAGACGTTGCCCCATGTAGATGTCTTACCATTCAAAACTGTACGCTGTTTCCTATCATTGAGAAAGCTTTGTATTAAAATCAGTAGTTTACCAGAGACACCAAATTGGTTTAGTTTATAAATAAGACCCTGGTGCCAGACTCTGTCAAAAGCCTTTGAAATATCTAGATAAACCGAACGGACATCAAGAGTTGGATTGCAGTCAAATGCTGAAAAAATGGAATTGACGATTGATAGTAACTGATTAACAGTCGAGTCTCCTGTACGAAAACCTGACTGGTTTTGGTTTAAAAGACTGTTTGTATCTAGGTGGTGATAAAGCGAGTCAAAGATAAGTTTCTCTAGAATTTTACCGAAAATTGGAAGGAGAGAAATAGGAAGATAGTTGTTCTTAAGACTCTTACTGTTCTTCTTATGGATGGGAACTACGTTGGCTTGTTCCCAAACTTGGGGGAACACACCTTGGGTCATGCAGGACTCAAATATTAATCTAAGGGGTAGAAGGACTGCATCATCGCAGATTTTTATCATTCGTACTGAGATATTGTCCCAGCCATGAGCCTTGTTTGGGTTCAAAGATCGGATAATATTCAAGATCTTCTCATCAGACATAGAAAAGCCAGTGAGCAGTGAAGTATTGGGTACTGATGGCGGAGGAAGTTCGCTACCAGTATCGATTGTGGTGCACTGTTGTATGAAGTAATCATTAAAAATTTCTGCCTTTGCAGTAAAATCCAACACAAATATATCGTTTTCTATAAGGGGAGGGATTATTGGTATTTTAGCTTTATTCAAGATTTTATTGATCAAGGACCAATAGAGTTTTTTACCTGTTTCAGGGTGTGAGACTGTTCTCCCTATTTTTGTAAGGTATTTTTCCTTAGCGTCCTCAATTAGTTTTGATCCATGAGCTATCATATTAATGATGGCCTCCAGCCTATCCTCTGGCTGCCCGTTCCTGATAAAAGACTTATAAGCCCTATTCTTTTTCCTGATGAAGTTTTTAATTGGCTGTGTTATCCAAGGTGCCTGCCGAGGCCAAACCGTGATTGTTTTGTTAGGTATAAAGTTCGAAAAGATATTGAGCAAGGTTTCATTTAGAGTTTTAACTTGCAGGTTAGGACATGCGATGTCTGATAAGGTATCTTTCCAATGAAACATTTCAATGCTTTTTTTGATTGCAGTAGCTTCTGCACGGTCATAAAAACAAATCCTGCGTCTATACGGAGGTGGAGACAAAGTCCTTACATTTAATTTACCATGGACAATCTGATGATGACAGTTCTCATGTAAAGAGGGGTGGACACCAGTTTCAAGGAATAGGTTTGGCTGATCAGTAAAAATAACATCTATGCAGGATCTTGAGTTTCCAATAAAATGCGTTGGTTCCTAGATTAATTGGTGGAGCCTAAGGTCAGAAGTAAAAGGTTCGAAAAGTTTACCCTCTTCACTTTCGATATCATCATCCCACCAGTTTGTAGAACGGCAGTTAAAATCACCAGTTATAATGACACAGTAAGGGTTTTCACCAGACATCTTGGACAACATGAGTTCGAAATTATTCGTGAAATCCTAATCTCAAACATTTAAATAACAACTGAAGTAGTTTCTGTCATTTCAATTTTCTGTTGCTATTGTAACTGTTTTATTGATATTATGTTGTCACTCAAACAATATGTATAGAAATTTTGACAATATAGCACAATTCATTGAAACGCTTGTCAAGAGGTCATTGAGTTCGTTCCGAATATTCCTATAAGTTGTGTTCGCGCTAGTTCTGAATCGGGCTTCTTGCATGAAATCTGTTCATATGGACAAAAAATAAACATGCAAGTTACTTACATTCGAAGTATATTATTGCTAATTATGCACGCACACAAATCGCATTGTTCCTTGAACAGCTGTTGCATGGTTGAGATTTCGCAAATTAGCTCTACAGCGTTTTGGTTTTTACTTAGAATATCTTGATATTCAGTTTCCTTAGAATACATGATTAAACACTCCAGTTCAGTGATTTTCTTGTTCAGGGGTTATTCTGGGCTGGATTTGCTGATGGTTTCTGCAGTTGAAACCAGGTTTTAGCTGTGAAATTTGATTTCTCTGGGCAGGCACGCATGCCTGCACCGAGGGCAGGGGGGCAAGGTTCCTATTGAGGGCACATTACAAACACTTTTGTACTAAAATAATTAAGTCGTTGGAAAGGGCAGGAGGTGCAGCTGCCCCCCTGCCTCCCAGCAAAGGCATCCCTGTCTGTGGGATTGAAAACATGTTGGAATTCTCAATGCGTACAATAAGAGATTCAAACTGATTACCAACAAAAATTACTTGCAGCTAGTACACAGGTAAGAATATCCTATAATTTCTTCATTTAGCTTTCAATTTTATTTATGGGCATTTTACATTTCTGATCTCCTTCCTACAACTTTAAATACTCGTTATGAATCAAAGATGCCATCCAGTTGGTTAATCTATTACTAGCTTAATTCTGTTCCATTCTCAGGCTCGTGAGAAATAATTTTTGCCAAAAATCAAGCTTCTAAAATGAGGTAATTCTATCAGAACTTCAGCGCTCAACTTGTGCTGGAAAATTCTCTTTGATTAACACCTGCTTTTGCTAGTTCTTTCAGAATCATTGTTGTCACTAGGGTGATAATACAAGTACGTCACGTAAATTTGGATAGATTTTAATCCCTCTCTCCTTCATTGTCGCGCAATTTCACGAAAGAATTTGATCCCAACCCTGCTGTGATGTCAGTATTTCCAGTTTGGAAATACAATGTTAAAGGAGATGGGGGGACTGGAATCATATTTTCATATTCCTCTGTACCAACCAGAGCCCTTCGGATTTTTGAAATTTTCATTTGTCCACTAGTGAAGAACAAATTAGGGATCAATGGGGACCATTGATAAACTGGCGAATAACGAAAAATAAACTGTTTCTGGCAGGCTTATTTTGCAGAAGATTAAGCTATCATTTTAGTGGTTGATAAGATGTGCAGAATAAGTCCGTATCCATAGGGAATTTACTATGATCGGGGCAGAAATTTAAGGTGTCCTTTAGAGCACAGTGAATAATTAATTTTTTTATATTTTCTCTGAAGATCATTCCCCTTGAACTAGTAATAGTGTGTGGAACTTTTTCAATAAATGAATATAGACTGCTGCACTTTTCATTTAAACTTTGATAAATAAGAAGGAATCAAAAACATCATTTTTGAAAGAACTGCCAATAACTGAATATTAGAATTTTCATAGCATGAAGTCACGATACTCCAGTAAACCCCTCCGCCCTAGCAAGCTGTCACAGTCTGTCACAATCTGTGTAACTCTCCCTCCAACGTCGTGTCATAGTTTTTGGAAAGGCCCATAGTCTCAAGAGACCTTGCTTTCTTTATATTAGCAACTTGAACTATGTATCTGCTTAGGAAGACAACTTTATTCATCAAATGTTTTCAAGTGGAACACAGCAAGCTCTAACAATCTAGTTTTTGGTAAAACATCCAATTTAGTGTTGATTTTAATCTCAACTTTGATCCCCTAGCTAATGATGTACAATGTGAAATAATCATGAAGAGAAATAACAAACGTAATTGTCGCTCTTCAGGATTCCAGCGGCAAATTATTTGATAATGATATAATGTTTACAATAGGTTATTAATTCAACTGCATTTCTGACTGACAATGGTTGTGACTATTTGCAAATTTTGCAATTATTAGATCAATTTATAGCAAACTACTTCCTACCCTGATAATAGAGGGATCCCATTATTTTAATGAAAAGGCACAAGTACGACTCGAAGCTCATTAGTACTTTGCCGCAAAAAATTTCGTGGGATTACTGATGTCCTTCTATTTTTTTCAAAAAGAGACATCTTTAGTAGCAAGTTATGTTTGAAATTCTAATGACTGTATAAAGTTGTAAATGTGTTGAAGAGAGTCAATATTGCACTTAGAGGCTATTCAGTGAAGATTTGCATGCACCCAGTCACCCTCTTTGACTTTCCATCAAATCTCCAAGTCCAGCTACCACCGTATCTTTCCCGCGATTGTTTTAATCCTTTTTCTGCTGAATTTTATTGGTCAGAGCAAAGGTTTTAAGCTTTGGAGTACATAAACTCTGCACTCTGCATTATAGAGGGATCCTCAGGTCTACATGGGAATAACTATTATGCCCCCCCTTGAATTTTTCATACAAATATCATAGATCTTGGAATGCGTCCTAATTGTTGCTGTTCTAGGCTATTTTGTCTTGGATAGTCTATTACCATCAATATAAGTTAAATGTATGTTTCGAAGTCAAAGCAATTTCAAATGAAGCATCCTTGTGGTGTTGGTTCGATACATATAACATCAAGTTTATTCTGACCCATTCAATTCAACAGTTTATCTCAAATAATCGCATATCACTGTAATGAATGCAAGCAATTCTTCTACAATTTCGTAAAGTACATTTTTAATAAATATACATAGATAAAGAGAGTCAGTTACGCAGATGAAGTTGTAACTTCACAGAAGGAACTTTGCTTTTTCAAGCTCAACGAGGTCGTTCTCTTGGAGAAATAGCTTTTTATAAAATGTTGCAAAGGCATGATATCGTACTTCCTAACTTTTCTTTGTGAATCCTACCTAACCAGAATATCTAATACCAGATTCAGTATGATCTCGGTCAGGTATTAAAAGCGAATTTTCATGTTTTAACGTTGAAAAATTGCTAATAATGTAGTATTTGGCATTTTTGGGCTTACGTAAAGGATAAGTAGAATTTTCCAATGTGCATCATCAGTTACCAAGCAAAGACTAACTGACAAGTGAGAGGGTGAATTTTGAGATATGGATCAAATCATAACGCATTGGAATCAGGACTTGATTAAGCAAAGTCCTGGAAAGCAGAATCCACGAGTTTTCCTCTCTACTAGCAATTCTTGCAAGAAGACGTTCAAAGACTTCTACACTCATTTCATGTACCTACTTCACTCCATTCATAAATAATACTTACAATATCATGTTCGTTGAAAACCTTGCTATACATACTTCCTTACTTATTGCTCTAACTAGGATTAAGATCAAAATCCTCCTACTTATCCATTTGCGTTCATTTAGAATTATTTAAAACCGATTGTCAAATAAGTTCTACATAAATTATGCTCTAATAATTATGCTGCTTATAATAAGGGAGAATTTGAATGTACTTTGCATAATGACACATATAACTCTTAACTAAGGTATGATGTAAAAAATAGAAATCTAATCCATTTGAGCCTCATTTTCATATAAACTTTTTCCTTATAAAAAAATACGTGTACTTCCCCATTACACATTATACATCGTATGTCACTGGATTTGTACATGGCTGTAGGGGGGCTTTAAATTTAAGGGGGCTGCAAACCATGTGCAATCTGTATGCCTAAATCATTGATATTTTGCAAAAATGAGGTGTTGCTTAGCCATTTTAATTTGGAGCTATATTTTGGAAAAATATTGTTATTTTCTGAAGAAATTGCCGCGAACAAAATAGATTTCTGCCCCCCTGGGAGGATTGCATCCCTCCCAGCCGCTATGCCTCCTTTACTTAATTAAGGATATGCACCTATTGTCACTGTCTCCCATTTTTCAATCTGTAATCGAACTTCATATTCTACGTCATTTCTGCATTGTCTCTTCACAATGTAGACATGAATATTCCTTGTAATATACTTTGAACTTTTAATCAATAAGGGACCAACCAAGTTATTTTACCCACTATTCTTATTACGGGCAGCTTTTGAGAGTAAATATATATAGAACTGAGAATTAAATATCATTTTCTGATATTTTGTAGAATAAGCGGCTTTTTTCTGCAGAGCTATTGACAAAAATATTGGAACCTCGGGGTTTATTTGTAATAAAGTTTAAAATAATGAGCCTTAACTTCTAAACAATATTTTGGGAATTAGAGCCGAAAAATCGTATCATATGATACATTATCTAACCTGATATGATATCGAAATCAGGACATTCAATATCATGGCAGTCCAACGTAAATGTACGCTATGTTTACAGGCCCATAGGCAACTGATTTGGAAGGGGGGGGTAGGGACAAAAGTCCGTGATGTCGGTGATTGTAATGTAGGGAAGAATGGGAGAAATTTTAGAGCTAAGCCCTTTGGGTATTATGGAAACACCTTTTGTAAATATAAAGATACACTCCAGTCGCAATTAGAAGTAGTAGATGAAATCACTGATACATGTGTGAGAATAGGTATTAGCTTATGCGATACTCTTAGACGAATCTAACTTATGATATACTCAAAAATTTGGGGGGGATTTAATAACACCCCCCTTGTAGCCCCTCCCCTCTTTAGATGTCAAACAGGAAGTTATGCTCTTCTCCGTTGAAACCAACAGAGTGCGTTCGACTAGAATCAGTTCAGTAAACATTTTTTATGGGTGTATAAAATTTAGTTTATTATAATTGCTTAAGTAGTAGGGACCTTTGGTCCTTAATCCATATGTTAGAGAGGCCATGCCATAGCCACTAACTAAAGGCAAATTGCTATATTGATAGCACGTGATCTAATGATGAAACAATTCATACTGAGTAAGTGTTTACTGTTTCCAAACTTCTGGTAAAGGTGTACATTGATCAGCGGGAGTGGACAGTATCTTGACTGATATGACATCGAGATTAAAGTATGGAAAATTCAATGTCATGGCAGTTCAAAGTTGCATTTAGAATTTTTGATCACTCAAAAATTGTTGGGCTTGATTTACTCTCTAAAAGCTTTTTATTACCTGCTCATCCCAGGTTCCGCTTATGTCAGATCCTTTCGAGATTATTGTCGAGGCCAACTTACAAACAAAATTTGATAGAATTATTGCTAAATTCTTGATAGTGCCATTTGGACAAACAGATTCGTTTGTATTGATGGCACTGTTGGTATTCAATCATCATTAGAATTTCAATATGTTCAGTAATGACTGCGATATGATGTCAAACGTTCATATTTTTGCACTTTGGTCTGTCACACCATAGCTGTATTGGGCAATGTCTGATAATATGCTAATAAGTGTGATGCAAAAATGAGTGTGTAGAAAATGTAAAACAATCAAATAGTATGGGGGTTATCCACACGGGGGCATATTGAAGAGCCAGGCCTTTCAAGTATCTAAGGTAGAATTGTGCTTGCTCTGGTCTTTGCTATCGTCACGTTGTCATATTCCTCACATATGCTTTCAAAGCTAAGTTGCCATTACTTCATGTCTCACATGTCTTCACTTTTAGTTAGATATTTACTAACTTACTATCATTAAAAATACCTCCATAACTTGCCACCATGTTTATTGAACAAAGTACAAGAATTTCCAAGCACTGTCTGTACCTTCAAGGATATTACTTTTTGCCAGTTGATAATGGTCGGTACATCTTATGGTTTTGCTTTTATTTATTAGACAATGTATTTGTATTGCTTATGGGTGCTGGAGCCGGGGGTTTGGGGCTGAACCTTCTCCACTTTATATAGTAAATGTACTTTAGTGCCCGTTTCAGTACCCCTTTATCTCTGCAATTCTAATAAGTCCATTCGATCCTTACTCCAAAAAAAAACATTTGCTTATCCACCCCTTGTAATATCTTTTAACCCTAGTAATTAAAAGCTGTGCAGTTTACAAGTGCTCTGCTCTAGACTTTTGGAAATTTTTGTGCACATGATTTCATCGTTTTAATTCACTTGAACTTATGAAAATGGTTTCATAAGTACTTGGTGAGGTCCCATGTCAGACCTATTATATGTCGACATGATCTGGCATGTCTCAATCCCTTGTATCTAATTGCTTATCTGAGATTCCCTCCTGATTTAAATCAATCTGAATGGCATTTCTCATTTAGATAAACCGTTCAAGACTTTTAAAAGAAATCATTTACGATTACCATGATTGACCGAATTAGGCTCAGCTCCCACGCACGTTTTAAGATCATTCTGCACTTTCTCTCAAACATTTCCTTCTCTTTTCTTCTAGGGCTCTAAAGGAGACCACAAATGCGATCATGTTTGGGACTGTACGGCTAGGCCTACTAAATTGCTATATTTTCTTTCAGTACTTCCATAATACGCAATGATATGTGTTATCTCAGAATGAGCTCCGAGTATACACTATTTTTATCATTAGCTCACATACTATCAATATAGTTTGCCTTTAGTTAGTGGCTATGGCATGGCCTCTGTAACATATAGATTGAGGACAAAAGGTCCCTGCTCTGTGTGCCCCCCCCCAGTGACAATCTTTTATAATAGGCTGTCTCCCTCAGTAGATTGCCCCATCTCCCTTATTGTAATTTACTTAAGAGTGGTGTTATTTTTGTAGTCCATTTGTTGGAAGTTCTAGACAAATTCAGAAGCCTAGTGAATAGAGATAGATATATCGGGCCCTACGCTTACTAACTTTCCCAGCAGCGAGCGCTAGCGAGGGAGCAGCACATACGGTAGCGGTATCATTGCAAATAAAGGAAAGCACGATTATAGTTATGGAATAATATCGTTTCTTGAAATGCACCCAAATAGGTACAGTTGCCGTCGTTTATTTCATACGCTCCGAAAAGCAATCATTTTGGCAAAAGATGGTCACTTAGGTTAATCTGCTAACGCCTGCCAACACTCTGAAGCAATTTATTAATGCAACTAGGCCATACCTTTACTTTTGCCTTATAGTATTGGCAGTAGGTCAGAATGTGTGGGTGCTACTTTCGAGACGTTTGATGTTGTATTGCCAAACTTTCGCATTGCTATTGATACCTATGGGTTCTGCTTTATCAATACTTGTAAGTAAGAGGTAGCAATCTGCCAGTAATAAAGCTATAATCAAACCTTTTCTATTGTATTTTGACACAGTATGGCGGTTGAGAATTTGCAAACATGAAGCAACATATCCCTCAGGCAAGAGGCAACTGGGGATCATAGGGTCTTACTGTTTCTAAATACATTTTCCGCTCTATCTGCATCACAGCCAACCAACATTAAACGACGTTATACCCCACCTAGGTAAAAATTGTTGCATCGTCTTTGACTCTCAACTAATTACAGGATAAATTTGTAAAGTTTTTACAAATTTATTTGGCTAGATATGCAGGCTATAACCTTCTACCAGAGTTTGTCCCTGTAAAGAGAACTATAGCTGTCTGAGGAATTTATGAAGAATAAAGTCCTTCTTACACTTTTGCTTCCCAATAATGGTTCCGAAGAGAAGCTTTAGGCTGTGGATATCAATGAGTCCTACATCAAAGGGGGCGAATGGCGGCCATCGCCCCTGCTTTCATCCTACGGGGACAATTGGGCGAATTGTGCCTGTCTGAAAAATGCCTGCAAAACTTCACGAAGTTATCTCAATATTTCATTTATAAAATAACAGTTTATACAGACTGATCTTGAAACAGAAATCTGTGAACATATGCCAATACGCACTACTCAATAGGGAAGGTAGTATAAGGATAGACAAAATCTTTTAGGAATTTCTAGCACTGGGATGAGTCTACTAAGAAATGTAATCGCATCATCTAAAAAAGGTGAGGTAATGTGAAGTTGTACTGTGACATGTACAAATAGATCCATATAATGAATGGGTTTGAATTATTTAGTTTTACCCGTCTTCTGATATCGTTACGAAACTTTATTTTCTTGTCCATAAGTATATCTTACAGAAGCACAAGATCAAAAGATAAGGAATTGTTAAGAAATTTTGAGCACTCAAATTTGATCGCCAGTGAGGAATTTTTGGTACTGAACGTTAACCAAATTTGTTTATAAAAATTACGTGCTTGAATATTGATTCCCCTTACCACAAAAAGTGCTTTTAGAATGAAATCCAGCTGAAAGAATCATATTGTATTCGATACGTCGCTAAAGTCACGTATGCCTGTTTCCAAAATGAGAGGAGAGGGGGCAAGTGAGGTGTCAAACCTTCCTGGAATAGTACTTCGTCGGAGAAACTTGCCTTTTATCGGTAAATCATACGTTTTTGGCTGAATAATGCGGCTTCGCGGCACTCATTGCAATTTCGACAGATTTCTCCCAATGTATTTAGCATGTTTTGGGCAATACTAAAAGCGTATTGATGAGTGTGTGCTGCGTCATCAGTATCCACGCCGAGCTCTTAATGCTTCCCCTGCATCTTAGGTACATTTCTGTGTCAGCCCCCTCCCAAATATACAGAGTTAGTCTCTTTTTCCCTCTCCTGCTCGGGAACCTCTGGCTCTGCTATATGTAAAGTTAAGTGGCAAACTTAAATTGCAAGTTTTTATATGCTGAATTATTAATTATGCTTGGTTTTCTCTTTACAATGTGCAGTAGAAAGTAATGAAAGCTACCGTTAACGTTTTTAGAGGAAGCTTTCCGCGGTTTCTCTTTACGCCCCCCTTCACCACATAGGTACGGTTCAGTATCTACTTGTGGGGAGGAGGTGGAAGACATTCACATATTTTTGATGGAAGGTTTTTCTTTCCCCTTCTCCGATTGATGTAAAAAAACTTTGGTCCCTACTCCGGGACTTCAAAATAAACTCCATACTCCTTCTTGTAAAGGGCTCTTTATTTTTTCATTGCTCCTCCCTCTGAGTGTGCAGAATTGTGGTCCACCTCATAAATGTCTTCCATCCCTCCCTTGGATTAATTAATGACAGGTCCCTCAGCCCTCCCCTTTCATAGAAAATTTACAAAATAAGTTGGTTTGATTAAAAGCATAAATTTGTGGCATTGATGACATTCATTAGTACCCAACAAAGGAATTGAAAATCGAACTCAAATGTCCATGTGCTGCAAACAGAAATGATGATAATAGATGAAGACGACAATGTTGTTGATGAAGAAACCTGTTATTTGCATATTCTTCATCACAGAATATCTTTCCATGTATAACGAATTTATTAAGCCCCCCCCTCCCTGCAATAAGCCTTCTCCCTGAAGTGCTTGAAAACAATGTGGACTTTAGCAGTTGAACCCTCTCTTAGTGTCCGTTTGAAGGAGATTTTAAGACAACTATTCATGAACACGAAGAGAAGTCTTAACCAGATATCACTTTTATTTATGGAGAGTTGGCTTTAATATTTAATTCATGCAAAGGTTACTTCTTGTAGTAATAATGCAATTGTACCGTTAGTCAATAATACCAGACTCCATGGATACATTGGTCCGCAATTTATGTCATTCGCAAGCCGGTTGTCTTACGCCAAACAACTATACACCTGCTTGAGGACACGGCTTTCATTGTTTGGGAGAAGATCGCAGAAATAGCACCCGCTTCATTCAAGTAAAAAGAGTGAAGTTGAGAGTGATATGCAAGTTGATTTAAGTGACAGAAAACCCCAATGAAAAATGGACCGTAATGGACAGCTTCACAAAGAAAATAAGGTCCTTATGGAGAAAGAGAATGTCGACCAATCAGCCGAAACAACTGAATTGACATTGCCAGAGAAACTTTGTCGGTTTTATGTGGAAAGGCCCAAATTAGCATTCGGTATATTTGTTTACACCATTTCTTATTTGCATCAATCATTTTTCCTAGTTTTTTACGTGAATTTCTAGATTCTTGTGTGTGTAAATAGGTATGTTTTAATCCCTCAATTTACTCTGCCATAGAGGCTCACAGTACCATCAGCATAATAGTCATGTATTTATTTTGTATACTTCGCCCTTTAAAATCAATGTACTTACCGAGAAGTGATAACATCGATGCTGTGATTGTCAACAAATTATGCCTTTCGGGGGCAAATAATCATGTTCAAGCAGGTAGGCACTCCTAGCTTCATGTGTTTGCGACATGTTTACTTATTCAATTATGTCTATTAATAGGACATAGGAAGTAATTGAGTGCAGCAATGCTCTTAAAAACTTCGAAAAATTATTAGGCAAGCTGTTGAATAAGCTTACAGGGGAAAAATAGGCATTGCTTTTGTACGACCGTCTTTGGTTTCTATTGCATACGTGTTAGGAAGAAATGAAACTAAAAACTATATGAAAATAATTACTTTCAATAGCTGTCTAGCTAGGTCAAAGTTACCGCTGAAATTTCTGCAGTCAAAGTTTTTGGTGTGAGCAAATTAGTTTCGCTTTCAATGCATTGTATCTCATGAGGAAAGCTAAAGAATGCTGCTCTCCGAGGTCACGAGATAATAATAGGATTTTAAGCTTGTTCTACTTTCTCCGAAACTTAACTACGATTGGACCCCATGTCATCCAAGACTTGTTCTTTACCCAGAGCTAGAAATGGATTTAAAGATTTAAATTTTAGCTTGTCTGATTTTAAGATACTGATTGGAAGATGTATAAATCAAAATCATATGGAAACATGCTATCACTCTCAGACATGGCGATCAAGATAAGACTCAGTCTGTTTTCGATCAAAATTTCATATTTTACTGATTCCGTTATCAAACCAGCCAAAAAGTAATAATTTGTATTCTATAACAGTAATTAATCCGTGACATCGAGTGTTTTATAGGATTTTGAATGCTTTTCACATTGAAAGTCAAGTCTTAGTGTTTTGGTTCGCCAAACATCTGACAAATTTCTACCAAACGATTATCACTGAGCAATGGTCACTGCATCAAAAAAATTTTTGTTTTAACCCTTCAGTTGAAAGCGTATTGTTTTAACCCTTCAATCTAAAACGTATATTCATTTAATAGGAGACATTATGCTTGAAATAAGTTGTTGGATAGAAAGCTATGTTGCTTTACAACTAAACTCGCGTATATGTGCTGAACACCATATTAACTTAACAGTGTTATTTGAACTGTAGCGTTACTTTTGCAAATACATAATTTCATTCCTACCTCAAACTGGTTGAAAGCAGGTTCCAACCTAGACAATTCAAACAACATGCACGGTGCTTGTTGTCTTAGTCAATTTATTCGCTAGAAACCAAAAGATTAAGCTCAATCTACTTTACTAGGCCCTTTCTTGTCAAGTGTGAGATTCTTACTACCAATGTGAAGTACTACTTATGCCGTTTTGAAGAAGTCAGAAGTTTTTATTATTAATTTCAAATTGTAACTTAGACTAGTGTGCAATGTTTTCTAATCTATCCTTAGTTAGAAATAATATGTTTCCTCCATTCATTCAAGGCGATCATAGTCAAAGATTACTTATTCCATGTCTTTACAAGTCACTGAGTATGTATTCTCTTTGCAGCAAATGGCTTCAAAGTTATTGAAATAATATCACTACGCGAAAGAATTTAATAAATTTTTACTGTCTGTCTCCAACTGGGACAGTTCTAATCTAGCTTTGCAGTATTTCATATGCAATGATATCTAGAAGGAAAGGGTGAGATTAAAAAATCAATTTTATGCCTCTGTTGTGTCGATTGGAAGTCATCCCCTTTACAAAAGTAGCATAATTCCTGAAGCCTTGACAGAACGTAAAGTCAGTGATCAAGTAGAAAGCAAAAGTGCGCATTCTGTTTACCTCCACGGATCAGGCAAAATTCCTTACCTGATATTTTCATGTTTAGAGGCACTTAGAGTAAATTTTCCCCCTCCCTTGCGAGGAAAGTTTAAAACTGATAATTTTGGCATGTTTTCTGCTGGTAGGCCTGCTTTGAAGACTATGCCTATTGTTTTAACAGGAGATAAATGCTATATTCCTAGCATTAAGGTATCCTTAATGAATGAGTCTTTAGTCTAGATGGCAGACACTCTCATTACATGGACATTAATATGCTCATTGCTTTTATTGTGATCAAGCTATTTATCTGATATTCAACAGTGATTATCCGTATGCTTAGCACCATTAAGTCATAAAGCTTAGGTTCTCGTACTGAAAATCGCATACGCCTTCCATATCCATGCGATTATCCGTGCAAAAATATCCAAATATCTCTGTCCATTTGCGATGGATTGCCCTCAGTAGCTTTATTCCTTTTCACGGGGCTATTGATATTTTTCCAAAATCAAAGTGTGAATAATGCAAGGCACCATAGAACTACAAGTTTAACGTAAAACGTGAGGCAATAATACAGGGTCTGAAATGCGGGAAATTTACAAGATCACTGTTTACCAGTTTTTTCAAAATAACTTACTACTAACTCCTGCTGAGAATCGCACAAATGTATTGTGACATTAATTTCCCGTCTGGACCCAATATGTGGTATCCCGCAACTTCAGCACAAGGGTACAAATAATATTGCGTTTGTTCGTAGTTGGCTTGCACTATAGCCCCTTGTGAGATTCAAATCAACCTTATATTTCCCATAGCTTAGGGTCACCTTTATTATGTTCATGAGTCGGAGGTGTTACACGGCGAATACAGCGAAAATCCCGCCTTTATTATGCTTCCACACAAGGATTCAAGTATACTATTCATAGGGGGAAGATTCTGATTATAATTTGGAAATGTGCTGACACTGAGATTTGATTTGCCAAAGTAATTTAAAAATCTAGGAATATACCCAGATTCAGATGGAAATTTGGTAGATGACCATCGGCATATTGTTAAAAATCTGTTCAGCTTATTCAACAAGCTATTATAATGAAAAAGAGTTAATGTACCTACTTTTAGAAAACCTGAGAAATATCGAGCCTCAAGCTATTCGATGCGAAAAACATTGAGTGGCACACATCATATGGGTTTTGTAAGAATGGAGTGCACTAACACCTAGCAGTGTCTCTACAATATTTCATCTTGTCTATGTGTGATATTTATTGCTAACCTCAAATCTTGCAGTGACGTTTTGGCCGAATAGAATTATTCAAATCTAATATAATATTTAAGTATTCAATGTTACAGTATATATTATTATTAATAGATTTTTGTCACTTTAATTTTATGCGTAAAATTTCAGACTAGAACAGCAAACTATGCAGACTAGCAGGCATGGCGAAATGGTGAAGTTTTTGCTCACTTGAGTACATTTGCTGCAATAGTTTAAGTCAACACACTTTTGTATAAGAATACCTAATTTTTCACTGAGCCTCGATAGTCTTAAAATTTTCTGATTTGGAGCATGAGAATACTCTTAAATTATTCGTAAATTTTAGCGATAATGAGCATTAGTTCTTGTATAGGCTATATTTTGATAATAAAAAGTGTGTGAACGACACTCACCGAAGAACTGCTGAGTCGCGTCATAGTGTAAAGAGTACCAGATATGATAAGTGAAGCTCACTCTTAGTTTGTTTTCTGAAAACACTCAAATCAGCAAAAGGTCTATAACTTTGGTGAAGTTTGAGCCTTGCTTATTCTTAAGTTATCCTTAAATTTCACAAAATTTCAGCCATAATTTTCTTATAGACTATATTCTTATAAAAAGAGTGTGTACATGCAGTACTTCATATTTGAGAAATATCTTTTGATTAGGACTAAGCTATAATTCACTTAGATTACTTGTCCTATTTACCCTTCATCGGCCATGAGAATTTTAGGGAGAAATGACCAAGTGTTGCAATTCGTGCTGTCTTCTGAACATTTGACGGATCGAGATTACACAGTGCTTTAACCAGTGAGCTTGAATTTACTACAATATTGAACAGTGGATCAAGACCATCGACTGTGCAACTGTGATAGTAGCTTGAAAGGCGAATTCACCGTGTTATAGAGCTCATTCTATCTGCACAACAGGCTTTTATCTAGCTGTATTTTAGCACATGAGATTTTAGATGGATAAAGTTCAATATGCTTGAGGACTTTCGATTTAGATTCACTTTCGATCAAACAACAGACAGCAGGTTTTTAGATACGTAAGTTTAGCGTTGGCAGAGAAGACATTGAAGTGAAACTTTAGATAGATTGGCAAATAGTAAACAATCTACGTGAAGTTAGAAACTTGAAAATGTCAGCTCTGCAGTCCGGATATCCTCACTACGTAGAATTTCAAAGAAAGAGAAAAATCTGTTGCAAGCAAGGTTTTTCTGAAAAATACAATAAATAATTATTTTCTTAAGAATTAATTACCAAACTTATGTCTGTCATAAAGAGACTCAATCAAAAAATAATCTGTACCATATGTGTAATGTTAGAAAGTTAGTTTATTTACAAGATATGATCCGTTAGAAATCTCATATACAGCACAAAAAATTCCTTTTGAAAACATATCACATAGCTGCAGATAATCTAAAAACAAAGACATAACTTCAACGTGCATGCTTTTCTGCATATTAATCTTATGAGGAAGAATGGATAGGATACTCATTTTGGGGTAATTTGTTTGTTTACATAACAACCTGGGGAATGCGAGGCTGTCAAGGAATAGGCTAAAACACACGTACTCTTCGTCCCCTAATAGTAGGGAGGCTTTTTAAAAAGAGGGGTTGACAATTTTCCCAGAAGATATAAACGGGGAGGGTGTTAATAAATGGAAATGGATATATTTTGTCATGCAGTGCTTAAATAGGGGGGTTGTGAATAGTTGGGGGTAGCATTCATTTTGTTTAATTTTTCTTGAAAAGATATTGTGATAATAACAGATACTATACTAATTCATATAACATATTCGATCTTAAACCTTTGCGTTTGAAAACTATTCTAGGATTATTATTTTGTTCTATTTTAGAAAAAGTCCTTTTGCTACTGAAAAATATACGTACTTTACTTCTATTTTCATTTTATTTGTTCATTTTTATTTTTGGGGATGTCTAATAAATGGGGTGGATGCAAAAAGGCTATTTTCTATTTAGGGGGTTTTAATAAATGGAAATTGGTGGTAATTTTTGTAAAATTTTGGAGTTAGGGGAACAGTACTTGAGGGAATACTATTAAGGAATCGAGAGAAGCAGTAAAAAGCTTTAGTTTTGAAATCGTAACCAGCTTCCTTCACTCGTGGTACAAGGTCGCAAAAATTAAGCTGTTATTGATGTTGACACAATGATCGTTGCGTCATTGTTTCATGGTCAAGTGACATACAGTAAAAACCCGCATAAAAGAGCCTCAGTTTTGTGGGCCAAGGCTAAAAGTTTCTGATAAATGACATATGAAGAAATAATTTTGGGTAGTAGTTCATAATAAACACTTTTTCCTGCTCAGTGTGCATTGAGTAATGGTCTTCTTTTCTTGAACCAAACTCCCAATTTTCTTGCTAAACCATTCAATGTCAAAAATTCGTATCTTGTGTATAGCAATCGGACAAAGTTCAGGGTACAAGTCCTTAAGCGCTGTGGTTCTTTTATGCGGGTTTTGCTGTACATCGGGGACTGGGAATCGAAAGAAATGGTATTCCTTTTAAAAGAAGTAAAATTTTAATCTGGACAAGGACATCACGTGCCCATTATATTTCAAAAGAAACTGAGTGTACTCAAGATACACCGAATTCAAAAGCATCCTTCTTCGTTTGCGAAGCCAATCAGCTTTGTCTTCCTAGTTGCATATTGCAAAAACTAAGCAAAAATGGTTGGAGTTTGGTTCCATTTTCACATCAATACGGGGAGCAAGAACAGATGTCATGAAAATACTACTTTTTAAATGCTCACGCAGTCATTGACATCAGAAGATTGTCAGCTGCTACAAGTGTTTATATGAAACACGAGAATGAAATCAAGCTAAATTTAAGAAACGTTTAAGAAACACAGGCAGGCTGAGTTTCAAAACAAAACCTGAAAAATCTGTTTTTGGGCGAAACTTCTGTACTAAACTGGGAAGAAATGCAAACAACATCAATCCCTCTGCTGTTTCTAAGTAAAACTTTCCTTGCCTCACTGTGACCTTGTTGTTACAGGAAACTTCAGGCAAAGTAAGAAACACCTAAGAAACATGTAAGGCTGGATTGAATAAGATATTAAGATGCATCCAGGCTGAAAGCTAGGGATTAGCTTTGACATATTCGTCACTTTAAAAAGCTAGGGCTATAAAATGCTAACGTAAAGCACGAAGAGGGAAGGAAGTACATAAATTTCAGCAATTAATAACTCCACTTTAAAGAAAAGGGACCCAATGCAATATAACATGATGTCACATATTCTGATAAAACTATGTGTCCTATTGTGACCAGTAATTTTAAATATTAATGTGCAAAGCCTGATGCTTATGATTTAGCTGAATTAGGAGAATTAGACATTCCATAAGAATAACCTATGTCTATTGGAACTCCGATCATCAGAGACTAAAACCATAAGGATAAAATCTTTGAAGTTTTTACTTTTAAGAGGAAATACTCTGTTATTCCGTTTTGTCGTTCCCTGAAGTTGATATTATCTGTATTTTCTGTTTATATCTCGTAATACTGCGGTCTGTATTATTAGTCCAGTTTGATAGTTGTTCTCATTGTATGAGACATAGGGTTCGCGGCATGATTGGTATGGGAAGTCGAGTAGATTTTTCGATAGTGCGTGACAAGCGGGAAGAGGGGCTTAAACTATATCAAAGTGCATGTTGTCCTTGTTAATGGGCCCCTGTCGGGATAACTTTAGCTCCAAGAACAAACAACCTGGACACACACTAGAGGTGTGGTTTGTAAAAGTGTCATTAAACCGGGACAATGGACATACGTCCCCTCAGGTAGAAGTATTTACAGGTATAGAAAGCCAAAAACTAGTTTCACATGTAATTCTTTTCAATGTTTGTACTAAATATAGATGGCACTGTTCCTCTGTGTCAATAAGCCTGTGAGGTAGTTTGGTCTGTTCCCATATTCAACTCTTATGATGCTGCCACTAGGCAGCCATTTGTTGTATAGTAGGTAGCGGTTCAGCATGTAAACTATAGCCAGTGCAAGGACACAGTTAGATTGTGGTACTAATATGTATTGTCGGAGCAACGCTCCGATTTAACAAGCCCGATATGGAACTCTATCCTTACTATAGCTTGTTTGATTGCAGGTGTAACACTTTGCATACAATTGAGTACAGCTTTAGCTACAGCTGTTATATATCTGCTGGGATACAACATTCTTCCATATGACTTTGGCACAGTTCCTTTGAATCTTGAAAAGGATGCGACCAAACTAAGAGCGGATGCCTTTAACTTCGTCAATCAAGATTCCAGAATAAATCTACTTCCAACGACAATACTTGGCCAACCTGAACGATCATTGAGATATTCCCCAATAGAGCTATTTTTCAGCAAGACTGCAGGAAATATACTCACTCGTGAAAATCTGATTGAAATTGACCATGCTGAGAAGAGATTGTACTCTAACCCTATTTTCCAAAGCAAAACATGTAATGTGGATTATACTACACGCAATTGCAGTTTACCTCTCTCGATAATACGACTGTTCGATGGAAGCTACAAAATGCTAAACAGCGGACTTTACGATCCAGATTTTAGGGCCATAAACAGAGTATTAAACATAGCTAATAATGTCAGTGTCACACGTGCCTTAATTGCTTTCAGTCTCGACATCCACGCTGTTATCAATGAGAAAATTGTGAAGGCGAAGTGTGTTCGGTCCGTTCTTTTTAATGGCTTTCCACTAAAGGGCTTCACTCATGCAGAGGACAGAAAAGATAAGCAGACCAATATCCTCAATGAATACACCAAAGAAGCATTTGCAGGAACGCTTGCCAATATGTATAAAAACAAGGTTGGAGGAATGGATTTTTATTACAATAACATGGCCTTATTCTTTGATGCAATCGACAAACAAGTTATCTATGACTTACTACTAGCTGCTGGCAGCTTTCTTTTCATCTTCTGCTTCATTTGGATAAATACTGGTTCACTTTGGATTACTAGCTGGGCACTTCTTGGCATTCTAACAAACTTTTTTGGTGCTAACCTTGTTTATCGGATGCTGCTGGACTTTCAATATATTGGAATATTCCATGTCCTTTCCGTTTTCATAATTCTTGGAATAGGTGCCGATGACGTTTTTGTTTTCTTCAATACATGGAAGCTGATGGAACAGCGAAAATACCCAAATCTTATCATCCATTTGACCGAGACATTCCGCAGTGCTGCAAGTGCAATGTTTGTGACATCATTAACTACAATGGCAGCTTTTCTTGCTAGTGCTGCGTCACCTCTACTCGCAGTATCATCATTTGGTGTTTTCTCAGGTACGTCAAGCCTATTTTTTACACTTGATATCATGGGTCGGCCAGTGTGAGTGCATATGAAAGTGAGTGTTTTTTACTTGTGCATGAAAGTTGATCAAGTCAGCCTATACTTCGATTTATGCAGTTGATATTAGAGCAAACTGCTTTTCCTTTGGCCTTTTTTTAAGTCTGTCCCCTTAAATTATATGTATTACTTATGATAAATCCAGTAGTGGATCTGAATCGTCTC
The DNA here is from genome assembly GCA_964019165.1 of Mastigias papua. Taxonomy (NCBI): domain Eukaryota; kingdom Metazoa; phylum Cnidaria; class Scyphozoa; order Rhizostomeae; family Mastigiidae; genus Mastigias; species Mastigias papua. Next base: position 6,887,776 of record OZ025269.1, read on the forward strand.
TTGGCAGGGTATTTTATCTTAAGCATTTGTCGCAAGGTAATGTTACTGGTAGCTCATTCATATATTAGGATCTATTTTCGTTGATTTGGTTCTAAGATTTTATCTAAAGCTGTGGCTCCCGTCGATTTCTCAAAAATTACTACATAGGCGCATCTCGTATATTCTTTTGCATACAATGGCTATGGTATTTCATTGAAAAACTGTAATCGTGGTCAAAGACTTACTATTTTTGGCGCAATAAGTTATCTTTGCTTTCTTCATGAATTACATGTCAAAATTATTTTGTGCATTACAATTTAACAGACTCAGGGGACTTATGATTACTTGGCTATTGGATAGTCCTTGCTCAATCTTGTAGCCTGAGTAAGTAGGCATCGTTTGTACCAAATTCTGAAGGTAGTGGTTCACTGCATCCTCAATATTTACAGAATGGTGTAAAAGTTTCTCTTGTAGAATAATTATAAAATGTTAGCAACAGTCATGCACATTTCATTGCCTAGAAATTTATATATTGCATGTAATTTCCTATTTCCTTCGATAAACAAAGAACGGGTTCCTTTCAAAAATTTTTCTGAAACTTTCAAGAAAACGGTTGCCAATAATATGATAACTATTTCAAATATACTTATGCCGCTTTCAAAAAGGACTGATTGCAGCGGAACAAGCCCTATGGCAAATTCCCTGCTGATGTTCATACGAAATGAGAAATATTGCCTATAATAAAACTAATTACAATTCAGATCATTAATATTTGCATTGGATGCAAGTAGTTGTTACTTCTTTGTATATTTTTGCTATGTTGCCGTCCTTACCCGAAATGCTGCCAGTAAACCCCAGTTATGATGCATTCCAGACTTACAAAGAAATTTAGGATTAAATTTGATTCCTTTCTTGCCTGCTTAATTAATAAACTACATTTTGCATGAAATAATTACCCATTATTTTGTAATTCAGAATGAAACTGCGATTGCTTCAAATATAGCTGAGCCATGGAAAGTCTGAAACAGGCCTGATGCCGTGCAGGTCCATTAATAATTAAGTAGTGGCTGAAAGCTGCTATTTAGGCCCCCTATGATGTTTGAAGGTAATCTCGACGGCTTGCTTACAGAAAATAATGTTTGTCACTGAACGGGTTCTTTTGCATCATTAATATTTTATAGTTGTGTGGTTTTGCAAATACAGATGCTCCTCCAATCTAAGCAGAGTTTATTAAATTTGGAACTTTCCTTTAAGAAAATTAGCCAATTTTGAGTGATTGAATTTGTGGTCCAGCTGCACTTAAACACCAAATCAGCTCTTATTGATTTTCCGGTCATTGCACTTGAGGGAAAGGGGCATAGATAATTTGCAGAAACAGGGGATCTTTCTCACCAAAGCCGCTTGGTTTATTGTGACTTATCGAAAATGGTAAAATGTATCATATATTGATTTGCAAGTAAGGGAAAATTGTTGCTTGCAGCAAATGAGGGCGTTGTTTTTTTTCAATAGTGTCATGCTTGTATTCGGTTTCTTCATTAAAACTTTAGTGCGAATTTTCAGTTCTTTGTAATGCTTTAAAATTCCACTACATGCAATTTTTTCAGTAAAATTTAAGAATATATATAAATTAAACAATGACAATAACATTGAATTGCACGTTTTACAAAACTAACACAAAAAAGCAAGGGATTGTGCGTAGGGAATGTCTTATAGGAGGGGCTCTCTCAACAGATAGACTAATCGAGGAGAGAGCAACCTTTTCGTAATTCATGCTACTATTTTACTCCTTCCATTAGCAAAATGGAGCTATAGCTTGTCTTATTCAAGCACTTTGCTCCATTTTCATATTGAGAACAAGGATCCTCTGTTCACCTCATCTATTTCTCAATCTTTTAGCTTCCGCATATTTGGTTCCTGTCAATTTCTGGATGTTGTAGGAAGTTGTAGCAAATGGATCTTTTACATCTTTTAAATTGAAGTCTTTCACATTTAATATTAGATGTGCATATCCACATGTGTGATTACATTTGTTATCAAAAGTACAATCTGCTATCTTACAGTAGTTAAAGTGCACTGATTTTTCCACATAGGTTTACATTATCATTTGCAGTCTGTCTTAATGAAATCGCTTCTAATATTTTTCATAGCACACCATCTGATAATTTCTTCTAACTATAGGAATTCTGGTTCTTGTAAACTACATATCAGTGTGCATATTCTTCCCAAGTGTTGTTGTGACCTACCACTACTTTTGGCAAGACTGCTCATTCTTTTGCAAGCCGTCTAGAAAAGATCATGATGAGCCTCAAGAGGGACAGTCACAAGAGCAAAGTAGAGTAAAGTTCATCAAACCAATTGGTGAATTATTTAAATGTGTTGTGAACTGGTTTGAAGGGCCATATGTAGATTACTTCATCCTTCATCCTATCATTAGATGGGTGGTCATGATCATCTTCATATCTGCAAGCGCTGTTTTCATGTCATTTGCTGTTCAGCTACGTCCAGATGAGGAACAAGTAAGCATTTCATTGCAAGTACAGTAAATACTGAATGATGAGGGAGTATAGCCAGGGTTAAGAAGACCACTCAGGATCCACGACGGTCGATGTATGACTAGCTTTATGAGGGGCGGCTATTTTCCGCAAAACTATGTTTTACCTGTGTAATTTTCCAAATGAAATATATATCTGCCCAAGCACCTTGTCCCATGCCTATGGGTATCTAATTTAGGAGCTTACGCAGAGCTCGGAGATCAATCATTCTATTACCTAGTTTCGATGTTAGTAGCTTGTGGACGTCTTTAAGGTGTAGTTGTTTATGAAACTTGATTGAAAGCTTTAAGGATGAGAAGCTGTCGTTTAAGATACTCCTTGTCTACCAACGTTTTCAGATGATAATTTCAACAATGTCATATTCACAGCATAGCCACCAAATGTTTGTTTTGTTGCGAGCGCTCATCAGGCGTGCGTTCTCCCTTTGGGCCTAACTTTAGCTCTGGACCGTCTGTGTGACTAGAATCATGCATGGATGAAGAACTGATAGGAGTACTTTACTATCATTGAAGTAAAATTTTTATATTGTTTGAATAAAATAAGCATTTAGAAGCAATGTTATGTTTGATTTTCTGGTCCTTTAGTAGAGAAAACTTTTATGAATTCGTTGTATACATAGGGTATATGAACGATAGCAAACCATCCTAACTCGTGAATAGCAACAATTAGTTAATTTTCTAATGAAGCCAAACACTACGACTTCATTAGCTTCTTTAGTGTCAATTTGCTTTTAAAGAAGTGTACAACTGCAACATCAGTTGTTTAACTGTCATAGAACGGCATAAGTTTAATGGTTCCGTTCTAAGATATAAAGGCATGAGCTGCTTCCTTTGAAAAAGCAGTTAAGTCAAATTTAACAAAAAAGAAGATGGATTGAAAAATCATTTCTTGCATTTTAATTAACACACGTGACGAAAATTGGATACGTGGTAGAAGGGATCTATATAAAATACTTCTTCTTTAATTTATTTAGAGTACCTGTTCTAGTCCATATGTGCATTGGTTTGTGGGCGAGAGAAAGGACTGACTGAATCAGTAAAATTTACCGTTTTATAGTCGATAGTGCACCATGGGCTGAATCTGTTTCATACTCAAATGATAAAATTTTTTATTGAAGGAGAGAATTTAGGTCAATCCTGCACAAATGTAGTGGAAAGTTAACGAAACCCTCTATGAAAAGTGGTACTGCTTCATTACGAACAATTATAGCTGGTATTGCTACCTGCGAAATGAGTCATATACCTTGAATGATGCATTTACATATGTATCATAGTCATAGATTCAATACTATTGCTGTCTGCAAACTTTCCTAAATTCGCTATCATATGGCTTCATTTGCATATCTGGCCATGCTTTATACTTTAGAAAACCCCCTTCATTGCGCTCTGTTTTCTAGGTAGCACTTTATTTATGCATGCTCTCATACATAGAATATTGAATGGTTTCTGAAAATATCCAAACTCATATCCTTCTTCTATACTATCTAGTTGCAGTAGTGCAATAGATATTGCCATTTAGAGTTATAGATGTATCCTTCCTATGTCTTAGTTTAACGAACTTTTGCTCAAAGGTTCAAGCCTGGAAACCAAATACAAATTGGCATGACGTGCGCCACCTCCGCGTCAACAGCTTCAAAGAGTCTGGAGAAGGTAGCAATGTTATCAGGATTTATTTGATTTGGGGTCTTCAATTGCAAGATCGAAGGAAGTGCCATTTTACTGATTATAAATGCAAAGGAGACACCGTATTTGATGAAGAATTTGATTTAAATCCTCCTGTCTGTCAGATTGCACTTTTGGTGAGCTTATTTTTACATCGTTTTAGAAATTTTCGATGATAGTTCTCTTTCGCCCCTATGGCTCCTTGCTTTACAGGCAAATCAATGCCCCCACTTAAGAACCTACGAGCCTGTTCATGTTTTTATGCAATGAGGTAGTTCTAGTAACAAGGGTACAGTTTCTTAAAACTAACCTTAGCCATGCAGGCATTGCCTAGCATAGTTTTGCATGCAGTATTTGTTGGAGCATACATGAAAGTCGTTGATTAGCAAAACGACTGAATTTGCTTTTCTGTTGATAAGAGCTGAAGCCAGTTATAAGAAGCTAGTGAATATACCAGGCTGAAGAGGCCCTGTGTAAGTATAATCAATATAGGAAAATTTGGGCTACAGCTTCGTAATAAATGAATGTTCTTGTGCGGAGTTTCACTATTGACATCAGTGTCCAAGGCTCAAGTGCCTTTTAAAAGCAAGTGCCAGTGATATTTTCATAGTCTTTAATGTTATTGCTCTGCTGGCTAGTAAAAATCATCAAATTTTTAAGAATGGTAATGTGTCCTAGTAACAGTACTCTAACATTTCGTAGTAATTGGTCCACAGATAAAAATGGCTTGAGAAGAAAACACCATAGTGAAATATCTTATTGGGAACTTGCTTAGACTTTTTTAGCACTATGCAGGATGGGATTGTTGAACATGTAGAAAAGAAGATAAAGAAGGGTGGGAAAAGAGAGAAAAGCAAGAAAATTGAGATAAGACGTAAAGTAAGGGATGAATAGCGAAGGCAAAGTGTAGTTACTGGCTTTTCATTCAATATTTTAACCTGTTCTGTTTGATTTACATCCATTATTTTAAGTTGGTGGGTATACTGTCAAGTAAATTTCGTTTACAACTAGCTTAAACAACTTACGGAGCACGTTGCTGATAAAAATATTATGGGAATCGACACCATTTACCAAATAATTTCCTAATTTGCAAGCAAACTCAGCCGTTAATTTTTTTTATTTACAGGCTAGCAATGCACCTTGACTGACTATAGTCTATGATTGGCTGAAAAAATCCACTTATCTTATCAGTTTCTCAAATATTTGGCTTATACTTACCTATTGCTTTTAAGAATTTCTGCAAGAAGCTGAAAACATTGCCAAAAAATGAGGCAGAACAGCTTAAGATACGAAGAAGCGTTGCAACTGGAGAACTTGAAGTTTCCTGCTTTATTGATAGAATGCAGACATTTTTTGTTGTAAGTAGAAAGATACTTGAAGACCTATTAGCCCAACGCACAAGTTTAAGAGACAATAGATATATCTATTGTCATGCAGCACATTTTTTTTGTCTGTCTGACCACATCAATATTCTCCAGCTAGTCGTGAAATGTATTTGGAGTTCTTATATTTGTACATGACACTAATGAATTGATCAATTCAATGAATGGGATGAGAGCTAGCAGTGAGCAAATTGCTGCTTCGAGAATTCTGCCACAATAAGCTGTGAAACAGTGATTTTTGTATAGCATTGATCAAATACCTATCTATGTATATATGCATGTATTTATGTATGTAAGGTATCTGTATACAACTCAATTGGAGCTCGTGGATTCTGACTTCCAACTTTTGCATAAGAATGATTTATTCCAAATGAATAAGTATAATCTATTCCAAAACTAAGTTAAATTACGCAATCTTCTACTATTTAGACGCAGAGCAAGAAAAAGAAATTTCCTAAAGAGGCGAATCTATCCCTACCAATCGAAGAAACCAATGCAAAGACTTTGATGAAAGCGCTGCCAATTGTATATAATGAAACTTTGATAACCCCAGAGTATAAACGCTTCTTTGAAATTGGTCTGGGTTTTTGGCTGTCGAATGGTGGAAATCCTAATCCTGGTTATCACTACTTTGTGTACGGCAACTGGATGGGTGGTTCTATTGATCCGACCGCAACACCATCCCTGTCGAATCCGCAAACCAGAGTAAGAGCAATGGCACAAGGTTAGTGTTGAAATATTATGTTCTTGCTTTTAATCTGTGGTTTTACTCCGCTGTATAGCCGATAGTTTTTCTTTATCGCAAAATGTGGTAAAGAACACACAATCAACAGACTATTATTTTGTCATTCTACTTTACATATTGCTACACTTAAACCTTGCAGGTGGAAAGTTTGGAAATAGGCTAAGATATGCTGCTGTAGTTGTTAACACATCGCTGACAGGAGCAACCTTGAAGTACAAGGAGGGAAATGAAGTCTATCAAAACTGGGAGAACTTCATTAACACACAGGTATCATAAACTCACGATGATGTATGTTGTCATGAAAGCTCTCTTGAACAGACAGTCTTTTAGTAATGGCAAACCATGCACACTGTCACCATGTTGCTACAGCCTAGTGGCAGACAATCAATGTTATGTTTTTGTGCTTAAATCAAATTTTCATAAAAGGAGCATAACTTCTCTTTTGTTATTAGACAGCCAATATGCCACGTCAGTGCAAGAATGCTTTTCAGTGTACACCGGAATGGAATAACTGGCACTGGCTCAAAGTACAATGGGTAAGATCTTACATGTTCCAAAAATGTGATATCTTAGTGGGTGAGTGAGTGAGTGAGTGAGTGAGTGAGTGAGTGAGTGAGTGGGTGAGTGTGTGTTAGTACCTTGATGTAAACAAGCCGTGAGAGCAAAATGTAACCGTGTTACATATGAATCTATGAGCGAATGTATTAATGTATGCGTATGTTAGACTTCATAGATTTTACTCTGCAATGGCTTTTATATCATTGGGTATATGCACGCCATTGACGCTTGGCGGCAAGCAATTGATGCTTTATCCTAAGTGTGTATAATTTTCCGCCCTTTTTAGGTGCTACTTGTTGGAGCTGTCCAAGGGGTCGTCATTGGCCTATCGCTTGCCCTTCCAGTTCTTATTTTTACGACGTGCAATTGGATAATAGGACTTCTAGCAGCATTGACCATTGCCTTGATCACAAATGCGGTTGTTGGTTTGATACCACTGCTCGGCTGGAAACTAGGCGTTATGGAATCATTAAATCTAACATTAGTCGTCGGCTTAGCAGTTGATTATTGTGTCCATTTGGCCGATGGATATGTCCGTTCAAAGAAAGTAAAACGCGTTGATCGTGTTCGAGATATGCTAAGAACTGTCGGAGTATCTGTTCTTTCTGGTGCCTGTACAACTTTGGGAGCTTCTGCATTTATGCTCGGCTCTCAGATCATGTTCTTCTTCCAGTTTGGTATTTTCATGTTCTGCACAATTGGTTTCTCTATCTTTTTTGCACTCGGATTTTTCACCATTATTGTGGGAATGATTGGCCCAGAAGGAGACAGAGGATCTCTCAAAAACTGTATAAATTGCTTCTTGCAAAGAAGAGGTGATAGCAGTAATCGCAATGAATTCTCTCCTAATGAATTTTATAATGCTCAGTCTGGTTGCAGCAAGAACATGGAGAATCAGGTTTCTGAAAGCAACTGCTATACACCTATGATAATACGCGAAGAACTCAAATTTGAACACAAGGTTCCAGAGAAGTTAATCAATGATGAATTCTTATAGGACATATGATGTGAATGTATCGTGTTACGTATTAGCTGTAATAAAATGCAATAAATTTTCTTTGAGATTCCGCAACACTTAACTTGAAATATTCTCAATGAGCAATTGTCATTTAGCTTCGTGATAATGCGACACTTCAAGTGCAGCTTACGTTTTGCTAAACATAAGCAAACTTTATAAGATGATAGAACTTATTCACATATAGATATGTGTCCTGCGTGAGTATCTTGAGGGTTAAATACTGACTATTTTCTTCGCACCCAATGTCTCCTTTCAAGAAAGAGTACTTTGATTTTATGAAAATTGAATGTTTGACCCCATATATTCTCATTTTACAATGCATGATATTAAATTGCTCATGAAAATAGAGAATTAATTGTTTTCTTTAGTGTAGCTAAAGAAGGCTATAGCATCTTCGTCGGATCTGTTGCAGGTTGATAGGTTCAACGACAATATACTGTGTTACAGCCTTTTCTGATGAGTGAAGATAAAACCCGCATACTTATTGACAACTGATTTACCAGATGAGTACCTCATTCCCTGTTTCCATTCTAATGATTTAGCGAGAGTTACCGTATTGAATAGAATAATTCCTTTGTTACTGTTGGAAAATTAACAGTTATGAAGACCATCATCATTTAGACGCAAACATTTCAAAATTCTTCATCCATTCCATACCCTGTCTGATATGATTAATTTTTATCTAAATCTGTAAGAAACAGTGCCACCTCATTTTTCATGTATTTCGCCTACCCTCCTTTGCTCGTATGTACATGCTCGCATAAAGCAGTTCTTAAAAAAGAAATATCTAGAAGCTATTTGTATTATATCTATTTATTAGAAGCTTCTTTCAAGAGCAGGAAAGCTGTAAATGAGAATTAATGTGAGAAGTAGCGTAAGTGGAAAGTTTAATAGTTAGATTGATCATATCATAGATGTTTTGAAAAGAGCCTTTTCGACTCTTAGTAATTCAAGAGGAAGCAAGTGACAGAGACCGCGGAGCAGTCTGAAAGTGGGGGGGGGGGGCTTAAATTTAGCGAAGTGGCTATATTACTCTATTATTGACGTCACGATTTAACAAAAACTAATCCCTGCAGCACAATACTAGTGCTCAATTCCGATGTCGCCTTTGAGTACCGGAGAAACTACAGTAATCAATCATTAGCAACTTCTTTTGATCTCTTTAAAACATTATTGTTTATTTTCGAGAAAAGTGGGGGACTATAGCCCCCCCAGCCCCACTTGTTCCGCGGTGCCTGATTGAGCAATATATTTCCTTTATTCAGACCCACTTAGAGCTGTACTGGGCCAGAGAAGAGAGGTAGCCCTGTGAGCATTAGTGTACAATTTTTCAAGCGCATTGATTGACAAAAGATCATCCCTTGGCTTCTGGCGTTCCTCTAAGCCTGAAACCCTAAGACAATCTACTCCTTCCCGTTCCTTATCATCCTTGCCTCCCTGTCTCCAATATCACCTTACTTAACTTCAATATACTGTGACATTCATTAACGCTATTTTTTACATTGGACCAATCACTTGTTTGGGTTTGTTCCCATTTCTAGTATGAACCTTAAAGAGTCCTAGAGTTTTTCTAGTTATAATGTGTAAAACATTACATCAGAAGTTACTAACTCGTCTTCTTTCCGTTGCACAGTACTTTACTTCATGTGATTGGCGCCTAGTCAATAGCTCCTAACAATGATATATTTGTTCAGATTTGAGATAGGATGTGAGATCTGAGCAATCTCGACCATCGCTTTAACCGTGAAGGAAGTGATTAAATACCGGGAGGAAGATAACATTATCGATATGATTCAATTTCATTCAGAGAAATAAAACCGTATTAGGACAGCGTTTCTTGTTAATAGGTTTGTTTTGTTCGTAATTGTTCAACAAATTTCATTCTAAGTCAACAGTTGTTAGTATATTGGTAATTAGTTTATTGCATTTTGTTCAACCAGTTTAACATAGTGTTGTTACCTATTTAATGATTCATGAATGTAATGAATATTTTGTTTAGCTACTTTCTACAACAAATCAAAGGTGTTTAATTCTAGAATATGCAGGATAGGGTGTGTGTTTTTGCAGTGTCTCTTAGCGCTTTATTTACTCGAAGTTTAGATAACCATTCACATGCACAACACAAGTCATTAGATAACAGTTTGCTGCTTTGGAGCTCATCCAGTGATGGTAACTTATAGACAATTGTCTTCTATTAGTATTACTAATGCTGGAATCTCCAGCCGAATGCAGAAGACTTGAATAATTTTTTTTATAATGATTAAACAACAATAGAAACAGACATGCACTTACATTCTCTTACAAGTAATGTATGAAGAGTACATTTAGAAATGCAATGCAACTTGCTGTCATAAAGTTTGACAAAAAATTGTCTAATTGCTTTTGCACTGATTTTTTTCAAAAAGAAAGTGTCAGAATGACTATCGATGTGAGCTTAAACACAAATGAAAATGCCCCTGTCTGGAGTCAATTCTAGAAACAATAAAGAGCTATGATGACTAAAAGTATTAGGACGTCACCAAGATAATTCACTTGTTAGGTAACGCCTCTAATGGGGAGGTAAGGTACCTTGATTTGTAACGCTATTGTTAAATTTTTATGCAGGGGTTTGCCATGGAGAGTCACGAGGGAGGGAAGGAACGTCTGAAGAACGGTAAATTTGGCGTTACATTATGGGTGAATGATTTCCAACTTTTCTAGTATTTAAAGTGTAAAAGATTTTTAACGATTTAATGGCTCATAGTGGAGTGAAAATAGATAATGATCTTGAATATTGTCAACCATCTATTTCCACAACACAATGGCAAAGCAGACAGCATGTCAGCTTTACTGTTAATTTGAGTAAAAACCTACATATCTCAAAAGAAATCTACTTACCTGAATTTTTGCCTTTAGTGTATAGAGTTACATGGAAGTTATTTAACTTCAAAATTCCAATTCTAAAATATACACTAACCAGTTTCTTATGATCGAAGGAACATAGTCCTCAAGTTTCATGCATTTGGGCTATTGTAGTTCCAGTTTTTCTGATAGACCGATTGTCAAAAAAGAATACGTGTATGTCAAGTATCTGAATTCTCCCGTCGAATTAGTTTGAAAAATCTAAGATTTCCAGCAACAATTCCTAAAAGCAGAATTGCAGCATTTCTGTGTGGTTTGAAAATTGAAATTTCAAATACAAGAAGCTGTTATTCGGGTGCCATATCTATATACAACGAGAGTTTTATGGAAGATATCGCTTAATTCTAATTCAAATTTAATGGTACCTCACTATATGCAACTGGACCCACGCGCTAGCATGAAATTTGATCAAGAGCATGACATGTTTGTATAGGAGCACATGTTGTTTTAATGGATGCAGGGAATTAACGAAGCTATACAACACCCGTGAATTCACCATATTTAATGATGTTGGTTACCGACTGGAAAAAAATTAGGATTTAGTTCATGTTGTTAATAACCGTTCTGCAGACATTTGCAAAATAACACAGTTTCTTCTAGCTATTGCACTTCCAAATTACACCTTGGCCAACTTCATTTGGCTCTAAAGTGTTAATGATGCAGTATGAAACAAAGCTATCCAAGGAAAAAAGGCCACCTTCGTGAATCGAATTTCTCGTAAATTCAAAAGTTTAAATTTTCAATGTGATTTTTTAAAATTTCTTTGTAACCTTCCTTTCGCCTTAGAATTCCCTTCTAAGCATAGTATACATGCATTAATGTACTATACTAGATGTTATAATTGTCACTCATTTTGTGATTTTGTAGCCGCTATCTTTGAGCACAGTGGAGACGCGATGCGTGAATTCATAAACTATACAATTCGATTCAGTCATCGACTACAATCCCAAGGCGCGAATTCAAAGCGGAACATGGAGAACAAGTTGCTCGTATCCGTTTTCCAAAACAGTTTTTCCTAGAAAATTGGGGGGTCCGTAAGTATAGTTACATCACCATCATCATCACCATCAGTAGATAAATGAATAAATCTATATAATACATGTTTATATATATATATATATATATATATATATATATATATATATATATATATATATATATATATATATATATATATATATATATATATATATATATATATATATATATATATATATATATATATATATAAACATGTATTATATAGATTTATTCATTTATATTGTATATATATATATATATATATATATATATATATATATATATATATATATATATATATATATATATATATATATATATATATATATATATATATATATATATATATATATATATATATATATATATATATATATATATATATATATATATATATATATATATATATATATATATATATATATTAGCTACTGATTGTATGTATTAGAGCTGCTTGATAAAGGCGAAAGCCGAAACTAACCATAAGGTGCTAAAAACCAGGGGAGTTAAAACAAGCCACTGTGATCTAGTGGTTACGACGCTTGCCCGGAATGCGAGAGACCCTGGTTCGATCCCAGGTGGTGGCAAATTTTAATTTTCTCCTGGTTTTTCTGAGCATTATATCAACCTTTCTGTTTGCACCGAAAAAGGAGAAATCCTGGTTACTCGCTAGCTACTGATTGTATATATATATATATATATATATATATATATATATATATATATATATATATATATATATATATATATATATATATATATATATATATATATATATATATATATATATATATATATATATATATATATATATATATATATATATGCGTATACTCATCTTTCTCGTAAGCATGGCAGTTAAACATGTAAAACTTCAGTGCTTGCCTTTAAGGCCCAATATGTTCATTCCTATGAGGATTGAGTATTGGTACTGAATATTTCCGCGAGAAAAATGTGCAGCTCTAAATATTCTACAAAAAACCTAGCACTCATAGCAATGCTAACGCCAAAGGTTTTGGAGAGTGCCAGCCACAGAAGTTCACATTGAACTCTCGGTTATATTACTTTGCTTCACAACAATGTGTATATAATGCATCATAAATTTTTCAAATAGATTACAAAACTTACCATAGAATTTGTTATCAAATATCTTAATTCTCTACCACTTTTACAAATCTAAATTATTAGTTCAATATTTGACTCTCAGATAGAACAAATAATGTGTTGCGATTGTACCGATGTTCACGATCTTTTTAACACTGAATTTCATTGACGCTCCGTGAGTCAGATGCTTCTTTTTGTTTAAAATATCTTATTTATATTATCACACATTGGCAATGTCAGATATGGTATTTTCTCTTAAATTGTATAAACAACTATAATAGAAATGCTGCATACTCTTAAGAAGTTCGTAATAGTGGCAACCAGTTAATGTTTCTGGAAGCCCCATATATATATATATATATATATATATATATATATATATATATATATATATATATATATATATATATATATATATATATATATATATATATATATATATATATATATATATATATATATATATATATATATATATATATATATATATATATATATATATATATATATATATATATATATATATATATATATATATATATATATCCACACCAGTATTTCGATCAAATGATTGCTAAGAGAGTCGAAACTACAGTTTTTGTAAAATTTTTGGCAGGTCTGTTTTGTGGATTTTGCAAACGATTAACTGGATACATATTCTCCAAAACCTATTCAGTTCCGTAATCAAAAAGAAGACTGGGAGTCATAGTCCCCCAATAGTCAAAAGTTGTCTCAGTATCACAGTGCATTGCAATATTTTTTGCATCATTTTCGCATCCTTTACGCATTTATCAGAATAAGTTCTCTTGCAAACTTTCTAACATCTACTTTTTATTTACATCAAAAGAGCTAAGAATGAGAGAAAACAATCCACTTTTAAGAGAATTATTCCTTCCAACATCGATCAATGAGGAATACCATAGATATGACATCATTCGTCTCTCGTATGATTGCTTGACTCTAATAGAAGAAATGACATTTTACATGAATTTTACTGCATGGAAGATAAAACTGTATTTGCCTTTAACTTCATGCTCTAGTTTATTTGCTGATTTTCATAGATAAGGATATTGCTATGTTGCAACAATTGAACTGTTCTTTAAGCATCAGGCATAGTGTCAATGTGGCCATGTGGCATTTAGGCAAAAAATTATATCCTAGAAATCTGTTTACGTTATTAGAGAGCTAAGACATTTTTTTATTGTAGAGCTTTTTCTGTATTATACTACTTAGTAATATTTTAGTTCGGAGATCCTATTTTGGCCATTAGAAAGGATAGAATTTGAAAAAACATACAAAACATCGTACCCATTCAAAGACGCTTTTCAGCCCCACTGTGGAATTTTTAGTCCTCCTCAGGCCACAACAGCAAATGTATACTCACTGTGCTCTAGTAAACTGTGTCCCCTGACAACATCACTATTTCCTCGGCCCTTATTATGTTCAAGAGAGCATCAGAGGTGAAATGTTATATTCATGCATTTGAGCTCTAAAATGACAAATATGGTTAATCTACGTTTAAGCTTACAACAAAGGAGCAGACTTGTACCAAATACCTATATGGCAACAGAACAGTCAAAATTTTGATGCACCTTGTTAGAAGACAGGGGCGAGGCATGGATTTCAAAGTACTACCGACACCGAATTATTGATCAATGAGTACTGCACCTACACCATGTTTGAAATGTTTCCTTATCAGAAAGACAACTTCTATAACAGTGCAGTCCGCTATTTTGAGCCCTATAGCATTTTCAATAATGAATTGAAAATCTTAACGTGCCTATTGTCTTTTCAGAACAATAATTACAGCACCAAGCACTTAACTTTTATCTAATGCTGAATACCAGCCGTCAGTACTATTTACTAGACAAGAGAATATAGAATCCAGATTGATTCATTGATAGCAGATGCTATCATGCATTCATTCAACTGGTAAAATGTTGGCTTCCCGATAAAACTCCCTACTGTTGAAAGTGGTGCGCACTTAAACCTTTGACTCGTCAGTCTTCTTTAAAACTGACCTAGTACATAAGGGTTCCTATGTCGCTGGAAATATTAATGTAGATAAAGAAACTATAATGATCAAATCATATTTATAAATATCCAGTAAATCAGCAGTAAGAAATAAGGTAAAAATTTTGTGACTGTCAAGATTGCTGTCATCCTATTCATATTTATTGCTCTTATATAATTTGCAAAATTCATTTTCAGCCTTTTCCATAGGTATTATCATGTCATTGTTATTACTAAGAGGACTACAAATATCAAGGGTCATTTTATTAGGCCCATCTTGATTGACTGAACCATAGTTTTCAACGGGTTAGTACTAGTGTCAGTAAGAGTTTTTGCTTCAGTCAAAATTTAACTACATATGCTAATCCATATTGGCCTTTCGTTTACTTGTTAACCTTACCGTAAACTTACTGCTTGCCATATAAATACCATTATTGCACAGTTACCATTGAGATATTTCCTTCTTATTATTATTATTTTAGTCTCTGATTATTTCTAAATGGCAGTTGTCTTAAGATGTCCCCTATATCGTAAATGACATTATAAGCAGTGGCGAAGTTAGAATTCATGCTTGCCTTGCCAGCAAGGCCATACCTATCTAGCATCTGTATTCCACCTTTATCAGTAATTACTTAAAAATATTTCTTCATCTGGGAAATATTCTGGAAATCATGCATTGTCCATGTGACGTTTCTTCTGTTTGTGTTGCACCACATCTTTTTGATATCATGTGATTTGTGACGTCCGATAAAACCTGGCAAAACAAAGACAATTTTTTATTAAAAACTCTTGTGACTACCTACCTGTGGAGAAAAGGAAAGCTCTTATTTTGTGGGTTATAGCAAAGAATGGAGGAAGAATGATTCATAGTCATTCGCAGCAAAGTAATGACTCAGGCTGAGCTTTTTGTAGAGACCTTTGCTTTAAAGATATACACTTAATCATTGAAACTCATTGCACTAGCCTGCAAAGAACGGCTGATTATAGCTAAGGGCTGGTTTAGAAAATTTACACAACAAAAGTGTCACTCTGTAAGAGCTTCCTACATCTTAACTTAGGCGGGAAAATATTCGTCAATTTTTCATGTTTCGAAGTAGAACAAACTGTGAAACAAAATTAACACCTTTCCGTGGAAAAATTCCCAAGATTCTGAAGCAATGCTATCAAAAGTATGGGCAATAACTGTTTATAATAGGCATAGTAGATTGCAGCAGAATGAAGCACTTATGAATACAAAAGTTTGATATCACGAAACTTCAAGGCGAAGATCTTTCAGGCCTAGCATTCGAAGTGAATATTTGGTAAAATGACGTTTGCTATTTAGAGCAAAAAGTTTTTAGTTCATGAAGCAGTTTCAGGTAAGTTGATCTTGGAGATTCTACATGTTGATTGAAATAAGTTGGACATTTGAAGAAATAAGAATGAGGAGTATTTAAAGAGCTTTTTTGGTATATGAAAGTTTGATAGTAAGCATTATCAATAAGACCACATGTAATGCCTATGTTCTTATAGAAACCATGAAAGTGGAAGCTTATTGAAATGATATGCCCATTGGCATTATAAAATATCACTCACCTGAAACTGTCCGGTGAGCCAATCACTTTTTGAAGATCGGTCTCCCAATTATTTCTGACTCCCTTTGTGATATATTTAAATCTATCAATTGCTATAGGAGTTTTTCCAGATTCTTGGAAAATTGCTAGGGTTACCCCTATTTTTAAAAGTGGAAAAACTGATGATCGGTCCAAATATAGGCCTATATCTGTTCTCCCTGTTCTTTCAAGAATTTTTGAAAAACTGATCTTCAACCAATTTTATAAGTACCTGGACACAAACAAACACTTGTTTCCCAAACAATCCGGCTTTAGGCATCTTTACTCCGTAGTAACAAGTCTCCTGTCCTGCACCAATGATTGGTATAAAAATATGGATACGGGGAAATACACTGCATTGGTGTTTATAGATCTAAAAAACAGCGTTTGATACCGTTGATTATGGTATCCTGCTGAAAAAGATGCAGAAATATGGAGTTTCTGGTAACGAGCTTGCCTGGTTTACATCATATCTCCAAGACAGAAGGCAGTTAAGAAAGATCGATGGCGTTTCTTCACGAATAGAAAAAAAATACACTGTAGTATACCTCAGGGATCTTGTCTTGGACCCCTTCTTTTTATAGTCTATATCAATGATCTTCCGTTTTGTCTGGAAAGATGCCAGGTGACCATGTACGCTGATGATACCAGCATCTCCTTTACTGCATGAAGTGTCAATGATCTGAATTTGACGATGAACAAAGATCTTGATTCTTTACGGAAATGGCTCCAAGGCAATAAACTGTCACTAAATGTCCTGAAGACACAAGCGATGGTTATTGGATCACGACCCAGCCTTAAGAAGATTTCGACAAAGCTAGTGGAACCTCCCTCTTTTTCTATTGGTGGCTCTGAAGTTGAAATGGTAGATAACGTCAAATATCTAGGGGTACAGATTGATAGACATCTGTCTTGGGACGAACATAACCATTTTGTACGATCTAAGGTCTCTCGTGCAATTGGATTCCTTGAATATGCCAAGAAGTTACTGCCGCAGGACACTCTCTGTAAAATGTATCGTGGTATCGTTGAACCGCACCTCCGCTACTGCTGTTCAGTCTGGGGGGCATGTGGGGGGACTAGGTTGCAGGTGCTGCAAAACTTCAAAACCGTGCAGCTAGAATTGTGACCAACAGCAGCTATGATTCTTCCGCTGGTGCCTTAATAAATACTCTAAATTGGCCTACGGTAGCAGAGATGATACAAGTCGAGACAGCCTACATGGTCTATAAATCAATAAATGAGCTTGCTCCAAACTATCTGTCACAAATTTTTACGAAAAAGTCGGCATGTAGTAGGGAAAGTTTGAGAAACACGGCAACTGATCTCCAAATCCCTCTAGTGAAAACGTGCGGTGGTCAATGAACTTTCTCATATCGTGGTGCTCGAGTCTGGAACCACTTAGATTTGGCAGTCAAGCAGACATCCTCTTTCAAAGCGTTTAAAGACGCTGTAAATAAATAATTTAGTTTGCTATTTCTTTTCTTTTATTTATTTATGTATTATTGGAATTAGGGTAAGGTTTTTAAAGGATAGAAAAATTTTTTTCCTAGTTTTTAAGTACGGCCCCCTGTAAAGCAATCTTCGATTGATGGGGCAACCGTGGGTAAGTAATTTGAAATGCAATGAATCTGAAATAATTTTATTCTTATCGGTGTGAACCAATTGAGCAAAGATCATTGTACAGTCATGAGACCTCGTAAATTCTGGCTCTAAAAGCATTGAAACTTCACACATTTTCTTTAGAAAATGAGTGCTTCTATACTATTTTGTTACGACACTTTCAGCTTGTAAACGCCCAACATTCAACGGCACTCCTTCAGTAAAATTCTTAATATTTCTATGAAAACATCTCAGTTGTACTATGAAGTTAGATTCAGTTCAAAGCTGATAAAAGGAAGAATATTTTTTCATCATTAAATATTGATGAGTAAACGCCATGAACCGCCAGGATCGTAATAGTAAGATTATTACGAGCAGTCCCTTCGCCACTGTATGTATCGGACATGTATCTATAGACAACAACTAATCCCACAAGAAGTTTCCTCTATTCATCTCATCATTTACCATGCTAAGTGGGACGGGGTATATATTTGAATTTATGGAAGAAAATGTATGTCTTCCTAATCAATCTGACATGTCTTTGCAATTATGAACTATTTTTAAGAGGCTGTATAGTAACTGTTTAACAATTATTGCCATTTTGGAACTTGATGAATCTGTAGCGAATGCAAGCATTGTTGTCCATTACTGAGGTCTGGGACTTAGTTATTAGGGTATAGGACCTGAACATTCTTATATTGCTTTGATTAGTCATATTCATCAGTCTTGGCTTTGCGTTCTTACAATACGGTCATGATTAATACGCCCCAAGATTCATTATGTATATATTTTTGCTTATAATCATGTTCTGTATATAATTTCCAACTTGTCTACTCTCTGGATTTCACTGTTGTGATTAGTGGGTACAACTATCCCTGCAAGAAATATCCTTTATTCATCTCACACAGTGTCAGAGTTATAGCGTTTTTGCGTCACTTATTATTAAACCTTTCTACCAAATGGATTAATCCAAACACTCACTTCATAACTGAATCATTCGTTGCCAAATCAGTTAGTAAAGTCAGTGAGTTAGTAAAGAAGCTGATTTATTTTATTACTCAATATCGTCTCTTCTTCAAGTCCATGTTCAGAGAAAGAAGTCTATAGCCAACTTTTTCCTAGCTTTGATACTTAACCATATTTCCTGGAAAGGTCGTCCGGTGTGCTTATTTAAAAGGGGTTCAAGAGGACTTTAAAAGTGCCCATTGGAGGGAAATATCCATTGGGAGGGAGGGCTCATCTAGCAACCACAAGATGAAACAATAGTATATTGATTTCACCGTGTGATTTCAATCATTGCCGTTTTAAACTAGATGACATTACACTGAATGACTATGGCCGTGCTGACTTGCTATAGCAATATTTTAGCAACTGATGTAAATCATATCTATTATTCATTTATGTATTAAATTCTATAAAGTTGCTATTCACAACATGGCTGTAGATAAATAACTAATTCACTCTATCAATAGTAGGAAAGGTTAAAAATATATTAAAGCATAGCTAAAATTAACCTTCATTACTAATGTTAACAAAGGGATTTCCTAAGGTATATTACAAACAAGTTTTGTATATGCAATTTTTACCCTTTCAAGTCTATACTAATCCTTATAACCATTCAAATCTTTTTAAATCCTGTAATCATTTAAAGTCTTTTTGAATGCTGTAATTGTTGGGAACATTTTCTTTCTGCTTGGCAAGCTGTTCCAGAGAATGCCTCCTCTAAATGCCATATTGTAATATTCACTTATCATGGCACACATAACAAAGAGATGGGGTACGAGGAGCAGGAAGCAGTGGACAGGTTTGTCCCATTGCAAAATTATTATTGCATGTATGCAGCTTCATTACACTCGATTTTGTTGGAGAAAATGTAAAAGAACCAAATGCTGATTGTAATGCTGTTTAATTCAAAGCCTTTGATTTTTTGAAACACATGGAGGAAAAAAGCACGAGTTGCAGTTGACACATATTATTGAGGTTGTATGGGATTGTCGAGCAAGCCTTGTAACTTTGAAATGCTAATAATAGTAGCTTTGTTTATGCTTTTCTCAGAATATCTGTTGACCTCTGTAGCAAACAGAAGATCCTGTTAGAAAATAAGAACATCTGCATAGAGAGATTTGTGTCATGTTGCTCGAAAGTTAGCTATATCTGTGCACTATGGTCTTTAGTCTGATTCAATACTTCAGATAGGCAGCTCAAGTGCCTTGTTTAACATCTGTGTGCATTAATTAAATGTGGTGTAGATACACCTGATACACAAAGTTAATTAACACCACGATGCCAAAGATATTGCAGATATTGTAAATCTTGTGAAGACGATAAATACAGAATAGATGATAACAGCTGTTAAGCAGTGGCATACATTGACCTTGAGTGAGAGTGGTGTATATATTTGAATTTACCGAAGAAAATATATACCTTCCTAATCAACGTGATATGTCTTTTGCAATTAGGTACTATTTTTAAGAAACAGAAGTCAATCTTTCAGAGCAAATAGGTTCATATAGCAGGGTATATTTGGCTTCATTTGACCAATGGCATAATGATCGACGAAGCAAGAGAGTGAACATTATGTACTTGTTTGATAGCTTGGGTTTTACTACCACTGGATACAACTTTATTCCTTATTAATAGAGTAAGGACTTAGCTGGTCATATAGCCTACTTGACAAGGCTGGGAGTTGGAAATTAGCCTTGGAAATACTGATGGACAACTTGCCCAATTTCGGAGGGTGTTGGAGAGGGCAAGCAAAGTATTGGAGTCTGGAGCAATGCTACTATCATATGAGCACTTGTTGTGAGCAGACACTAAAAAGCTCAATATCCTTTGAATTAACTGGGGGGGGGACGACCACCTCCACTCACCCCCAGTATCAACCATTGTTTGGAAAACCTAACAACACTGGACTCCATCATACGGGTTCCATATGTTTAATATGGAATAATCGTAAAGAGTTCGCAAAGGGTCATGGGAAGCTGATATCATTGATCATGTCATGGATGACGTGACTTTCTATCTGAAAAAGTGAGAAGAAATATCTTGAGAAACTGCTCCCCTATATCTGCACTAGGTTATGGACTTTTTCATTTCTGCATTCTTTGTCATGGACAAAATATATCTCTACTGTCTGCTCAAGATTTTGGCACTAAATTGCCCCCTTCTACATCTATCAATGTTTCTCTTTTGCAAGATTTTAGTGAAAGGGATTCTCCTCGTAGCAAGCATGAGATTCTTCGTCGATAACAACATTCATCTTGGTGGAAGGGGACATGTAAAGATCAGCAGAAGTCCGGTAGATTATGTCTACGGTTATAGGGAGTAAATAAGTTTTTATTATTATGTTGAGGGATCCACAATTGTTGGGTCTGATGCAACAAATAGTTTTAAATTTAACCCACTAAAATAGCTTTAAAAGCACTTCCTAATCTACAATTTGTTGACAGAGTAGTTTAATGCTTATGCATAGGTCTAGGAAACAGTTGTAATAACAGTAGCAATAAGGAAGAAACAAAACTTTTTTCAAAGATTCCATATTCAAAATGCTATTAATAAATCTAAAAATCTCACTTACTAGAATTTCCTTGTAATAACGGCATTTTAACAGAACCATTCAATGTTACATAGCTTAACAAAGACTTGAAAGGGATCAATGCAAAATTTAATGTAGCAAGGTTTGGGTTAAAGAGATAGCATAAATGAAAAAATGCATATTATACGGTAAAAATACTTGTAGTTCCTTATCGTAGAAGGCACTTTGCGATGAGTGGAGGAGGGACCTGCGTAGGGGCTACGAAAAATTCTGGGGACCAGTGGCACATGTGGATCCCGTAGAAACGCCACTTTATGAACATAAAACATCTTGTAGATAATAAGTTTTACTATGGAAAAACTTGACCCACCATCTATGGTTGAACTCTGAAAACTTGGCCCTCCACCAGAAAAGGTAGGGTAGCCTTAGTGTAGACACAGATGGAATTATGAATGCTAAAAAGCCACTCTTCCTCTTCCTTGCAATGTCGATCGCCATCCACATCCAATGACAATAATAACAAGGAGAGCTGTACTCAAGCTGTTCAAATATATGTTCACATGCTATGATGGTTTCATAGACGCAGATATTTAGGTTTATTATTTCATAAGAAACCTAGGCCAATGCCTAGTACTAAAAGTTTCTTAATTTTTGATTACATTTTAGTTCTAAAAGTTTCTTAAA
This sequence comes from Mastigias papua, assembly GCA_964019165.1. Taxonomy (NCBI): domain Eukaryota; kingdom Metazoa; phylum Cnidaria; class Scyphozoa; order Rhizostomeae; family Mastigiidae; genus Mastigias; species Mastigias papua. The sequence continues at coordinate 6,910,122 of OZ025269.1, forward strand.
AGTTTCTTAATGTAATGAAGAAAGATTGCATTGAAAACGATATAATGACGTGGGTTTAGCATCCTGTTAACATGATAGCAAATAAAAGAAGTTAGTGCGGCTCTAAATCGAAATCAGCCTCATGTCCACATCGTTTCTTTCGGTAAAGGGCGCGATTAAGATATAACTCCGGGTTGTCACTCTTCCTGATGACAATCAGCAAGGGTAGCCACTCCTGCCCCCTGCGCAACTAACCAGTTTAACTCCCCTCTCGAGTCCCGAATAGACGGGGGTTGGAATAGAAAGGGGATTGAAAATTTCCTAAATAACCAATACATGAGGGGGTAGGAATAACCGCGGTAGGTGGAAAATTTCTCTGACGACAATAGCTATGGATGAGTTTTACAACTCTGATCAAATGTAAAGAAAATAGATGTCCCATCTTTCGCCTCACTTAAATGCTTGATTGAATTGCAGGCACATAAATATAAATTGGCGACATGGAATAAGGATGTCATGGGCGGATTTTTTGCAAAAAGTAAAAAGCAGGGATGACGTCGTCTATTGGGTGCTCAAGAGTAGTTACTTTCGGTCATTGCTTTCGGTTCATCGCTACTGTGTGTTGCTGCGAAGGAACATTGAACTGGCCAGTTGCATATTGCAATTTCCTATTGTTTTGTCTGTTGGCACGATTGGTTTAAGAATCAACGATAATGCATTACTATTGTACAAACTATGCTACTTTAAGCCTGCATCTTAGAACACCCATGTTCATTTGTTCATGATTCGTAAATACAGAAATAACTTAGGCCCACATTTTGATACTTGCAGCTAATAGTACAGTTGTGTGGCAAGACACCGACTTACTTTTTGTTTAGCAAAATGAGTTTGATGATACGATGGCTGCTGCAAGGAATCTGTCAAATGAAGTGAAAACGCAATTTTGTACGAAAGAAGGGTGTTACAAATTACTACAACTTTCCGACTATTCAAGGCCTCTGAGACCTTCCAGCGGTCCTCCCAATAGCGTACCAGTCCGTTTATCTTTTGTAACTGTGAAGGATGGAACCGAATGTGAAGATAAAATTGCATTCAACGTGGGGAGGGACATGTTTTTTTGCAACTTCAGAGGAGTTAAGAAGGTATACCTTAGGTCTATGTGGAAGCTTCCTGTTTTGTGAAGTCCTCTTATTTCCATATTAAAACAAATGGTCTAGTACAGGCTGAGTTACTCTACTTCTTATTTTCTTCTTCATGATAGTAGCTGAATGTATCATATCTATGCCAAGTCTCTTGAGAATGAAAGAATTAGGTCTAATCTGTAATCAATCATCACAGTTATCCCTGTTCTATTGACCATCTCATTTTGATTACTGTTAATAATTAAATATCCGTGACAGTATGTAGTAGGTATCAATAGCAGTTAGAGCGGCAATTCAATGGTGCACATGTCCCTATTGGGGCACTAGCTAGCTCTTTGAAATTTAATGCATTTATTACAGTTACAAACATCACTACCTTAGTTTTGACTGGTGCATAAATGGATAGCAAGATAACTTTAGCCCTATGCTCTTCCTCAAAACAAAATCATGTTTTTGTGCAGAGGGTTATGTACATGGGACACCAATCGTCATATTACTCATTGTAGCAATCTACTAACACTTTATCATCTTATGTTTATAACATCTCTGCATTCCTATAACCTCTTAATTGCATTGCATCTTAAGGCACTTGTCAAAGTTTTCTTGCTTTCATGGTATTCTTGTATTGAAAGCAGAAGTCTGAGAGGTACCTGAAGCATTGAGCTTTTCATTAAGAAAGCTGTTAAATGTTTTTTGTCTAGTATGAGATTTTGATAACAGAAGACCCAGGTTATGAGAGGAATGAATCTGTATAAAATTAAAATTTTGACCAGTGACATGGTACAAAGTCAGGCCTGAATTTATCATTCATGTGTAGCTTGTCCAAATGGATGATGCTTTGTTTGAGATACATTTGTATACTAATAAGACAGTTATTCAATCATGAAAGAGGCAGAGTTGTGCGCAAAGTAGCTAAGTGAAAAACAAGAATATAGCCAACCTGAGTGGGATTCCAACTCGTGACCCCTAACTTTGTACATAAAGTACTATATCAACTGGTCATACAAAGTTAAGTGCTCTACCAACTGGTTGTACACAGTCAGGGGTTGTGAGTTTGAATCCCGCTCAGATCAGTTATTTTCTCGCACTTTCACTTTTCATTTCTTCCAAATCCTGTTTCATTTACAAAAGTAGCTGTTTATAAACAAGTTGAATTGCACATAATAAAGCTTCTGTGAGTGATTGTGAAATTATGGGAAATTAGGAATATATGACAAGTTATCAAGTTATATTTTTTGCCTTTAGTACCAAGTATTTAGTATCAAGCCTTTAGTACCATGCATTCAAACATACATACATTTATATATATAAATATATATATATATATATATATATATATATATATATATATATATATATATATATATATATATATATATATATATATATATATATATATATATATATATATATATATATATATATATATATATATATATATATATATATTGATATGTATATATGAATAAATAAATAAATCAATATGTTTATATAAATATATAAATATATATATATATATATATATATATATATATATATATATATATATATATATATATATATATATATATATATATATATATATATATATATATTTATATAAACATATTGATTTATTTATTTATATTTATATACATATATGTATATTTGTCTATGTTTTCATTTATTTATATACACTCCTCTATCATAAGCACTGGAAGGCATTGATTATAATGGTGGCTATCAGTGGTCAAGGGCTTAATCTTTAAGCTTTACATAATGAATTTATCTCTGTGTAGAAGCTCCTCCTAGTGTAGTTTGGGTGTGAAAACATTATTCCTGTACTCAATTTCAAGTTAAGGCAATAGTATGATAGTATTATAAGTCATCAACAGACAACTATAGAAAGTGCTGAAGGAGTATCGTAGCAAGTTAGAGCTCTGATTGTATGTTGGTGATATAAGAGATTGCTGTAAAGCCATGCACTTTCCTTCTCAAAAGTGTGATATTATACTGTTGTAGCATCAATATATATTTGAATTAAAATTCACTGAATCATGTTAGCTTTTTTGGTTCTCTTCATGCTTTGGTATTGTTTGTTGTATTTGAAGATGTGTCATGTGGTATATAAGTCAGATATAATGCCAGTAAGCATGTTGATTGTGAAACTTCCTCTTTCTCATACACCAAGCCAGTGCAGACTTAAAATTATATATAATTTCAATGATTTTTTGCCATGAATGTGTTGGATAAACTATTAGAACTCTTAAATAGTGCTAGGTTGATTATATTGTATGCCCAACTTATGTCATGTTCATGTTGACTCTGAAAAGATGACTCACCTGAAATCTATTCAGGATCTACAAAGTCTTTTTTTATTGAGTCATCAAGACCTGATTTACTACCATGGTTAGGCATGAAAGATCCCAACATTGAAATACTCAAATTGAAGAACTCTCTTTGGAAATTGCAGGGTTTTACAGTTATTTCTTATGTATACCACCTCCCTAAAATCACTGCTCAAACATTTAGCAGCACTCCTTCAGCACTTTTGTCAATTTTTCTGTTATCAAATATCTGCATATATTTGTTATTGAATGATTTATTGTGGATGGTTATACTCCAACATACTTACTGAAAATTGATGAACATAGGCATATATGTGCTGGTTGTTGTTGTATTGTAGATTTTGCATGGTGTATGCAGTTAGTAATATGTATTGAAATTTAGGCCCTAGGTTTTGGTATTTTGTTGTGCATGGTTATGCAATATTTTTTTAAGAATTTCATGAGGCGATGGGATTTCAGTGTAAAATATTCATTGATAAATATCTTGTATGTAATTAGAAATGTATGTTTGTATATGTATATGTATATAACTTGTGGAATAGTGTGGTTCTCCTGATAATAAAATTTTTGTATTTCCATGGGTTCTATCCTTCCTGGTGCATAAAAAGAGTTATTCCAAATTGTGGCACCCCATTTTTTACTTATTATATAACATATTATAAGACAATGAGATTAGTTAGTTGAGGGATTTGTCCACCTTTAAACCTAGGTAGCATGTGCTGATTTGGTGACTCTGTGACTTCGCAATAGCAAGGAACCATTTGTTACAGCTTGATGTATATCCTCTACCAATAGCATTGTGCATTTATATACCCTTATATCCATTTGATATGAGCAGTTTAAATGAAACATTAGGATTGGCTGAGGATTGGCTCATCAATGTAGTCTGCAGTATAGCCCCCCTTTGAACATGGCACCCCTGCTGTGGTATCTTGACTGCTTTTCCATTATCAGGCGTTTTTCATGTGTTACATGGTGATATTTGTTTCTACAAGTGGTGATTTGAATTTTTGAGTATTGTCAGCTTATTTTGCTGATTTTCTAGATAAATCTGAGTGTATTGTCATATAGTAGAGTTCTACAACAGGTCAGCCTGTTGCAAGAGATAGGAGAAAGCATCAGAGTTTGTTTGAGTTTTTGTTATATGTGGGAAATTATTTGTTTATGTGCAGTTCAGAAAGCAAAGTGGCAAACATTACTAAATATTTTATGATACATTTATAGTGTTTTGCAGTTTGCTTTTTGAACACATTCTTGGACATGTACTCTTGGCTGTGAGTATGCTGCTCCCTATTTGTTTGCGATTGTTTACTTAAGATTTTATGTTATGTAATGTAAAATATGGAATCATTGTTTCACTTTGTTACATGATTATACGACATCATATTTCATTCAGGCCCCAGACCCATGTCATCCAATAGACCGAAGGCCATACAAGGGACCCCAACCATCATGCCATGATGTAAATCTAATGACAAGGAAAACTGATATGCTGGAAATATTAGTTGGTTTTACAGGAGGACAGATACAGCTTATGGATCCTATGAGACATGAGTGTCTTAAATGTTTCAATGAGGAGGTATGTTTGTTCAAATGCTGCTGTTTAGTTAGAGATCTAGCTAATGTAGTTAAACAGGTGCCAAGTGGTTTTCTGCATCATTTATTGCATATAAGTAACTCAACATTTGTCAACCTATCTTTGGCATAAATGCTATAAGTGAATGTCAATCAAAATACTGCAGTTTTATACTATAGATAATTTCTACCTAATTGCCACAATACCAGAACTTTAGCAATGCCTACATGGACAATTTTTGCAATTGATTCAAGTTGGTTTTGTTTGTTTGATCATACTTATAGCTCAGCTAGAGTGTACCTTCAATTCAGAAGACTGTTAACCCAATAACTGCATCAGTTGCTATTGACATTTTGAATTTCATGCCAATATCCTTCATGCTTGTCTTCTCAATTCATACTACAGGTCTAGGTATGAGTAATATCTGCGCTCTCTTAGAGATTGAGCTGACCAAAAGCTGTCTTGTTTTATTTTCATTGGTACTTTTTTGCTTCCAGAAAGCAGTGATATAAACATAAAGAGACGCCTTTCCATTTCATTCATGGCTAATTACACAGGCCAACAAGAAAATATATTGTATGTTTCAGCCAAATTTCAGCATGCTGGATCCAAAAATTATATCAGATTTGTTCCATCACATCAAGTTTTTTACATATTGAAATGCAAAGCTTTCGTATATTGTAATATTTTAAGTAAAGACTGGATATGAATTGTTATAAATTTTGACATAAGAGACTTCAAATAGCTCAAATGCATTAGAAAACATGTTATGCTAAATAAAGCAGCAAAAATTTAGTGCTAAAGACATTGCTTGAGTGCAATTTTGGTAGAATCCCTGTCAACAAGTATCAGTGGGGAATAAACTGTCTCTTCAAAACTCCTGCAATTCAAATATTAGTACAATTTCTTTGCAAACTCCAACAGCAATTTGCCATTATGGCATTGACCAGATCTTGTGTTACAGGGATATCACTGTGATGAAGTACTGTTGTAATGGCCAATTTCCAATTTGGAGTTGTATTGAACCCTTTTGTTTCAACAGCACAAAAATAGTAATTGGTAATACAATTCTGAGGCTCTATCCATATCTTATACCTTTCAAACAACCTCTTGGATTTGCCAGACATATTTCACAAGCAATATGGAGCACCCAAGTTTTACCTTAGTCTCCTCTCATTTTTAAATAAGCACGGTAGAACCTCTTTACAAGGACACGGATGTATCTGTATGAACAAAAAGAAAGAGTAAAATGAGAAAAAAGAGTATTCTCAACCACACCCGTAATACTCTACATAGCTGCAAGTCTTTGGTAAAAGATCATTGTGCATTTAATGTGTATTTTGCATCACCTCCTCTTCAATCTAGTTTCAGTATTTTTCTAGCTTTTCCCACATTTTGGCTTGTTTTCCAGAAAATTATGAAAATATAATGAGTTATGTAATCAAATACGGCTCTACCTTTGTAAACGCAAGCTTTTGAAATAACAAACGTGAGAACATTAGTTAAAATTATTTATTTGTCTTATTCAGTTTGTTACGCTACTTTTAGTCTTTTTGACACTTATCCTATTTATCAACAGAGAACAATAGAAAAAGGTATTGTTACTTGCATTAAGTGGGTTCCTGGAACCGAATCGATGTTTTTGGCTGCTCATAGCACAGGAAACATCTATGTATATAACAAGGAATATCCAACATGCTCAGTAGAGCTTGTATATACGGTAATGAGACGCGATAGGGATTTCAGTATTGAGTACTGTAGAAGTAAAACACCGTGCAACCCTGTTTTCAAGTGGATTGTCGGGAGAGGATCTGTTAACGATTTGACTTTCTCCCCTGATTGTAAGCATATTGCATTTGCTAGTGAAGATGGATATTTGAGAGTTTTTGATTACGAGAAACAAGAGTTAATTGGTAAAATGAGGAGTTACTTTGGAGGACTTCTTACAGCTGCATGGAGTCCTGATGGCAAATATATAGTTACAGGTGGAGAAGATGATCATGTAACCGTTTGGTCATTTTTTGAACAACGAGTAATTGCTAGGGGTGAGGGGCATCGATCGTGGGTTAATTTTGTTACCTTTGATCCTTATACAACCAATGTAGGTGGCGCAAGGATAGACGATAGTGATGAGGAAGATATTGTTTCCGGTGCTGTAAAACAGAAGGCTAGGACAATACGAGATCATTCTTTTGACAACTCTAAAAATTCAGTTTCATATAGGTTCGGCTCAGTGGGAGATGACACTCACCTTTTGCTATGGGATCTAGCCGATGATGTTTTACGACCTCAGCGAATACGTGCACGAAGTATGCGAACTAGTGCCTTCAATCAAATTCACCCATCCCATTGGACATATGCTAAAAATTCATCACCTGCGCAGCAGAATGAGTTGCCGCAGTCTTGTGAAAGAACATCAAATCATATGGAGTCAAAATTATCATATAAAGGATCTCAACAGGAGCATCATAAAGCTTCGCTGAAAAAACATTCTTCGAATTCTGTCTCTGTACGGCATCATAATTCGGTTTCTAGTTATACTCCGCTACCTAGTGAAGAAGATTTTCATTTAGGGACTCCTGTTTGTCCGAAGCTAGATGAAGTCCCTATCATAGAGCCATTAGTATCTAAGAAAATTGCTCAGGACAGACTTTGTGGATTGGTATTCAAAGAAGATTGTTTAGTAACAGCAACATTTGATGGATATATTCACGTTTGGGCAAGACCAGAGCCATCGGTAAGTACCTGTTTTCATACCATTACCCTATGTCAAATGGATCTTGAACACTGTCAATATTGTGCTAGTTTATATGCTTGATCGGATTCTGAATGTGAGGTTGGAGGTAAATGTACCTACCCCCGGACTTTTTCTGGAAATAGTTAGAAAGCCAATTCATTTCACTGAACTGAATTTGATATTGCGTGTTTAGTTCCTTTTTCTCCAATTCGTTATTTACAGATAATTGGAATTCCACGTTCAGCGATAGAGCTAGATAAATATCTCAAAGTGAGACCTTAATACCTACCTAAGCATTTCAGAAAGTCTATCAGCCAAATTCAGTAATAAACAGACGCTTATCTACGAATCTCTATCAGCATGAATACACGAAAATACAGAATATAATGTATCGGCATGTTGCAATATACCTTACATAAAGAATAGCGCTAAATAGGATACAAACGCCAATCAGTTCTGCTCTTCAAGAGAACATGCTTTTTGGGGTAAATGGTAGTGTGGCAAGTACTCTTTAAGTGTTATTTTGAGCGGGAAAATTGTGGGGCTATTCCATATTTGGATAGGTATCTCATTCCGCAATTTAGCCGCAGAATAGTAAAAACTTCGTTTGGAAAATTGTAGGAATTGTTTTGGGATTCCAATATCACGATAGTTTCTTGTCTCATGTGCAGATATATGAGATCTCGAGGTGAATGTTACGTGAAGACTGTTAGGACATAAGTTATTCAATATCTTACATGTCATTACAGCCTTATCATACTTTATTAGGTTAAGGACTTATAGTAAATTGCACACCCACCGTCCTTTGAACGAGTGCTTTCAATTGCTGTACGAGCCCTGTCTTGGATGTGCTGTAAATGACACAGCTTTTTATCAGACAGGCTACCCCATAGTTCATTACCCTATCTTAGTTGACATTCGACGAGGGCTCTGTAGACCTACTCTAGCTTGGTTTCAGGTAAAATATTTTTTATTTTGCATAGTGAGCATAGCCCACATTTTAATGTTTTCCTTGAGACTGATGAATTGTTCATTCCAAGTTAAATTTTCATCAACCTCCTAACTCAAGATAGTTTACTTCCTGAACCCGTCTTGTCGCATCCTCATCTATCTTATGTTGAACCGGTTGTTGGATACCGTTATGTTACCTTTACCAGGAGGTCAGATTTACTAGCGTTAAGACTATGCTTGTTACTTCGCATCCACCCTGAGATATTGGCTGATTCCTTGTTTATGTCATCACGGAGTTTTTCAATGTCCACTGCTGAATATGTCAAAGTAGTATCTTCTGCATACATGCTTGGGGAAGACCTGCAAGATCTCATGTGGAAGATCATTTACATAAACAATGAACAATAGGGGCCCAAGGCATGAGCCCTGTTAAATACCACATTGTTTAACCCTATGACTTGATCTTGTTAATTCGTAATTCTCTACTCAAATAAGACAAGCCACGTTCGTTCATACGACCACATTGCTCACATGAGATATACAATAGGAATTACAACAACAGCAGCAACAACAACATCAACAACAACAACATTTAACAGATCTTACTCCATTAATTTGGCTATATTGTTCTTTCCTCTTTCGGTAGAATGAGAACCACTGATGAGGTCCCCTAGTAATTCCATAGGCGGATAGTTCCAAGTCACAGGCCTTCTTTAGATCTAGAAAGACACTCATGTTGCCTTTTTCTTATCAATATTGCAAAAACCACGTGTCTGTCACACAAAGGAGTGATGTAACTGTAATATAGAGTTGTCTAAAGCCTTGCTGGCAGTTTGGGAAAGGCTCATTCTCCTTCATGAACGTCGAAAATTGATCGTGTACAGTTTGCTTGAGTAGCTTCGACAGTACTGAGAGTAGGGAGATTGGTCTATAGCTACGCAAGTCAAATTTCTGTCCTTACTTCTGGGACTTCAAGTTTTACCCAGCTTGGAAACTTTGTCCCCAAATACTTGTTGGTTATCACAAAGTTGAGGCAGAAAGTTTCAGAATGGAACAAGAATCGCTTTTAATGCTATTACTTATTTGTAGCAGTTAGGTATGCATAAAAGTCCCCATTTTATTGATTTCTTATAATTTTCGAAAGTGTAGTTTAAACGTAAACCTGGGGAGAACCTGGGCTACTTTTTCCTTTACGTATGTTTAATAGTAGACATGCCGCGTATTTGCAACAAAACAAACGAATTTCAGTCATTCGATATTTATCAGATTTCTATCTTCCTCCTATAATGTAGATATGATTGCTGCAAGCAAATATTGACATAGGTGCTACTTGGGAAGAAAAGAAAGTTTTGACATTAGTCAGGATGCTTGGTGTTCATCTTAGCTACAGTTATTCTTATCCCAAAGTGAATTATTATGGGCATTAATTTCCATATAAACATCACTTTGTCTAATTTGAATACACGTTTTTTTTATAAGAAAAAAGTTTATAAGAAAATGAGGCTCAAATGGCCAAAATCTTAAGAAAATCCTAAGAAAATCACAAGGCTCAAGTTCAAGAAAATGCTAAGAAAATTACAGTTCATCTTCTTTACATGCCAGAAATTGATATTGGCTCATTTTTGCAAACTCTTGTACAAAGATTGAGACTTATGGTGGCCCAACAAATACAGAGTAGCCTGTTTCAACCAGTTTTTTCCTGCAGAAGTTAAGAAAATGTTAAGAAAATCTCAGCCTTAAATTTGTGAAAAGTTAAGAAAATTGAGCCTCAGGAAAAAAGTGTTTTTCTTATAAAAAAAACCTGTACGCAAACTTCAAGTGTAGCATCTCTCCTCCCATAGATATCTTTTTATTTCAATAATCATTCATTTTCACAATTTGTTTTACTCCCATAGCAACTCATACCATTACCTCATTCACATATTTCTACCGACATCTACCTCTTGCGTCAAAATCATTGTTTGGGCCTAATATCTCGTTACGCAACATTTTCTAATGCTTCGCTGCTACTTTCATTACGCAATCTAACATTTTTCATCCCACAAAAACAATTATGAATATAAAGTATACTTTGTAATATAATTGTCACAACTATCACAATGCATTGCGCAAATATCAGTAATGATGTAATTAAGGGGAATTTCTGTTATTGTCACCTGGAACATTGCAATAATTTCCTACTTCTTTCAATAAAAATCAAAACTATTTGAAATTCACTCATCAGTCCTCCATTGGTGAAATCCTCATCGCTCATTTGTTGGTCCCATTTCAAATGCGGCCTTTGGTAGCTAATAGGTGGAAGATAAATTTATGTGCCAGGGGACAACCAAATTTGTAATTAACTTTGAGATTCATGGAGGAGTGTAGGAAGATTAAACGTATCAGTAAGATGTAAATTATCTATGTATTGTTGGAGGACTGATGAGTGAATTTCAAATAGTTTTGAACTTTATTGAAAGAAGTTGGAAATTATTGCAACTTTCCAGGTGACAATCCGTCTCCCCTCTATTTGGTTGCTCCGGAGTGTTATTTTCCGTAATGATAGTAGAAAATACGTGTAATAATGTTGGGAGTATGATATCTGGATATAGTGAATTAAGATGACCGTTCCCTTTAGATGAGCTGTTAAGTCAACTTTGTGTACACTTATCTCTCTGCGCTTGTCGAGAGGTGCACTTACAGGATAAAGATCTAGAAGAGAGGATAATCTGATTTCATTGGCACAGAGCTGTTCCATGCAGAATTATCCAATCCTTTGGAAAATTGAAGGCATTTCCTCGAGGTTTAGGTTTTGGTATCTGACTTTTTGTATAGATAGTTATATTTGCGTATGCAGTCTGGGAAGTTGATGATTTGGAATGAGATGCAGTGATATTATCAGGAGGATGCCATCAGAATAGATAGTGAGGGGTAATAGTTCCCAGAACAGGGATGATACAGTAATGTGGAATTATATTGATATAGAGCTAATGTCGCACACAAATGTTGGAAAGAGTAATTATTTTCACAGCCTAGTCATTATATAACAGTTAGCAGGGTGGGAGAAGATACAGCTGTGGGGATGAACCGTTTTCAAGCCAGGAAAATGGACGACGGATGCAAATCCTTGCGTAAAAGTAGTTGATGGAAAGAAATAGAAAAACGAAGACTAATGATAGAAAAGGAACAGGAATAGAGAACAAACAAATGGTCTGCAAATGATTATGTAGATTTAGAGAAACTTTGCGATAGAGTATCTAGACATGAAACGTGGAGTTACATGAGAAAATAGGGTGCAGGAGAGATGTATTTGAGATCATTAGAGGATATTTATGAAGGAGCGAAAGCAACAGTAAGAAACAGTGTTTGTGTCACAGAGGAACTACCAAAGTATGTGGATGTCCAATCAGAGTTCATCATTAAGTTCTTGCTTCTATGACTCCATTATATTCTTGCGGCGTGAGTAAAGAATGAGTCACCATGGTGCATATCATTTGCGAATGATATAGCTATGTGCTCTTGTGACAGGCGGGAAGTTGAAAGGAGGCTAGATATCGGAGAGGGGCTCTGGAGCGTAGGGTTTGCGAGTAAAGAGAAAGAAGGTAGAGTGCCTGAATTTTTTTTATGGAGATGAGGGACAGATTGAGGTATGGGAATTGAGTTAACATCAAAATGAGTTACCTTCTTTAAATATTTAAGCTCTGTTCACATGATTGAGAATTTGATGCTGAAATAGAGCGCAAAATACAAGTAGAGTGTAGGCATCGAAAATAGTTTCAGGTGTTTTGTTAGCCATAGATTGAAGGACAATTTGAATAGTGGAGTAGTAAGCCCTATGGTGCTGTTTTGAATTAGGGTAACATATAAGCTGCATAAAAAAGGTGATTTAGTAATAGTAAAAAGTCAAAATCTGAAAGGTAGAAAGATGAAACTTTATAAAAAAGCCGATGCCACAGTTCGGAAAATTATCTTTTGGTGTTTTTTTAAGACATTCATGTAACAATTTTGTTTCCAAAGTCTGTTGGATGGAAAAGGCCTAATAAACAGAAGCTCATAACCTCTGAAAGACTGCTTGATATTTTTAAGGCTTTTGTATGTTTATTAGCCACAATGAATTCCCTTTGATCAAAAAAGACAGAACCATGTACGTTGCTAATGTATAATAGGAACCTTGCACTGACTTCTCTTCAACAATTTATTGGTTTTCCGTCCAACAGAAATTTGACCACTAAAGTTGTTTTCTTAGAAAAACAGCCAATCATTTTAAGGCAGATCATTGCGCAGTTATCAATAATACTGTCTAGGGTGGAAAGAAGTGTGCTTGTAATTGTGTGCTGCAAATGATAAGTCTTTTATTTTCATTTCAAAAATGATCATTCCATCCAACAGATTCCACACAGGGGCCGAAAAATTTGCAAAATTGGCGGGAAATTAGCGATTCTCAAAGCCGCACACGTCAGAAGCATATCTTTACAACAACTCGTAGTAAAGTTTGTCTTTTTAATGTACTTTTCGGAGTACTTCTGGAAATCCTTTTAATGGCTCCAACTAAAATACGTGTTGCTTCTGTAATGAGATGCATTAAAGGTATGAAGAATGGATAAAGTGTCCAATTTGCAAAAAATGGTTACACAAACACTGTTCCTATCTATAGAGCTACAAGAATCACCACATGGGGCCCACGTATGGAGAAATAAAACATTTTCTCTGCTTTGTGTAGACATTCGGTTCAAAATGTGGCATTTGATTTTTCTGTTGGACGGAATCCTTCCCTTGAATTCAAATTAAATCATGCTATGTTTGCTTGGTATTCAGTTCCTCTCGATAACTTATCGAAGTATTCCACTAGAATCAACGTGAAGCATGCATTTAACAATTTTAAGGATATTGTTTAAAAAGTTGCATTTTTTCCATCCAACAGTTCCGTCCAACAGATTTAATCTACAAACTTTAGGCTTGATTGCATTTATACATTCAATGTTTTTCGTTCGGAATAAGTGTTTGAAATGTTGCAAGTATTCTATTAATGTACAGTATTATGAGTTGAAGTTGTTAAGTCAAGAATTTTAGATACAATTTTAATCACCGTAGTGTTCTACCATCAGTTACAATGCTATCTATTCCGTCCGACAGATCGTCCTTTTTCTTAAATATTTTTGAAAACTGCAGACTTTTTAGAACTTTTTTCTATACAACTTTTACTCTATCTGGTTGGGTTAGATATTCCCCTACTAAAGCACCAAGGCTAGTTTAGCAAAATTTTTTACGCAGAAATTGTATCAAATTCCGTCCAACAGAAAAACGCTAATTCAAAACAGCACCCTATGTTGTTATATAGAGCAGAAGAAGTACAGGCTGCAGAGAAAATACTTGAAAGGAAGTTAGACATGACAGAAATCAGAATTGTTTGGTGGATGTATGGTGTATATTTGAAGCAATTTCAATAGTATGTTCATGTAAAGGTTAGGGACGAAGGGTTTTTTGGGTAGAAAAATGTTGGTCACGGAAGTAGATGGAGCACAATCGAGAGCGAGAGGAGCAGCAGAGGAGATGTATGAATAGTGTAGTAAACAATATGAATGCGATATGTGAAATGATTAATGGTACATAGTTTGAGGAGAGAAAGACATGGAAGAGATTCATCAAAGCTAGGACCCCGTATGAAGATCTCAGCAGATAGTCATGAAGAAGATTCTGTTTTGATACTAAGCAACCAAATCGTCTCTGTATTTTGTCTGAATTTTCATAAATAGCAACAGAGTAAAATATTCTCTGAAAGGATCATTACAGCAAGATTTTACAACGTGGCAAGCTTGCTTTCTATTTGCATTATTAACAGAGAAAATTTATATGGATTTGATTTCCCGTTCAGCTCGTCTCTGTACTGAAGTCAGCTTGTTTTCTTGATTTGCTGTAAGTAGGTGCAATCCGCACTGAGTTAAAGTTTGAATGACCCATGCTTTGGTGGATCTGTCTGGCAGCATTACCATCTATCAATTGTCTTAGTTTTGCAAGTGGGTTCAGCCGTGAAGATAATTCCTTGAAACAGCAAATGAGTTTACGTCAAAGGAGCTATTGGTGGCTAATCTAAGGTATTTGTATTCGTCGTTACAGAGATTTTTCATTCTTTCGCACAAATCTCAAAATCTGTGAACAGTAAAGCTTCAGTCTTGTCCTATCTGATATTCATTACGAACTTAATATCGTTGAACTTTCTGACAGTTGCAGATCAGGTGGTTGTCGACATGTTTAAAATCTTCTTCACATTTTTAGCACTTGCGCTAGTGACAGTATCATCTGCGTATTTAACAACCTCAGTATGCTCCATGACTACGAATTGATTTGTGAAAAGTTACAGAAATAGTAGGGGGTCTAGAATTGATACCTGTGTTACCACAGAAGTGATAACACATAAGTCAGAGTTATTTATGAACCTTCTATTAACATTTCTTCATATGGACGGTAGAACTGAAATCTATCAAAAAGTTTATTTAGATCCTTACTTATAAATGGTATTTGATGCAGGCTCTGCTGTCCATTCGTCGCTACAACGCCAGTGCTTATTGACATGATTATTACGTGATATATGTAAGGTTTGATTGTCTTTTGAGCCTTTCAGAAAAGAAACTGGAGGACTGTCACTATCTTTTGCTTAGATATGCAGTGTGTTTTGCCATCTAAACAACTTCTTTGAGGTTACAAGTTTTCGAAAAGAAATGCTTTATATGCCCAAGTGCCCATATTTCTCGGTTTGCACCCTACGAAGCCTAAACACATTATTGATTTTCGTTTTTGATATTTGGGAATACATGATTCTTGAACAGAGTGTTTTGAAACCTTATGTACTTTCTTTTTCGTCGGAACTTACTTCACTATTTAGTTCATGTTAGTTGACGTGACTATTATGCGTTGCTGAAACGGAGTAGATAAATTTACTTGCTTTCTAGAAGTTATCCAAAACATTAGCTTCCTCTTTCAATGAGACTTGTTTCTGTTTTGATCTTGACTTTCTTATTAAAATGCTTATACGCTTA
This sequence comes from Mastigias papua, assembly GCA_964019165.1. Lineage (NCBI taxonomy): Eukaryota > Metazoa > Cnidaria > Scyphozoa > Rhizostomeae > Mastigiidae > Mastigias > Mastigias papua. Next base: position 6,925,847 of record OZ025269.1, read on the forward strand.
TTCTTGTCCTGGTATTCCCTACTATCTAGATCACGTTTATTTTTGTGATATTTCCTTTGTTTTGTGTCATAGTCCATGCAGTTGATTTATGATTGATTCTTTTCAATCATTGTTGCATGTTTAAATGTTGACTGTTTGCCAAAGAATGTTTCATCTAGTATTGACATCGCTTCCGATGTAAATACCAAGCCAATAAGAAACTTGCACGTGGACCCCGGGTTTGTTTCATGCAGTATTATCGATGGGTGTCTACGTTGTATTACACGTTCTCTAAGTGCTTTAGAGCCAAGCGAGTATGTACCGTTTTAGATTTTTGCATTTCACAAAATTGTTCACATTGACACCTGCCAGTGGAATTATTTACAAGAATTGGAGAAAATGTCCATGGAAGTTTCTTACAGTTATCGAGAACCAAGTGGACATTCTGTACAAGCAACAAACTAGAAAGTTCTATAGTACATTATGTGTGATTTCAGTCCTTCGTTATTCAACTTGCTTGTTTTCAAGATTAGATCTCCTTTCGAATTTGAAATGATTTAAAATATACTCTACCCTGTGATTCACAACGTCTTTTTCGGCAATGAAGTTTTTCTGCATCTTGCCTTTTCGACAGTGGGCCCATAGGTGGACATAGGCAGAAAGTTATGTTTTGTAATGAACAAAATAATGTTCGAAAAGACGATCTGTGATAAACTTCTGATTTAGTAGTAAGAACTGAGGCTGTAGAGCCGATTTTATTACATGTTGAAGTTCTGGAATTCGAGACAATATAATTTTGGTACATTACATCCAGAATTTAGAGCAAATGTCGACCAAAGTCATTTAATATCCAAGAAGCGGCTAGGACTCGCATATCAAAGTATGTACTTGTGAAAAAATTCAGTCTGAGGTTATACTCAAATTGGTGTACTGAATGATGTGACTCAACCGATTTTTCATAACCACCATATCAAGATTCATGGTATTAGATCACTTCAGGTATAGAAAGCGGTTGCTTTGATGGTTATAAACTAATGAGGAAATCATTTGGTTAACGAATGTTGTCAAGGTGGTTTTGCAAAAAAGGGTGTAAGGGGCCGGTCATTAATTCTTCGAAGGGATGGGTTGCAAGATAACTAGAAGAGGATCGAAATTCTCAGAAGAATGGCAATGAAAATAAGAGCATTTTAAGAGAAGGAGTATGGAGTTTCTTTTGAAGTCCCCGAGAGGGGACGAAAACTTTACGTAAATGTGAGAGGGGGGCTAAAATTCCATCAAATATATGAGAATGTCTTCTACTCCCTCCCCACAAGTAAGTAATAAAACGTCCCTAAGGAATGTAAAACTATCATACTTCATAGCCTCGGAGGAGAAGATCGTCATAAATTGGCAGAGAATCCTCATAAATCGACAGAGAATCCTCGTAAATCGGCAGAGAATCCTCATAAATCGGCAGAAAATCCTCATAAATCCTTTGAGAATCCTCTTATCTCGGCAGTGCAGTCAACGTTTGTATGATTTTGGAAAGAAACATGAAATGATTCTTCGGAACATTACCGGCAGTTGCTGAAAATGTCATCTACTTCCATACTGGGTAAAATACTTCCATAGTACATGAGTAAAATCAAAAAATTACAACAATTGCAAAGCTTATCTAAAGTTGAACTTTAGTTATAAGGGGATTATTCGATTTCTTGTTTTGTCCTTTGGTGGATTTACTGCTTTCCTTACTATGGACGTTGTCTTCTAGAAATGCCCAGTGGGAATTTCCCGTTGGTTTCACTTGAGAAACTCCTTAATTTAGACTGTATATTTTTATAAGATACAGAAAGCTTGTATTCTCGACCATGATTGTTTAGGAAAGTTATGCATGCTGATAGCAAGTCGGTAGGAATGTATGCATGGATTTTCCTATTTGGGGCTTTCATTATTATTCTATGTCATACCAAAAACTTTGACATATCTATGAAAAAGATCATTCTATCATTTAGTATTTTATGTAGGATGTAATTAAGTCATTACCATACCTTTCCAAATAAATGTAAAGTTATGATATCAGGAATTTGACTGGAGAAGACTGTATCTCCCTATATTTCCAAAGTGTCCCAAACTGGGCCGGCTGTGTTTTATGAGTATCAGTAACGATAAAAATATTGATATGTTTGTAACGATATAATGATTTAATATGTTTATAATTTGCTGTAGTTCCTGCGAAGACTTGTTGTATTTTGATATAATTTGCTCATCCTGCGAAGATGTGGCAGGACTTTCAGATCTAGTGATCCGGGAAAGGTTGAATATCTCTGCATAATAAAATCGTTGCTAAGACTTGAGAATAGAATAGATCAAAGAGAATATTGAGTCTTCCTTCTACTTTGCAGTCTTGAACTGGACATGCTAGAGTTCTCCTTATTTTCACTTTCTTCCCAACATTTCCAATGCCAGCCGCATTGGGTTTTCCTTTTCTAAACTAAAATGCAACAGAATAAGTCCCTACTTATTCAAAAAGTACGTACGCTCTGGAGGGGGAGGGGGGTACCTGAAGAGTGTGCGACAGCGTACAAGAAGGGGAGTGAGTATTTCAAAGAACGTACGTACGCCCATGTAATTTTTAAGTGCTGTTTATTTGAAAAACATCTTAAGTGAATACAGCTATCTTTTAAGCCCTGGGCAAACGATCCAACATTGACCCACATTAGGCCAGCAATTGCTTGGTTTATTTTGGCTTCATGTTGGAAGAAGGTGGCCAAATGACCCAGCAAATGTTGGATTTCAAGCACAGCTGCACGTTCTTTGGCGCACCTTTAATATTGCGAGAATGAAGAAGACCTTTGTGCGCATGCTTGAAGTTAGCAAATGTTGCAATTTTCGAGCTTTGCAAATAGTGAGAGAATTTATGTATTTGAAATTTTAGGTGGGTGGGGGTGATGGCTTAAAAGTACGTATGCTCAGGGGAGGGGGTACCTCTTAAACGTACGAAAGCGTACAAAGGGGGAGGGGGGATCAAAAATCGATATTTGGCGTTCGTATTTTTCGAATGGCCCCTAGGAGCACTTATATATATATATATATATATATATATATATATATATATATATATATATATATATATATATATATATATATATATATATATATATATCTTCCGTTTATCATATACTTTATATGATGGTTTTTGGCTATTTCTCTTTGCGGCTCCGTCATATGAATCTGCGCTACCTTGGCAGTAACTGTATTACGAAATAGGGGTCACGCTGGGAGCACACCCATGTGCGATAGCTGGACATAAATAGCTTTAGCAATCACACTTCTGCGTTAATTCTTATGTGTACTATCTCAGTATTGACAGTGCATTAGCAAATTTGAAATGGGTTATAGAGCCACTTATACAGTCAAAAATAACGAGCTCACTGACATTCCCTGTTCAAAAACATGCTACTGGCTTCATTAGGCTTTGAAGTAGCTAATGATGGAAAGCCTTATTAAAAGGTGCACTATTATCAATGTGTTTTAATTTCCTAAATGCTCTAATATTGTACAGGAGAAACGTATTCGAGTCTTTGTTTTAAATATGTCTTCCTCATAAAGTGGTAAAAGTGCCTAAAACATATATCATTCAATAGATAGTAGCGTAGTATAGTAATTTGGTGGATTTCTGTTTCCTCAGGTTACAATGTACTTTGGGTATAACGTACCAAATCAACCGATCCCTTTATGTTCGTTATAACCGGATTATACTGTATATGCCTGGGTACTAGATTAGAAAGTTGAATCCTTATTTGATTATGATTATTTTTGGAACTAACAGATATCTTTTGGCTATTATTGATTTAGTTTTGTAGCAACAAGGTGTCTTGTAGTGTGATATCATATGTCCTTTTTTTCATAAATCTTAAATCGATTTTCAAAAGTAATGTAACTGTTACCTAATGATGAGGACGTGTATAATGCTTTGATGCTTTTTGTAGACGTTAAAGCAAGATTCAAGCACAGTGATTCAGTGAATATTCAGCAATCATTTAGAAGCATTTTGTTCTGGATACATTGGTTTAGAGGTATTGAGAATATCATCGTCCACCTGCCTGTGAGAGTATCCTGCCTGGCGTTTGATTGCCATTAGGATTTATGGGGAAAGAGTCATAGACTTCTCGCTTGTATGGTCTCAATAATATTATTTTTGTAAACCGTGATGCTATTATTGACCGACCTATACATTTAATGCATAAACCTTTGACCATGCATGTTCTATACTCTTCTGATACTTGCCGTAAATGATCGATTAAGCTCCGCAGTCAAATAAGTGCCCCACTTTTTAATAAATATAAATAAATATGCGCCGCAGTCGAACAAACGCCGCGACGCCTGTTTGATGACTTACATTAAATAAATACAGTAAGAAAGATTTTCATCGACACCTCACCAAAATAGTAAATAACAATACAGATATTTCCTGGCGAAGGTGAAATGTGATCTTTTATATAGTGATATTGACCGATTGACTGACATTGAATAAGTGTACTGTAGTTACATTTCTATTTTGTTTCACGTGTCAGAAATAGAGTTCTTCCATCAAAATGAGCAGAATAGCCTTGATGAAAACAAATCTCCTGCTGGTATGTGTTGCTAAAGCAAAAGTTGTAGCGATCACTTTCAAACATTATTTAGCTCTAGTTACACGCTAGAACGTTTAGTCGTTCTTTGAAATAATATGTAAAATAAATATTGCAGTTGATTAAGCGCCCCAGTCGAATAGTCGCCGCATCTAGAAACCTAGGAACTGTGTTATGCGCCACAGCGCTTAATTGATCATTTGTGGTAGTAGAAATGTTCTAATTTTTTTGCAGCAAATGCCCCTGAGAGTAAGTTTTTGTTGCAATGTTTTAAATACTGTACGTGTATTGATATGATTTCTGACTATAACTTTCGGATTTTAGTTTACCTAGAATTTTATCAGTTCCGTATGGCCACTATACGCTTATTTTTGTTTCCATGAGCAGATGATTCTAAATGCTAAATACGTCTACGAATGAAGTATTCCTTGAAGTCAACACCATTTATCCTCAATATTAGTGTCCTTATTCTTAACTTCTTATCATTCAAACCAGCTGTTCCAGCATGCCTTGATTGTACTATGCGTTAGATTCATCAGCAGATCTGGCTGGAAATCCAAAGTTTATCCTTGACTTTCTCACGTATTGAACTATTGCCTATAGCTTTGCGGCCTATTCATCAACAAACGTGGTATCAAATGCAATGTTTTTGCTTGACTTTCTCACATATTGAACTATTGCCGTTAATTTTGCAGCCTATTCATCGCTAAAGCAATAAACTGCGGGCTGTAACCCGTCTTTATTTTGTGCGAAGTCTCCCTGCTTCTCCTATAATTAGTTTAGAATGAAATAGACTAAGCTGTGAAAGACGACAACTGGTTCTCTCAAATAGCGGGTTGCTTTGCATCCGTGGAGATGCACACTCATCATAGATCATAGTTACTTATCTGGCATTATCTGACCCTACTTGTTGCATGCTCCTTGTAGAAGTTATGGCCTTGACTTTGCCAATTAGTAATTTTGCCTTGCAGCATAAACGTTATTTGAGTTATAACCCTTTGCGAGTATCATTTAAGAATACTTTTTTTAAAGTTACTGAAGAGTAACTGATAACTTAAAATATTTATGTGTGGAAATTCGCTAATAGGATGTTGCACTTTTCTCACATTTCCATTTTCCCAGTTTTAGAATGACCCCTTTCTTCTTTCACAAAATATACCAGAATGTGACAGTTATTGGATTATTATTATTATTATTATTGAAATGATAACCTATGCCGTGAGTTAGATATCAGTATTTCTAGCAGTTGATAATGTTAGTAAGAATTTGAAACTCGAGTAGCTCTATTTTGATGAATATATAAATTTGAATAACGATGCATGAAAAGCCGAATGATATGATGGGGATTTTTTTATCTGATGTTCTCTAGCATTACTTATGTACATGGGAACAAAATTGTTTTTTTATCTAGCAGACCTTAGTTTGCACGAGCACAGAGATTTTTCCTTTTTTCATTCGAGTCGCTGACAACCCAGCCCCTTGAAATGGATTTTGTGCGCTTTCTCAAGCACTCTCTATATGAAATAAGGGCATTTGATGAAAGTCAATGTATTCAATTTGTCAATCCTTATTCATACGTCTGCCAAGCCCTTTAAATTTTGCTTTTGAAATATTTTGATACTTGGAACAAGTTTTAGAACTGAATCTCCTTACTATACTGATATCACATAAAACTTTCAATCACTTGGTAAATCTGAATGTTTGTTTTCTCTGCAAATAATATTATCGTGCTTTATATAATCTATAATACACAATGAAGGTAAACGTGAAGTTTGACTGTTGGCTTTTATAGTACTTGATGTCATCCGTCGCTCAGTTTCATACTATGTAGTTCTAACTTTGATCTTTCTTCCAATAATCTCATGTAGGCCAACAGCCAATCTTGGAATATGGCTTGCATATCCCGCCAAACATGGGGTCTTCTAAAGTTTCAATACGTTCTAAAGTTTGACATACTCCATATTCACAATTTGTAAAGTCGCAGTGACTACTTTCCGTTCTAAATTCGCAGTGACTACTTTCCGTTCTAAAGTCGCAGTAACTACTTTCTGTCTTAAAGTTTTAGTCTCTGCCGCGGTTTCAAACCGTCCCTTCTTATATCTTGTTATACAGAAATGGCAGAATTATCGAATGTGAAGGGTTTTATGCAGCAAAGCATCTCAACAATTATTCGTGACGGTGTGCAGGTATCGCTATTTGATGAAAATATCGTTTATTCGCTGCTTTTTAGACTTGATTATTTGCGACATGCTGCATGCTGTTTTGACGAACTTTGATATGCGTGATGAATGTTGTCCGTAGTACGGGTGCTGCTAGACCGGGGCGTGGAAGCATTTGTGTATAGGGGACCTTCATTTTGTAAATCCCATGGGGACTGGAGGAATTTCCTTTTCAAAACAGAAACTTATATCTATTTCGTACTGTTCTACATGCAGCAGGCCACAAAGAACTTCTGAATACACTTGCAATAGTAATATGAAGATATCTGTATAAATGATGAAGTCAAGTTATACATCTCTATATGAATTTCTATGCATTGGATGCGTTAAAAATTGCCTACGTATTAACCTTACTGATTTTGGAATAATTCGTTACACTAGATTCTTTGATCAATGCAGGGGATATCTTAGTGCACGCTCTTACACCTATTCAATGGTCTAAAGAAATTTACACGATGAATGATGTCAGCCTCTTTGGGAGAAAGTACAGTCAGAGCAAGCAAGACTGCGAAACAGAAAATGAAGCAATGTCCTTCATGCTGAAATCCAGTAGATGACCTTTTCCAGTACAGAGCATCAAGATAACATCGGAAGTGTTTACTACAAAGATTTTTATTTTTCAATGCTCGATTTCTTTTATCCTACGAAGTTTCTGATCTGATTCCATTCTTTTGGAAGCTTAAGTTTATTTTTTCGCATTTACCACCATTTCAAAGAGGTTCAATATAATAAGTCAATACGATGTTCTTTTCAAACTGAAAAGCTATGAATTGTCATAACATGCTGTAGGAAATATATGAAAGTGAGGGAATGTTGAATGTCAGTGTGAACGCTCGCTTACTCAAGAAAGCAGGTGTCTATGAAAACCTGAGAGATGGACTAAGTACTGCACGCTGCGGAGCAGCAAATGCAAAGTTTTAGAGAAATGTCTAATGTTTTAGAACGATCAACGATGTTTGAGCTCTTCTATTTTCTATCAACAGTACCATATTAAACTTCTTGAAGTCTGCTATCTATGGAGTAGTAAGCCTATTTGATGTACAAGAAAAGGGCATCACAAAACAATAAAGACTATCAATATCAGCTCTCTAGAAGTATTGCAGCAATTTCTTTATTCACTGCTTTCAGAGGATAAGATTCAAAATTACAATCATAGTCTTGTACTTTAGCTGGAGTACTTTGATACTCTGCTATTCTACACTTTAACTAGAGATACCACTTACATAGAATGTGTGTTGCATTAAAACATCGCATCACATGCTTTTTCACCACTTGTTTTCTGTTGCAACCTACATAAATTCACGGTTTCAATAGAGCTAGGATCATGAGTTAAAATTCTGTACTATCTCATAAATCTGATCTCGGAGCCTTTTAGAGCTGTTTCATTCCATAAATATGTCCAATGTATTGCATGTATCATCTTATTACCAATATAGTCATATAGTCATTACATGAGTCATTACGATGTCTAGACACCAGAGTTGAGCTGTAAATAAGGTGAACTGATTGTCAAATGTGTTTAGGAGTTTCAAAAGTACATGCCAAAAGACGACCTTAACTTCGTGCATTACTTCAATTCATCAAATGGTTTGCAGACTATTTGAAATATTTTGATACTTGGAACAAGTCTTAGAACTGAATCTCCTTACTATACTGATATCGCATAAAACTTTCAATCAACTCCTTTCATCCATGGGAGATTAGAGTACCTCTTTAGAGTGCCTGTTTCCGAGTTGCATTGCTATATTAGTGTGTAACATTGTGACACTATGTGACGAGTGTTTAACATTGCCCAACACCTGGATATCATCTGTAAATTTGCTTCTAGCCACTCTATCCACTTCAAGGTCTATTGAGCCAATGAGTAAGATTTAGCTCGGGCTGCAAGCAATATTGCGTTTAGGCCTACATACATCTGTCGGCCCTAATGGATGCAGCAATTGCTCAGGATTTCTCCAGTTTTGGGTAGATAGTTTTGCACAAGTAACTTTTAGCCCATCACTCTGACATCCTGGCTCAACAGTTTTTGTATACATACTTATATAAAAATTTTCAGAAATTTTCTTCTAACAACATGCTATATCACATCTTTTCTACCCGGACATTAGATCCAAATGGTAGTGAATTTTATAACAACGGCAATTCATTTTAATCTTTTTTGACATTGTATGATTGTTACAGATCATCTTCATTTACAAGAGAATATACACTAGGGTTCTGTCTATGGTGTTGCACTCGAAGAGAATATGTGTCACATGTTACAACGATGGTTAAGAAACTCGAACAACTTTGGGAGGATAAAAAGTCGCATTTGCCGAAGCTTTGTGAAGCAAACATTACAAGGTTGAGAGCTTCTTTTGCCTAGTACTGCTTAGAAAGAAAGCTAAGTAGATGGCATGTGATGTTTTAGCTCCCCTTATTAAATTTTCAATGGTTTGCGGTTTCAGCTTATTGTAAGTTTCTACTGCTTGATTTTATACCTTTAAACGAATAGATGCTTGCATAGGCTGATACAATGAACAGATGGATCGAATGCTCGTTAGTGGCTAAACAAGGAGTACGATTGTCAATGAAATCATGAGGCTCTTCATTAATCTGTTTTGCTATGGCCCCATGAATTTGATTGAGACACTATACGATCAATTAGCACAGTTTGGTATTGAAATCTCATTTTACAATGAATCAAGGACGACCGTAGTAATTTAATTATTCAAAATTGCCACCAGTAGCGCAAAGAAGTTTCCTTATTGTTTTCAAAGCAAATATGAAGATGGATGCCTTTATTACCAGAGCCCATACCTTCCCATATGTAAGAAAGGTCAAGCCCATTTTATTGTGGCATTTAGAATTTCCAGCAATATGCTTTAATGAATACAATTCTTCTAAATGAAACAGAAAATGACATCGTTAGAGGCCTTAAGCGATTCTGTGTTGAAAGTGACACAGGCACGCCGGAGCCGCGGGGGGGCTGGAGGAGCTGCAGCCCCCCCCCCCACTTTTCTGCTCATGCATGATGTTAAGATTGAGGCTTTCGATCCAAATAGAAATTGGGTCTCCTTTTCCGTGTTAAAGTTCACTCACCTTTAAAACGTACCAGTACCGAAGTCATCTGGACCTATTGGAAGGGTTCTGTGTTCTTGGTTACCCAGCGCTTAGCATGATCTAGTTGCTCTGAAAACGTGTGTCCCTATCATTTTACATGATCTGGCAACTTCCATATGGACTTGCAACTCATTAATATAAACCAATCTTCAAAAAAGACATATTTGAATTATTCCTGTCTACATTAGAGGTAATGCAAAAACTGCTTACGCTTTGAAGGAAGGTACCCTAAAAATGCGTAAGAATATGTACAAGGGAAGAGATATCTTCAAAGAACGCAAGTACATAGACGTAATTTTCAGATGCTAATTACTTGCGGGCATCCTAAATAGATAAAACTACCTTTTAAAACTTTTACACGCAAGATCGTTTTAGTTAGGAAATGTCGTAACTTGAAAATTTTGAATTTCTCGGTAGGCATTTAATTTTGCGAACTTTGAAAATAGTGAAATAAACAATAGTGTCAAATACATAGCTACATGGGGTGATGACTTAAGCAGTACGTATGTCCGGAGGAGAGGGTACCTCCAAAGTGTGTTAAACAAGGGAGAGGGGATCCAGAAACGATCAATATTAAACGCACATACTTTTGAATGGTCCCTTATCTGAATGGCTCAATTAGGTTGTCAAAATGCTTCGACAATGTTGATATTTGAGTGTAAATTTTACCTTGCAAAAATGAGAAATAAAACTTTTATCCCAATCCACTCAGAAGCTATCCCCTTTGAGGTGTTCAGCTTTCCTATTTCATGTAAAAAAGTCTGGTCATTCTTTACATGATTTCTTATTGCAAAGAACACATCTTTAGAAATTAAGAGGTATCCGTAGATTACTAAACAGATAATATTTAAAGCCTAATAATACTATTTGCATGAAACACTATAAGTTTAAGTTAGGATGCAAAAACAGTAATCCCTGCTTAGAAGTACTCTTGACCGTAATAAAACTGCATCCTTTGAAAGCAGACATAACTTCGACACAGGGTATGGTAATATTATCCCTTATTACTTCCCTCTTAAACTAGCTTTTAAACTAACTAGACCTTAGGGTCTGACCCAAACATTATGTACTAAGAGCGAAAATAGCAAAATTGAGAGGGCATAATAGTCCTAGTGGCATATGATCAGGCAATGCACAAAATCAAGGTTTTGGAGATTCGTAAGGTTCATTTTGTAATAATTATAGTTTACGCCCCTTAACCTTCTAAAATACTTGCTGTAATAACCACTTAAACATATTATAATGCAATACTTAACTTGAAAGTTACAGTGTATTAATCATCTATCCATGAGAATTCGCAGTACGTTTAGGTTACAGACATAGGCAGTGATAATATCTATTCTTGTTTTGTTTCGTGATATAAAAAAGTACTAGGAAGCATCAAGATATTTTTTGATTCGAAGCAGATCTGCACTTGGTCATCAAAGGAGAGTGAAGAAATCTTGCAAGCAATGGCAATATCTTTTCCATTGGATTATAGAGCATGCTTCAAGATATCAAACGGTCAATGAAATAAATAGCTTAACTCATTGTCGCTTATAGGGATCATTGCAGAGTCTGTATGTACGAGTTTCTTAACTTTTTATCCAATGCCTGTCTGAAAAGTGTCTTACTGAGCTTCTTGACATATACACTTAATTTCCTAGCTTAGCTAAATCCTATCCCAAATCATGACTATAATTTTATTTCAAAGAGCTTTCGTCAACATGACTGGCCATGGCCTGTCATCACCAATAAAAGTAAGCTTTTCATGTTCAATATATACTAAGAAATGAAGAAATACTAATGAAAACTCTCGAATAGTAATGCGTTCTATTGGACAGGGGACTAGAAGAGCAGGAACCTCCTGGTTAGCCCATGACTCAACTCTTGGAAGGATAAATTCTGTTTGGTTGTGGCTCAGAGTGTATTTGTATATAAGTAGAAATTTGTTTGCCCAAAGGGAACTACAAACAAGCCTCGACCATTGTGTTGTTTCTGATGCCAGTTTAGCTACAATAGATATGAAAGTATGCTCAGAATAACTAACTAAGCTAAAATAGAACAGCTTCCTAGTATATCTCGGTTGTAATCAAATCAGTCAATCTTTGGCTTGAATCAATAGTGCTCTAAAAATCCAAGCCCTGATATTATATTATATAAAAACCTATCTGTTTACAACAGTCAAGAATTAAACAAAGCCACATCTTTACACAAAGCTTTGGGTTCCTTGTACATAACATTTGTTTACGCTGCCTGTTATCGCCACTTGTGTGTACACAAAAGCCTTGAATATCAACAAAAATAACTTTTAAACAATAATATGTATGCATTAATCGCCTTGACAAGTTGCTACGAAAAACAGTTAAGAACTGACCACAATTAGTTCAAATACAAAAGTGATATTTGCAAGTTTAGAAAAGATACGTAATGCTTCCTGTCATCCCCAGAATGTACACAAGTGCAATGCTGTCATTGCAGCACGTCACATATTCTCCAGGTACAAAGATATTGGCCTAGATAATGCATTTCTAGTACACAAAAGATATACCAAATGATATTATCATCATTTGGAAACTCCTGTAATATTTTAACTTTAGCTCTTACCTAGTTAATGTAAGGAATGTCAATGACTGCATTTCCAACAGCCTTTTGCAAAAAAGGTTATCAACAATTTAATCTCGTATTAAAAAATTGTAAAGAAACATTGCGTAGCCCTACGGCTAATTGATTTGACATACGTCACATGAGTATTACTACACATATATTGCATTTAACTCAGAGCTATGTACATTTAGAGGAAGTATATAGTGAGAGGACCCCCAAAAAGATGCAACAGAGTCTGAGAAAATATTGTTGGGAATAAATCCAAAAAAGTTTGGCATTCCACTGGCCTTCCTTATTCAAAACTTAATTTGCGTGTGCAAAATGCGTAATGTCACTTATACTTGTATCTCGGTATGTATGCGGAATTAAAAATATGAACTAACTATTAGCTGGCAGGTTCAAGTATATTACAGAAAATAAGTTTTAATGCGAGTAGGATGTCTACTAATTAGAAATCTTAGTTGCAGCTACGTGAAGTTAGCTTTGGAGAAGGTAATGGACTCAGGAAGAGATGAATGAATTACCACAAACATTACAGGTTACAATCATTATTTGGTTCCGTAAAATTCCTCTCAACTTTTGATGTTAAGTTCCAACAAAAATGTATTGTATCAAATTGTATCCCTACTGCTTCATATACTGTAGATATCACTATGTGAATTCAGGTATTCAATGCACAAAATGCACAACTGTGACTTCATAAGATTAGCTGTCAATGGAAAACCAAGTAAGATAAATATGGGCAGCATTTGGGAAAGTACCTACTAATTGCCATTTTACATTTAGAGCATTAAATGTAAGAACTTTTTCTTATACTTGCAAAAAAGCCATAAACACAATTCTTACTAACTATGATTCAAAAACAGTTGCTTCCAGACGTGTTTTCCCTAACTAGCCTGACTGGTTATGGAGTATGCAGTATTACCCTTGAGGAGCCCCTTCAGCAATCAGATTAAAAGGCCCTAGTAGTAAATTATAGCAAAGTGATTAATGGAATAGTAACTGATTATGCATTACTGGACTTGCCAATTGTTTACTTGGCATTAGAATCCATAGAAAAATGCTTATATCGCATATAATTCATAATAAACACGTTTATTATAAGTGAAAAGTTAAAACAAAAAGTCTTTATATGTTTATTATGCAAAGCTTGTGATTTATGTTGCTCGAACAGTCCTTTTACGTCCAACCCATCAATTTCAGTTGTATTCGAGAAAATCTTGCTTTGGAAGATTCTAGTAGCAACATTTTATTTCCAAGTAAGAGACCTCAGTAAAGAAACAAAGCTGCACGCGCATGTTTCTTTTCACTATTTCAGAATGGCGCCGAATATTGTAGAACATTCATTCTCAATAATATATAACATACGGAAGTTGAATTCTTCCATGGACCACTAAAATATCACCAAAGACCACTAATTTCTGAATAATGATTCTTGGCTGGGAATCAATTAGTTTCAGGCAATAAGTTAAACAAGTTAATAACACAGACCAGCTAAGCCGGGGCACTTCTTCCATGCTTTTTATGGAAATAAAGCTCCATCTCATTTGCTGTAATAAAGCTCTGTATGTTTTCAGAACCAGTGCTTCACTCTATACACCAACACTCATACTGTCGATTCTAGTCACAAATTTATTTGTTTCCAGTAGGGGATGATTCTCCTTTCAAATAATCCTACTAAAGAAGAAGATCAGAATAAGCTATTGCTCCAATCTTTCTCGGATCTTCACTCGATGGCTTGTCTATAGAAACATAACAAAGAATTTGAAAAAACTCCTAGCTTGTGTCCATGTCAGCATATATTTAATTTTTCAAGTAGATCTTCTACCAGGTCTCATCAGTAATAACGGATATAATACTCATGACTTTACCATATTGCCAACAGATTTTATCATTTGCCTGCTAATGTAATCAACTGAGGAATAATAGCCATTGTGTACAAAAGAATAGTATCAGCAAGATACCAGCAAGGAAGCAAAATTTAGATTTTCTGTTATCGACCTAAAAACTCATTAATGCAAAGAGCAGATAATTCCAACAAACAAATCATGATTGCAATTTGAATAATACAAGTTTGCAATGGATTAGATTTAATCAAGACATAAACATCAGTGAGTTTTGACGAAACAAAACTTTATTGTTTATACTCCTTAGTAAGCTGATAAAAGTATTCACACTTCGATGCAAACGTCAAGAAGCTCCATAGTAAATGGTTGTCTTTGTAAAATACAATCTTCCTTACATACATCGTAGATAAGACAGTGCACTTGAATGGGCATCGTATGGTTGGCACCGGGTGGCACCTAAAATATGTAAGAGGTGAATACCTAATAACTTTGCAACGACATATGTACCGACCCCCTGGTTTACTGTTGTTTTACTTGGGTCGGCAATCATTCTGAGTACTCTTGTGAGAGGAAAAGTGTTGAATTGTGACGTAGATGCATTCAAGTTGGAACAATTTGCTTCCTTCACAATTTGACTCTATTTATTGTTTATATCGCGAATAACAGAATCGTTTTAATTCAACACAAAGGTGCTAGATGATGCATGAAACTTTGTGAGATCGCCTTAATGACACAGCTGTATTTGACTTTTAAATGTTTACAAATCAGAACGTGCTGCAGTTTCAGCTGCGAGGGAATATTCAGCCTGTATTTTGCAGAAGTTCAGCAAAGGTGTAAAAGAACTTACGCGTCAACCCCTTTTGCAGGAAGTAGCAAACCATGGTAAGTTTGCAAAATTGTTGCTCATGTTAATGGTACTTTCAAAGTATAATTCAAAGCGTAATAGAACATATGGATTCTTCATTTCACTTCAAATGTCACATTTTGTCATTTATGATTTAGAGAAGGAACAATCAAGTCATTCTTCATTTTCATATCACCTTTAAGGGCTTTAACTATAGAATTATATCGAGGTAACTTTTCAATATTTTATACTGTAGCCATCGCAACGACTATAGGAGCATTGACGCAAATTTGAATCTCTTATTGGTTTCATCAAATTTACTGTGTGAATGAGTGAACTGTATGGTCGTTAGACAAAACTATGCTGCAGCTAAATAACAACGGGAAGGGCATGAAAAACATGATGATCAATCAGCTAAAACATAAATGTAAACATTTCTGTATAAACTGAGGTCATATTTTATGGCATAGAATGTAATCTGAAAATCAACAAATTTTTCATGGCAGTTTCTTGTTGCTATGAGACGTAATAAAATCATATACGGGTAATATATTTTGTGAGAAAACCATTGTCATTCTAAAAAAATTGAGTTTTTAAGCAGATCACGGGTATTTCTATTATATACAGAGTATATGAATAGCGAGTCAGTAGAGACAATGATTTACCTTGAAATACACCAATTTACCTCCAAGGCAAATTCAACTCCTCTACTGTACAAAGTATATTTCATTGTATCTTTGCTTAGACTTATTCTCCTCTGCATTGTCAATAGCTTCTGGCTGTTTTGTTCACTGGGGTAATTAAAATTCGACTGGGATTTTGAATGGATAGAATAATAAAAATTTGCTTCTTTTTCGAAATGCAGTTGAGAAAGAGCGTACATTTTTATCTTTATGTGAGTGTTTTGTAATGTCTACGTCTAATTGATTACAGTAGTTGTGCTTTCCTGATATATACTCATCTCTAGTCTTCGGTAGATGAAGTTTATAAGTCAAGTTGGGACTATAACTGTAAGCCTTTAGAAAGGCTTTGTTTGCTTTCCGTCCAGTCCTAGTGTTGAAGAATCAAAATTCCAGCTTAGACATCGCAAATATTAACTCAATGGGGATTTCAATCTATTTTGAAGGTTAATCAAACATCAAAGACATCAGTTGTCGAAAAAAATAAGCAAGGCGAAGAGGGAAAGGGATTAGGGTTATTACTGACGAGTTTTGCTACATCAACAACGGCACATGGACTCAACCGCATTGCAGGATCAACTGACTTTAAATTCAAAGTCACTTGGTTTTTGGTATGGCTTGGTGTCATGATCGGGTTTGTGGTGATGGTCGTTAAGCTAGCCCTTCTTTATTCCTCGAAGCCAATTAGCACCAGCATAAGCATTGAATACAAGGAGGTAAGATTTTGTAATGAATTTATGCTAAAATTGCTAAAAATGATAGATTTGAAGAGATTTGGAGAGACGTTCATACAAGGTTGGTCCATTATTGAGAGATAAACATATAGCTTGTTTATTCCTTTGATTATTTAACATCTATATCCTTTCTCTATCGATTTTAGTTCGTATTTTCTTTTGCATAATTCAAATCATTTCGAAACCGACCAAACCGATGCTTGCATTTCTTTTGCTGAATATACAGAAGTTAAATTAGACGTAAAATTGCAAATAATAACTTCCGAGTGGGCAAAACCTACCTCCTATTTTTAAGTGTATCGTTGTACAGTTGTAAATGATGCTCAAAATCTAAAACAGTGGCATTTCAGATATGAGCGAAAAGTTTACACCTACATTACGAGCAACTATAGGACAGCAAAGGAAGGTAGTGAAAACGTCAAAGGACATGCCCTAAAATATACGTGATATAGTAAGAACAAACTAGAAGCGGGAATAGAGTGTTTTTGACCATTAAAGCAAACATCAATAATCGTACTGAACAAATATGGGTAAGCAAAAAAATATCTATAGCATGAAGAAAGCCAAGAGGTTCTGATACACAATATGGGCTTTACTAGCAATCCAGCGAACTACATACGAAATAAATTTCTGCAAAATTTTTTTGAAAGTCTTCACTTTGATACTTCGCTTTCGCCTTTTTGAATTCGTAGGAGACAAGAAATATATTGAATGCAGTATTCATAGATGATTCGTTCAAAAAATAGCAAGAACTTTTTAAGCATGCAACTCTCCTAACACATTTAATTAGGTATGCCAAGTTAAAGGAGAGATCAATTGTGATTACAGTCCTCAATCGTCAAAATGCATTAGGTGAAGTACCACACAATTCGATATGAAATGTACTCAAATATCACAAAGTACCGGACTCATTTACAGATATCATCAGGAATCGATACAACGGCTTTTCTACTAGTGCTATATTGAAGGACTATGTCACTCCATTTTTAAAAGTAAAAATTAGGTACTTTAAGGGGACTGTCTGTGTACACTGCTATTTAATCCTTGTGTTAACTCTTTCATCCGGTCCATCGAGACTAGAGACTTCGAGCAACTCAACTATAGAAGCAGCAGACCTCTGCAGCCAAGGCATTGGCTGCAATTTGCAGACAATGCTGTTGCTACCGAATTTGAGAACCAACCTCTTGTTAGAATCTCCAGTAGATGGTACCCATTGGCAGGAATGACCATTCTACCTCATAAATGTCAATATTTTGGAATTTGTAGGTCAATATCAAAAACAATAAAATACCTAAATCTACATAGGCAACACCCGAGTTAAAAGGTATTGAAGAAGATGAAAGTTTCCAATATCTCAAGAGTTGGTTAAATCATAGCGTGAGCAACGAAAAGCACAGAAAGGAAGCAGTCGAATGCACATTGTAAAGAGAACTAGGCTGTCCCTACATCCAAAATATATGCTATGGCTTTACAACAGCCATCTAAATATACCATCAGTAGGTACTGTCAATACTCTTCAAATATCTAGGACTAAATAATTTGGATTAAGAATTATAGTTGTAGGCGGTAAATTTACTGCGTGTCAAATAACTATTAGACAAGATCTTCATAAATCGCCAGATGCTGACGTCTGCCAGTTCTTTGAAGTAACATCAGAAAAATACATCAATTATGTTTCATTCAAATCAACCAAGGAGGCATTGAAATTACCTCAAGAAGAAAAGTAGAAAAATATTGAGAAGTTAGAAGTACAGGGATCAAGTGTAAAGGAAGTATAGAAGAATGTTCTAGGGTTAGCAAAAAGCAACTGGTTCAAAGCACAGGACTCACTGCCACGGAATGTTTACACTTACATGATTCACTATATAAATAATACACTCCTCTCGCACTTGTCAAGATGGAAGAAAAGTCAGCTGTCGGTGTGCAACTTCTGCCGTGAAGTTCAGGCTACAAAGGATCTTCTTTCGGGGTGTAAAGCATGTCTTGATAGATATACTTAACGGCACAACTCGATACTCGCAAATCTAGGCAACTTCTAGAAAACAAAAAATAATGTTATCTACGTTGACCTACACGTTAGACTCCTGTCCCCAAAATTCAGCACAGAATTACAACTTCAACATAACATGATCTTCATCGACCATAGCAACAAAATACAGATCATAGATCTAATTGCTGATCATGAAGCAGAGGAAAGCGACACACAAGTGCTCACCTTTTGAAAGAAAATAGCCTGCTAGCTAGAAGTGAATCGATTAAATTCATACACTTTGTAATGACGACCGGAGATGTCCCTACTGAAGTTACATAAGTATTTAGAGTCATGCAATACTGTCAATACTGTCATGCCTACCATTGGAGAGCGATTGTGATGGTTTCTACATACACATCTTAATTCATTACTGTAAAGTTCTTAAGAATGAAAATTTTCCATTATCAAGAAAACAGTAATTTTCTCTTCAAGCAACAGTAGACTGCAACAGTCTCTAGAATCCATTATCTATACCATGATTCTTTCCATTTCTTGATTTTGGAGTTGATTACTATAATACAAGACTATTGCTGATTATTTTTACACTAAGACTCTTCAACTCCAATGGACGACGGATTTGCATGGCAATCCAATAAAATACTCAGTCACTTTCAATCACTTACTGGCAGGGAATAAGGGATGCGGGGACTTTCTATTCACTCACCTTTGTCCTTTTTAAACAGGTTTCACGAGGTAGATTACACTTAAAAAATATTGTAGATCATTTTCAAGGAGCCTGAATGGAAAAGGTCCGGTAGACGTTTGCATTAGCCAGTCTTAACCTGTTCACTCTCACAGTTCTCAATAAGCACATTTGATTTGTAACATGTGTAAATTTTGATAGGTTAGTCGACTTTGTCGCTATTTTAACCTCCAAAAGCGATAGCAGAAAAGATTCCTTATATAGGTCAGATGATCTTTCTCTACTTACAGCAATATTTTTGCATACCATAATTAAGAAAATTATTCATGATAAAATATGATTACAAATGTATGCAGTTTGGTAATAACTAGATCTTATTACTTTAAAATTTGTCATATAATGTTATATAACTTCATATTTTAAAAATACTTTATCTATATCCATCTCAAATTTAATGCTTTTTAGTCCTTGACATTCCCTGGAGTGACAATTTGCAATTTAAACATGATCCCGAAGTCTCGAGTTAAAAGTATGACAAAGAATTCTGTGCCCATCATGGATATATCGAGAACACAGAGTGATCTGAAGAAGGACTTTTTCAGCAACACACAACCTAATTTACAAAGTATGAACAAGTCGATGCTATCAGTGGATCCTGTCTCAAGCAAAATCTCAGACATACTTGCAGATTTCAACAACCTACCTATTACAACACGAATGGAAAAAGGTTACCAGCTAAGCGAGTTACTACTATATTGCACTTGGGCAGGACTTATGTGCACGGAAAAAAGGTATCAGTTACTTTCTGATTAGCTAGTTTGCAAATTCCAAGTAACTACCATGGAAAGCTTGTTAAGATTTAGCTTTGGCACAATTGCAATACTTTTGATAGGGAAATTGCTACTTAATCTATCTGTAAAGAAAGCATAGCATGCATATTATTAACATCACAATAATTATTTTTGAGAGTCTTCTTCGATGATAACAGGTTTGAATCAAAGGAAAGAGCTTACCTAAAGTAACAGAGCTATGAAGCACAATCATTTTTCTTTTAGAGTAGTTCCTATCATAATATTTTAATTTACGTTTATGCTAGTTAGTGTCAAGTGCTCCTGATATCGTCAATCTCAAGTATAAGTTTATTATTGAAAATTACTGCTTTGTCGCGGACGCAATTTTAAAGCAGCTCTTGAGTCGTTGTTCAAATATATGCATCTCACCTAAATTTGCCTAACATTGTTAGTTTTTTCAGTACACTAGAGACTTTGTAAATCACAAGAAAAGTTTATCCTCTCTTCAGATATAATCATAATCTTGATTTTAGTTCGTTGTCACAGACGGATTGGATAATAACCCATTTTCTGATACTATAACTTCTTGTAGAAATCTCTGTGAAGTTCAAATGAAATATTAAGTAAAACAAACTAATTGATGAAACTGAATAATGCCAATACTTCATAAAGTACATGAAATATAATGAAAAATTAGAATACTTTCAATTTCGACTGTCAAAGGCGAAATGTGACGAAGAATTTTCCCTATTGCGTTTCTTAATACATTTCATTAATCCAGAAAACAATACAACTAGGGTAAGAACCAATTAAAACAACTCGCTATCAGAACTCCTAATATCATCTTGATGGTAAGAGATTAATTGAACAATAGGAGAATATTTTTAGTATGTTGTGTTTATATGAAAGTCTAAGACATAAATGATGCATCTGTAAGTTCCTCTTGTCATGAAAGCATCATTTCAAATTCCCTTGTTACAATTTCAACGTTTCCGTGAAATCCCATCACCTCTAGCAATCAAAAGGTTTCATCGTGTTAAACCTAAAATTACCAAAGTGATTCTGTGCAATTTGTGACGTGATGAATGCACCCCTTTATTTCTGACAATAGTAAGCATTGATAAATCATCAAGACAGTTTTCTTAGATCGATAGTACTAATAATAAATTCAGGGTATATTAGGATGCATATTTTCATCTTCAATGCTGCATTAGATTTTTTCTCTGACGTAATCCTTCTATAGAAATAATGAAGCAATTCTAAAAAGTGCTTTAAAGTAGATAGATATAGCTTAATTCCCTCAAAAAAGCATGAAGACTAACACATTAGTGCATTGTGAATTTTTGGCTAATAGGATTACCAATTCCAATCATCACCATAAATTATAGTACGCAACTAATTTATCGAACTGTTTCTTCCAACTTCTGGCATCTGAATTATAATTGGTAATAAAATATGCCAATTTCATTTTAGTTACTTTGGATCTTCATATTGGAAAAAAAGTTGGAATTGGAAATACGGGAACTGTTACACTTTTAACGGCTATACAAATATAGATGGCAAAGATGTAGTCCCGCTTTCTTCTACAGCCAGTACTGGAACAGATGGTAGCACCTTTTCCTTTGTCTTTCGTGTTTATATTTATTCATACACACAAACAAACATTAAGTCTTTTAGCTACATATATGACATTAAACCCCGATCGAGGTGAAGTAGGAATAATTGTATAAACAACAGGCTAGGAGGAAAGTAAAACATGCAACTCTAAAGTGATAAACAAATATCAATTTTTGTAAAACTTTCCTATGAGTTCTGCTTTCTCACTTTGCAATATGTTCCATGAGAATATTGACCTATGAAAATAGTTGTGTTTGATGATAAATCATCCTTGGCAATGCATTGTCGGCTTCTAGGGTAATCATTGAATGAGTATTTCCGAGTATAGAAGGCACATTGTAAATATTGTTTCTGTTATCTAATTACAGCTTCTAAATCGTGAAGTGTTCAATGCTTACCAAAGTCTTGGAACACTTATACTACTTTTTGATATGTAAAACACACTCCTCATTCCCTTTTAGAACAATTTTACGTTAAATAGAGCTTTCTTTTAGCAAACATGTCAATTCGCTTTCAAATAACACTAAGCCAAATAAGTTTCTATCTCAAAATTGCCTTTCGAAGGGTGGGGTTCACTAGCTGCGCGATCTTGTCATATAATAAGAAACATTTCCAGAAAGAATACCTTCCAAGTTTTCAAAAAGCTATTCATTAAGCTAAAGGCTTTGAAAGTGACCAGACACCCTTAAAATGTTATAAGATGCCTCATTTTGGCTCCAGCAGAGGTGTATCCAGGAAGATAGAAACAGGGGATGTGTCTAGGGGCGTAGAATCGAAGATTTTTCAATAAACCATGCCTTTAAAACTCTTGCAAAAGTAAGGAAGTGATCTTTTTCAATGTTTCCATGCAATATTTTATTTACAATTGCAATGATAAATGATACAGCTTTTACACTTGTATTCATACTACCATGTACAGTAGCATTTTATTCAAATGACTGTTATCAGTAATGCCATGTTTCTAGTATCATTGTATGTATACACCTGGGTCGTTTCAAAGCAGATTTGTACTTATCCACTTTATAGTACAGCACTGTTGCCCATAACCATTGGGTCCTTAAAGAGATAATGTCATGCTCCACATCTTCCATGTGGCTTATATCGCTACACAGGACAAAGCAATCTGCACACTACTCTTCTCCCATTAATTTTACAAAGTTTCGTAACAATCGCACGGACCATGTTTAAAAACTTCTCCTCATTCTCGTCTTTGGTATGCCATTGGGTTCCAGTTCACCTATAAAGAAACTTTTTTGAAAAGGTAATGCAAATAGACTTGAATTATCTTATTATGCTCTAAAATGTGCTTGATTAATGCCCCTCATATATTCAACCGCTAAAGAAGCTTTAAGTTAAAAGGCATGGTGCTTGATGACTGGCACTTAGTTTACGTAGCTTTTTATGTGCACCAATGCAGGGTAATGACAAAGTAAAGATTAATGCAACTCAGGACCACATATTTGACAACAACAGCATGAAGAGTGCATACCCATAGTTCAAAACTACACAAAGCAATTCCTTTAGCCAGAAAATGTCTCTTTAGCCTGAAAATGTCTCTTCAGGTGATGTAGGATCCCATTTATTATCAGAGTTGGAGTAACTGCCTTTTACTGAACTTTGGATAACTGTAGCTATGAAGAATCTATTGAAAGCATATATTGCTAACTCAATAATACTAATCTAAGATTTCTACAAATAATCAAACGAATCAAACAAATGATAGAAAAGGTTCAAAGAAAAGCTGAGCGCTTTGTTGCAAACAATTACGGTCGAAGCTCTAGTGCTACAGATACGCTGAGAAGTTTAAACTGGGAAACCTTGGAATCATGTACAACACGCCTTTAACTAAACTTCTTACGTAAAGCTATCTGACTATTCCCAAATAAGCCATTGCAGGAAAGTGTGTAATTTACATTCCAAACAGTGCCTAAATATGCTCAGGTCGACCGTATTTCTCAGAGAATTAAGCTTTGTGTTTTATGTTTTTAGCGGGGCATTTGTATTGACAAATTTGTCTCTAAATGTTAATTAATGATGATAATAATGAATCATGGTTTAAACCCAGAGCACATCTACTTGCAATCTTATCAGAAACCTGTAATTCAGTGAAGAACAATATAACATATTTGATTGGACAGTAATCAAAATATTATATTAGCATGCAATTTGCCTGAGGAAACTTCATACGGAATCCTGACGAGTTAAGGGCTCTAAAGTTTTACCTACTTTAGGCTAAAGCTAGAGTTAGAAGACAGACATTAGTATTGAGGTGGAATAAGTTCGCCAGAGGGAAATCATTGGGGATAGGGTATTATCTAAATTTATGCTACGCAAGTCATAAATTGCAAAGGAAAATTTTAAGCGGCCAAATTAGAGACCTGCTTTGGCAATTATGACAAGATGACGTCTATTCTTCCACGTAAAAAGACATTCAAGAATAAAATTTGCAAAACAAATATCAGAAAAAACCGGGCTATGGATTAAAAATTACTGCATTTGTTCTTGGTGAACAATGTCATATTATGTTTGCAATACAAAGACGTTATGATGGCACAAACTATCAGCACAAATACATGGCCATAAAGCGAACAGTGTTTTCTTGCTTGAACCCAGAGATCATCACTTATTATTCTGTTTGTATTAAAATCAGGGCAATTGCTAAAACGGATCCCAGAAAATCGTTTCTTCAGCCAATTTGCTCAATCAATCGGTTTCTTCTTTGCTTTTTTCTTTTTCATTTGAGTGTCCGAAGTAAATAATATGCTAGAAAATAGGCAGCGTATTTTGTCATCCATAGAAAATACTGGACTACCTATATAAAAAATGGTTTTGCCAAAATCAATTCATTTATTACAAATGTTAGCTTAGATGGGTAAGATCCTGTCCTTTATAAAGCTGCATTTGCAATGGTTTCCACACAATCTTACGTTCTAGGCTAACATTTTTAATAAAAGGCTTGATTTTGGCAAAGCGAGTTGTAATGCATACTATATAACATTTATATAGGTATTCTAAACGAGAAAAATAATGCAATTGTTAGTGATAATTTTCCGTTCTTTTAATTAGAGATTACATCTTTAAATGTCCTTTCACCTCTTATTCTAAAATTTATAAATTGCATCAATAGAACTGCTATGCAATCTTTAACACGAAGTGTCAAAATTAAGCGACAATGCGGAACCATTGCCTGTCATACTGAATGTTCCTACTTCACCCAATGTTCAACAAAATCAGATAACGAAAGTAGTCCCAGTTTTCTACAATATATATCAAAAAACTTAGATTTATTTGAAAAATTTATAACTGATAGGAATTATATGCTCCTCTTTTTAGGTCTTCTTCTCATTTTTGATATAAAGGTCAAAGAATACCTACAAGATCTAACTTTAGAAGAAGGTATACGTATACTCATTGGTGATCAAGATGAACCACTTTATCCGGTAGAAAAAGGCATTAGCATAGAGCCTGGTGTATCAGCAAGTATATCAATCAAGAAGGTAAAAAATGTACAAAAAGTCATTCATTATATGCAAAACAAACAAGCAAGCTAGCAATAACTATTTATATCCTTATCTATTTCATATGTTCAAAATCAACTTGATTTCTAAAGATGCTGATAAGGAAGAGATGAATGGGTAGTTCCTATATATATTTATATCAAACATGGCTTCCGAAAGAGAACTTCTGTGCAGTCCATTACTGTTGCTATCTAACTCCTAAGAACTATTGAGATTATCAGAATCGCTTTACAATCAATTTGGTTTGGTTAACATAGGAAGCATGTATGTTTGATATCGACAAAGACGAGGAATAGGGTACAGTAAAGTTGAGACTAGAGTTGCCTGGAGTTGAATGTTTGATATCGACAAAGACGAGGAATAGGGTACAGTAAAGTTGAGACTAGAGTTGCCTGGAGTTGAATGTTTGATATCGACAAAGACGAGGAATAGGGTACAGTAAAGTTGAGGCTAGAGTTGCCTGGAGTTGAATCACTACGACATATAGCTCAATTGTTATACTTGTCATCAATCTACAACTGCATCTTCTTCTGTGATAAATCAGAAGTCTTATGTAGTTTTTTTGATTGTTTGGTGATTGTGCGGAAAGACAGCATTATAAACTACTGTTTTATGTTGCAAGATTCTGTCTGTAAATTTTAAATTTACAAATTTTCTCTTAGAGCATTATCCAGAGAGAAGATACTCATGGCAATGGCAGTTGCAAGGCGACAACAAATGAAAAAGTGAAATATTTAGTGGAGGTATCATTGAGTTATTTACTTTTAAATGAAGCAATTGTATAATTAGATATAATCGGAAATCTGTAAACTTCGGACTATAATGAAACAATCTTTCCATCATGTTGAAGTACTTGAAATATATCAAAAATTCAAATTTGATCAATTACTTTAATTCATGAATAATACACAGCATCATTCTCATATTTGCTAAATAATGCAACAGTTTCAAAGGGTAACTTTCTTCAAAAACTTCGAATTGAAGAAAATTTGAAATAATTCAATAGATATATATCCAATCATATTTTTATTCTTTTAAAGGACTGTATAGCTAAATGCAAGTCGGCGAAGCAGATAGAGTTATGCAATTGCACTGAATCAAAATATGTTGGATTAACAACTTCTCAGATATGTGTAAATCAAAGTGACAGTAAGCACCTTTCATTTCAAAAGTTGTAATATCATGCGAAGCTTTTTCTTCACACTGCTATTATTTCTTCAATCATTATTCAAGTAGCATTGAAAAATCAATCTGAAAGTGCAACTTTATTATGAATTTAAGGATGAAACCAGCGACCAGTAGCATTACAGGGTAAATCAGCAAAAATAGCCAAGATCACAAATTTTTTAAATTTTTATTGACACATCAGTTATTCTTAATTAACGACGAAGCTGTTATGACAGCCTAGTGGATTACAAACGAAGCCGTTATGATACAGCCTAATAGAACGTTTCGAGACGAAGTTGTCTATCTTCAGCTAATTTAAAAGGGAAAACATAGGGTTTCATAACTAAGCATTATACCTTCTCACATGATTTGTATAGCAAGCATCACTATAATTAAATATCGATTAAAATTGTGAGAAGCATGAACTTCCTTAATATCAGAGATATAAGCGATAACACATGCAAAATTTGAGAATTCAAGTAATGGACCTGCAAAATCATTGAAAAAACTGCCTAGGAATCTCGAAGCAATTATCATTTTTGTGTCTTACGTGTCTGTTCTTTTATCCGTAATGCAGGGACGTGCATTGCATTGGTCAATGGCAACTTTTCACGAGGTTTCCTTGAGTGCAGCAGTGCTTGTCCACAACCATGCAAGTACGTGAAGTCTTTCCACAACATTACTGTGATATAGCTCTCTTATAAGACAATACCTCTGCAGAACTTACTCTTTTCTTACTCTTCTGCTTATGTCAGTTTAGACCAGAAGTTCTTACTTCTTTTGGTACTGCTAACCTTTTGAACCACACAAAGTATCCAGTCTACCCGGTGCTCCAAAAAAGTAGACATTTAAAAATTGTTGAGTTAGAACCTTGGCTCTGTGTCAACCTCCCCTCTCCCCACCTTTTCGACGTTACGTTTCTCTCCGATCGTCCGATTGCATATTTTTTATAGAAAGAAAGTCGAAAATAATTTAATTATAAAGTTAAAGGATCTGGAATACAGCGATGGCATTTTTGGCAATATTAATGTGATAACGCATTTTAAATTTATTTTTGTAATCTGTCCTTTAGACTAATTTTTGTAAATAGACTGTACCATGTAGACTGCTGACTGCCATGGTTACTGTGAATAGGTTAGGGTGGCTATTTTACCAGGGGAGATTGGAAAATACTATAAAAAACTAAGAAAACTAAGATTGCAGCAAAATCCCGAGCGAAATTGGAAATTTGTGGAAAAGAACCCTATTAAAGATAATCCTTTCCATACCTTTTTCAGAGCTGTGAATTGTGATCAAACCTATACTCATGGCCATCTGCAAGGACGCTGCCACTTGTTTATAAGTGGGGGAATGTATGAGGACCCACCATGGTTGGATCCGATACAAGAAACTTTTTGACACTTCATCCTCTAAAACAGCTTAAAAGGCATCTCCCAGGCACAAATTTTATTTAATATTGTAGTGCCCAAACATGGATCTTGCAAAAATGTACAATTAAGATTAAAAAAAGAGGCAGGAATGGCTTAGAACGAATGTGAAAGGAAGTCAATGCCCCAAATTTCCCAGTGTGTCACTGTTCCTTATGTAGTTTCGCATGCATATACATTGCTAGACAATACCCTTCCTATACCTAATATTCCATCGAATACACGAGGTTAGTGCACGTTGACCCTGACCGACAAAAGCTGCTGAATTTACATTGATTGACCAATTTGACAAGATAGAAATCTTACAACCTGACGACTCTTGCAAGCTACACCCCTGCTCATTATTGGCAGTGTCAGTGAGAATTCAGTGAGAAAGGCTGATTATAATCAGTGGATTGATATTACCATTACATCATTCCTCTTCATTGCCTCCTGGAGGCCACTGAAGGCAGGAAATATTAAAATCCTGTTCATTTACTGCTCTCCTTTCCTCGAGCTCCTGCATTGCCTGAAAAGCTGAAGCTTTGAAATGCAACATACAAATCTTTCACGTCATTCCTATTATAATTCAGTACCCAAGAAGTGCACTTCATATAGCTATTACGCAGCCAGATGCAGATGTCACTGTAGCTGAAAGATGGTTTTCTGAAAGCTGTCATCCCTGAGTAATTAGGGTCGCTGGTGCGAATCTTTCTCCTATCTTTCTCATATAGCTCCCTATCTTCTGCATCAGTCACCTGCAGCGCCTTAATTTTAAGGTCTTCTTCTATACAGTTCATAAATTGTCGTTTTGACCTTCCTGTTGATCTTCTTCCAACTTTTAGGCCCATCACTCTCTTGCACAGTTCCTGTTCCTTACTTCTCCAAATATGTTCAAACCATCTTAATCTTTTCTCTCTCATCTTATACTCATCTTTTCTACTCCAAGTTTCTTTCTACCAGTTTTATTTTCCACCCTATCCTTTCCTGTAATTCCTCTCATCCACCGTAACATCCCCATCTCTGCTGTATCAGCTTTTTTCTCCTGACATTTGGTTATTGGTAGTGCTTCTGTGCAATACAACTAGGCTGGTCTAACTATCATTTAATATATATATATTTCCCTTAATATAAGGAGGCACTCTCACATCGCATAGTATTCCTAACATATTTCTCCAAGCATGCCATCCCGCTGTTATCCTCCTCTCTACTTCCCTGGATGCTACTCCATCTTCCTGTAGAGTGGACCTTAAGTGCTGGAATTCTCTCAAACTTATTAGCTTGACTCCTCTTAATTCTATCTCTCCTTCATTTCTGTCACCTGCCTGCATCCTCAGATACTCCGTTTTCTCTCTGCTAACTTTCAGTCCATAGTCTTCCAATGCTCTCCTCCATCCCTCTAATTGGTCTTCTACAACCTGTCTTTCCCTTCCACACAAAACCACATCATCTGTAAAAATCATGTTCTCTGGGGCCCTCTTTCTGACATTATCTGTTAGGGTGTCCATTACAATGGTTAAGATACATAGACTAAGAACTGATCCCTGATGCACTCCCATTGTAACTATATAGCTCTCATTTCTGCCTGCAGGAGATTTTGTCTGGGTTTCACTGTATTTGTACATATCATGGATGACTTTAATATACTTTTCTGGTACTTTCTTTATCCTCGAACAATTCCAGACTTCACGTATGCTTTTTCTAGGTCTATAAACACAAGATGTAGGCTTGTATTCCTTTCTCTGTATTTTTCTATTAACTGTCTTATTGAAAATATTGGAGCTGATGTGCTTCTTCCTGTCATGAATCCAAATTGCTGTTTAGATACTCCTACCTCTTCCCTTAGCCTTCTATCAATAATCCTCTCCAATAATTTAATCGTGTGTGACATTTACTTCATTCCACGGTAATTTTTGCATTCCTGTATGTCTCCCTTTTTCTTGAAGATGGGTACTAACACACTCTTTCTCCATTCATCTGGCATCTTTCCTACTTCCCATAATTTTCCAAAGAGTTTGGTTAGCCACTCAATTCCTTCTCTATATAGGCACTTTCAGGCCTCAATGGGAATATTGTCCGTAAACCTACTGCTTTATTATTTTTCATATTTCCCATTGCGTCTCTCCTCTCCTCTTCACTAATATCCTGTGTATCTCTTACTTCTCTTTGCTGCACATATCTTTGGATCCTATCATTCTCCTCATTTAGCAATTCTGCAAAGTACTCCTTCCATCATTCTTTGATTTTATCATCATCTAACAACACTTCTTCATCTTTGCTTTTAATGCACCCAATTTGTGACACATCTTCTGACCTTTTCTTTCTGCACCTAGCCATTCTGATTGCTGTATTCACTCCACTCTACACTTCTAAGCTTTTGTACGTCTCTATATGCAATCCATTTTGCTCTTGCCACTGCTTTCTTTGCCAGTTTATCGGCTTGTATGTACTCTTTCTTACTTTCTTCTGTTCCCAATCTATATTTTCCCTCATTTTCTCTTTTTTCCATTTGATTGTCTCTTCCACTCAATCATTCCACCACCAATTTTCCTTTTCCACCATCACCTTACCATTAGTTACTCCACGTAATCTTTCTGCATACTCTCTCATAAATTTATTTCTATCGCTCCAGGTAGCCTCTATTTGCTTCTTCAGGTGCTCTTTCATTTCCAGGTAGAAGGTTTCCTTTTTTTCTTCAATCTTCAAATTCCACCACTTTGTCTTCTTTTCTGTTGACATGCTTGAGATCTTCTTTTGCATCCAACTAACTATAGCTACTACTAGTCTGTGTTGTTTTGCCACATAATCCCCCGGTATCACTTTGCAATCCTTCACACTCTTTAGGTCTGACCTTCAACACATAAGGTAATCAATTTGTGTTTTGTGTTGGCCGCTGTTGTATGTTATTAGTTTATTAATTTCTTTCTTGAAGTAGTTTTCATAATTGCTAGGCTTTCAGCTTTTGCAAAGTTAATTATTCTTTCTCCTTCCTCATTCCTGATTCTGATTCCACAATTACCCACGCATTCCTCATTTCCCTTGTTACCCAATCCTACATGTCCATTTAAGTCTCCTCCAATCCAGATCATTTCTCCTCCTTGCATTACCTGTGTCATTTCTTCCCAGAATGCCTCCTTCTCTTCTTCACCATAACCAATCTGTGGTACATATGCCGGCACAATCTTGCAAACCTCTTTTACATTTAAAGATCTCAAGGACATCACTCTATCAGACACTCTTTTCACCCCTATCACATTTTCTTTTAGCTCTTTGTCTAAGATTACTCCAACTACATTTCTTTTATCATGAATTCCTGAGTAAAATAGCTTATATCTATCTCCAATCTCTTTAGTCTTAGGGCCTTTCCATTTTGTCTCTTGAACACTTATAACATTTATGCCTCTTTTTCCCATCATCTTTATCAACTCCATACTTTTTCTTGTCATGCTTCCCACGTTTAGTGTGGCTGTTTTTATGCTACTGATTTGTCGCAAACTTCTAGCTCTGGTTCTCTGAAGTAGCTTATTTAGCCTTATCAGCTCTTGATAAGGTAGCCGCGCTCATTTATCACAGTCTCGCAGCGATCAGACTGTGCGTCGTTTACGGAGTAAGCCCTAACCGGTAAGTCCTTCCTTTTTATTCACATCTTTCATAAATTTGGCAGCTCCTTTTTACTGGACGGATGCCCTTCCTGACACCAAACCCTCCTCCTTCCTCCAGGCTTGGAACTGGCTAGGTGCCCACGTTGCCTGTTTGGGCCTAGGCGGAGTTTTTCTGAAAACTGCCGTTAATGGCCATAATTGTCCGCGACAAATTATGATCATTCCAAAAAAAAATGTTAGGTGACAAACACATCGAATGTGAGGGACTACAGGGTGTCACTTTTGATAAGAACTTAAATTTCCAAGAACATATAGAGGTATATGTAAAAGTCCAATCCAAACATAAACTCACTGGCTTGCATTTTTCATTATATTCATTGGTGAAGTCAGGCAGTCTAGTGACTGTAATTGAAGTGCAGCTCACTTATCGCCCACTTCGAAGTATGTTTAACGAATGGATAGTAACTCTTACCTTAGATAATATAAAAGTCAGAGCATTTGGACTTGTATAAAGGAACCAGGAAACAAAGAAAGCGCTCCATATAGCAATGCTAACATAACAAGGCTACATTAAATACTATAGCCATTTATAACTACGGTCTGCAATATCTAATAACTAGAATTTTAAGAATGCAAACACCATGAACTCGTCGTTCATGAGGAGTATATTCACGAGATCGCGAGAAAGGTATTGTGGCCGAAGTAGCAGCTACTTATCATTACTCCATTTTTGTTTTGAGTAGTTTTCCCCCCATAAACGGAGCTGTTTCTCTTTTCTGCTCATCTGTGTGAAGGCTGCTTCTATTTTGGGGTAATATCAACTAAAAATCAAAAGCGAATCAAAATATACCGGTTTTGCCAGAAAACAGAATAGTATAAACGGGGCAACAAATATCTGTATTTTTTTAGATCCGTTTTCATTTAGCTCCACTTTTGGGGTAGGCTATTGCGAATGCAAAGCCAAAAATGGAACAAAACATATCCTTTTTTGTCCGTAAATGGAGGTATTGTAAACGGGCCAGCAGATATCCGCATTTCTTTAGTTCCGTTGTCATATAGCCCCGCTTTTATTTGTCGTTTGATTAAGCTTCGTTTTGGGTACTGTGTAATGTGACAACGGAGCTAAAGGTGTCCTTATTTGTCCAGAACCGGGGTATAGTGTAAATGGGCCTAAGTATGACCATTCCAATCCTTGTGGTATGGTTAGCACCTTATCGCATCAGATTAATAGTTATTTATGAAAGTTTATATCCGCCAAGTTCAGAATTGTCTGGGATCGTTTGTTGACTGGCTGATCGAAGTCCGTAGATGTTTTTTTCTTATTAAGTAATGTGCGGGAAAGGCCAATAGAGCCTATAACAAAACGCTCACAAAGGAAGAAAGAGAAAGAAAAGTTAATTAGATAGGGAGGTGAGATCCAGTTTGTTGATGAGTTATAGGATTCAGGAGAGGAAGTGGAAGGTAAAGTGTTCCAAAGTTGACAGGTCCTTGGAATGAAAGGAGATTTGTGGGCAAGAGTTCGTGGATTGGATAGTATGACTTGAAAAGGGTGTGATTGAGTAGAGCTTCTTGGCTGCTCGAACATGCTTCAGGGAATCAGGAATAATATTCTTGATTTCCAGTGAGCAATGTCCATAAAGACATCGATAGAAAATGGACAGATCTGCTACCAGACGACGATGAGAGAGAGATCGGAGAGATTTGGTGAGACTAGGAATATTTATGAGACGGATGTCTACATGTGAAGATACATGTGAACATTCGTTTCGAGCCACTTATACATAGGGGAAACGGGGACACTTCACGCTACCACACATCTGGCTGGTTTTAGGCGTGTGACGGCTCACATTCCTACCATAATCATCCCACGAATGCCTCATATGAATCTGGGACATCAAAGCACTGAGCTACAAGTAAGCTTAAGCGTATCAACAAAGATAATTGCAATGAGGCTGAATTCAGGCATGCATTCAAACTGCATTTTTAATAGCAGAAGATATGCAATAATAAATGAGTACTTCTTATCAATCCTTGTACTTTTCATTGCTTGTATTTTATATGTGTATGCATACGTATTTTGGTTGTATATCTATTTTTGAATTCTATTTTGCGTTTGAATACCTAAGGTGCATCGATGAAAATGCTCTGTATAATACCCTGTTTTTGAGCATTGTTGAACATAACGTTGATTATTAAATTTTGTTCTTGACAAGTACATTCTCATCAATTTTTCTTTTTGCCAATTTTCTTTCAATTTATCTCCAAAGCTACGAGTGATATACAATGCTAGTGGCGTCGACAGAGTAGCCTAACTAGTATTAAACTATTTTCAAGTAATCAGTCCTACTAAGAACCGTGTAGTTATATTTTGCAGTATAATAAGACAATTGTTTTTTTTATCTGAAATTAAAACTTATTTGAATCCTAATGTAGGCTAGGCCTTGCGTGGACAGACTTGAATTATGATAACAACAATAGTACGCGACATTTGCTCTGGATCTATACTGAATCAAACAAAATAGTTTGGAAATCAGGGAAAAACCTGGGAAAATGACTTTCCTGACTGTAGAGGCACCCTGTATATCTATTATATATATATATATATATATATATATATATATATATATATATATATATATATATATATATATATATATATATATATATATATATATATATATATATATTATATATATATATTTCTATACATATATATATAATAATAATAACAACTAATATAAACTGCAACTATCTAAGACGCTGTAGATTCCAAGGGAGATGTATTGGACTATAATTACACTTTTATGCATTTTCTTATATCTTTTTAACTATCTCTTTTCTATTTATTTTTAGCTTTCTCTAGTCATTACTGATTATTACTAGGTAGACAGCATGTCTTTGATTGCAGACTGTTTAAGTCTGAACAAGTTAAGCTCTCGAAATATTAGTTATTATAATTATTATTATTATTATATATATATATATATATATATATATATATATATATATATATATATATATATATATATATATATATATATATATATATATATATATATATATATATATATATATATATATATATATATATATATATATATATATATATATATATATATATATATATATATATATATATATATATATATATATATATATATATATATATATATATATATATATATATATATATATATATATATATATATATATATATATATTTATAGAGGTCTAAAGAGTCTGGATACCTCGAAACACAAAATGGCAACAAGCCACTTGAGACTAACTAAAATGATTTTATAATTCTTGCAACTAGTTTCGTCTGTTCTCGCGGACTCTTCAGGAGTGTATGTATATATGTATGTATGTATAAATGTCTATATGAATAACGAAACAACGTAAAACTGAATGCCGACTATGAGACATTGGAATATTGTTTTGTTTCATTTCTAGCACCAGTAGGTTTGAAAAAACAGTTACTCAAAGCAAAGTCTACCCTACTGGATTCAAGGTAAGAAGTTTAAGTTAGGACGTATGCACCAGTCAAAGTGCATACCAACCCACCTCCACCTCAGGACACAGGTGGGGATTGGTATTGCAATGTGAGCACACCCTGACAGATAATCCTCTATGTGGGGACATATTTTGTGGAGAGAGCAACAAAGTCAACCAGAGCTTGCATAGTTTTGAATTCGATCAACTTTAATTTGCAGTTCATTTTAATTCCAACGGAAGGCCGAATCAGTTATCATTCTTGTTGATATCACAAGCCATGAAGCAATTCAGTTGATGGTCTCATTTAAGTAAGAAGCGAAAGAACTATAAGCATTACTTGAAAGTTTGTGAGGCGGCAGCAATCTTGAATGAAGAATATTTGCATAAGGGATTACCTAGAAGTCATTGTAGGCCGCAATGGTCGCCATCTTGGATTTCATACTACAAGTGCCCACCTAAAACTTTACAATACTGAATGGAAATGCTAAAATATGTCACTCCTCCACTTAGTGCGGAAACAAAAAGCAGCTACAAGGCAATAAATCCCTATCAATGGCCCACATGTTCCAAGGTAGGAGGAGTCGGGGGTTCATTTTAACCGGTGCATTAGCATACCTTGAAAATAAGAGCCATCTGCCAATGTTTTCAGTGATATTAATTATCTTCTACTTGCGTGGTGCGAGATCAAAAATGCATTTAATGACAAAATTTACCGAAAGTTTTCCTATCTTAATCCGCTTTATTGCTCTTTTCATGTTGTCAGCTGGAATACTTTGTTAAATCCACAGTCTTAGTATTTATTTTAGTGTACACATAAGTACTCACAGAAGAAAAGAAGACATATGTTTGGCGGACTTCTCGTTTTCTGCTCTCCCACCCATGATGCCTTGCGGTTGTAGGATGACACAACATTACGCCACTACATCTCTCCTTTCCAAGACATAAACAATGCCTAAATAAAATTATAACCAACAACAAACGAGTTTTCACTGTCCATGTAACATAACAACACAACTACTTAAAACTAGCTAAGAGTTCATGAGGCAATCAAGGAGACATGCTATTACTAACCAATAGCAAAACAACAACAATACTTCAGCAAAGTCCATAAGCAGTCTGTTACAGTTATGCGGAAGTCTGAAGCAGAAATCCGAGAAAAATGTGCAGCATCATCACTCAATAAACCGAAGTAACCATGTTAGATATAACAAGCACGAGGTAAGGTAAAACAGGGCGTAAGGTACTTCTTGTAAGAATAAAGAAGGATTAACGTCATATCTAACACTCCCACTTGTTGAATATTTCTTCATCTTCGTAACAAAATAAAGATAATGATAAGTAAAAATGTTTTTCAAACATCAAAAATTCATAGTTTTTTGCAAAGTTCTTCCAATTTTGGATGCGGGAGTCCTGTAGTCATGAGGTCACCCAGCATTGATCTTGTAGGACAAGATTATATTTGGAACTTTTCTTGTCAACTAAGTCTCTGACGTAGTGATATCGTACATCAATATGCTTCGTGCAGGAGTGGTTCTTCGGATTTTTCGTAGGAACGATAGCCCCTTGATTGTCCTCGTAAAGTAAATTACTCTGCTGCTCGTATCCTAATTCTTTGAGAAATGATCTTACCCACAAAAGCTCTTGTGAAGCAAAAGAAAGAGCTCAAGAGCAATGTATTCGGCTTCAGTAGATGATAGTGCAGCTACTTCATGAAGTTTGCTGCACCAGCTGACTGTACGGCTTCACATTTGAAATACACATCCTGAGGTTGATTTTCTTTCAACAATATCATCTGCCCTCTCAGCATCCATAAAACCAACCACTTCAATAGATGTCTGATTTGAAGCATCAAACATCAATCCTACATTTTAATGATCCTTTGGTGTACCTCAGTACACACTTTATAACTTTCCAATGATTCTGACCTGGCTTTGACATATATTTGCTCAAAATCCCTATTACAGTAGCTAAATCTGGTTTTGAAGGTGTCATAGCATATGTAAGACATCAAATTAATGCTCGGCAATCTCCTAAATTAACAGATTGCTCATCGTCCTCCAGCTTGACAAAATTTTGATTTGGATCAATTTGTGTAGCAACTGGTTTACAGTCCTTCATGTTAAAACGTTCCAGAACATTTTCTAAGTAATTCTTCTGAGAGATAGTTAGTGTATACTTATGTCTGTTTCTTAAGATGCTCATGCCAAGAATGTGGTGTGCCTCTCCTAGATCTTTAATCTCAAAATTTCTCTGTAAGTCTTTCTTTTCAGTTGTCATCATTTGTGCATCGTTGCAAGCTAAGAAAAGATAAGATAAGATTATATTGTCATGGTGCTTTTCCTGTTATCTCTAAGAATATTCTTCACATACATACAAGCGACTTAAAACACCAAATCGATAAGCGTGCTATTTTATTAGTGAGAAAATGTCTAAATGGAAATGTGTGTACAAACTTTCAAAACTATTTTATGATCAACGAACACAATGTGAGGACAAGGAACAGAAACATTCTTTCACAAATTCCCAAAGTTAAACTGGAGTTTGCTAATAACAAACGTTTTTCCCCATTGGGGGCTCGGTTATACAACTCACTCCCTAAAGATATCAGAGAAAGTGCATATGATTTGAGATCAAAGTAAATTCATATTTTTCAAGTAAATCTTGATTGCAAGACATCTATAGGCTTTGATTGAATTATAAGTATATATTAACTTATTTGCTTATTCATTTGTTAATGTATTTATCTTTTCTTAATTAGATCTAAAAGG
Source organism: Mastigias papua (assembly GCA_964019165.1). Classification (NCBI taxonomy): domain Eukaryota; kingdom Metazoa; phylum Cnidaria; class Scyphozoa; order Rhizostomeae; family Mastigiidae; genus Mastigias; species Mastigias papua. The sequence goes on from OZ025269.1 coordinate 6,963,487, forward strand.
ACACGTGTTGATAGCAGTTTTATATTAAACTGAAATGTACAGATCCTTTTAAAATATTCATAATACATACATAAGCCACAAAGACTTTTTACAATTTGCAAACATGATCTGGATTCGTTGTATCCATATAACCTTTTGACTGTTTCATATTGACTTCTTCATCTAATCCGCCATTCAAAAAAGCAGTTTTCACATCCATTTGATGAACTTCCATACTCAAAGCATAAGCAATGGAAAGATTTACTCTGATGGAATTTGTTCTAGTAACAGGTGCAAAAACTTCATTATAGTCAATACCTGGTTGTTGGGAATATCTCTGTGCCACCAGCCTGGCTTTGAACCTGTCTACAGTACCTTCAATTCTGTGTTTGACTTTTAAGTTTTTGAGCCTCTAGCATTTTTATTCTTAGGCAGTGGAATAAGAGTCCATATTTTGCTCTGAAGCAATGATTCAAACTCTGAGTTAGTAGCTTCTCTCTATTTCTCTGCATGTTCACCATTCTATGCGTCCTTAATAGATCCTTGATCTTCAATATTTGCTCCTGAAACGCTCGAGTTCACGGAAAGGTTATAGTGAGCGATATTGAATGCATGGAATTCCTGTATGAATATGCGCACAACATCCATTGCATTTATTGTGCAAAAGGTTAATAAAAGACCATTTAAGTATGACCATCTAGTCGCACTGTCCTCATCTGATTGTCACTGTTTACTGTCCTCACTGTACAGAGCACCTTCACAGTTACTATCGCCATTTTGAGCTGAAACATTTTTCCATCCTGTTACTTCTAGCAAGTGGATAATAATGGAAAAAAGGTACTGTTCTTCTTATAGGAATGAGGGAATAGCATGTTCTTCAAAGTCTACTTCGTCAGATGAATTCTCAAGATCAATTGCATCCGCATCTATCCATTCACCGTATCGGTTTGGGTTTCTCAGTTTCTTCCACTGGGTCATGACCTTGGAGATTATCGATATCAGTTTCCATTGTATCATCTATTTCTGGATAGATAACATGAGAATCCTTTCCAAAATTGCGGTGAGCACTGATGCGTTCGTTCTTCCCTGATGTTTTCTCCTGGGTGCGAGATATTTTCAAAATTTTTTTCGCAAAATTTAGCATCACGACTGACAATAACCTTCCTTGTATCGGGATCATGCACCCGGCATCACTTTTGTGGATCTGCATATCCTCTAAAAATATACTTGATAGCTTTTGCCTCCAATTTCTTCTCTTCTCTTTTGAAAATGAACATAGGCGTTACAGCCAAACACTTTCAAATTAGAGATATTAGGTTTTCTTTTGAACATTGCGGACAAGCACACGACCATCTGGTTTGAGATCTAAAAAGTATGCTTTCCTATCATACAAGTGTTTGGCAGCTTGCCCAGCACGATGGGAGCGCTGACTAGCAATTTTATAGGCTTCGGTCATTGCATTTTTCACATTCACTGTGGCGTCTACTTGGAGTTGGTAGTTCAATATTGAGTGCAATGTCAATTTTCAAACTAGGATGACGACCGAACAATAAGAAATGTGGTGAATATCCGGTACTATCATTATGAGTACAATTATAGGCGTGAACTGCCTTGTTAAGGTGATCCTACCAATTTGATTTAAAATTATCCGGTAGTGTGTGTAACATGGATAAGAGCGTTCTATTGAAACGCTCCACCTGACCACTGCCTTCATGATGGTAGGATGTGGTATGTGATTTGGAAATTCCAAACAGCTCTTGTATTGGTGAGAAGAGAGCATTCTCAAATTCAACTCCCTTTTCGTGATGTATCCTCAGAGGTGCATCGAAAGGTGGAATAAATTCATTAAAGATTTTTGCAGCAACTGTTTGCCATTTTTTAGTTTTAATTGTATAAGCTTGTGAAAATATTTTAAAATGATCGACAAGCACTAAAAGGTATTCAAATCCTCCTTTTGAATGCTCTAAATGTAGGAAGTCTAGCGAGATGAGCTCCATGGGCTGTTTTGTGGTAATTTTGTTTAGTGGTGCACGCTTAGATTTTGAGGGTCTTTTCTATATCAAGCACCTACATTAATTGTTGATATAGATTTCACTATAGCACAAAAAGCTGGAACATTCTTTTAGCATACTGAAAGCTTTCGTCCGACACTCGTCAGAGTATGAAACGTCGGATAACGACCGAAATGTGAACCGAAATATATTGCCAGATGCGGGTGCACGTGATATGATGAATAATGCGTCCATTTCGCCCTATGATTGGCAAATTAGCACCTATTCACCTTTGTTTACTTGAAGAGTCCAAGTGAAAAAGCGGACTCTTTTTGTTTACACAAGACTGGGTTTTGAGCCTTAATGTAAACTGATTCCAAAACACCTAAATGAAAGGACTATCTTGCTTGCCCAATGATCCGAAAATTAGCGTTTGTCCAAAACACCTAAACGATATAGATTTTAATATCACGCTACATATTCGGCCAATAAAATCGTTGTCTTGCGAGGTGCACTTTCTTTTCCGAGTCAATGTAACCCATTTCTTCATGTAGTTCTGTGTGCACTAGCTGTCTCAGCTGAAATGGTAGTACAATTTGCTTGTTTCATCTGTTTGTCTGCGAAAGATGCCATCCTCTCCGAGCTCTAATTTATGGTATTAACGACATAACTTTCTAACTTCTGCGGCCTCTATATGTAGTTGGCTAGCTGAAGGTTTCTATTTCTTTTGCACATATGTTAAAACTTTGGAAATAATCCGATCATTAACTTGAGCGTCTAGGATGCTATTCGTAGAAATACTGTTAGTAGATACTTGGGAGCAACTTTGTCCAACAGGCTGTTCTTGCTCCAAGGGCTCAAATGTGACTGGTACTATCGCGTTAGTCCATAAAGTGTCGCCATTTTGTATTGCATTTACCCCAGGAATACAGGGATAGTAGCTTGCACGTCATCTAGTGACACTTTCCCAGAATTTGACTGCATATACAGTTCCATGTTTCACGGGAGTTTAGGCATCGTGTCAGCATCGACATTTGCCTTTCCTGGACGATGCTTTATTTCAAAGTCAAAATCAGATAACTCTTTAATCCATCTTAGACCTGTCTCATTTGTAGTCTAGTGGATGTGAAGAAAGGTTTTCATCGGTATAACCTATGAACTTTGGTGGACAATATAAGTAGTCTTTGAAACGATCACAGTTGGCCCATTTTAATGCCAAGAACTCAAGCTTTCCAGCGTGAAGCTTATAATTGCTATATATATATATAAATATATATATATAATATATATATATATATATATATATATATATATATATATATATATATATATATATATATATATATATATATATATATATATATATATATATATATATATATATATATATATATATATATATATATCTGTGTGTGTGCGTGCATGCGTGCGTGCGTGCATGCGTGCGTGTTTGCGTGTGCGTGTGCGTGTCTTTAACACCAATATTATATACATGAAATATCTAACTTATCTTATCCTACTCGCTATATTGCAGAGCCTTATCCTTTACTTATTGATATCTATTAACAACCTAATTCTTATTTCAGACATTGCATTCAAATCTGCACGAATCCTATATCAGGTACGTATACCTGCAGTAGATATATTTTTCTGAATATAGTTATTGAAACACCACAGTACACACTAAGACAACTTTTCAGAAGCTTATATGTAATTAACCTAAGGTTGATTAACTGACTTTAGGAGCTTCCACTGTAAAATCTAATTCTATATATTTCTGCAGAAAATTTAGCAGCTTTAGCTAGAGCAAAGGAGTGTTTGCTGAAATAGATGTTAGGTTTCTCAAGGATAAAAAGAAAGTTTTCCTAGGGGTCATTAACTCTATCGAATCAAGTATAGAATCTTCTATCACTAAATGCTAAATTACCTTGAATCTAGCAGATATTTCAGATTTTCCTATAGTAGATAAATGAATTAATTGTTTCTATTATCATCCCTTGGGTACCTTCACGTATACGTATCGCCTGTACTTCTTGCTATACACACGAGACTCTATATGTCGGGAGCAAAGGGAAGGATTGCAAATATTGCAATTATCTTGTTTATTAGCGTGCGCACTGTATGCTTTTGAACACTTGTTATTATACTATCAATTCATTACTTTCAAGTGGCCCAAGATAATACTGCTTCTTCGCTGTCATTTAGGAGGGTCAAAACGTTGACAGTTTAAATGTTTTCATAGTTGATATCTAGGAATAATGTGTCATTATTGCCAGAAAGAGCAATACATCTCTAATACGGGTTACAGTTGCCACCTTCATTATTAGGAGAACTCTTCATTTCCAGGAAGTTTTCAATCTAATGTAGTCATACTCTTCCTTATTTTCTCTTCTCTTTTCAGAGAAAAAAAATTAGATTGGATTTTGTCTGTTATCTCTGTCGAAAATCTCTTAGCATTAAATTCATCCACCCCGCAAAGAGTTCGTTAGATATCCCCCGTCACTTTGACAACAATTCCTAACAAATTGAAGAAGCAGTCCATAGCTGTAGATATTAAAACTGACCATTGTGCAAGATTTTAAAGACATGCATACTTATTACAAAGATATTCACAATGTCATCTGTCATCGTTGTCTATTTGTATGGTCACTTTATCGCTCACTCTTAGCTTCCTTATAATCTCATCGTCCTCAGGCAAAATATCATACAGCTGCAAGTGTTCTTTGAGGATCAAACAGTTGAAACGATCTCTTCAGGGGTGTACTATAAGGTAAAATGCCATGATTTTTATATATATACATATTTAAGACGATATACAATGCACTAAAAATACATCAGTTTTCTTCTATTTTTATTAGAATAATCCATATTTGAGAATCTTTTTGAAAGCAGTTTCTGTTCAAGTTAACGAAACCATAAGTGCATTGAGGCACAGAAATTTTTACAAGTTCCACCTACATTTATCGCCGAAATGGTCGAAACTTCACCGAGATATTTTCCACAGCATAATGCATTGCCGAACTTTTTGCACCGAAGTTTTCTGCACTATATGTATACTGAATGTTACAGGCATAGCAATAAAGTTTGTGCTGATGATGACATTTCTCCTAAATCTGATTGTCACCGATTTAGAGCAAGTGTGCTTTCCACTTTTTTATGTAGAGAGAGAGCTCTTATTCCCATTTAGGACACAAGCAATACAAGCTTGTTGTGTAATAGCATGTCATGTTTTGCGAGAGTGTCATTTTATTTATTTCAGTTCGACAATCTAGTGTCAGATGTGGGAGGTCAATTAGGATTGTGGATAGGCGTTTCAGCCGTTACATGCATGGAATTCCTTGCATTGGTTTGGAATATGGTGTTGTACTGTACGCATGCAAGAAAGAAGAACGTGATTGTCTTTGAAAGTGAACAGTAATTAATACTTTCTGTATTGGAAAGGAACATGTGTATACATGACAAAGTAAGATTGCATTTCAGTGCATAACTATAGAGCACATAATGCACACACGTTTGCTAGCAGTATTGATCCAGTAATACATAAGAGAATCAGGCAATGCCGCACATTATTGCAAGTTCACAACATGCACAGCATATTACAATGCAGAAGTAGAACAGCTTTTAATTCGGCAAATTTATCACGCCCATTTTAAAATGATGAGTAAGATTTTCCAGATCCATTTATTGCAAGCTTTAGAGCACTGATCTTGTCACAAATGGATTTACAATATTCTGTAAATGATGCTTTCTTCCATGGGATTCGACCGTGCAGTTTTACATAAGCGATTGATCTACATTTAACAACATAGATGAACCTATATAATAAAAGTCTCGTGCTAAATACTTTGCAAGTTAGCTATGAAAGCTAAGTGGAGTGCCAGCAAAATGGTCCATTTTGATATGCAGATGCATTTCTGACCAGGTAGAATTGATAGCGCAGCACGAGGCTACATTTTGTGATCTTTTCCCAGAAGATGGCTAGCTCAAACCAAAGGATATAATCATGATGAGATAATTTTGCTGTGTTTCACTTTCCAGTAGCTAATATTACGCCCCACATACAGAAGCCCAGCTATAGTGGATGTGGAGGAGTAGCATTCCCTCCTCAATTCTTCTAAGCAACATGTAAACCCCCAAAGATGTTCGGAGATAAAGTATATCTATGCTATATTTGTTGAATCTGAGGAGCACTGTTCATAGTTAATTATACAACATTTTGGGAAACCTAAAAGACCTGTAACTTAGTTTTATCAATCTGAGATCGTAAAGTACCGTTCAAAAGTTTGGCATACATCCATATCATAAAACAGTTGCACCGTTCGTCGATTAGAGACCTTCGAGAGAATCTGTTACAATGAAATTATCATTGAATTGAATTAAAGCTTACCTAAACTGTTTTGAAAAATTCATGGCAAGAAGTTTGCACCCAAAATACTTAAAGTATCAATGCGCACCTAGCCAGATGGCACGTGATGCTTAGAGATAATGGTATACTACTTTATGGATTGGATTGGATTGCTTTGGAGGGCAAAACTAGAACAATTTGCACTTCTACTGTAGACGGCAGTTCTCTAATCTTATTGTGATAATAAATCTCTTCTTGTAAATGCTTCAATTCAGTTACCAATATATAATCTATTATTTCCTGAAGTCTTACTCGGTTTTCAAACTTAAAAAATTATTTGTTTTCACATATTTATTGCCACTATAAGTTGCTGTGCATAGGTCATGCTAAGAGCAGTATCACGGCAGAGTACGTCTCAATATCATAAATGGTAAACTGCTCTTGCCTACCCTACCCTTCTCTGTCTACTCATTCTTATTTCTGATACCCTATTACAGTACAATACTAGAAAGTCCAACATGTCATAAAAACTGGAGGCCGCAACCCTCATCTCCAATTTCACATTTTTTCAAAAGATAATTGTATTAACTCACTGTCTATTAACTCTGTTCAGTGGATGGGACCGCGATGCCCTTCTCCTGACATGGGTAGCCCTCTCTCAACAACAGATCCAATACACATTTCGCTGTGGCCGCGATGGCTTGCCTGCGTACATTGTTGAAGAAATTATGAGGGTCAATAAAATACATGCCTGATACCCGATAGTTTAGTTAGCAGAGCACTTGACACATAAAGTTGATGTTCTCGAGTTCGATTCACCGGTCGGTTATTCCATTTTCTTGTACTTCAGGCAATATTTTTCCTGAATCGTGTTGCTTGTAGTAAAACGTAACAGTTTAATTCATAAATTCAACTTTGAAGTCCCTTTAGCTTTACAGTTTTGTTACGTCAATACCAAAGTGCAGCTGGCATGAAGGAGGGGCATGATGGCCAATTGATTTATACACCACCGGCCTGCTTTTGTATTAAATCGTGTCGCCTATACTGTTTTGCCAGAGTACTGAATCAACGAGCCTGCTATAAGTATTCAAAGTTTTACTACTTTAAAGGAAGAAACTGTCGCGGGAATTAACTATCGTGAGGTAAATCTCGCGACTTTAGCGACAGTTTCTTCCGCCAAAGATCATTTTTGGCCCTTTCACGACAGTTAATTCCCGTGACTTTTAAATTTTTCAGGGAAATTTCAACACAATTCTTGAATTTATTAAAAATTGCGTGGGTTCGTCAGGTACAAAACACGAACTTCAAGTACAATTTTTGAAAGCAACGTGTCTCTTTTATCGTGTCTGCATCCATCAGAGTTACATTTCTAAACCAAAAATAATTGTGGAAATAATTGATAACATATGACACACCATAGTTGCTTCCATTGGAGAAATAAAACACACATAAGATTAAGCACACATATTATACTAGAACTAGCGGCATTAATATCACTTTCTCTAATGTAGTCTGGACAAATAAGAAAACCTGAGAAATAAGAAACGCCAAGCTGAAACTGGAGCCAAATCTACTTATAAAAAAGCGTGTATCGTTGCAATTGTTTTTAGTGATTTTAAAAACTTCATTTTTCTACCTAACGGACTCTCGTAATCAGATTGTGATATCCAGTTTTGATTGCAAATATTCTGGTTTAAAGTATCAGTGAGCTCACACATTTTGAATTTTCGTAAAGTTTTATTTGGTTTTGTTTAAGATTCGGCTTTCGTGGAAAGAAGAAACCAAACAATGTTACTCATCCAGTAATTCGCGACAGTTAATTCCCGCGAAAATTAAATTTTCCAGCGTTCGCGACAGCTAATTCCCGCGACAGTTTACACACAAAAAAATTCAAATCATTGGCGACTTTTCGCTACAGTTTCTTCCCGCGACAGTTTCTTCCTTTAAAGTAGTTAGAATCTTAGACGCTCTGTTTTGCATTCACTGAAGTTTCATGCATTAGAAGTCCCGTATTCTTAAAGTACTTTTAGGAACCAATTCGCCTACCTTCAAGTCCAGAATGCTATCTGTCTCCACACACACAGAGGGTCGGTGGTATTTGATATTTTCATTTCAGCTATGAATAGGGAGCAGCAATAAGACCTGTAGTAAGCATACAGTGATGCAGCTGAAATTCTAATTGCGTAAGATCATGCTTCTGCCATATAAATAGGAGTACTAGAATGTGTGGTAGGCCACGTGAAGCGTAATACCAATGGGGACTTAAAATGGTAGCACCACGGTGGCAAAAAGACAAGCGGCACTGTGAACTCTAGGCAAACAACAAAGACCAAATGTCGCATAACGCGTAATTAACACGTTGCAACACGTTGCAACACGGTAGAAAATCCAACTTCTGGACGAAAGAACTTATTTTTCATCCGTAAGTATACACGCATGCGGGATTTTCTCTTATGACTTGTAGGCCCAGTCATTTTCTATTTAATGCTAATTCGTCTACTGATTTATATTGACCTTATTTACAAATACTGTGCACATATCTAGCTAAAATTGCAACAAGGATATTTACTGATTTACTAGATTCATGCATGTATAGAGATGAATAGCAACTTTCAGCATCTGGGTGCAAATGTGACAAGCAATTTCTATCAGGTCACTATCAATAACCCCAAGATATCACTTGCCCAGAGACCTTCGGGAAACCAATTCAAAAAACATAACTAACTTTTTGGCTTTGCTTTAACATAACAAGAATATAAGGTTTAATCAAATAAATACCTGTAATCATTCAGTCATAATATGAGCGCCGGAAGATAAACCGAAGCAGCAGATGCTGGACAAGCAACAGGATGTAAACTAACAGAAGAGGCCTTAGAAAGTACAAAAGTCTTCACTTTTCCAGTTGACGAACTTATCTTTTGTAAAAAAAGTATTCCATCATTCCCAGTCTTACACAATCAGATCCTAGTATCTGAATAACAAATGTGACCCATGCTTTCTTCAACAGAAAGTTGATCAAGTTTGCAATAAGATGAAATGTAGGGTATCACGGGGGAATTTTCATGGGTCTTTTAGTCAAATCTTGAAGCAAGAGAGTATGAAATTCATGTTCTTTTGGGCATACATCAAAGTATTAACCAAATCAGGAATGTATTGATACATATGGGTACATTTTGCCATTCCTCTGTAGAAAATACATCAAAGGAATGTGAAAATCCTGTGACCAAACATTGGTTTCTTCTTTATCTTCTCTCACTGCGTTTTTATTAAATCTGAGAATATTAAAATTCAAAATAACAAGGCTGCTAATGACATTAAACTTCTCATGAATGGTATGTCCACCAACTTCTTTGTTATCATGTCATGTTGTTGGGCAACTATGTTTTGAAATATAACCTTTTCGGAATCATATTGAAATACTACATATGTCAAAAATTGTATTTCACAAAAAAACACACTTTGTTAGAAATATGATACATTCCTTACACATATGATCTATGATCCGTATATACTATGCTTCTTAGAAAAGTACTATATTTTTAAACAAGTAAAGCAAATTGGGTTGATAAAACAATCCTACAGCTTTGCACCTATAAGCATTTCAAATTACTTTTCACCTTAGGGGATAATCGCTTAGCAACAGTTAAATGTGTCAATTTCGCTGGTACAGCCAAGTATCGTTAGATATTCATAGATAACAAAAATTTACCCTTTCTCTTAATTCCATAGGCATCATATCATACACATGAACAGATTTTATCACTGTGAAGAATGCTGCTAGATCTTCTGCCAAGGTATTCTTTACACAAAATACTGATATACTTTTAAGATGCTATAATACCTGTTAACTGGTTTGCACCTCTCTTTGAGCCATATTAGACAAGAGAGCAAGATGTATTACCTGAAGTGCAGAGCACAACTGCCATCCGTCCATGGAGAATCCATAGATAGAGTACTGGAATTGCCAACACAATCTAAGTACAGTTTAGCAACCTTATTTATTATTTCAAGAAATTGATTCCTTTCGAAAATATAAAAGAGTTTTCACATAAAATCATTGAATCCAGGTAGGGCATTATTAATTTTGTAAACTCTATCTATTAGAGTACGAATAAGAACACGCTTGTGAGAAAATGAATTAAAACTAGAAAAATTGGCAAGCAATCTTGTTAAAACTTTAAACTGAGTTTTGAGACGGGAAGGACTTCAATTGTTTGTTCCAAAACATCAATAAACGTCAAATTCCCTTCTGCTTCTTCCCCCGTAGTGAGCTTGATCTCAGGATGTTGCAAGTTGAAGAATTAAATGAACAATAATGCTTTATTCATATATCATAAAATTAATATATAAGTGTATAGAAGGTTCTTGATAGTTATTGAGCCATAAGGTTTTGATAATATTCGAAGAAGAGAGTAGTCAGAAAAGGTGGAAGTTGAGAGCCCTAGACAACACTCTCCATATGATAATGCATTTTCCTGTTTAAAAGGTGCCAAGTTTAAGCAGTATCAATTGCAAATGCTAGGTACGATCAGTCTTGTAAAGTTTAAAGTTAGTCCATCGCTCTGTAATATAAGAAACTGCAAGATCGACAGTCTTTTTAAGAGGTCTATTGGTAAAAAAGCTTAACAGAAATGGACATTTTGTAATATAAGCGAGAAAATGGAATTAGAAAAGGAAAAACCTAGTCTATAAATCTATCGAGGAAAAGTAGCAACAACCGAAATAAGCCATAAAATCAATGTATCCAACAAAGGCAAAGGTGGAATCATCGATACACCCTTGATCTACAAGATGGAAAAACGAGCGACCCAGTGAGGGTTGCCAATGGTTTCAGTAGTTTCCTTGCATCCATTGTCACGGCATTGCGAAAAAAGACCATACCATTGTACAATTTTGACTGTATGCCACCAACAGCAATACCTAATAGAGCTAAATTTCGTTCCATGTCAAGGCTCGAAGTTGAGCAAGACTTGAAGTCCATGAAACGTACCAAGTCAACCGATACTGATAATCTGCCACCAGGTTTGCTAAGGGATGCTTCATGCGGAATATCTGTTCCCAGAGCTTATCTCATCAATCTCTGCTGGCAGATAGGGACTTTCTAACCGAATGGAAGCAGGCAGAGATTGCGTCAAGTCATAAATCTAGTTTACGTGGATAAATGAATAAATATAACGTTCATACACTTCCTTGAAAATACATTTGAATAAAGAGTCTATTGGTACTACAGAACTTCATTCTAGCACAATAAGGCGTGAACATTCTTTTAGCACATTGAAAATCTTTGTTTTCCTATACTCGTCAGAGTATGAAACATCCGATCGAAAGATGAAACGAAATATATAGCGAGATGCATATAGATTCATGTGGTATAATGAATACTGCGTCCATTTAACCATATGGTTGGCCAATGGTCACCTAGTCACCATTCTATACTTGAAGAGCCACAGGGAGAAGATGAGCTCTGTTTGTTTTTCATGAAGCCGGGTTTTGAGTATTTATTTAAGCTGATTCCAAAACACCTAAAAGTATACTTGATGTAAGATTCAAAAGACTTTAGCGCGTAGTAAAGTACTTGGAAGTGGGTAAATGGATAACATTCAGTCATGAATTGGTGGTTTTATGATCGTGTAGACTAGGACTTACATTCCAGGTGAGTTCACCGGTCTCCTCATTGTTAGTCAAGTTCATCAGTGAAAACCAGATGAAAAGCATGATGAATAGGTATTGATGTATGAAGAAACAACATGTCCACCTGCTCATTATTCACCTGCTGTATTCTTTTGACCATGTGATAAACGTCGATTCTATACGCTGATAAATTTTCAGCTGCCCAGTGGTCCTACGGCTTCTAGGTTCTAGTTTAATTATTGTTCAATCATTTGAATTGTGATATTGCTCCAAGAGAATGCAATACTGACACTCACAAAAGCAGCAAATAAAACATTCACGGTAAGTGAAATAGCCTTGCTTTTCAGCCAACATAGTCTTCAATCGCATTTGACAATTCTCGCGAGTAGTTTGAAAGCCACGGCTAACAGACTTACACTGAAGCAGATAGTTCACGACAAAAGATGCATTCTGTCTAGTTTCTGCATTGAAAGCAAAACTTTTCAAAGCTGCAGGGTTTAGATTTCACTAAGTTTCCTTAGGATATATTTATTTCAGATGAGCTTAAACCGTTATTTTCTTTAAGCACTGAACTTTCTTTATTTGGGATTAGGAATGAACAGTCTTTTACTAGATATTCTTAACTTCACCGTTGCACAACTAGATAAGACTGGCGAAGCCTCCTTGGTTTGAATTACAAATGAGTGTTTACCTTTCATATGTAAATGATATCTAAGGAAATCAATATGATTTAATATAGTGCTATTTGTGGACATCGTTAATCTTAGGAAGATACTTCAGCTGCTCAACGCTAACATTTGTATGAATTAATCATTTTACAAATGAATTTTCCAATATTGAAAACAATGCATTAATTATCTGCCTTGTATTTGAGTAATGAAATAGCCATCATTCCTTTGTAAGTAGAAAAATTTTTAGTATTGACAAAAACTGACTCCAGAAACTATTACTTTAAACGATAGCACCAGTCTTTTTCACTGATATTTGTGTATAATCGTCTTTACCGGACGAATCAAAGAACTGCAGAGCCGAAAATGCTTAAGAAATGTTGTCTTTGACATCTTAATCAAAAGAACTTTTGCTGCAAAGGTCAGGTGAATACACACTGAAGAAGTAAAGTGGCTTTGTCATTGCGCACTTTACAGTTTATCAAACAAGCATTGGTTGTCCCCGCACACTAAAGTTGCGTATGATTTTGACTTCAGCTCAATGGCTGAACATTTTCCTTGTAGATGTGGTGATTGTAATCATTGATCTAAAAGTATTTATGCGTATCAGTGCTCTCAACTTCGATATCATTTGAAGCAATATGGATTCAACCGTAGAAAACATCAGAGACGTATCGATATTCTTGCTTTAAAGTGACTTTTTAGTATGTATTCTGTTCCAGTTAATGCTCCTTTTTTATGTAAATGTCCATTCGGTAATCCACCACCCACCCTAAAGCAACTACCCTTCTAAAACTGCAAAGTGTATTTGAAAACTGCAGTACATGATAGGAATTTTGTTAAGTGAGTGTTGAAACATATTCAGACAATGAAATATGATTAGACAAATTTCATTTAAAGTCTCCATTCGTTGATAGGCTTACGGTAGTGAAACTGGTTGAGTCAATAATCTAAGCAAATTTTTGCTTCATTTGCATGTAAAAGAATTTCAAAATCTCAAAATAGTGAGTTCAGAGTTCATCCTACCGTAGTTCATGCGAAGCCATTCAGTCAGTTAGATTTTTTGCCTTATACACAACAACTACTTCACAAATAACATGCATCCAGCATTCATTAAAATCACAAAAAATCATCATCAAGTAACCTCTGCATGCATTGCATGCAACATATTAAATCACAGTAAATCATAAAAACCTAACGAAAAGGCAACTGTATTACAGACCCCGTTACTTACTATTATAGTAAGGAGGCATTTATGTTTCCGGATGGTCGCTTGATTTTGAAACTAATATATTGATGATTAGCTAAATAGTTTTTTAAACAATGATATTATAGTTAATATGATCAAATGTACATTGTGCTTTATTTGACAAATTAGCCAGCTGCGTTAGGTGAAGATCACAAACTTGGTGTTGCCTTGTATCATTTCCAAAAATAATTTTATAACTGCTTTTGTCGCACAATGAAGAATACAATAATTTCCCATGAATATTTTGTGCTTTTCTTAGTATTCCCCATACCTTCTTTGATCCAAGAGAATTACTAAATATCCTACACAATAAATGAATATAAGATTGACCCTATTGAGGATTTGTTGATGTGAGTTGTGATCTTGAACAACGTTTTGATATTATAGACAAGTAATGGATTACAACAATGCATAACTAGACGCTATTCAATGGTGCATCGCTGAGAATTATTGCCTTCAAGCGTTGCAGATTATTGCCGAGCATAAGTATATCTTTTTCGTAAATAAGGGATATGAGCACTGGATAACACATTACAATTATTTCCCCGTTTTCAACAACAACTAAATTTTGGATGTGAACGGGAGATATTTATCTTTTCTAACTGAAGGTACGTTAACGGTTGAGACATCAGCAGGATTTTTCTATGATATACAGGAAGTATGAGCTACCTCTTATAACTATAATCTAATTGAATTCTTATTGCTACTTTTGAAGTTCATAATTTTAAGCATAATATATTTATCATTAAGTTTCAGATATGGGTCAACAAGGGTCGAGAAAACTAAATCACACCAATGAGACTGAAATTGAAACCGCTATTACTGATGAAGGTAGAGCCTTAAATTCTTTACTTTGCAGTTTTATCTCATATAGAAAATTTATGATGAGAAGCCATTTCCTAATACATTTCGTAAACCTAAACTTGTTAATAGTTTTGCAAAGTCGATTTCTATTTGCTGAGAAGCTTTTACATATATTTATTATCACATGTTTACTTATGGAATCAAACATATATTTTGCATATATTAAGATTATTTAGTATTTCACTAGGGCGGTAACATTCTTTCAACATACTGAAACCTTTTTTCGTCCGACATTCTTTAAAGTATGAAACATTGGATAATGACCGACAGGTGAACCGAAATATATAGCCAGATGCGGATACACGTGATATGATGAATAATTTGTCCACTTAGCCGTATGTTTGGCCACTCAACACCTATTCACCGTTGTTTACTTGAAGAGTTCAAGGAAGAAAATAAACTCTTTTTGTCAAGCTTATTGTAAAATTAGAGGAGATCTTCTCACGTGTGTGAACAATATATTGTACAAATATGGTTTCAGACATTTGAGCAACAAAGAGTTACTACAAATCATTCTTTATGGCCACGAAAAATTACCGTATTTGCAGAAATTTTAGCAATGACCGTACAATATATCCATGATTCTAAGTGTTTCGAAAAAATGACCACAACTAACTCTTCTGATTACCCTTAAAGCTTCTGTCCTTGTTTAAATGAATAAGTAACTAGTGTTCATACCATCTATTTCCCTTTTCTTAGCATCCCAATATTTATACTACTAAAAGGTTATTTTAAGGTCGTTCCTCCGCTACGTAACGCTTAACACTGCCGTATTTGGGGCCTTCACCTTCTCCTCAAGACGTTCCTGATAGCACGGCCTATCATGTGTTTTTTTTGACAAATTAGTTTTGAGGTTCCCCCTCTCTCCCTTACGGGTGAAGGAGTTGCGTAACGGGTGAATGATACATTTTATTTAGTTATTTATTTGTGTTTAATTGCTTTCTTTTAGGTATTTATGTGTAATGGGTACAGGGTTGCTATGTAATTCCATGCTTCCTGTGGTATCGTTTTTGTATTGTATGTTTTGTAAATATTTATGCGAATAAAAAAAAATTTTTGGTTACACAAGATTGGGTTTTGAGTCTTAATGTAAACTGATTCGATAGTACATGAAAGGACGATCTTGCTTGCTCTATGATCCGAAAATTATCGTCTGTATGTTTGTTTAAAACAATATAAAATGTAAAACAAGAAATAAAGGGTAATCCCAGCAACGAGTGTCCATCCGCTAGTCCTACATGCCCATGTGAAGTGGACGCACCACACAGAGACTAGTAGACAGAATAAAACATGTTCCCATGACCATCAGGAAGAAAAGCAATGTAGTAAGAGGACAGCGACCTCGTATATGCAAAACAATAATCCTAAAATGACTTGTGATTCGGCCATAGGACAACATCTTATTACATATCCAGACTGCGCCAAAACATTTGCAGATGATAATTTTCGGATCGTTGGGCAAGCAAGATCGTCCTTTCATTTAAGTGTTTTGGAATCAGTTTACATTAAAACTCAAAACCCAACCTAATGTAAACGAGAAGATTTCATTTCCTCACTTAGACTCTTCAAGTGAACAATAGTGAATAGGTGTTAAGTGGCCAAACATACGGCTAGCTGGACAAATTATTCATCATATCACGTGCATCCGCATCTGGCTATATATTTCAGTTCACCTTCCAGTCGTTATCCGAAGCTTCATACTCTGACGAGTGTTGGGCGAGAACAGTATGCTAAATGAATGTCCCGCCTTTTCGTGCTATAGTAAAGTTCTGTAGTACCAACAGACTTTTCACTTATTTAGTATTGTGTGCAGATCAAATAGTGACAGGTTGATAGGCTAACTATCACTTTGCAACATGGTAAATTGTATAAAAACTATGCATCTCTAGAGCTGAAGTTGAAACATGCTGGACTAGATTCTTAGTTTCAGAATAAGACAAAATAGTGAAAAGACATCTTTCACATCTTTGAATCATTTTCCAACTGACCTTAGAAAAACAAGCTTTTATGATTTACGCATTGTGCAAACCAGACCATTGATATTCTTTAGAGATCTTATTGATATTTTTTATATAATTTTGGAATCATTGAAAAGGTACTAATTTGAGATATTTTTTAAATAGAAAGATACCCAAATACCGCCTATCAATGTTATATGTAGATATTTATGCTCACAATTTCAATACTTTAAAATCGTTGGACACATTCTAAAGGTTTATTATTCAAATGCCATTCCTGTTGCGATGTAAAGTTTACTTTTGGAAAAATCTAGAATATATGGAAAGAAAAGTTATAGATCTATTTGGGACTTTTTCCAAAATAATTCCTCAGAAAGAAGATTTCAAGATATCCTATATCAGCATAATCTTTACTATGATTACAAGAATGGCAAAGAGGATTGCTCTAATGCTGGTTTTACAAGCCCAATCTTTTAGCAGTACATGGAAACTGCTAGAGATGTGCTTAAAAATTGACTGATTGTGTCACATCAACTCATCAAGAAAAATAGTTTATTTCATAAAAAATAAGTTATATTCAGAGGACCGGTGTCACTTACCCAATATTTCTAGTATATTTTGGTTTATACTTAAACAGAATATTTGTTCCACTCACAAAATATATATAATTGAATAGTTTCATATTAATCCAAGTAGTGAAAATTTATATGGTTATGCTCTATAACAAACTAATTGAGCATTCCAATGTTCCTCCTTGCATGTGTTCAAGGCAGTTGATGTCTGCATTGAACTGACTTTATGAATTATTTATCCTTGGAAATAATGCTGCTTATGAAACAAAAGAATAGTGCTTTTGCAGCATGTTTTATGAGAGAGACTTCATATTGATAAAGTTACAAGTAGTTTATCAACAAATTCTGACAATGCACCTGGCAAAATTTCCATGCATTTCCTCAATGCCATCAAATATTAACTATTAAACTATTCATCTAGATAGATATTATCGAATATAATCCAAGACACAGCTGTTTGCTACTTCTTAAAATGCTTCGTTTCAAATTCCATATTGATAACGAAAGACTGGTTTTTCGAAAAATTTGGTAAGAAAATTTCCTGATCACACTTGTCTCTGTTCGCTCACTACATCTTACAGTGTGAAGTGACTTCCATTATAAACCATTGCATATTTGAAACAATTAGAGAATTATGAGTATCTTATAAGGAAGAGAATGCTTTTTGAGATAAATGAAAGCTCAATATTTTTGTTGGGCTTAAGGATCATGCACCATTTCATGACACTTTACATCCTTTCACTAAAAAAAGTGCAATTAGAAAACAAGAAATCGCAAGAAAGAGATTTTTCCTCTGAAGCTTGCACCAATTAGAGATGACTTTGACTCCATTAACTTTTTCTCTTTCCAGAAGATCTTTATAACAATGCTTTTCAATTTAATTGACTTCGAGTGGGACGCGTCCGCTTGAAGAAAATAGAACATATATTTGGATCAAGGTCTTATTTACAAACTGCGGCAATGTGGTGTTTCTGCTAAGCTACTGATGTTAATGGAAAGCTTTCTCAGTGATAGAAAACAGCGTACTGTTTTGAATGGTAAGACGTCTACATGGCATGCCATCTCAGCTGGTGTTCCCAGGGTTCTATCCTTGATCCTCCTTTGTTTCTCATTTATATTAATGACTTGACGGCTGGTTTAAGGTGTAATGTGAGACTATTTTCCGATGACACATCGATCTTCACAGTTGTTCACGATCCACATACAGCTGACAAAACCATGATCTGAATCTTATTAAGCTTTGGGCGCACAATTGGTGAATGTCCTCTAATCCTGACCCCAACAAGCAAGCAACCAAAGTGACCTTTTCCAAAGAGAGAATTCAAATGAATCACTCGCCTATATCTTTTAATGATCTCACTGTACAGAGCGTCCAGGAACATAAGCACCTATGAATCATACAAGACTCTAAATTGTCCTTTACTAGCCACAGCAAGTCTATTATTTCTATTTCAAGCCAAGGAATAGGGATGTTGAGATTCCTCTAAAAATACGTACAACGACACACCCTCAACGAAATGCACAAACTGTATGTCCGGCCACACTTGGATTATGGTGACTTTATATATCACATTCCACATAGCATGTGCAAATTTATTCATTGTGTTAAATTAATCAATCAAATGGAGAAACTTGATAACCTTCAATATTCTGCTGCATTAGCAGTAACTGGCGCATGGAAGGGCACATCGCGTGAAAAATATATGATGAGCTTGGCTAGGAGTCTCTCGACCTCCGGCGATGGAGTAGATGTCTTGTTCTCTTTTATAAGATTCTAACCATTTAACTCCGGGTTACACAACAAGTCCTATACCTCAACGTCAAGAGTCAAGCGATAGTCTGCGCAGGCGAGCTACAATACGGCAAATACGTGCGAGAACAGAGAGACTCAAATCAACTTTCTACTCAAGCTGCTTGTCGGAATGGGAAACACTTGACCCTGAAATTCGAGAATCCAGCTCAGTGACTGTTTTCAAGAAACAACTACTAGGACTCATTCGTTCACCCTCTAAATCAGTCTACGACATTCACGATCCAAAGCGTTTATCTATTTAAATGCAGCTACCCGTTGGACTCAGTAAGCTAAATTTTCATAAATTCAAACATAACTTTAAGGGTGCTTTAAATCGCATGTGCCTGATTAATACGGTATTGAGGATACGAAGCACATTTTGCTGCTATGGCATGCCTATGATATACACAGATGAGATCTACTCGACAGCGTTTACGCAATATTGCGTCATCATGGCCTATCAAACCCTCCAAACAAACAACTATTGCAAATACTCCTTTATGGCCACGAAGAGCTACCTTTTGATTCAAATACAAACGTTCTTCAGGCAACATTAAATATAGTCAGGCCTCAGAACTGTTCAAATAAGTTACTAACTCTCTCGTGTAAATCTCTCTCGTGTAAATCCTTTTCTTTTTTATGTAAATTTGTTTTTCTTTATGATTAGAGTTGTGTCGCTCATCATGCCTGGGTGCCAACTTGGCAGTTTAGCAGGAACCTAGGTACACTTGCTTTCTCCTTTGATAGCTCTTCGTAAGCTTTCATTCAAATTTGCAACGCTATGGGCACTACGGGTAACAACACTCTAATTACTGCTGTAGCTAAATATTTTGTAACTCTTTTTTGTAATACTTGTGTCTCTATGTTAAGTGTAAGTCTTAGGGTTGTTATGTATTGTCATGCTTCCTTCGCTTTTGTATTGTAATAGTTGTTTTTTCTGTAAATTCTATGAGATTAAAAAATAGTCTACATTTTCATGCTATAAACTTAAATGCTTGAAGTTGGCAATTAATAAATTACTCAAACATTAACCAAAAACATGGCCACAGATTTGATTCTTTTTATGATAAAACTTGCAATGTCCAAATCATTATTTTGAGCTTGGCTTTGTTGTCGAGACAGATAACTTTTTCTATGATAATTTACTCAAAATACATTAGACACTTATATTAGCATCTATTCGCCTCGCAATGCATGTCATTTTCCTGTTGCCAGCAATTTCTCGACCAGTAATACTTTGGAGCTTGATTGGTTTTCTTAACAGAAGTCTATTTCATTAACAGACTTCAACAGCTGCTCATCAACTTTCTCAGAGATGAAAGTAGCAATGCTAAATAGTATCTAATTTGACATCCTATCCCTTGTAACTATTTATTGCTAACAACGATGCAATCTTTTCTAGGCGGGTTAACTGTTAAAGCAGTTCTAGTTGTTACTGTGGATCAGCAGAAGGTTGACATCGGTGAAAAGCTAAGGGTATTCTTGTCAAATGAAAGTAGGTTATCTGTTTACGATACTTCACAAGGCAAGCTGGATAGACTCCTCAATAATGCAGATGCAATCATATTACTTTGCTCAGAAACCCTTGAATCACTTCTAAACAGCAGAAAGAATGTCACATTAAAGATGGAAGACGTTGAAGTGCAAATTGATTGTGGGATCCTTCATGATTATATTCAAAATGAGAGCAAAAGGCAGAAATTCATAATGTTCACATGTGATACAAATCATATTCCAGCTAAACTAAGAGGCAATTTTTCATATATTTGCTCAGATGAGAAGAAAATTGATGAAGGAGAATTCCTAAGCACAGTGAGGCCTCAAATTGAGAGCCTCTAATGATAGACTGACAAGCACGACTTCAAAGTAACTTCAAAATAGAATATACATTATAGGAAAACTACATTGCTATAGTACCTAAAAACATAAATATATATATATATATATATATATATATATATATATATATATATATATATATATATATATATATATATATATATATATATATATATATATATATATATTTACATAGATATCTATAAACTCTGTATATGTTAATGATATCATATAAATATAATCTCTTAATGTAAACCCACTATCTAATTCTTGTGTTCTGCGTTACAATCATGCATGATAAATTGATTGCATTACATGGTAGTTTTAATTTCATAACATCTTTGCCTGATAGCATGATAGTATGGTTCCGGATTCAAATGTAAATTGTTGATGAAGGGGGAATATCCTTCTGTATTACCTATTCAATTTCACAGAGATCAAAACTGATTTGCATCTATCGTATATCAATAGAAAGAAACATACTAGAGACGTATTCGCTATGAAAACCGTTTGCGTATTGACAACTGAAGCCTCGATCAAGTGCCAGATATGTTGCTTCATATATACAGGAAGTTGCTAGACACGAGGTTTGCTTTGTCACTTGATTCGCCACAGTGACTGCAAAACAAGAAACAAGAAGGCAAAAGAAAGTGATCTAAGGTCCTGAATATCAGCAAGCGCTTAGTACTTGTAACCTTAGGATTGGCAGGGACCACAGGGTCAATTTTGAATGAAGTTAGAATCAATCGAATTCAATCGACATACCAAATTAATTATAATTTGTATAATACAATTTATGTCAATGATTTCTTACTACTATAATTTATCTTGTAGAATAAAATATTCTAGGGAAATCTCAAAGTAAATATGAAGTGCTATAAGAGTAATGGAAAGCGTTTTACTACAAATATGCTTGATTTTATATCTTTGTTCCAGTGGTTCTTATGTTTTGAATATGTCGACATGGTAAGTCCTGCAGATTATAGACCCAGTTAGGGATAAGAGGTTTTGTTACAGATACAGTTTCAAATTAAATGCAAGCGAAGGAGACGTTAATAACTGGTATTGCTGGAACTGATATTCTTATTTTTCAAGGTACAAAAAGCCGTCTGAGATCCCTACCAGTACACTGCCCTCAGACAGGGATGGATCCAGGTATATTCCAACAGGAGGCTGGCTCTCATGATGTAGGGAAGTGGGGCTAAGATATGGTATGCTGGGTACTCATACTACTGGAATAGCTTTCCAACTTCCACCAGGGGATCAACATGCTCCGACGTAAGGCAATAGCCCCCTAGCTCTCCCTTAACTCCACTTCTGCTCCTAATTGATCAAATTGAGTCGATTATATGTCAGCTAATGTTAAATGCATATTTATGGCAGTCCTGCCAGGCATGTCCAAAATCTAAGAACTGATCATGGGTGAACGAATAAAATATTTTGTGGCTTTATTATTCACCTTCTTTACTTTGTGGCTTTTTGCCAAAGTTGCAATACAAAACAGGTTTTGCTTCTAGTAGTTGACACTCAGAGAACGTGGTTTGATATATTGGATACGTTAAGGAGATTCCAAATCGATTTACGAAAATCATATGATTTCATGTCCTGTTATCAGCGTATTGCAAAAAGAGAAGGTAATGGGCTCAAGAGAAGAGTACTAGAATTGTTTACAGCTACCAGAAAAAGCGAGCACACAGTGTCAAGAGAGACTCCGTGTAGTTTATCAAAGTATTTTCCAACTGAATTGCTACATAGATTAGTTCTTGGACCCTTACTATTCCATACGACATCCTCACAACTGGCCTGTTATATAGTATATGTGACTGGAGTCAAAGATTTGTATAGTTACTTGTGATACTACAATTACACACGAGACACATCATTATCCAAAGGTATGACTAAATTAGAAGATGGCTAATAACGATTACTACATAATTCACTGACGAAGGGGTAACTGCCCGTAGTGTGGAGACCAACCCCTTTGGCATGTACTAGGTCCTAGCTCTCGCAAGATTAGGAGGCAAGCAAATGCGAGGAGCTATTTTGGTAGCCCAACCAAATACATTATTTCTACCTAGCATACATTGAACACTATAGTGCCAATCCTTCAAGATTTCCAAATAACGTTTATGCATCAAGCCCGGAACTTTTAATGCCTTTTTCAAATAATGCTGTTTTGCGCGAATGGAAAAATTAAAAAAAGCCTTTGGTACCTTCCGATGCAAGAAAGATCTTTGGAATGAAATGTAGAAAAGTTAGCACAAGCGACAAACCCTAAACCGAGATGCAAACCATGGAATAAACTAATAAGAATGAGTGAAGTAACATGGTTAGAAAAAATGATGATATAATATACAGAAGTACCTGTAAGAAAGACCTTTGGAGAATACCTCAGTCTGGGAAAATGACCTCTTTCAAGACCAATGATGACCTGTATACAAACCATACATCAGGATCTAAATAGCACCCGAATATATAACTAGTACTTGCACCTAGCATATTCCAGTAAAAATTAGCTTAACGTATTGTGCAATACTTAATGCATGTGACGTAATAAAAGTAGAAGTTCTAGACATAAAGTCCACTCTGAGGTTTAAAAGCAGCCATTGTGCACCAAGAAGTCACTGCTCGCAAAATCTACAATGCATTTACATTCTGTTCATTTTCCATCAAATGTATGATATCCTGGCGTAAAAAGCAACAATAAACGAGCGACATGTGTACAGCACCCTGCAGAAATGGCAGACCAATCATTCGAGCAGTCAAAAACTTTGCCTTCAAAATATACATTTCTCTTTTATGCCTTTGGGGAGTGCTGTATACCTTATACTCTCACAGCAGTTTCCATCCCATAATGGTATTCAAGCTTGATTTATTTCTGTCAGGTCCCATAATTTGAGTATTTGAAAAGAATTATCTTCCCATCTATTTATCATATCATGTAGTTTGATTCTACTGATTAACTGTGGAGGGCTAGAAAACTATTGCTGGTATTGCTAACAGATTGATAAAGCCCCTTCCACAAGAAATCAAACTGCTAAATCTGAATAGACTTACAGTTGCTATGGCTACAATAGCAAAGCATTCACTTGTGGCATCAATTAATATTTTACAGTTAAAAGGTAGAAATACCCAAGCAGATTCATTTTAGATAAATGTTGATTTTACATAAACTTCTTATCACATCACAAATTAAACATGGTATATGCTAAGAAAATCTCTTATAATATGCAACATGAACTCATCAAATTTACCTTTATAAACATCAGTGTTCCTTCCCAGGGGATGTAAAGGGAATTTACTAATTCAAAGCAAGAAATATTTAATATAAAATAGCAATAAATATACTATTAGTGTATGGTGAAACAAGCAGATATTGTCGTTACAAGTTTGCCTCCCCAATTTCCTTTTACTCGTTGAAAGTTGAGATAATGTCATGGTATTTTATACCTCCACTGAGGGTATTTCATAAGCTGCTGACCGCCAAGTTTGACAGTATTAACGTCAACGATACTATTTTTGTGCCCAGTGGAATGCTTAATAATTCCTTGAAGTGCTTTTAGTCATGGTTGATTTGTATTCCACTGAAAATCTCTAATTGATATGAAAGTTTAAGATATCTGAGTGCTTTACCTAGTTCTAGCATCAACTCCAGAAGACTTTTGATGAATATTGTTGCTTGTGTCCCTATACCAACACTTGATGAAAGCTGTTTGTAATAATCTCTTTATAGCATTCAAAGTGCTTGCATATGTGCTCGATTGATGTCTCTACTTGTTGCTTTTGCGCAAAGTATCCAGATCAACAGGCATTAGCTTTAGTTGGATTGCCCAATTCTCTTAGACAAAGTTTTAGCCTAGGACTTTTTACGACAGTTCTGAGATCTGAAATGAGTTAACTTTTTGTTTACTTTGTCTTGGGTATGTGTGTTTAAGAAGTTTGAGCCTACTGGTACTCTAGTACTTTATCCTGCTGATATTGCTTTATTTATTGTTAATCCGCAAACATTGTTGGTGAATCATTTTGAAATCTAACCCCAAGCATTTTCTTAATTCATGATAACTTCTTCATTCGTCTTTTCAATTAAGGGTGTAGTATGTTCATTTGCACGTTTCTGCTTCTAGCTCAAAAATCAACATGGTAGTTGCAAGCATTTAATTGTTACTTTTGCAGATTATCTGCATGCAGAGAGGAATGTTTACACTCTCATTGCCACCATGTATCAAAAACTTGCTCACTGAAACTCTTCATAGGTGCCCATAATGCGTGCGTATAGTGTGCAATTCGATAACTTCATCCCCGTGTACTTAGGTACAGAGACAGCTACGAGTACTCTTAGTTTGATAGTCACTAAGTTCATCTTCGTCACTGTCCTCACATTTTACTATACAGTCTGGCTCGGTATTTAATCTTCCAAAAATGTCTTCATTTAAAAAGACATTTCAATGTTTGAGGTGCCTTTCCTTGCTATCAATGTTACTGGGATTTGAAGTCCTCTAGTCGGAATCGGTGAGGCTCTTGATTGTGTATCTCGCACACGAACATCCAGAATTGCACAACAATTCATAAAATATCATTCTGAATTTATGTCTGGCTGGCGTAAATCTTCAACCGATAGTGTTTACGAACGACAAACACTCATAGAAAGCCACCCTCTTCTGTTGAAGGTGGTAACGGTTTATGACAAATATGAAATATATTGGCAGAGTTACATACGAATTGTTTTATAGTATTTCCCCATTATGATGTACGCGAAAATTAAATATGTGTGAAATTCAGGTGCACGAAAAAAGATTTTACGGTAGTTCATCATAGTTAGATATACGTAGGTTCACCAGTTGATTTCATAACTTGATAGCACTTGTGGTTCTGATCTCAAAGCTCTCTATTTAGGCCTTGTATGCTTCATACGGAGATAGGAAGCTCAACAATCTGCAGGACCAAAATTTTGCTGTATTCACGTATCATTGAGAGCCCAGAACAGGAGCAACTTGTGTGTAGATTGGTGAAAACAACTCATGGCCAAGCATTTCTAACATTGATTAGATTTTGCTGTGCAAATCACATGTCCAGGTGCGCAACTACGGGGGGGGCCTAGGGGTGCGGGTCCCTGCCCACTTTTTTAAGTAGCATGAAAGTGCCCTCTTTCTTGTAATAGTCTAGAACTATTCATTGCACTTTTGCTCTATAGATCTGGTTATAATCACCCTTAGACTTGAAAGTAGCGAAATCTTGAAAATTCTTCTGTTTCTAAATAAAGGAGATTGCCTTTCTAGAATTTTGAACTTTGACTCAGTGGTCCTACATAAGTGGCGTATTCTAACTTTTCGACATATTCTTCGCATTCATCAGATTAGGCTCACTTGCAACTACGATTTTTGATCGCAGCACGTAAGACAGCAATCACACAATGGATGACAGTATTTATCTCCTTTCTTTGCAACTCTTCCTCGCTCACTATCACTTAGTTTCATGTTGTTTCTGCATTGTGGAGCTGATTCCCCCATCGTTCCTCAGTGAAAACAACCAGAGACTGTGACGTTGCGTATCTCTCGTATGAAAGGAAGATTCTAAGGGAAGAAATCAAGTCTAGCATTGTCTTTTACTTCATAGAAGATGAAAATCTAAGCGGCGAAGGTTTGGAACTTAATTCCCTCGTCTATTTTGTTGATTTTTCCCTCGTGGAGGAAGGTCAATGATGTTCTGCAGGCCTGTAGGCAGCTGATACAGTTTGGGTGGAGGGGGGGAGAGCAGTTTATCACGCTGTGAGATTATACAGCCATTTAATACATCGATAAATGAAATCTCAAAAGTTATTGGGGGCCTACCATGTCCACCCTACCCCATCAATGCCTACGGGAATGAAAGCAAACCAAAGTTGCTTTGTTCTTCATTCTTTGCTTTTCATGCTCTAGTTTGCTCTTCCGAAGCCAAAGTTTTGTCTGAAAATTGCTTTTATAGGCCGGTGAAAGTTGGAATACTTTCTATCCCATCGGACCCATCCGTGGTGGGTCATCCCATGTCACTAAAGGAAGCATCGAGCCTTTCCACGACCCCACCTAGGCCACTTAATGGACAGTTAATGGCCAGGATGGCATAACTGTGCGACTCTTTCTTTAAAATCCCCTTGGGCTACGGCCTATCCTGAGTATGAAATAAACTATTCCAAGTTGCATTCTCTTGAAAGAACTTTTGTTATTCCATTTATGCGGACTTGGCCCCAGCCCTCGAAAATTCGTAGATGTGCGACTGTATGTCCTATCAGTGCCACTTCTTTAATCGGACTATCATTGCTTTGTATTGTTCCCGGTTTCCCATAGACCAAATTCTTCTATGAAAAAGCGTACTGCAATTTTTGGGGGCTTTCTCACCTCAACATCCCAACAACTCCACAACCCACTATCCCACGTCCCCAGTCAGATTGGTGCCCCATGCATTTATACACTCATGAGTTAAATCATTCGCTCTCCATACTTTCCCTAACTCAAACCTGGCTATCATATAAATGGATTTGGTGGGACCCTCCTATTTCTGCTACAAGAAGAGTTCAGCACAACATATCAGACTTAGTGGGATGACATCAAGCAAAAAGCTAACATTCAATGGATAGGCTATACGGTTTTGAATCCAAATTAAAGCTTGCAAAGGTATTTATCACATTCCTCAATTGTCTCATCTAAAACAGATTGATCTAAATAGATATGATAAGTTCAGATATCTATAAGGCATCACGTAGTTTGTTTGTGATTTTCTTAACTTTAGTCGCGATAGACAAATCGATATGGTACTCGCCAATGTCAACTACCATGCCACCAATCAAGCTTGTGTCAGTCTTTGTTTCAATTTTTAGAGTTTCATTCTGTTTTACAAATCCTCCCAATGCAGCTGTGAGATCCTTTAATTGCCCTGGCTCCATTGCCTTGGCAGCGGTAATAGTACAGTCAACCTCTCCTATGTGTGACCTTATTAATTTAGCAAATGCACTCAATATATCTGGTGTTACACCAAGGCGACTATTTTCTGCATGAGCATTACACATATTGACAATAAGTTCATCAAATTTCTTTTCTTTCAGTGCTTTCTCCAAGACATTTTGTTTGTGGTTTTTGTTGATTACTGGATCACTAATAAATGCACTAAGTAGCTTGTCTTGCTTTATCAAATCCTGCATCCTACCAGCATCTTTCTCAACTTTCTTGACTTCTTCTTCTTCTTCAGTGACTTCTTCTTAAATGCTACTGAATACAATACATGTGCATGACGTCCTTCAATGCCATAAAGTTGCAGTGGAGGCCTTGCCAGCTCATCTCATACTGCACTGCTAACACTGAACTGTCTGGTACCGATCTGTCTAACTATGCGAACAGAGTTCCTTGCGGCCGCCATCATGATCTGCTTGGTGGAGGTAGTATGGAAGCATGAAGGGAAGCAGTGCTATACCATTGATATTAGTTTCCCACTCGATAGAAACATCCATGCCAAGGGAAAGGAGAAGTTAGATGCATACATGTCACTGTTAACAGAGTTAAAGACATTATACCCTCAGTACAAATTTCAAATAATATCAGTCATTACAGGAGCAATGGGGGTAACTAATAAAAACCTGAAAGATCATTTGATGACAGTTGGAATTAAAAGAGAGAGAGAGAGCGAGAGCAGATAGACTTATAAAAATAATACAGATGAAGGCTTTAATGGGAACTCTGAAAACCTGCAAGACATTTGGTAGCTTTTAAGTCAAGCAAATGGATGAACTGTGTAGTTAATCTCTAACCATGTAGGTTACCAGATTATGAAATGCTGCAAATATGGAAGTTAGATATAGAACGTCATACATACACACATATAAACGTACATAAATGCATACATCTTGGATATAAGACAGTGAATAGGTGCGCGATAAATTTTCCTCCTCTTTCGTGTCAGGCGAGTGATTTTTAAGATACGTAAAACTGGTTTGGGAATGCTTTGAAGCATATGCAAAAAGAAATCTCATGTCTAGATTGATATAAAAGGGTGTTAATAACAGAACAAGAAGATTTTTAGCAGCGAGTGATATTATATTATATTTGCTATTCTCTATCAAAGAAAAATTCGTTTCTAGCGTCCTTTCCTAATTCAGAAACAACTTCTTTTACATACCTTTTGCTATGTCTCTGTCCAGCAAATACACTTTCCTCAGAACTGAGAACTGCACCTTTCCTTCTCGGTTAATTATTTCCCTAAAAGAGCCTTGGGTCAAGCAGCAACCCCATGGGATACACCCACTTCCTTTCGTAATCTATTAGATCTCACTCCGGGAACAAACTACCTTCTATTCGATAGATATGAAGAAGACCAACCTTTGAGAACACCAGATATACCAGCTACGAGCAGCTTTGCTTTTTACACATAATAATTTATTACATCGAAGGCCTACTTGAAGTCGATGACTAGAACACCAACTCTGAAGCCATCATTAATTGCTTTTTCGAAGTCTCAGCGAGAAAGAGGACTAGAGATTCTATGGAAATGCCTTCCAGAGACGCCCATTAGGTTGGGTGAATTAATTTAGTGCGAGTAGCATGATTCGTCATTGAGACATATACAAGATTTTCTAAGATCTTGCTATTCAAATTTAACACTATTGAATTCATATCTAGTACTATCAAGGGTCTGTAATTAGCTCGCCCTGAAGATTCTCTATGCTTGAACGCTGAATTTACTTGTCCTGAGGAGAGAGGTTATATAACCACCAGTTGAGAAAAAGTGTTCATTTACCTATAGAGCATTGCAAATCATCTAGGGAAACCTGTATCTGAACCAAACTTTGTCACCATATGAATGAATGCATGGAAGGATGGAAAACAATAATTTTCCAGAAATCTGTATGATTTCCCACTGTTGTGATATAAGAATTCAGCTTCGTTATCTTTTCTTTGTATATATTCCGTATTTCAATGGATTTCCAAGTGCTTTTAAAACTTTAACTTTCACTGTTTTTGCACTTTTGTATTTGTTCAAAATCCTGAAGCAATGAATGGGAAGCACCCCATAATAACTCTACCTTGAGAAAACAGTGCAAATCTAAGTATTATGGGGACAGGAAGCAATTAGATTTCTCCGTAATGTTTATCAGCAATTTTGACTAAATGGGTGGCTGCTTGATATATAAAATGGCGTGGTCTTCAAATTTTCCTAGCACACTCCCGGCCTCACCCCTCCAAGTATTTGGAACTCAATCAGATTTTAGGCTGGATCCGCCCCTGAGCTTGGTACCATTTCCATCACATGGCCCGCGGGTCACATATATGGCTGACCCTGACTGGCCTGTGGAGGATTACATGGAAAGAACAAAATGCATTTTTTGTAATGTCATCTCAAGCAATGACTAAAGATGCTTTTATTTTGAAGTTGTGTTGATTATTGTACTGGGAATATGCAGTTATTATTATGTAGAACTTATATCAGCGCTTTGGACTGGCCCTCCACAAACTTTTCTGCCTCTCATGTGGCCCAGTAAAGAAGATATTTGCCCATCCCTGCTTTAGACATTAACTAAAGGCTGGGGAAAAGGCCGTCGATCTGTAAATGAAAATCTCTTTATTTAGAGATCAATGGGGAAAGGAGGAGAGAAAACAAGCGATGTTCAGCGGTCGTTGTCTTTCGATTCTGCGCAAACCTCATATACATGCTCACTGAAGCCGAAACTATACTACTGTTGTGGATGGCCTTGTGACAGCAATATCGACATAGGAAAGAGAAGGAAAGTCAGCCTTTGGACAATATCACTCAATTTTTCTTTCATTTGCTGCCCAGGTTGCAAAATGTAGAACGGAAAAAGTTGTACTTGGGAATCTATGTCTATTGGAATGCAGCCAATTTGATCTTGAATGTTATTATGATACACTCTTGGTCAGGCCTATGATTGATTTTGACACAGGCTTTTTAATCGTTGTGGCATACTCACCAATCGCAAATTCATAAACTTATCGTCAAGCGTAGATGGAAGTCGTCATCTTCTTTTAAGTTTGGTTCAAGGCTCCTACAAAAATGGAGAGTGAAGCAGGTGTAGCTTTTAGTCCACCCAAAAACGTGAACGGAAATGTTGAGCAAGACCCAAGGCCGTCTTATAGTATCCCAGGAATTTTGCACTTCATCCAACACGAGTGGACACGATTTGAAATGGATCGAGCTCATTGGGAAGTAGAGCGTGCTGAGCTACAGGTTTGTGTCACCTTGTGTTCTGCTCTATGATACAACTCCTCAGATATAGCTGTCAGAATTAAATATATGTTATATCTGGCACGGTGTCTGATTACGCTGTGACAGCCCGCCACCAGCTAATAGGCCTAATCTCTGCCAAGCCCATTTGATTGCTCGTTTTATCATCAGGCTTGACGATTATACTTCCTATTTAATTGAAAAGCAAGCACACAACAAAACTTGATCACGGTTTCGGAATCTTCTTTATATCATCGCCATCCACTTCTGTTTATTAGAAGTTGAATTTCCTCCATATGCAATTTCCCCCTCACTCTCACTCTCTTGATAGAACAACAGGGTCTCATCCTTTTACAGACCACAGAAGTTTATGTTGTAGATGTCTATGAAATATTTTTTTGAAAGTCAACTACATTATGAATTGAGGCTTTATCTCACCTTCAGCCCGAATTTTAGACACCGAAGTAGTATTAATCAATGATAAGACCAATGCTTGCATGCTGTTTTATGGTATAGACCAAGAAAGAACGATTTTCAGGGTCGAAATGAATCATTGACACAACATACTGGTTGTTCTTTGTCTTATTGGTATGTGTAGACAGGTTTTGATAAGGATTTTAATCTGTATAAATATATAAATATTAAATATATTTATATATATACATGTATATATATGTGGTACAGATGTGTTGGCAGACATAGGAAATGGGCTTTTCCTGTTATGTTATTGACAGACTCCTACGGCATTACTGTCCTTTGGTAAGAGCTAGCTGCAGTAAGAGTTTATATATAGTATAAAAATCAACCCATGCTTTTGTGTGGAGAAGAGAACATCTTGACTAATCCACTTTAAACTGCATCCTAAGGGTGATCATTTTGTTCCTGTTTAGATATTTACCTTCATGATTTGTATCTATGTTATATGCTGCTACATGTGTCTGGGTGGATATTTTTGCTTCTTGGGGTGGGGTTGGAATTGGTATACAGTATAATCCCGTTATAACATACTCAGTTATAACATACCTTTGGATATAACGTACCATAGTGGCCGGTCCCGGCAAAAGGCTCATACAAACACTTATAAAAATACTCCAGTTATAACATACTCGGTTATTTCGGTTATAACGTACCCTCTATTTGCCCCCCTCGAGACAAATATATTTGGTTATAATGTACTTCCTTTTGGGGTTTGTTTTTTCCCTTTCTGAATCAGTCGTAAAAATCATCAACACTGTTACTATTACCTGTAGTAGCTGTTGTAAGTAAGCATACTACTTGTGTACCAAGCAACCACACATTTGATGCAGCTATACATAATGCATGGATTAAAAAGACTGTTCAGAAGCATTTTACAGACTTTTTTAGATCTTACAGGAGATAAACATTAGTCATGAACATAGCAACTAAATCCAGAGATGCTGGAGAGGGGGCAGAGGATGGCAGAGGGGAGCAAGTGCCCCTCCTTTCTGCTATTTGACGGAGCAGGGGGAGGAAAAGTGCCCTTTTTGAAATGCAGAAGAATTCTTTTCAGACATTGATGTTGTACAAGGGAGATACAGTACACTAAATAAATAAGCAATTTATGATTGGAGGAGAGATATATTTGTATGATTGTGAGAAGTATAGCCCTTTGCTAAACGATGGAACGAAAATGTTCCAAAGAGGTGTCTTAGGTCCCAAAAGAGCTGCCTATGCTAGTTGGTGCCCTTTTGATCCTGTTAGTCCCCTTGCCCTACTATCATTCAGGAGCCCCTTATTAAAACTGCCGCACTATTAAATTTTTTGTTTGTCTTTCAATATCTTTCCATGTTATGATGCTTATCCGAGCCTCTAGTTTTAGTAAAGCTACAGAAGCGACCCAGAAGCATATGTCATTCTATACTTTACTAAGTCCTGTATATTCCTTTTACTTTGGCTATGACGTAGTTCGGTTATAACGTACCAAATCAGTTGGTCCCTTGAAGTACATTATATTCAGATTATACTGTATATATATTCATACTTATTCCATTGCTTTTTGGTAGGCTCGGATTGCATTCTTGCAAGGTGAAAGGAGAGCACAGGAAAACCTAAAGAGGGACCTTGTTAGAAGAATCAAGATGCTAGAATATGCTTTGCGCCAGGAAAGGTATTGCTTTATGAACTTTTGCATCTATTATATTGCTCTCTATTACATCTATGTGATGTCAGGTGTTGGCCATAATATTGTTGTAGTTTTTGTGGCCTTTCTAGCACTGATTACTACATTTGTTCCACATTTTTTCTCAATAGATAATCTTAATGGGTTACAAGATAGTTCCCTCTTATGTAAACAGGCATAAACTTTTTAGGTTACTTTATGAATCCTGAAGAATATCCCCAGAATGTGGGCAGTAAACAGTTAGTCATTTATTGACATATTGTAATTTTATTTGCAGGCAAAAATATCATAAATTGAGATATGGAACAGAATTGAAAGTATTAGATATAAATGATGACACTCATGAAGAAGAATCAGAATTAAGTGGTTCCAATGAAAACCTTACAAAAGCCAATAACTTCAATTACAGACAAGGGAGACAAATATTGAGACAGTAAGTGTATTATGTATAATTTGATCATAGTTTTGCTTTGAGCTAACTGTAACCCTGCCTCTATTTTACCATTGATATGTAACTTTCACGTACACAGGTTGGGCTTAAAAGTAAATGCTACATTTGCGATTGGATAGTAGCATTTGCATATTGGTTTATGTTTGTTGATCAATTGTGCAGAAGAGTTAAATCAAATTAAATATATATATATATATATATATATATATATATATATATATATATATATATATATATATATATATATATATATATATATATATATATATATATATATGTGTGTATATATATATATATATATATATATATATATATATATATATATATATATATATATATATATATATATATATATATATATATATATATATATATATATATATATATATATATATACATACATATACATACATACAGTACAGTTGTCCATCAGTTATCCAAGTGCTGCATTCTCTCTCAGACATTTACTCACATTTCTCTCTTGTTTGAGCACTCTCAGAGCTCATACCTTTGTAGATTGCTCAAAATAAGGATGATATAATCAGTCTAAACATCAGGATGCAGAACACAATATGTGGGTTTTCCATTAGCCATTCAGGATGCAGAATACAATGCACCTGCATAAGCTAAAAGCAATAAGTGCATAATTGCACCAAAAATATCTGCAAAACAGCAGGAACAAAATTTGGACTGCTGCATAGTGAGGGGTCACTAGAAGGATATATCTAGAAGGAGTTGTATAGCAATATCCTCATCCTATCACAGAAATGGCTATAAGGTGGAAGAAAATTAGAGATATCAAATTCATTACCATGAAATATGGAATGCCTATAGAATGCTTAGTCAATTAGTGGACTGCTCATCCATGAAAGTTGGCATTTATGGATAGTGCAGTATCTCCCGAGAATAGCAATGTCAAACTCATGTTGACCCAGCAGCCTCTCAAGACAAAATTTGATCTCAAGTTGGCCAAATAGGGTGATAGACCCCCAGGAGCATCTGTAAATCAGGAAAAATACACAGGGATGGTGCCACAAGAATATGCCTAGGTGTGAGAGATTCACTTGGTGATTTAGGAGAACCTACCTTGGTTGGGTCAGACACAGCAGAAAATTGTTAAGCTGTACCCTCAATAATGGTTAGAACATCTTGCCCCATACTAGCATATCGGTGAATAGTTCTGTGCTCAGGCACAGGTGCTGGAAAATATTCATTGAAAAAATGAGGTTTAAAGGAAAATATATTTGGCAACAACTATGGGCTTACTGCCCTCTAGCACTATTGTACCAGATTCTGTAAAGCAGCCAGCTATAGAATTTCTTGTTGGTGTTTTTTGCATGCTTTCAGTATATCTTTGCTCTGTTAGTGGTAATTTTTGAGTAGAATTACTTATGTAGGTAGGTTTTCCCAGTATTGCACAAGAGGCATTGATAGAAGAGGCTTTTGGTTTATGTAGAAAGAATAAGGCTATTATTTCAAGAGCAGAACTTGGAATTGATAGCATTTTTGTAGGGAACAGGGACAGTATAGTGTGCTTTGTTGCAACACCACCATGAAGTCTCAACATTGATAGTAGAATAGCATGCAAGTAGCAATGAAAAGTTTTGAGTCACAGGTTTGATGAAGAGGAACACTTGTTATGAAACATAAATCACATTGAAATTTGAGATATCAAACATCACAGCTGTATTTGGATACTTCTTGATGGGTGGCATTTTTATCCTTTGTCAATATGCCTCTTTGCTGCATTGACTTAACAAACACTTGCAAAGTTCACGTACCAAAGGATTAAGAATACAAGTTTAGTGTTTAAAGTGGTGTGTCATCCTCTTCCGTTAGTCCCATGCATGGCTGCTAAGTTATACTTCATACCTTCAATATGAGTGCATATATACACCTCATTCTGATACGCAGTTGCAAAATTTACACACAGATATGCATAATTATCCAGATACAAACACACTCATTCATTTTTATCTACATCTCATATGAGCTTTTGCATATCTAGTGCATGTAGTATTATAGTAACGAAGATCATATATTCATACATTAGTTAGTCTGCCAGAGATCATTATTTATTAATGTCTAAAATAAGCTGTTGTAAATCAGAACATCTGCATGCCAAGCTCTTTACTACGTGAGTTTCCACCCAATCCTATAGCTAATGGAACAATGACTTTTCAGCATTAATTTAGATGTGCTATAGAATCCCAATTAGGAGAAGGACTTTATAATTCTCCAGTGGATCCTTCCAGAGATGTATGAGCATTATATACAGTGACCAGGTGGTATCTGGGATTTTCTTGTGTAGAGTATGGGCACATATTTGTAGAAACCACCTAGAAATGAGCATTCATTCATTGACCAACTTTTAATATTCAGTATGTGTGAGTCAGGGCTCTCTCCTGATGACTAACCAATGATCATTTCGACCATCTTATGTCTTCTTTATCTCAGGGAAAGCAAATATAAACTTAGTTGTGGAACTGATTTATAGCAATACTTTACCTGGAACCATAAGATTAGTTTGCACACAAGGGAACAATTAGTTTTCTTGATGCCATTCTTCAATGTTAATTGGGGAAGCATAGTATCCAAGAGATCTTCCTTCCCAGAGAAGTAAATATTTGATAGCACAAAATTAAGCACCACTTTATATGATACTTTGTATGACTGATGAAGGGCATTCCTGTTGTGCAATATGCTATTGTGCCAGTATTTTTATTGCATTTTTAGTGTGAGAGATAGGTGATGTGCTCTTGGTACCTTTATACAAGATAAACAGAAAGCCTACTGTAAAATATTTATTGTGAGGAAGATTCTTGGACATTTTGTGCATTGTGCATTTTTAGCAGATTCATTATTCAGTTTCAAGTTTCCTACATTTGATATGTTGATTTCTCTTATTTCATAGATATCTGCAAGAAATTGGTTATATTGATAAGGTTGTAGAACTACGGTCAGCCAGAGTAAAGATGCTATTGGGTCTGACATCAGAAGATACAAATGCCCAGACAAATGAGCAGATAGATTTGAAGTTACCACAGATGCAGCATCCAGCAGTTAAACAAATTATTCTGAAAGCAAATGAACAAAAAGTGAAAGCTAAGCATGATGGAAATGAGGATGAGATATCTCTGGAGGTAGCAAAGACTGGAAAACAAGCTGTCAAGTAGGATTCTTTTGTTTGTACATTGGTATAGCTTTTCTGCTGTATATTCTAGTCATGCGTATCATGGGTATGCAGCATTCAAATTTTGTCTGTTGATGACATGCATTGTCAGCTTCTATCAACAATTTGACAATGGGGTCTAGATAATTCAAAATGTGGCAAGTACTTATTACTACATGGGGAAACAGTTTTAGTTTTGCAACGAATAAAAATATTCTTGCAATTAATAAAGAACTTCATGAATTTATATAAAGCAATCCGATATCTGTAGCAGAAATTTCTGTTTATCTCCTATTTATAGGACATTTAGCTTCACAACTCCATGGAAAAATTAATCTGCTGCAAAGGATAAATGATTGCTGCTACAATTAATTAATTGTTTTAATATTAGCAGTTAATTATTGCACATTGACAGATTATTCCGCATGATCCTTGGATTATTTTGTATTTTCAGCAATCTCCTGCCATGCAGGACAAAGCCTTACTTGAATAATGCATGGTGTATTCATCATAGATAAGGCAACTGCACAGTAGAAATAAAGTGACGACACAGTAGAAAGAAAGCTACTACATGGTAGAGACAGTGAAAATAGAGCAAATGAGGAGATAGTGGGGAATTGATGTTGCTTTGTTTTGACCATGTAGTTGGTTTTTTCTACTATGCAATCAATTTATTTGCCCAGAGATCCAATTATGCACTTCCTTTGCAAATTTATTGCACAAGCTGATCATTTCTAATATAATTGGAAAGAATTTGTTGCAATGCTTACCTGATATTTCAAGTATAAAACATCTGTGATTTCATTTCTTTTGCTTTGTATGCGGCTCTTAAAGAAATGTGCCTATAGCACAGAAATATCTGATAAAGAGCAACTTTCTGTCAAAATATTGAGGAAAAAGCAGTATTTACCAGTCATAGATTACTGCAATTTCTGGATTTCAGTATAGCAGTTTATTATGTATTTGCAAAAACTTCAGGAAACCAGTTTGTACTGTCCACACCTAGAAATGGTCAGTTAAAACCATTTATCAAAACAAGAGAAAGATTTGCATGCAAAGTTACCAAGAAGCTTAGATTTGTATAGTTCACAGCAATGTTGTAAGGATAATCAGCATTGTTTCCTACTGAAATTTCATTTACTACCCTACAAAGTATATTTTTCAAAATTATTGCATTAAATCTTACAAAGTACAAAGAAAACACTTGTTTCTTTAGCTTTTGGTAGTTACTACCTGTAGTGGGGTTGGGTATTTGATCACTGGAATATAGGCCAAAGGAAAGAGGTCTCTCTTTCAGATAGGTGTTATTTGTGGCTGACAAAGGAAAGTAAAGTGCTTATTGTTTGACCTAGGACAGAAGTAGCCAATAACAAAAATTTCAACTTATTTTTAGTAGTTTAGTGTCTGTTCTGTTTTGGAGGTAAACTAGGCTTCTGATTAAGGTCATTTGGTGGAACCTAGTAAAAGCTAATGCATTGATATGAATTTTAATTCTTGAAAGTAAACTCTTTCAGAAGCTAACTATCAGATCAGCCAGGAGTGTACGGAAGGCTGGCTAGTTTTAGTAAATCTCCATAGGGAGCTAAAAAGACAAAAATATGTGTGGAATTAATGTCATTGCTGTGTTTCCCTGATCAGAAAGCAGCCTCTACCCAGACGATTTTGAAAATTTGAGACTACCTGATATGCAAGCAAACAGAATATTCTCATGTTTTGCCAGCAACTGTGGATGAGGTTGATGGTCTTTTGTTCCAGAAATAGAGACTTTACTTGTTGAGTCCCACTAGTCTCAAACATGTCTCAAACACAAATGGTTATCACACAGAATGTTGATAAATCAGAGCTTTTTAGCAACACAGGGCTATTTATGTTCAGCTTTTTTATAGTTGAATGATTTCTGCTGTGAGAAAGTATTTCATTACTAAGCAATTGACTAAAGTCAGATAGGGCAAATTGTAAGTTGAATCTCAGTTTGTGCCAACATCGTATGTCCACCATAATGAATTTAGTCAGCCTATGCAATACTTTTGCATGGGGAGTGTATATAGAACAAATAGACCATGCATTTGTCCTATTAAGCTTTTGTTCTGTATGTTGGGTACTTTTTTACCACACTGTTGCTTTATGTCTACTGTGCAGTTGCTTGATCTCTTTAGTGCAGTCACCTTTTTTACGGAATATACCCTGGATTTGTTTTGTTTGACTTTTTCCCAAATGATTGGGATAGTCATCAACAATTAATTATTGCAAATCCCAGAATGCATGTTTTATGCCATCCTAGCATGCACTTCTTGAATCTAGCACCAGTGCCAAAGTTTAGGGGTGGGGGCAAAAAGAAGGTGGGATGAGATGAACTGGATTGTATAAGCGACATTGTGAGGCACAAGAGACTTTAGCTAGTTTGTTAACTCAGATTGAAACATCACTTATCAACTTCTATTTGAAAGTCTGATGGTCCCTATTATGAGAAAAGTTGTAGGCGTTTTAAATTTCAAATGCCACTCTCCAGAAATTCCATGTAATAGATGGTTTCGAAACAATTCATAGTGTTCTTTCATGCAAAATCTGAATGTTGGTCTTGCAGATTGGCATCGTACTTAGTAGTGGCTGGGTATGACCTCTTTCCAAAGTAAAGCATAGTTATGTGTACCAAATTTAATGGTTCTCCACACCCCTTCGTTTGTATTAGTAGCAATATATAAGGTGCTAAAATGCACGAATTTATCTTTCTAGCAATTTTTCTCAGCATAATTGTACAAAATATCAGATGATACTACCTTGCCTACTTGTTGACCACCAGTTGGCCATTTTTATTAGACTAAATTGTGATCCGGTTTTCAATTGTATTAGCATCGTGAAGTATGCCATTGATTGATTGGTTTAAACTTGATTGATTTCAAGTATCAGATATACAGTATTGAAGGATGATGCTAAAAATATCATACTTTAGCTAATTTGAAGGGAAATATATTCGTTGCAAATAGCGAAGTAACGACATAAATAAGATTTTGATATAACCTTTCAGGATGATTTTTGAGGTCATAAAATTTTGTATCAGGATCTTAGCTCGCCCCCATTTTAGGAATATAATTGAGAATATTTATCATTGATTCACTTTCTCTCCAATAATGTAGGCAACAGGTGCCCAAGGGTACATCAAATCAGCCGGAAGAAGCTGCTCTTGGAAGCTTTGAATTCCTTCAGCGTGAAGGTCAAGACGGTGAAGAGGAGATGGACGATGGTGGAAATGCTGATGATGAACTGGATGATAGAGATGTCGAAGTCAACAGACTATCCGTAAAACGCGGTGGGAAGCAAGGTATTTTACTAGTTGGTGATCTTCCTTCGGCTTCTCACCCATTTCTGTAGTAATTAAGTGCAGCATTTTGGTCGGACACGAGCTTATCAGTTAACTAACAAAGTAGTCTTATAGAACTTTTTTGATTATATATACATGGGGTTTGTTATGTCAGAGCAGCTTTTCCACATTCAGGATGGCTGTTTATTTTTGGTCTGTTGACTGTCTTATTATTCTTATTATTTAAAGTTTTTTAACTTTCCAAAAATATCAGCAACTGAGGTGAGAGAGCTGAGATGAGAAATAGAATGCCCAATTTCTGTAAAGTATGTTTGCGATTGAGTTTCCAACTGATTTCAAAACTGAGCTTCATTGTTTCAACTTACTTCTTGACCTTTCATTGGTACAGTGTATACAAAATGAATTATCGTATAGGATAAGTTTCTTATATTTTCCTTTGGAACGTTTCCTATTGTTTGCTTATTTTGAGCCTTTTGTTTATTTATTTGTTTCTTAGATTATGCAGTTATCAAACGTTTTTAATCATTTGATTTGAAAATCAATCAATGTTTTCCTTTCCAGATTCAATTCATTATTGTTTGTAGATTGCTACGTATTAGGAATGGCTATTATGGCATTAGACGAGAAACTGGAACATTGTTAAGGCATAATTACAACTTTACGGAATTGTGAGCTGTCACAAACAGATTCTTTATAAATGCAAAAACATAAATGCTTGAAAAATCAGTACATTACTGATATTTTTTAATTCCTTTGGGAGTGAATTTTTAGGCATTGGTCTTACTATACATATTACTCTTTTAATGTACTCATTAATGTCATTATTGAAAATAGTCCTCTTGTGTGGATACCTCATAATTTTGTATATTTACAGAAAATCAAAGCGAAGTTATAGATAAAGTATCAGACGGAGCGGAAATAACTAAGGCTTTCGAATTTCTATCAGAGGAAGAAGCGAGGAATGAAAGTGAGTTTTCTTATTGTTTTTGAAGTGGTATTTAGAAGGGTCCGTCAACGGGAAAGCTTCAGAGACATACTTACTTTAATGTTCTTATTCGCTCATTTCTCTCGTTTTTGCTACTCAAGCAACTCAGCTACTTGACCTTGAGCAGTGATGCTCTTTCGTGTAAACTCCTTGAAACCAAGGAAGACAGTAAACTAATTGTGTGCACTGTAGAATTTGCAGGATATTTTCATGTAGCTTTCTAGACAGTTTATATCTTTTTCAATTCCATGCAGTCTATAGCTTTTTCTGAAATGTACTCATATTAAAAAGTTTGACTTAGTAGAGGGGCGGTAGGCAGTGGTACTAACGTTACTAGTCTAGTGCCATTTTTTCCGGACATTGAAAAGTCGTGACATGTTTGTGCATTGTCAGCAGCTAGATTGAAACTGCCTTTAGAGTTCAGCATACATATGCTTTCATGGAACGCGATCGATTGATTGATCATAGTGCGCTATGCCCCTGTTTTCATTTCATTTCATTTCATTTTTGTTTATTTCAACAGGGTATACAGTACATTCTGTAATAAACTGATTTACAATGTGCCCAGCATAAACGAAAATATAGCTATCCTATTTTACTTTTAAAAGCTAATTAAAATGCCAATATACGA
Organism: Mastigias papua; assembly: GCA_964019165.1. Classification (NCBI taxonomy): domain Eukaryota; kingdom Metazoa; phylum Cnidaria; class Scyphozoa; order Rhizostomeae; family Mastigiidae; genus Mastigias; species Mastigias papua. The sequence continues at coordinate 7,005,276 of OZ025269.1, forward strand.
GAAAAGCAAGGAAAGAAAAATAAAACATATGTTAGAAAACGTAAAAAGAAAGGAACTCGTAAAGTAAACTTTTGTGCCGTATATTGATTTAGATTATCAGCCTCTTTGATCTTTCAAAAACGTTTTTAATTTGGTTTTAAAAGTAGCCAGTGAAGAAGCAACTTTTATCTCATGGCTTAACTGATTCCAAACAGCGACTCCTCGATAGGAAAAGCTGTGCTGCCCTTTTGAGGTTTTGCACAGTGGAATTCTGAGGTCAGTGCTGGTATTACATAAAGTTCTATTACAAGGTTCTGACCTTCTGTGAAACAGTGATTGCATGTGGGGCGGTGCAATTCCCTCCAAAGCTTTCTAAACTGTACAAGCCATCTCAAAGTCAATCATTTCTTTTTGGTGAAACCGCAGTACTAGTTTCAAATTCTGGTACTGCCATGCAAAAGTTATTGTACTTTCCGTCACTGTGATACCCCAGTTCTTCGAGAATCAATACGTGAAGCAAAAGGTGGATTATTCAACGATACTAGTTTTTGTTTCTAGTACTGCCGGATGACTACTGTTCTCTCCTAGTTATGATGTGTCAGTTCATGAAAATCCTATACTATAGAATAAAGGACGAACAGCACTAGTTTTGTATTTCTAGTAATGTGGAGTAGCAGAAGGCTCCTATTCTTCTTGAAGTGCACTACATTCTCCTTCTCTATACACTAGGATAGAGCTGTACAGAACAATTGGTTTTCCGATAAATTTACTCCTAAAGGATCTAAGTGTGCATGTCTTTCTGCTATCCTCACAAACGATAGTAAGAGTTGCACTGAGTGGCTATCGCTCGGGCGTTGCTAACTATACCTTTCATACCTGTTTTCAACAAACATATGCCTAGCACATGAAGAAGATACTTTTGCACACCGATTGTAGATCATGTCCCACAGTCAGTGAGTAAATGATTGAATGATACTTGTTATGTACCATACTGCCAAAGTGTTCATGGTACTAGCACATTGATTCTAGTACCATGAAAAGCGCATGTGACTTGTAAACACCAAGCACAAAGCCGCTTTTAATATATTGTCAGGTAATGCCAGCCCCTCAGGAATCAGACGCATAGCCATCACGTTACCATAGGTACATAGGATGATTCTTTCCGTTCCACGTTTGGTTTTAGGATATTCCTCCGGTTATCGGACACGGCGCCACCAAATAAAACGTGGGGGGAGGGAGGACTGCAAAATCATTCAAAGTGCTTGACAAGGGCTAGTAAAATCGCAGGGGAAAAGCCACCCAGCCCACTAGCGGAACCGTGCTTCCTTATCTAGGAAATAAAGTATAATATTTATTTTAAATATATATTTATTTTAAATATATATTTATTTAGTATAAATTTATGAATTATTTTCTTGATGTAGATGAAAGTCCATTGCATGGAGGAAATCAGGTATTGGTCATTTTTATCCTTCTACTTTGTACACCTAGCTAAGAAGCGCCACCACCGTGCTCACAAATTCTTTCCTATCGCCATCTAAGGCAGTATTTTTTAGTTCGTTATAAGTGTTCTTCGACATGACACCCATGAAGATCATTCTATATACGTTATAAGTGTTTGATTCATGAATATTTACCAGGAAATGCATTTCTCGTTCTTGAGTGTTAAAGCTGAATTGAGCGTAAATATTCATAAATTGATATTTGACTCAGGCATTGTTAGATTAGACTCGCTTATAATCCCCCTCTGTTCGTCTTTATTTAACCTTTCCTGCAAGGACAAGATTTTTAAATGGATGTACTGATTCACTTATTGTGTTCATTTTTGTAGAAGCGTTAGGTAGTTCTTTAAGTTTTATGAACAATCGTAATCGCTTTTGAGAAATGTTAATACTGGTCATTATTATTGCATAGGATGAATGGCATGTTGATCAAGGGAAATTACAGAAACAGATAGAGCAATTTAAGAATGAACGAAAAGCCATGGGTAAAAAGGGAAAACGTAAGTTCCAAAGTTCTTTTTGACAGTATTATTCTTGTAGTGGAAGCATTGTTACATGTTAAATTTGATGACTTACTGCGTAGTTTAACTGACTGCATGTTTGGATACAAAAGTTTGTTGCCGATAAATTTCAATTTATGCTACAGCCATTCCTCATTGAAATTTCCATTTTCACCAAATATTTATGCCCCAGTGTGTGTATACTTCCGCTGAGTCCAATATATGCCTGTTAAAAGGCATGCATATTGGACAAAATAGAAATATTACGCCAACGTGTGTATCCAATGGTGCTGTAGACATAGTCTTTACTTTACTATGACAAAGAACATTAGCGTTTCTATAAGGACTGTTTAGGCAGAGGACTTTCCCTAGGTTTTGATATTTGAAACAGAGTATGTTCCAGCGTCCAGAGTGGGTCTGGGAAACTTGGAATAGCCGTGGAGTTTTGCTGTAAACATTTGTCCTGTTGTCCGGAAAGAATCAAGGAAGATTATTTGCATGTAACTGCCGTCTTTTTAGGAGATTTATTTTAAGGTGTTTTGCCGAGTTCTCATAGCAGTTTTACAAAAGTGTATCTAGATACCTCATAAACTAGTTAAAACATTATGTATATGTTGTGTTTTTAATATTTGTTTTATATGAGAGGAACTTTGCACATTTCTTTTTCATGAGAAGGTAGAGCTCATTTTATTGAATGCCCTTGTTGTTCGGCTAGGGGAAACTATATTAAGATTGCAGCATGTTCAAGGGAAAAGATATAGTTTGATTACAAATTGAAAGAAATTAGTGCCTGAAATCAACTCTGAACCCTGAATTCTGTCAATTACTGCTGTAAATCAAGGCTGAGCAGCAAGCAGTCTTGGGTCCTTTTGCAGAGAGACTAGATAGCTGTGTGCATTGTGTCAAAATTATTTTATTTTTATACCCAGAATGGATGTTGTGATAGTCATAATAGTGGTGCTATTCCTCCTTTCCATTATTCATCTTGCTGTTCTGCCGTCACTCGATCTAGATTTTACAGTTAAAAATTATATCCTTGAATTTTTTCTTTATTTTGTCATATCATACATCATTTATTATTGAAAACTGCCTTTCAAAGAAAATCACCTCAACTTTTATTGGACCTTGGCAATAATAATTGGGCAAACAGTGTGAAATTGCTAATGTTGTTTTAACACAATCATGCCCATTAATATTGTTGAATGTGAATAGTGGAGTACTGTAGAGTTAATTTGAAAATAAGTGTATTCGTTTCCAAATTTGCATGTTTGATATATGAAAATAGACTGCCATACTAATTTTCAGGACCTAACAAAATGGCGTTGCAGACAATGCTTGCAAAATTAGAGGGTGAAGAGGAAGTTCCACTCCCTTCTGCTACTCCTGCTTCACCAATCCTTGGAAGTCAGGCAAATATAAGTTTGCCAAATCCTTCGCCATTCCGTGATGACGTTGCTCCTCTCGGTGGGTATTTCGTTTAGATCGATTGCCAGGATATCCTACTCTATTCTACATTTGGAGGGAGCGCATTCAATACTTAGACCTTCTTTCGATATATCCTTGCGATAGATTCTTAGTGAGTGCCTTCAAGTAGATTTGTAACATTGATCAATTCCTTCGTAATACTTATGAGCATTTTGTTGTTAGTTCAGCATTTGAGCCCGTTACTCTTTCCCTATTAAGCCTATATATATTTGGACTTGTTGCTCTAGCTTGGTTTGGCGATCTTTATGTATTATACTACCAGTAGAACTTCAATTTATCTGACTGGACGGATTGTATAAAACGACGATTCGTCATGACCAGTTTTAAACCTAAAAGAATGACACAAATATTGCTACGTTTTGAGCTTGCGTATTGTTTTCTGCTACCAGGAGCTTACCAACAGTGACTTTTTACGTCTGCTGAGCTCCCGTTATTTCCTTTTGCATTCACTTCACTTTTGAATTTATATCACATAGAAATTTATCATAGAACATGACCGTAAGTAGTTTGTTTGCTGTATTTCATGCGTGAATGCCAATATCTTAGAGGACAAAGCAAACTGTGATTGTATAATGCACATGAGTATTGCAGAAAGAATTTGATAGTTAATACCTATTTAGGGGATTTGAAATCATCAATGAAACGTGTTTTTTGTAGGTGATGTTGCACTTCCCAGTAGTAATTATGCTTCGCGCCCTGTTACACCTGGTCAACTGAAAGAGCCTCCAAATGATGCAATGGAAGTGGCATTAAGGCTTGGAGATTTGGCTGACCTAACAGTGTCAAATGAAGCAGGACCGTTATCAGTTGATGTATGTTTGTGTTTTGGATGTTGTTGTCATTCCTACTTATCCTCAAAGATTACTAATCCATCATTATGTTCAGTTGCCTGTTTGTTCTATTTAGCTGTTCTATTGGATGCGCTGATGAGAGTTATGGGTCGAAAAAGGCTTATATTTGCCAAAATCGGGATATACAAATAGCTACAATTGTCTTGTCGTATAGGCAGCAACGTCATGATGATTTTTTGTCCGAATAATTTTAAATGGCACTCTGAGCTGCTATATGACCATGACTATCTTTTGATCTTATGCATTAACAGTTTATTCATCGTTATAATGATTACTTTAATCGTCATCATAATTGCCATTGCCATTTTACTGCCTGCCTGCCTGCCTGCCTGCCTGCCTGCCTGCCTGCCTGCCTGCCTGCCTGCCTGCCTGCCTGCCTGCGCACCCGCCTTTCTGTCCTGTCTGTCTGTCTGTCTGTCTGTCTGTCTCGTCTGTCTGTCTGTCTGTCTGTCTGTCTGTCTGTCTTGTCTGTTTTTCCGGTACATTTCTTACAAGGCCTGAGCTGACCCTGAAGCCAGTGATAACCTGCAGATTGCTTAGAAGAGGTGATTGAGTCGGCTACTCTTAATCTACTTTGTTACCCTAACATAACAGTTACTGGACAGAATTGAAGCCTGAGCTGCTGAGCCTAATTTTCATTTCACAGATGGGACCTGGTTAGACAGTTTCCCGCAGATCACCTACATCTGCCCTGATACTAAATCTCTGCGAAATGAATCAGTATAAACTTATGGGCATTTTATCTTTGTGCCCGCTTCACGCCACAAGGAGGTCTCTAGCCAGGGGCTATCCCTTATTATCATGTTCATCTCCACCATCATCATCATTGTATATGCAGTTATTATCGTGAGCATTATTACCACCGCCATCTTCTTCGATTTGTTACGATGTTTATCGCCATCATGTTCATCATCATCTTATAGTCATCACTAGCAGTGTCATCATCATCATCATCGTCATCATATTCTTCTTCTTCATCTTCATCTTCTCCTTCTTCTCCTTCTTCTCATTACACCACTCACAGAGCCTGAGACTGACCCTGGGGTCGGTTACCCCAACAGTTACTTGGCAGAACTGCAGTCTGATCCACTGAGCCTGTTTTCCACTGCTAGGGCCTAGTTGGAAAGTTTGCCACAAGTCACCAAGAACTGCCCTAATGTTGAATCATTGTAAAGTGACTCGCTATCAACTTAAGAGCAGTGTCTCTTTGTGCCTGCCCACCATCATAAGGTATCCAACCATGCGTGGGCCATCATCACCATCATCACCATCATCATCACCATCATCGTCACCATCATCGTCACCATCATCGTCATTATCATCATCACCACCATCATCATCATCATCATCATCATCATCATCATTATCATCACCATCATCGTCATTATCATCATCATCACCATCATCGTCATTATCATCATCATCACCTGTCTGTCTTTTCCCGTACGCCCCTTACGGGGCAAGAGGTGACTGAGTCGGCTACACTCAATCCACCCTGTTACCCCAACAGTTACTTATCAGAACTGCAGCCTGAAGCTGCTGTGCCTGACTTTCACTGGAGGGGCCTGGTTGGACAGTTTGCCACAGGTCGTCAACATCTGCCCCAATTCTGAATCTCTGCGAAATGAATCACTATCAACTTAAGGGCAGTGTCTCTCTGCGCCCGCTTGCCACCACGAGGAGGTCTCCAACCACGGGCTAGCCATCATCATCACCATCATCGTCATTATCATCATCATCATCTTCATCATCATCATCATCATCATCATCATCATCATCATCATCATCATCACCAGCCTCATCACCATCATCCCACTCGTACAGTCATACTCATCTTCATCGTCATTTCATCACATCTTCATTCATCATCTTAACTTTTACTCATCTACCAGCCTGTGTCAATATCCAAACAATTACAGTATGATTGTCGTACTATTGCACTTGAACAGGTTTGGAAATTCCCTCGGCTTATTTATGTTCTATATTCTGTCATTTATCAGTTTTCAAGAGACTCTGTGACAGAGCTATAGGATTTCTACGTACAGATTGTGGATCGAGTATAGATTATTTAGTATGGATGGTAACTTCTGCAAAACCATTCGGATGTTTGAAGATGATCAGATTTCATATTTCAAGATCACGAAATCTGAATTCCAGTTGGTCTCTGGTTCTGAGTGAATCTTCATAGAAATGAATTCGGTTTTGCATATGCTTATAATAGCAATTTGCAGTGACAAACATTTTACTCTAGATGTTTAGTGAAGGAAATGGATTTAAACTTTTGCAACCATGTCAATAGCATATCTCAACGTATTGAATATATATTTGTTGTTATTCAATCTGCTGTTTTGAAATGTTGAGTCATGATAATTTTGAAATGAGAATCACCCCCTCTTGTGTGATAATAATAATAATACAAATTTGACTGTCCTATTCCAGCTTTGCATATGGCCGCTGGTTTTTGTTTCCTTTACGCTGAAAGTTAAGCTAGTAACAATTGCTCCAGTGGTTATCTTTCATTGATAACTGTTTTTTGCATTGATTTGTTCTCTTGTTTCAGATTAATTCAAAAGAAGATCTAAGGAAGACTTGGTTACCGAAATATACACTTAGGAGGTGGGAAGATGTTTTTGGAATAATTTTTTTTTTGTTTCTTGACTGTCATTAAATTAGCACAACCGTAGACATTTATGTCGTGCACTGTTTTTATTAACTCCTTTTCATAAAGTTTAGTTTCCCATAACCGTCAACACTGAATATGTTTAAACCTGCACTGTTAGATTCAAGATGTAGAGTTGGGATTTTTTCTTTGTGTATTCCATGAATTTTAATGAGTGTCTCTTTTCTGTGATGATAGTCATCCCCCTTATTAGTATGTATATTCATGCTTTTTGGCTGCCCTTTTGTACATATTTTTGACGAAAACTCACTAGCTACATAGCTTATGTATGTTATGTTTTGCAGCCATTTTGATGGAGTGCGTTCATTAGCATTTCATCCTTATGCATCAGCTTTGATAACGGGCTCTGAAGACAATACTCTTAAACTCTGGTCATTGCAGAGAAACTCGCAAATGAAAAAGTAAGTATATTTATATATATATGGAAAGTAGAAGCCTATAGAGTACGCAGCAAAATGTGAATAGTATCAATATTAGAAAGACACCATATACTCATTTGAAGTACTAGCAAGGCGGTGATAGCCTGTCAATCTTTTGTAATATTTTCTGGCATTAGATGTAAAAGTTATAAATCATTTTATTTATAGAGAACTGATATTGTGCCCCAATGGATAGAGAATACTATTGTTTCACCGCATTCTTTTTGTGAATTAGATCCCTATCCAGATATTTTGCTGTTGCTGAGTGGCCTATATTAGTTGGTGAAAAGTTAATGCAGAAATGAGTACATATTTAGCCCTTGCATAGTAATTTCAATAGCTGTTTATGAGAATATGTACGTCATGTTGAGTGTTACATGTCGTTTCCTTATATGTTGCCCTCCTATTTTTCATTTTCTGCACATGAGTGGTCCTATTTAGCCAATTTTCTCTTCTTAACAGGGGAAATATTTCAGACATTGAGCCTGTATATACATTTAGGGGACACAGGTATGCAAATATTTGTTTAGCTTTCATGAATGCCTCCTATATGTCATCATGCACGCCACTTAACTCAGTTTTCTGTTTAGTTTATATTTGGATTATATTAATCCATTCAATTTGTTATCTATTGAGCCTGCAGTTCGTAAAAGCCTTTCTTTCTTTTCAGCGGCCCAATTCTTTGCATAGCTTTGAATTCAAGTGGCAGTGTATGTTATAGCGGTGGGGTAGATGCTACTATTCAATGGTGGAATTTACCCTCTTTAATGCTAGATTTGTTTGGTTCATATGGTAAGAGGTTATCATATTCTACAGTAGCATTTATAAATGTATCTTGTTGTCATACATCTGGTCGTGGCTACAGCTACCCTTTTCAAATGTCATCTTCTACTAATTTTTTTCCACGAAGTTATTAGAGCAAACCCTTTCCATACTGAGTTTCAGTATACTGCGTCCCAGCGAATAGCATGGGTAGTTTGATGGATTATAGGTAATTTTATGAAGAATGGTGGAGCTTGAATACTCACAAAGGTAGCATGAAATAAGATATTTTATCAAGGAAAATTTTATATATATAATTATTCCTCTTTACTTTGGCAGAATTTTTCTCATACTATAGTCTTCAGCTATTTATAGCTTTATATTGCCCATACTTCAATACTACAGAGTAGTATTTTTTAATACTGATGATAGTAGAATTTTGTCTCTCCCAGTAAGCTAAGAGTTAATTGAATTGCTTCAGCAGAAAGATGATTTAAGGAATTATTCGTATTTCTTTTTAACCTGAGTTCAATTTTTTGTTCAGATCCCAGTGTTGCTGGAGAAACGTTAGTTGCTCATACAGACGCTGTTTGGGATCTAGCCGTACAACCAGAAACTGACAGATTGCTATCGTGTTCTGCTGATGGAACCTGTCGTTTATGGAATCCAGAATTAAAATCGCCTTTATTATGTACTTATAAAGCTGAAGCAGGTTTGTATTTTGTCATTCCTGTGGTATGCCCTCTTACACATGTAAATACACTTGCAGAATGTTAGCATCAAAATACTTCGTCAAATCTTCGTTTTCCTGCTTTCTTATTTATTCTTGTCGAAGATGAAATTCGATGGACATATCTTATGAATTGATTTTTCCTGAAAATTTTAGCACTACAATTGCGTTCAAATTCTTTAGCAGAAGAACTTAAATGCATGTGAAATAGTTAGCTACAGAGTTTAGCTTGATTATCATTTGAATTTGCAGAAACTGGGAATCCAACATCAGTAGCCTTCAGTAGCACAGATTCGGGGCAGATGATTGCTTCCTATACAAGTTCCGAATGTCTTTGCTTTGATTTAGAGACAGCAAAGATTTCATTACGCTTGGACAGTGCAAAAACATACAGTAAGTATTTTATTTCTGGCATATCAGAGCCTAGTATTTTCTCAATGATCAATATCAAGTAAAACAATTTAATAGGATGCTTTATTCCTACAACCTTTCCCCCCTAAATTGTTTCATCAATTATAAAATTTGAATAGATTTTGTCCTCCTCATCCTGTCTATCACTGAAGCACAACCATTTTCTGAAAATCTGGTATGACTGTTGATATACAATATAAACCGGCATCGTTATTGCGGAAAGGGGAAAGGAAATGAACTGCAGCAATCAGCCTTTATTACTGTGTTGTTGTAGATACTGAGGACTGCCCCTTTCGTTAACGCCTTTTGCTATGCCGGTGAAATTCTTAGCTAATCATTGGCATGGGGAATCTACTGTCATGTGCGAGCCTAGCAATAGTTTTGCACTGCCTACAATGAAGCAAAATTAGAATATGGTTTTTCCCGTGCTCTTTGATCCCCCCCTTGGGAATGAACGTTACAGGTCTTGGACTTTAAGGACTCTTATCCCCAACAAATTTGTCTTTCTATCTAACTAAATTCTAGCATTCGCAAGGTAACTATGATATACTTTGCTATACTATACTGTACTGTACCATACTATGCTGTGCTATATTATATACTTTATAGTATATAAACTGTACTTTGGAGGAGATGTCTTTAGCGTATTTATTATCACAACACAAAGGAACAATGTATAATTACACAATACACTAGGACTACAAGGACGGTCCTTCTTTCTTGTATTAAGCAAAAACTTACCAACTTTGCAGCGGAAAAACCGTATGGTCCTGAGAAGTGCCCAGTTTACCTAATTGCCCTAAAAAAGCTAAAAAGCTTTTCAATATACCTAAAACATGTTGTCACTGTTTCGTGCTGTAGAAAAACATGGTACCTAATAAAGAGAAGAAAACGGAGAGTATGTAAATTAAACCAAACCAATAAGCTCAAATAAATAATAATACTATGTGTCTACTTCCCTATCATTTAATGGCCTGGGGTGTGAGTGTCTAGCTTATATATATCTATACATATATATATATATATATATATATATATATATATATATATATATATATATATATATATATATATATATATATATATATATATATATATATATATATATATATATATATATAATATGTCAAAGCCGCACTAACTTAGTATATATATATATATATATATATATATATATATATATATATATATATATATATATATATATATATATATATATATATATATATATATATATATATATATATATATATATATATATATATATATAATGTATGTGTTTGCATATATGTATGTCTTTATAAATGTATAAAACTGACGCTCAAATTAATTGTAGAAATGACTACTTGGTACATTTTATAGATTTGGTCAGTAGTATAGCTATTATCCTGTAACTTATTGATGACCTTTCTTTCTTGCTTTTTAGATGGAACCCCATTAACGCAAATAAACAAGGTGATACCTCATCCGACTCTTCCCATAGTAATCACTGCACATGAAGATAGACACATTAGGTTTTTTGATATTGATACAGGTAAATTGATATCATAGGTTTAGTAATACAGTACATAAGAAAGCTCAATCTATTTCACTTGAATATATATATCGTCACAATCCAGGATTTTCAATAGTGCAGCTTATTTCCATATCACATATCCCAGACTATTTTATGCATCCGTTGCTTCTGATAACCTTATGAGAAATGTATTTATGTCAATGTGTTAAACTGTGTATTAGTGCAGTGGATCACAACTAGGGTCCACAGTGACCCCATTGGGTCCATGTAATGTTCCTAGGGGCCCAAAATAAGAATATAACGCGTTCCGGGTCCACATTGATATTTAAGTGGCCCATGGAATACTTCTACCTCAGAACAGATTCTTTTACTACTTCTTATAGTAACACGTCACACGCAGCAAGTAAGGCACATTGCATTTGCCATATTTTCTTGTGATGTGTCAATTCCAACAGCTTATTTAAAATTTTAATTGCTTTGAAAATCAAGCTTAATTTCAATGTTTTGTAGATATGATTTGCATCTTTGTAGTCCTAGGTTTTCCTTGCGGCCTACATGCACTTCCACGCCATTCTTCAGAGGCCTTTCTCATTGGTATTTCAGGATGTATTCGCACCATGTCCCAGCTATATTAGCCTATTTCCGGTTAATTTTCTCCATGGTTGACAGTTCATTCTGGTGCACAGTACACTGTTTGTAGTGTTTCTTTGTTATTTAGTTGCAACGATGTTTCCACATCTAAATTCACAGGTGTTGAACATTGGTGTGCAAAGTCCCTCCTGCAACATAGGCATTAAACGCTCTTACTGTGAATGCAATTGAAGTTTTCTTGCTGCAGAAATGTTTATTATCATTTTATGAGCATTAAATACTAATTTTTGTCTACTGTTGGTTCCTTGTGTATGCCGAATAGGCTTCAAAGAATTTTGTAGGTTTCTTAGTTCTACTTTGCTAATAATTATATTTTTAGTGCATCTATTTTATATTTTGCAGAAGATGCCCATTTGATGTACACTCATTATTTATGTATTATATTAAAAATTAGAATAATATCGAATAGCAATAAGATGCTATCAAGGAAAAAGTAAAACCAGGGGTCCACGACTAAGATAAGGTTGATAAACAATGCATTAGTGCAAAGACTCGGCATGTCTTTATTTTTTGATGGAGTAATATAAATGTTGAAAACTGTTTCTATCGCCAATGGTATCTGAATGTGAATGTGTGGCTTTTTCATGTGGAAAGAGACTACTGTTATATTTTCTTGTTTAGGTAAACAAATTCATACAATGGTAGCACATCTCGATGCTGTAACAAGTTTATCGATCGACCCAACTGGATTATATCTTTTATCTGGAAGTAAGTTTGTCAAAAGCTTAGCAATAGTTTTGATGATTGAATTTGTCTGTTTATACAAAAGGATCTTTCATTAAGGGAATCTGCAGCTGTCATCTCAAACATGTTTCTTTCTATTTTTTGCATACTTGAGTAGTGGCAGCAGGGTTTGTTTCATATAAAAAACGGTTTTTGCAATGTAGTTTTCAGGTGTTCATGACCCTCCCACGGGTGTAAGTCAGTTCATTAGGGCATTTCCCTCAACTGTTCAACTCTGATGCTCACGTTTTAAGGATGCGATGTACTGACGAGCTTCATATCTGTTTCTGGGAGTTGTGGATTTTTAAGAGTCTAGGATCTAAGAGATTTGTGGATTTTCAGTTGTTTATTAGTTAGCACTATAAAGAAACCCCCCCCCCCCACATTCACTGTTACCTTAACGTGGAGGCGTCAGATCCTCTTGTTTTGACTTGTAGTGCTTGCTTGTAGTATCACTGCTACTGCGTGATTAGCTCTAGCTGCATGCAACATAAACGAATGTTTGATGCCTACCTCTTCTATGGATGGCGGTCAAGTAGTAACAGTAAGGATGTATGTTATGTGTTTGATGCCTCCCTCTTCTATTGATGGCGGCCAAATAGTATCAGTAAGTTTGCAACAAAAACAGATGTGTGTCTCCTACCTCTTCTATGGATGGCGATCAAATACTATCATTAGGTTTGCAACAAAAACAAACGTTTGTTGCCTACCTCCTCTATGGATGGCGGCCAAATAGTATCAGTAAGTTTGCAACAAAAACAGATGTGTGTCTCCTACCTCTTCTATAGATGGCGATCAAATACTATCATTAGGTTTGCAACAAAAACAAACGTTTGTTGCCTACCTGTTCTATGGATGGCGATCAAATACTATCATTAGGTTTGCAACAAAAGCAAACGTTTGTTGCCTACCTCTTCTATGGATGGCGGTGAAATGGTTTCAGTAAGTTTGCAACAAAAGCAAATGTTTGTTGCTTACCTTGTCTATGGATGGCGGTGAAATGGTTTCAGTAAGTTTGCAACAAAAGCAAACGTTTGTTGCCTACCTCTTCTATGGATGGCGGTCAAATACTATCATTAGGTTTGCAACAAAAACAAACGTTTGTTGCCTACCTCTTCTATGGATGGCGGTCAAATAGTATCAGTAAGTTTGCAACAGAAGCAAATGTTTGTTGCTTACCTTGTCTATGGATGGCGGTGAAATGGTTTCAGTAAGTTTGCAACAAAAGCAAATGTTTGTTGCTTACCTTGTCTATGGATGGCGGTGAAATGGTTTCAGTAAGTTTGCAACAAAAGCAAATGTTTGTTGCTTACCTTGTCTATGGATGGCGGTGAAATGGTTTCAGTAAGTTTGCAACAAAAACAAATTATTGTTGCCTACCTTTTCTATGGATGGTGGTCAAATAGTAATAGTAAGGATTTATGTTATGTGCATAATTTTTATCAATGTACTTTGATCCTTTTCTACTTTAATGCCTTAGGCAGCGTTATAGACTAAGGGATTCATGTGACTTTCCATAGATGTAACCTGTTTTGAAACTTAAGTTAGGCATATTACTGGCATAGGTAATATCTTTGGCCAATCAATATTTTGGCACTAATTAGCTTCTGCCGTACATTCAGCCGATCTTAAGGCTTGTGATGATTTCTGCGCAGATGATGGCAGTCTTTTCTTGTCTTCTATATTTTGACAGAATGACTGCTTTTATGATCACCAGTTTTCAAACTGAAGCCTGGATCTGTTTTTTTATAGGAACTTCATAGGCCTTTCCTTTTCGAAACTTACTTTAACTTATTTAAGTTGTTGTTCTTATAGCTAGTTAGCTTATGATTTATTTATTTTGCTTATGTGTTATCGTCTTTTTTTACTTTTTTCAACACTTCCATTTCCATTTGGTGTGTGTTCCCTTTAGGTATTTTCTTCCACTTTTTATGTTTGGCCAATGATGAGAAAAGGCGAATGTGATCATATATGATCGAAAATCGTACTGCCTGAGGTCAAATTCAGTATCCATGGCAGTTGATTGTTTGGTAATGACCATTGTACATATCAGACTAAAGCGTATTTCAGGAGAAGTTGTAAGAGTCTTTGTCAGAGGCAATCAATGGCACAATGTCAAGAACTCATTACTGAAGCATTCTCAGGAAACCACAAGTTTGTAGTTGACAGACTCCTACTACATGGCTTTCTTTATTTACCAAAACGTTGCTGCTTCCTTTGATGCTCCTGAAACGCTTGTGACTAAAATCCTAACATTCGCTAAGAAACATTGCAGTCATTTCATCTACTCAACGTTTAAAGCCAGTCTCAGCAGTGTTTGTTAATCCCTGCCATGATCCTGTTACTGAAATATCATTTTACACGTACAGCGATCTTCGTCTCATAGCATCACCTGCATTTCTACTCATCCAAATGTCTTGTTCTACTTCATCTGCCTTGCAGCTACTCTTCTAGGCGTATGCAAATTCTCATGAAGTGATTGTAATTATAGCACATTATTGTGATTCCCTACTACACTGCTGCATGCATTAAACTCTAGGAATAAATTCTGTCTCTCAAACGATTTAGTGTCACGATGTCAAATGATGTTTTTGATGTCAGTCTGTATTCAACCATGATTGTTGGTATGATTTCGCTCGGGATGCAACCAAAATATTTGGACGATTTCTTTAAAGGAAATCCTGCATCCTGTCATGATATTTGAACTGATCTAGAACATCCTTTCTAGTATCCATGCGCTTTGCCTTGGACATTTAATCCGAAGTTGCTCCATGCAGTTGTTTTTTCGATTGTCAGCACTTCCATGCCACTTGGTACTATAAATCTTTTAATTAGCCCCCTGGATAGTTGTTTATTGATCTCTGTGATTATGAACTTTAATTTATGCCTTTAACGGAATACGTTCTTTTAACTTTTAATATTACATTCGAGATTTTACTTCTTCTCAATCTAGATGTAGAGAAGTTAATACCTTTTACAGCCAACTGTAGTGTTGACCAACTCACGAAGATGGCTTTGCTTCCTCTTCGACGAAGTGCTGTCTTTTGCCCTCTTTGAATTTACACTAAAATGCTCTTACCTTGCATACCTGTCGTTTCTCACCAACCATCAGTCTTTCTACCGCGATAGTTTAGCCCTAGTTGTGCATGAAGACAATTACACTCCAAGCTCTATTGGAACTTTTGTATTGCATATGGCTGACCTCCGTTTTCGCAAAGAGTGTGATTAGCTCTCAGATATACTTTCTTGCTTTACTTGTTTTATGAAATATCCCCTGTGAATATTTTAAGTCCATCAGCAGTTCCTTGCTTAGTAAGCCATACAAGATATTTTGGTGCCATGTGCGGATTTGCGGTACTATCATTCAAAATAAGTTCTTGATGAAGCAATATTATTTTTGTTGTTAGTAGAATTTTTCTACAAATTTTTCAGCACATCTTTGTTCCCCCATAGTTACCACGTTAAATGTTACCATTGGAAACTGAAGTATAAGCTATCGATTCTGATACAACTTTTCCCTTCAAGGCTCAACTGCCAATTTTGGATCTGTTGTTAGGAAATATTGCCCGTCTGCCTGCCTTTGGATTGTTTGCCTCGAAAGTATCGTTCTATTCTATTCCAGGCATATTCTCCCTGTTTGAAATCAGCTACTTATCTTCATCCACAGGCCATGATGGCTCTATTCGATTATGGAATATGGAAAATAAGACGTGCATTCAAGAGATCACAGCACATAGGAAGAAATTTGACGAAGCTGTATTTGACGTGGCATTTCATCAGTCGCAACCATTTATAGCTAGCGGTGGTGCTGATGCTGTTGCGAAAGTATTCGTCTAATGATAATGATGAATAAATAGATATAGTTTTCAATTGTATTTGCTGATTTAAAACGATGCTGTCCGGGTGATACTCTTGTTAATGGTGACTAATCAGGATACTACCGATGATTATGGCATTAAGTGAAAATGCATTTACATACAAAGGACCCAAAGTACATTATGGTACAATTCGGCAACTCTACTTAAAGCTAGAACATGTAATTTTTTCAACAGTTTTGATTTAATAGAACACCTAATTATGATATGATGGCCATATATAACTAGTGTTCCAATGGACGTAGACTTCGATGCGTTATGTTCCTTCTTCATGACATACAACTATCACAGCAGGCTGGCAATTCGCATTTATAATGTTTCGAAGGTTAAGGTAGATTATGTTTCATCATCAATCTCATTTTTGGATTTGAATTTATTGCTATCATGTCAGTTTTCCATTTTTTCATTGTGCTGCTAGACCAAATCACATGCAGCAATCTTGACATCACTTAAGATATAGAAACAATATATATTGTCTTTTGTAACGCAAAGTTAGCTTGGTGTAGCACTGGTAGGCAGAAGGAACTCTTAGTGACATTTCGGACGGTATTTTTCGTTTTGTCGATGAACGGTGCTATATATAAACAATGGACTGTGAAACTCTGTGGAGTAGATTTCCTTTATAGTTGCATCATATTAGAACTAACTCTGATCTGCTTTACAGACTTACTTCTATTACATGTTTAGCAAAATAGTCAAGACCTGGTGATATTCAACTTACCTCAATAGTGCAATTTTAAGTTACATTTCAATTAATTACTTGTGCACAAAGTACTTGAGGCAGAAGTCTTGCAGTGCAATGCACAGCCTATCGTATTCACTTTGTGATTGTATCCACCCCTATCTATCAGATAAGCAGATGTTGAATTGTTCTTCTCTATGTACAGGTAGATTGACCTCTATATATATATATATATATATATATATATATATATATATATATATATATATATATATATATATATATATATATATATATATATATATATATATATATATATATATATATATATATATATATATATATATATATATAATGTCAATGCTTCATGTTTTGCATTACTACAATTTCACACCTTATCTCTCAATTTAGTGTGAATTTGTCTGCAATGCTGTTTTTATGTGGCTGTGTTGCAGTACTTATGAGTATCCTTTACATGGTTTTATTTTTAAAATTTCACTGTAATATTCCAGCAGTTCTTTTTGTACTGTATTCACACAGCTTTCTTCACAGTTACATGGTGGCTCGCATTATGCCATCCTCGTATTTCACCATTAGCTGAACTTCGTGGCCTAGCATCTGTTATTATGGTATTAAATGAACCCCATCCCCCCAATTTTCAGAGAACAATACAGCTCTATATGAATTTAATGTGAGTCAAGGGTTCTTTTGAGATCATTGATATTGGTAAATTTTGTTACAAGGATGCAAAATGTCCCTAGCGTTATATGATGCTACTGGAGAATTAAATAGCAACAGTGTCCTCAACAGCAATTTACACGTATGACAATGCTCTATTTTTCCAATACATTACTGAATATTTAACAAAATTAATGTCAAAGTACCTTAGAAATAGTATAGGACTGTACAAAATACGCTGATGATAGATTTAGAATATTTAAGGCTTGGAGCAATAGAGGGGCACTTTATCACAGCGAAGTATTTATCGCTGAAATTCGTGGTATATCAAAAGTAGGTTGGCAAAGTGTGTGTCTCTGTTGGCTAACTCAGATTAGGTATCTGTGTTTTTTGTCACGCACTACTGACGATATAGAAGGATGGAAAGGTAGGTTAAATCTAAATGGTACACAGAGTTTCCAACTTATTATGATGCAATTTACTTGCATACCTTTATATACATGCTGTAAAAGCTCTAATTAGCCCGATGGGGAGCTTATTGACTTTTCGATCTTCTGGAGGGAACTAATTTATAAAGGTCAGTATGAGTAGGCAATGTACAATCAGCTTACCTTATAGTCACATGGAATATTTTGAAAGTAATATTAGGTTCTAAATTAAGAACTTTTAGGGATATCAAGACTCGGCAAATAATTAGTTAAAAATGCCCATTGGTCATGCATTAATCCCACTTTAAACTTCACAACTTGTCTACTAAAATCATTGGGTACCTAAAGTCTTCTGCTTTTGACATATGCAAAGGTTTTGAGTAAAGAGGAGATGTAAAAACGTTTGATAAGACCAGGAAGGCCAAGAACTTGCGACGACCATGGGTGATACAAACGTGACTTTGAGATCAATTTTTTTTACACATTCTTGCAGCGCACAGTATCTTATTTACAACACAATGACAACAAGCAAAAGTCCCAGAAATTTTGCGATATTTAATTCATCTGTATTAATTTCAGAAGGGTTGTTCGAAAGGTTACTAGCCCGAACAAAAGGAGTGCTATTCGCAAGCCTGAATTCATTTTGCTCTTCGAAAGGCCAATCGATCCTCTTGCCTCTCAATTTTTTCATTTCTTATTGTCTTGAATTGTTTGCAGGTTTCAAAACCAACAGACTAAGTATTCAATGATATTTAAAAGTTTACGATTGCTTAACAGGAAACTGGTAAGTACTTTTATCATTGATATCTCGAACTACGTGCACATGAGAGGGGATCCGTTTGGATCTATGGGAAAATTGGCCGCTAGCCCCTGACCTCTGTTCTGTCTCAATCTATTTATAAGTTTTATCATTTATTGAGTTAAATTTTCCTGATTGATTGGTGCTAATTTCCACCCCGTTTTAATGAGATGTAATAACTGAGATGATTGAGATGATGATGTGCAGTTTAGATCGGGCCTAGATGCGAGAAGAAGGTTGCACAAAAGAAGACGAATTGAACAGCTGACAACCAGATAAAAATAGAAAATAAAGAACGAATTATAGCTTAAGCCTATCTAGGTGACAACTTTCTATGTATGTATATATGTAATTTTCGAACGATAGCACAGAATAAATCACGAAATCAAGTCAAAAATTGCAAATTGGCACCTATTCTATATATATATATATATATATATATATATATATATATATATATATATATATATATATATATATATATATGTATATATATATATATATATATATATATATTTTAATCGTTTTTTGTGTTAAATTGAAATTATACAGTTCTCTTTCATTTATGATTTTGAGAACTTCATGGAACCTGTTGATACTCTAATCCGTCAGCCAGAAAGGCAGCTCTTGTCCACTGGTCAAGAACCGAATCTATAACGGATTTTCTCTAGGATCCGTTCTCATGTGGATCGGATCCATACAGCTCCCGTGTGTACACAGATCCGATCGATGGGTACAGATACGAAACGTGTCTGTATGGATTTGCTCTCATATAATGTTCACCATTGAGGCCAAGGACAAATAATGAGTCCTCGTATAAATGAACAAGCCTCGTTTCATATACGCACCACTTTGGATCAGATCCATGTGCTCACGCTAGAGTTGTATGGATCGAATCCATACTAGCACAGTTTAGCTATCCGATCCAAAACTAGCGCGGATAGCGGAGCCAATCTGAATCGGATGGAAGCGGTCTTGTGTGCACGCAAGGCCTGTCTGTACCAGTTTAGCAACGGACTCAAATGGATCCGGTCTCGTGTACACGGGATGGAAAGGACTAGAAAGCTATTTACTTTACCGAATTTACTTTACTGATAGGAAGGACCTTGTATCTTTCTAGGTTTATTCCTGAGTCCCTTCGATGGCTTTGGAGGACTGGGCACTACAATAGGGCCAATAGGATAGTATCTACTATTGCTGCTGAGAACAATAAATCGGATTTACTCCGGATGTTTCCAGATGTCCCGTCAATTGAATCAGACGACGAAGAACTTGGCTGCTCTCAAGTTTCAGCATTTTAGCATTTGTCACGTAAGTCTCTTCCCCGCCTAAATAACTCGATCTCTGTTGTCTGTAAGTAGACTATCATACCCGCTTGTCACGATCACCACCATGCCATTATAGCCATCACACCATCACCATCACCTTTACCATCACACTATAGTACCGTCAATTCATTATGACCATCTGGCCTTCACCATTATCACAATATTATGTTCTTTCTGTTGTAATCACCGCCTCACCGTTTCACCATATATATTCATATACACGATATGTATAAAATGAAAGGGGGTGCTGCCCTCTGCCTTTCCTCGACCGAATGTACCTACTCTAGAAGGAATCCGATGCATGAACATTACAGGTATAGAGCCCCTCTTCTTAGTATCCAAGCTACTGACTTACATAATGACTGACGTCATGGCCGAATGTTTTAAGTATTTCAGCTTAGGGTTAGAGAGTTTTACTGTACCGAATACTGAAGATTAGCTGTTATGTCTGTACCTGACATCGATATCCTTGTTTGGTGTACATTTTATTATTCCAGTAACCATTTTTTACGATGTTCCACCCACTTATAGTCTTAGAACATCACTGGCATATTATTTTGAAGTTTACATAAAATGAAGCAGGAGTTGCTTTATTCTGGTTAGAGCTAAACGAAATGATTTCCAACCCCGAAAAATTCCATACTCTATTGTTTAGGGAAAAAAATCAAACACTAGGGAAGGAAAATTTAACATAACCGACAAAATAATAAACCCTGAGGCGACTGTGAAACTTTTGGATGTTGCCTTGGATCATAAGCTTGGCTTTGGCCCTCATATTTCAAATATTTGCAAAAAAGCTGTAACACAATTAAACGTTTTAAAGAGGCTCAAGTCCTTCATTGGCTATAGGAGGAAAAAATTCTTGTTCAGAGCTTTATCTATTCGAACTTCGAGTACTGTCCTCTGGCTTGGTATTTCTCATCATCCAAATCTCCTCTTCAGAACATCGAAAAGTTACAAGAACATGCTCTGAGATTTCTCTTTAATGATCATACCAGTTCATACAACGAATTGCTTTCCATGTCAGAAAAATGTACAATGGTTATCTCTAGCCAAAGAGCCCTTTACATTGAAATATTCAAGACAGTCAGACATTTATGCAGAACATTTTTATATTACGGACACCATGTTATTCTTTACGAAATCCAAATGATCTCAGCCCATGTAAGGCCTAATCAAACAACTTTTGGGTCCAATAATCTGAAGTCTATTGGGCCACAGATTTGGAATAACGTACCAACGAGCTGAAATCAGGAGAGAATATGAAAAATTTTAAAAGACTAATAAAAAACTAGGATGGACCATGTTGTAGATGCAGTGCTTCTCAGTGCCTGCCTGTCAACAATAAAGTCAACCAATAGACCATAGCACCTGTTGATTTTTTACTTCCGTAATGTATAGAATATAAAAACTTTTTTATTTATTTTAATTCTATTAGATTTGGATTAGTTAACGCTGTATATATGTATACAATCATGTAAATATTTAGTTAGCTAGTATTTTTTCAATCGAATTAAAATAATTATACACACACATCATAAAAATGTAGGAATAATCATCTTGGCCATTCTTCGCCATGTCATCAGTGATTTATACAGCGAAAGCGACTTTCATTTTATTTCTCAGTTAAATTTGAGGATTAAGTATGTAAGACTAAGTCTTTCACATTTTGAGCATGGATGGATACGTTCTTGCCGAATTAGCAGTCAAGGTTGGTTTAGCAAGGACCTCTTGTATATAAAACAAACAATGGGAACCACTCGACATGTCGAATGTCCTGGAAACTATTCCCTTGCCAGCTTAGGGCCCGAGACATAATTGAAACATGTACTTGCCAGTTTCCACTTAAAAGTTCGCCTCCGGGGCGAAAGTTGTGAGCAGTGATTTTTCCACAGCAACTTCGTTTCACAGTGATGCCACAATGAAGTCTATAAAAATGGAGGCATCTTATTACTTAATTTTATGTAAACAAATGCACTGATTGGTAGAGAACAAAGATGTGACTATGTTCTACGCTGCCCACTGTTTCACCCTCTTCTGATTCTATCTCATTATAGCGCGGAATTCCGTAGTATACTTCTCTTTCATCGTTTTTCATGCCTAGCAGTATTTCGTAGTAAGTTCATCGAGGGACTATTCTAATTAGTGTCGATTAGGTCTTTACATTTGATCGCAAAGTTACTTATATTCAACAGACATAAATACTGTACATGTTACTAGAAACAAAACAATACCACAAGGAGCATGGTAATAAATAGTAGCCCTATGGCAGTTTAGAATTAGCATAACGTGTTCTCTCTAATGAGCGACCAGGGCCGCTCAACTAAAGTTAGGCTCTTTTAGTCTCTTCAGCAACCGATATGATGCTTCTTTCATAAACAATTTGAAGTTACAAACATGTTTTCAACAGAAGTCAATGTAAATCTGCTTATTATAAAGTCACGCGCCCATTGGCTCATAAGATTCCATGACGATTTTGAGTGCTATATTCGTGCAATTAGCTGCAGAAGACTTCATCTAAGACTATACCTTGAACAATAAGACATCAATTAAAATTTATTAATCCAGCCATTTCGGAGATTATTGCGTCATATGAATAAAAGGTTCTGACGTCATTACGAGCACTTTTTATGAGCAAAGTTTCTGTATCCATTCAGTGCAATTGACACTAGTGAGCACAGTAATTTTTGAGCAAAATGGCAAGCTTCATGCAAGCAGATGATGAAATACACGACCAAAATACGAGAAAAGTTTCAATGGTATCATCAGGTTAGTGCAATTGTTCATTTTAGTATATGTTGTATATTTATGTTATGACATTAACTACTCTTAAATATAGCAAATGTATGTAAATTTTATACTCATTCTGAATATTGAGAAATGCTCATGCCGGATAGAAAGCGCCAAATGAGACTATGGGTTAAATCATTTATATTCGAACAAGAAGCTTTAATAGCTTTTTATACCATCTGATCACAGGCTCAAATAACGGGGGGAGCATATATCCTTCCCAAATAAACCGCGGCTCCACCACAGTTCTTTGCTATGCATCTTTTCCAAGGGTACGTTGGTAGCCCTGGATAAAAAGTCTTGGGAGCTTTCAGTCATGCTTAGTTTTGAAGTTGTATTACCGAAACAAAGGACCGGTTAACCAAATGGAATAGTGATTTACTGACAAAACTGAGAACAATGATGTAGGGGGTTCCTATTCCCACACCCACCGTTACATGTGTCACTGAGTATCCTCTAATAATACGTATAAATATCGGCTCTAGACTCAAGCAAAGTGATATGGTAGAATACGTATTACTGTACGTTTTCCAAGTGCAAGACTGTCTAATAGCCAAAAAATATAACCAAAGTTATAGAATTCCAATATTTGCTAAAAAAACAGCCAGATACTATGTAAAGGGGCATTATTACATACATTAAAACCGAAAACTTTTGGACTTAAAACTTTCGGACAAAATATTTCGGACAAAAAACTTTCGGACTGTTTTTTGATAGTTTCGGACAAAACAACTTTCGGACAAGCAAAGTTTTCGGACAAAAGGCACCTTGACAGGATTACCAAAGAAGTAAATGAAACAAAGCGCAGATAATAGTTTAGCTTATAATTAGTGCAATATCTAATCTAGATCTTCAAAAGGGTCTTCTGGCTCCAGTTCAGTGGTCAATGCATCATTGATCCCTGCCAATTCAAATCCTTTCTTGATCATTTCAGGGTTGTTCCTCATGTGGTCATACAACCCAATCAGCCAATGTGCATGCAGAGGCTTTATTGTGGAAAGCTTTCTTGAAACCTCCACAGAATAGACATCAATCCCACTATTGAGCTGTGCCTCGATATTCCTAGCATACCACTCCTCAAACTTTGATTTCAGGAACTTTTTTGCAGGGCCGTTGACCGTAAGATCCAGTGGCTGAAAATAATGCGTTAAATTAGCTGGTACAAACACACTTATACAATTATTGTCTTCAATTAATTTAAGGACTGCATTGGTTGTTTGCCCCTTAAACACATCGAAGATGAGCATTGCCTTTTGTTCCACTGGTAGCTCCAATTCTTCGCGCTGTTTTGCCACGAAAGGAAAAATCACTGAATTCAGCAACTGGGTAACTTTCTCTTCGTTGCTCCAGTGGTTTGGTGTATGTGTCACATCGAAGCCATCTGGAAATTTGATCCCTTGCGGGAGACAACGATTTGTTTTCCCCTCGTAGATCAGCTGCATGGGTAGAAAAACTCCGCTCTTGGACACTGTAAATGTACCTGTTATTTGCTTTTGTTTTCCTTTTCCAAGCAGAGGCACGCTTGAAGCACCTTTCTCATGCAACGTGTGATTGGATGTGCACACATATGATAGTGGTGTTTGGTCGAAGTTCAAAATTAATTCGTCTGGAATGCTGTGGCGAGATTGAATTCCTTTAATTTTTCTCTGGAAGTCCAGTTTTGTTTCCTTTAGTAATCCAGGTGAAACAGGAATTTTCGATGTTGTAGCCATTCGTCTTGTCATTTTTCTTCCTTCCTTATCCATACGGTACAAAATGTTTCTTGCCCAATCATTACTTAAGGATATGGGTCCACCGTTTTCTGTCAGCAAAGAACTGTCGTTTGCCAAAATTATTCCTTTCGCTACAGAGTTTATTACTGATGCGGACACTGGTGCACCTTTTAAACGCAGAGCATTTACAGTTTCAATCGTTTTCTTCATCAGTTCTTCTGGCAACAAAGTAGGTCTGCCTATCTTTTTTTTCTTGATAACTAGGACTTCATCTTCATTGCTCTTTAAGGCAAGGTAGGCTTTTTTGAAATCACTTAAAGTCTGCTTTGTCAGCCTTGGATACCTTCCTACCAACATGTTCAGAGCAATGGCATTTCCATGCTTGTGAGCAAGTCTTCCAATTTCTGCTCGTTCTTCCCCTGTCCATATTCTGTATTTCTTTCTTTTCCCCCCTTCACTTTCTTTTTCAATCAATTTCTTTCTTACTTCTTCCGTTTCTCTAGATGACAACGATGTGCTGGATTTGTTTAAAACTTGTGAAGTTTGATCTGGACCAAGTTTTTTAAAGTAGTTAAAGATAGACATTTCATTCAACTCTGTTAGTTCAATGATTCTGAACAAGTCTGTCTAAAATTCATATACAGTGCTCTTAAACAACCACACGTGCTTTCAATTTTTCAAATATATTTGTCACTGTGTGGAAGTGGGGAGATCACAGTGAGAAGAAAACACGACACCGTAGGTGGAGAGAGAAACTGACCCTAGGACCCAGGATGCGCCTTCAGAAGACAATAGCTGAAAGCAACGTGAAGAGGTGCTTCAGTGGCGCAAAACTATTGTTCTTACAATTTGCCCCTTGAGGCAAGTAACATCATTTTGCATAAAATGGAAAGTATTTACACTCAAACTATTGCCAGTAGAGGATGGCACGTTTATGGGAAAACTTCGTGGAAAAACCCAAAAAAAGGCCAGACAGTTTTTGCTGAAAAAGAACAAGAAAAAATTGCGTTGCTCTCAGATCCTTACGCCGTCGCTTGGAAGCTAAAGCATAGCGAGAAATTAACGGCCTCTGTTGTTGGACATGTGCCAAGAGAAATTTCAAGAGCTGTGTCATTTTTTCTCGATAGAGGTGGTATTGTTCAAGGCACTGTAATCAACGAAAAATATCAACCATCTCCTATTCCACGAGGGGGGTTGGAGATCCTTTTGAAAGTCACCATGAAGATTGGCGACGAAAAGAGACGATATTTAAATCGTTTAAGAGAGATTATTAAAGCTAACTACGAAATCGGAACAGAAATGGAATGCGAAATAAGTACAGCAAGCATATCATCCTTTGAAATCGCAAGCAGTGAATGTGTAGAAAATAGAGAAGAACTGGTTATGTTTTTGGAAAATGATGAAAATGAGGAAGAACAATGGGAAAATGCTGACGAAGGACGCAAAGAACAATGCGAAATCATATGCTTAGACGACTAATGTTTATTTATATGCTTTAAGAAGCCCATATTTGTGTCTTTCTTTATTTTCAAGAAAAACAAACTTTCGGACGATAAAACTTTCGGACGAAAAAGCATTTCGGACCATTAAATTTTCGGACACGATTTTGTCCGAAAGTTTGATCGTCCGAAAGTTTTCGATTTTAATGTAAACTGCTATTAGGTTGATCCTGTATTGTTACAATTTGAGGCGAACCGAGCTCATGATTTACGGATGTAGATACTCATCCAACTAACATATCTGCAAGCTCTCTCAAAATCTTTTTTTTGATGCATTCCCTGCAAAACTGCATTAAGATCTGGACAGTTAGGACTTTGCAAAGTGACCCCCGATCAACAGAAAAAAGTACAGTTAGAAGTTATTTTACCAAACTTTTTGCACTAACAACTTGCATAGTTTCTATTTAATTGTTGATCTACTTTAGAAACGGAGAATAAAATTAATGTTGGATTCTAACGTGGATCAGAATTAGTATATAAAAGCTATGCGAGTTTTTGGCATAAAAACATTTGGGTAAAGTAACTGCACTTCTTTCACTTCACTGTCTAGTTTTTGAGAAAGTTCTATTGCATTACTAACTCATATGCTATTTGATATATATCTATTCAACAGTATTGCCCTTTCGAATCTACAAAGTTCATTTAACTTGCAGATCATGATCTGAATGAAGAACTTGGAAACACAAACATCGTGAAAGACTCGAGCGTTGTATCCCAGTTGCTGACCCACATTCCAGATATGGTGATCAATTACAACCAAAAGGTTTCCATGCCCGCTAAAAAGGAATGTATTGGTGTTGCGATGTTTGCAGATATATCTGGTATATACTTTTCCATGAAATTCCCTCATTTTCAGTAAACTTGCTAAGGATTTCCCAGAATAATTACACAGGATACTCTTAGCATTCCCAACCCGTTTGTATCAGCCAATAAAGAAGGCATTCAAATTAGTCTACTTTCTTTTTCGTATATGTTGGATGGGCTAGCCAAGACCTCACATCCGGGGTGATATTTCCGTAACGCCTAGCTCGTACCCAGACTACCATATCATATTAGCTTGTATTACCGCCAATGTCAGTTAGTAGAGAAAAGGAAGCCTGAAAGGGCTATCGTATAAAGTCAAATGTTTAGAACGGTGTAGAGTCATACTCACCGTAAATCATACGGTACAGCAATTCATTTGTTTCACTAGTTTGTATATATTTATTCATAAAATCAAAATCAAAATATGAACCTTTCAACTTTTGAATTATGAGAGTAGAGAAGTAGCTAAAGTGCTGAAAAATGCTTCAATTATTGTAGGTAATACGATGTTTCTCTTCCTATCCTCAAGTCATTTCCCTGTTCGTAAGAGAGGTTACTCTCTAAACAAAGACGCTGCTAAGAGCCACTATAGACCTTTTGGTTGCGGTAGCATCGATGTAAACCTAACTAAACAAAAGTATAAATATCATAAACAGATTTTACATTGATATTGGTCTACTGGATGTCTCCTAAATGTTATACTTAAAAGCCTTACCATGATAAGGACTAATGGAATTTTCATGAATGCAGACTTCCTAACTATAATAAAAGAAGAGACGAAAGGACCATTCTTAACATATATAGTTCATTAGAAACAGAATAAGTAAAATTGGAATAATCTGCTTTGGTATGGTTCAAAAGTCGCGAAACACGGTATACTGGGATATTGCGCAGAAACTGTGCATTCTTTTAGAATCTGTGTGATTCCAATTTACTCGAATCTCATTAACCATGATAATTATTATTCCATTTCTACATATTATTCAAAATCTTAACTTTGAAAAGAAAGTCACTATGATTAATGAAAAAGTCCATGGATGTAACAGTCTTTGAAGACTACTATGCCATGAACTGGCTAATGCAATACTGTCATCATTTTTATCAGCTATATTACTCTATAGTACTGATCAAAATGAATTTTCTATCTACAAATCAGATCAGCAAGTGTACCTCCCTGAAGCTATTTCAAATCAAAAATATTTCTAGGTTTCGAGTGGATCGCTCATCCTAACAAACAAGCCAATCATCACAACTGTTTACTACTACAACATTGGTGATAAGATCATCTTCACAATCAGCCTAGCTCACAACTCATCTGTAGTTTTGTACAATCATAGTATATGCAAATCAAAAGAATTGCTCGTGGTATTTCAAGCTAGTTAGACCAAGTTCATAGTATAATAATCTCAAGATTTACACTATTTGGTTGACTCTTGTCATTGTATTCTATAGATAGTGGTGTGCCGAAGGACTTTTCAGTAGGGGGTGGTGTACAAAAACTAATTTTAAGGAAAGATTTAAGTAAGGCCAGTAGTATCTGATAAGTACCGAAGAGGCATGATATTCATGCCAACTTTGTCAATAGAAAACTGTATGGTAGGTGTTATAAATGGATTCATTCATTGGGTGTTCTTATAGGGAAAGATTCAAATATGTAGCAATGCCATTAGCTATCAAGGAAAGGATCTGGTGGCAAACTAAAGAACATTGAAATTGCAGAATATTACTCAAAATTTCATACACAAATTATTCTAGCTTTTTTTTGAATTCCTAGCTTGAGTTTGCGAGTATTATCAATACTGTAGTTGCAAAAATAGAAATCAAAATAATGATGAACAGAAGAGCAGTGAAAATTAAATGGAATATTTGTGTAAGTTAATGCAGAATGCACGAGAAATATATGTTAGGTCTTTTGCAGTGCTATGTTTTTATCTAGAAATGAAAAAAAAATTGAACCATTTATGATTACTAGGTCCTTCGATCAAGATTCAAGAGATTTTGCTAACAATTGCAAGACAAATCTCTCTTTATAAATTCAGAAAATCACATCGCTTCCTGCCCAGGGATTTTGCGATGAGTTTATACCTAGGATGGGACAGATAAGTCTTTTAGTGAGGTAGGGGGATATATCATGATTCAGCCTAATGCGGCACAAAGATTCCTAAATTAGCTAAAATGGTATCTTCCAGACTAATCTTTAACTGAGCGGTTAAAAACACGGCAATGTTCCCAAACATGGACTAAAGTAGAAGGTGCGGACAAACACTCAAATACGGGGGTGAACCCTGAGGATCTAGATCTCTTCCTTTTTTCTCAAAAAAGTAAAGTGATTTCTTCTTGGAGATTTTCAAACTGATTATTGCATTTTTATCAAGTAGACCTGCTTCCTGAAACGTTTAGTATGATTACTTTTGTTTCCAAATCCAAAAAGTATGATTTCAAGATATATTCTCTTTAGAAATTGCTTTCTGTGCCATTTTTTGTTAATTAGACCCCTGCCCGCAAAAATGCATTTGTGCGAGATGGGCAGTGTAGAGATTAATAACCACTTTCAGCTATTCGTTCTTCGGTCATGTGACTTGAGGAAAGTGTCAAATGCAAGTTATAATTCAAATGAAACTGTTGGCGCTTATTTCGAATGGAGAATTAGTCGAAAGTTAAAGTACTGACAGAACTCGGAAGAATAGCATCAAACCTCTTGCAAGTAGCATTCTCGTATTCTAGTTTATTGCTCATATTGCAAAAGAGAAGTAAACTGATGGCTGCATCAATGTTTGGAGCTCGACAGAAGTTGGCTTAATCAGAGATCAGAACTTTTGCTCACCCCGTTCCTGTCTATATGCCAAAAAGAGGCCTTGCTCTCTTGCCAGAGGCACGGAGAGATTTAAATGATTTAATTTATGATAACTTGCATTTACATCATTTGCTGTGGGTGCATCTATTATACTATCATTTATTGTAGATTCTGATTTTAATTCCGTATAATTACATTGCTAGTTAAATTATGTGAGCCATGGTCCGCAATGCATAGAGAGAAGTTAATTAGCTATTATTTTTCAGGATTCACTGCACTTTGTGAAAAATATGCTGATATGGTAAAAATAGATTCAGCCTGTGGAACGGACAAGCTCACCGCAACGTTGAACAACTACATTGGCAAAATTGTAGATTGTATGTTTGGCATTCCTGATTTTCACTTATTGATTCCTTCTACTTATGATAAATAAAACCAGTACATGCAATTAAATGGTTATAAGTGAGCATTCATGAGTTAGTATATATGAATATATATGAACCCAGTAGCTTGCGAGTAACAAGACCTTCTCCTTTTTCGTTGTAAACTGGAGCATTATTATCATCAGAAGACTCAGGATAGTAGTAAAACTGACCACCACCTGGAATCGAACCACGGTCTTTTGCTTTCCAGACAAGCATCTTAACCACTATACCACAAGGGCTATGAATATATATATAAATATATATAAATATATAAAAATATATATAAATATATATACATATATATACATATATATATATATATATATATATATATGGAAGGTCACACTCGAAATATTAATACAAGCTGTTACATTGACATGACGTTTAAATAGTTTATACTAAATTCAATCTGTCGCCTTATGTTTTTCCTTTTAGGAAAAAGATTGGGATATTAAAAAAAGGGGAGGAACCTTAGACTTTTCTATATACTTTTCATTGACAAATCTGACAGTTGTTGACATACAATCATAGTTCATTTCTTCTTTCGGGGATTTGTCCCTTTTATCATTTTCTGTTATTTCTTTATTTATGTGAGTTTTTCTGAAATCTTTATCTTCATTATTAAGTCTCTCCAAACTTCCTGTCAGTTTTTTTAGTTTTGTTCCATCAAAGTGTATATCGTTGTCTTCACACCTCATCATTTTATCCATCTCATTTACAAAGTCTCTTCCTATTTCATGTCTACTATTGTAGGGGCTATATATGTTGTTTTCTGTGCTTGGCTTCACAGTCGCATTTTTCTCCTACGGAACTTTTTTTGAGAAATATTTTTTCTCTCTTGTTCTTTGGCTTTGCTCTGTAATTTACTTTGGTTTCCTTCGGGTTACTTATGTTTGTTTCTTTGCTTATATTTGATAATTTGCACGTCTTCTTCAAGTTCCCTTGTATAGCCTCTTCAACATAAACTCTTCGTTCAGTCTCCAGATATTTAATAACCTCTCTTCTTGCGCTGTATATTCTTTATCCCATACATGTTGTAAGTAGTTCCTCTTTTGATGGTTCGCAAGTGTGGCAATGAGGATAATGTCTTGTATCTCTGAATCAATAGATTTCAATTTCTGTCCATATTTTTGCTTCTAATTTTCATTCTCTCTGCTTTATACATATATGCATACATACATATATACATACATATGTATGTATGTATGTATGTATATGCTGAAAGATTCACCTGACGATGAACCAGAGCTTGGTAGATACTTAGAGCAATATGACCATGATTTTTTTTGTTTATCTAGGCATTATTAAAGATGGTGGGGATGTTCTTAAATTTGCTGGTACGTCTACTTTCATTTTCTTGCTGTACTCGTGCTTTGAGATTTCTTTTGCGTTTGGCTTCCATTAAATCTATGCTTATGTAGTAGATTCATGACATGCCTACAATTTTCACCTATTTATGTAATTATTCCAATATATGGAATTGATCGGCTAGTGGCCTGTAGGTAAAGCGCTCGACTGTTGAGCAGGACATCGATTGTTCCAGGTGAAACCTTGCAGCAGCAAATGGGTGCCTGGTGGCAACACTGGGGAAGTTAAAGCGGCAATGAAAGGAACTGGTCACCCTACCTCGACCCACTATCCCGGTGGCCCAGGATGTGTCCTCTCCAATAGGAACTCCCCAAATTACGGAATCATGTATTTAACTAACCCTACTTTTAATGTATATGGCATTGGTGTTTTTCATACGCTCACAATTTATGACAGAGTTAGCACCTGTGCTGATATGTTTCCAATAAGCACCGAATTTATTACCAACCAATTTAGAATCTGTTGATTTCCTAAGCAAATTTCTCTTTTGTGAAAAGAAGTGTGTTACATTTTGACATCCGAATGTACGTGCTAACTTCAATTTCATTTTATTTTACTGAAAGTATGAATATTTTGCCTGTTTTACAGCGGCGTGCTGGGCGGTTATCTGCTAGGGGGGACACTTTCATGACTGAGCAAAATAGGGCCCCCTTACGATCGACTATGACTTATTTATATAGCTACGTGTGCTGCCAGTTGGGTAATTAGGAACAGACCACGCCCATAATGAAAAACAGGCTCTACCTATCCCCATAAGAATAATTTTACAAGACCTACTAAACCAAGAACATACTGTTATCAAGACCATAATGCTATAATTATAAAATCTTATATCATTGAAGTAAGACCAATTTCAATTAAAACTGGCTTTTATTTCAAAAATCTAGTTGGTACTAGCTTAAGGAAAATTTTTGAAAGATTACAGCAATTTCGCTAGATCGAAGTTATTCGACAATTTTGCCTGATATGTATAATTAAATGCTTTGAATCATGGACTAACTGCACCCTTTGAATCAATAAAATAAGAATTTTCATATTTAGCATGAACCATGTTGTATTTGGAACTCAAAGGAATATATTGTATTCTACTTTGAAGAAGACCCACCATGCCTCAGTGGCCTCTCACTGACGTTATCTTTCAAGACATCCATCAAAATAAATTGCTATAAAATTTTTGGAACAGTCTAAAAGGACGCATACAAATAAACAGCAAAATAAAAGAAACACGAAGCCGAACACTAAGAGAAATGCAAATAAGAAGAATAAAATTTGCGAATCAGACTAGCACATTGTATTGGTAAATTTCATTGGAATGTTTGGATTTTGTTTCAATAGATGGTTTGAAGTTTGTTATTAGTCATATTCTTCTGAAAAATAGCCAGTGAGGTACATGATTTCTGGTTTGATTTCTTTGGAACCAAGAGGAATTTGATATGGTATAATATGTTAAATTAATCTCATTGCATGTCAAATTTAAAGTACAACCTTCTAATCAACAGGCGATGCACTTCTTGCTTCATGGTTGTTCTCACATTCTGGACATAATGTGAAGACGGTACTGACTAAAGCTATATGCTGTGGCTTAGCGATACAAGAGAAGTGTGACAACCAAATGACTGAAGTCGGTATTCTTCTGCGTGTTAAAATAGCAATGGCTGTCGGTTCAATGATTGTTACATTCGTTGGAACGCATGAGTCAAAGCAGTTTACTTTATCAGGCACTGCAATCGAAGAAGTTGGTGCAGCAGAGAAGCATGCAGAGCCAAGTGATGTCATTTTAACTCATTTAGCATGGATCAATTGCGATCAAGATATTTTCAAAGCAGAAAGGTTGCCAAATGCCAATGTTTACAAGGTATAACTGGAAAATCTTATTGCCAAATCATTTTTATTTTGAAGCATAGTGAATTTCATACCGCATTGAAACCTAAATTTAGTAAACATTAGCTTTCGACACTTTATTGTTCATGACTAAGCACTAAGTCTTCGTCTGCCATTTTCTAAATTTGAATTCCTAAACCCTGCAATGACTTCAAATCTATTTGCGTTTGTTTTCAAATATATGTACTTACCATTCTGTCCATCAGGTTTCAGAAAATAAAAGACTGATTGAGAGCCAAAGTCTTGGCCTTGTTGACGTTCTCCCAGGCGTCCTTGCAGGGATAAAAGATAATAGTTTTACCTGCAAAAAGGAGAAAGTGATTATCTGTCCTCGTCTTGATAAACTGATTGCGGAGTGTCCTGCTTGTAATTTGGGTTTACCAAAAGCTCTGCTTCCAGATACAGATGACATAGATACACCAACTGGGTTTGCTGGTGCTGCGATTTCTGCAAGAAGTGAGCGACGCTTTGACAAAGAGAAAAGATTTGGTAAGCCTCTCTCTCCAGTGATTAGAGTTTATGATGATTATGCATTAAATGTGTAAAAACTGCATTGATCCAAATTAAAGCGTAGCATCACTTTTCCCTCATACATGTTGAACAAGATTGTTTATCACTTCACCCCTATTTTAATTTGCTTCATCTACGTAGATCTTTTACCGATTCATGAATAGGTGATATTTTAAGTCAATTGTCTTCTTTACCCTGTTTCGCTGTCTATTACATTCACATTAGTTAGCTTTCATCTACTCTGTATTTGCATGTTCACTTTGATACTCTCACTAAAACTTTGCCATTTCATTTTTGCCAATGTTTTAGCTGTAGTAAATTGCAATATTCTTGCGCAGAGACCCTGATCTAAGTCAAGCACGAAGAAGCTGGTGTATTTCAGTTGAAATGCAAAGTCCTTCATATCTCTAAAAATGCGCCATCGTACCTCACAAGTAGCTCATTGTCTAAAGGGGCGATGCATTTATTGAATTAAACTTTTGTTGCACATTGCCACCTCAATACTACCCTATCTCAGGGTTTTGCCAAATTATAATATATTCACTTGAATTGGAAGATCTTCATGTAAGCTCCATGAATCTGAAAATTTCGTCGTGCATTCGCATTGTAAAAATATTCAAATTGATAATGAAAACTAAAATATCTTATAACAAATGATGATAAATGAAAACTATAAGTTGTTGGAAATGAGCCTATAACAAAATTCTTTTGCAATTCGGGTAGGTCTCTCTGGTTTCATTCTTCGCTGTATTCTTGTGAACTGCGTTGAGAATAAACTCTATAAACAGAAGTACTTCTTTGTAGTGCTGATATGAAACTATAACAAATTCCAAAAGCTTCAGTACGTTTAGTGTTCTTGGCTTCTCATTTCTTCTAATTAGAGCTCCTTTGTCATCTCTTGTAACCCTTCTTGCTTCTTTCACATCTCTTTATCATGAATTGCACCTTAATAGTTCTGCGTTATTTTATCTCATAGCACACTTATTAGAGGCAGTATACCATCCAGGAAAGTCAGTATTCCAACTGACTAAACATAATTTTAAGAAAACTTTCAATATTATAAAGGATAATAGATCATTCATTGCCGACAAAACGTGCTAATATTCTATAGTGTATTCATTGCGTCTTTGCGTCTTCTTTAGTCGTTTCGGTAATTTATGCTTGAATTATCCCAGCATAAGTATTGAACATAGTTTTTTGATTGATTAAGCATTAAAGTTTCAACAATTTCATAATGTTAATCAGCTATTCATAAGACTCTACACAAGCTGAAAATTTATTAGAAGAAGTTTTACCTTTATTCTTGCTACTTCCTTTAGTATGTTAATGTTTAGAAATCTTTCTACAGATCGTCGACGAATGAGTTTCACGCTAACTGAAAACCAAGTCGAAGATTTACGAGCATACGTTGCTACACCAGTTCTTGACAAGGTATAATGCGCCTTGCTTTATATATGACTTCCTTCATTTATTTTAAATAATATTGAGAAAACAAATGAGAAGAAGCTCTACAATCAATTACATTGAAATACCTTCCATATTTTACGAGGTTACTTTTGTTCACCTAATAGTGGTGCATTTTAGCTTCTTACAGTGAAAAGCACATTAGAGTAAATGTGACGGAAAACAATACATGAGTTTCTGTTGCAGTGTAATCCAGAATGAAGCATTATAAGTTATTCTTGTTCACAGTATTTTGGTACTTCGAAGATTGACTAGATCTTCTAGTTACATCCATTGGTACTTATTCACGGTATATTATCAAACAGGACTTGTATTCCCATGCCATAAACCTCTCTTATACTTTTGATTACATCACAATTTGCTTCAAAATCTTGTTAGTAATGAAAGCCTCCAGTTAGCTGGGGTGGGTCTAATGTTAAGATGATAACGTTAGATCGCAATCAAAACATTGTGAAGTTAAGAGCTCAGACCTTGAAAAAAGGTGGGCCTGCTGTTGCCCACGTGTTCTCTCCCGCTGTTTGCCACTTTCATCCTCAATCTACCTTTGTCTTTTTTTCAATTTATGTTATCGGTCTGTTTGCTATCTACATGTGTGATATTCTACTCATTCCAGATAAGAGTCCTCGTATCTTGCGTTTCTTCTTGATATTCGAATATCAATTGTTCAAGTTAAATTTTGGTACTTGGTTTATGGTATTTCATAATTTTTGTTATTACTCATAAACACAGTTTTATTTGCTCTCTTGTTGCATATCACTTTGTTTCTAATCTTCGTAGAACAACGGCTTTCTTGAAAAACAATAGACATCAACCTTTATTTGCTATCTTTACTCTTCAAACAGTTTTCTCTGGATTATGGTAATACTATGAATAACATCTCTTGAAGATTACGTCCGTTTCACTTTGAAATAATTGTTATATTATATTTCTACGTACCTTTTATTTATTAGGTCTTTCCAAAGCCTGTAGTTTCTATTTTTGAAAGAGTAAGCAGGTGGATTTTATTTTATGGCAAAAGTTCAGAAAAGTTTAAAGTAACTTATGTTCTCTTGAATCGGTTTTTACAATATCACTTGCTCTATTATTCTATGTTATTTAGAGTAATTTCAATCAATTATTAATAGCTTGATCATGGACAAGACGTTGAATGGTTATCTGAAATGCGTGATGTATCAGTGTTATTCATTAACATGAAGTTGCCTGGTGGCACTGATGATCCTGCTAGGGCATTACAAAGAGCATATGAAATAATTCATGAAGAAACTCTTAAGTATCAAGGTATTTCATCTTAACTGTGATTCTAGCTAGACTTTAGACTGATGATAATTTTGAACGTCAGATGGGATGTATTTGCTTCTTGAAGAATTACATCTTGAATATTAATATTAATTTTACTAAACTTAGAATGTACCTGATGCATACCATTTGCATTATTCAATACGGAATTGGACTGCTTTAGCTAAACCATTTTGTCTCTATCAAGCTGGATACTTTCCTGACGGCAAATTTTCTTTCAAGAAATACCGTTGCTCTCTAGCCGTATATTCTATTCTCAATACATGAAGATGATTTTACTTGATATTCATTGACTAACTACATATGAGGTATGTAAAATGTATAGATATGTAGAGGCGTGGTATACCAAGAAGTATGAATTCCAGACTTTGAGTATTCATTCCTTGCTAGAAGTACAAATAGCATTATACTGTGAGCTAGACCTACATGCATAACAGAAAAAGTTGAATAGCTTTAGCTAAATATTTCTATTAGCAGACCTTCGGAAATTTATTGATTTGATTGAGCTAAATATAGAATAATGTCGTAATTGAAAGTGTGAGAAAATAACCGACCTGAGCGGGATTCGAACTCGCGACCCCTGACTTTGTACGTCAAGCGTAATGTTGTAATTCTTTCAATTTCTCTCAGGAAACTTAAACAAAGTTTTCAGCTTTGATAAGGTAAGCACACTGAATAAGGCTTTCCCAATCGAAATATATTCTTTTTAACAGTTGAGTTAAAAATTCAGCCATAATTACTAGGCCATATCTCTATTATGAACTCTTTGTCAAAGTAAAGTAGAACATATCTTTTAGTAGGTTCATGATTTCTGTATAGGATCATTCATTTTAGTAGGTTCATGGAGTTTTAATTTCGTTCTTTTAATACCATGAATAATTCTTTTCATTTTGTTCATATACAGTCATATTGCCGAAATTATGTGTCCTGTGCTGTTTGTGCATAACATGTAATTAAATCCCAAGAAAGAGCTGGTAGTTGAAATTATAGAGAAAAACTCCATTTTATATTGCAACCATGCAGAAAGCTTTCAGAAATTTTTTATTATGCTAGATGTTGTCACACAATGTGCACTACCTGTTAGAACTGGGATGAATTTAATATATGCTATGCTTTGCTACTAAACGCACATTATGAAATTTTTGAAAGAAGTTCTAAAAAAGTAAAGCTTGTTTACAATTACAAAACCAATCTAAGCTCATACGGTGGCAATAACAAGGAAGGAAATTGACGTTGGGAAAGATTAGAAATTAATGAAAGATGACAACTGAGATTTGCTAATTTAGTCAAATGTAATTTCATAGTTTATGAATCACCCCTTTTGAGAAGAGAGATTTGCGCACATTTATCATTTATATCGCTCTAGGATTTCCTCCCGAAGCTTTTTTGCAGTGACTGCAGATGACAATGTAAATGGCCCCATTTAATTCCAGGGCTGCACGTTCATTGTCATATTTGGTCTGCCAGGAGGCAAGCATGAGGACGATGGATATAGGTCTATAGTTGCAGGTCAGGGAATACTTGAATCATTGCAATCAATTGCTGGAATTAGGTATGTTAGCAGTGTGCATTTGCTCAAAATCTTATGGCACTTCTCCAAGTGGTATTTCACATCACTGTTATGAAATCGAAGTATATACAGCTTCTTGTACCTAAGCGTTGTCGAAACTGATACCGATAGAATATTCCCAATAGTGCCTATAGTCATTGAAGTTCAAGCACATTCATCAGCATTGAGCCAATTTGTGAAGCTTGTAAAGACCTTGTCTGGATTGAAGCGGTATTTGTATTAGTGGCATGGGAAAAATGTTTGCCTTCAAGAATGAATAACATATTTATGTAGCATATCTTGGTTCTTGAAACATTAGTCCACGCAGTACCATCCTACTGCATGACAATTCGATGAAATTCAAAAGAATTCTAATTAGCCTTAACATCTTAAAGATAACTTTATGTCTGTAAAAATACTCACATTTTCTACAGAGATTTCCAATCAGTATATTTCTGATCAAATGGGTGAAAACTCATTTAATAATTACCATATTAGCTATACAATTACTATGTCATGATAACATCTGCTTTACCACATTCTGATGGCCATGATTTTGTGCATTTAGTGATGAGACAATTGGAGTTACAACAGGACGTGCGTTTTGCGGTGTTGTGGGTCATAAAGACAGACATGAATACACAGGTAAATTTAAGTACCTAATGTTCAGAAGTTGTTTGGAAATGGTAATAATCTGCAATTAATGTATATTGCATTATTGCCAAGCACTGACTACTGTCTGTTTGAATTAGCCTGAGATAAAGAATAAACAGTCAATTCATAAGAGACTTCTTTTGTACCGAATTGACATAGTTAAGTCTACCGACTTGACTAGGAATTAATAACAATATTTGCAACGTTGCAAACTATTTGCAAGGTCATTTCTTTCCTCTTAGCGAAATTCGGTAATTACTAAACAATTAGTTGCATTTGTTTATCATCTTGGATCAGCTGATAAGATTTTTACTTAGAATCAAACAGAACCCTTATAACTGTACTGCTTGCATGCATTATTTTGCGGAAAAGAATCCAGCAATCAAAACATATGGAAGATACCTGGAACTTCTTTAGGAGTTTTGTTCCTTTGTGAAATGACGTAACAAAATAATGGTAAGACAAAATCCAATAAATTATAATATTTAC
The DNA here is from genome assembly GCA_964019165.1 of Mastigias papua. NCBI lineage: Eukaryota > Metazoa > Cnidaria > Scyphozoa > Rhizostomeae > Mastigiidae > Mastigias > Mastigias papua. The sequence continues at coordinate 7,044,510 of OZ025269.1, forward strand.
AGATTGTAAACGAGTAGTGAAGAAGAATGCTGGCATTTTTTTTTATGTACATAGATATACAATTTACATTTTTCCAGAGCAAAGGTATGGAATTTGTCCATAAAGTCTTCGGAATAGGACTTTGTACATCTAGAAAATGCTTTGTAGATTATTAAAGCGAAATAATCAAGTAAAACTCTAATTTTTAAGCTTTTTGCACTTCATGTTTATCGAGCGTACTTTCTAGCTGTACTCTTATATCTTAAACCTTGGGTGGTTTATGGAAAAAATATCAGCAGAATGTACGTTGCTTTTTTATCAATTATGATTCCATGTATCCTCCCGATTCAAACCTTATAAGCATAGATTCAAATTTGCAAAAGTCCTACCATGATTACGTAACTGAATATTATTATTCTGGTAAATCAGCAACAATGATCTTCACCAAAATTTGCAAATGCTCTCATTATAAGAGTTATTCCCTCTTTTTATCTCAGCCCTGCACGTGTGTACACTAGAATTATTTTGAATTTGCTCTCTGATTTATAGTAATTGGACGAAAAGTCAACATGGCTGCAAGATTAATGACAAACTATCCTGGAAAGCTTTCATGCGACCCGGAAACCTTTGACATAGCAAAAATGAAGCTGCCACGGTCAGATTTTTCCGTTTTGCCATTTAAGGTGCTGAAAGGAATAAAAGACCCTGGAATCATAAGGGAATACTATCCTTCATCAAGGTATGCATATAATTTATTTTCAGTGAAAATCAGAGGGCAAACAATAAACCTCCACTAAGTCTACCTTCTGATCTCAACATTGTGATGCGAGTATGAAAGTAACCCGTCCTTGATCCTGGTCAGGACTATAATCAGCGTTTGAAATAGCGTTTCTATATGCTGATCAGACTATAGTCAGAGTTTGGAATAGTGTTTCTACGTGCAGATCAGACTATCGTCATGATTTGGACTAGTGCTTCTAGATGCTGATCAGACTATAGTCAGAGTTGCAAATAGTGTTTCTAGATGCTCATCAGACTATAGCCAGCGTTTGAAATAGCGTTTCTATATGCTGATCAGACTATATTCAGAGTTGGAAATAGTGTTTCTACGTGCCGATCAGACTATAGTCAGAATTTAGAATAGTGTTCCTACATGCTGATCAGACTATAGTCAGAGTTTGGAATAGTGTTTCTAGATGTTCATCAGACTATAGTCAGAGTTTGGAATAGTGTTTCCAGATGCTGATCAGACTATAGTCAGAGTTTGGAATAGTGTTTCCAGATGCTGATCAGACTACAGTTAGAGTTTGGAATAGTGTTTCCAGATGCTGATCAGACTATAGTCAGAGTTTGGAATAGTGTTTCCAGATGCTGATCAGACTATAGTCAGAGTTTGGAATAGTGTTTCCAGATGCTGATCAGACTATAGTCAGAGTTTGGAATAGTGTTTCCAGATGCTGATCAGACTATAGTCAGAGTTGCAAATAGTGTTTCTATGTGTCTATCAGACTATCGTCAGAGTTTGGAATAGTGTTTCTATGTGTCTATCAGACTATCGTCAGAGTTTGGAATAGTGTTTCTAGATGCTAATCAGACTATAGTCGGAGTTGCAAATAGTGTTGCTAGATGCTGATCAGACTATAGTCAGAGTTGGAAATAGTGTTTCTACATGCCGATCAGACTAAAGCCAGAGTTGGAAATAGTGTTTCTAGATTTTGAAGCATTGTAAGCCTTTAAGTCATTCTCGCATTTTCGATAAATCTCAGAGTCCAAATTCAGTACAAACATTAAATTATTACTTTTTTGGCTCTATGTACATAGGACTGGACTAGAACTGTGTATTAATTCGTAATATTTATTTGAACTTTTTCAGAAGGCATGAAATACCCACAAAGGTCTATTAATTTAAATACCCTTGAAATTGTTTATTTTAGTCCTTGAATATTCCGTGAAAACTCCTTGAATTTGCTTACCAAAATCCTGCATGAGCCCTGCTTCAAGTGTTGAACTGTTGTACTTTGCTTGGTTGCAATATCTTATAAGCAAACCTGAAGAAAATTGAAATGACTCCAAATTTTCTGCGTTGAGTCATTGATAACTTCGCTGTTTTTGCTCCAGTTTTAAACATCTCCAATGTCTTTTTGCATTGTCTTTTCTAGGATTGAGGAAGAAGTTCAAGATTTTTACTATCCCATTATAGGTATGTATATCATGAATATTTAGAATAAGCATTGAAACGTTGTTCTGTTTGTAAGGAACAAAGTTACTATTTTACTTATAGTAGCCGCTGACTTTATTTGGATTAAATGATTGATTGATTGATTGATTGATTGATTGATTGATTGATTGATTGATTGATTGATTGATTGTTTGACTGACTGATTTGATTAGGATGGGTGGGTGGATGGATGGGTGGATGGATGGATGGATGGATGGATGGATGGATGGATGGATGGATGGATGGATGGATGGATGGATGGATGGATGGATGGATGGATGGATGGATGGATGGATGGATGGGTGGGTGGGTGGGTGGATGGATGGATACGCATGTTCAAGTATTGGCACTGCTTGACCATTTGTGAAGCAGTTCAGTTAGTAGCTACTTGATATGGTATTTTTGCCTTGCTAGAAACTTCTGCTCCATGGTAGAAATTCTACAGAAATGATCTCCTCTGGCAAAAGGTTCTTCAATGCATAACTTTTTGCATCATTAATTTTTTTGCCCTGCTGCACTTTTGAATACTTTTCAATACTGATTATTTTTTCGTGATATCATTTTGATTTTAATCGACCTACTCACTGCCCTATTTTGCAATCTGGGAAGCTTTCAGGCCAAACAGAGTCACAGAAAGGCCACAGCATGCAACACATTTGAAATTGATCTTTCTTCTTACCGCAAATTCTCTTTCAAGCTCCCAGGGAGCTTATTATGTTCAAGCACTGTAGAAGGAGCTTATCGGAGAGTGGGGCTTAATTCTGAGGGGGCTTAACAGATTTTATATGATGATAAAATATGCATATTTCAGGAACCTTTGTCAATAACGTTGTCTTCTCCATCAGTTATTGTCATTTCTGCTTGCAGTACATAGACGTTTGAACTTGATTTTGATTTTATTTCTTTTGCTATGCTAGTGAACGTCAACAGCACCATGAAGTTTATGCTGGTTGTGAACATAACATATGTTTGGGATTATTGTCATTTTTGAGGGGGGCTTAATAGAGAGGGGGCTTAATAAATGTTTCCTTCTGCAAAGGGAGCTTATTGGAGAGGGGGCTAAATTGGGAGATGGGCCTAAAAGAGAGCTTACTGTATTTCATCTGTTGCTTCCTTGAAACTCCTTTTTCTACATCATTTCAGATTTTCATGTGCCTCCCGTCCACTCTAAAGCATGATATTTCCGTCAAAAGCTGTTTACCTCTACTCCCTTGGATTTCTCAGCTTCCTCCTGTTCTCTTGATTTAGAGCTGTTGTTCAGTAACTTTTCAGCAGTTGGAAAGCGAAAATAAGCACAGTTATGACAATCCTTGAAGACTTACTTACATACGGAAAACAAAGTATAATAAAAATACCAACAAGTTTGATATCCCATTGCTGTCAACCAAAGGCGATATATATAATTATGATACATTTCAATATCTCCTTGCTGCACATAAATTTAAAGCCCTCTACAACAATGATCATAATCATGATTACATGCTGCACTTGATTCTCATTGCCACACTTCAGTTGGGAATGAAACCTACCAGACACCATTATTAAAGTTGGTCCAGGTGTCCTTTAGCCCTTTTACTTTCAATGCTTGTTCTAATACATTCATTCAAATTCTATACATTTCTAATCAAAAATTTAATCAGTTTGCTTTTAGTCTGGACTCCGTTTCACCTATCCACTGTTTTCAGACGATGCTGCCGTTATAATTGGTCTTGGAAATGAAAACCAATTGCTTCTCAATCATTCCTCTTGCTGGTGCGCATGTCAGAAATGATAATTAGAGTTGATAAATGCCTAGTCTTTGGTATAAGTAATCTTCAACTTCATCTACACAGTTTCTTCCAAAACTCACCATAAATAATTAATAAACAATTAATAGCTAAAATCGATGATTTGCCTTCCAGAAAGCAACCTATTGTAATGAAATTATCGCAACCTAATGTAAGAAAGCAATGTAATTATCGCCCTATATCCCTCATTCCAATCTTTGGAAAGATCTTTGAAAAATTGCTATTTGATGTCATTTATGATCACCTCTGCAAAAATGATTTAATATCACCACATCAGTCAGGCTTTCGTCCTGGGGAATCCACGATCAACCAGTTACTTTTGATAACACATAATATTTATAGAGCATTTGATGAGACTCCTAGTAAAGAAACGCGGGCTATTTTCCTTGACCTTTCTAAGGCATTTGACACTGTCTGGCATGAGGGTTTAATATATAAGTTGAAAGCTAATGGGATGACTGGAAATATTCTCCAGATTTTGCAAAACTATCTGACTGATCGGAGGCAACGGGTTCTGTTGAATGGAAAAAGCTCTAACTGGGATATCGTATCTGCTGGTGTACCACAAGGCTCAGTTCTTGGTCCCTTACTTTTCTTAATTTATATCAATGATATAGTTCATAATGTAAAGTGTGATATTAAATTATTTGCAGATGATACATCCTTATTTATGACGGTTCGGGATGTAAATGAAGCTGCACTTGATCTAAGTAGGGATTTAACTAAAATTAGTTTATGGGCTTGGCAATGGAAAATGAAATTTAATGCTGATAAAACTGAGGAAGTTGTATTTTCCTGTAAAAGAGAAAAATCGATACATCCTATTCTTAAATTAGGGGATGAAACCATTTCCACAAATTCTGAACATAAGCACCTTGGAGTGATTCTTGATTCGAAACTGAATTTTAAAAGTCACGTAAGAGAAGCTATCTTAAAAGCACGAAGAGGAATTGGCTTGCTAAAACATCTTTCAAAATATGTGTTAGGAGAGGTTTTAGACCAAATTTATAAGCTTTATGTAAGACCTCATTTAGATTATGGGGATATTATATACCATAAATATGATCCAGATAAGCAACTGAACTTCACTGAACAGTTGGAGCAGACGCAATATAAAGCAGCACTAGCAGTCTCCGGGGCATGGAAGGGTACCAACAGGTTAAGACTTCTTGAAGAGCTTGGATGGGAAAAACTTTATGATCGTAGGCGGTATCGAAGGCTGTGCCATTTTTTTGTTCTTTCCAAGTCCAAAACCCCAGTTTATCTTTATCAAGAAATTCCAGAACAGCGAACTGTTGAGTATAATTTGAGAAACACTCGCTATTATGAGCCGAATTTAAGTAGGACGGTCCGTTTCTCAAATCCCTATTTTTCGAACATACTAGATGAATGGAACAAATTAGATAAAGCAGTTCAAGGATCTCCCTCCATTTCAGTATTTAAGAAAAACTTGTTGCAAATCATTAGACCTTTAAAAAACCCAGTTTACAACATTTGTGATATTGTAGGTGTTAAAATACTAACAAGGCTTCGAGTCAAGTTCAGCTCCTTGAATGAGCATAGATTTAGGCACAACTTTGAATGTTTGAGTCCAGCGTGTGTTTGTGGAGCAACTAAGGAAGACACTGAGCACTACCTCCTGCACTGCCCACAGTTCTGTACTTTGCGCCAAACTCTCCTTGGTCAAATATCAGATGTTGGTTTTGATATAGCTAACATGACTACTAAGGATCTTTGTTATTTGTTGTTGTATGGTAAGCCTAATGGAAGCACACTTATTAATAGAATGATATTAGAAGCAACAATATCCTTTTTTAAATCTTCTAAAAGGTTTGAATAACTACGTTGGGGGGTAACAACAGCCACACCCTTCTCCTTTGTTTGTGTTTGGTTTAGTTTTCGTAACTGGCTCATGCTGAGGGCAATGGTAGTCTCTAACCCTACAAAATTTTTCCTTCAGTCAGCATGTTCTACTTTTTAATGATTGATATTTTGGAACACGCGTTGTCGTGTGCGTGTGACTGCCATTGACCTCAGCATGAATACCTACTTTGTACTTTGTAAATAAAAAATGAAATTGTAAGTGGCACTTGTAGTGAGGACTCGGTGACACCATGTCTTTCCTCACTGCGAGTGTTCACAAGAAAATGTATTTTTATTTTTCTTTTTAAGAACTTGTTTTTATATGATAAAAAAAAAAACCTATTGCTTCATTATCGCTTCATACGTTCTAATATCTCTTGGTATCTAAATAACGCCGATATTTCTAAAGCATTGATCCTCAAAAACCCTGAGCGCATTGTCTTTGAATACAATAGATCTTGGCTTGAATCCCCTACAAGTACCACTCTATGTAGTTTAATTATCAATAAATCGACTATATTATCAGCCTTGTTCTTCCTTCCATTAAATTTTTTCAACGCCAGACAACTATTGGGAATACATTAAGATATTCTTCCAACTATGACATTGTAAATCTTTGGAAAGAAACAAGCTATAAAACGAATAGTCTGTATGATCAAAATAGCACACTTTGCATTCACTAAAGGCTGTTCGAACTAACCGAAAAGATAGAGTTATTAATGAGCTTCTGCCACGATTGGAAAAACTTTTTTCGTGCCCAGGAGGAATCAAACCCACAGAAACACAACAGTATCAAGACCAGGAGTTCAAGGTTATCAAACCTTTGGGATCCAATAAATCATTCAATCAACTGAAGCACTCGGAGCAATGCGTTCTTCAGAGTCAAGAACACTGTACGGATTATCCTTCTGCTAAGGAAATTGTGGCACTCGGACTCTTAACTTAGTATATATACTACATGTATAAATGCATGAATGTTTGTATGCAATACATACATATATATACATAAATATATATATATATATATATATATATATATATATATATATATATATATATATATATATATATATATATATATATATATATATATATATATATATATATATATATATATATATATATATATATATATATATATGCATCATATATTTATAAATGCATGTATGTTTGTATGCTATTAATGCTCCTTCCTAATCTGTGTGCTCTATGCCATCGCAGGTAGAGAGAAGGAAATTGACCAATTTATAGAAATATTGGATAATAGTCAGATTCGTGGAGAAATATCTACAAGCATATTGTTAATTGAAGGGGATGCTGGAATAGGTAAATCACGACTTTTGGAAGAGCTTATGGAGGTGGCAGAAGATAAGCGCTGCAGGTAAGTCATGAATGGAAAGTTTGCTGTTTGCAATGACAAATAGCTTCGAGTGGAGACGAAAGATAGTTACTATTATTTGCTTATAAAATTGTTTGTAAGAGAGTTTCTGTAATTGAGTCAAGAACAGTTACCCTTCTAAGCATGTGTCATGCGAAACGGTTAGCAACAATATGCTTTCAATGTTATAGCAAGGTTTGAATTAAATGTTTTCCTCAACAGGCAAATCTGGCTAGAGCTGAATTCATCCCAAACATCGATGCCCCATTATACGATCAGTGGATTTGTCTCCTTTCTACTCAACTTGGAGGATTGCGTATCCAGTCAGGATAGAGAGGAATTGCTCTATGAAATTGTGGAAAATGAAATTATGAGAGAAAAACTTTGGTTACTAAATGACTTGTTTGGAACTGAGGTACTTGCATTTGTCAAATTTTTTATATCTGGTATTTCAGCAACTTAGAAAAATGGAAACTTCCTAAAAGCTTGAAATATTCCGAAATACCGATGAAGCTAACAATTTGGATATCACTTGTGGAGCCCACGTAAATGCCCAGAAGAGGTTTACTCTTGAATAGCTTGAGAGCTACTGCCTTACAATAGTCAAGACTAAGTAGTATAATCTTCACTATGGGTGCAATAACCCACATTTTGAGTGATAGAGGTCTTGTTGATTAATTTTATAACTTATGGTAGCAATGCTTAAGAATGGTGTAAAGTAGACGTGGTCACTGGTCTGGAATTAAGCGAGAGTTGGTTTATCTGTCCTTTGAAGTTAACGCATGATTTTGTATTCTATAAATCTACTTTTAATAAAGTGATCGCTACATTAAATCGTAGAAATTCACTTTTCATTTCTTCCAAATCCTGTTTCCTTTACAAACTTTCCTTCACTCTATCAAGTCGATAGGGCTGCCATGGCCCCCCTAATGTGAGCAGTCTTCTCTCAACAGCAGGTCCAATGCACATAGCGATGGTACTGCGTTGGCTCCAATGTTCAAATTAGCTAAGAGAGGGGCGGTGCGAGCAAATGACCTACCCTTGAGCGATGATTTGGAAGCGTGGCCCGATAGCTCAGTTGGCAGAGCACTTGACGTACAATGTCAGGGGTCGAGAGTTCGAATCCCGCTCGTGTCAGTTATTTTATCGCACTTTCACTTTTTAAATTTACTAAGTTAACTATTCCTGCCATATACGAATGTGGTATAATCAGTCTTCAACGCATTTATTCGCATGATTTACTTTGTGTTCAAGAAAGTTAGCTAGTGTCTCGATAGTTTATTTCGAGCTCAAAGCTCTTCAGTAATTCATCTGTCCTAGCTCTTTCCGGATGCAAATATTTATCAAATGGAAGAGGATAAGCGAATCGCACAGCTTCAAGATATTTTGTTTCACATCATCAAATTGGTAAGTTAACTAATCTTTTAATCGGATTCGATTAAAGATGCTATAAGAAGATACCTTGCTTCAACTGTTTCTATTTTCTTTGATATTTCTTGCTGTACAAAAAGTAAATTGACACATTATTCTGCTCACCTACACAATTCCGATTTATGAGAAAAATCCGCTGCTTCAAATATACGAGAAAATTGATTAGATTTTAATTAAATGGGAAGAAAAATCAGTTACTATCATTTATGGAATACTTGATTTTGCAACGGATTGAAGCGGAAGGAAGCTACATGAATTCTGTCGATTTGACAAAGGCAATTTATGACTCTGGCTATGTTCCAACGTTCAGGATAAAACTGTCGACTTGGAATGAAACTTCTTCGTTCGAGAATTCTCACTGGCTGGATTCACGTACGGAATAAAACAAAGCGTAAAAATTTTAAAGTGCAAAAATAATGCTTGTTCATAAAGCGTTTTAATCCTTTTTTGTCTGTATAACAGAGCTTCAAAAACGTATCAAACGACCTCTCAAGATTTTATCATGGTGTCAGCAGGGGTTTTTTTAATATGCATATTTTCATTTGTAATACTGCATCAAATTTTACCTGTCAGTTTTCCTTCTATAAAATCAAACTAATGACCAAATTCTAAAAGTAATACTATCATGTAATTAGATCTAACGTTACGCCTCTCCAAAAAGCATTAAAACAGTCATATTAAAGCGTTGTCAATTTTTGGCTACTAGGTTGATACTATACCAGTGGTTTTACATCTGAGAGTGATGGTAGCTGCAAGTTTGCAAATGACATGATAATGTCCTAATAATTTACATGTATTATCTTGCTAGATAACCGACAAGATACCTGTCGTATTTTTTGTTGACAATGCGCAATACATTGATGCCGAGTCGTGGGAATTTTTCCAAAAATATTTCATAAGGCTGCATGCAATACTGGTACTTGCTATGAGGCCGTTCTCTACAACTGATCAAGTGCCGTGTCCAGCAGCAGTTTATGTACTTGCACACTTCAGAACAAAGCGAATTGAGCTTGGTAAGAGCAGTACTGGAGAATAATGAAATCGATGATATTCTGGCCAATCGGCCTACCTGAAAGCCAAAGCTAATATATCAGCTTTTTATGCCTTCCATTGCGTAGAATTAATAAGCTAAAATGCAAAGCATTGCATAGATTCACAAGAATAGATAATGCTATGCAGTAATATACTCAATATGTGACACTTAAACCACACAAAGAAAATGATCATATTAATCGCTTGATCAAAGCATATGATATCTTTACTTTCTATAATTAATTCCTCTTCTTTCTCTCAAATTCTTGAACTATCGCCTCTATGTATGCTAAGTAGACCATTAAATCAAGGAAAATGAGAGTGCATATTAGTTGTACATTGTTTCATTGCGATAGACAAAGTTGATGCTTACATACTTTGAAGTTCATAGCATATACTTTAAATAAAGGCTATAATAGATATTTTCTCGTCATTAAACATAATTCCTACTTAAAACTAGCCTCGATCCTTCTATGAGCAGAAAGCTTGCCTGATGATTTAATGTCAGATGTGGCATGCCAGATGCTTCAGGCATGTTGTATACCAAAGAAGTTAGATGTCGTTCTTCGTTCCGGGTGCAATGGGGTTCCTTCTCGGTGTGAGCAGTTGGTCAAAGAGCTACTTTTTACCAATGTTTTACAGGTATGTAGCACAAATTGAACTATTCCCAAACATTAAGGATTATCCTGACGACATTAGGTAATATCCGTTTCAAATATAGGCATACGATCCATTTCTACTGCAAATTGATAATTCACAAGGCCTTATAAGCAACTGACTGCTGTTTGTGAAATGCTTCCAAATGTGCCCCAACGAATGGGAGATGCCAGTTGAGGAATGAAGTTAGCATTCGGGGTACTTTTTAGAGACACACCTATCTATATCTCGCTGGTACACATATATTTCTTTTTACATAATTTCAACTGACACCACTATGCTTGTATACATGAATAAATTCATTTAAAGTGAATAACAGGCCTCATTTGAAAATCTCGTTTTCAGTCTTGTTCACAAAAAACATTAAGCTAAAATTGGAAAAAATCCCCCCAACAAATATGCACAGTAACAACTCTTAACTCTCTAAATAACCAAGAACTCTTAACGCTCTAAATAACCAAGAAGAAAAAGAAATATGTGTTTATAAGGCAATCAATATCACTTTATTTATAGAATTCTCTGCTTCTTTTATGTGTTTTACTTTGATTATAGACAGTAGAAATCTATTCCTTGGCTCTCAGCTCTAATATCTGTGCTATGTATACACAAACGATGTAGAGATAGGATTTTGTGTTTTGAATTATCAGTGGAAATCATTTGTGGAACATTCCAGTTTTTAGATTCTAAAGAATCTCCGACATAATTAATATTTTGTCTTTTAATCCATGTACCCTGTATCTTTTTACTTATATAACGAAATAACTTGCATGGAATCATCTGTTTGAAGACTGGACCTCCAAGTGCATTTGATTTGGAAAATGAGATTCAAACTAAATCATCCAATTTAGATGCATCACTTTCTACTATGCTCTTGCCCGGATACCAACGTGGAAAATCTGGCGGAGTCAGGAGATCTCGAAGCATGATACGGCAGAAGTTTAAGATATTGAAATCTGCGAGTAGCATTTTCCCGTCATTACCAGCATGCAATATGGCAACAAATGATGCTTTCAAACTGAAAAAGAGCAATGATCTTATTGGAAATGGCCAAGCTGATTCACAGATATCTATCAACTCTGGCTCCCGTAGTAGACGAGTAAGCTTAGAACCTGAGAATAGCATCATATTACATATTGAAAGAACTGATAGCTTATACCCAATAGCAGAGCATACATATGACGCTTCCGAAGAAGTTATAACACCTGTAGTTCATGATGCCCCCGTTCCAAAAGCAAAACACCTGGTTACGTCACGTAGACTTTCATTTTCCCCAAGAATTGTGTGCAATTACGTTTGCGCTAGTCCTTTTGCTGTCCCAAATGATATAAAGAATGTCTGCATTATTACAGAAGGAAGGGATATTAACGATTCAATTGATCCAAACGCTGGTAATGATGTGTTTATTGCACGCTTTGATCGTATGTCTCCAAATGAGCAGCTTATTTTGAAATGTGCTTCAGTTCTCGGAATGAATTTTACAAGGGAGCTATTATGTGCAATAGTCCCCAGGAAGACGGCTTCTGTATTGGACATTACACTGTATAAGCTAAGCAAAGAAAAATTGCTGGAATGTGGTTCTTTGATCCTGTGTCAGTCCCAACAGTACAGTAAATCTAATAGTGGATATGTGAGTGATTCAGACCTAAGTAATAGGTCAAGCTATAATCACCACATACAAGATCACAAACCAAAGCACCAAGTGCTTTGCGGCTGCTATGCAAATGAGGGCTCACCAACAATAAATCTCTCCCAAATTGTACGACAGTCAGGTGGGAAGAAGAAGCATTGTCTATATTTTCACTTCACTGACACTTCAATACAAGAGGCGGCCTATGATCTCTGGCTTGAAGAGCAAAGACTTGCTCTTCACGAAAGAGCAGCTATTTTTCTAGAAAGTCAAAGGCATATGTGCAAGCCCTGTGGGGGAGCATCATTCGTTCCTGGAAGAAAGTCAAAAACTATATATCACAGGAACGTCTCAATCAGAGAAATGGGTACGTCTTTCACCATGCCCTATTTCATCATGATTTATAATAATAAAGTATCCAACTTTATGTATTTATGTATTTTAACGATTCTACCTGCTTTATACGCTTCATTATGTATGATAGAACTGTCGTGTATGCACATAAGCAAATGATAATATGCCCCTTTGTTTCTATTATTTAAGTCGTAGATACTCGTACTTAACGAAACACAAATGCAGCAAAAGCTCTTCAAGAAGTGAATTGGACTGTTAATTTTCTTCCCAATATTAGAAGCACTTTTGTTCTTACATTCCCTTACTACAAATAATTCAGAGTCAAATTGCAATAATTGGCTTCTTTCAAGTAAGCTTTTCAAGCCCTAGGAATTATTGAAGGAGCCAGTGCGGGTGTATGAGAGTCGTAAATATCTCCTCGTGCTTTTTGAATTCGTCTAGAAATTCAATAAAGGTTTCTTTCAGGAATGATTGCATCTATATGTGTAAAACATGAGCTTCTCTGCCACCTAAGGAACTTGGTCTCAACAAATTTCCTTGGGTTTCGCTCCCCAACCCCAGTTCCTCCATACACTTCCCCCCACTTTCCAACCCTGGTACACTCACTGAGAGAAGTAATTTTTCATTAAATCATTTATGGGATTATCAACGATTGTGCTTTTCTTTCCCTGACGTAATATCGAGAAAATGTGACCGTCAGCTATCATCTGATTTCGGGCTTAGGTCGGAATATCTACTAATTGTAAGCAAATTTCCATTCATCGCGTTACAATGCTATTTGCATTTCCACTATTCAGGTGACGTTTCTGCTAATGTGGAAAGAAAGATCGCTAGAGTACATTCTAGGAGTTCTTCTATCGAGTATCAAAAAGAAGGCTTGATGAGAAAAGCAATTCGTGGTAGCAGAGTGAGTGCGAATAAAGACGAAATTGCCAATGATGTTGGATACTACCAAAAGCGAAAAGAAACAAAAAAAGGAGAGCTTGTTGGTAAAGCATTAATTGACTTGGCAGGTACGGATCATTAAACAAGCTCTCGATTGCCTAAAAATTTTAAGTGATCTTAACGGTATGTTGGCCGGAATTGTCTGTAAAGTCGAATACTTCAAAAACATTGCCCTCTACGTGAACTAAACGATGCGGTAGGCCTATAGGGTCGAGATACCCGCCTTTCAGAAAACGATGAATCATTTGAAAAGTCTGTTGGTACTACAGAACTTCACTACAGCATGAAAAAGCGGTACCATGTTTTAACCATACTGAAAAGCTTTTTTTCGTCCGACACTCGTCAGAGTATGAAACGTCGGATAGCGACCGAAAGGTGAACCGAAATTTATAGCCAGATATGCGGGTACACGTGATATGATGAATAATGTGTCCAGTTAGCCGTATGATTGGCCTCTTGGCACCTATTCACCATTGTTTACTTGAAGAGTCCAAGTGAGAAAATGAACTCTTTTTGTTTACACAAGACTGGGTTTTGAGTCTTTATGTAAACTGATTCCAAAACATTTAAATGAAAGGACGATCTTGCTTGCCCAATGATCCGAAAATTATCGTCTGAATATGTTTTGGCGCATTCTGGGTTTTTAATGAGATTTTGTCCTATGGCCGAATCACTTTTCATTTTAGAATTAGAGTTTTTACACGTACGAGGTGGCTGTTCCCTTATTGTAGTGTTTTTCTTCCTGATGCTCGTGGGTATATGTTGTTTTATTCTGTCAGCTAGTCTCTGCGTAGTGCGTCCTACGTACCGAGCTTCACATCGGCACGAAAATTCATAAACTACACAACTTTTTTGAGTGGTAGGACCGCTATCATTTTAGCAGATAGTAGCATGACCTTAGTATTGTAGACCACACGAGGTTTCGCAGCATAGAAACAGGATGTAATGGCTTTGTTAATTTGGTTTTCAAATCTTGATGAAACATTACCAATCCAGGGCAATTTTAGGTAAACTGGGCACTTCTCAGGACCACACGGTTTTTCCGCTGCAAAGTTGGCAAGTTTTTGCTTAATACAAGAAATAAGGACATCGTCTGGATATCCATTTTCAATGAGCAGTTGTTTTACTCTATCAAGCTCTGAGCAAATCATTAGTGCCCTGTGAACTAAGGTTTTGATAAGGCTAATTTTTCTTGATTTTGGGCTGAAGGAATTCCAACGGATGTATTGCCCTGTAAACGTTGGCTTCCTGTAAACGCTGGTGAGAAATCCAGTGCCCTCTTTTTCCACCAAAACATCTAGAAAGCTCAAGGAGTTGTTTTGCTCCTTATCTACTGTGAAATTTAAAGCTGGATGCAGCAAGTTAAGTTTTTCATGAAAACAGTCACAATCCAGCTCGGAACTAAAGATGACGAACGTATCGTCCACATATCTAAAGTAGACACCTGGTTTTACGGTGTTATCAAAAAGTCTACTTTCATGAAAGCCCAGCATAGTGGACAAATCTTGATTGGCTGTTAGCGCGATCCCCAATTGGGGAATCTTCTGCCTTATTGACCAATCAGAAGGCCAGAATCTCCAATTTTACTACCCCTCGTTTAAAAAACCCGGTGTAAAATCTGGTAAGACTTATCCGAAATTTTTTTCAATAAATATTATCACAAGATATTTCTCCAAAAATCTACCGCGAACTTTTTCGAGATCGCTCCCCGTTCAAGAAATATCACGCTTTGATCACGAAGTAACGTTTACATACCTTCCAGTCGATATTTATTGATTTGTTAATCCATACAATTCGTCTTCATGAATAAAATGTAAGTTAGATAGTATCGATCTAATGTTTATTCGTTCCCTCAACTCTAAATAAAGTTGGTAAATGGCGACAGCAGGTGAATTTGGATTGAAAAGTAGCGGGGAAATGTCACGTGGAAAATGGCAGGAAACCTTCCATGCTCCCATTCATGCTTTACTACTGCACACACTATTTATTCAGTAAAACATAGAAATTGTCAAAAAATATCTTCAAATCACTTACATAACAGATGGTATCGTATCCTACAATCATACATCATACAAATCTTTGAGATAAATATAGTGTTTACTGTCTTAATCAGCATTGTACAAAGACGTCCTCAACATTGCCACTTGACTTCTGCAGGCTGATATTGGGAGTCTTCGCTGGTGTAAAAAGACACTACACTCGCATTCTTGGGTCCTATGCTAATGCTAAGCAACGCAAAATGCTATTTTCTACCAGACGTTGGTAAGGAAAGTTTCGATGATTTATGTGAACTACTTTCATTCATGCTTTACAAACTCACTGTCTGCCTCCACTACATTGATAGGAATGGCATTTGATAAATGCTAATATTCATATATAAGTGTTAAGATCATTTTCATAATAATCAATCCCGTCCTAAAGAATTAATACTTAATTATAAAGCTCAACTCATATTTTCAATAATAGCTACAAAGGAACCCAAACCTCTGAATTAAATTCGAGGATAAAAGGGGACTCTCCATTTCCTTTAAGTTCCCAAGAAATTATATCTGGCTCAGAAGACTGATTTGAAGAACTCTAAGATTTTCTAAGTTACCAGGTAAGTGCAAAACCATCTATTAATGCCTAGATAGCCTACAATTATCTACAAGATATATTTGGACGCTCTGTTCAAAATTTTGACGCTGATTTCTCCTCCACTACTTATCATTTCCCCCTCCCACATAGCAATTTTTTGCCGTAGGCTTCTCTTCGTAACAAGCATAGAATTCCTCTTCCATAAAAACATTGATCTGTTAGTTAAGAGGTGTGGAGGGGGTGTGGAAGAATTAGTGGAAGTCCAGTGATTTAAGCTAGAGTAGATTTTATGTCATTGCCATCTTGAGCATTCATCAAGATTTATTTGACCATTTTAAGAATATCCAGAATCTCTTTATATTTCATGAGATGATACTTATAATAATGGTGGTGTATCCCCAAAGTTAGAAATAATGGTGTATCCCCAATGTTTGAATATAGTTCGAATTGATCTTGATTTTAAAATCCCCCCATTGTCATTTACAAAGTCAGAATGTGTTGTTTTTGAAGATCTTGATGTGCAGTGCATGTCACCTGTTGTCTTTCGTGGTTCTAGGAGCACCTCTGGGTAGTGCTATTACTTGTGATAAGTCCTGTTTTCGCTATCCCTCATGATTAAATGCATTGATTCTCAACACGTACTGAAGGTAGTGTAGGTACATGTAAGTGTTTCCTTCAAGGCTGTAAAATTGCAGAGTGAACAGTTTCGTTTGGTTAAGTTAAACTATCAGTATATTATGTCTGAGAAATGGGCATGGCTGTAGAACATTCAGGCCCCTTAATGACGAAATCCCCTAATTAAAAATTCTAGAAATCATTACTACATTGAAGTAGCAAGTAAGTGTAAACCAGTTCCATTTACTTTATATACCATAATGGAAATACTTTCATTGCATCTGCTCTATTTCTCTAGCAAATTGTGTGTGATGCTTGTTATGCCCTTGAGATGAACTCTTGACTAGTGTGTACTAACCTTAGAAAGGAACTGTTAGCCATTTACAATGGCCTTTATGAAGATGCCATGTCTGCTACCGGTTTTCCATTGATTCTAGTGCTAACAATGGCATCACATGTGCAGATTATGAAACGGTTATAATGTTTTTAAGTGTTACTAGAGCTCAGACCTACTACATGGCTCAAGAAAGATTCTGCAAAATAAGATCCTACAATTCCTTCAAACCCAGCGTGAAGTGGTTTTTAGGTTTTTAGTTATTAAATGATTAAAAAGTTGCAAAAGACAGGAAAATTAATATGACTCCAACTCAATGTAAATATGATAATAATCATTAAACAAGTTACAGTTTGTCTTAAACCATCATTTTACAAATAAGACTGGTCATCTCAAGCATTTCTAATCCTTTTAAATAACAATGTATACAATATGCAAGCAAATATTCTAGCAGAGAGCATAACAATTTTATCTTCTAAGCTAGAATATTTGCTTGCATATACTTATGTACAACAGATATTTTGCAAATTCTCAGATATACTATAAATTCACGTGATGAACACTTGTTAATTTCTTCCATTTTTTCAATATTTAATTGAATGACATTCTCAACATCAGTCTTCTGAGCCAGATATAATTTCTTGGGAACTTAAAGGAAATGGAGAGTCCCCCTTTTATCCTCGAATTTAATTCAGAGGTTTGGGTTCCTTTGTAGCTATTATTGAAAATATGAGTTGAGCTTTATAATTAAGTATTAATTCTTTAGGACGGGATTGATTATTATGAAAATGATCTTAACACTTATATATGAATATTAGCATTTATCAAATGCCATTCCTATCAATGTAGTGGAGGCAGACAGTGAGTTTGTAAAGCATGAATGAAAGTAGCTTACATAAATCATCGAAACTTTCCTTACCAACGTCTGGTAGAAAATAGCATTTTGCGTTGCTTAGCATTAGCATAGGACCCAAGAATGCGAGTGTAGTGTCTTTTTACACCAGCGAAGACTCTCAATATCAGCCTGTAGAAGTCAAGTGGCAATGTTGAGGACGTCTTTTTACAATGCTGATTAAGACAGTAAACACTATATTTATCTCAAAGATTTGTATGATGTATGATTGTAGGATACGATACCATCTGTTATGTAAGTGATTTGAAGATATTTTTTGACAATTTCTATGTTTTACTGAATAAATAGTGTGTGCAGTAGTAAAGCATGAATGGGAGCATGGAAGGTTTCCTGCCATTTTCCACGTGACATTTCCCCGCTACTTTTCAATCCAAATTCACCTGCTGTCGCCATTTACCAACTTTATTTAGAGTTGAGGGAACGAATAAACATTAGATCGATACTATCTAACTTACATTTTATTCATGAAGACGAATTGTATGGATTAACAAATCAATAAATATCGACTGGAAGGTATGTAAACGTTACTTCGTGATCAAAGCGTGATATTTCTTGAACGGGGAGCGATCTCGAAAAAGTTCGCGGTAGATTTTTGGAGAAATATCTTGTGATAATATTTATTGAAAAAAATTTCGGATAAGTCTTACCAGATTTTACACCGGGTTTTTTAAACGAGGGGTAGTAAAATTGGAGATTCTGGCCTTCTGATTGGTCAATAAGGCAGAAGATTCCCCAATTGGGGATCGCGCTAACAGCCAATCAAGATTTGTTCACTATGCTTGAAAGCCCACGAAAATGTTTGCTAAAGCCGGCCCCAAGGGGCTGCCCATTGCCACTCCGTCTAATTGCTTATACACTTGGTTGTTGAAACTAAATTCCACTCCTCGCGTAGCAATTAGCATCAATTCTTTAAAGGTGTCCTCAGGGAATGGAGGGCAATCAAGGTGACCTCGATACAAAGGATCATTGGGCAAGCAAGATCGTCCTTTCATTTAAGTGTTTTGGAATCAGTTTACATAAAGACTCAAAACCCAGTCTTGTGTAAACAAAAAGAGTTCATTTTCTCACTTGGACTCTTCAAGTAAACAATGGTGAATAGGTGCCAAGAGGCCAATCATACGGCTAACTGGACACATTATTCATCATATCACGTGTACCCGCATATCTGGCTATAAATTTCGGTTCACCTTTCGGTCGCTATCCGACGTTTCATACTCTGACGAGTGTCGGACGAAAAAAAGCTTTTCAGTATGGTTATAACATGGTACCGCTTTTTCGTGCTGTAGTGATGAATCATTTGTAGGAATTTTCCGAGAGGAACATAGCAATATTCAAAAGTCCACCACCCGACATCACTTTTGCAACACGTCGGAATGTAAGTGGTTCGCACCTCTGAAATGTTTATTGCGGACAGTAGAGGGCACTGGATTTAGAGCAACAGCAGGGGATGCAAAGAAACATTAAGGCCCCGTTTACATGGGACGGTTCCAAATGGAACCATGCCCAAAAAGGTACAGATAGGCTTTGCGTTTACACGGGAACTGATGGAACCGTTCCAAACAGAACTGCTGGGTCCCGTTTGGAACCGTACCCAAAATTTCTCTTGTAAACATCCAGAACAGTTCTCGTTAGGTACGCTTGGGCAGCGGGAGATCTTCTGTAAGCTATAAATGTGGAACCACCCACGCGTGGATGTATGGAAACAAGCGATTCTGCACAGAACGGTTCCAAGACATCGTGTAAACGGGAAACCTATCCGTACCTCTGTGGAACGTTTTCATATACAGTAGTTCCATATAGAACGGTTCTAAAGTCCTCGTGTAAACGCAGCCTAAATTTCACAGATGTGTCCTTTCATTTGCGATATAGTAGATTAGTTTCGATTTAGATTAGTTGTATATGTATATGATATATATGTATATATGTATAGCTAGAAGTGAATTCGAAATAAAATAAGTTAACAAACAAACAAAAAACAGATGTGTAAAATATTCGCAGCTTACATAGGCTATACAAATCCAAAATTTAGAAATCACTTTTGCAACACGACGTTTACCTTATCTACTGTACCAAGTAGTTTGAAAATCAAATCACAACTCAATCGCGTATTTAGCTGCATCCTTGGCAAGGTACCCTCAAAATCAAATTTTTTTTCAAGCTATTCAATTACTTTTAAAAGCTCATTCTTTCCTTGATCAAGTTTATTTTACAGAAAGTATTGTATTAGTTCGAAAAGAAACCAATGTGCTGCATTATATCTTATCAATTGTTTTTGAAGTAATTTTGTTTCGGTTGGAACTGTACCCCTGACGGGTAAGAATTCCTTCACTTCAAAGCGATTTGTGATTCAGGATGTAACGAGCAGAGGCAGATTTTGTAATAGCCAATCAAAAGCGATCCTCAAAAGCCAGTCAGAAACCTGAACGGTGACGTTATTTGTTTACATTTTGCTTGCCACCCCCTCTTACAATGGTAAAACATATCTGCTCAAAAGGGCCGTCATCGATATATACTTGTGTGAAGCCCTGCCAGCTTTTTGTAGCATTTTTTAAGACAATAAGCTATGAATTCCTCGTGGCCCTAAACGATAGCTTCATGAAATCTTTCTACAGAGACTTTAAAATTTCATCCTTCCTAAAGCATATTTCCAATAGGTCTAGGTACCCTGGAAAAATGACTCCCAACCCCTAACTAATTAATTTTAAATTCAGCGATACTATTGAGAAATCTCTTGAAGAAATTTGCGCTATCCATGGTGAATTATGAACAGTCCTCTTGGAGTTGGAAGCCACTTTCCCTTGGTATTTGAACCTATTTGACATGCAATTTGGGAAGGATGAAGTGTGAACGTCACTGTAAAAAAATCCATTCTATATTCTATTTCTGTAACGTCCTCGAGCAGTCGAAGGTTGCCTATCATGGGTCTCCATTTTTCTTTACACTGTGCCTTCTTTTTCAACTTTCCATATTCTCTAATGTTGGTCCATTCTTTGATGTCATCAATCCACATTCTTCGAGGTCTTCCCTTTGATTTTTTGCCATCTATAAATCTTTCCATGATGTTAACAAACAAATTTCGATTTGGACTTCTTACAATATGGCCAAAGAATGATGATTTTCGTTTAGCGACTTTCTTTAATAGAGTGGGTCTCTCATTTATTCGGTCATATACTTGCTTGTTCGTAGTTTTGCTTACCCAGCTAATTTTTAGTATTCTGCGATAGCACCATGTTTCAAATGCATTTATTTTCTTGCTGCTTCTCTGCCTATTGTCCATGCATTAAAACCATGTGTTGATAGTGAAAATATATACGAATTTATGTAACCCGTATTAACTTTTGTTCATACGCAGGTTCGGATACAAAAAAACACGCCAATGCTATGCTTCAATCGCTATCATACCTTTCCACGGATTACATGACTAAAAAATTTTTAAAACGTCTACTCACCATCACTAGACCACTATCTAGAAATTTCCCACCATGCACCGGTGGTAAGAGTTTCTTATCTACGCACTTACGCACTTATATAACTTACTTAGGGTCACTTCCCTACACTCTCCCCGACAAATTGAAATGTCGTCCCTGACATAAAAAAATAGGAAAAATTAGTTTTCTCAAGATGATCTTCCTGCAATAAGTTTGTTGAAACGTCTTGCCCATCAGTGGAGCAATTTGTTGTAACTCGGTACAAATAATTTCTTCCTCATGATTGACGAAAAAATTCGTCACGACGCAATTGTTGATTAAAACTCACTAACTCGAGCCTTTACATGAAGTCACGTCTGACTTCGACAGTAACAAAAACAGGCTTTGATTAATATCTTCTCGTACACGACAAAACTCCAATACGGTTACTCTGCAGCGTAATCCAATATCCAACACACATAACAAAATTCAACGATTTCTTTCTTGCATCAGCTCTTTAAATAGTCGGCGCTATTTTGTGTAAGCAATATAATGTGCTTACGTGGTACGATACGACAACGAGCGTGTGCATAATTTTTTTCAAAACACAAACAAAACAGTTGATGAACAAGTTAACGATAGAGTTAAGCTTTAAAAACGGATAACTGGTACAGCGTTCGGTATCGACTCGCGACACGACAACGTAATGTACGGTATAGACGGATGCATGAACGGAGGAATCACTTGATTAAACGGAAATCTAACGATTATTGGCTGATTCGTTAAGAATGGTCTACTATCTACGGTATATGGAGTTTGTACCAGGCATGCTTGTCCCGGTGCGTAATATGACAGTCGGTCTGGTACACGGCGTGAACGAGTTGGGCGTTCTGAGCGTTCGATAAGGATCTCGTCACTCACGTCGCTTCCTGGAGCGTTTGGTGGTGCTGGTGGTGATTGTCTCAGCTCGGAATCTCCTGTTGAATCTTTTTTCAGTTTGTTCCCCTGGTGCTCCGTTGTCACCTGCCTGTGCATTATATTTGGGTGGAAAGTCATTTTCTCGTTCCATAACAAATGTACTATTTTCCGTCTCGATTTCACGCTGATTGCAGGGCAACTCGTATGGTAGCAATGCGATTTCATCATCTTCCGAGCTGCTATCGGTTTCTTGATCATTCAGGCTACCATCCTTCTCAGGTGACCGCCGTTTACGGTGACCTTTAGACTTACGAGTTGGTTGTTCTACACACGATGGGAGTGAATTATCGACTGGTAAGTCATTGCAGGGCAACAATAAATTGCGATGTAAGACTCGAGCAGCATCATTTTTCCCATTTTCCCTTTTTATTTCATACACCGGCGATGAAGGGTTCATGCGACGTATAACAATGTGAATATCTTTTTCCCAGTACGCTCTCATTTTGCCTGGGCCCCCTCTCTCCGATAAGTTTCGAACGAGGACTCTATCACCTGGATTTAACTCGACAGGCTGCGTTGCTCTGTCGTATCTTTCCTTATTCCTTGATGCACTTCGTTCAACTCGCTTCTTGACAATTTCATAGGCTTCTTCCATAGCGGCTTTCCACTGCTTTAAATAGTCAGTATAACTGCCCGTGGAAGAAGCAATATCAATGTTAAAGAGCAAGTCAATTGGCAAACGAGGTTGTCGTCCGAAAAGCAGATAAAATGGTGAAAATCCTGTTGTATCATGGCGGGTACAATTGTAGGCATTCACAACTTTGTTTAGATGCTGATGCCAGTGAGACTTATATGAATCTGGCAAAGTGCGCAACATAGATAGCAATGTTCTATTAAACCTCTCAACCTGGCCGTTACCCTGTGGGTGGTAAGGAGTAGTGCGAGAGTGTCGAATGTTGCATAATTCTTGAAGTCTATTAAAGAGGGCATTCTCGAATACACCTCCTTGGTCATGATGCAAAGAAACTGGAAAACCAAAGCGTAAGATGAAATCATTGAACAATTTCTCAGCAGCAGTTTTTGCTGACTTGTTCCTGGTTGCATAGGCCTGCGCAAATCGCGTAAAGTGGTCCATTATGACTAAACTGTATTCGTATCCCCCTTGACTACGTTCCAGGTGAACGAAATCGATAGAAACAAGCTGAAATGGGAACGTTGTTTGAATCGGCTGCAAAGGAGCCTTTGGTAAAACTGCTGGACGTTTTTGACGAACACACCCGCAGATATTTTTAATGAAATAGTCAATATCCGAATGCATTTTTGGCCAAAAGAATCGCTGTTGAGCAAGGTCGAGAACTCGTTCAGTCCCTAAATGTCCCATTTCTTCATGTAATTCCTTAATAACAAAGCGATGATAATATTTCGATAGCACAATCTGCTTAGTTCTCCCATTAGATCTCACGAGTAGATCCTTATCTGAAATTTCTAATTTGTTCCATTCGTAAAGTAGTCGTTTAACATCTGGCAGTTCCGAAGAAATTTCTTTACTGTCCGGTTTTTTTCCTTTACTCACAAGAAACCTCACTCTACTAATAGCACGATCGGTAATTTGAGATTGACGTAAGTCATTGAAAGTGATTTTTGTAGATGTGGTCCCCTTGGGCAAGTCTGCGAAATCGAAGGCGGTTTTGTTAGTTGTTAATGCAGAAACCCAGTTGCTTTGGCCTGTGTTGTAATTATGGGCTAGAGAGAGAGACTATTGAAAACTCCGCATTTCTTGATTTTTATCTTTATTGAACATAACATAACATAACAAGATTATACACTAACACTCCGAAAGCTAACACATACTAAACTGAAACTGGTATATCAACTCTACTTATTACGACACTACTTACACTGCATGAACTGCTCACATGATGTTGACCACGTGACCCAAGATCAGGGGGTATCTTTCCAACACACTCCCCCTGTTTGATTCACGGCGTGATCAAACATCTACTCGCAAAACAATACGTAATAACTATACAAATGATTAAAATGTCCATATCCATATAATGTATACATACTACTTACTATTATGTTTACGTAAAATTTCACCTATTATGGCAGCATTACGCCTGGGTCTAACTGGTTGCAACGTAGCTGGCACGTCAATCTGCTGCTGCGCAGGCGCTGCGGCATCGCGTTGTTGCGCAAACATTCTTGCAGTTTTGGCTGTGTTGGTTGACTGCTTATCAGGCGAAGGATGATGATCTTGATCTTGAATTTCAAGAGGAATCAAATGTTTTAAGGATCTTATTAATATTTTCTTCTTACCGTCATTTGCCATTACTGACACTCTGGCTGATCTCGTAGAACCATCTGCTCCAGTAATTAATTCCTCCACTTTGCACAATTTCCAAAAAGCCCTTTTTACCTGCTCATTTCGAATAATACAAATATCGTTAATCTTAACATCAGGGTTAAACATTGAATCTTTCCTTGGCCTATATTTTTCTAGCAGACTTACCAAATACTCCTTCTTCCAGCGGTTAGTAAAATGCGACAATAACCTTCTGTTATATTTGGCTCTCTTTGACAATTGTTCGTATGTATTAATAATCTCAAAATATGCATCATTCGGAACACTTGACAAATTTCTACCATTAATTAACTGGGATGGCGTAAGGGGGTATGATACACCATCACTATCATCCAACACATATGTAAGTGGACGTGAATTAATAACACTTTCCACTTCTGTTATTATAGTTGCTAACTCATCGTAAGAAAGAAGGGCTCTACCTATAATCTTAGTTAGACATCGTTTTGTAGAGCGCACTAATCTTTCCCAAAACCCCCCTTGAAATGGAGACAATTCAGGAATAAATCTCCATCGAACACCCTTTGTCATAAAATATTCGGACAATCTTGGAGAACGCAAAAGCCTTTTAACTTCTTTGGATGCAGACTTAAACGTTTTAGCGTTATCTGTGATAATTAACGCGGGCAAACCTCTACGAGCACAAAACCTCCTAAAGGCACAAATAAATGTTTCAACACTAAGTGAGGTCACTAACTCTAAGTGAACTGCTCTCGTGGCGGCACACGTAAACAAACAAACATACGATTTACTGGTATCACTTTTGTCATTTCCTTTGACCAACAGAGGACCTGCCATATCAATACCGACATTTGAGAATGGAGGTGCCTCATCTACACGAAAACTTGGCAATTCTGGATTATATACTGTGTTAAACGGTAACCCCTCAAGCTTTTTGCAAAGTGTACAACGACGAACGAACCGTTTTACTTGTTCCCTCCCCCGAAGTACCCAATAACGTTGTCTCAAACAGTTCAAAGTGTCTACAGTCCCATTGTGAAAAACCTTGTCGTGACATTCTGCAATAACTAATTCCGAGAATCTATTTTTAGATGGCAACAATATAGGTCTTTTACTACAATCTGAAACTGTGGATTTTCCTATACGTGACCTGCAACGAAGTATCTCATCCTCATCTAAATATAAATTGAACTGGCTAACGTAAAGAGGAGTCTTCATTCCCCTCCTGACCGATTCGCGGAGTGATAAATAGTGAATTTCCTTGCTAAAATGTTCGTTTTGGATTGACTTAAGTAACAATTTTTCAGCTTCTTGTAATTCCGACACATTTAATATTGGCTCGACATCTAAATCACACTTCTTACGGGCTGATTTCAAGTTAGCAATGAATCGCAACACCCATCCTACACATCTAATCAACTTACCCTTATTACTGAAACGTTTCAAATCTATGACCTTCTCCATGCATAACATTGACTTATTATTTAAAACTGACATAGCATGTGTGATTTTTGGCTCGGATTTTACTTGCTCTTTCAAAGCCAACGGTGTTTCTAGTTCATACTCACACGGTGGACTAGGCCATTCACTGGACTCTGACTTAAGGAATAAAGGACCGTCCAACCATAAGGGGTTGTTGCTTATATTCTTGTTCTTTCCACGAGATGGTAAATCAGCCGGATTCAAAGGGCCTGGACAGTAGAACCATTCTTCTCTATTAGACTTCTGTAAAATAATGTTAATTCTATTGCGAATGTATTGTGTCCAGGGCTTTACATTCTTAACCCAACACAGTACGGCCATGGAATCTACCCAGTAGTATCTATGAATGGTATGCTCTTTCAGTGACTGCTGTATAATATTAGATATGTTCTCTACCAATTTTACCATTAAACAAGCTCCAAGTAGTTCCAACCGAGGGATGCTTTGTTGCTTAATGGGAACCACTTTAGATTTGGATGCAATAAACCTATTACTTATTTTGCCTGATTCATAGATAACGCGTAAATAAACGGTCGTTGCATAGGCTACTTCGCTTGCATCAGAGAACCCATGAATCTCTACACGAGAAACTGTCTCATTTCTAAGAAAAAGATATCGAGGAACTTGTATTCTAGGAAACGTTTCGAGCGCATTAATCAAACCATTGTATGTTTTCCTATCTTTTCCCACTAGCTCATCATCCCAGCTACATTTGTTGATGCACAGTTGCTGGAAAAATGACTTAAATTTTACCACTAGTACAGATACATACCCCAAAGGGTCAAATATTTTAGCAGCGATTCGTAATACCGATCTCTTAGTTGGTGGTAAAGCCTTTGCGAATACTGTTACTTCTGCTAAGTCTATGTGAAGAACATCAGCCTTATTATCCCATCCTACCCCTAAGATCTTTAATTCGTTCTCGTTGTATGAAGCACCACTTACATATTTAGAGTAGGTTTGATCGTCTTCATTTACCTTAGCATTGTTGTTACTTTCCGTGCCTTCGATTTCAAATTTACTAATTTCGTTCATTACTTCGCTGCTGTTGGAAGCCCACTTGCGTAGATTGAACCCCCCAGCAGACATTATTTCTTTGGCTTGTTTATAAATCGTAATAGCCTCCTTTACATTGCTAGCACCACAAGAGAAATCGTCGCAATATAACCTTCTTAAATGATCAACGACTTCGGGATACTTTGACTCAAATTGGTTAAGATGATAATTAATTGTTTCAGCTAGAATAGCTGGACTGCAAGTCAACCCAAATACCAACCGGCAATACCTATATTGGACAATAGCAGGCTCTTCCTGAGTTATGTCATCGAACCACAGAAATCTCAGTACATCACGGTCATTAGGATTAACCTGAACTTGTAAAAATGCCTTTTCTATGTCGGCAATTAGTACAACTGGGAGCATTCTAAATCGCATAATTGTATCAAATAACAGCGGCATGTGATTGGTGCCTGAATCTAATCTATCATTGAGTGACAAAGAGGTGCCAGACCTTGCCGATCCATCGAACACCACACGCAGCTTTTTAGTTTGCCGGTCATTTCTTACCACGCCAAAATGGCACAAAAAATGTGCTTCCCTATCCTCGTACCGATTACAATCTACCCTTTCAATAACACCTTCAGCCAACTGCTGTTCAAAAACTTCATTATACTGCCGTAATAAATATGGATTTTCCTTCAATTTCCTAAATAAAGAAAACAATCGAGACTTACACATTTCATAATTAGTACTTAATTCCTCATGAATATTACCTTTCCATGGAAGGCTTACCTGATAACGTTCATTATGGTTGTTATGCTCGATTTTCATGGTGCTCTCAACACTAGGTGTTTCTTCTTGACCAACACCCATATCTTCATGCTTCCAGAACCTATCTAGTGCGTCAACTATTTCGCGCGATTCATCTATCACCTCTTCTCTACAAGGTAATATATCTAAAACCAAATTGGCATTAACAACATCATTGACTGTACGAAATGATTTACCATTGTTTTCATCTGAAAAGGATACAGGGCCTGAAAGCAACCAACCCAGCTTACTGCTAATGGCTACTGGACCTGCGCTGCCCCTAATGATTTCACCTATTACTATGTCGTAATAGTGATCCGCGCCTATCAATATATCTACGCGCTTTCTACGTGCACTTGAGTTATCCGCAAGAACTA
The DNA here is from genome assembly GCA_964019165.1 of Mastigias papua. NCBI lineage: Eukaryota > Metazoa > Cnidaria > Scyphozoa > Rhizostomeae > Mastigiidae > Mastigias > Mastigias papua. The sequence continues at coordinate 7,072,539 of OZ025269.1, forward strand.
AACCTTGTAAGTGAGGATAACTTGCTATATCAACATTAGAAGCTAAAGGCGAACAAACGGCTGGTGAACTTAAGGCACATATACTTACGACTTCGTCATTTACTTCTAAATTAACGGTAACTCTGTCACTAAATGTTTTTACATACATTTCTGAACCAAATGTGTTGAGATTCAGTTTTTCAATCTTCTGTGGCTCCAATCCTAGCTTTCTTTGTAGTTCCTTAGACACAAATGACCTCTGACTGCCTCCATCAAATAAAATATTAACAGGAACTTTCTTACCTCTATCGTCTCCAAAGGCAAATGTGGTCGCCGTTTGTAGCAAAACTTCGGTTCTTTCGTGCACATTTGACGTTGTAATGGAAGAACTGTCAGTTGAATTTGGCTCTTCTTTGTTGCAAAGTACTGTGTTATGAGGACCTTTACAACTGTAACACTTCGCTTTAGCTTGGCAATCTTTAGAGAAATGTCCCTTTCGCAAACAGTTGAAACATCGCCTGGCTTGAAGCAGAATCGCTCGTCGTTCTTTGACACCTGTGATCTCTTTGCATTCATTTGAAAAATGATTCTTATCGCAGAAATAGCATTGAATCTGTCTCTTTTTCTCCGTGCTTGTCTCTAATTTAGTAACAAATGACTTCGTTGTCCCTTGCGGCGACATATGGCGTTGAAATTGTTTAAATGGCTCTTTCTCGCTCCTTTTCCGATCTTGTCCAACTATCTTTTTGCTCACTTCCCTGGCTTCAATTTCTCTTTGAATTATGTCCATAATTTCTCTAATATTCCAAACATCTTCGGAGGTTTTTCGGGCCACTTGTAAGGCTATATCCTCAGGCATCCTGGATATTATAACGGGCACTAAGAGACTGCCGTACTTCTCAGAAGAAACTCCCAAACTTTCTAACCTGCGAACGTGTACCATGATTGTGTCGTAAATGCCGCGAATGTCTGAAAGTTTATCATTTTGAAATGATTGCAATTTGAGTAATGATTGCGTGTGTGCGCTGATTATGTGTTGCGTCTTACCAAATCTTTCTTTTAACAATTCCACAGCTTTACCATAATTTTCCTCGCGTATTTCAAGACCTTCCAACGCTTTATAAGCTTGTCCCTCCAAGGAATTGACCAAATAATTCAGCTTATGTACATCTGAAAGACTTTGATTCTCATCCACTGCGCATCGAAAGCTTTGCCAAAAATGTTGGAATTTTGTGACATCCCCCTTGAACCTTGGTAAACTAATCTTTGGGAGCCTAACCGCTTGGGTTCTATCGTTGATTGATGTGTTCTGGACATCTGGATACTCGTATAATTCGTTGCGTGTTGTTGGTCGAGGCGGTGCAAATGCTCTGGAGAGAGGGCGTAACACTTCGAGTGGAGAAATTGGACGTGGACTTGCATTTTGCGGTTTGAGTGCAGCGCTCGAACTGGCAACATAATCTGTGATCTTGGCAATAAATTCATTGATTCGTGTACTTACGTCGGTTGATTCATCAACTTCTTCGTCAATTTCGTCTAGGGTGCATTTTTGCAGTATTTCGTTATCTAACTGTACAAGATACTCTTTCTTTTCGTTGAGAGATTTCGCTATAACTTGCAGTTTGTTTAACACATCTTTGTCAATTATTCTATCATTAATAAATTCGCACGCTTCGTTTATCAATTTCGTAGCTTTCGCTCTATTACCACCACGTATCTTTTTCAATCGCCTTAAATTTCCGTCATCAGCAACTTGGGCGTATTCATCGTCTGTCGTTCGTAACATGTTGAATAAATCGCGTTAACTTCTACTTCTCAATCCCTGCCCCACGTTGGGCGCCATATTTGTTGTAATTATGGGCTAGAGAGAGAGACTATTGAAAACTCCGCATTTCTTGATTTTTATCTTTATTGAACATAACATAACATAACAAGATTATACACTAACACTCCGAAAGCTAACACATACTAAACTGAAACTGGTATATCAACTCTACTTATTACGACACTACTTACACTGCATGAACTGCTCACATGATGTTGACCACGTGACCCAAGATCAGGGGGTATCTTTCCAACAGCCTGTATCGATAAAGTTTGTAGCATTCGTTACAGCCTGTCGCTCTGCAATTGAAAATTCCTCTGTACACGAGTCCATGTACGATTCGAAGTCTAATGGTAAACGCGATAAAGTATCAGCATCCTGATTTGCAGAACCGGGGCGATATTTAATTGAAAAATTAAAATCTGCAAGGTCATTTATCCACCGCAACCCTGATGAATTCAATTTAGCAGAGGACAAGACATATGTTAAAGGGTTATTGTCGGTATAAACCACAAATGACGGGGCGTAGTAAAGATAATCTCGAAATTGTTCACAAATGGCCCATTTTAAAGCTAAAAATTCTAGTTTTCCAGAATGTAAATGGTAGTTTTTCTCCGCTGGGCTTAAGGTACGAGACCCATATGCGATAACTTTTAATATTCCGTTCTGTTTCTGGTAAAGGACAGCCCCCAAGCCAACTTCAGATGCATCCGTATGGAGGATGAATGGATCCTTAAAGCAAGGGTATGCCATTATTGGAGGGGATGTTAGCAGCTTAACTAACTGATCGAGAGCTTTTTGATGTTCCTCTGTCCACTGAATACTAAAATTGGAAGGTAGCTGATTTGACGATTGTTTTCTTTTGACATTCAGTTTTTCATTCCTTATTCTTGACTTTGATTCAATCGGTGCAGTCAGAAGGTCATAAATGGGTTTGGCAATACGAGAGAAACCCTTTATGTAACGCCTGTAATACCCAAGGAGTCCAACTAGTTTTCTTATATCTCCAACTGTTTTTGGCGTTGTATTCTGCAAATTCAACACTGGGTTTATACTGTCCATGTCTAACTTATATCCTTCCGACGAAACCACTCTACCTAGAAATTTTACTTCCTTTCGAAAAACCTTACATTTTCTTGGCTTCAATTTCACTTCATGCTCTCTGAGTCTACGAAGAACTTTTCTTAGATTTTCAAGGTGTTGATTGAATGTGCGACTAAACACAATGACGTCATCCAGATACGGTATGCAAATTTCGTCACGTAGCTCTCCTAGACAACCCTCTATAAACCGTTGGAAAGCAGCCGGTGCATTCCGCAAACCGAAAGGAATGCGAACCCATTCATAAAGGCCCCAAGGGGTGATAAAAGCTGTAAGATGTTGCGAGTCTTCATTTATGTACCCTTGGTGATAAGCTTTCCCTTGGTCTAACACCGAGAACCAAGCATTTCCACCAAGACTGTCTAGAGTCTCTTGAATTCTAGGGATTGGGTGACGATCTGCGACAGTTTTGGAATTTAATGCTCTAAAATCGACACATAGACGCAAAGATTGGTCCTTTTTACGAACACAGACAACAGGAGAACTATACGGAGACTGTGATTTGCGAATAAAATTGCGATTTAGGAGGTCCTCAATATACGCTTTGACCTCCGGGTAGAGGGGTCTAGGGACAGCAACATAGTTCTTTTGGACTGGCGTTTGGTCTGTCAACCTAATACCCAACTTCAATTCCGGTAAACAACCGATACCATTATCGTCTGTTGCAAAGGACTGTTGTTCTTCACTCAATAGTGTGAGAGCTGCGCGTTTCTGCTCCTCCGTTAAACCATCTAAATCAATTTCCTGAATATGTTTTGGAACTGTTGTTTCTGAAATCTCATTCAAAGAATCCGAATCATTATAGTGGTTTGATATTTCTACTTCATCATGCAATCTTACATCCACAGGGGTAACAGACTGTACCAGCTGAATACGCCCTAGAAGTGTTCGTTTGGGCAAGACGATATCATGCTGCGCAGCGTTTTCAATCTCAAACATAACCCTGGTAGATTTACCTGGTTTAAGTGTCAATAAACGGTCATTAATAGATAGTCCATTAGGAAGAGACACAGTTTCATCCGGTTCAAAGAGAACTGGGGTAGCACTCGTTATAGGGCCATGGTTCAATCTACATGGAACTTTCACTGTGTTTCCTTTCTTAACAATACGATTATGCTTATCTGTTTTAACAACACATAACGCTGCGTCCTTATTCCGCAATATAAGTTGAAATAAACCAGTCACGTTGGTAGAAGGAACACGTGGGAATACATTAATTAATTCGTGCTCAGTGAGTCCATTTTTAATGCACTCCTCAATGACATTATAGCCAATTAGGGGCATATTCAGTTCCCCTTGCGATACCAGAAACGGGACTGCAAGAGGGGCACAATCCTTTTTCAACTCAGAAATCATCTCGACCCATCCTTCGAACGGGATACTTTCACCGTTTACTGCTGTCACTACTAGGTCAGAATCATCAAGTAAGTCCGATATGCTACGAAGATTTACATTTGGAAAATTTCTTTTCATAAAATCTCTTGAAACTATAGATACCTGGGCACCTGTGTCCCATAAAGCTTCAAATGGCCTCTCATTCAAAAAACAATTGATGATACAACGATTTCCTACCAGTTTAACAATGCTAGAAACCTGTGTCGGTGTGAGGTGACTAATGAAATGGTTATTGTTTTCTTCTTGTTCGGTATTTTTCGAGAGAGTTTGCAGTGCGTTACAAAGTATTTTATGTTCACTCCAATGTCTTTTTTGACATTCTTTATTACAATAGCAGACAGTCTTACATGCAGCACATTTCCAATATAGCGATGCACTGGGAATTTTGCCGCAAAAATTACAAGAATTGGACATAGTTTCATGTCCGGTTATTCCCTGCCCCCCTGGAATAACCGTTGGGCGTTTCCCTCACGACTCTGCACTGGACTATTGCACTGTGATCGAAAATGTCCACTCTGTCCACATTTAAAACAATGATCACAAAACTCGTCACGGCCATTTTTCCGACAAGTTTGGCACCATAAGGGGCGATAACTAGGGCCACGGAAATTATAACGGCCACGCCCCTTCCCTTGGTCTCTGGCTTGAAATCGAGGTGGTCTGTACGAGGCCTGTTGGTTTTCTTCGACACTACGTTTTAAATCGGCAAGATGTGTTTTCAGCTCTTTCACTTCTGCATAGAGCTTCATATTTTCATTGGTATTGCTTCCTGCTCGCCTTTCTTTTGCAGAGGACAAGTCTGAAACAATGTCATTTTCCGGGTACCGGTCATAAACACTTTGGCAGCACGTTGCCGGTCGGAGGAGGAAATAACTTTGGCTTTCCGCTCAGCCTGCTTGTTAGCAAATTCGTTCAGGTTTTTCATGAGTGCTTCATCAGAGAGGCCTGGAGGACGCAAAAATGGGCGAAAATTTGTTACCAAATTTTCATCTCGAAGACCTGTCTCCATGGTCTTTAAGAATGTATTCTGCACCAATTGCTTGGTGTACTCCCCCTGGGAGTTTTCCTCCTGCGCGGCGAACAGTACTTTATTACGCGCATCTAATGCTCTCAGCAGGAATTGCTGTGGCGTTTCTTTTGTTTCCTGCGAGGTTGTGACGAGCCACTGATACAGATCAGATGCCGTTTTCTGCTGAAAAAATACACGTAAAATTGATCTTAATTTGCCCAAAGAGCGGTCGGGCATTGTTAGAACGTAATTTCGCAGGCTGCTATGTGGTGAGATAGCTTTTATTACAGCATCACATATCTCATCCTCTGTATACCCCTTAGCCACTCCCGAGTCAATCTGGTGTATTAAGGACAAGTATGTCAACTTGTCTGCTTGACCAGGCTCTCCTATTTGCCCCGAAATTTTAAATTCTCTACGTAGAATGGACGGTGTCACAGCTGCTGACTGGGTAGCAGTACCTTCATCAGAGTTATCAGTACCGGATGTGGCAGTGGCACCCCCCGATACTTTCTTCTTAGCTGCCTCTAACTCATCCATAATGGATTTTAGCTGCATTTCTTGCTGCAATTTTAAGTCGCGCAAAGCAATCTGAAGTCTTTCCACTTCCTTTTCCTCCTCAGTTTTCTCTAAAGGAGGGGGCTCACCTTTTAAAAAAGCAATTAAGTCGTGGAAATATTCATCTAAATCAATACCATCTGGTTCATTGAGGACCGTGTCCAGGTGAAGCCGCACAAGTTTTACAATTTCTAATCTACTTTTGCCTGCAAGATCCTCAGAAATGTGCATATGAGTAGCTAGCTTAGATAGGTTATCGGACGTTTGTTGACACAATAACGAGTCAAACTGCAATTGTAAAGTTTCAAGATCAGAGGTCGACATAACGAGGATACAAAAATACTATCGCTAGCAACAACCTTGAAGTTCTAATTACAAACAGCTAACGCTGAATAAACGAGATAACTGAAGTCTGTTGGTTACGAGTTCTAAATGGATATACCCGCCACCGAACGAAAAACGCCAGGGCCAGCGGTGTTGAGGCAGAAACGAACAAGAGAAAACGAAAGAACACAAGACAACGATAAAATACAGGAAGGTAGAACAAAGCGGAACAAACCCGAACGTAGGCCACAGCGGGGCAACGGCAAGGGCGAATGCAGATACCAGCACAAATACCAAGAAAGAGTCCAGCACACTGGCCACCAAATGTAACCCGTATTAACTTTTGTTCATACGCAGGTTCGGATACAAAATAAACACGCCAATGCTATGCTTCAATCGCTATCATACCTTTCCACGGATTACATGACTAAAAAATTTTTAAAACGTCTACTCACCATCACTAGACCACTATCTAGAAATTTCCCACCATGCACTGGTGGTAAGAGTTTCTTATCTACGCACTTACGCACTTATATAACTTACTTAGGGTCACTTCCCTACATTTAGCAGCCTTTTCATTATCCTCATATTTACATTACTTTTCATAAGTTCTTTCAACTCCCAGAGTGATTTCTTTGCTATTCTATTCTCCTCTTGATTTCTTGCATGCATCACGTGTCTGCAGTGATAAGTGTGCCAAGATATTTATATTTATTTACTTGCTCTAATGCTATCCCATTTGACTTTATTGTCATTTTTGTTCCTGGTTGCTTTTCCATTACCATAACCTTTGCATTTTTCGCATTCAACTCCAAGCCAAAAGCTGCGCAGATCTCATTTACATTATCAACTTGTCTTTGTAAATCTTCATCTGTGGTAGCTAGCAATACAGTGACATCAGCAAATCGTATGTTATTTATTACCACTCCATTTACAACTAAACCAGTTTCATCCTGTAGGGCTTCATTTATCAGTTCTTCACTGTACATGTTAAAAACCACTGGAGACAAAATGCAGCCTTGCCTCACACCTCTCTCAATTTTAAAATCTTGAGAGTCTTCTGACCTTCCCCTAATTTGAGCAGTTTGAGACCAATATAGATTTAATATTATTTCTTCTGAAGGCACATCATATTTTGTCAGAATCTGGATTAATTTATTATGGTTTGCTTTATCAAATGCGTTTTTGTATTATATGAAGTATGCAAAGATCTTTCTGTTTTTGCTGATCATTCTCTCTGCTAAAAGCCTTGTTTGGCATATTGCATCTCTTGTTCCTCTACCCTCCCTGAATCCCAATTGATTTTCGCTCATTTTTTCTCAGCTAGTGGTGTTATTCGTTTCTTTATAATGTGTAGTAAAATCTTAGCGGCATGTGATATTAAGCTTATTATTCTATGTTCTGCACAATCTTTTGTATTCTTTACTTTGGGAAGTTGTATAAAAATTGATTTAAGAAAATCTTCTGGTTGTAAACCCGTATTATAGCATTTATTGATAATCCATGTCATCACTTCTATTCCCTTGTTACCCATATTCTGCAATGTCAGGCCTCTCATCTGAATACAACTATCCAATGTATTCTACCCACCTTTCTAAGATATCTTTTTCATCAAAAAGCACTTTTCCATCTTTATTCTTCACACTCTCTGCTGATCGCAACTTCCTAGGCCTAAGCTATTTTACTTTTTGGAACATTTTTGGGTTGTGTGCTTTATCCAGTGATTCAATCTCATTGCAAAGTTTATTATGATTCTCATTTTTGGCTTTTCTACACATCTTCTTAATAGTTTTGGATAGATTTCTATATTTTTCTTCATTTCTTCTCCACACTCTTCTTTCTTTCATTTTATTCAATATCTCTTCAGTGATCCAGCTTTGTTTCTTTGTGTATTTTCTTTTGCCACAAACTGTATCTGCAGCTTTAATAAGACACTCCTTAAGCTTGCTCCAGGCTTCTTCAACATTTTCCCATTATTCTTTGTATCAATTAATCTCTCACTTTCTAACTTGTATTTCTCTTTCATTGTTCCTTTGTCAAGCTTGGAAACATTCCACTTTTTTCTTGAAAATTTGCTCTTTTTCAATCGCTTGAGTGTTATTTTGATATTTATAACAACTGGATTATGATCCGATCCACAATCCGCGCCTGGTCGGGCCTTGGCATTTTTTACACTGTTGCGATATCTTCTGTGTATCATGATGTAATCTATTTGATTTTTCGTTTTTCCGTCTGGGGCTGACCAAATGTGCTTTGAATTCTATCTTTGTTTGAACCACGTATTTTGCAAACTATTAATTTATTGTTCATGCAGAACTCTACTAATCTTTCCCCTCTCTCGTTCCTTTCACCAAGTCCATGCGATCCTACTACTTCACCTTGTTTCCCTTTCCCGATCTTGGCGTTGAAATCCCCCATCACTATAACTATGTCATCCCATTTGTTTGTTTCATTTATTGCATGTTCTACTTCTTCATAAAATTTCTCAATCTCTTCATCTGAATCTGCTGCAGGTGGTGCGTAAATTTGACAAAGGAGAAGGTTTTAGGGCTTTGATAATAATCTGACAATTACTATTCTTTCAGACTTCAAACTATAATTTATAATGCTATCCATCGCAATGCCTCTCATTACAAAAGCAACGCCTTTCCTATGTGCATTCCCACCTGCAAAGATGACCCTAAAGTCTTCATTATTGGGTAAATGGTATCTAAAGTCTCCTCTATCTTTCCAGAATGTTTCTGATACCCCTAATACATCTATATTCATTCTTATCATTTCTTTGGCAATGTTTGCAAGTTTTCCAGCCTGATATAAGCTTCTCACATTCCATGTAGATATTTTCCAGCAGTCACTGGATGACAGTGCATTTCTGCCTGCTGGGGCACAGTCCATTCACCGGAGCAGACTAATGAGCCGATGGGCATCACCACCCCTTTTGCTAAGCTCTTTACTATGTCTGTTTAGCATTACCATGATAATTTCTTAGAGGCTGTTTAGGAAAAGCAGGCCCCTAGAACTACTTTTCCCGCTGTGACTGCGAACTAGCCTGTCACCGCTATCCGTTGATTTTTCACAAATTCCTCCGGATACCGATGGGAATGCTATGCCATTGACTAAGAAATTCCCCTGCCAGGGGCATTCACCACTACCCTGCCGCCAATAGTGGGATTTTTATTCGAGGTTTACTCCTCTAGATCCGCCGTGTTAAGCGTAAAAGAGTTTCACCTCTTGTAGGATGTGGTTCTTCACCACGCACGGACGGCCTTCTTCACCCAGAGGCTTTGTAGGACGCGCAAGGTGGAGCTGGGATAGGGACACCAGTAACAGGGGAGAGGCTTTAGTTTTACTCTTCCACCTGTGAAAGGTACTAATCCTCTAGAGCCCTTGAGACCGAAAATTCCATACAGATGTAGTTTAGGGCCTTCTGGAAGAGTGAATTGAAGCGTTCTGAATATGCTTTCAAAATGTTTCTCAATTCTTTGCAACTATGTGTGATCAGTTTTTCTCCAAAGAGAGAGTACTCGTTATCCCCAAATCACACTTCTCGAATGAATTCTAGCAATCTCATTGGCTAATTATGTAGAAAGGTAATTCCTTTCTTAGCCAATCAAGTTTTGATGTCTATGCTTCCTGTATGTTTTTATGTTAGATATGTAGGCCACAGGGTTGATATGGCGCGCCATGGCGGATTATACTCTCTATGGTATCGCCCATTGTAGTGTAATAGTATGAAGCATAACGCAGAATGTTATAAGCATAGAAAAAAGAGTTTGGTTATTGGAGGTCAGAGCTCTTTCAGCTTATAATCATTCTATTCATTTCATCCTGCTCATGATTTATTTAAGTACGATATCGTGTAAATGGAATGGAAATTGCCACAATTTCCATGATAGGCTGAATGCAATGGTCGAACTAAGGAAAATATTACAAGATGGAGAGTAGTACAAAATGTCTAACGTTAATTATCAAGTGAACAATAGAATGAAAATAATAATTGAACCTTGACCTACTTCTGTCAATGGAGTTTCTTTATGGCAATTTCTAATAAATCGAAGATAAAAAAGGAAGGGCATTAACCCCACTCGTTATATGTATGAGTGGCCTAGTGACTAAAATGCTCTTCTCTTGTGATGAAGAGTTTTTTCATTGTTTCCAAATTAGAAGAGCCAACAACACCTAGAACATGTCACTCCATGGTCACCATTACTCTCTCTACCCTACACAGGCATGAATACATGATACAAATATAAATTAATGTGTTACGGATCACACCTCAAGTAAACATAATTTGATTTTAACAGGCAGTGTACTCCCATTTCTAAGTGATCATTTCTGTGTGGTATTCCCCACATAATCTTCTCTGAAAAGGATGCAAAATATTTATTAGACAAGATGTGATCGTTTTCATCAGTCTAGTAGCCCTGCAGCTCTTGTTGAATGATTTCAGATATATATTCTTTGATCTATTTCATACACAGACAACCAAGATAGTTTGCACCTAAAATCTGACTTTATTTCTTATTACTAGTTGTAAAGGAAATTTAGCAAATATTTAACATACTTTACGCCGAATGAGAAAAATACTCAAAGTGACAGATAATTACTGCTAATGGAATCTTGCTTTTCCAAGTAAAAAGTATTTTGCATCGAGAGTAGTTTATTTATCTACAAAGTGTTCAATTTAAACTTATTTATTATCCAGTTAACTGCTTAGTACCAAACCTGTACCCCAAGCTTACCAGGTCCTAATTGGATGTGCACAAAATGGGGCGTGTATCAAATAGGCAAAGCCAGATATTTAACAATGATCCATGGATCTTTCCTTTTAGGAATGCTATCAAGCGGAGTGATTAAAGGAGATAAATCCGAAGGCAAAATTCGATCTTTAACCAGGAAGATTCTAAACAGAAAACACAAAGTATCTCCAGATACAGAAACTGCCTTTAGAACCGCTGTTGCTGAGTTACAAAAGATGATTGTGGCTCCTGATCGAAGCAAGCAGCCTGATAACTCACGGAGGATAAGCCATGGGAGTAACCAAAATGCTAGCCGATTTCGGTAAGGTGTATATCTACTACCTGTTTATTTGAAAAATAATGAAACGCTCTTTTCATCACATTTAGTAAAGGGGAAAGTGAAGCTTGTTTCCACAGGGGTAAGTTGTCAAAGCTGCCTTTTACCTGAGAATGGCTGGTAATTTGAATAATGGTTGTTGACTGTTGAAATGGTTTACGATAGCTTTCAGTTGATACTAGCTGATATTTTATTCCAAAGTCATGAGAAAAGTTATCTAGCCAGTCTTGAACTTTGAAGATTGCAAACGATTTGTGCTCTCTTAGAAAAAGACGTATTGTTTGTTATGTCTTACTCGTGAATAAAACAGCTTCTTTTTCATTTTGTGCAATGTTTCTGCTGTGCAATGTACAATAGCACTAAACTGAACTTCAATGAAGAGGAAATTGAAAAAGGGAACTTTTCCAGAATATAGCAGCTTCTGACCCAGTAGTGATGCAGTATGCAAATGCATTGGAGACACATGCAGTAATTTCAGAAGCTATTTGGAAATAATGCAACACGTAAATTTCACCAGAAACAGTTGTGCAATATCAGAACTACCAAATTTCACAGTAGAGTACTTTAGAGACTCCTGTTATTCTGCAACAAAGCTATACGATGAACTTCCAGGTGATATAAGGAAGTTAGAAATTCTGAAACTTAAAGCACATATTTGATTTCTAAGTCTAATCCACTTTGTCTTTCTTTATGTATTTTAGGTCTTTCTCTTATTTTCTCTTATTCTTTGGCTATTAATGCGGGTATATTTACAAATGTGTATATTGATACTAGTCAGGTGGAACGTTGTTAACGTAAAAAATATTTTCTGAAGCGCTATACCTGCGTAGGCATTAGTATTATCTATTGTTCAAAATTTAGTATATAGCAGGTTAAAAATAATCGAGCGCATTGGACAAAAATGGGATTTAAAATAAAGGTTAACACACAGATTATGGGCATAGTCTAACAAGCGATAGGGTTAAAATTTTCGAAAAGTTGAATGTATGCACTTTGTGAGTGATCCCCTTAGAACATTCATGGAGCATTTTGTAGTCTTCGACAATGCATCAAAAGTACCTTTGAACTTTTCATAATCACCTTAGAGAATGGAACGAAAATATTAGGAGAAAGAGCAGCTTATCTATAGAAAAGAACTTCAAAAAAGAAAATCTTACTGCCTTTAGAGCTTCAATACCAATTTGAAATCTCTTAACTATAATAGCAACATGATTGAATTCCACAAAGAATGTAAAAATTATTGTATGTGTGAAGAGATTTTTTCATATATAGGCATTCAGATTGGAATTAAGGATTAACCTTTTCTTTGAGTATTTATGTTATCTTTTTTGTATATCATGACAGTGTCTCAGCAGTTGTCTCACTATTTACTGGATTTGATACTTGTTTCTATTGAAATATGACTGCTAGGGGAATAAGAGTCAATGCAAGTGAATGCCAGTGTAATCAAGTGCTTTCTATAATATATCCTCAATTGGTTTTTCACTGGAAAGCCTCAAAGAACAAGCTGAAGGCATTTACCTACATGATCGAGAGTGCTGCTGCTTTGATTGCTGTGCATTCAAATATTCAAGCATTATCGCATCTGACTGAAGTGCAAACAATGATATCAGAATCAGAAGACAATTGTAGCGATGATTCGATGTTTTTCATTGGTGCTGAGGACAAAGCTAGAGCTGAGTCCTTAGCAGGGCAAGTCAGTATAAATATTATGTAGAGTACTTTTTCTATAAACATTGTTTTTAAAGGAACCGCTTTATAAGGAAACTATCAGTAAAAGGCCAAAATGTCTCAAGAACTTTTACTAGTACCTACAATGTCTATTGTACTGTAGCCCACAAATGCTTGCCATATTCAAATTCGTCGCACCAACTTCAAATTGAGTAAGTTCCCATTCGCCATAACTTCAACAAAAATGTTGACCCATGAACAAGATGAAATGAGTAAGTTCAGGGGAGCAACGGAAGCATGGCTGACGAGGAGGATGAGGAAAGTTATCTAAAGCAATTAAATGTTAAGTATGTGGAAGCAGAGTGGAAGCAACCTGCAGTCAGAAGACAGATTTTTGCATCTCACGTGGAGTTCCATTGAACATGGAGGTCATAGCTAATAAGGCGTTTTCTTGAAGGACACTGATATAAAGTGATTATTAGACTTTGGCAAAATACCACTATTGCCAGGCACACTGGAGCCGGGGGACAGCCCCCTACTTCTTTGCTTACGTATGATGTCAAGATTGTGGCACTCAATCCAAATATAAAGTAGATCTCCGGTTTGCATGTTAACGTTCACTCACCATCAAGAAGTGCCCTTGGTGGAGTCATCAGGACCTATTGGAAGTAAATTCCCTAAGTTTTTCAAAACGTATTGCTATAAACTGGTCCAAAGTCTCATAAACATGAAAAGTTAGGGAAGGGTTTTGTGTTCTTGATCACGTAGCGCTTAACACGATCCCATTGCTCTGAAAACGTGTGTATCTATCATTTTACATGACCTAGCAACAATCTTTATAGAGGAGCAAAGACCACAGAGATTTCAATGATTTTATGTCCCGTTTTCTACCTAGACAGGGTACATATCTATATTCAATCAGGGCTTTTCCTATTGAATTATAGGGCGTGATTCCTAAAATTTTTCAGGGCCTCCGTCCCTGCCCCCCTACTCTCTACCACCATTGTTGCATACTCCCATATGAACTTGCAACTCATCCCCAACCACCCTTCTCAAAAATGTTCTGGTGTCCCTGATTGTGAAATTAGTTTATGCACTTTAAAGAGAGAATAGGACAACAGACTCTCGGTTTCATACAGCTCTTGTCTCGCTCTTCCCCTGATCTTCTGCTTGTCGAATTCTTGAGACATTCTGCATGATCCCATCAACTCAAATTTGTTCTTCTGTGTGTGTCCCATCGTTCCCCTTAGCGCATTCACTTCATCTTAGTTACGGACTACATAGGTGTGCTTTGGCGATTTCAAGTGTTGGGTGATTCAGGAAAAAATGATCAAACATATTTAATCAGCAGTATTTTCCAAAACACAAAAAAATTATCAAGGAATTTGGCTTTGGTGTTATGAAATTGAATTAGGTGTGAAGAATTTAAATCTGGTATGCACCTGTGGGCTACCGCATAATTAAACACAATGTGCAGTTAAGAATTAGGAGCTATTATGCAAAATGTGGCCAAACTACGGAATTTTTAATACTAGGTCTTATTTTAGGTTCCTCATAAAACCATCTAGTCAAGTATCGTAGAGCTATAAAATGAGCCAACACATAAACAGCAAAATAGCATAGTTAAAACTAGGCATAAAATAGAACTTAAATGAAGTTATCATCGTCATTATTCCATTTTATCTTGATCAACTATTATATTAACATGTGTAAGTAGCTTTTGAACATCTGCAGAGTTTGAAATTCTCCTCCAACAATTCTTCCCATTGGCTAGATTATGAGCTTCAATCGTGATTTTCCTTCATTCCTTTCAATATAGCTCATAAAAATGGGAACAGCCTTTAGGCATATCTGAAGAATGTCCTCGCTTTTTGGCCTATAGTGAAGTTGGGTACTACCAACCGACTATTCGCTTCATCCTTTAATTAAGAAATTTACTTCTACTTACTCAGTGGACTTTTTAATGCTGGAAACATTTTTCAAAGTGTACTTTAACTCTGATACTAAAATGCTGTTCACTTTACACAGTTGATTAATTTCACTCTTTATATATGTTTTCACTCCCGATTTTTATCTGCTATTGTGTATTGGTATATTAAATTTTCATTGAAGTAAGGATACTTGCTATTAAAACAATGTATCCTATGCCTGTGGATAAATTATAAACTTCTAAGCATGCAAAAGAAACTAGGCTTAGTATGGTATTTTAATTGCCTGCTCTGTGCTACATTACACAGAGTATCTCAATGAATTATTTTAGCATTGTGGATGTGCCATTTCTATTTAACACATCTCCATAAGCATATCGCTAGAATACCACTAACAAAAAATTCATCTTCTTTGTGTCTAGGCATTGATGAGCTTGAGTCGAACAGACGAGGCTATTGAGCACTTCATGCAAGCTCTTAAATACCTTGGAAATTCGCATCCAAACGCTAGAGTTGGGATTTGGTTTCGAACACTTTCGGCATACATGACCCAAGTTCTTCATCGTAAAATGCCAAATACCTTCAAAGAAAGGAACGAGTATGCCCTATTACGTTCACATTAGTATTCGGACGTACATGTGTAGAGCTAATGCAATTATATATGAAGTTATATATATATATATATATATTAGTGTTTATTTATGTTTACAAGTGTGTACATATAGACACGCTCTCCCACATGAGTGTGTTTGTGTTTGTGGTCCACGTGGTACTCGTATTCATTAACTAATTTCGTTATCTCGGATTTGACGAAGGTTCTTTACCTCCCATTGACAGAGAATCGTCAGTGCTGCTTGTTGAGGAAGCTCGTTGCCTCACACATCTTGTACGTGCATACAAAACAAAGGGAGACTTCCCAAAAGCATACATGGTCTCACTGGAGCAATTAAATGCTGCTGATGAAGGAAGTGAAGATTTTGTTGAAGTATGTTACAAAAGCGGACTTTGCTCCTTTTGTATGTTACTATAACGAGCTGGGTTGAAGTCGCGTACAGTACAAGTTGTGTTACGTGTCGTATACAGTGGTCGTAGGTGATTACGAATTGTGTTTCCTGTCTCCATGTTAGTGTTAACGTACACTCTCCTCATAGTGTCGCCCTATGTCTAATTACAAATGTGTTGAGTGATTTTTATCTGTATCGTGTCACCGCACTGTTTATTACATTATCGGAAGAATCCATGTGATTAGCGAGTTAGATTATATCCTCGCATTGAAAGCAGTGGAATATTTCTCGGTTATTTGTTTACAGCTAATGAATGCATATTCAAATGTGATCGAATGCTGCCAGTTAACGAGCAGAAAGAAGCTTGCATATACATATGAGGAACTGGCACTTGAAAAGTAAGGACTGTGCAATAACACCATAAAACTGATAGCTCAAGTTAGAACCAATAACTTATTGCATCCTAAATAAGAATGAGAACAACTTACTTGATATTTTTATATATCAAATCTTAGTATGGGATTACTAAAGAGCCTGATTGTGTTGTAATGGAAGAAATATAAATCCTTAGCTTACTATGGCTATCTTTTCCCTTGAAACGTAAGGTTCAATTCTTTATTCAGTTATTGCATTCAAATATCAAACCTCAGATTATATGTTTTTAAGCTATCTGCATGGTAATATACTTTCTAGCAAGATAAAGTAGCATAGGTCTGCTTTATGTGAGGGCTCATATCTTTCCTACAAAAATATCGGTAAAAGCATTAAATAATTTTGTACAGTTTGCTGGAAATCTATAGGATAGCATTTCTCTTCGAAGGATGAAGCAAGAATTCAAAAGCGTCCATGAGCTGCTTGCAGCTGTTGCATTATATACAAACATTATGTCATTCCGATTGTATCGTGGAAAAGTGATATCATCTATAAGTGCAGGTAGTCCAAGTATATTCTCAATTCTTACATGATCCACTCTGTATTATTAAGAGATTTCAAATGATCTGAGGGCAGGTTCTATAGAGGTCTTACCGTTGAAATTCCTTACGATGTATGCTCTGAATATGGGATCTGTCTCAACTACAATCATCGACGATACATAGTCTCATAAAATCATGTTAATTTAGCCTCCTGCTAGTACGGTTAACGGCCACCCTTTGTGATTCCGAACAGCAAGATTCTTTTTTATTTCACCCCGCTAATACGATCTTTCGTATTTAGTAAAACCTTATTAAAAGCTCAATATTCATGTTAGTTTTACACAAGACCTATTCTTTTAAGGCCGCTTTTGTTCCTTCTTCCAGCTAGCTGCTTGGTTTTGATCTTTGTAATTTCAGATTTTCGTCGTTTTGGCCGGTGTGCCTCACTAAGAGAATATTTTCACTACCCAATAGGGCTTTATTAGCTTTTAACATATTTCTCCTGTCCCATAAGGGGATCCCATGCTGTGTCTACCACATCAATGTACAGCCTACACACTTCACATCTATTTTGCATCATGCTTTGGTCAGAAAGTGACGATAATCTTTGTTCCTTTGCTTGCTAGTGCACGGTGGTATACGGCAAACATCTTCTCTGCCTCTCTCAACTGCAACTGTATTCTTGTCTTATCTTGTTTATTTTTCATATTATACTGCATCTTCATGACTCCCCTAATTTCAACTTTCCAGGCTCTCTTTATTCTCATGATAACACCTCATCATTGATTAAAGAGAACAGTTGCTCAAGAAGTTATTATCAATTTACATGCAAAATATAAACTATTAATTAGAGCTTCAATTTTGCTTTGTTTGTGAATTGGTGATGTCATATGTTTTTTAAAGTTATCTCCGTTCCCAGGTGTCTATTAGGGAAAAAATTGCTTAGATTATTCATAATCTGTGCTACTTTATTAGAAACACGTTGACTGGCGTATTCATTTGATCCAATTTAATAACATGACTAACTTATAATCTTCGTAAAATCTTGGAAGTGATATTCAATTTTCTCCCATATGACTCATATGTTTAGTTTATTTTACACTATACCTAATTTACAACAGGTTCGATTTTTCGCTGTTAGTATTTGTTATTCCACACCCTTTCGATATCATTACAGTGTAGCGATTGTAGAAAATGAGCCTATACATGCTGTTGTGTATTCAAATAGTGTTTTTATTAATGCTAATCTCCTTGATGTTCCAGGATATGAGGCACTACAATTAGCTAACAACATTAACGACCTAAGAGCCAAAATTGAAGTAATCCCACTGCTGTCTCAAGCATTACTTCTCATTTCAAGGTAGTTTGATCTTTCACCTCTGTTGGTTAAGTTAAATTTAAAGCAATTCATCATGCTACAAATGATGGAGTAGGATTACATAAGATGAAGCTTAGAAAATACAATCTATATCGAACTACTTTTATGATATTTCTACCAAACGTCTGCATTTGTTTGTGCAATGTATTACAGAGCAGTATTTTCCTGCTCGGTAGAAAATTTCAAACATGGTCAAACAGTGAATTCATGAAGAGCTATATAGTATGTTAAAACTTTAGGGTATAGTAATGAGATAACATATAAATCACTGGTCGAATTCAGCATTGTGAACAGCTAGCAAAGATTGCTAGAAAGCGTATAAAATCGAAACTTTGAAAAACGAATATTGCAAAAATAACAAACCACTAAGTATTCCACAATTCTTCGAAGTTCATTGTTTATGTCAGTAAGGTAATGACAATTTTCACACTTATAACATTTGTACTCATAAGTGATTTTAAAACAGGCGTATTCTTACAAATTTGGTTGAATGATTTAAAGTTCGAATAAGAAATGTGATCATTTGGCTACAGGAGAAATAATACAAGAGCTATTGGACCTTTCGGCTGGTTCAAACGTTGATCACTCGATGATTTCAAGGAAAGTAAATCGACATTCAGTTATCTATAAATCAGCTACAATTCTTCAGATCAAACTAAGATCTGTAAGCAATAAATATTTAAAAATTATTCTTTATAATTTACTGTCAAAAATTAAAGTATTCTACACAGTGTATATGTATGGTCTACTGTATCAAGCTATATTCCATGGAAAGGCTATCTTTTTATGAACAGTATTATACGTATTAATTGCAATTGCCGTTTTAGGGTACACGCATGTCGCGAAGTGCTCCATGAGTTACGCAAAGCAGCATTGGATTTAGAAAATATCCATGGAAAAGTGGTTTATTACTGTGGGTGTATGGATCTTATTCTTGAACACGGTGATCATTCGGGAATTGCTAATCAGTTTGAGACCTTACATTTTACATTCTTTGTAAATGCCACAAACTTCCATAATGAATCATTTTCATATTTAATTTTGAAGCTTCTAAAGCGAGTTCCCTTTTGTCTGGTTTCAACTTAGACTAGTTTTGTTGCTTATTAAATCCAATCAGGTTGAAAGTGCCAGTAGTACTAATCATGAAGAAAATTCCTGATATTCATTTCGCAATGCGCTTTTCACGCCTCCCATTGCGACAGATAGCATGTTGAGCTAGTTGATTGGATAGAATCCGCCCAAAAGAACTTCAATAGGTCTGTTGATTTTACAAACAGATGAACTGGCGAAGTAGCATGACCTTTGAAAGATACCAGCTAATAAGAATAAATTTTTGTATTTTCTAACAGGAAGACCAATGGATTCATTCAAGAAATGCTTGGAATTTTGCAACAAAATTGTATACGAACCTTCTCTGTCATATGATATCCTCCCCAGATTTTATCTTCCAGCCTCTGTATCGGTAATGTAAGAAACTAATATTTTTGACTATTTTGCACATCATTTGTATTTGATGGCATTTCTTCAACATTTAGTGGGATTTGATTCTAACCTTGTTATCTACTGCACACATTTTGATCCTGAGGTAGATGCCCTGCTTACACCCAAATGAAAGCATTGCAAATATTTGATATTAGAGTGGCTAATATTCAACTAAGGTAGTATATACTTGTAGCGCAAACAATGGGTACTCTTTGCTTTTTAAGACCTATATACTAAGAACTATTACTATTCTAAGATCTAAGACCAGCAATATTGATAGGTTGACATCTGATGTCCATTTTTAGTTTAAATCTCTGACTACTTCATATTCAAACATATCTGAAAGCATGCAAAAATCTCAATAAAATATGGTTTGTGTAAAGTGGCAAAGCAAAAATACTCAATTTTCAAGCAAACCGAAATAATTCATATATGTATTTGTGATTTGTTGTTCCTCCATAAAACGGTCAACATAACCGATATCGTTTAATTTGATCCAGTTTTAATTATCCCACTGAACCCTAAAGTCCCTTTTTTCTTCAAGGTTGGCTAGACAAAACAGGTGGCCATTGGCTTTATCATTCTATAAAACTGCTCTTGGTAATATGTTGTGACTTTCAGTTTACTCTTGATTGACAATTTCTTCCTTTTTTCAAAGAGTTTTTGATACACTCTAGGGATTAATGTGGCAATATCTGTAGCAGGTGCTACTAATTGATACAAGTCTCCCTGGTGCAGAGATATTCATATATCAAAATTTCATTGAGTTAAGAATCTTTGAGATGCAGCTAGTCAAAATGAAATGAATATGACAGTTCAGTGCTTCAACTGCACCATATTAGAAGTCCATTTCATTCATTTAATTCAATTTTACTTATTCATACATATTAACCTCTCAGATTATTATAAATCTGTTTCTCAGGGGACCATGTTAAAAACTAGTTTACAATATGTGAAAGACTAATAACTAAAATTTACCAAAGAGCAGCTTTAAATATCAGCTAACATAAAGAAAAAGTTATGAATCAACCAAATGGGGGTATGCAAGTATGGTAAGAGTGTGAGAAGGGCCTGTGATCTTTCTTCCACTAGATTTTTTTCATACTAGATATTGACAAATTCACAAAAGCTACTTGCTTGTATATGCAGCTAATTTTCAAGATTAAGTATTGCACATTGCAATAACTCCTTCTCTGTGAAAGCAACCGCACTGCCTTTGTGTTTTGCATTTCATCTTATTTCAGAATTTGAGCAAGAACATCCTGATTCATATTTCTACTGTCGAGCATATGCCAGACTTGCTGAATTTAATCTGCTGAGATTCAGGGAAAATAGGAGGGAAGAATCGATCAAGCTTCAGTGCAGAGCTGTAAGATTCTTTTATGCGCTATCTGCTTTATGAGATGGATTTTCAAGCTCTTTTATCTATGGCAGTAGAATCCCTTTCAACAGATTTGTTTTGATTTCTCATGGTAAAAGTAACAGCTATAAGTATTTTCAGAGTAAAATAGGGGGAATATTAAGCATAATACTAACCATATTGCTACCCTGTATTGTGTAATACAAAGATGCTCCATTTCTAGTTATAAAACGTACCGGGTTGTTGAGCTACAAGAAAAACAATTGTTGCAAATTGCATAGACAGTTGATGGCGAAAATTTAAGCAATAACTTGGCAAGAATTATTCTGGACTTAAATGTAAACTGAATCTCTATTAGAGGCAAATAGATATATGCTGTACCTAATTCAAATACAAATATACGTATAATAAAACGCACAGCTATACGGCAAAATGATAAAACAGCTGAATATAACTACATTAAAGGTCCACCCTAGATAAACTTTTTTACAATTGTCTTGTCCGTATTTCATTTTAAAATTCCTATTGACTGAAGCTAATTAACAGTATATCAAAATCTTTAATCACTGAAAGTGGTCTGAACTAAACAGGCACTTCACAGCTAAGTAATTACTCAAAAGAGTAACTGTGAAAAAAAAGGTTATTGCAAGCATTATGCAAAATTTGCATACTTCATCCAGTAAGCTTATGATAGAAATAATCGAGGATTCTGATGAGAATTAATGCTATGCAAAACACTATAATCAAAATAATCTATACTTGCAGCGTGTCTCCCTTTTCTATCACTTAATTGAAAGCATGAACCCTGCTGTCGAGCCACTAGTAGCTTTTTTATCCTCAAAAAGCAGTGGCAAATTTCCTAGCGAACAGCAAGTCTGATTTCCATGAAATACGTTGTCTCACTGTTTGGTACTACCTCTGAAGTCCTGCCTGTAAGCATCTATTCAAAATCACTCTAAGGACATCTAATTTGCTAAGTTTATCTATGACAGTTTAGGATACCTAAGTAGTTAGTAGGATACCTGTTCTATACTTTTCAGTAATGGATTTCCGTTCTTTACTCATACTGAGTCTTTATAGCGCCGAAGAGGTGTAGCGTATACGCAAAAGCTGTAACTTTGCACTGCATTACCTTGTCCATGTGAAAAAGAGCAAGATTGCTTAAGTTCTAGTAAAAAATATATATCAATGCCTGTCTTTCTTTCCTTCTCAGCATCTTCCTGGTCAGATTGACATGAGTTCTTATTTCTCAGATTTTTATATACTTCAACTATGAGCAACTCTAGATTTCATTAATATCAAAATAGTTTTGTCTAATTCTGCAGTTTACTCTCATACTTTACTTAAGTTGCCATTACAAGCTAAAGAGCACTGGGTAACCTATTGCTTCAAACAATATTCTAAGATATCTCACAACTTTGCCATTTCAGGTTCTTAAAAAGTTCAAATTACTAGCGGAGAAGCATTCTGTCCTTTGCCCAAGATTGTATCATTTGCAAGCATATTATGCCTATCTAAGAGGGAAGAACTCAAGATCAAAACTTCTGATAGATAACTGTCTTATTGCTAGTAGAAGTATAGGGCCTATGTTTGAAGAAGGCTGGGTAACATCAAGTCGCAATCACTGGTTTTCCACAGATAAGCTGCCAATTCTGGAGGTTGAGTATGAAGGCAAATCAATATACACCCTGCCGCGTTATTAACCGCCGTATCAAGTATACCATGAAATTAAAATGCTGTTTCTTGAAAGGCAGAATAAGCAGCTTGATTACAAATAATTAGCTGCAGTCATTACAAGACTGGACAATTTGCAGTCTATAATCACTACAGTATTCTAATTAACTTCATTAAACTAATTGTTCACACTAAGCACAGCTTTTTATTGATTATTATGCAATGCGTCTGTGTCTTTCCCTCCTTTTATCAAAATGAGGATGCGTTACTTACAAAATATTATTTGTAAGTTGAGAAGTCATGCATGAAGCATAATATAATATGAGATAGGGCAGGGACAGGGGGATTGATTGAAGCTACAGCTGTACACATTAGCAGGTATCTAACGAAGCAAGACAGTAACATCCAAGCTACATCGCAGTTCCGTCTACATCGCAATTCCGTCTACATCGCAATTCCACCCATCTAGATTTCTGTTCAATTTGAATCAAAGTGCAGATAGCAAATATATAATGAATGTCTTTCAATTCATCCTGATGGAGCGAGTAAAAATTCAAAGTTGTATGGAATATCGAGTGCAATGCAAAGTATAGATCTATGCATTTTCTACTGGGCTTGTAAATGATTTACTGTATGTAGGAACTCTAAGGCTAGATCTGGCTATGAAAGGTATAAAATAGGGGTGTGTGTTTATATATCTTTTAAGCTTTAAACCTGATACATCAGATACTGTCATAATTAATCTATATAGTCTTGATTGCTATGTTGCTATAATAGTTGCCAAATATACTTGGAATACCTCATACATTTGCAATTAAACTGCAGTATATTTATTGAGGGTAGTGATTAGTAACAGAGCTGTTGAATGTAGCCAACCCCCCCCCCTTCCCTCCAAAACAATGTTGGGTTTTGTAGACTGGGTATTGCTCCACCGTAGAACTAGTGAGTTGTAAGAGATACTACGTCTCGGAAGTTCTAGGTCTAGATATTCGAAACCTTGATGAGGATTTTTTCTGCTCGCTACTGTTATATGGTAGTGGTGATTTTCCTTCTATTATCAACAAAATGATTTTAGAAGCTACTATAAAGCACATAAAATCATCAAAGAGATTTAAGTCTGCCAATGATGGAAGTTAAGTTTTTCCTAATGCAATACCAGCTGTGTTGTGTTAGTAGTTGCATTGCGTTTATGTGTTTGAAAGTAAATGATGTGCCAGTCTAATGTCTGTAATTAAAGGGACCGCGGAATCAATCGGCTCGGACACAATGATAATTTATATACATTGTCATTGTATATTTATTTGATCATCATAACGACCACTCATGTCGATTACGACATGAATCCTTTCCATCTCAAGTCATGTGAGGGCTGTGTGCCTAAGGCGAGTCTCCTCATCCGCGGGCTTTGTAAATACAAACATAAAGTGTTAAGTGTTACGTGTTAAGTGTTTAGTTTTGGTATAGTATATTAAGTAGTTCAATTTTCAAAATTTTAAGTGCTGGTTATAGTGGGAACTCGCTGACCAATACGTCCTTTCCCGCTGTGACCGGCACACAGTCCATTAAGTAGTTTGAATTTTTAAATTTTGTGAGATAAAAAAAATACAGAGATACCACAGTTACATCAAAGTTACACAACATTGTATAGGAGGAGGGAGGGCAAAAAAAAATTCGGTGGAATCTATAAAGAATTGGAACTATTTTGGCAACGATCGTAGTTCGATGATGAGAAGGAAGCCAACTACCAATGAAGAGAACTGACATTAAGAGGGTTATCGCTTGAATGGAATCATTAGATATAGGCCAGCTTACTTCTACTGTATAAGCTTTCACATGAATACTGTTTTTATGGTATCTACAAGCCAGCTGAAGTCAAAGAAGGGATGCCGAAAACAGCAGTATATCCCATTAAACAAGTGGTTATTCAAAGAAATTTGTATAAGGGCCTGTAAGTGCAAAATTATAATTGATGTGGCTTTGTTGAGATCAAGCTAATAGTTTCAAAGACTCAAAGATATTAACCAATCAAATCAAAGCATATAGTCAGCAATTAAAAAGAACGTTGTAGTCATGAAGCAATGTAAGATTTAATATAACAAATTGGAAGACTCACAATTTAGTATGCAACACAGTTGATTTTGTAAGATATATGTAAGTATTAACCCCAGAACATTTAAATCTTCCTTTACAGAAGCTTGTTGGAAGTCCATTTATGCTAAATGCATGCACTAATGTAAAGAGTAATCGAATACAGACTACTGAATAAATAGGCAAGCAAGCAAGGAAAGAAACAAAGTGTATGAAACGGAAGATAATGTGGCTAAGAGGCTGAGCGTGCGGGAATAGCAGTATGACAAATTCATCTATGACTAATGTGTACTTATTTGTATGTTATGTTACAAGAAGACTTCGTTTTGGAGCTTGTACAAAATCTAACAACTACTGCATTATTGAACCGGTTTTGTGCAAAGCATGGCATACCTAAAATCATTAATTCTGATAACTCTAAAACGTTTCAATCGTCAGGAAACCTCTTAAGATAATTTCATGGAAACGAGCGCGTATATAAATTTTCTGAATCACAGAAAATAAACTGGAAGTTCAATCTACAATTAAGCCCTTGGTATGGAGGACATTATGAACGAATAATAAAAAGCATCAAAAGATATTTGAGGGAGGTTCTGGGTAATTCTCTTATATCCTTTGATGAATTAGCTACTGTTATAAATGAAATTGAATGCATTTTAAATTCACGCCCGCTGTCTTATATGTATGATGAGCTGGAAGGGGGTGTTCTTACCCCATCTCACCTGTTTGTAGGTCGTAGATTGTTATCTCTTCCATCAAGGAACGACATTCACCTTAAACCCTTGGAACACGATAGTGAATATACACTTGATAGAAGATTTTTGCATTTAACACGAATTTTGAGCCATTTTGGAACAGGTAGAGGACAAAATATATCATGGATCTCAGAGAAGCTCACAAACTTAAAAACAAAAAGTCAGCTAAAATAGAAGCAGAGGATGTTATCTTGGAGCAGGAGGATAGAGCAGGAGGACCATGCAAAATGTGCATCATTGAAAACTGGCATTGTGGAGAAAGTGATTGTAGGGAAAGATGGTGAAATACGTGGAGCAATGGTACGCGATGCTGGAAAAGGTGAGCATGGATGTATTTCATTTCATTTCATTTCATTTCATTTCAATTTTCATTCTTTATTCACGTTAACCCCGTCGGCAAAGGCCATTTTTCAGGGTGCTGTGAAAAAATAACAAAAAATAAATTTAAGT
The DNA here is from genome assembly GCA_964019165.1 of Mastigias papua. NCBI lineage: Eukaryota > Metazoa > Cnidaria > Scyphozoa > Rhizostomeae > Mastigiidae > Mastigias > Mastigias papua. Next base: position 7,098,510 of record OZ025269.1, read on the forward strand.
CTACAATTTACAGATAATATAATCTACAAACGAAAATAAATAATTTAATAACAACGCTAGGTTAAAGTTAAAATCAAAACATAACTATCATACAAGCTTTAAAGCCGATGTTTAAAAGCAAATAAAGAGGGCGCCTGCTTGACCTCAGGTTCAAGGCTGTTCCACACATTTGCACCACTATATGAGAATGATTTTTGCCCATTCCTGGTCTTGGCCTAAAGCCAAAAAGCGAAATGTTTTACTGGTGAATGGAAAGGGCATTGTGCAAAAGACTGTTATCTACCAAGGAAGACAAAAGAACTGAGCACTGAACATGCTCAGATAGCAATGAGAGATCGTATTCTCTGTTTATGATGAAGTCAAACTTTGATCTAGAGGAAAGTTCGATTTGGTACATCGATTCAGGTGCATCGCAGCATATTTCATGCAAAAGGGCCTTGATGCAAAATTATTCTGATTTTCCAACTCCAGAAAAGGTTCGTCTCGGTGACAACGGAACTGTAGAAGTCTTTGGAAAGTGAACAGTTTGGTTAAAAGTTAAGTCAGGTGATATATCTAAGCCTGCAGAACTATTTGGTGTGCTTTATGTACCTAGTCTGACAAAGAAATTGTTCTGTGTCAGTGCAGTAACCAAGAAAGGACTTACTATGGTATCTATGATAGGACATGTGTTATTCTTGACAGTAGAGGGACATTAAGAGGTTCTGGAATTGCTGATAGGAAACTACTTGCGCTTGATTCATCTCACATGAAGAAGTCATTGCACGATGCTCATTGTGCTGCTATTGAAAACTTTCTACAGCTATGGCATGAGAGATAAGGAAATTTGGGATTTCAAAATCTGAAACATTTAAATAATCAGAGGTTAGTTGATGGCTAAATTCAATAGTCCAGAGGAGTTTGAATTTTGTGAGGGCTGCAAGAAAGGAAAGCATGCAATAGGTTCATTTCCAAAGAATGAAGCCACTAGAGCCAAAGAGCTGTTACAGGTTGTGCATACTGACGTCCATGGGTCTACGAAAACTCAAAATCTTCGTGGGGACCGTTATCTTTTGGCATTCATTGACGATAAGTCGAGATGTAATATCGCCTACTTTATGAAGAACAAGGATAAGGTCTTTCAGAAATTTAAGGATTTTGAGGCAATGACTACAAATATTACTTGAAATGGCATTCAAGTACTTCGTTCTGATAATGCAGGAGAATATTTGTCCAAGGAATTCAGCAACTTTCTGGCCTAGAAAGGCATTAGGCTGCAATAGACTATCCCACGAACTCGCAAATAAAATGAGGTAGCAGAGAGGATGAACAGAACAATGCAAAGAGAGTGCTAGATCCATGTTACAGACAGCTGGATTGTCTGATAGCTTTGGGTTGAAGCAGTATTGACTGCAGTAATTCTGAGGAACAGAAGTCCCATTGTTGAAATAAAGATATGACTCCGCACGAAGCTTTCATTGAAAGTAAACCTGATTTCTCAAACTTAACAGTTTTTGGTTGCAATGTAGTTACACAAACGTATCCTTGAGGAAGTAAGAAAGAAAAAGGATGCCAAGACTGTTAAGTGTATCTTTACTGAATATAGTTTTGTGCGTAAGGGTTATAGATTGTGGAGCCCAAAAACAAAGAATGTGCCCGAGTCACGCCTAGTTGCGTTGAAAACTCATTCAGACATTGCATTCAAGTGTCTAATCGGAACAAAATTCAGAGAATGGATTCATCAACGTCGACTGAAGATCTTAAAGCTACTGAAATCGTACATGATGGTAGCAAAGAGGATATCGATTAAAACTGAAAAAGAAGAAGGATGTCTTCAAGATACTGACTTGCCTCCAAGATCAACTCAACCAAGAAAGATTCCTGACAGGGGTCCTGTGATCACTGGAGACTGGTGGAACTGCAAAAAACTTTTTAAACGCTGAATTAGAAGAAGCTTTAGAAGAGCCTAAAACCAACAATGAAGCATTAAGCTCATCTTTGAAAGAACAATGACAAGCCGTTTTGAATGATGAGTATTCCTCTCTAATGAAAAACAAGTATATACCCTTGCTGAAGATCGTAGCACAGTTGGATGTCGTTGGGTAATAAAATCAATTAAAACTCCGATGGAACAATGGAGATATACAAAGCCCATCTCGTGGCATAAAGGGTGATTACAAGAGGAAGGTGCAGACTATGACGAAACTTACTCACCTTTTGCCAGGTACACATCAATCCGTGCGATATTGGCAATTGCTCTCCAGTTAGATCTAGAGCTACACCAAATGGATGTACAAACAGCACTCCATAATGGGCAATCGATAAAGAGGTATATATGGCTCAACCAGAAGGTTACATTGAAGATGGCAAAGAAAATTTGGCATGCAAGTTGAAGAAAAGTTTGTATGGAATAAAGAAGTCTTCCGTCTGTTGGTTCAAGATAATGGACAATTTTCTAAAGGACTCAGGATATGAATAATGAGCTTCATATCCCTGCCTGTATGTTAAACGAGTAGGAGAAGAATTGTCGATCAATGTATTTTATGTTGACGATATGCTGTTAGCTTCAATTAGCAAGAAAATGCCACATCAAAAGAAAGAAGCATTAAAGATGAGATTTAGCATGAAAGGCATAGGGGAGGCTCATTATTGCTTAGGAATTCAACTTCTACGAGACAGAGCCAATAAGAAAGTCCTACTTCATTAAACAAGATACCTTCAAAATTTACTACAGAAATATAACATGCAAGACTGTAAAGCTGTAATAACTCCAGATTAATGCCAAATGAAAATGATTGTATTGACAAAAAGAAATATCAAGCATTAATTGGCAGTTTAATCTATACTGTAACGGGTACAAGTCCTGATATAGTACTAGCTCTCGCCTCAGTTAAGCAATTTAGATCAAAGCCTGGTCGCGTTCATTGGAAGAATGCTAAACGCAAGTTGCGCTGCTTCAAAGGAATTCTTGATTGGGGTATATTGTTCTATGGAACTAGAAAAACAGAAAAACAACTCAGAGGATTCACAGGTGCTGGTAGGGGGAGTGATCTTAATGGATGTAAGTCATGCTCCGATTATGTCTATATGTTGTTCGGTGGTACAATTAGCTGATTAAGTAAGAAGCTCGCTAAAAGTGCTCTATCTTCCACAGAAGCAGAATACATTACTGCAAGCATTGCTACCCATTGCACCGCCTTCGACGCTTCTATATCATTGCAGCTAACACACAGCTTGAGGGACACTATTGATTTTATATACCGCTGTTTTCAAGTTTTCTATATAGTTCAGTTATGCTGTTATGCTTTGAGACCAAGTTGTGCTTTTGTAACTCTCAATCCAACGAGAATTAGATTCGTTTGTCTGCTAACTTTGAGAAAAAAGGCATTTTTCTTTCACCAAATGAATGTCTTGTGTTGCTTTAGCGTTTTTAAAGACCCATTCACAGTTTATCCGTATCAAGATTGGCCTCAATGTCGGGCTGAGGTAGTAAAGGCCATCTCCTTCGTAGTACCCTTCGTTAAATAAAGAAGAAGTGCAACTTAGCTACCCATTGTACCCATGTAGTTATAGATGGTGATAGAAGGGAAAGAAACACTGACTCCATTGAAGGGTAGCAGGCATAGTGCTCGCCTGACTAAAAGTCCTATATCTTCAATGTCGCTATGCTCAGGTTTATCACCCAAAAGCTGAGAAACCAATCGCTAAATGAAGTGAGGCCGCTAGATGGACAGGTTAGTACACGGTATAAGTATCTCCAATGGACGACCATTGAATCGGCATCAGGTTTGCTGTCGAGTGACCACATTTGATTTTTATTTGACTTTACATTTTCGCTAGGGCGCTTGGAGAACGGAGAGCTTCGATGGAAAAGAAAGCCTTGTTTGGGGAGATACTAGCCGAGATCTGTCAACATTAACGGAGAGAGATTATGGTAAGAAATTCATGGCTTTAGTTTTCCATTGTTTGGGGGTCTTTCTATCACAAATAGCTGTCAAGCATACCTTCCAAGGCCGCAAGAAAGCCGCTCGAAAGGTTATTGCAGCAGTTCTTGGACTAGATGTGTCACGCTCAGTGCGATGGTGTGAGCCATTCAATACGTTTCGTGATTGGTAATAATCTTGGTATCTCCCTCAGCTCCGAAGGAATTGTGCTATATACATACATGCAAATATTTGTTATACAAACATCTGCGGTCTCTTGGAGTGGGGGATGAAGGTGGGGGGGGGTGGAGGTAGGGGGCATTGAAGGAATTTTTTTAGATCTGACAAATCTGATAGAAGTAGTACTATGGACATGATTGAAACTGTAAGGAGCTGGTAATATAGGTGGTACTGTATGAAATTTGGCGTTCACATTTTTTTGTAGTAAGAAAGCTTTTTCTGCCCAGTACTGACACTTTCTTTGCTTTTTCATGACTTTTATAGTGAAACTACTGTTTTATGTGTTGGCACTGCACAGCTTCCAATTCTATACAGAATAAATTACTCCAGATGGGCCCAGTGCTCCTAAGTGTGTGTCATGCATTAATTTTGGTTTGTTGATGGTAAATGTGGATTTATGGATGGAGCACTTTTGAAGATAGCACCTTATGCATGTTAGAATGCATACATAAATACACACTCTTCAGTGCCAAATAAATGGGTTGGCCCAATAAATGAGGATGAACCTTTCCCAAAAATTTAATAAGCAGTGAGGTGCATAATAAATGAGAGTGGGAAATTTTATGCTGTACAGTAGATGAAGGCTCAATTACAGTTTATAAAATATAGAATATATAAAATAAAATCTCTTCAATGGTGCAGTTTCAGCCAAGTGTAGCATACTTACAAGATTATCCTTTATAGGTAGATAAAGGTTATGGTATCTTTAAATGAGTATTAAGGCTATGACCAGGATCTTCTTGGCAAGAATATTTTGCTTGGATAGAAAAACAGTGTGAAACAGGAAAATGATTGTGCATGGGAAATCACAGTAGAGTTAGGGATAGCAGTCTTTTCTGAAAGACATTAATTGCCCCCCTTTTTATTTGACAGTAAAGTATGCCTTAGTTAAAGGTCTATTTTAGCCAATTTGATGACACTCAGGTAAGGAGCTGTTTACCTTGTCATTGAAACTGAGAAATCAATGAAATTACTACTAACTATATCACATACAGAAGACTCATTGATAACTTTGCAAGAATGCTTATATGATCTTTGTGATATCATGTTTGTAGGATTTCATCTTTCTGCTTGTAAGGAATTTATCTTCACTGCATCTTCATGTTCATTAGATTATCATTTGTTGAGGATTGGTTTCTTAATAGTTTCATTGGAATATCTGGCAACTTGATTACATAAATATAAAATCTAGAAAAGCCTTTTCATGGTACTTTGTAGTAGTTTCATAATAGTAAATGTTATATGCAGCCCATTGGTGCTGTTTGATAATAGCCGCCTGTTTTCTACTTTTGATTGAAGTCATCAAGTTCTTGGGCACTTCTCTGCCATAGATGATTAGAAATGATAGTTTTTTTGCTGCTATTTCATAATTTTATTTCTATATGATGTTTATGCATCTGAAAGAGCTTTATTCACATACTATATGCTAACTGGAGTCACTGAGACAATTGAGGTATTGTGGAAGGAAGAAATATTGCATGCTATTATAAAACCCATTTCTTGTGCTGTGGCCAGAGAGAATTTTATGTTTCTTCATCTCTGAATCTCTGAATCCATCCATTCTGTTTCATGCTGAGCATACCATGGCTTCCATATTAGCTATAATGACTTTGAAAAGCATCTCTTCCTTCAGTATGTCAACATTGTATAACAATGTTAAGCTTACAGCTTCAATTTAGACTATCTCTATTTCATAAGTCAGGAAGCATTTTTTTAATAATAACATAATACAAGACATCTTTGTCATTATAAATAATTTATCATAGTGCTTCTCCTTTTGGGGCGTGCTAGTCTCAGTTTTTTTTGCTTCGTGGTTGTCCTCTAGTATCATAATATTGGGCTTATCACATGAAGTTTCTGCATGAGACCAAACCACTATTTTCTGAAATGATATGAATGTTGCTTCTTTTCTCCATCCAGTATAATTAGATGTGCTAAGTAAAGACTTAGAGACATTTGTGTAGTCAATACTTGCAATATGGGAAAATCTTAATCCCTATGTTACTTTATAGCTATTTGCTCTCTACAAGTGAAACTTTGTAAAATGTTATCACATGTAGTCCTAGGTTCCTCTTATTATACCAAAGGAACTGTAACACTCCAATACCAGTTAAATCTAGGATTTCAATTCAAGCCAGAGTATCTGTTTTTTTTTTAAGAATTTTATTGAAGGTATGTTTTATGATATTATGGGACTGAATCAAAGTTGGTTGAATCAGGACTTTTTTTGAAGCCACTATACCTTGTAAAATCATCCTCTCTATCTCTCTTGCATATCCAGCTTACATCTGTATCATTGCTCACCTTGCATGACACTAAAAATCAAAGTAGTGAAGTGTTTCCATACATTGCAATTGTTTGGTATTTTTCTCAGGATGTTAGGATCTTCTGTTTTCTTTGATTGTCAGATTTGCATTTGTTGATAATGATATTTTGCTGCTTTTACTAAATCATTGTCATTCACTATTGGCAGTGTTGTTCATTTCTGTCCTTGGAGTTTTTATCCATTAGTAGGACATAGGAAGTAGTAATTTATGACTTGTTGACCTAGTGTGCTAACAGGTAATCACAATATGTGACCAGATGTTCTCCATCATGCTTCTTTCATTCCATAGCTAAGTAGTTTTTCCCCACTCTTCTCGTATAGTTGTTTCCTATGAATTCTCTTGTCATTTCACACCTGACATAGCTGTTTTCAATCAATACGATCTAGTTCTTTGCATTCATTGTTTGTGAGTGCTAGTGTTCCAAAATTGTATGTTAACAATTTAAATCTTACATTTGGTATAGATATTTACATTATTGCTCTTCCAATCCATATTGTCTTGCTTGGGCTATGACTGAAAGCTGTTCTCTTCTTTTCACATCTTGGTAATCACCAAGCAAATTTCCTAGCTGTTTTTTCTACCTCCACTTCTCTGTTTTACCATGTTCTCAGATGATAGTAGTGTTTTCTGTTTTTTCTTTGTTGACTTGTAAATTAAAATGCCCAAAACATTCTTTTACAATTTCTTTGAATACCCCAGACCAGGAGCTATCTTCACCTAAAAAGTCACAATCATCTGCATACACTATTTCTGTTGGCAAGAACGGTATCTCAGCATTCTTCCTTCATTCCAATCTGCTCGTAGAGTCCTCAGTACATTCTCCAGCATTATACTGAAATATATTCCTGAAATTCTGTCCCTTTGTGTGGAACCTATGTTTGTTTTTACATTTTCTCTCTCATGTTTTCCTGACTTGATGCAAAAGATATATTACTCAATAATACTCTGCTCATCCTGAACTCATCTCAACTTAGTATTTTTTCCATTGATTTCATTAACAGTTCTCATTTTATGGTATCAAATGTGCTGCTCATATCAATTCCAGTGACATTGATCTGTAGATCTTTATACAATGGTGCTTTGGCTGCTATGAATCTGTACTCCCAAATAGCATCAGACATTGGTCTACCTGATCTATATGCTGGTTGACTTGGAGACAGATAATTGTCTACTTTTTCTCGTATTCTGCTAAGCATTATATCAGACAATATTTTCCTTATTGCATTATGCAAATTTATTGGCCATAAATTCGCAACCACACCTCTTGGCTTGTTTGGATTTGGTATTGGTAGAAGAACTTCTTTACCTCTGTTTAGTTCATTTCTGTGTGTTTCAAATATTTCATTTAGTTTATTTGCAATTTCTTGATATAATTCTTCTGGGCCATATTTAATCATATCGTTCATTATACCATCTCCTCCTGCTACTTTATTGTTGCTCATTTTTATTGTGCTTCTTGTGACATCATCCCTCATTATTTTCTGATCTGGTTGTCTTGCTTTGCCTTGGTATAGCTCAGTTTCAATCTCATGCTTGTTGTAGACTATTTCTTTGCAAGTTAGCCGTTGCTAGTCAAAAAGTGGCATCTGTAATGATGGTGAAGAATTCTATTGTAAATTGGCAGTAATAAAGGAGGGAAGTGTTTTGAATCTTTGCTGCTTTTTTCTACGTTATTTTGATGAGTATCTTAATGACCTGCAATGTGATAGTGTAATACAATATTGTTGATATCTAGAGAAAGTTGTATCAACATCACTGACATTTCTGTACAAAGCTGTCTATAATAAGCTACTACTCAGAAAGTCACACAAGGCTACGAAACAGATTATCAATTTTAATTCTAATTCATCTAAATCTATTACACTGTGTATGCACTACCGGCATCTGCAACACTAATCTTTCCACCTCAATCACAGGACAGAACAAAAACAAGCCCTAGCTACACAAACTGTCTGACAGAGCGTGCATCTCCCAAGTGGGCACCAAATAACAAACCAACTCTCTGTACACAGAACAGGTGTTGGTGTGTTTTGCTTTACTTTATATGCCTAGTTTCACAGTCTTTTCATTGTCTGCAATTATGTTGCTGCTCTTTCACATGATACTCTTGCTTTCTCTTCTTCTTTCTTTTGTCCATAGTTGTATTTACATGACAGTAAACAAAATTATAGTTCTTAAGAAGCTGATAAGAAGCTTGAGTTTTGAGATTCCTGGATAAAGGATTTCTTTGGTCTCTTGCTCCATAATTTCATTATTAGCAGCTTTACTTGATGAACTGTTTGCTAGGATGACACTTTTTTCTGTCCAGCAGGTAGCTACTCATGAGACATGACTATAAATTGATAAAAAGCTTGTGTCTTAATAATATGGGGTGGATGGAAGAGGTTAGCAACAAGAACATAAATGTAGAATTCATTTATGCAACAATGATAGTAATGTAATGGTGTCATAGTATTATTTTTTCAGCTTATTCTATAGGAGCAATTTACAGATGTGTACAATGAAGCCACAACTTAGACTTAAAATTTTTAGGGCCTATGACCTTTCTCTTCTTCCATGCCACAGAACTCCCTTGTCTTTGACATCACTAATCTTGACCTCACAAATATTATGGCATTTTAAATAGTTCTTTCACATTTCATCCTTTATACAATCCAGGATAATAATCAGGGATGTGTCAGAATAACCAGGGATACCACTCAAAAATTGGAAAAATGTGGTGATGGGGACCCAATAATTTATTTTGAAAGAGTTGTTGTTGAGGATTAATGATGCTGGATTCTGATTTCTACCATCAAAGAGCTTTAAGGCCAGGTACCCCCAAATTGCTTTATGCTCCCATTGGGCATTTTTATTGTCAAATAGCCTCCTTAGGGAATATTGCCATGAAGATATTCATAGTATATCAACACTACATGAATTCACTGCATGTGTTTTTATGTGAAACCTTCATACACATAATTTAATGGCCAATATGGATTTCTTGGAATCAAGCTCATAGCTCCAGTTTCAAAGAGTTTGGTATTTTTGCCAAATAAAGATAACAAGAGCTGTGCAGTATTATGATGTGTATAAGGGAGCACCCTCAAAGGAGACTAGGTATGTACAGAACTCTCAAGTGTCATGCATTGGGTGTGAGAATCAAGCATTTGAGTCATTTCTTAATCTCACATGCAAAATGCAGAATGAAAAATCTCACACATTCATATTGTTCCTTATGTACTCAATGGTGTAGCAATGGGGAATATGGGGAAGCATTTGCCCCTAATTTTGCCAAAAGATGATGCTTGGGATTCCTATAAAATAAAATTGAGGCATTTCTCTCCAGAAATTTTCTCCTCCTATTTTATAGGCTATTTGTCACTAAAGTATCAATGTTCCCTGTAGCTAATGGCAAACATGATATTTGAGAGATGCACTCTATGCCAAAGAAATGGATATGGTTGCCAAAAGTGTGCTCAGGGCTACACTCCAAACCCTGCTTCTTCTCTCTCTCAAGACTTAATTTACTCTTTCCAAGCTGTTGTTGGCACTGGAAGATGCGTCCACTTCCCTTAGGTGTCTTTGAAGCCTCTACCTTCGAGTAGTGAATGTTAGTGTGTTTTGAGCCAATCTGAAGGTGTTAGAGCTGCCTAAGAAATGTTGGGACAAGGCAGAAATGCAGCCTCACTCTTATTCAGTTTTGCAACTTAAGAGCTCTGCATGTAGGTAGTAAGAGGCTTCATATTTTATCCACAGTTTCTTAGATATGGTGACTTTTAGCAAATGGAACATCCTATTGTCTCTGAAGATGCTAAAAATAGCCAATCTGTTGAGAATGCATTAATGCTTCCAAACTACATATTAGTATGCTCAGTGGTTTGTAGGTTTGAATTTTATAGGAGTTGAAGGTCTCTTATGTGGGAAGGGGGTAGATTTTAATTTTGATATTTTTGTTATCCACACTACTGCGCCTGTCCAAGAAATGTTCTTCATAGGATATATCTCATTTTCACTCCTGTTGACAGCTTTAGTATGCTAGTCATACCAATGTGCCTTTTACTGTCCACCATTTTTATTCATTGCATTTAATACAGGCATCTTGTCTTGGCACAGTAATTCTTTAAAAAGGTTGTATGGGTCCTCTTTTCAATTGGCTGTTCAATGTATCTTCTGAAGTCAACATCAGACAATTTGTCATAGAGCAATTTTATTAGTAAAGTTATGTTATTTTATCTAGCAAGTGCAGTTCCTATTGTACTTCTTTTCATATTTGGCAGGATGTTCTTTTTGCTTTCCAGCCATACCATAAATGATTGATTAAGCGCCGTGGTGCTTAATACAGTTCTTAGGTTTCTAGGTTCGGTGGTTATTCGACTGCGACGCTTAGCCGACTGCGGCGCTTATTTCACAAATTAATTCATAGAACGGTTAAATGTTCTAATGTGAAACTAGAACTAAATGCTGTTTGAATGTGATCGCTATAACTTTTGCTTTGGCAAAATTTACCTGCAGGAGATTTGTTTCTATCAAGGCTATTCAGCTCATTTTGAGGGAAGAATTCAATGTCTGAAAATCGTTCTTTGTATACAGTATTTATTGTAAGTCGTCATATAGGCACCGCGGTGCTTATTCGACTGCAGAACTTATTTACTTATATCTATCAAAAGTACGGCGCTTATTTGACTACAGCGCTTAATCGAGTAGCGGCGCTTAATCGATCATTTACGGTATAGGCAGAATAATTGTCCCATCAGTATACTTTCCAACATTCTTGTCTTAGGTTGAGGGCTTAATTATTTGGAGGCTGGTATGTTGACACAAAATATGCTTAATATAGAGACATTCAAAGCTTAGTAACATGTAGAATGCTTATTTTAACGGAAGCAAGAAGGCTATTGAGGGATGTTCTAAGAAAGTTTTTAATGTAGCAGAATATTTATAGTATTTTGGACGCACTAAACTACTAGAGGTACATGTTCTATTTCATTGGCACTGGTGTTAAGAATGTTCTCTAAGAAAGCACGCGTCTAATTGAAAGGCCTGGTTTTCACTAACAAGAATCGCAAGTTTTTGCAGTAGTGCTATCAGAAGTATTGGGAATAATCGTTTACAGTATGCATGGCAAATTGTAGAAGAATGAAGCATTTTTGAATATAAACGCTTGATTTTCTGGCATTCCAAGGCGAAAATGTTTGAGGCATAGAATAACAGGCAAATTTTGTGATTAGCCAAGCAAAAGGCATTCTCAACAACCAATCAGAAGCCTAGATGGTGACGTAACTTTGTTTACTTTTTGCCTGACATCCCCTCTTTGAAATGGGGAACATGTAGTCGTACAAAAAAGGCCGTCATCAATACACACTTGCATGAAACTCTTCCAGCTTTTGGTAGCATCTTTCTAAGGGAATAAGTTATAAATTCCTCGTGGCCCTAAGCGATGTCTGCATCTAATTTTTCTACAGCGACGTTCAAATTTAATCCTTCCTAAATTGTATGTCAAATAGGCTTAGGTACCCAGGGAAAGTGGCTCCCAACCCCAAAAGAACTTTCATAATTCACCATAAATACCGCAAAATTCCTTAAGGGAAACTCTTCTCAATAACCTCTGTTTTCCCTTTTATATCTCATAAGAATTTTAAAACTATATCTTAATTTGGTTACACTGTGACAAAATACAACAAGAAAGAACACCAAGTATTCTGACTCCAACAGAATATGTCGCTTACGATTCAACATATGTACAGCAAGATAAGTAAAGTTCATTTCAAATCAGATGTCGACATTGGAAATTGATAAAGTAAACATTGGGCGGTTTTTAAGTTAACCAAATAATTCTAAGCCTATAGACTGAATACATACACATAACCAAAGTCCTTGATAGCTAATGAGATGAATTTTCTAAAACTATTAGTCAAATAAAGCAACGAAAAGAAAGAATAAAATAGGTGGCACGCTGCTAGCAGTTTAATAAGCTCCTCGCACCAGTTGAGTGAACAAAAAAAGACTGTTACCTCCGGTATTTATCTATTAGCTATATACCCTCTTCATTTTGAAGTTAATTTCTTTATTTCAGTTTCAGCTTTGCCACTACCATCTCCGAAAAATAGAGAATGATTTGCGAATTTCTGTGAAACAATCCTGCAGAGATGAATACCTGCTAACGTAAGAACAGATTATAAAATACACCCTTGTAGCGAAAAGTATGTTTCGTCGACGATAACGAGAATACGTCAAGAAACCATTGCAAATTTTACATTCACTGTAGCCACATGGAGTTTAATTCACTGAATGGAATAATTTTGATTCACCGAATGGCAACTTTACAACTTTGTTTCATTCAGCAATAAATTTGTTGTGAAAGATGCTACCATGATGAAGCAACTTTATGTAAAAGAAGGATTTTAATGTTCTTTGTCCTCCTTCTCTTGCCAGTTTCTGTCGCGGAAAATGTGCAAATCATTACCTAGTTTTCTGGTGTGGGAAGAGACGAAGTTGCAGTGACATTAAAAAATTAATTTCATTTCAACGATACTATTGAGTAAGGGTTCCATTGCGGCATTTTACGGTATTGATGATGAATTATGAACAGTTCTTTTGAGGTTGAGAGCCACTTTCCCTGGGTTCCTAGACCAATTTGACATGTAATTTTGGAAGGATGAAATTTGATAGTCATTATAGAAAAATTAGACACAAATGTTTAGGGCAGCGAATAATTCATAGGTAACTTATTGTCTTAGAAAAAAGATACCAAAACCTGGGAGAGTGTCAATCAAGTATGTATTGATAACGGCCGTGTTTGTGCAGCTATGTTTTACCATTGCAAGAAGGGGTTGCTGGCAAAATGTAAATAATGTGAGGGCACCATTCAGGTTGCTGATTGGCTGTTGAGGGTCGCTTTTGATTGGCTATTACAAAATTTGTCTCTGTTGCCTAGCATTCGAGGTGAATGTTTGGCTTTTGTCATTTAGAGTAACAAGGCGTGAGTTAATGAAGCAGTTATGGGTGAGTTAATCTTCAAGATTCTAAATGTCGATTGAAATAAGTTTGGGCACTTAATGTAAAGGTAAGAATTATCTAGAGAGCCATTTTGGTATATATGTAAAGTTTGATATTAAGCATAGTTATTAGGATGAAATGTAAGGCCTGTGTTTTTGTAGAAACCAAGAAAATGGAAGCTTTCCAGAATCACATGCCCATTGGTATTACAACATATCCCTCGCCTGAAACTTTCCGGTGATCTAAACTAATATCATTCTGACCGGAGTGAACCAATTCAGGAAAGATTTTCTTCTATCATGAGGTATCATAAATTCTGGCTATAAGGCACTGGAACAGCACAATCTTTCTTCAAAATATTAGTGTTTCTGCACTAATCTGTTATCTCACTTTCAACAAATAAATGCCCAAACATTTAGCGACACACCTTCATCACAATTCCTAATATTTCTGCCACAGTATCTCAGTAGTACTATGGAGTTACTTTTACTTCAAAGCTGAGGAAATGAAGAATATTGTTTTTACTATAAATATGGTGATTGAACACTTTGATGGGCCAAAATCATGTTATTAAAATTGTCAAGAGCAGCCCATTGGCCACTCTGGAACAGAGCATTTACCTATACCCAATACAAATCTACAAAAAGCAACACTCACTCACATTCACCCACATATTTTGTGCAAGAAAATGAAATTTGCAGGTTTGTTTCTCCACCTTGAAGTTTCTCTACTGATGTGTTGCAAAGAAGATGAACATTATTTTTGTCATTATTGTGTGTACCAACATCTCTCAGTTTAAACCCTAATGAAGCAATTAAATCTTTGTAGGAAATGGAAATAACAATATCTATCCAAATTTGGATGAAAATGCGGCAATAGAGCCACAGCTGAAGGAACTGCGACCTGAAAACTATTTAGAAAATGGACTATCTAACAGAGCGTTAACTCCTAAACTGGATATTTTTCCTGACCAAACACAAAAAGAGAAAGAAATTGGAGAAAGTCCAAAAGATGATGTGAAAGAAAATGTTCCATGTTTTTTGCCTTTTCTTGAAATATCCAGCAGAAAGTACGCACCAATATCTGAAAGAAGAAAGTTTCATGATGTAAAGAGGAGAAAAGCAGAAAGCAACAGTGATAGTTCCTCAAGTGATGATGAAATCAAGGAACTCTGTTCTCGTAATACTGCTAAATTCAAACTTTCATCATCAAGGCCTCCGGACAAAATTGCTGCAGTTTCATCATCTTTTATAATATGTCAGAGGCGAAGAAGCAGAGGCACGTCCCCAAGATTTCAGACTAACCCTAGGCCTTCAGTTAATTTTGACAAAATGCAACAGGTCTGTTCAATTATTTGTACTTTGTCACAAATGTTATCATCTCTTGGGAAGTGTTAGCTATCAGTCATGATTATTTTACCTTCCCATCTTTATCGCAAATGTAAATGTTTTTTCTGTATTGCTCTATGGAACTTACATTGGTTCTATGGAAGCCGGTGTGTGCTTTCAATTAATTCATTGTACTAATAATTCAAATTTCTGTATTGTTGTGTGATATTTTTTCATGATATGACCACAATGTATAGTATCATAAGAGACATTAAGCAATAATCATTTATTTTCAGACCGTAATCTTTCGGAGACAAAGGAATAGAGTTGTTAGGGTGAAGGTGAGTTTTTTGATTACACTAATGTAGTTAATATTTCTGCATAATTGAAATACATTATTACGCCCAGGCGCGGACCTAGCCAGAAATCTGAATTATGCTGAAAGGGTGTGGCCAATAATTTAGGGTGTAGTCAAGAATGCAAGGGTTTGGCGAGATAATTGTAAATAACGTATACTTTGTTCTATACATTTTATCTCTAAAGTTCTATTGAATTGCTTTGTCATACCAGCATAGAGCTAAACGAAAAGAATTCTAGGTTCTATCACTGTTTAATATACGTAAAATATTACCTAGCATAGAACGAGTGTCTGAGTTCCCTCACATCATACAGCTATAGGTCAAGAATCAACAATCCAAAACGCAAAAACATTATTAATCAATACAAAATCCTATAAAACATGGCGCCCTTCTAACCTAGATACAAGTAAAGTATTTTAGTATGCTAGTTATTGATTTTACTTCTGTATCAGGCATTTTGATACACGAATAGCACAGAACACGGTGTATGTAAGGTGCATTAGATACCTGACATCATGTTTCATGTGGAAGACGCAAGGATGACAAAAATATGCCAAGCTTTATGTTTACGATAACCGAGTGCTTCAAGAATGAATATTGAAGACTGGGTGTGACGTATATTGTAACATAAAGTACAATTCTGCTGGCAAGTATGGAGAGATTTTTGAGAAAGTATATTGGATACATGTGCAAGACGCATTGTCTGAAGTAGTCTGTTGAAGCTACGGCCAGTGCCAGTCGTAGGGATGTTGCCTTGTCAAAATCATAAGAACTGATAGAAACAATCTGCAACTAAAAGTCCATAAATATTGTGAAAACTACATAGCCCTAGGATTTACTTGAACTTTAAACCCATACAGCCCTTCACCATTATATTTTGTGTATGGGAGAATCTGGTAGACAGTGCTATAGCACCAGCCAAGCTGAAATGGCACTTAAAAGCTGAAGGCTGATTTCCACTATGGCGAATAACGCGATAATCGCGAAAAATGGCGTGAGGTGACCCGCTTTTCCCGGCTGCTTCCTGCTGGTTCCACTTGGCGAAAAACGCGATAACTTGGACTAAAATCTATGTGTAGCGTATCACGTGATGTTTGTTGCATGTTCCTGATCGTACACACTTTTCTTAACTCAGTTCTACATGTGCTGAAGCGCTTTTTCAGGTTGTTTCTTCGTCTGTGCCATAAAATATGGTTCGAATGTAATGTATACTCTCGATACTCTCATGTTAGAAAAATGCAGTCACAATTTACACAAAGATGAGAAATACTACATCAAAACAAAGTGTGTGCCTTGTTCTAATCCAAATATTTTCCCAATAAATTCCTATGCATTAGTAGTCAAGCTTCTTTCTTTGTATTCACTTTTTGCTCTGTCGTAGAAAAAGGGCAGTTCCTACTTACTTAAGACAATTCTGTGTGAAATTGTATGATCTCATTTTGGATGCTGAACGACATTTTGAATATGTCTGTCAACGTTAAACTGCTTCTCACCTAACATCGGAACTATTTCAACACAGCAGGGATATCTGGCGAGTATCGCGATAAAAAATCAAAAGATTTTGATATTTTTGTCGCATTTTGTCTATTTTTCGGATGAACACCTCAACTCGAAATTTCCAAAAGGATCATTCATGTTTCCTCTAGCGAAAATCGCGATAACTCTCCTGTGATGTCACTTTTAATCGCAATTATCGCGTTAATTGCTATAGTGGAAACCATCCTTAAAGATTCAGAGTTGTCAGGCAAGAATGAACAATATTTTAAGAAGGACTTGGCGTATGATAGAAGACAACTTTCTATGTTTTCCAAAAACTTCAAGTTCTCAAGAAGCAAGCTATGCTGTTGCAGAGATCCTTGCAAAGAAAGTAAAATCTCATACCATTGCCTTGCTGAAACTGTCTTGTTACCTGCATGCCTGGAAATGAAGGGGGGTAATGTTTGAAGAGGATATTGTATCAGAGGTAAATGAAATTCTACTTTCTGACAACAAAATGTCAGGTATATTCCAGAATTTTTGTGAAGCATTGAGTCAGATATACTGAAACGTGAGTTTTTTGCACCTCAGCTTGATGAGAGTATAGACATCACTAGTAGAGCAAAGCTCTTTGTAATTGTTCGTTTTATTGGTGATGAAGCTATTTTAGATAACTTCCTGTACTGGAAAGAGTTTCCGGAAACAATAGAAGAACAAGATATATTTGATGTGTTGAATTCATATTTAGGGTGTTGTGGATTGAACTGGAAGCACTGTGTTGGATTTTATACAGATGGCGCCCTGCAGTGACAGGATATCTCAAAAGCCTTGCTTCAATCATACAAAAGCAGAATCTACGTATTATCCATGCTCATTGTTTTATTCATGGAGTGCAAGGTGCTAAAGCTCTTGGACATGAATTAAAGCTTGCACTAGATAAAGTGAAAAAATATAGTTAAGAACATCATGATGAGGCTACTTAAATGTCTACAGTTTGTGAGGATTTGTGAGGGTATGGAAGCAGATCATTCTACCTTAATTCATCACCCAGATACAATGGTTGTCAAAGGGTAATGTGTTGTCTTGTTGTTACGAACTGATGAAAGAGCTACTGACCTTCTGTTTGCAAGAAAACCTAAACGACTTCATAGAATGTTTCGGCAATGGCCATTGGTATTCCAAGTTTTAGCATATTTTGCTGATATATTTCATGAACTGAACCTCCTTACTAGTAGCAGGCAGGATGGAACAAAACCATTTGTCCTCTACTGACAAAATAAATGTGTTTTAGAAGAAATTGACAATATGGAAGAAGCACATAGCAGCAGGAAAGTTAGAAATGTTTCCAAGTATTGTTAAAAAGAGTTGTCGTAGAATTATACCATTGGCCTTGAAGCGCTTCGACACTTTATTATCAAACCTTGACAAATATTTTCTTGAGATGTCTGTTGTCCGATATGACTGAGTTGGAAGCCCATTTATGGAAATTGAGCCATCTCAAGAACAGTTCACAGTAGCAGAAGAAGAACTGAAAAACGTTTCATGTGAAAGAACATTATAGTTGAAGCATTCTGAGCTTAGCCTACATGCATTCTGGTTGCTGGTTGAAAAGGAATATAATGCAATTGCCCAGAAATCTTTGCAATTCATTGTGCAGTTTCAACCTCCTACTTGTGTGAATTGGGATTTTTGGCTCTGACAGCGATCAAGCACAAGAAATGAGCACAATTTCTGTTATTGGAAGATGAACTTCGTGTGTGTATGTCAAAAACATGACCCAAACTTAGAGAGTTATGCGAGAATTACAGGATTCAAGTTCTCGCTGAGCTTTTAATGAAAATAAATGTAATCCATTATAACATAGGTTTATTTCTGATACATATTTGACTAGTAATTGTGGATGCAAGAATACCATTGCATCTGTGCATATGCAATTGTTTTACAGTTAGTGTTCTTAATGTAAATAAGTCTGAACATGAGTATTTTCATTTTATTTTATTAAGTAAATGCTCTTTCTGCATGAGATACTTGAATTTTTATGCAGGGGTTCTTCGAGCCAGTGGAATATTTCCTTGGGATTCCACTCCAGCAGTAAGGTTGAAAACCACTGTTCTAAACCCTAGACTCTCAACCAGGGGTGTGAGACATCACTTCAAGGGGTGCAGAAAGCATCCATCTTAATGGCTGGATTTGTATCCATCTATTTTACTCTAGTGGTCTTGAGTAAGCTATCTGTCGTGAGGCATGTGAGGTCACAGCAAACACTTTTTAGGGGTCCAGGAAGAAAACATGGAGAAACCACTTTTCTAGAACTATTACATTTTGTTGGAAAGGATCTTTGTATTAGGAAGATTTTTGTCCATTGTTACATAGCATGTTTAGAAATATATAGTGGAAAATTTATGTCACAGTATTCTAACCATTATTCTCTGAATGAACTTGGATCCTTATATTCATAATTGCTATTTTTTTGTAGACTCTGCCTTCAGTACATTCTGGAGCAAAGCCTTTTGATCCTTCTTTGCTTGGATTCAAGCCGATAGCAAGCCTAAATCCATGTATAAACCATCTTGCACCAGTTGAAGATCCTTTGGCATTTTAAACTGTAAATATATAGGTACTTGTGTATAATCATTTAGTCATGGTCCAGAAGATGATATCTCAAAATAAAGGAACATTTGTTGATGTATTATATCTTAGATCAGACATTTAATGATGGCATTGATACTACTACTATCCTTTGTTTAAAAGGGCGCTGATAATAAGAATATTTTCATAATATGATAGTTGCCGGTTGTAAAAATCTCACGTATGTTAAGTGTCATTGAGGGGGTATTGTTTCGCCTTCCTTAGATATCGAATTTGTCTTGTTTGTGTATTCTTAGTTATACATCATTTTTCATGGAGTTTTAGCACATAAGAAACAGTTTATAATGGTAATTTATTAAATCACTATAATTTGGATATCTGTGTTTTTCTGTGTTGTCTGCAATTTTTGCACATTTGACATTATCCTTGAAGAAGTTACATGATATGAGATACATCGCGTAGGATGATTTCCATTTAGCCATGTGCCCTTCATAGGATCCCTTTGATTCTATAGCATTTCTTCGGGGATGTCTGCTGTTTTTATCTTTTCCCGATTTTTCAAGTCATGAGCTTCACTAAAAGAAATTGACTTTGATTGGAGTTTTTATTCATGCTGATGAAATTAATATTCACTCCCCCTCATCATAGAAATTTACTCTATCAAAGAAGAAATATATGTTTCTGAGAGGTGTTGTCCTTAGATCACGAAAAAGCAAAACTGTATTTATGAGACCAAATCCCAGATGCTTTCGAAATGATGTAATATATTGAGAAGATCTCATCCTGCAAAGGTAGCATTGGGAATTGCCAATTAATCCCAATACAAAACGATCCAAATGTAAAATGATTCAATTCCATCAGAAGTCGGATGAGGATACTGTTCAACAGTTAGATACTGCAAATAAATTGAAATGATTCTCTTGCTTCGCAGGTAAGAGCATTGGAAGAAACATTCCTCATGTTGCTAGTTAGCCGCCACAGTCAGGTTGTAAAACTTAAGACGGCAGGAACCTCTGGGAATGAAAATTTGTCCTCTCAAGAAAAATTGCTCACCATTCATTGAGAGCTCTCTTGACTTCGTATCTAGTACAGCAGTGGGAACAAGTCGGCTTCTAGACCCAGGAGTTTATCCAATATTCAATGATGGGGGGGGGGGGGCGGGAAGCTGAAAAGTTGTACAATATTCCAATATAACTACTCTATTATTTAACCAGTTGAATCAATTCCGTCAATCTTATTTTCCTTTCACTTGTCTACTCAACAACAGTGCGGGTGGTGTAATAGCTGGGATGTTTCCTATGGGACTTGGGCATCCAGACCTCAAAAGGGCCAGCTGCAGATTATCAAATTGCCTCTATGAATGTTGAGTATACAGTAATTGATTTTGAAATCACAAACGGTGATGTGTTTGTCCTCTTAGTCCAATCGAAACCAAGCTTTTAGGGCTAGTTGCATTGATTCAACTACAAAGGCCATAGCTGTAGGTGTACCACTAGATTTCTGCATTATTCCACTGTTGTTTCTCTTTCATTATAACGATTCCTCAAAAACGACCCCAGCATATGCCACCGGCCATACTACATTTCCCAAATGAATGATGCAATTGATGATGAACATAGGAGACAACATTTGGCAGAAGTGCAAAAAAGTTTTATTGAATTTTCTGAAGGCAAGTCAATACTTGTTACAGCGATTACACATAACATTCGAAAGAATGGGAAGAGAGCTCTGCAATGAAAAATATATGAAAAAGAACAAGAAATGGTTCAACTGATTTAGTGCATAGTTTTATTAATAGCTGTTTAGAATAGAAAGAAAGTATAAAATTATGCCCAAGTAATGCTCGAAAAGATCAATGCTTTCCTGCAATTTGTGAATCATTTTACTGCTTGAAATTAGGAAAAGTACTCTATTTAGACGCTGGAAACGAACAGCTAGGATCACAACTGACTGTGTCTGTTATACCCTTGCGAAACCATTTGTCAATGAATTTGGTTTAATAATCAGAGTAGCTTGCAGTAAGTAAATCTGAAGTCATATTCAACATGGGGTGTTTTCATGGTGTTTTTGGAGCCCATTTATCAAAAACTAACTAGCTTGTTCTCAGAGTCTGTAATATAGCTACATACATTAGGCTCCGCTAGAACAAGTCCGCAAATAGCCGAAAGTACTAAAAGAAAATAGAACAAAACAAAACAAAAAATAAAACAAAATTTAATAAAACAAAACAGAACTTAATAAAACAAAACTTTGATCTTTGCAATGGCCTCTTCTCAGTTGGGCATATCCATATCCCCACTCCAATTTCACTACATTGTCCTTTCAGAAGGAAAACCTCAGGTTTTACTTTTAGTATTAGCTGCAAATTACAATTTAGTTGCATTCATTTAGGCTTTCATATTAAGTTTTATAGTTAAATATTTATTTGTTTTGAATTAATGCAGCAGGGTAGCTCGTCTTTCTGGTCTGGTAATTTTAGTGTCTTTCGTGGAGGGTCCCTTGAGAAACAATCAATGCTGAAACAACTCTTCACGAAGAATTCTGTGAAATGTAATGAAGGATAGCCAGTCAGCTGGCAATAGGAATGGAACTTAGAGTCGGTTTAATTACGGTCATCATTCAATTGAATTGGTCTACCGTTGGGGTGATAGTTCTTTTAGCAGCTATATGTGCCTCACAAAAGAGCAGAATTTACCCTGGTACCGAATAGTTTCTCGCAGTTAGATCTGGACAATATGTTAAAGCGACGCAAGTTGATAATGCTTGGAGGAAGAGTCTCGTTGCCACTTGTGTCATATTTCGCATAATTTTTGAAAGATGTCGACAGAGAGCTATAAGAGTATAATGCAATGAATCATCCCACTTGCTGTGTATAGTTTCTCGCAGATCACAACAATTTGATAAACCTTAAGTTTCCACAAGGTTCAGTTCTTGGTCCTCTTCTTTTCTAATCTATATTCTAATCTATGATTTGCCTTTCTCCTCCTCAATATTGGTCTTCTATTTATTTGCAAGATGATACTAATATTTAGACATTTGTATATAAATCTATTTATAAAATCTCCCTTATTTATCTCCATAACTTTTTTAGTTCGGTGGCACCTATTTCATCAGTATGGCACATGACAAGCTGACAAGGATGATCATTTTTTGACTCAGGAAAATACCCAGCTGCATTATCATGGATCAAAGTGTTGGAATGACATTCCTTTTGACATACAGCGGTTACCCTCCGTTAATGTCTTTCGTTAACAACTCAAAGCCTTCTTTCTGAAAGCAATTATTAAGGCAGTTTTTGAAAACAACTATATGTAGTCATCATCAAAATCCCCATAATCGTTAATTCTAATAATGGTTATCATTAAAGGATTTTTCCTAATAGGGATGCTCTCTCCTCGATTGCTCTAGCTACTCAGAGAGCTCGTACTATGTTTTGCTGCTAAATTGTAGTTTTATAATGGTTTCGTGTTTTCGCTACTTAAGTTTAAGAACATCTGTATTACGTGGAATTTAAAAAATGAACTGAACTGATTACCATAATTCATCGATTAAGCCCTTGGGGGCTTATTGTTCAGAAACGATTTTGCGAGTGGGGGCTTATTCGAGGGGAGGGCTTATCAACCTTAGAGTTCCTCAGGTCTACCAAAGACAATATCTTAAGTAATTTTGCAATACAGAACACTTTGATTAAATGTAAATCGAGATGGAATCAAGGAGGAGAAAATTGTTAAGACAGTTGCTCGCGTCAAATACCAACACAAACAAGCAGATCAATAGCTGAATTTTCTACTTTTGTTGCTGTTAACCTGTATTATAGTAGTCCCTGATAATCCCCATGGGGGCTTTCGATGCTGGGGGCGTATTTGTTAGAAGTCATCTTGAGGGTGGGGGCATATATGAGGGGGTCGAGAGGGGTCCTGAAAGAGGGGCTTCAATCGAGGCTGCATGGGAACGGGGTTGACATGCTGACATTGCTGAGTATGGTGATGGTGGATATGATATGGCTATAAACAGTTGTTTAGTAAAAACTTACAAAGAATTGTTATTTACACACCAACTTTACTTTTCTCGCATCTGGTCTGATTTTTGGATCTTTTAATATGGTATAATATAATTTTAACCACGATAAACTTTTAACATTTAAAGAACCTACCTGCTGATTACCATACCCTGAACATTGTTGCGATTTTTATACATGCTAATCGAGATATATGCAGTTGTTAGTATTTAATGGAAACGAAATACGCAGTTGGATTTTTACAAAACAAGTTTAAGAATAGAATCGTTTAATTACTTATTCAAGAAAGAGCTGTAGAGTTGTTTTAAGTTGAAACCCATAACTGTCATTGATTCATAGGAGCCACTGCACTAAGCAGTTCGGACAGCTGAAAAGTACAATGCGGCATTAACATTGTATAATTGCAATCGAAGTTTTAGGCAAGTTCCAGGTTGCCTTGTCATCTCAACGATATTTTATGTGAAAAGAAATACAAAGCTATGTCCAAAACAACAAAGAGGAAACATGTCACGAAAGAGGCCCTTACAGAATATTATATCCCTGAAGGGGATGAACAAATTGTCAGGGTATGTTTCTTTTTTCTATGAAATTCAATGCATTTGTAAGTAAATTAGACATCTGGTAAAATCTGATTTATGAAGAATGAGGTTTAGCTAATGGGGAGATTAAAAGTGGATTCAAGTGTTTCTTGTTAGTGTTACTAATGTAGCTTTTAGGTTGCAATTTGCTATACAATTTACTACTTTAATGGTAAAGCAAAGGACTAATTGATAGATTTAGTTCTCAATGCCTCCTATCTGAACAAAGGTTTTTTTATTTTTAATTAGATACTAGGTGGAAGAGGAAATAATCTGCATGAAGTTGAGGCAGCAGATGGACAACAATTTTTGGTCAGCATGCCCACCAAATTTAGGAAGAACTTGTGGGTGAAAAGAGGTATATTTCTATAGATTTATTCTCTTTTTTGTAATGAATGTAAAGAGGTTTATTGCTAGATACAAGGAATAATACAAATGTACTTATCATAATTAAGAACATAGCTGATCTTTAAATAGTCACCAAAGTGCAGGTTTTGTATAATGTTTTTATATCCACTCTGTAATATTGATCCAATCTATGTAATATTTTTTAATTCACTTAGGGTACACTTATATGATATGGAGGAACTTGTCACACACAATACTCAAATAATTGCAAACTCTACAACACCACACATTTTGGTTTATTTTATCTGCAAGATGTAGGAATAGTTTGGTTTATAGTTGACTTGATCATCTTTCTATGACTAGCTAAGACAAACTAGCAATGGCTTATGAAATGGTAAATGCAGAATCCCTAGAAAAATGAACAATAGATTCAAACTTAGACCTGAAATATCTAGTTTTCCTGCTAGGAACTCTAGTGTGCTCTAGGTCATAAGGCCTCACATTGAGCTCACAAGAGAGAGCTTCTGAGGCTATTGTCATGCAAAGAGTTTGAGCAACCTACCAAGGAAGATCAGATAAATTTTTTGTATACTCAATGTAAAATATACTTGAAGACACAGCTGAGGACATATACCCCATAGCTGAATTCTTAGAAGATCAGCTATATATGTAATATATCATAGTTTTATTTGCTAGACATATTTTATATTTAATCTTTTTTGCATATATTCTTTAAGAATATGATCTTTAATTATTATTAAATGAACTGAAATGAGTCCATATAAATCAGCCTTGGTTAGAAAATATTGTAATTTTTACAAAAACTAATAGAACATTAAACAGGTAAAAGTGATCCCCATGTACGATTCCGTATGTTGGGGGAGTGCCTGTTAGAGGGATACTTATCCTGATCCACCGGCATGGTAAGGTAGGGTGGCCAGTTCCTTTTTTCACCACCTGTAACTCCCCCAGCATTGCCACCATGTACCCATATGCTGCTGGGTGGACAGTGAGCAAGCATTGCAACTATGATTCAAGGGTTCAGCTCAGATAATTGATGTTTTGCTCAGCAGTCAAGTGCTCTAACCACTGGGCCACTCATCCATTAAGAGAGCATTACTCTTAAAATTATATTGATATCTGTCTCTTTCAATTTACAACTAGGTTCTCTTCTTTAGAAATTTGTTACAGTTATACGTGATTGCCTGTTCAAGAGGCCAATTGTGCTTAATTCTTGTAGCCAGATTAAGGTTTACTTCTTAATAAATGCAATACATTGTTCAAATATACATAAATAGAACTGGCCATGTTGAGAGCCTTGAGATGTTCCTCACACAAATACCAGCTGCAAGTTAGGTACAAACTCCTTTTATTGGTGCATATCTTGTCTTTGCTTCTGCTAATGCATTGGTTTATTATCTTCTGTCAATATTGCACCCAATCCTGAGCCACAAGCATGGACAACTATTGTAGCAGGTTTTGCAACATCATAGAATGATGAACAAAGTTTTGATAACAATGCTTTTTAAATTTTGTTTTTATTCTCATAAGATTTACAATAACAAACACTTACAATACAAAAGCAAAGGGAGCATGGAAATGCATAACAACCCTAAGACTTACACTTAACATAGAGACACAAGTATTACAGAAAATATTACAACATATTTAGCTACAAAAGTACTTAGAGTGATCTTGCCTGTAGTGCACATAGCATTGCAAATTTGAATGAGAGCTTACGAAGAGCTATCAAAGGAGAAAGGAAGTGTACCTAGGTTCCTGCTAAACTGCCAAGTTTGCGCCCAGGCATGATGAGCGACACAACTCTAATCATACAAAAAACAAATTGTTTAATTGTTTCAAATGCAGTATTATGCCTTTGTTTCCACTCCCATTAATTATTCTTGAGTAGCAATTCTCAAAAAGGTGATGTCAATGCCAATAAATCTGGAACAAACTTGCCGACATAGTCTAACATTCACAGTAATCGGTAAATAGATTTCTTGTCCTCTGATATTGGCATATCCAAAATACTCTTAATTTTGACTTCATCAGCTTGAATTCCATCGCAAGTTAGTTTATGTCCAAGATAAATAAGCCGTGATGTTCTGAGTTGACATTGATCTATGTTCATTGTTATTCCAATCGCCTTTACCTTTTCTAAGCAAGTGATAAGGCTTATGTCATGATCATTGTCTTTCTTTCCCCAAATCAGAATATCATCAAGATCTGTTTCAAATGCTTGACATGTGCGTTTCTAAAAAACTTCTTGCGCAGACTGTATGTCATATGGTAGTCTTGTATATTGATATGGTTCAAATGGCGTATCAAATGTTGTTAACTGCATCAAGCTTACTGAATATTGATTATCCTGCTAGCCAGCTTGAATCTCTTCATAAGTTGGAAGTTGATAATGTTCTCATTGAATTGCTTTGTTCAGATCTCTGGGATCAAGACAAATTCTTAATCCACCCGGAAGCTTTTTCAACTACCACCATCAAGTCAGCCCATTCTGTAGGTTCTTCAATTCATTTTTCCATATTTGAGATCTCTTCCTTCACTGCTGATCACAACCTTGCTGGCATTTTGCTTGCAGGATGAATAACCGTTTGAATAACAGCTTTCTCGCTAATGGCTTAGTCGCATTTGATGATTGCTTTCGTGACCGTTCATTGATGATATCAACATTTTTCCCATTCTTCAGCAATTGCATTTGTCTTCGCGTCACTTCCTCAGTCCTATTGATTTCGATTGCTCTTTCCAAAGTCATTCCTGCTACTTTCCTGAGAAGCTTATCTCGTATCTTGTCCGATTGAATGCCATCAACAATTTATATGCCATTAAACCATCATACAAATCTCCAAACTCACAGATTGCTGCGAAATGCTTATGTTCTGTCAAATACTGATTGTAGTATTCCTCTTCATGTTGATTTCCCGAGAAAAACTTCTGTCTCTATACAACGAAATTCTTTCTTGGGTCACAATACTCACCAGATTTCTTGAATAATGAGTCGGCTGTGATATTTTCTTCATCTGTTGAATTTCCACTGTCATGCTCGATCTTTCCCCATTCCATAATGTTGAATATTTGGCAGCCTTGTCCTCCAATCGGAAGCATAAATGCACTATGGTTCTCCTCTTCAGGTTTATTCCTCATCATTGCCGTCAGATACAGTCATTGTTGCTTTGAAAATCCATTTGGCATAGTAGAAACTGCATATTGTTCACCGTGAACACAGAAATCCCCGTTAGATTACCAAGGCTAAGGCTCAAAAACGATAGCCACGTTTTGGATTCAAAGTTAAAATGGTGCGCCTAGAAATGAGTTGAGAGCTCATATCAGGGAGTTTATAGGTGATCAAAAGTCAAGAATCAGATCTCGTTTGTTTTATTTATTTGAAAATGACTCTTTGCGTGAGATTTTGATGGTGGATGAGATGGTAAACAGTGCATGAGATAAGTCAAAAGGCCACGAGGCTTGTGTACAATATATGAGTGTTGACAACTGTGCAATCTCAGTTAACATACAGGATTTTAGTACTATTTGATTTTCTTGTATCTAATGATAAGCTTCTCTTGCTCTATATTGTGGATAGTCCTCCTAGAATTTTAGGTTCATTATCATCATATGGCCAGTGTGGCTTCATTGCAATACAATGTTTTGCGTATAATATCTATCAAGATGCATTGCTAGCAGAACAGTCGTATTTTTCCTTAATAGTAACGAGGAAAGATGTTTTTCAATTACATTTAGAAATAATTGTTCAAATCCAAACTAACTTTATACTCACATTTCACCCTGTAACCTCTTTTGGTGAACAGAAGCAAAATCTTATGTAAGAACCAATGTCTTGCTAACACCATAGTCATCCAGTTTACTGGATCAAGTGAAACATCAGTTATAGCATACTAAAGTTGCACAATACACTGAAAATTATAGGACCTCTTGAAATCCCCTTCAGGCTCATGGTAATACAGAGGCAGTGGCGGCGTGACTAATTCTGGCTAAGGTGGCCAACAAATTGATGGCGCCCCCTCCACCTCCGACTAGAATCCTAATTTGCAATTGGATCAAGGAAATGAAGTATGCGTTTCACTAAATCACTCTGGTAGCTGTTTAACAATAATCTGTATAATTTAGTTTAGCAAAGTTGCCCAAATTTGTACGAAGGATTAAACATTTTCACCAAATATTTCAAGAGATTTCTAATTAGAAAAGCATAGGAATATGATAATGATACAATTGCATTGCACTTTATGTACCCATGTATATACTTTTGTATACATTTCTACAGGAATAGCGCCACGATTATATACTTCGGAAGCTGATAGCTGTACTTGTTTAGTAACGTATTATGGGAACCTCCATGGTTGGGTGCGATAAGAGAGGAATTTTTGTAAAATTTATTTAGCAGATAGTATAGTGCGTGGATCCAAGAAATTTCTACATTGAACTCAAAATAGAGAGAAAATCAAAAACTATTGGACAAAATTTGTGCGGGCTACAATCCTCCCAGTCCCTTAGTGGGGTCGGGCCTGTTCTGTTTGATCAAGTTGTAGAATCGCATTAAAGTACGTTACGACTTGAAACGAAATTTTAGGACATCTCCATATAGATTCTCAGTGAAATATTTAGGGCGTATTGCTCTACCTGCCCCCCCCCCACTACTTACGGACTTGCAGAGAATTATATATGGAGGCCATTGCTACGAAGCATAAATAACCATGTAGCTCTCTGAAACTCTTCAAAGGTGTCTCTTCTGTGAATAAAGTGTGTATTGGAGCGCCCTCGAATCAATTTGTTAGTTTTTATCTATGCCCATGCACATTAGATAGCGAGCTACCTGCAGTCTTATTTCGACTCCTTCCTCGAATGCCTGTAGTATTTTAGCCTGTTGTAGCAGTTGGCACCCTCTCTTGTATTCTTGTATTACTGAAGCTGCACCTGTATATCTTGAAGGTTATAATAATTGCCGTTTATGAACTGGATGACTTCTTATCTCCTGTAGCACCCTTTCTGTATTCTGACGGTGTTCCACCGCCCTATATCTATTTTGACATTGCTCTAGCGATCGCTCTAACGCCCTTCTATCTTTTCTGGCAGTGCTCTGGTGCCCTTTTCCTTTTTTATTCTGGCCCCACTTTGCAGTTGCCTAATGGGAGTTATACCGCCCTACCAAGCCACCACGGTACAGAGTGTGACTGTTAGTTCGATTGAAAACCATTATTTCTTGTCTTAGTACATACTACGTGAATATGCAGAATTTTTACAGTGGGTCATCGATTCTCTTTTGATAATGAATGGTCACATAGTGTTGCAATGTTATTTTAATAAATATAATTTAGCAGTTTGATATTGCAAGTCAACATTTTGACAGTTAACATCCTCAGCGGATTTTATTTTCGGATTGGTGTATCTAACTTCTTATGGGAGTTTATCTTCTAGTTAGTCTATCTTTATTCCCTTAAGATGTTTTTGAACCTGTTCATCTACATTCTGATAAGATTTTATTTTTCAGACCAGGACAGCTTTATCTGCATTCTGATCAGATTGCGATTTTTGGATCAATTTTTCTTCATTCTTATATTGTGTTATTCTAGGCGATTTCGTTGTTGTAAATCCAATTAAAGAAGGCAACAAAGTTCTTGCAGAAATAATATATGTTCTATATGCAAAGCAGATAAAGTATTTGCAAGACGAAGAACTCTGGTACGTATTTTTGACTTATGTTCATCTATTATTATCTCCAAGCAATTTTAGAATTGAAACACTTTGGAGTAAACTTTCTTCGACCATTGAAATGCTTGCTTTTCCCTCTTATTCGAGTGTTTAACAAATATAGTGATATAGTATTTCATTTGATGCTTGTTTTTTTATTTCATCTCATGATAAGTGTGCTCATCTCTTCAATAGGCCTGAAAGATTCACGGACAGTAAGGATGATAAGGAAAAGCATCATAAGGAATCGAACAGGTTTGCACTTTTGACATCCTGTTTTGATATCTAACTGTATAAAGGGTTTTGATAAGGAAACTGCCGGCACATTATGCGTTTGCGTATCCTTTGTTATGGAAAGATACCAACACCTTTCTTACGGTATATGCCATGAATATTTAGCTTGGCTACAACAAATTTTATTTACGAAAATTGAAAATAATTACAAAACATCTCCTAGATCCAACATAAGAACTGTGTATACTTACCTATGAGCATTGTGTGCTTGTTTGTGAGCACGAAATATATAGGCTACAACCTTACCGGAACAAAGTTGGGAGGTGTCATTTAGCGAGGAATCACTATAAAGCATGTTATAGTGAGCTTGTTTTGTCTGGTGATTGTATGGACTTCACTTCCGTGTGGGAATGAGAGCCATTAATATGTTGACGTATTTGACTGTGCTTTTTATTCCAAGAATTATTATACTATTTACAGTGTGTGAAGACTCTCTGTGATTCTTAAGACACACTTTATTTAACTGATTATTTGAAAGGTAGTTTCAAATATTCTAGATGAGACTTTGCACAGCTTGCTGTATTTTGGCGACGTATGAAGGGTTGCCAAGCAATCTGTGGGAAAAGTTATATTCTTGTGGACTGTATATGATCAAAGCAAAACCATACTCTTAATTCCATGGTGTCTTTATACTCTTTGTGTTCCAATCTTTACTTGGCAAACGACATCATGGTGCCGATGCCTGTTTTGAAGGAACACATAGAGTATCACGGATTATGCGACTGCCGTTTGGTGTCACAAGTGTCTATGCGTAATGTTTTAACCATGGAAAATCGCATGGCATTTTGGGGATTTTATAGTAATGACTTAAAAGTCAGGTCATGTGAAATATTAGCGCAGTTCCATTCTTTTTTAATCTTGAATTCATGATTTTGTAGCCGCAAAAGCTTTTGGTACCTTCAAAATGACTTAAAAATTTCATACCAAACGTATGAATGTTTGTAGATGTGTGTGTAATATCCTATATGGACACCCTATGAGTTTAATTGCATCTGTGCAAATAGGCACGTCGTATGATTTATAATCAGTTCAGTGCTACACAAGCATGTAGCAGGTCATTGTGTCTGTACCCTTTCGCCTCCCTGTATAAGGGATATTACAGTATACAAGCGGTATTTGACAAGTGCAACTTCCATCAACGTTAGCTGACACCACAACATGTATGGGAACAAATGTGCGACTTCCTTTGTGCGATGCCAGAAATGCCTACAGTAGATCCCCGGATATGAGAACCTACAGGTTTTGGTCCATGGTGCACTTCTAAAACTTTCACGGTAAAGTGATGTGAAAAATATCTATTGTTGAACTGCACAAAGTGCTCATGCTCAGCATAGTCAAATGAAACTGTTTATATCGATTGTACGTTGCCGTTGAGAATCTGCAAGTATTAAACCACCTTTCTTACTTTGAAATATGAACCAAGGGGAAAAGTATGGGAGACTCTACCATCAGAACTGGAACAGTCAGACTGCCTTCAAACTTTCAAAAAAGTTATTAAAGCCCACAAATGCGATGCCTGAAACTGCAGATCGTTCAAAAGTTTTTATCCTAATCTAGGTTTTCATTGTAAAAACTATATCCTATTTGAAATATATTCTCTTCGCTGTAACAGTATTTATGTATATGTTTCTTGTTTTGTTTGTAAATATTTGGCGTTAATTAGCTTGTAGCTATATCTCTGTAGCCAACTTAAAATGAGAAAGCCCCCTTTTAGAATGTGTGGTAAAAGAGGAGAGATTGTGTAACACATAATAAGCGAATGTAAAAAGTTAGCCATAAAGAATACAAGAGGCTCCATGATAATTTAGCAAAGGGGTTCATCGGGAGCTGTGTAAGAAGCATGCATTAGAAAGTAAGGAAAGATGGTATGATCATAACCCAGCTGGGACAGCACAGAACGACGATATAAAGCTGTTATGCGATAAAAATATACAGTGCGATCATGCAATAGAGGCATGGCGCCCAGACATTGCTATAGTTGACAAAAGAAGACAAAATGGAATAATTGTAGATATAGCAGTGCCTGCTAATGGACGAGTACATGAAAAAGAAAGAGAAAAAGTTGAGAAATACCAAGGGTTGCGCAGGGAAATGGGAAGACTGTGGCAATTGAAGAATGTGCAAGCCATTCCTGTTATAGGTGCCCTGGGAAGTGTGACAAAGGACATTGACAACTGGATGGAAAATTGGAGGTACCGAGTGATGTTGGAGCTATACAGATTACCTTGTTACGAACAGCTAGGATCCAGAGATGGGTACTAGAATTATGAACGAAGGATTTCCTGTTAGCCCTTGGCTATTTGTTATAACCCGCCTAACAGATGTAGTAACGGCAATTCAACCAGCCTGAGCAAATGCTGACTGTATACATAATAGTAATAAGAACAGAATGTTTTTATCAAACTGAAACAGGCTATTATTTACAAGGTGCATTCTTCAAGAAAAACTGCTTGTATGTTGTTATTTGTTGTGGGTTCTTATATGCGGGGATTTACTGCGTAACAGGATTCAATTTTTATGAAATGTTTTTCCCTCTTAGTAATAACGAATCAGATAGCAGCGCAAATGGTGATGATGACCTTTTATTTGAGAACCCAAATAGAAAACATTTCTTGCACGCTGAAGATAGTGATTCTTCTTCAAGCGAAGACGAAGAATATGATGGAGTTGAAGAAAGTAGTGATAATGAAAAAACAAACGTGTAAGTAGATCAAAGAAGGTATAAAGGAAAGCAGACATGAAGATTCATTTATGAATAAAAGCAAAATTATTATCTAGTATGTAATTTTTGACACCTTCCTTTGAGTACTTAATTTTGACATCATTCTCCCTTCTCTTTCCTGCACTTTTTAGTGAAATTTTAGCGTTGGGATGCACTGTATATTATAAGGTAGTCAATTCTTTTTTGCAATCAGAAAAGCAGCCACACAATGTTCTCCTATCAAAAGGCTCTATGATCTTGGTGAATCTTCCATGTTCACCCTCCAGGAAATTGACTCCTTTCAATCACCGTTGCTTTAAGATTTGTTGCGTTGAAGTTAGAAAGAATCATATAATCAACTCCAAAATGAATTTTGATACCTTCAAATCTTATTATCTATCAAAACTCTAGTAATTCATTTATTGGACTACTTCTTCTAGTACTTTTAATAATCTATAGATTAGTTTACTCATCACGAAAGAGCACTAAACTACGTCAATACAAAGCTAAAATACGTTTGCGTGTAATATTAGATATTGTAATTTTGAAATATATGTAATGGTTGTATTTTCTGCATTACACTTTACTAATTACGTAACATCTGAAAAATGAGAAAACTTATTAATCATATCTAAGGCTACGAGAACAAATTAAAGCTGTTATATATAGTCAATTTTTCGTTTCTAACACACCAACTTGAAGTTGTGACCTATAGCATAAGAGACTATGGAATATTATTGGAATATTACTAATACAGAAAAAAATTTCTGAGACGTGTAACATTATACTGTGAAATGTTGTCTCACCAAGCAAAACGCAATAAAGAGCGTTACTGCAAAGCAAATTTGATTACAGGTCGGACGTTGCTGAGGTCACAATGCTACCTATAAGGGAAATGAGGAACATTGCTAATAGGATTATCTTCTACGATATTTATATATAGTATGGCAATTTGACCACTTTTAAAATAAACTAAATTCTTCTAGTGCTATGTGGAAGGCGTAGTTGTCAAAGGGAATATATAACTTTATATAGGGATGTCTGTGAAGAAACCTTAGAGATTAATTCGGGTTGCATCTGCTAATGGATACTAGGTGATAAATCACAGCCTTGTCAATACCTCCATATTTACCAGGGATTGCAAAAATAAAGAACGCAAATTTATGAGCGTAATAAGCCGATATAACTGCTACCTGGGTCAGTGTTTCCTATTAGTCAAGAATAGGCATTGGACTTATTCTACTTCATAGAAACAATGCTTAACAGAATTACTTGGAACTCCTTGATATTTCCCGAATCTGTATTAAAATGTCAACATTTGCCCATTAAACAGTTTTGAGGTTATAATCCTAAACCCGATGCATTGTACACAGTCCTACTCCTAGTGTTGTTCATATTTACTTCAGGCACCATTGGTTGGCGTGGGGTTGAGATGTAAATCATAGCAAGTAATCCACAACTTTTGAGGTCATTCATCTAGTACGTACGAGGTGGCTTCAAGCAAAAGGGTACGCATGTGTACAAGGGAGGGGGTTAAGACATCTAAGTAAGTACGTAAACTAAAAAACCAAGCACTTTTTGTATGTATTCTGTAATGTTTTTTATTTGTAAGATGATTCCATTCTCCATCAACAAAGTTGTTACTACACACCAATAGTTGCATTAGTATAATAATTAACGTGGACGTATGGCAGAGTTTGAGAAAGAATTGAAATTATTTCAAATTTTTTTATGTGATTTTCTGATGGTTTAACATCTGTAGAGATGTACTACGTTTCAATTGGTTGAAAAATTGCTGAAATAGGTGCTATAGTGGGACATAGAAAATGTTTACTCTCCCTAGCGACCGAAAAACTTGTGTTGCTAAGGAGCTGAGTTGGGACTTTACGCAAAAAATACGCCAATGTTCGTTCCTCCTTGTGAAATTTAATTCTTATTGTATTTGATTTGATTGATAGCCGTATCGTAGTTGTAGCATATTTTAACAGAAATTTAAACAGAAACAATTATGATAAAAATACCAAAAGTGGAAGGCACTCTAAAATGTGAGCAACATCGAACTATTAGCATAATAAATCATATCACAAAAATAATCCTCAAAGTGATAACTGAAAGAATAAGAAGTAGGATAAGACCAGAAATTGCAGAAGAACAGTTTGGTTTTGTTACCAACTCCAGAACCACCAATGCAATTTTCACGTTAAATAGAATAATTGAAAATGCAATACAATTACAAAAAAATGTATATCTCTGCTTTGTTGACTATCAAAAGGCTTTCGACAAAGTCAGGCATAATGAATTAATGAACACCTTGAAGCAGATAGGTGTAGATGGAAAAGATCTAAGACTAATTAAGAACATCTATGAGATGCATAGAGTAGCTTTACAACTAGGCGGAGAACTGACGGATTGGATAGATATAAAACGAGGAGTAAGACAGGGGTGTGTAAAGTCACCAGATCTATTTAACATATATGCCTAATTTATAATGAGGAACATCGAGGAAGAGGGAATAAGGGTTGGGGGTAAAAATATAAACAACATCAGATACGCAGATGATGCAGTTCTAATAGCGGATTCAGAGGAAAAATTAAAAGCTTTGGTACAAAAAGTTAGTGAACATAGTGAAGCAAGGGGAATAAAGAGAAACAGAAAGAAAACAAAAACAATGGTGATTACAAAAAAAGATAGAAGCCCCACAATACGTTTGAGAATTAACAACGATGAAATTGAGGAAATTGAGCAAGTAGATAACTTTGTGTATTTACGTAGCCTTATAAACTGGGATGGTAGACAGGAAAAGGAAACAAGAAGAAGAATAGCTATAGCATATAACAACATAAGAAAACTTAGGAAATTAGTTACAAAAAGGAAAATATCTATGACTTCAAGAAAAAGGTCCGTAAAATGCTATATATGGTCCACCTTGTTATATGGATGTGAAACATGGAACATCAACAATCAAACAAGAATGAGATTGGAGGCATTTGAGATGGAAATATGGAGATATGTGCTGAAGGTATCATGGACACAGAGAATCACCAACAAAGAAATTTTGAGAAGAATGGGAACACAGAGAGAATTAATGACAACAATTTACAAAAGGCAATTACGTTTTGTGGGTCACATGGAAAGAAAAGATGGATTGGAAAGTCTATGCATGGTTGGTATGATGAATGGGAGAAGAGGAAGAGGCCGCCCAAAGAAAAGCTATACAGATACTTTAATTGAGATCACGGGAAGAAATCATTCGATGGTCGAAATGAAAAGAATGATGAGGGATAGAAGCCTCTGGCGTTCCATGGTTGCCCACGTCCGGCTGGATATGGCACCTCAGTAAGTAAGTAAGTAAGTAAGTAAGTAAGTAAGTAAGTAAGTAAGTAAGTAAGTAAGTAAGTAAGTAAGTAAGTAAGTAAGTAAGTAAGTTGTAGCATAGCTTATTGCCACATAAAATATGAATATTCACTGATATAGACATAACGCAGAAACTGTACAATTGTCCGATTCGTATCCAAAAGTCAAGCTACATAAATCCAAGTTCCGGTTGCTCCAGCCACTGAACATGACTATGGAAAAGATAGCTATCTGCAGAATATGTAGATGTCCAAAAAGTTCCTTGAGACTTTTCCGAGAAGATGGAAAGAGATCAGGGCTTGGAGCACAGAATCAATTTTCACACATCTGAGAAGGTTGAGTGGCTCTGGTAGAATGTGTTCAGGGATAAATTTCAGAGCTGGTCAAGCAGGCATTTATACTGGCAATGGACTCAAAAACCTTCAAAGGATGTTTGGTATGCTGGATGTACCTCCTCCAGTAAACAAGGTGTCATATAATGATCAAAGATTTGGAGCATAAACGTGTACACGTTGCATAAAATTGTATGTCTGAGGCAGTGTTCGAATTGAAAAGTATTTTGAAGGTCAAAGGTGAGTTATGTACGGATCTGGATGTCAAAGATGATATAATCCCTATTGCTTTGACTGTGGATGGTACTTGGCGAAAGCGCTATGAGTACTCTTCTTTGCATGGCGTGGTATTTGTCATGGCAGCTGAAACTAAGGAGGTCATACACTATGAAGTCAGATCAAAAAGTATGCTTTCAATGCAAGGCAAGAACAAAATTGGACAAGGATTCTTAGTTCAAGAACTGGTTTGCTGAACACAAAGATAAGTGTCTGGTAAATCACACACTTTCATCTACATCAGTGGAGAAAGATGCAGCAATCAGCATTTTCAAACGTTCTGTTGAGAAGCATAAGCTAAAATACATGACATATGTGGAAGATGGGGACTTTTCATCATTTGTAGAGGTGTCAGTTGCATTGCTGAAAGAATATGATTCAGAATACCAGATTTCAAAAGAAGATTGTTTAGGCCATATTAAAAAATGTATGGGAAGTAGCTTGAGGAAATATAAGTATAAGTGTAAAAGTAAAATGCTTTCAGAAGGTGCTACTGCAGGGTGTCTGCCAAATCAGGGAAATCAGGGGAAAATCAGGAAAATGCATGTAGGCTTAAAAATATCAGGGAATTCCCCCTAAATTTGGAGAAAATCAGGGACAAATAAAGGAGATTGTGTATCTCCAAAAATGAATTCCAGTTGCCGCATTCTGAAAGAGAGTGTCATAGATATTGGTTTGAAAGCATATAACTCAACTGAAGTAACATCTAATTCTTATCGAAGCATTCAATCGAGGCATCAAAGTATAATTGCCGAGGAAATGTGACATTATTCAAACACTGTCAATGAAGCCCAACTTTGGTAAAGTTAATTTGAATGGGAAATAGTTTTCAGTAAGAATTTATATTATCAAATCTCTGAATCTAAACTCAGCATGCATTCATACTGCATTTCTAAAAGCAGAAGACCTGCAATAAATCAATAATTCTTATTAGATCATGTACTTTTATTTGCTACTCCAAGTTTTTGCTGTATGAAATCAAAAACTTTTCTTCATAACATAAACGACCTTCGAAAGTTCGAAGGTATCAAAATACTTCTGATTCAAAAGAGAAAAATATTGGTAGCAAAAAGGAATTCCATTTATAAAATTATGCAAAAGCTCTCATGCAAGCATCTGTGATATGCAGTACTTGGTAAACATTATCATTTTTTCAATACGATTTAGCAGCCATGATGAAACTGTTGGTCCTAACTAATTGTTAGACCTATGATGGCTTCAACTTATTTTGATGACCAGTGGTTAGTAATGAAGGCCTACAAGGAATGGCTGTTTTGTGATGATTATCGTACCAGTGTTAAATACAAAGTGTGTCCTACTCCCTGAAACAAAATTGAACTGTCTAATATGGGTGAAAGAACAATTAAAAACCATGCTAAAGACAAACGGCAACGTGAGATATTGGCTCTATACACTCATAGTAGCCGTACCACGTTTGCACCTTTACTAAAGGATCTGCTGAGTCACCTGGTTCATCTTCCACATCTGTTTGCTCAAGTACGTTCGGTAAATTTGTAGTGCCTGAAGCAACCAAAGATGCAGGGATTAGGTGGTGTCTGAAAAATGTTGTGTCCTCTTATTCATATCGTTCAAGCGGTTGGCTGGCCGGTCTGTTTAGGACCATGTTTCCTGACAGCACTATTGCCGAAAAATTTTGCTTACAGAGAGAGAACTGTGCATATTTCATTAATTATGGCACTGCACCACATTGTCGTTCTTTATTGGTCAACAATGTAAAGGACTCTGAGTTTCATGCAAGTTCATTTGACAAAAGTTTAAACACCCTTATTCCGATGGGACAAATGGATCTTGTCGTAGACTTTTGGGACAATGCTGCTAACAAAGTGTGTACCCGTTAATTTTATTCAACTTTCATAGCTCATGCACGACACCAAGACCTTTTCCAGCATTTCATTTCGGAAATCAATTCATTTGATCTAGTAAAGATACTGCAAGTTTCTATGGATGGTCCCTATTTAAATTGGGCCTTTCTCTCTGAATTACACAGCTATCGGAAAGAAAATGACATGAGTAAGTTACTCTGAACTGGATCATGCGGTCTCCATGCTTTGTTTTGTTTTGTTTTGTTAAATTCTTTATTATTATTATTATTAAATAATTAGTCCTTTTCAGAACTGTTTAATTATAATTTTCAGTATTATAAGACGATGGTTTTCCTTTTTCATAATCAAATCAAAGCTCGCATATATGATCAAGTAGACTAAGACTTGCGTAGAAGGCTTGCACTATGATAAGCATAGTGTGTGGCATTTGCTCGGGATCTATTTTGAACCAGGGAAAATGACTTTCATGACTTGGCACACACTCTGTACTGTTGGAGGACATGGGAGACTCACTGATGTGGTCATAAATTCAATTCAAAAGTATTATAGCCTAACCATTCGCAACAACCTTGACAACGTGATAGCCATGGAGAATGCCATATTGGCAATCTATTTTCACATGATTAAAGGTGAAAATGAAGAATTACCTGTACAACACAGATTATGTCCAAATGGGAAGGATTCCTGGTGTAAATACCAAAAGGATATCTCACTGGGAATAGACTCATACAAGCCATCAAAGTGCTTACTATATGTTTTCAGAGGTGAGTTAAAGCCAATTTTTGAAAGATTGGCAGAAAATTCCCTGCTTCAAAGGTGTTTGCAAGGGTATACACAGGACGAAAATGAAGCATTGAGCAATATTCTTTGGTGCAAATGTCTAAAGCGCGTTTTTGTGGGACATCTAAGATGAATGCTGCATGTACTAATGCTGTGCTAGTTAGAAACCAAGTAGTAGGAAGCCAAACTAGCCTTTTAAAGGCAATGGGCATAACAGACTCAGGAGTGAATACAATTAGACTCTAGAGGGATGAGAACGCTAAAAGGATCTATGATGCAAGCAGGAAATGCAAAAGTTCCTACCATAAACGCAGAAGAGCCCTGAGACATAACAAGAAAAAGGGCACTAACACTAAACACCACTATGCACCTGGTGCATTCTCTTGTAGCAAACCTGCAAAGGAGAGAATGTCAGGAGCAAAGAGATGCTGACCAGTTGTTGAAAAGCTCACTGAAAGGGAGATAAAGATAAAATTTGTCGATGAAGATAGTCTAGTTGTTGCTGTATACCCAGTCAAAAAGAAGAGTCATCAAATAATGTTATTACAACCTACAATAGGTTTGAAACTCTATCAGTTTGTAAGAAAAAAGTTAATTTTTACAATTGACATTAAAAAGTTCTTTTCATTGCACGCAACACAACCTATTTATTCTTCTCAATACTTCAAATGCAATTTTGGAATTTATAACATATTTTGCTCAAGAATGACACGAGAAAGATATAATGAGCAAGAAAAGATATGAGTACCTAATTTGGCAAGAAGAATGCATACCAAACGCTGATTGTTTTGTACAGACAAATTTTTAACACGTCAAATTTATGGACCAAAATTCCAGAAAATAGCATTTCTTTGTGCATCCGTGGCAATGGTTGGCATAGAAAGTTTCTGTCAATACAAAACAATCAGTGAATCATGGGACCTTGTTTCATATATAAGTTGCCCCTATAGTATTTTCACTCTATTTTTAATAATTTCTTAAGCATTGTGTACCACTGTGATATTCTGGTCTGTAGAATACACCATAGTTACGTGAACATCTATTATAAGCTTTTAAAATTTTCTTTTGTTCTTTGTCATAATTTCTGGAAAGTGTCATTGCAAGATCCTTTGGTATGAAGTTTTTACATCCAATAGTATTAAAGTGGGCATGACCTAGCAAAGCTACCATATGTCAGCTTTAATTTTATTCATTTACAAACCATTTGGGATCTTCAGTCAAGAACGAGTGAATGAATGGAACATTATGTGTGCAGGATAGTTAACAATACGCTGGTGGAGTTATTGGTGGGGGGGAGCTAGATTTATAGAAGTACGTAAGGAAGAAAGGGTGTTTTACAGGTAGTGGAGGCGGATCAGATTTTCGCCATTTTCACGCCTCCATACTAAATAAACGACCCCGTTGGCGGAGATTGAATGAAAACTGATAGAAAACCATCGCTGTTAAGTAAGTGTGGGCTGGCTGCAGAAAAAGCTGAGTATCATGGACTGACTGGTCTTAGAACGAAATGTAGTACAGAACTGCATATGTAACAAAGGATCATATCTGAGGACACTGGACCCTTAACAGAAAGAAGCCAAACTACCAACAGTCGAGACAGCGTGCTTTACCAAAGTCACGGTGAGCTGCTGCTCTCTGAATTAGGGGGTAGGAACCAAATACTAAAAGTGGAAGAAGTCTGCTTCATTAGAAATATAGATAGGGGGAAATGCAAGAACCTTTCTCTGCAACCATGCTAATTTCAGTATATCTGTCGAAAAATTCAGCTAGTTTTATATATACACATATCAATGCAGAAAGACTTCAAGAAGTAAGACAAACGAGGAAGTAAACAAGCAAAAAGATACCACTTTATGCAGCCACTGAGACAAGATGCCATTGCAATTCGAAACAAGCTCAAACAGGTAATTTATCTGTAGTATATAACTATACATGTGACTATTGTACTACGTGAATAACTGCAGAATACTAAATATGAACTTTCCATAGTAGTACTGTTCTAGCAAACCACTTAGTTAAAGTAGCTTAGCAGACATCAATCCAATAAGAAAAGGGGAGACACAGTGGCCTATTATACGGATGTGAAGGCAAAGGCCTTGCAAGAATGACTATCTGAGCTCATGTTATGTTCAATATCAATCTCGATTAGAGCACATTATTTGCAACGATAAAAATAAATAAAATACTCTTACAACCAAAATGAAAAAGAAATCGGGCAATACGATATCACATCATCAAACTAACACTCAGACAAATGCCAATGCCATTTGAAAGAAGTTTAAAGCTGAAAATTAATCGGCATTATATCTCTATAGAACATTCGACTAGGCATTGGAAGAGTCAAGCACTTGTGTATCACACAAGATATGCACGATGATTGTCATAGATTTAAATCTAACTGAAAGGAGCCCGATACTAACAGTGCAGAATATCTACATCTCATTTGGAATAAGCTTTGATGGTGGTAAGAACAAGAATCAATCCCTGGAATTATACTAATATCACAGTCTATCAGCGGAACAATTCAGTTTCTGCTAAGGAAGTTGAAGCTGAGGCTTTTCATCTCTTGGATGAAGATTGCGATGAAAACATTGACATCGAACTATAAGAAGACTACTTTGGATACTTTTCATATTGTATAAAAGCTTATATTTTTGAAATACGGTAGGTGCTCATATAAAACATGTCAATACAAATAATGCAAGCAAGAAACTGAATGAAAGAGTAATCAGGACATATGACATCGCAATATCATACTACAACTCATAAAAGAAGTCAATGCAACTCTAGTAAAGTTTCAAGTAGAGAATTCAACTGTAGCAAACAGTTGTACACAAACCTAACGATTGCTGAAATGATACGCGAATGACTGTACCATATTCAATGTTACATGTAAAGGGTAATACAATGGTCTACCGAAAACCCATTGATAGCAACTTTAGAAGGAGGAGCCGAAGTCTACTTAATCAGAGTCAATATGAGCTACTTTAGGACTCATTCCATCCAGTGATGCCACCTTCAAAATTTATCACTC
This sequence comes from Mastigias papua, assembly GCA_964019165.1. Taxonomy (NCBI): domain Eukaryota; kingdom Metazoa; phylum Cnidaria; class Scyphozoa; order Rhizostomeae; family Mastigiidae; genus Mastigias; species Mastigias papua. Next base: position 7,140,989 of record OZ025269.1, read on the forward strand.
AATCATATTCCAAGAGTTGCAACTATCCACACTTGCAAAATACAATACTTTCACAAGCAAAGACCATTCAAGAAGCAATCATAGAAACAATAATGAACCATCATATCAGCATTAAGCAACTGTCAATGCCACTACGAAAAAGGCTGCCAAAGAGCACTAACTTGTAGAATTGTAACTTGCAGTATGTTATATGTAAGTGCAGAAAAACGTAAGAATGACCAAAACCATAAGTGAATCACAGTATGACATTCAGTGTACAATTCTAACAGTCTATCATTGGTCTATCATTGGAAAAATGCGTGGCAAATAAAGAGACAGGAGCCAGAAAGCAACAGCTGAAGAAAAATATCTGCCAATAGATGGCCCCAAACACTACCTAATAGAGAGTGGTCTTGGCCACTAATAGTGGTCTTGAAAATTTAAATAGTGGTCTTGGACAAAATAATAGAGTTTATGATTCGCAACGCACTTCTAGAGGACGTGCTAAAGAGGTATAGAAACTAACGCAAGCAAGTGAATGTCCCTTGTCTTTCACGCGTCTTCGGCCTTAGCAGAACATTGAAAGAGGATTCTCAACATCGCGAAGACAACACTGAAGTAATCAAGTATGTATTGCTACCACTTTGGTATATTGCGTTGAACGACATCAAGCTTTACTTTTGCAAAGGTTTCAAGTTTTTTTCAGTGATTAATGACTCATTCTGAAATACACCACTCGCTGATTTCTTTTTGGCCTACTTATTGGCCGGACAGTTCCGTCAATAAATCCCCAACAATTTTCTAGGGCTCTTCCTTCTGCATGCGGTGCATTTGCAAAATCTTGCAGGCAAAATGGAGCCAACTAAGGTTGACTGAGGTGTCTCAGAAGATGAGAAAACTGGTTAAATATCAAATCCATTATGAGATTTGATACGGTGCAAAACAGTGGCACAGACCTTCCAAATCTTGGGACTAGAGCAGCATATCTACAGGGGTATGCATATCGTTTTAAACAATTGCACAAAGCCACAATAGAATCTAGAACCCATCCATTATAGCACCGTATAACTTCAGGGAGATGGAATGTCCCAACAAGTCCGTATATCTCATCTTTAGTGAAGAAAAACTGAACACGGCATTCATCATCTCTCATTTCTTCCACGTCGAAGCGATGGTATTTTCAATGAGGCAATCTTATGTGACGACTTTGAGGGCCACCAACATTATATAAAAGCAGAGCTTCCTCGTCATTTAAATTGTCGAGGTAGTTAGGGTCGAATTGCAAGTTAGCCATTTTGATTTTTGGTGCATCTTATGTAATGCTGCAATCATAAACGGCTTCACTGCACATAAAGAGTTAGTGTTCAGGCCACTCAGGCACGTCGACTTCATGTGCGTCGTGAATCATAAACTCTCTAGTTTATAGGGAGAAACAGACCAATTTGATAAGTTTCTTATTCACATGAATCCTTCTGTGTTGCGATGCTTATCACTCGTCATTACCCCATTTTTTTGCTATCAAATCTAAAACTACAAGTAGTATAATTCAACTGTGTCAATCATAGCGGGAAAAGATACAAGGTCATCGAGTTTCCACTATGAAAGGCACTTACAATATTAATTAGCTTTAATTTACAAGTAACACAACGGGAAATTACATATAATCATGGGAGACATGTTGCTGCATTTCAACTATAAAGATTGAACCTACAATCGTTTCGTATTTTCAATAAAATGAATTGTTTCCTCTATAATCATTTTGTTCACACTCGCACCTAGCTCAGGTTTTCCGAAAAGTAGTAAATTACAAAGTGACTTGGAGTCCATGCTCGAAACGCTGAACTCAAGAATGTCTTCGAGATGACCAAAAAGATCTTGCCGTATATTGTCATACAAGGGGCAGTGCAGGAAAAAGTGTTTATTGTCCTCATTAGCCTGTCTGCAGTCGCACATTGGGCTTACACAATCAAAATTGTGTCGAAATTTGTGCTCATTTAAATCGCTAAAATTGACACGAACCTTTGTCAAGCGCTTTATGCCAGTAATACTATGGATATAGAATATCGGTTTCCTCGATGGTCTGATCATGGCCAATACTTTCCTTTGAGTATGTATTGAGGTGTTTAGCACAGTTTGCTTTCCATTACCAGGGCGAAATACCATTATCGTGCTCATCTTGATATTTCTAATCCTTTTTTTTACAAAGTCTGCTACTATCGCAGCTGTTCGACGCAGGGTTTATGACATAATCCAGCACACCCTTTCGATTTTGTCTGAGACCTCAAGCATGAAATTGTTGAAGGTCAGATTCTGCTGGCTTATCGTATATGTAAATCAATTTTCTTCAACCTGACCCAGTAAGCTCATCGCAATTTTTCCGGAAACGCTTACCTGGTTGTGTGCTACAACGGCAAGAGAAGATCAGACTGTAACTAGCAGCAACAACGTTTCTGGTACTGCTAAGCAAACTGGCGACATTGAAAGCACTGAACTGAATGTTGCATGCACAAATTTAGATAGCGTAGACACTGCATTTGCCACTACAAGAACAGAAGGTAAGACGGGATTTGGATTCAGTACATCTACTCCAACGTTTAACGACCATAACATTCCCGGTCGTAAGAGAAAATGCTCACAGATTAACATTGATTCTTGCTTCGACAGAGTAAGCAGCAAGGGATATTCAACCATCCAAATGTGGTGATGCTGCATAAGAAAAGTGACCAGGTGCCCTCAATATGCACTAGAATTGGCAGTGAGATCAGAACAGAACACATGGACAATCATTTGAATCCATTTTTCACACTGATGCTTGTAGGGCAAATCGTTTGAAAAACCAGTCACTAGTTAGAATTTAACCAGGAAAGCTCCAACATTGACGGTAAAATAAGCAAATCTCTGAAATGTACATAGTAGACCTAACCTTTTCTGTATAATTTTTAGTGAATATTTTATACTCGTCACGTGAACGGAAGCAGTATGGAGCGTGTTGCTGAGAAACAGCAGGCTCCTTGTGACGTGATATAGTTTTACTAAGTGAGTTGAGAACTGGTTACATTCTGCGTTGATAATCATAAAAAGTCTGGTTATGACTGCCAAAATATTGTTTCTCTGAACTCTATCTTTTAAGTGTCGAGTTTGTGACATTTCTGGTGCCCAGTATGGGTCGAAAAAGAAAAAAGAATGGCAGAGGAATATCTTTTGGACATTGAAGGAGGCCATGTACCACGTCACATGCCGTTGCTGAGACCATTTCAGATCAGAGAGTTGGGTTGATTCAGGACAGCAGAACCTGTTGAATAATACTACAATTAAATAGTAAGCAGCGCTCTTGAACAATGCACTTCACAGCATTTTTGATTGACATTAATTGTTGTCTACTATGAATGTTTTGTTGTCTGGAACTGGACTTATTAGGAAGTGTTTTGTTTGGTTTACGGTGTTTGTTTTAACTTGAATGTCTGGGTATTTTGTTTTCTGCTTGCTGTTTGATTCGATGTTTACATTTGATAAAAGCTGAGTTAAAGTTGTTTCTTTTGGTTTTATTCCTTCGCTACTACTCTGCAGTGAAAGTATGGCTTAAAATTTAACAGGTTATGGGCCCAGAAGTGGATAATTCTGAAGAAATTTGTATCTAAGAGTATCTGAGACTTTGGCGTGGAGTTTGAATCGAAATGGCGGAAAATAATAGTTTATCGTCTCTAAAGTTAACCCAGCTCAATCGTGAGAATTGGCAAGGGTGGAGAAAAATGATGAACTGTTACTTATTGGCAAATGAGCTGTGGGGTATAGTTAATGGTACCGAAGCTGCTCCTGGAGCTTCCGAAAATGAAGTTGCGGACTACAACAAAAGAAAGCGTCGTGCCTGTGCTGTACTTGTCTCAGCTATTCATACTGACCTTATGTATTTATTGCCTGAGGGAAATGAGCTTTCTGACCCAAGAGCAATTTGGACTGCATTGTCTACACATTTTGATCACGCCAGTACTTACAGCATAACCCAAGAAAAAAGGAAGTTGTTGCTAAACACACTTACAGACAAAATGGATCCAAGTGACTGGATGAAGGAACGCATTATTGTTTATCAGAAATTACAAAAAATGGGTGTTACAGTTGAAGCAGGTGATCAGGTTAAGGACACATTAACTATGTTACCTACATTGTATCAGCCTATTGAATGTGTTGTCACTGCTCAGATAGATGGTGGTTCAGATATTACTATGCAAGCCTTGACAACTCTGTTGGAGAATTTCTGGAAGAAAAACAAGCCCAAAGTTGCTGCATCAAGAGAAGAAACAGCCCTTTTTGCCAAACCAGGAAAAGGTAAAAATTTTAAAAGGAGAAAAGGTAAGGCTGATAGTGTATCCTTTCAGAGTGTAGCAGGTAGTTTTGGTGACTTGCACAAACAGAGAAGTAGTAAACCCAAGGAGCTTAAATGCTACGAATGTGGTGGGGTTGGCCACTTCCGTGCTGAATGCCCTACATTCCTGAAAAAGAAACAGGACCCTAACCAAGCCTTTTGTGTTTCATCATATGCAGCTGTCTATAAAATTGCAAAAAATGAAGATGTATTAGTTGATTCAGGTGCTTCTTGTCATATGTCACCACGTAGAGACTGCTTTTTGGAGCTTAACCCTCTCACACCCCCACTTAAGGTAACAGCTGCAGGTAATCATGTATTGTTAGCAACTGCTAGAGGTGTTTTGAATGTTCTTGTTAAATGCAGTGATGGGTCAACAAGGGAAATCATCTTTAATGATTGTCTATATGTGCCTGACTTAGACTTCACATTGTTTTCTGTGGATGCAGCTCTTGCACTTGATTCTGAACGTCATTTTGTTCTACACAAAAATGGTGCTGAACTGTGGAATGCTGAAAAAGTGCTTCTTAGTGCAACAAAAAGGAATTCGTTTTATTTCTTAAATTGTGATCTAATGCCAGTTGAAGACAATTATCCTGAAAACAAAATTCAGAACTATGTGCAGGAACAGAGGGAGAACACAAATGGATCAAATATTACATCAGAGAACGATAAGAAGCCACCAGAAGTGACTGTAAAATGTGCTCATGAACGTATGGGACATCTAGGTGTTGATGCTCTGTTGAGAATGTTTAATGATGACTGTGTGAAGGGACTTAATCTGAGTAATAAGGATATGGATTTTTGTGAACCGTGTGTTGAAAGTAAGGCTCACCAATTACCATTTCCTAAGCACTCAGAGACCAAAAGCCAGCACAAGCTAGAACTAGTACACAGTGATGTGATTGGTCCAATGCCTGAATCTATCGGAGGAGCAAAGTATGCTGTATCATTCGTTGATGATTTCACACATTTTGTTTGGACCTATTCAATCCAGAAGAAGAGTGATGTCTTTCAAACATTCAAAATATGGCTTGAACTTGTTGAAAATCAATCAAACCATCGACTCAAAGTTTTCAGATCAGACCGAGGAGGAGAGTATGAATCTCTAGAGTTCAAAACCTTTCTTGAAAGTCGTGGAATCATACATCAAACCTCCGTAGCTGACTGTCCTCAGCAGAACGGAGTCGGAGAGAGAATGAATAGAACATTGATGGAACGTACTCGTGCTATGAAACAAGCTGCCAAATTGCCAGATGAATTTTGGGCTGAAGCTTTTAATACTGCAACGTATCTGACAAACAGAGCCCCCAGCAGTGTTCTACCCAGAGGCAAGACACCATATGAAATGTGGTGGGGCCAAAAACCATCCATTGCTCATGTTCGTATATTTGGCTGCCTAACGTATGCTTACATCCCAAACAAGTTTCGTCGAAAGCTAGATCCAAAAACAGAAAAATGCGTGTTACTTGGTTACAGTACCAAATCTAAAGGATATCGGCTGTGGTCCTTCAAGAGGAAGAATCTGATTATTCGCCGGCATGTAACATTCAATGAAAGTGTTTTTGCTTTTGAAGAAAATCCAGATAAGGAATCAACCTTGAAGCAAGATGAGCAGGTAGTTGATGTTCCTGTTATTGGCGAGGATGAACATGAACAATTTTATGGAGATATGGAAGATGAGGGAGAAGAGCCTCATCAGTTTAACCCACCAGTACTTCAAGATGCTGAACAACATCGATATCCACTCCGAGAGAACAGAGGTGTGCCACCAGCAAGATATGGACACTTTCTAAATGCAAATGAAATTGGAAATATTGGTGTTTTTCACACATCTTCGGATGAACCAAAGAATTTTCAAGAAGCTTTGAAATCACCTGAACGTGAAAAATGGATGAAGGCTGCAGAAGCTGAAATGCAATCTCTCAGGCAACACAACACCTGGAAACTTGTAGAGCCACCACCAGGGAAGAAAATTATTGGAAATAGAATGATTTTCAAGGTGAAGCTAGATGAAAATGGCCTAGTTGAGAGATACAAGGCTAGATTGGTTGCTCAAGGTTTTTCACAAGTCTTTGGAGAAGATTATAATCAGGTGTTTGCCCCAGTTGTTCGTTGGGAATCAGTGAGAGCCCTAATCAGTATGGCAACTCAGTTAAATATGCAGATACACCAAATGGATGTTAATGTTGCATTTCTGAATGGTATTCTCAAGGAGGATATCTATATGCAACAACCAGATGGGTTTGTTGAGAAAGGAAAAGAGCATCTCGTTTGTAAATTGGAACGCTCTATCTATGGACTAAAGCAAAATCCTCGGTGTTGGAATGAAGTCCTTGACGAACATTTGCAATCCATGGGTTTCCAAAAGAGTGCAGCTGATGAATGCATATACACAGGAAAGATAAATGGTGATCTTGTACTTTTGGCTGTTTACGTTGATGATATTATTTTGGCTTCTAAGAAAGAGCAAACCATCAATAAGACTAAAGAAGTCTTTGCTAAACGCTTTGCAGTTAAAGATATGGGACCATTACATTATTTCCTTGGTGTTCGTGTTGTTCAAAATCAGCATAGTGTTTGGCTTGGTCAAGACAAGTACGCTCAAGAAATCTTAGACAGATTTAACATGAAAGACTGCAAGCCTATGAGTACACCTATGGAAGCATCTGCGAAACCTCAAAAGGCTACTGAAGATTCAGAAAAGTTTGATAAAAGAATCTACCAGTCTGCAATAGGAAGCCTCTTGTACATTGCTAATGCTACAAGACCTGATTTGTCACAAGCTGTTAACCGTATGGCTTCTTACTGTAATGAACCAACATCTGTACATTGGCGGATGGTGAAAAGAATTATGAGGTACCTTAAAGGCACAATAAACCTTGGTATCATGTACCAAAGAGAAATTAATCCAGAGTTGGTTGCCTACTCAGATTCAGATTATGCTGGTGATATTGATACAAGGCGATCTACGTCTGGATATGTGTCATTGAAAAATGGAGCGCCAATAGCATGGAAGAGCAAGAAACAAGAGATTGTCGCTCAGTCTATGGCAGAAGCTGAATATGTTGCTTTATTTTATGCTACTCAGGATGTTATATGGATTCGTAACCTACTAAAAGAACTGGGAGAAAAGGACCAGAAAGCAACAATAATTTTTGAAGATAACCAAGCTTCAATCAAAATCAGTGAGAGTCCAGTTCATCATCCTCGTACAAAGCACATTAGCACAAAGTATCACTTCACCCGAGAGATGATTAAAAATGGGCAAGTAAAGTTGCAATTCTGTCCTACTGAAGTGATGATTGCTGATGTACTTACCAAGCCACTTGCAAGAGACAGATTTCAACGTCTCACGAAAGCTATGGGTGTGGTAGTCGAGCCTGCTTAAGAGGGAGTGTTGAATAATACTACAATTAAATAGTAAGCAGCGCTCTTGAACAATGCACTTCACAGCATTTTTGATTGACATTAATTGTTGTCTACTATGAATGTTTTGTTGTCTGGAACTGGACTTATTAGGGAGTGTTTTGTTTGGTTTACGGTGTTTGTTTTAACTTGAATGTCTGGGTATTTTGTTTTTTGCTTGCTGTTTGATTCGATGTTTACATTTGATAAAAGCTGAGTTAAAGTTGTTTCTTTTGGTTTTATTCCTTCGCTACTACTCTGCAGTGAAAGTATGGCTTAAAATTTAACAGAACCACCAGCAAGATCTATCATGGGAATTCCAAAGTTTTCTGGTCAAGACAACGACAATATATTAAAATGGCTGGAACATTGGCATCGAGCAGCTACAGCAAATGGTTGGACCAAATAGAATGAAACGGTAATGTTCCATTGATATTTTTTTGGAGGAGCATTGCAATATTTTCGAACCTTGTCAATAGAGATAGTAGGCAACGTAGAAGAAATAAAACAAAAGTTTAAACAGCATGTTAATTCTCCGTCTTAGAGAATTCACGCAAAAAACTTGATAGGGGAAAGGTCCCAGAAACCGAATAAAACTGTGGCTAAGTATTATGAAGTCATTTTTACATTGGTTCAAAGAGCCTGGGGGGAAAAATCAACTGAATTTCAAAGGGAAAAGTCCCCTGCGCATTTTATAAAAGGCTAAAACCAACAATCAAAAAATGGAGCCAGAAAACCTAAATAGTGCATATCAGAAGGCTCGCACCCGAGAATTGTATTTGTTATCAAAAAAGGCAAAAATATGAAGTCAGATCCGTTGACTTGGAAAAGCCATTTGAGGCACAAGATAAGGGTCTCACTGCGCATGGAGAGAAAGCGACATGAAAGAGGTGTTAAGTAGCATGAGATTAATGCAAGGGGAATCAACAAACTTTGATCTACCTCCAACAAGAAAGGCTTAATAAATTTTCAGAGCTAAAACAAGGGGGAACCCTCAAAGTTCAAAGCAGAAGGTGAGGGCTGATGCTGTTCGCTGGAATTGTGGCAAACCAGGTCATTTCCAGAGCAAAAGTAAGGAAATGGGTATGAAAAGCCATCCCCTGGAAAGTTTTCGAGATCGTCCAGTGGCCAGCAAAAAGGACTGACTAGATAGTCAAATAGATCAGACACATTGTATACACAAGCCTGAGGCAAAAATCACCGCACATTGCCACTTTGAGAAAGACAATGTAGGTATTTCAAATTGTTACTTTAACCGAAAAGCAAGTAAGTAGTAAGGTAATGTCCAAGGTGATATAAATGGAATTACGACAATTGTAGGTTAGGTGACCCCCTGCCATTCTTCCACTTATAAGTTAGGTAACCCCCTTCCTTTGTTCTGTTATCTCACGTCAGTATATGTAGCCGTAATGTTTCCCTGTTGTTCATTCTGTCGCAGTACTCGTATAGTAAACTGAGATTCGTACCAATCTGATAACAGTAGCTAACATTACTGCGACAGAATTCAAACAACATGGAAGCAAAAGTACAAAACTTCGACGGATCAGGCGACGTAAACATTTTTATTGAAAAAAAATATCCTTGCGATCAGCCCTGAAAGGATTTGAGGGCCAAAAAGCAGCGTAAAATTTGGCATGCCGTCTCGAAGGAAGAGCATTTGACATATATTTAAGATTGTCGGAAGTAGACAAAAGCGACCCCAGCATAATACAAGGAGAATTAAAACGAGAATTTCAGAAGGGAAACCAAGATAGAGAACTGGCTATTCATGAGTTGTCTAACCGTAAAATATTCCGCGATGAATCTGCACAGACCTTCGCATATAAAATCGAACAGCTAGCAAAACCAGCCTATCCATCGTTCAGTGACGAGGCACACCAGAAAGTTGCTAAGGACTATTTTGTGAAAGGGCTACACCATGAGATGCAGATTGCAGAAGTTTTCTTCCAAGTTTTCCACTGCCTCATTAATCGATTTAGCAAAGGAGACGACAAGATTACATATTGTGAGCATTCAGTGCATTGCGTCACCTCAGCAAGACTACTGTGTGTTGAGACAAACAATGATGTTGATTCAGTAGTCGACAAAGCGTTAGAAAAAATAAAAGGATTGGCTGTTGGAATAACGGAAGGTGCTCAGAAGCCACCCAGCATCGAATTTGTTGGCAATAATCCATTTGGCCGTATTACTAATCGTGGAAGGCATCCATATCGCTCTCACTCAAGGAATTTTCGAGGGGGATATCAGCCAACAACTTCCAAGACTCAAAGGTGCCGAGCTTGCCAAAGTGCTGCTCACTATGTGCGAGAATGCCCGGAAAGATTCTGTCAGGCCTGTGGAAATAAAGGCCACGATTCTTGGGACAAATCATGCCCCAAGTATTTATGACTAGGCCTTGAAGAGCCACATCCAATGCCAGGTTTTGTGGAGGATTTATCTGTTTTTCTAAATCTAGAGGACGAATAAAGATACCCCTTATTGAAACTTATGATTCCCTCTACAAATATGACATTATTACTATTTCTGAAACTATGCTTGATCAGTCTGTGACTAATGATGATATTTCTATTGACGGGTTCAGCAAAGAGATATATCGTAGTGATCATCCCAGTAATACCAAAAATGGAGGCGTTTGTCTTTATTTTCGCGAAGGTTTACCTATTAAGAGACGGACTGATCTAGAGTTACTCCCTGAAATGATTTTAAGTGAGATCACATTAGCATGTAAGAAAATACTCTTTGGGACCTTGTATCGTACTCCGAGCCAGAATAGTCAGCAGTTTGAAACTTTCATTGATAGATTGCAAGAGGCATTTGACAAAATGAAAGCAGAAAACCCCCATTGCATAATTTTAACAGGAGATTTTAACTGCAGATCTACAATATGGTGGACTGAAGACATTGAGCAACCAGAGGGTACTGCGTTGGAGGAACTTATTGAAACTAATAGTCTGTATCAACTGATTGAAGAGCCAACTAATATACGTAATGAGGGAAGCTCTTGCATAGACTTGATTATTACTGATCAGCCAAACTTGTTTGTTGCACATGGTGTCCACCCCTCCCTGGATGAGCATTGTCAACACCAAATTATTTACGGTAAACTTAATGTATCTTTACCATCTCCCCCTTCATATAGAAGAATTATCTATGACTACTCGAAAGCGGATGTTCCTGTGATTAGGGAATCAATTTCTAACACTGATTGGGCTTCTTTATTTTATGGACTTAACCCCACAGAAATGGTTGATAAATTTGCCAATGTCTTGTCAGTACTATTTTCCTTGCATATACCTAATAGGGTTGTTAAATTTGATGACAGGGACCCACCATGGATGAAGCAGGAATTAAAAACTGCCATCAAGCGTAAGCATAGAGTATATTCTAAGTTTGTGAAAAGAGGCAGGAAAGTGGAAGAGTGGAACCATGTCAAAAATCTTCAAAATGAAACAACCAGGATGATCATTAATGCTAAAAATGAATACTATTTAAACCTTGGTAGAAGGCTATCAAATAAATTAAATGGTCCCAAAACCTATTGGTCTATATTCAACAGACTTATCAGCAAAAAGAATGTTACAAACATACCCCCACTCCTTGAAAATGGAAAATTCGTAACTAATGTTGAAGCAAAAGCAAATGTATTTAATGAATATTTTGTCGCAAAATGTAAGGAGGTGGAAACTGGTAGTACTATTCCAACATTTATCCCGCAGTTCCAAATGCCTTTATCAAATATGAATATTGACAGGGACAAAGTGTATCAACTCATTACATCATTAGATACTAGTAAGGCTCATGGATGTGATGGAATCTCTGCAGCCATGATTAAAATCTGTGATAAATCAATTGTGGAACCTTTATGCTGCATATTTGAAAGATGCCTGGAAACAGGCTTGTACCCCACACAGTGGAAAAAAGCTAATGTTATTCCTGTACATAAAAAGGGGTGTAAGCAGAATAAATGTAATTATCGCCCTATATCCCTCATTCCAATCTTTGGAAAGATCTTTGAAAAATTGCTATTTGATGTCATTTATGATCACCTCTGCAAAAATGATTTAATATCACCACATCAGTCAGGCTTTCGTCCTGGGGAATCCACGATCAACCAGTTACTTTTGATAACACATAATATTTATAGAGCATTTGATGAGACTCCTAGTAAAGAAACGCGGGCTATTTTCCTTGACCTTTCTAAGGCGTTTGACACTGTCTGGCATGAGGGTTTAATATATAAGTTGAAAGCTAATGGGATGACTGGAAATATTCTCCAGATTTTGCAAAACTATCTGACTGATCGGAGGCAACGGGTTCTGTTGAATGGAAAAAGCTCTAACTGGGATATCGTATCTGCTGGTGTACCACAAGGCTCAGTTCTTGGTCCCTTACTTTTCTTAATTTATATCAATGATATAGTTCATAATGTAAAGTGTGATATTAAATTATTTGCAGATGATACATCCTTATTTATGAAGGTTCGGGATGTAAATGAAGCTGCACTTGATCTAAGTAGGGATTTAACTAAAATTAGTTTATGGGCTTGGCAATGGAAAATGAAATTTAATGCTGATAAAACTGAGGAAGTTGTATTTTCTTGTAAAAGAGAAAAATCGATACATCCTATTCTTAAATTAGGGGATGAAACCATTTCCACAAATTCTGAACATAAGCACCTTGGAGTGATTCTTGATTCGAAACTGAATTTTAAAAGTCACGTAAGAGAAGCTATCTTAAAAGCACGAAGAGGAATTGGCTTGCTAAAACATCTTTCAAAATATGTGTTAAGAGAGGTTTTAGACCAAATTTATAAGCTTTATGTAAGACCTCATTTAGATTATGGGGATATTATATACCATAAATATGATCCAGATAAGCAACTGAACTTCACTGAACAGTTGGAGCAGACGCAATATAAAGCAGCACTAGCAGTATCCGGGGTATGGAAGGGTACCAACAGGTTAAGACTTCTTGAAGAGCTTGGATGGGAAACACTTTATGATCGTAGGCGGTATCGAAGGCTGTGCCATTTTTTTGTTCTTTCCAAGTCCAAAACCCCAGTTTATCTTTATCAAGAAATTCCAGAACAGCGAACTGTTGAGTATAATTTGAGAAACACTCGCTATTATGAGCCGAATTTAAGTAGGACGGTCCGTTTCTCAAATTCCTATTTTTCGAACATACTAGATGAATGGAACAAATTAGATAAAGCAGTTCAAGGATCTCCCTCCATTTCAGTATTTAAGAAAAACTTGTTGCAAATCATTAGACCTTTAAAAAACCCAGTTTACAACATTTGTGATATTGTAGGTGTTAAAATACTAACAAGGCTTCGAGTCAAGTTCAGCTCCTTGAATGAGCATAGATTTAGGCAAAACTTTGAATGTTTGAGTACAGCGTGTGTTTGTGGAGCAACTAAGGAAGACACTGAGCACTACCTCCTGCACTGCCCACAGTTCTGTACTTTGCGCCAAACTCTCCTTGGTCAAATATCAGATGTTGGTTTTGATATAGCTAACATGACTACTAAGGATCTTTGTTATTTGTTGTTGTATGGTAAGCCTAATGGAAGCACACTTATTAATAGAATGATATTAGAAGCAACAATATCCTTTATTAAATCTTCTAAAAGGTTTGAATAACTACGTTGGGGGGTAACAACAGCCACACCCTTCTCCTTTGTTTGTGTTTGGTTTAGTTTTCGTAACTGGCTCATGCTGAGGGCAATGGTAGTCTCTAACCCTAAAAAATTTTTCCTTCAGACAGCATGTTCTATTTTAATGTCTGATATTTTGGAACACGCGTTGTCGTGTGCGTGTGACTGCCATTGACCTCAGCATGAATACCTACTTTGTACTTTGTAAATAAAAAATGAAATTGTAAGTGGCACTTGTAGTGAGGACTCGGTGACACCATGTCTTTCCTCACTGCGAGTGTTCACAAGAAAATGTATTTTTATTTTTCTTTTTAAGAACTTGTTTTTATATGATAAAAAAAAAAAAAAAAAATTTAGGTCACGTGAGTAACACATTATTACACCCTTATGTATAGTAAATTTCCCACGATCTAACAATTCAATTTTAACCAAATAAGGTATTCATGAACACAGTTGATTCATTAACAGGAACTGTGTGAGGTATTTAATAGAACTGGGAGGGTTAGAAATGTAGGATTCTTTGAGATGATGATGTAGAGAGCATTGAAGATTGGTATGAAAATTTATATTCACAGAATAATATTGCTGTTGTTCTTTTGCCTGCTACTTACGAAAATTGTCCCAACATTATTGGAGGCACCACCCGGATTGGAAAACGGAACGGGACACGGAAAAAGAAAGAAAGGGGTGGCTATGGCAAAAGAAATGGAAGGAGAATCGGTGTAAGATATGGAAATTGAACTAAAGAAGCTTCGGAAAGCGAGAGGAGCACACAGGGCACATGTAACGAAAACACTTACAATAGTCAGAGGAATAGTTGCAAACCCTATAGTCAGTGATCGGAAAGAGCTGTTAAAATATAAAGGGGTGTTGTCTGAAAGAAGAACATACTACAGGAGTTGGATCGAGAAATTCTAGAAATGATGAGTCACAAATGCAGTGAGACGAATGCGTACAAGAAGTAGAAGAGACTGAGGCAATATCCATGGATATAGCGGGCATAATCTTAGACATTGAGGAGAAGTTAGAGGTGGTTGCAAGTCCTCAGCAACTTGCATGATAAGGTGGAAACGCACCACAGAGGACTAGAAGCACTGCATGTTGAAGAAGAAAGCTATGCAACCATAGTGGTTCCAGGTTATTGGAAAAGATTCTACAGGCTATCCGCCTCAACATGGTGGGAGCGTCAAGTAAGGACCAGCTGGAATGGAACGTGCAAGATTTCCTGGAAAGCCTAAGAAAAGAAATTAATGTTAGAGAGATCAGGGCACCCATTCTTGGATCAGGGATAGGAGACAGAAGGCCAAATTATCCGAGGAGAAGTGTGGAACGACCATTTGGTGAAGGAACAGCGACTGCATTGCACACCTTCAGAATAGAGAGAATGGAAAAGAGATGTGCTTACTGCCTGGAAAAGTACAATGAAGAAAATTGTTGGAAGGTGAAGAATTTAGAAGACCGTAGAAGTATCATTAAGAAATTCGGTCATTGCTTTATTTGCCTTAAGAAAGGCCACAAGGCCATAGATTGTAGATCAAGGGTCATATGTAAGATATGTAATGGTAGACATCATGTATCACCTTGCGTTAAATCCAAGGATTTACCAGTACGTCAGGGCCACAGATCTGAGGCCACACCCTCATCCCCTAAGCACCAGAAATAACTGAAGGCAGCACTAATGTAGCTTCGTGCTCTAACTACCAAGACAGGATGAGCTCTGCAGCACTGCAAACAGTGCAAGTGATAGTCAATGGCAATGATAAGGTAAGGGTGCGCATGCTATTTGATAGCGGGAGTCAGAAAATGGTTGTAACTCCCAATGTAGTACGAGAGGTGGGGTTGCGCACTGTGAGAAAGGAAAGCATGGGAATCAGAGCGTTTGGGAGTACGGAGACTGATAGGAAAGTTCGGGATGTAGTGGAGTTGGACTTAAAAGCTCCTAATGGTGGAGAGCGAGTGAAAATAGAAGCCTTTGTTGTAGGCAAAATTACAGATGTAGCTAATTGCTATGTAGAGTTAGTAAAAGCACAGTATGATCACCTTCGTAACATAAATTTTGCTGATATTTCTGACGAAGATTTTCTGCAGGTGGACGTTTTAATAGGTGCCAACTACCCCTGGGAATTTCAAGGCCAACAGACAATACGAGGGGAGAGAAATGAGCCAGTGGCAGTGAAAACCGAATTAGGTTGGGTACTATCTGGACCCTTAAATGGTGAGTCACTTTTACATGAATATGACACTGTAAATTTTGCAGTTGCTGAGACAGATTTAGAATGTAAGGTAGAAACATTTTGGGATTTAGACACAGTAGATGTTAGAGAGTATAAAGGCGTTCACTCTGATCTTATTGATAACATATCTTATGATGGGCACAGATATTCAGTAGGGCTGCCCTGGAAGACAGGCCATAAACAGCTACCATACAATTTTAATGGTTGTTTTTCGCGTCTTAAGTCGCAGATCAAGAAACTTCAAAGTAGTCCTTCTCTACTAGATGAGTGTTCTAGGATTACTAAGGAACAGGAAAAGGTAGGTATCATTGAGAAGGTCACAGATCTAGAAGGGGCAGAGAAGGTGTACTACATGCCTAGCCAAGTAGTATTGAGAGAAAATGTGGAAACCACTAAGGTCCGCATTGTGTTTGACGCATCTTTTAAGGAAGGCAAACGCGGCACTTCACTTAACGATTGTCTGCATGTAGGCCCTAATTTAAAACCCTTGTTGTTTGACATTTTGCTCCGTTTTAGAGAAAATAATATAGCGCTTGTGGGGGATATAGAAAAGGCGTTTTTAAATGTTGGCATTCATTAGAATTGAAATTAGTTGTGTATCGCTTTAAAAGTGTAGTATGTGGAGTGAATGCATCACCCTTTTTGTTGAATGCAGTTATTAGATATCATTTGAGTAAGCTTCAAGATGAAGATAAGGAAATGGCGGATAAAATGACAAAGTCTTTCTTTGTTGATGATATGTGCACTAGAGCAGCTTCAGTTAGCGATGCTATTGCTTTGTATGAGAAATCCAAAGGTGTAATAGGAGAAGGTGGATTTAACTTAAGGAAATGGAAAAGCAATAATGCTAACGATAGAAAGTATATATCAAGCAGAGAGGAAAGTGAGAGCAATTTAAGTGAGGAAAACACTTATGCAAAGGAAACTCTCAACATCAATACAGCAGAAAACAGACAGGATAAGACTAAAGTTCTAGGTTTAGTCTGGAATGTGATAACTGATACATTTGATCTAAGCCCAGGAAGCATAGGAAGCATAAGAGGGGAGAATGATATTGTAACAAAGAGATCTGTACTGAGCGCACTAGCTAAATTGTTTGATCCACTAGGCCTACTGAGTCCAGTTTCAATGAAAGCTAAGTCTTTCTTTCAGGAATTATGTATAGATAAGGTAGGGTGGGATGAAGAACTACCGCCTGAAAAGAGAGAGAAATGGGAAAGATGGGAAAAGGACTTACGGGATATCAAAGAGATCTCAGTGCCTAGAGGGCTACACCCATGGAGCAATGATGCACTGGAATATTCTCTGCATGGGTTTGGAGACGCGAGCGCTAAGGCCTATTGCCCTGTGATTTACCTTGTCTGTTAGACAAAAGATGGAATCTTTTCCAGGTTGGTTTGCACCGAAACTCGCATAGCACCGTTTAAAGCTCTTTCAATTCCACGTTTAGAGCTGATGTCGGCAAGAATTCTAGTGAATTTGATGTCTAATGTAATAAACGCTTTGGGCGCACAATTGAAAATATCCTCATGTAGATATTGGCTAGATAGCCAAACTGCTTTATTTTGGCTGAACACTGCATGGGAATGGAAGCAGTTCGTCAAACAAAGAGTAAATGAGATTTTGGAGAAAAGTGAGAAGAACAGTTGGGGGTACTGTCCAGGGAAAGAAAATCCAGCGGATATAGGAAGTAGGGGATCTGAAGCAGGGAGGCTTGTGAATAGTGAACTATGGTGGGAAGGTCCTAAATGGCTAAAAAGGGAGAAGGAATGTTGGCCCAAAGGCTTGTGTTTGAAGAGGAATAAAGAAGTAGATGCAGAGAGAAAAAGAGAAGTAGCAGTTTTGAGTGGTATGCAGGAGGAAATGTATTTGATTGGCTCAGTAATAGATATTGATAAATTTAATAATATGAATAAGTTGTTGCGGGTCACGTCATGGGTATTAAGGTTCATACAAAATACTAAGGCAAAGGGAAAAGAGAGAAGTGATGCGAGAATATATGTGGCTGAAATGCAGAGAGCAGAGAGAACGTGGGTATTAGATGTTCAATCCATTGAGACATTTGGGGCCTTTGTAGATGATGGGATTCTAAGGTGTAAGGGGCGATTAGAGAACTCAGACTTGAGCATTGATGCTAAATTTCCAATATTAATCCCACAAGGTCATAAGTTTGCTTCCCTAATTACACTACAGTGCCATGAAAGGGTAAAGCATTTGAAGGTAAGACCAAACTTAGCGGAATTAGGAACCAAATTCTGGATTTCTAAGGGTAGATTGCTGGTCAAAAGATTAATAAGAAAATGCTGTACTTGCTTACGCCTTGAAGGAAAGCCATAGAGCCAGCCAATCACAGCAGCATTACCGAGTTTCAGGGTGAAGCAGGCAGATCCATTTAGCAGGATAGGGATAGATTTTGCGGGCCCATTGTACGTGAAAGAGAAAGACGGAAACATGGGCAAAATGTATGTTGCCTTATTTACGTGTGGCATTACGAGAGCGGTCTCTTTAGATTTAATGCATGATTTATCAACAGTTTCATTTTTACATTGTTTTCGAAGATTTACGGCTCGATGGGGCACACCCAAACTGGTGGTATCTGATAACGCTAAAACATTCAAGGCAACAGCACAATTTCTAAATAAGCTTAATCAGAGTGATGAGTTTTCAGCGCTATTGCAAAATGAACACATTGTGTGGAAATTTAATTTAGAAAGATCACCTTGACCTTGGTGGGGTGGATTTTTCGAAAGAATGGTGTGAACAGTCAAACGATGCTTGCGTAAAGTTATAATGAAGGCAAACCTCAATGAAGATGAGTTGCGTACAATACTTCTGGAAATAGAGAACACGGTTAACTCACGCCCATTAACCTATGTGTATGAAGAATTAGATTCAGAGCCTTTGACACCGTCCCATTTGATATATGGTAGGAGGCTACAATATTTGCCAGATGACACTATTATGCTTAATGATAAGGATTCTTCCAATTCTACAAGGTATCGTTATTTGCTGAATAAGCTAAATCAATTTTGGAAAAGGTGGCAGAAAGAATATATATAGTGAATTTGAGGGAGCACCACAAGTGCTCAGGGAAAGAAAAAGGAAAGGTAAGTACTGGGGATATAGTGTTGGTATAGGTTGCCAACTTAAAGAGAGCACTGTGGAGACTTGGCAAAATTGAAGAACTCATTTCAGGTAAGGATTACACGGTAAGAGGTGCAAAGGTAAGTGTATTGTCACGAAACAAGCTAGACTATCTTTCTAGGCCTTTGCAGAAATTGCATCCATTAGAGAGGGCAAATGAAGAGTGCAGGGATAGAAAGGAGGAGGAAGGACATATTGAGAAGGGAGGAGAGCTAGAGGATATGGGGAAAGCGATCACGCCACGCAGAATTGCCGCGCGGGATGCAGTGTGGCGGACGCGAATCATGCTTGACTCTAGTGAGTCCAGGAGGGGAGATGTGTGGAATTCAGTTAACCCTGCATGCACTGCAGCGCCTAATAATTTAGGTCACGTGAGTAACACATTATCACACCCTTATGTATAGTAAATTTCCCACGATCTAACGATTCATTTTTAACCAAATAAGATATTCATGAGCACAGTTGATCAATTAACAGGAGCTGTGTGATGTATTTAATAGAACTGGGAGGGGTAGAAATGTAGGATTCGTTGAGATGATGATGTAGATGTAGAGATTCGTTGAGATGATGATGTAGTTGAAGAATGGTATGAAAATTTATATTCACAGAATAATATTGTCATTGTTCTTTTGCCTGCTACTTACAAAAGTTGTCCCAACAAACAGCTGCATCCAATGGCTTGTTTTTCCACAGCTCTTCGAGAAGACCAGAAAAATTGGTCCGCTACCACCAAAGAAGCTTTTGCCTTAGTTCTTGCTGTTTGTCATTGGAACGTGTATTTAGCTGGTTCTACATTTGTGCTAAATTCTGATCATAACACTTTGTCTCATCTTCGTCGTCAGCCTGATCCTCGTGGCAAAATTGGCCAATGGGGTTCAGAGTTGGAGGAATATGATTACACCATTTACTATATTAGAGGGAAGGAAAATGTAAAAGCTGATGCTCTGTCAAGATACACAAATGCTTCTCCAGACCAACAATATTCCAACTTTGAGGAGAAGGCCTATGCGTCAACAATAAAGATTTCCCATCCCAACTCAGGAGGAGCAGCAGAAAGATTCAGCGATTGTAAACTGTATGAAACAACTATCTGCAGGCACCAGCGAGTTACATGGACATTTGACACGAGTTCAAAAGCAATAGCAGATACAAGAGGGATTTTTAACCAAATCAGGTCGCCCAGCCATTCCACCATCATTGAGGAAAATACTTGTGGCTGAATATCACAACACTGCACATATGGGAGTTGATAGAATCTATACATTGTTAAAAGCTTGTTGCTATTGACTGAATATGTACGTATACATTCGCTCCTTTATTTCTTCATGTGAAACTTGCCAGTGTACGAAATGTAGTACTGCACCACCAAAAGCTCCACTGATCGAAATGTTCAGTCTTAGTGCACCAATGCAGTTTGTTTCCCTAGATATTGCATACCTTCCCAGGGATAACATGGGCTACCAATATATTCTTTTGATTGGAGACGTATTATCCAAATATATTGTGGCTATTCCCTTGAAAGGCCAAACAGCTCCTGTAATTGTTGATGCATTGCTGCAGCATTGGATTTTCGTTCATGGGACTCCATTTTATATCCTTTCAGATCAAGGATCGAATGATGAAGGAAATGTTATGCGAGAAATTTGTACTACACCAACCATAGAAAAATGTCGCTCCTCCTCATACCACAGTCAGGGTAACAGTTTTGCAGAGAGGAATATTCAATCGGTAAAGGATATGCTATGTGCAGTGTTACTTCATCGGCATCTTGAGCAATCAAAATGGTGCTCAATTTTATATAACCTCGTTTTTGCTTCGAACACCACTTTCACCAAGGCCACAAAATGCATTCCATTTGAAGTAGGTTTTGGACGCACTGCTGTTTTACCTCAAGACATTTTGCTTGGGAATGCCCGAGATAGATTTGAGCATGTGTCAGCATCCGATCATTTACATACAGTTTCATCAAATTTAACTGACATTTTTTATCAAGTTATGCACTCATTGGCATTGAGTAAGACAGAAATGCAGCTCCATTATTGTAAAACATTCGCTTTAATAATTACGGTGAAGGGCAATAGGTATTGCTAAAAGCCAAACATTACAAATCAGGTGAAAATCGAAGTTAGCGCCATGAAGAAATGAACCGTGGACTGTTTTGCAAAAGCTCCCAAATGGAGTGAATTTTAGAATAGAGAATTCTTGTAAAGAGCAGAAGGTGGTACACCACGATCGCTTGCTTCCGTTCATTCAAAGAGATACTGATTTACAGTCAGAAGATGAACTTATTTAAATTATTTACCTGATGACGAACGCTCTGTTGCGTCAGACTCATCATCCGACAGCTCAAGAAGTGATTACAAGAAAGAACGGCCGGAGGATCCCAACCCGCAATTGCAGGAGGACAATGCTCCTCAAAGGAACTACCCTCATCGTAATAGACAAGTTCGTACTTTACCAGACACTATTCCGTGGAGTGTTATTGATATTTAGTGCTAGAATTTAGATGTCTTATTTTAGTTTTCTTAGGGGGAGAAATGCAGGTTAGGTGACCCCCTACCATTCTTCCACTTATAGGTTAGGTAACCCCCTTCCTTTGTTCTGTTATCTCACGTCAGTATATGTAGCCGTAATGTTTCCCTGTTGTTCATTCTGTCGCAGTACTCGTATATTAAACTGAGATTCGTGCAATCCGATAACAGTAGCTAACACAATTATTCAATTCCGTAATCAGCCCAGCTTCCTTCGGAGCAGTATGAGATAGTGTGCCGCAGTGCAGGCTAACCAGTTGTGTGTGCAAGCGCTAGTCTAGCTGGTTGAGAAGATCATTTGCATTCTATAGTCCAAGTCAGTTCAAGCTGATGTGTTCTCCATGTGACTAGTAATCAACAGAATCCACCGGGAAAAGGAGAAGTATCGAGTCTATTTGCTTTTGTCTCTTTTAATAGTCTGAAAAAAGTACGGAGAAGCCAGAGCAACGCCCAAGAAGGAACATCATGCTCTCTGTCTTCAGCACATAGCTTGAGAGAAAATCAACAAAACCCTAACTTGAATGAAGTCTTGTTGACTATGAAAAAAACAATTCATGCTTCAAATCAGTTGCTGGTTGAGTTTCTAAGTAGCCAACGTAAACGAACACGTGTTGAGGAATTCGAGTCTGGGTCTGATTCTGATGGGCCCTTGGAACCATCTATAAAAACGGCAAAAAGAGGCACTTCAACACAGTGTGTTGCCTCTCATCGGATACCTAGTGAATCTTTACATTCTAATGCAGATAATAGTATTAGCTCACCAGCCCCTATAGCCGGGCACATTAAAGAGACTCGTCTTGCAGTCGATGATGCCCTAAGTCTCATTGGTGAGCACGACATTGAGGAAGGAATCAATGCCTCCGAAATCCTCCAATCCCAAGAGGGTTTTATAACGGAGGTCACAAATGGTATTGCTTTGGAAAACCAACAGGACCGCCAATTTCCGATCACTTGGCAAAAATATTGAACGAAAATTTCCATATTGAGCTTGAACTTGCTGAAAGAAAGGGTCTAATGGAAAAATATCTAACACCAAAAACTGTACTGGGTTTCATCGGCATAATATAAACATGGAAATTTGGGCTTCTATAACTTCAGCGTCAAAAATATCTGATAGAAGTTATACAGCCTTGCAGGATGCACTTGTAACAGCCTCCAGTGCTGTCAAATTTCGGGAAAAGAAAAGAGACCTTGTCAGACCATGGTTGCAATACAGAAAGGGCATATTGTCAGCATAGCACTTCATGGATAATCGGATGTCAACAAGCTGGCTGCAGCAGCATGTATTTACATCATCACTCATTATGAAAACCAAGAAGCTCAGCAGCACCTTATTATGGCAAAATCCAAAATTGCATTAGACACATCAATTCCATGCATGGAGCTTATCACAGTGCACATGCTCAACAAGCTGTTGGCTCATATCAGGAACAAGTTGGAGGGGTATCCCATACAACAAGTGCATGGCTGGGTGGACAGAACAACTGTACTATAATGGATAAAAGGAAAAGGTACGTGACAGCATCAAAGCCATAGTGGTGCTAATGTCACTATGTACCAACTGATGAAAATCCAAGTCACTCAGGGAGTAGAGGGAGCAGTGCAAAGCTACTAGGAGCATTCTGGTTCTGTGAACCATGCTGGCTGACGAGGAAAGAAAAGTGGCCAAGTCGACCTGATGAGACAGAAAGTGCAGAAGCAGAAACTGAGAGAGTGCCAAAACAGCAGCTGCAGATGTTTGTCAAAGATGAAAAGGTTAGTGAGAATGCAATTGATTGTCTACTTCAAAAGTACTCTCTTGGGAAAACGCCGAGGATAGCTGCATACATTTTACAATTCATTACCAACTGCAAAGGGAAGGAAAAGCAGCAAGGTACACTGACAGCAGATGAGATCCAAAGTACAGAGACCACGTGGATCAAAAACGTACAGAACTCACAAGAGCTGGAATGTAACTTTGAATTAAAACAAGATGGAACAGGAGCTCGGAGATGCGCTGGGAGGATACCGAATTACCACCCTTCATTTCTTCCCAGGAATCACACGTCTGTCAAATTGCTTATTGATCATTACCACAAGAAACTTCTTCATGGGGGAGAATCAATGACAATGCGCAGCATACGAGAAAGATTTTGGGCATAAAAACTTCGATCTTTGGTAAAGAAACTTTGAATACACAGGAGTGGATTTTGCAGGGCCATTCATCTACTGTGAGAACAAGACAACACTTGCAAAGGCATATGTGGCTCTTTTCACTTGTTCGACAACCAGAGCAGTACATCTCACATTATGCAAATATCTGATAGCAGAGGAATCTAAGTGGACCTTGAAGGAATTTGTTGCCAGAAGAAGTACCAAAAATGTCATAATTAGCGACAATGGAAGGAAAATTGTGGTGACCACCAAATGGACTAATGACGAAGAACTAATGAAATATGTGGCAACTCGGAGGATTCTTTGGAAATTCAATCTATCACGTGCTCCATGGTGGGGAGGATTCTTTGAACGAATGATTGGTGTTATGAAACAGAGTTTCACAAAAACCACTGGAAGAAGCATGCTGAGGTTTTCAGAACTGGAGGGGATATTGCTCGATGAAGAGTGTTCCATGAACAATTGCCCTCTTTGCTATTAAGGAGAGAAATTCCTAGAACCCGTCATCACACCTAACATTCTGATCAGAAGACAGTCGGCGAATCTGCTCGAAGAGGATTTAGCTAACATTGGAGATGATAAAGAACTTCCAAAAAGACTATCCTTTTTAGCTAGAAGTAAATAGCAGCTAAGAAGAAGATGGGTTAGGGAATATATTCATGCATTAGAAGAAAGACAAAGCAAGAACACTGCCAACAATGTGATGTTTCCCAAAGTAGGTGCAGTAGTACGAAATTGTTCGTGGGATGACCATCAAACTAGGAAATGGCTACACTGTGGAGTGACCACTGCAACTGATTTGCAATTTAGAAATTGGAGGAGAAATGAGACTTTCACATTGAATCCTAAGGCTGCTGAATCTGTGCCCCAAACAAGGACTTCAAGAAAAGCCAAAGAAACTGAAACACATCAAATCAATGCTATTGAGCTGTATGAAAATGAAGAGAGGGTGTTAAGACTGCGGTAACATTTTCATGGGGGAGGGTGTTCAGAAATTAAAGGTTTTACGTAATTATATACCCGTCATATGCTATATTTCGCTAGTATATCATGCTGCTAAAATTAAATGTATTACCATCACTTTGCTATTTGAATACTAGTTGCCAGGGCTACTAATCCCTTTCTTTGTATGTTGAGTTACGTATTTTGTAATATGACATTATTAGCATCCCGTTCTTAACAGGTGACGTAATCTTTATTGAGGTATTGCCATGGCTAGGGGTGTCAGAAAACTGTATAAATATAGAGTAGTTTCAGTGTGTTTTCAGGTGGAATTTGACGTTATACCGTGACTTTTCTTTAGTATCGCTAGGAGTTTCTCGTTAAAAACAGGGCCTAAAATCAGATACAGATAGAAATTCCCCACAGAACGATAATGAGATATGACCTGGCAACGTGTTACCACCAGTCAAACTAGCCATGAACGGCGCTCAAACACAATGCATTCAATTTGTAAAATTTGTGGTTTGGAAAAAATCATTTGAACGGCATAAATTATCTTAACAACATATACACAATTACGATCTAAATGAAACTAAGGGAAAAACGGAGAGAATAACATTGTTTATTAACTCAAAGGTACTCGAATAACTTGACTGCATGATATGAAAAGGACGTTCTTCCCAAAGATGTTTTATTTAGGGCTTTGCAGAGTAACAATGAATGCTAGAATGGTACTAAGACAATTTAGAACAGCAACCACTGAAGAATTTAGGGTCTAGATTGGTGAAAAAAATAAAAGAAAACTACCGGCATTGCACTAAAATATGTTTCCTGATGCTAATGCCACCCTGTCTCAAATTACTATCAGCATAAGCAGTTGTATTTGGTATAGGAGCATGAGAGAGAGAGAGTCATATTGACTAGGTCCCTTTGCCGCTCCTCCATTCTTCCTAAGAGGGGTCCATCCTTGAATGCTCAAACAGGTTCAGAAAAGATGTTCTACTGGTCTATAATTTGTGGGAAGCAGCTTACGTTTTTGAAACAGAAATAAAAATATCTTTTCAATATGCCATAACTTAGGTGGATACAAAAACTACATATGAATGGTAACCAGGGTGGTCATTTCTTATGTTGCAGTCACTTGCACTCAACTCTTAATTGCTTACAGCAGAATGGAGGGATGATAGTACAAGAACCATAAAACTATGTTATATCAAAATAACTCAAATAATTATATCTCCAGTTTTGTGCTCTCACTGCACAATAAATAAGAAACAAATGGTATATCACAAAGACGAGGCATGAAATTAACTTAACAAGAACACACAATTTTAACCAATCCCTAGGAGAACTTCTGGCAGCTACACCTACTGTCACTAGTTGATGGGGTGTCTTAAGATGAGGGGCTCAATCCTAGGAGTATTGCATATTCCGTTTAGTTAATTGCAATAATAGAAACTTGTCACCCACAGGTATTTTGAAGCAAAGAACTTCCCCACAAACAAGTTCCTAGGTTGGACATATCTTACTCACGGCAATGTGGGTGTCATAGATTTATCCCACAATTAATCCATACATCATAAGAGAGATACAAAGGAGGGTTTCCATCTAGTTAGGAAATTACGTGTAAAGACTTTATTTTAGAGGCCAAAAGGCACAATGGGTCATCAACATGCATAGGCAATAACATATAATAAATAAAAATAAAGTCTCATAAAATTATCTATACTTTTGAAGTCTCACGGTCAGATCTAATTTCTTTAAGTCTCTTCAATCTCCATTTGGCATACATTTGCAAAACAAGTGCCATGAAAACTATTACAATACCAAAGATTGCTTGAGGTGCAAGGTAATGCTGGTAAAGAATACAGGACAACAAGATGCTAAACATTTGTCTAGTCACCATTATGGCAGTAAAAACCATTGGACCAAAAGTTGCAATAGTATAAAATATAAATACCTGTCCGATAGCTGAAGCAATTGATATGGCAGAAGCATGATAACCAAAGTCTGGATGCCGATAAATAAATGACAATGACAAGGTCATTCCGCCATTTTGAATCAATGACACAGCAGTGAACAAAGTTGAGAAGATATTTGTACCAAACATGACTTGTACAGAAGTCAATCTGTATTCCGTTATTAGCTTTGATTGCCAGTTGGATGTGAAACTATCAAATAACATATATCCTAGCATCAAGCAAAATCCCGAAAGGCTTGTCTGAGCAGAATTGTGCTTTCCAGTCGCTACTGATAGGAGAAAAAGAGAAACTCCAAATGATATCATGCTTGCTATGATGTACTCATAATATTGGTAGGATTTATTTGATACAATCTTCCCCATTAACATCACTGGTATGAGCTTTGATGCTTTACCAAGAACTTGTGTGGGAAAGCTAACATATTTTAATGCTTCATACTGACACCAGCTACTCAAAATATTTGACATTGATGAAAATGAAAATTTATAGAATGGTGCACCATGTCTCCCATGTTTCCTGATCAGAATCCACAAGCCTGACAATACCATGGCAGAAAATCTATTCATAAAAACCAAGAATTCTGACTCTTTGAACTGTTCAGCATTCTGGCTTCTCCCATATGACTGGGTCATAACTCTTTCCTGCAAAATACCCCAAGTAAGATATGCTCCTTGTAGTCCAACAACACAGAAGATAAATTTTAATGTGGTACTAGTCACTGTCTGTACTTGATCTGCTTCCTGCACTCTCTGATATTCAATATCAGGTTTTTCATCCGATGTGGACCCAAACACACACACTTGAATGACTTTAAACAGGCAACCATTCCCTATCATCAATGACAAAGAAGATGAAGAAATTTAGAGGCTTGATCAAAATGTAAACGAGGTCCAAAGGGGTGATCAGTTAATCAGCAGATAACCCCATAAAACAAAACAAACTGCTATTTAAGATTTGCTAACATTACAGACATTGAAGCCTGTGACTGCTTGCACATATTTTGTAATCTGAAAACCAAAAAGGTAGGTTATAATATATTTGAGCTACTTGATTTAATTAGAACCTAATACTTCTCCCATTCCAGTTCTAGACACAGACAACAAATAACATAACTTCAAAAATACATTTAAAAAGATAGCTTAGAATTTAGTTAAATTAGATGTCTTCAACATTTGAAATCAATTACCAAACTGCAGCATTCTGATATTCTCTTTTATCAACAATTTTCCTTAAGTTAATCAGACAACTATTTCTGTCATATTAACATCATAGCTCTAGGCGCTTGTATGTATACATACATACATACATACATACATACATACATACATACATACATACATACATACATACATACATACATACATACAAATATATATATATATATATATATATATATATATATATATATATATATATATATATATATATATATATATATATATATATATATATATATATATATATATATATATATATATATATATATATATATATATATATATATATATATATATATATATATATATATATATAGAGAATTCAAAAATATACTTTCTTCTGTTGTAAACGTTTCGATATATTATCTTCATCAGTACTAACATTACAATGATACGGGGCCTACTTAAATTTCCTACATAACAATGGGGTGACAATAGGTGTTACCCAAGGGGATCCTGCTTATTAACAATTGTTCCAGTGGTAGAGCGTAATTCAGGGTGTAATACCACTGGAACAATTGTTAATAAGCAGGATCCCCTTGGGTAACACCTATTGTCACCCCATTGTTATGTAGGAAATTTAAGTAGGCCCCGTATCATTGTAATGTTAGTACTGATGAAGATAATATATCGAAACGTTTACAACAGAAGAAAGTATATTTTTGAATTCTCTATGTTTTATTTATATACTAAGTTAGTGCGGCTTTGACTTTGATTATATATATATATATATATATATATATATATATATATATATATATATATATATATATATATATATATATATATATATATATATATATATATATATATATATATATATATATATATATATATATATATATATATATATATATATATATATATATATATATATATATATATATATATATATATATATATATACAATCAGTGGCTAGCGTGTAACCAGGCTTTCTCCTTTTTTCGGTGAAAACAGAAAGGTTGATATAATGCTCAGAAAAACCAGGAGAAAATTAAAATTTGCCACCACCTGGGATCGAACCAGGGTCTCTCGCATTCCAGGCAAGCGTCGTAACCACTAGACCACAGTGGCTTGTTCTAACTCCCCTGCTTTTTAGCACCTTATGGTCACTTTCAGCTTTCGACTTTATCAAGCAGCTCTCATCTACTGTGAGAACAAGAAAACACTTGCAAAGGCATATGTGGCTCTTTTCACTTGTTCGACAACCAGAGCAGTACATCTCACATTATGCAAATATCTGATAGCAGAGGAATCTAAGTGGACCTTGAAGGAATTTGTTGCCAGAAGAGGTACCACAAAAGTCATAATTAGCGACAATGGAAGGAAAATTGTGGTGACCACCAAATGGACTAATGACGAAGAACTAATGAAATATGTGGCAACTCGAATATATATATATATATATATATATATATATATATATATATATATATATATATATATATATATATACAATCAGTGGCTAGCGAGTAACCAGGATTTCTCCTTTTTCGGTGATAACAGAAAGGTTGATATAATGCTCAGAAAAACCAGGAGAAAATTAAAATTTGCCACCACCTGGGATCGAACCAGGGTCTCTCGCATTCCAGGCAAGCGTCGTAACCACTAGACCACAGTGGCTTGTTCTAACTCCCCTGGTTTTTAGCACCTTATGGTCACTTTCAGTTTTCGCCTTTATCAAGCAGCTCTAATATATACAATTAGTAGCTAGCGAGTAATCAGAATATACATATACAGGCCTTTCCCGGAGACGCGGGCTATAGCCCGCGCCCGCGCAAATCCCGCGCAAGATGAATTTGCGAGGGCTTTTTTCCGCCCGTGCAGTTTTTCAAAGCAACGTTCTCATTTAATCGCGCAGCTTAGCGTCCCAGTGTTTGAACTACTTACCATTAAATATCAGGGTGTTAGTAAATAACGTCTATGTGTTTATAAAATGGCGTTATAAATAGGACAGTTCCGTTTCCTTAAATAGCACATGTTAACAACTTTTGTATTACCCTCTTAAAACTTTCGATGGAATAGGAAATGTTTTCGCACGAAAGGAACAGCCTATAGCATGATTACCGTCATGAATAATTAAAGTGGTAGACGTTAAACCATGCTGTCAAGTACGAAACAATTTCTTTTCAAGTCACGACATATAAACTAGGCGGGCATTCCCAGATACGCCACATTTGACTTGCGAAGGATGGCGAAGGCAGAAACAGTGAAACTCAGTACTTTTCTTTCTTGGGGAAAAGAGAATGTTATTGGATTCAAAACTGACGAAAAAAGCGGGACGACTGTTGTGAATTATGTTTGGTGTAAAGTTTGTACGAAAAACTACGATTCTATCATCAGAAGTCCATTCTATAAAGGGGAAATAAAAACAGCAGTGAAAACTTTTGTTGATGGGACAAACAATGTTACCAAATACAAAATTGAGCGACATCTGAAGAGCAAATCTCATGAAACTGCACTGTCAGTTGAGCAGGATCGACCGATTAATGAAAGAATTATTATTGAACAGCCAGATGTGACAAGAAAGATTCAACCAACTATCACGTCCTACATTAATGCATCGGCAAAGGATTCATACAGAAAGCTGTTGAGAACTGCATATGAGCTTGCTTTGACACCAAGCATGCCGCTAAAGCATTTTGAAGT
Organism: Mastigias papua; assembly: GCA_964019165.1. Taxonomy (NCBI): domain Eukaryota; kingdom Metazoa; phylum Cnidaria; class Scyphozoa; order Rhizostomeae; family Mastigiidae; genus Mastigias; species Mastigias papua. The sequence continues at coordinate 7,171,246 of OZ025269.1, forward strand.
GTTGCTAAAATGCCAAAAACAAAACGGAATTAAACTTATACAAGGGAAACAAGATGGGCGAGCAGCAAAGGAATTCATTCATTGCATCTCGGCGGCCATACAAGAGAAAGTGGCTGTCGTTCTTGCTGGCAATGATTTCATGTCAGTTCTCTCTGACGGTTCACAAGCACGCAAAACAGGAAGGGAAAAAGATTTAATTCTAACACGTGTTGAAAGAGGAGGTCTACCGTGCTATTTCGTAACATCCCTGGCTGAGATGGCTCTCTTTGGAGGTACAGATGCACAATCAATTAAAAAAGCCATAGACCACAGTTTCTTGACAAAGATGGACCTTGGCGTTTCAAAATATGGTACACGTTTGGTCAGTGCAACAGCAGACGGGGCAAGTGCGAATATGGGAAAATATCGAGGCGCCCTCACTCAGCTCAAACTTGAACGACCTTGGCTCATAACCATTCACTGTGTGAATCATAGCATCGAGCTTGCTGTAAAGGCTACCATGAACAACCCATGCATCAAAGACATTGAAGATTTTTACACAAGCAACTATAATTTGTTTAAAAAGTCAGGCGCCATAAAAGCAGAAGTTTCAGCTGCAGCTGAAGCCATTGGCATTACTTATTATGCTTTGCCTAAAATCACTGGAACACGCTTTGTTTCCCATAGATATCGTGGGTTCTCTCGATTATTGCATATGCTTCCAGCTTTGAAGATAGCATATGAGAACTATGTGACGGAGCAGAAATGTGGGAGCACAAAGGACAAACTAATAGGCTTGCTGAAGAAGATGAAAGATGCAGAAATCATTTGCGGAATCGCGACAGCTTTGGATATTTTCGAAGTAATGCGACCATTGTCTCTTGTTTTTGAAGGTGAAGGTCTTATGGCTTTTAATATCAAGCCTACAGTAGACATTGCCATTGGCCAGCTCCAAGATATTTTTGAATGCCACGGAGAAGTACTGCTTGATAGCCATCTGAGATCTCTTACATTTGAATACAACGACACGGGGGAGATTGTGTTGGTTCGAGAATATTGCAGAGCAGGACATGAGCAAAGGAGTCCACAAAACAGGGAATACATCAAAGTAAGGATGGATGATATTAGCAATTTCTGCCCAGACACTGTTCAAACGTCATTGAACAAAATTTCATCAATAGCTGCTGATTTATCTGATATCTTGAGCAAGCGATTCGAAGACTTCGAATCACCCCTTTTCATGGCAATGCAATGGCTTGACCCAAAATATTGGACTGATTCAAAAGATTATGGTGTTGAACAAATAGAAAAGATCTATCAACATTTCAAGAAGCCTTTGGACGATGCTGGCTTTGACTTCATCAAAGTTGGAAAGGAGTGGCGTTTGCTGAAGGCATTCGTAAAGTCTTTTTTCATAAAAGCTGCTGTGAAAAACCCTTTTTCTCCAGAGAAGATATGGCAAAATATTGTCAAAGTTGGAAAGGAGTGGCGTTTGCTGAAGGCATTCGTAAAGTCTTTTTTCATAAAAGCTGCTATGAAAAACCCTTTATCTCCAGAGAAGATATGGCAAAATATTGTCACACATCGTAAGGATGAATACCCTAACGTCTCCCTTCTAGTTTCTTTGCTAACTTGTCTTTCTGGCTCCAACTCCAAAGTGGAGCGTGCCTTCTCTGTGTTAACATTGCTGCTAAGTGACAGAAGGCATTCTCTCCACCATGAAACCATGGAGGACTTGATGCTTATCAAATGCAATAATAAAAACTGGGGATGCCAAGAAAGAGAAGATATTATTGAAAGAGCTCTTGAAATATACATGTCAAAAAGGAGAATAGGTTTGACAGAAGGACAGCCTGACATGAAGAGAGGAAGAGTCGAAGCACTATTTGAAGAAGTTTCTGAATCAGAGCTCAGTGGCTCAGTCAGTAGTATAGATGAAGATGACAATCATGAAATGGACATAGAATGACTTTGTATTACAAATACTTTAACAATATTTCCATGAATTTGGTACAAATCAAATTTATTCTCAGTTAGCTTTTGAATGACATTGTATTGCTACTGAACTTATTCAGTAACAATGAGTCTAATTGGGTTCAGCTCGGTAAATCTGTGTTCCTTGTTCCTAACAAAACCTTGCTATATACAAAAAGTGATGTTCCTATTTTGTCTCATTTTAAGGAGTTGTAATGCAAACTTTTAAGGTAGTAGTACACACAAAAATGCCTTCTTAAGGTGAATAGTGTTTAAAGAGTTGGCAAGGTAATGTATTTTTGGCCTTGCAAATACTCAAATGTAAAAACTAATCAACAGTTCTGCAAGGGCTAAATAGCCCACGCAGCCAAATGGGCAAGGGCTTTTTATAGCCCACCTAGTATTTTTTCCCGGAGAGGCCTGCATATATATATATATATATATATATATATATATATATATATATATATATATATATATATATATATATATATATATATATATATATATATATATATATATATATAATATATATATATATATATATATATATATATATATATTTATATATATATATATATATATATATATATATATATATATATATATATATATATATATATATATATATATATATATATATATATATATATATGAACTCAGTAGCTTGCGAGTAACCAGGATTTCTCCTTTTTCAGTGCAGACAGAAACATTAGTATTCTCAGAAAAATCTGGAGAAAATTAAAACTTGCCACCACCGGGAATCGAACCACGGATCTCTTGCTTTCCAGGCAAGCGTCTTAACCACTAGACCACAGTGGCTTGTTTTAACTCTCCTGATTTTAGCACCTTTATGTTACTTTCGGCTTTCACCTTTTTCAAGCAGCTCTACATATGAACTCATATATATATATACACACACAAGTCTTATATGCTAAATATAGTTTGCCATACAGAGCAAAAATGCATGCCTCTTACTGATATTTTCATTCTCTGATAATTTATATTAATATCTCTTTCATGCTAACATAAATCACAGCTGCAACTTGGAGCTCTGAGTTTTCAATTCTTAAAAACTCTGTTTTAATTCATATAAAACCATATTAAATGATGCTACTGTGTTTAGAAAATTGAAAATATATATAAATAAAAAGATGAAAGCTCAGTAGTGATGATGATGACTTGATACAATGATGACTTTTGGAATACAAAACCACAAGTCCACCAACATACCAGTACCCCCCCCCCCCACCCACTCACCATGGTTTATTCTGTGAAGATCTGTTTGGATAAGGGTAGTCAGCTTTAAACATAGCATGATGGCTGTGCCATTTTCACTATCAGCAGCTAATTTGCAAATAGGGAAAAATCTACTACTGTATTATGAAACATATGGAAAATGCTTGTCATGAAAAAAATGATGTAAACCTAGCTGCAAGAAAAGCATGACTGGAGTCTGTAAGCAGTGTATTAAATGAATCACTCTCACATCTGATATAGCTGTCTTGAAACTGATGTCTGATTGCAATAGGTCTATCACAGGAGATTGGAGAGTGATGTATAATCAACCTCAAGGATTATGGATCATTATAAAGGGGGTATGTTACAAATTGTGGGCTAGGGTACCAATTCTGGCTCAATCAATTTGTCAACTAAAAAGGATCTGTTGTATCTAATATGTTGCTCAACAAAAATATTGGGCAGAAGTATAACTACTTCCAAAGGAAGGAATGTTCATAAACTAACTGCATGAAATGTAGTCTATCAAGTATGAAAATCTGAAATAAAGGAAGGATTAGTCTGCATGTGAAACAAAAATATTTCATAAATTAAATTACAAAACCTATAAAACTTCACTTGCACTCTGAGCATTGTACTATACTGAATCCTACTCATAATCAGTGTAGTGTAGTTGTAGATTATGAATTTAACATATGGATCCAATTAGTTAATGAAGGATACCTTCATGCTACCTGGGCTGCAGGGTCATGGTTTGGCCTGATTGATCAGATCTCAAGATTGGTCAAGCAAAATGTCAATTTTGCAAGTGTGCACTGTGTCTAAAGTGTGCACTTGACTTTCTGGCCCCCAAAGTAAAACATGTGTAGTTGTGTTCAGTGAATTATGTTGTGGAATAAGACTGTAAAACAAATACTTCATTAATATCATTATGATTGCGGGGGAAATTATGCTATAACATATCAACTTATGCTCTTAAACCACACCCTGTCAAGCCTTCCCACATCTTGCCACACCCATTCCTGGATGTGTACCACCATTATACTATTGCTACTGGAGATAAAATTTGCAATTTCAAGACCATTATTGGCTGGTTTTAAACTCATCCACTAAAACTAAGTCTAGCTCAATTTTAAACTCCAGTAATAAGATGCCAAATAGCAAGATGCCAAATGATCATATTCAAACCACACACCTGAAGTGTACAATTGGTGACTTTACACACTGCAAACCCATAGCTGGTGGAGCCAGGGGGCTGTGGGACTGTAGCCCCTCGACTTTCTATAGCAAATGTACTCTAGTATGCGCTATAGCACTGTCTACATCCCTGTAATCTTAATCTGTACACTTGAGCCCCCAACCCAAAATGTTGCTATGCCACCCCTGACATCTGGAAACATTTTGTGGCTCACCAAGATCTCAAACACAAGTGCCTTTTTCAATGTACTCTGAACGTTGGATGAAATAAGAGTATCTGACCTTGTGCAGTCTATTGCAATTATTGTGAACTCAACTGCAGAGCTTGGCCTTGTACAACAAGATCTCAAGTATGTCATGCAAAATGTCAAATGTGCAGTGTGCACTTGGACCTTAAGTTTATGCCTGACATTTTGGTTTACAAATTAAAATAATTTTGGCAATTTTCTATATTTTATGTTATGAATTAAGACTGTAAAACAAACCCTTTATTACTATCATTATGACCCTTTGGAAACATTTTGCTACGAAATCAAATGAAGCTGCTCTTAAACCACACCCTACCACACCTTTCAACATCTTGTCACGCCTATTCTGGGTGTGCAGAACCATTCGGAAATAAAAATCTGGAGGGTGCGCTTGCCAAACTCTGCAGTCAAGATTACGAATAGGGCTTTAACCAAGGTTGCTGCATGTGTGCTGCGTCCAAACCAGTCAAAGTCGCTTGAGGAACGTATTCTCCAGCACCTCCAGACTGCAAACCGATCAGCCGACAGGTAATCAGCTGGCACAGTACAAACCTAGAGCAATGGTAACTGACAAATGAAAGCACACATTACCTTCTCTTTCATTAAAATTGGAATATTTAGCCATGCGAAAAATCACAAAAGCAGGAACAAGCACGGTAGAATAGCCGATGAGATTCCATATGAGACTATGAACCCAATCATCGTCATTGAAAGGTTGCTGATGAATATAGTGTTTGTGGACCTTCTGGTTTCCATCCGGTTTCCCGTCATCAGTGTCTTCCCCATCACATTCATGTAGGGCACTCAAAAGGAGTAAAATAAAAACTAAGTACTTTCTACGACTCATCAGAGTATTTAAATCCCGAGTTGGAATATTCGTACTATTTCCACTAACTCTATGGGTATCAACTCTTCAGATTCCTGCCACGTTGTTGTCGTAGTAGTGTTTCAATCAGGCAAAATCGAATAAGAGGTTCAGCACTCCTTGTTTTGAGTTGCTCCCACCACCTTAACTAGCAAGCAAATACATGCAATTGGAAAACTTATACCTGAGCGGCCTAGCCACTGACCCATTTTGGAAACATAAAGTATGGCAACACACGAGGGAAAGCTAGATGCTAGCGACGATGAATATAAGAGGAACCAGGTACCCATCGATGTATTTAACCTAGAAGTGTTAGTAAAATGTAGTGCTGTGGTATTGATCAGGAGAGACTTACATTAGGAAAGCGGATTGTTAGTATTGTTAGTGCCAAGGCTTTTGAAGAATCCTTAAAAATAGTTGTGGTAATTCTGATTGTAAGATTAAGTTTTAAAATAGTATGAAGCAAGGTGACTAAGGAAACGTCATTCCTGTTATTTCATTCGCGCACCCTTTAGGTACGCAAGCACCTGGCATATGAAGGTGATTGTGTACGTGTTTATGTTTACGGATCTAATATTGAAAGTAGCAGTCGGTGATATTCTATCTATAACATCATACCTGTCAAGTTTCAATGTTAAAAATGATTGAGAAGGTCATTAAAGTAGAAATTTCTAACTTTTTCGAAGGGGGGATTAAGGTGCACACTTTAAAATTTTGAAAAGTCCATGTATTCAAGGCTATCTCTGTAAAATTAACAGCTCATTTCAACTCATGTTTCAAAAATTTTGTAGAGAATATTAATAGAAGAATATATTAAAAGTATGCAGAATGAGCTACAGTTTACATTTTCATACATTCAAGATCTTTATTCATTGATTAAAATATATGTAATAAAATTTGTTAATTCATTTAATGTAGTACATGTCACATTTTTGTAAAATGTGAGGGAAGTTTCCTTCACATGCATGTGAGCATGAGAAATTGCCAAATTGCGTGTGTCTCATACAGAATGTATGATAGGTGGAAGGTCTGTAGCATACTGGTATGCAATGATTTATTGTACTACATAATACACTGCTACATACTTGTATAATCAAAAACATTATCAAAAGCTATATTTGTAATAAAAGTCCTCTGATGTAGCTATATAGTAATAAATATAAAATTCGGTAAATTTTGTGCTAACAAATACAGTCACTGTAGAGGTGTATGAATTTGCAGGAAGATGTTTGTATTCTAAAATTTTTTTATGCCATTATGAACAAATCTACAATGCACATTGCAAATTAGTCTATCTGCAACTGTAGACTTGACAATATTACGATGATGATGATACCATGGGAAGCAAGTAACTTTGGTGACTATCGCAGAACTTTTCTAGAAGCTCAGCATATAGCATATCTCCATGGACTGAAAATGGTTGTGTTCCAGCTTCAGTTTTGGATTTTGGGACAGATAGCTGTCATCTAGTGTATTAACAGACCATATCATAGCACAACATAATATAGTCAGGGCGGGTAATTCTTGCACATTTTTAACAAACTTTGAATTTCCTGGTAATTTGTGGCAATATTAATTCATTTATATGTGCCAGTTAATAGTTGTGGTCAATACCTAATTAAGTTTTAGGAATAAAATTATTTAATCTCATCACTCTTAATTAAATAAACAAAATTTAGTGTGCAATAGTTAGCCGCCAATTGTGGGTAATTCTTGTTCACTATTGTCTAAATGTTATGCTCTGACTTTATTTAAAAAGGGGGCCTCGATGTTGCATAAAGTATGATATTTCAATATCAAGTACATTTCAGCGATCTTTTATGAATATTTGGCCCTCAACAGACAACCAGGAAAACAATTCATAGTTATAAAACATTGTCAAAGATTCAATTTTCACTCTGCAAATGCCTTTACATTATATACTCATTTTCATGATCTTTCTTTGCCAATATTTCATAAGTACATTAAGCATGTTCATATCGATGTACATTCCGTTTATCACCTGTCATTGGTTTCATTATCAGTGGACCAGCAAATATTTTTTTCAGACCCATTCCCATATAGTTCTTTCCTAAACTTTAATAGGCATTCATTATCATCCAAAGAGCCCCTCACGATTCCAAAACTTATTTCAAAAACCTGAGACAATGCTCAGTGATCACATTCAACTATCAACGGAAAACAGTTTAGAATTTTCAAGGGACAGTTTCCCATAAGTTTTAGGCCCCCCCCCCTTATGTGAGAAGAGGTTATGTAAAATTGTAAGAAACTCGGAATCTTAGCGCAAGCTCTAATACAATACGGATAAGCTGAACTGAACTGAGCAAAGAGTTTCATATTGTTTTTCCATTGCTATTTGAAACTAGAGAACAAATAAGATATAGGGGAATTGGAAGTTGAGTTCAGCACCATGTTTCTTGTGACCATGCACAACAATTACCCTCAAGTCATTCCAGTGTTGGGTAATTGTTGGGGTAGTAAACTTGCAGTGAATGACTAGAACTGTGCCAATATCCTTTTCAATGATCAAAGATAATTCAATAAGGCGTGATATGAATACTTGAACAGACTAAAAAACAATGACATCACAGCAGAGCAATAAAGTCGATGAGTTGTTTGAGAAAGATACTACTTTGGGAAAATGACATGGTATTGTCTGATCTAATGTCCCGGTATCAGTTGAAGAGGGACATTGGCAAATAACATATCAAATGAAAGCAAAAGAATGCCTTTAAAGAAGGTAATCTCAAGATCTGGATAAATCCTTCCCGGGTAGTCAGAAAATGGCTGCACAACAATTACCCACATTTCTGTCATGCACAACAATTATCCATGCTGACTATATAACATTTTGATTTGGTTTTAAGAAACTACAGCTTAAGGGTGAACTTTGGAACCAGGATTGTGACAAATAGTAGAGACATTTCTTTGTCTTTAGAGACCTTTCATTTTAAGACATATACCATTAAGCTAGTGACATAGTCCATTAGGGACTAGTATGCAGAATTATATATTGATTATTTGGGCAATTGCTGAATGTCTTTAGCTATACCTTTTTTCATTACCCATATGGATAGTTTTTCTTTCCTCTGTTTGACCATGATTGAAATTTACAGTTTTCATGATAATATTACTGTACAATCAAAGAGCATAGCTAGTCCATCTGGAATCACTTCATAATGGAAAGTTGCTACTGAAGGTTGCAGATTGCATTTCAGCTCTTTGTAATTACTGAAGTGGGATGGACTTAAATTATCTAAACATGCTTTGTTGTTATTCTTTTGTTTTTTTGTACGTATTTTGTTTTTTCATATTTTGTTCCTTGCTACGGTACTTTATTACTATTGAAGTGTCAGTAGCTATAGATTCTGCTAACAAATCAACCCAAAATTGAGATAATTGAGGATATTTCTATTCTCTTTCTACTTAATAATTGTTTTTAGTGGAAAATTTTTATTTGATTTGCGAATGTATTTTCCTCTTATTTGACTATATTAAGTGTTTGTTTTTCAGGCTGCTCAATCCTACTCCAACCAGCTAGTTGCAGCTCAAAGTCCAATGCCTGGAACAACCACTAGTATATACTATCCTAATCCATCTGTTCAGCCAGTAACCCCCTCAGCTCCTGTCACACCAATGACTCCATTGTCAGCAGAGGCTTCTGGAATTGTACCTCAGCTACAGTATGTAGACATTTTTCCATACTGGTTTGGTTGTTTAGATTTTTTGCTAATACTGGACAGGGTCTCCCCTCTCTTAACTCCCCTCATTTAACTCCCCTCTTTTAACTCCATGCATCTATTCTTCTTTCTTTGTTTTACTAATAGACATAGTCATGTCTAGTGGCTAGTGACTTCCACCCATTAGTTGATCAACTCACCTTAATTTTGTTCATTCATTCATACTTTGGGATTATTTACCCAGTAGTTATTAGTTCCACCTTATTTATTTTTATTGTATATGTTTAGGGATTATGTACTTTCTAGTCCTTCATGCCACCTTTTAAGTTTCTTTGCATACATTTGCACTGTGTACACTAAGTATGGGGTTTGGCAAGTGCTCTGAAATGTTTGAGCCACAACTGAATTTGTCAAGGTTATATGTAGCAACAAAACTGTCACGTAATTTGAATTGTCAATATTACAGCACCAACTATGTTTCTCATTTTCCTGCTGGTTCTATGATTTACAATAAAGATGCAATTTCCTGCAGAAAATGTTCACAGGGCTTTCAGTGGGGCCGAGCGATAGCGCGCGCGCAGGCATGCGCCCATGGTTACATTTAGGAGCGATTAATCACGCGCCCAGTAACACACATTTCCCTTGTGGAGAGCGACGCCCGGAATCTGACAATCGTTATGATCCATTCTTGAGTAATAGGCTCACCCATTTGAGAAACTCCTTTTCGAAACGGACACTTTGATACTGATTTTTTTTTGGATTGACACGCTCGTCATTTCTTATTTGTTGGTAAGGCGGTGGGGGGGGGGTGCTTCTTCGTTTCCATTTTCTAACACTTTCTTCGCTCGTTTTTCACTTTTCCGAACAGTATTGCTCGCTATGTCACACAGTACCCTCTATGACAATTTGATAGTATATGGAAATCACTCTCTTTGGAGTAAAGATAAGAGGGAAGAAATCATTTAGAGAGCTCTCGATATGTACCTCAAATTGAAAAGGCGAATGAAAATAAATAATCTTCCAGGCATCCAAACCTCAACAGAATTCGATGCTCCCTTACCAGGCGATTCATCAGAGTCAGACAGTGATATTGATGAAATTAAGGAACTTGACCTTTTTGAAGCCGAACTCGAACTTTAGTAGACAAGACAACGTGAAATTTTGCTACTTCTGTTTAAAACATTTAACACGGGCTGATAACATTATTTTGATTAAGTACATTTATCGTTTTGAAATAAGAATCGGTTGTTTCTATCAGTGCCAGGTCCCATTATCATTTGAAGTTGAATGCTTGCAGGATATAGAGCGTAAACGATTGTAGGTCCTTTAAAGGCACGTAAAATTTTCCGAACTAAATAATTGAAGGAAATCTTTACGATAGTTAACGCTCTAGGCTATGGCTTGCTTGTAGAAAAATTAAAGGGAAACGATGTTGCGTTCAATTTTTCAAACAAAACTTCTCTAAGTCGTGTTCTGATATAATTGTCAGTCACTCGCCCCACTCCGGTCACGCGAGTTGTTGGTCGCGCGCCTCAATTTCAGAGCGTGAAAGCCCTGTGTTCAGCATATGCTTGCTTAATGACAGCCAACCATAAGACCATCACCATTGGCAAAATGAAATGGCTATGGGTCTCCCTCTACAAACTGCAATATGGATCTATGAAAGCATACCAGATTTGTTTCCAGATAGAAGGAAAGCTTGCCTTTATATGGCAAAGTAACAAAAAGCACATATGCCCAAATTCCATTGTGATTTAGTTGATGTGTTTGGCCCAAGTTGTAGACAATTTCCTGGTATATATATTCTATCAATTTATTCATTGCTACTCCCTTTATATGCAATGGGTGATATTTTGTATACAACTGGCATTTTGATTTCGATATATCTGTTTTCTAGGAACATTGTATCTACAGTAAATTTGGGGTGCAAATTAGATTTGAAAAAGATTGCTCTCCATGCAAGAAATGCAGAATATAATCCAAAGGTGAGTTATATCTAGTGTGGAAGTTTTAGTAGACCATTGTGCTTTCTTTCACCTATTATGCAACTAGTTCATAAAACCTGGTGTTTCATGATGAAGACCTGTTTGATTTGATGATGTACCTTCCAACTTAATAGTGGACCAATCTTTTAAGCTGCTATCAGCAAAGTTGGTCATTTGTGCTCAAGCAATATAGACAATTTCACAAAATGGAGCTTTCATCTTGACACACACAACTTATCTTGCAAATAAAACACAGCTTTGATGTCACTGACTCGATCATCATGAGCTTGGGCCGGCCAAACTTCAATACAATTTAATGAAAGTACTGAATATTTCACATCGATGACGTTGGCTTTGCCATACGTTTTGTCGAGCAGCCGTGTGGTCATACTGAATATTTAATCTTGGTAATAATCTTGAATATTTAGCACTACAGTTGCATAAAATAGATGTTTCATTTTCGTTATGTATGAAGATGTCTATTTCAGTTGGATCCTTCTCATTCAAATATCACGACTCATAGTAAGAAAAGCTGTTTTTGGGTTAACGTATTATACATAGATTTCGAGAAATTTCAGTCAGAATACGTTTCGTCATGATGTTGTGTTCGAAATTTTTTTTCCCGAAACTTTTCGTCAGAAACTTTTGGTTTGCCACGGTTTACATTGACTGAGGGTGTATAATTCATGTCTGCTATCAGAAGTGATTTTTATGGATCCTAAGAGAGCCTTAAAATAGATCTAGGCAACGAACTGATACTCCATGCGATGTTTGCCCCCACTCTTTGATATTTACCTAATCAACAGCTTAAAAGCTTTCCTCTGTTCTACAACTCTATGAACATATCACATCCTATTGCCATGGATAAATGCAAGTTTTGTTTTCGTTGTCATTTTGCCCTATACTCTTTGCAATGCTCGCCAGGCTTCAACTTTGATATTTCTGCAACTACAAGCTATAGATTGCTTCTAAGACCCCTAAATAGCAGGTTTTGCATTGAAATATTTGTTGTATTGTTGATTACCAACATAGTTGTTAGCAATACATTGTTTTTCTTTCGTACCATCGAAATTGACCCACTTTTTACAGAAGTTGGATTTGACAATTATTGCATATGCAAACTGCTTTTAGCGGAGCAATTTGAAGTTTGCAATAGATATCAAATTGCACCTGTCTGTCATGAAGATAATCCAAACCCATTAGCTTATATATTTCTATAATCTGTTGTAAAACCACAATTTCTATCAAAATGTTTTGAAGGATTTGCTATGATTTTCGCTATAAACGAGCTATCGATCCCCCCGCTCTCTTCGTTAAGCAATTTTGTCTGAAGCAAATGTGAGCCATCCCAAAAGTAAAAGTGATGGCTGTATACAGTATTGTGGCTTTTAGGTAAAAAGAACTCAGCATTGTTTATAGGAGAATGGGTTAAAATTTAATTGGTATCACGGAAAACTGACAGGAGTCGGAAATTTTTGAGATTGTGTTTGTGTTTCAATTGCTTTTAGGGGGCAATACAGTTGAACTCGATTAGGCAGAGATTTGCCATTTCCCGAATAATGCCCCTTTAAAAGTTGAAATAGAAGATTGGGATTTCCTCCTGTACTATCGACCGTTCAAAATGAGTTGTAGTTCTAATGGTCATCCTATTTATTGTTGTCTAGCTGCGTAATTTCCCGTCATTTTAGTTCTATTTTGTTAAACTAAATTAGCACTGTGCGGGTAAGCGGCCCTCATATATGCAGAAAAAGTATAAAAAGTGCCAAACTTTTTGTCCGAAATTGCCATATATTTGTCCGAACGTTTTTCGCTGATGTTTGTTTGCCAGAAATGTAAAAATACAAAGTATTCGCTTTCAAGGTATATGTCAAGGTAATGTGCTATTTTTTGATTGGCTGCCCAACTCACTTTATGTACACACAACTGGTTTCTGAATTACTGCATATTATAATTCATTCCCATTTAGTTTTATAGTTTTATTGACAGTTTTTTTGAAATAAAGTGTTATATCTTTCTTTTTTATCCTTTCTTGTTGCAAATCTCGCATGGCTTTATTTATTTATTTATTTTTATTTATTAGATTCTTTAAAGTTGGTATTTACAATAGATTGCCTGTTGTGTATTATTCATTTTGTAAATAGTCGGTTTAAATTGGTTATCTATACTATAGATAGCAGATTTAAACTGATTATTTTCAAAATGAACATTTACTTTAGTAAGAAAACTAGAACTGGAAATGGAAGCGGAAATGAAAATGAAAATGGAAGTAAACTAGAACTGGAAATGCGTTGTTCATGATGCATGTTCGGGGATATTTTTTATTATTTCAGATATTTTAAGTTACTACCAATGAGTTCTTCTTTTGCAGAGGTTCGCTGCTGTTATAATGCGAATTAGAGAGCCAAGAACAACTGCATTAATATTTAGTTCAGGAAAGATGGTTTGCACTGGAGCTAAAAGGTAAGATGGCTATAATGGCTTGTTGAATCATTGAAGCCATTCATTTCTTCAGTTGAAATCGCCTCTTTATACGTTTATCTATCTAAGAAAATATTATTTTTCTTTCTTATCTTATCAGAAATGGCTCTTTGTAGAACAAATTTTGAACACATTAGCCAACTGTGTTTTGTCCCCATTTGAATGGAATTTTAGATACATGTTTCACAGTAAGCTGCAAGCAGATTTTAGCCACTGAAGTTACTTTCGTCTTTGTAAATGATGAATAGGTAATCATAATTCAAGTAAAAATGAAGGAACAGTCAATATGAATCTACACGTAAGCATGGTGTATTGTTTTCATATCTGTATGCTTGATATACTGTATTGATTTTTCCAGCGAAGAGCAGTCACGACTTGCTGCAAGAAAATATGCAAGAGTGATACAGAAACTTGGTTTTCCGGTGAATAATAATATTTTACTGTATCTTATGTTTTACCTATCTCCTAGCATCACCGATTATAGATCTGTGTGTTAAAGTGATTGTCAATCGCTTCCATATCAACAGGTTTCTTTTTCCAGTGACTAACTTTTCTGTTTAAGCTTTGTTGATTTTTCCTGTTTGTCACAGCATTTCATTATTTGCCCGTCCGTGGGCCTCTTTGGGAGCCCACCTATTACGCCTAATACCTGGTTAGAAATCTTACATTAGATGATCTGAAAAAATTGATGAACGGACAATTGTCAATTTTAAAGGTTGAATATCATGAAGTATTAAATATATTTGTCCATAATCCCAGTTAGAACTTTGTTGGCTGATGAAATGAATTTGATTTACAAATTTCACTTGTACTGTTTCCTTCGAAGCTGACCATGTTCTATCATAGCAAGATCTTTATTTGTGAACATGCAATACCTATTCCACTCTCGAAAGATTTTATTATGTCACGAAATATATGGCAAGTGAACGTTTTTGCAAATAGACAAATAATTTCATTCATGAGTACAAGTACAACTCAACATAAGTACTGCAATTTTGAGGTTGCCTTACTTGGATTTCGTAGATTAGGATGTCTCACTTTTACAATATCAAGCAGTTATGTTAACATACCCTTTCCTTCTAGGCAAAATTTGTCGATTTCAAAATACAAAATATTGTTGGCAGCTGTGATGTTAAGTTTGCAATACGATTGGAAGGTCTTGTTCTTGCTCATACTCAATTCTGTAGGTGAGTGTCTGATAGTATTTTGTATTATATACTCCCAATATCATTTGACTTACATTCACATATATTCGCATTTTTATGCTCCTTTACTACTGAATATGCATACCATATCCTTGTACCACAGTTTCCTCTCATACATTGGACTTAATGACTGGATCACTTTTTTAGTTATGAACCTGAGCTGTTTCCTGGACTGATTTTTCGAATGGTGAAGCCTAGGATCGTCCTGCTGATATTTGTTTCAGGGAAAGTAGTACTCACTGGTATGTATGATGAACTTTTTGTGATTTGGCCCATGTTTAATCTAATTTTTGGTTTGAATTCTCATAGCTTGTTAGAATGGTGGAACTGGGACCTGACTTCTTGTCGTAGCAATTGGATTTTTCTAGCTCAGTTATTAATGTTAATATGTCATGTATTACTGTTTATCTAACTTTGGGCAATTTCCTAATGACTGTTTGTGCAGCCTTGTCAAGAAATTGTGAGCTGGTTTAAGCCGGGTACGTAAAATTTAGTAGAGATAGAATATAGCCCGTATCATACAGAATACAAGGTAATCACCACATTTTACTACATCTCAAATGAGGTGGCTCTTTAGATTTAGAATACTGTCCAGCTTGAAAAGCCTTACTTTTTGGCCAAAAATGCCTCATTTTCATCACTTTTCAATCTGCAATCAAAATCAACGCAAACATAGGCATTCTTATCCTATATGCCTTTATTTCTTTCTTAATTCCCCGTTTCTTCTCAAAATTATTAGCCTTCAACTGTTCAAACAACCATTGCTATATTTGCTAGTATGTCTGCCTTAATTCCCAATTTTATGCTCTAAATCGTTATTGAGCATGATTTTCAGTTCAGCCTAATCCTTACGGTCAGTTGTGCCATGACTCTATTCTATACGTTTGAGGATCTTTGCATCTACTTTACTCATTCAGCTCTCTGAAACATGCAAATTAACATCGATTGTTCTTAATATGTGATTGTATTTAGCTTTTCTTGCAGTCTTACAAGTCTTTAAGTAATCAATGCATTATTTCGTCAATGGCTTTTTGTGCCCCTCTGGATATTCAATTGCTTTTCCTTGCGATCCTTTTTCTTGTTTTCCCACCACAGTGGGCTGAATGTGGCCTTTTACCAGAGGTGACCATGCACTTCTTGTATTCTACAATGAACTCTCATCCCCCTCCTCCCTCCAAAACACTATTGGTTTTTGGGAAAAGTACGTGCTATAATGGAAAATTCCATTTGTATGCCAGCTTGAGGTGTCCCATAGACGAACCAACATTGTTCTGGGGCGGAAAGGGTATGAGTGTATGTGGCAGCGATGACAAATGTAGAGGAACGTGTTTTTTATCAGTTTTTGTAAGTGCTCCAAGGACCCTTGGCGAGTACTGTACCTTTTGTAGAATCATTTAGATTATCTGACTGATAGGTAAGAATACGGTGACACATTCAAGAAGTGCAAATCGAGAGAATTTTTTTATCATTGAAATGAAGCTTCAACTTTATGTCCAAGTAATCCATACATACTTCTTAAGAGCAACTGAATCTGATAGGCAAACAAATTTGTTTTTTGAGTAAATCACTATGGATAGAAAAGGTGCATGGACAAAGAATTAGAGAACACTTATCGGAATTGCTCCTAGTATACTGTCATTTACAGTTCTGTAGCCATAGACCATTACACGTTTAGAAATAGAAGTTAAAATGTCTTTCTATGGTCTCATTTTATCGTTGAATAATGGCAGTATATAAAGAACCTGAGATTTTGCCCAAAAATTTACTTTTTTTGCAGAATATTCGAAATTTTAGCAGTTTTAGTCAATACGCACCAGCGACCAACGTGACTTCATAGTCAAATCACTCACCTCTTATACGAGCTCTGATGACTAGAAGAACAATATACATAACACTGATATACATAAGTGCATTGTGTGAGGCTAAAGAACCCCATAGTATCTATTTTCGCCGAAGAGTGATATGTATTGAATGAGGTGCTGCGCTATTCTGTGATAAATATGTATATCCACATTTCTAAGTATTGGGAATTTCGGTCCACTATACTACAGGAGACTCTTGTGATCATTTTCTCGATACATGAGCTCTTTTCAGCTTCCTTTAGCCTGTTGCCATGATTAGGAACAATAAATGCAAGTGATATGCTACGCGGGGTTCAGATATATTTTACAAGTTTATTTTCATTATGTCTGCAGAGACGTTGATTATTTTACATACCTTTGACATACTTTATTTTTAGTACTGAGTAGGTTTTATTAAAGTTAGAAAATATATATATGTAATTCAGCAAACAGTTTTATTTGAAAAGGCACTTTTATTGATATTGTTCTGGTTGTAATCTTATAACTTGTTATTTCTCATCTAGGTGCAAAAGTCCGTTCGGAAATATACGAAGCTTTTGAGAACATTTATCCACTGCTCAAAGGGTTCAAAAAGACGTAGTATTTTTGAAAGCGAGGCTTTAGTTGTTTTAATTATTTTGTTGATATGTAAGGTCTAAATCACAATTACTTGTTGTACATTATTGCCTATGTTGTAGTAAATAATAGGTAATAGGGCTAAATCCAATATTTGTTTGGGTGCTGCAGAAGTTTTTGCAGCAATGTTTGTTTTATTTTGTCATTTCAGCTCTCCAACTTGCTATATAAATGATCTACTGAAAATTTGCACCTATAGCGTTTTGACGAAAAGCTATGAAGATATTGATGTAGATACAAACAGAAATAGAACCAATGGAACGGAAAATAGATCAAAATATGCTAAGTGGAAATTGGGGCAAATATCATTTTCATTTTTAGAGATCTGACGGTAATTCTAGCTGCACTAGGAGGACAAAAGTATCTCCTTTTTAAATACTTTGCGCATCCGTGCTCTATTGCCGCTCTTGGTTACATCTCCAATCAGTTATTGGTAGATATCTTTTCTCGCGTTTTCTTGTACTTCCAGAATCCTATCCGAACTTTACTCCTGTGTGTGACTGCCTACCAGTTATATCCCATTTTGTAGAATTTTCTGATAGATATAGCTGTTCTACTTTATATTGGAAAATACGCACAATGTCTGTTCGCTTTTTTCGTCTTTGCCAGCTTTATGTTTAGGTGTGATGTGAGTTGATCTTTGCAACATTATTTTTGGATTGGAAGATCTTCTAACGAACATTCATAAGCAGACCTACCAGCTCCAATAAACCCAGTTTATCAATTTTGTAGTGGAATTTAGCTACAAAGTGAGATATGTTTTTAGGGCTTTTGCCTATTACAAGTATTGAAAACATCGCTAGTGCATCATCTTTTTTGAGAGGACACATTTTAGGATTAATGAGCTTTAAATCCTCTATACCCAAAGACACCCCCTCATTGATAAATGCTTTTGGAGCTTTCCTGGTCAAGCTGCCATACGTACTTAAATATTACATACTCCAAAAGAACTAGCTCTCCTGTAAGGTATACCATAGAATCACACCCACACCACTGACTTGCCCTGGTAAGACTTACAGAGTCATTGATTAGTTAACTATCGAAGGTAGTATGATTTTCTTTTTATTTGAGACTTTAGTTAAATCCGTGGAGGGTCCCTAACCTTATGTTGTCATTCCAGTGAAATCCGTTACTCTAGTGCTGCCACACCTTTCCAGAGAACATATGAATTGAATTGATATTCTGTTATTCCCTACCTCTTTCTAACTTAAAATCAATTACACTGGTACTGTGCACTGATTAGTGGTGTTGTACTAGGTGAATTATTTTCCTTAGCTGCTCTCTAACTGCATTAAACTGGCACATTAATTTTTCTGCTTTGACTCTTTGTACATTGTATTATCTCTTTTTCACATTGTTTCCAATGTCTCTCAACTTCGAGAATACCCTGGGAAAATCCTTACGGTTGACCACTGAATATACTTTATTTTATAAGAAGCAAACTTGCTTCCTTTAGCCTGGATGAATATTTTGTCAAATCCAGCATTACATGTTTCTTTAGTGTTGCTCAAGTTTCTTGACATCTCCTATAACAACAAAGCAACTATGAGACAAGAAATAGAATTTGTAATGTTATTTGAGTATTTTTTAAGGAAAAGTTTAAAACAGAAGTTTTGCGAAAACAGACAGATTTTTCAAGTTTACTTTTGAAATTCAGCCTGCCTGTGTATCATACATGTATCTTACTTCTTGGCTGATATGAGTCTCATGTTTCTTACAAAAACTTGTTTCTTATATAGGGTTTTTTGTTAGAAACATTTGAGGGAATTTTATCATTTCATTTTCTTTCAAGTTTAAAGCAGACTTTGTACAAACAGGTTTTTCAAGTTTACATCTGAAACTCAACCTGCCTGTGCTTCATAACTGCCTCTTACTTTTTGCCTGATTCGAGCCTCGTGTTTCTTAAAAACTTTTTTCTTACATGATAAAAAATATTGAAACCGTAGCCGATTTTTACTCATATGAAGTTTTTGAATTTGCCGGATTTTGCAAATAAAGTTGCTAACTACCGATCCACCTCAGAAATGAAAACTTTGCCTCCCTGACCTCCCTCCTAAAACCTCCCACTTATTGTAGAAAATGAAAACTATTGAAAATAGAAAGCGAAAATGAAAATTGAAAGAAAAATTATTCTTTGGAAACGAGGCCACAGTAGAAAAGACAGGCCTAATGGCGTAGAGGAAGGAGGGAACAAGTGATGTCATCATTCAACTAGAGCTTTTGTCGTAATTGCTCAAGTAAACTGCAAGTTTCCTTCATTATGTCTTCCGAAAAATTTGAAGATAGCGAAGAAGAGTTTCGTTCCATTTACGAAACATTAGTAAATACTGTAAAGAACAAACTTCCGAAGTTATATGGAGGTTGGTACCTCACCTCTTCTTTACATTGTTTATGAATGCGTATAAGTTGACTATTTTGGTGAATTTCATTCAATGTACGGCATGGTGCGAAACTTTATGAGTGCACGCACTGACACCATAAAATTAGCAACATTGACTCTACTTTGCATTGTTCTGCACAGTTGAAATACGGTTATTATCGATCCTGTAGTCGGGACAAATTTGATCAGTCTCATGTGATCCAAAGTACGTGAGCTTTACTGTATTGTTTTCAATTTTACAAACCTGAGCTTCTTAGGCCCATTGCACACAGATCTTGCCCTTGTTTTGACTACAGTTATTGAATGACCACCTCTAGTTTGGAATACATAAATCAGTTTGTCTGAAATTCCCGTAAATTCATAAAAATCTGCTATTCTGAAACTCAGCCCAGCCATTGCCACAATGTATGAACAGTAATACTGCTTATTCCTCAGTATTTTGACAGTAGGCCACTCTATATCAGAATTTTATGCTATTTAAGTCCACTGCACACAGCAGATTTTGATTTTTCAAGGACAAATATTTTTGTTAAATTGGCCCTTCAAGGACATACAAATCTGTTTTATGCAGTGCCCATAGAAAAAGAATTTTTATTTTCAAAGACTGTCTTTGAAAGACAAAAATCTTCATATTTTGTTACCACACACAACAGATTTTTGTCCTTGAAGACCAAAACGAAAAATCTTTGTCTTTGAAAGATAAAAATCTACATTGTGCCATGGGCTGTAGGTACACTTCCTTAAGAACAAATACATTCCTGCCAAAACATTAGCCACAGGGCTCATTGATATTCAGATAGGAGCTGTGGTGTTGTCAACCTGTTAAAAATTTGTTTTGTGGACACTATATTGGATCAGCCTATGCAATACTCTTGTAGTAGGAGTGTAGGTAGAGTTACTAGTGGTAGCCTGACTAATCCTGGCTTGGGTGACCAACAAATTGTTGGCACCCCCTCCATTACCAATAACTAATTTTTAATGGACTGCCAATTCATTAAAATGATTTCTATGACTTAGAGTAGTCACCTGTGCCAGTAATTATCATTTTAGAAGTCAGAAATGGAGCTGCCCATGCATATTACTCTTGTAGGAAATTTGATTTAAATAGCTCTAAATCAAACAGGAAGGCAGTTATATGTCAAGAGAATCATTCTTGATATATACAGGTCTTTCAATGAGACATGCGCGATCGCGCACGAGTGCGCAGGCACGTGCCTAGCTAAGTTCATGAGCTAGATTTGTCACTCGCTCCAGCTTTATGAAAAGTATTTATTTATGTAATTATTTATTTATTTAAAATTCTTTCTATGCAAAATCCCTTCAGCGTATAACTAAATATCAGATAATAAATTAAAGACAAGAAACTAATTACCCTAATTACATCAATACTATATAAAAACAGTTAAATCTGAATTAAGTACAGTAGCCTATCATAGTAGCTTATCTTCCAGGGAGTTGTGTTTTAGTGCTGTGCTTAGCAGCTATAATAACTTTTCAATTGCTTTTTGAATTTACTAAGTGTAGGGAGCTCTCTGATATTGATAGGAATATCGTTCCAAGCTTTCAGAGCCGAGTAGTGAAAGCCTTTCTTCACATATTCAAGGTTATTTCTTGGGATTTGTAGGTCCCTGCAATTCCTTGTTCTGTAGTTGGAGTGCTGGGTCCTATAATGGTATTTATCCCAAAGGCTTTCGGGACATTGTCTGCTGATTATTTTGTATGTCATAACTGATCGATCGAACTTTGTTAGTTGCTCAACGGTCAGCCAGTTATGAGACCAGTTGTCTTTTAGTCTGGCCTTTTCAATTAGTATGCATCCAAGTACTAAGGGAAGCTCTAAAAATTGAATGTTTAGCACACGCAAACTATCCCACGCGCGCGATTGGCAGCACGCGTCCAATTTACTCATTGAAAGGCCTGTATATAGCGTGCTCTGGGATATGGCAATTCTTAAACTATTGAACTTAGTGTACTTACATACCACCTGAAGATATTTCATGTAGCAATCTGGTTCCTCACAAGTTACTAGAATAGTCAACTTATTCAAGCCAACAGCACCTTGAACTTATGATATGCTACAGATCCATAAAAAATAATATAATCTACAGGAACTGGTGCAGGAGGGATACAAAGAAGCATCTAAATCAGTTGTGTATATCTCCAAGAAGATGAAGAATAAATTCTGCTATAACCACTATGGTAGCCAGTTAATGATATGCTGTACAGTATAAAAATGGCTGGCTGAAATTTGTAATAGGAAGTATTCAACTTTTTTCAACACATATTTCAAAGGATTTCTAATGAAGAGAGCATAGGAATATAACTATGACACCACTGCACTGTGCTTTATATATCCATTTTGTATATTTTGTGAAGGAATGGTCCCATGGTGTTATACCTGGGGAGCTGATATACTTGTATAGTGATGTGTGGGGGACTCGCTCTGGTTCACTCCAATGCAAGAGGATATTTTTTTAGGTTTGCCCTCTAGATTGGCTATAAAAGCATCTCTCAAACTTAAAGGATTTTTTTTTTAAATTTTTAATTTCTCTCAAATCCTCTTGTTATGACAGGATTTATATTTGGTAGTATTACGAAATTGTAAGTATGGTTCTTACATCCACATCTATGATTGCTTGGACATGTATCACAGAGCTTACTACCTTATCAGCCATTTTTTCGCCGGCCCTTAATTAGCGTTGGCCCCTTTTACGCCAGCCTTAATTCCGCCACCCTCAGAATTTGGGTTAACACCACTTAGGGCCGCATTTTACGCCATCTAGTAATTTAGGAAAAACAGCACGTTTTTATCTTTTCTCTGGTCTTTTTTCCTAATCAATAACATTTACAATTTTTTCTTCTTCAGTGTCCAATGCAACTGCGATAAAATCTTCTTGTTCCTCTTCCATTTTGTTCTCCTTTTTGTCCTCCTTATCCTCTTTCAAAACATCTTCATGTAGTGTCTCTAAATCTAATACCTTTTCCATTTTTTCAACCTGTTTTATTGTTTTATCTGTGTTATATTAAAGAAAAAGATGATAAAAACAAATAATTTGTCCTATGCATGCTAAGCTACAAACCATTGCAAAATCCTTATTTTTCCTGACTTATTAGACTTACAGTAAGAAAAACGCTTAAAAAATTAACGACGCTTTTTCGCTTTTCAACCAAAAATTTGGCCCTTTTTACGCCGGCCTTTTTTACGCCAGTCCTAATTACGCCATCCTCCATAAATTAACACCACCTAGGGCCGGCGTAAAAATGGCCGATAAGGAATCTTGTCACTATTAAGTCTTGCCCTTCACCTACAGAGCAACGTAAAGCAGAATTGAGGAGCATTGAGAAGCAGACTGAGGATCTATCTGGACTTGTAAGCTATATTGTTTCCTTTCCTTTTTATTTTCATTGTGTTTTTATTACTGAGTGTAATTTTCCCTAGAATTCTATGGCCTATTTTCTTTAATTCAATGGAATACAGTGGCATTAGTCTCAGATTTATCTAATGTTATTTGTTTATAAAATTTTGACATGTTATCAGTCAAATTATTCTTCTGGGGGATACCTGCAGAGCATAAACTTTTATTGCCCATTCGCCCTCCTAGGTTGATTTGCATTGGCACTGTCCAACCCCCGTACCAATTTTTTCAAGATAAGGAATATTTGCTTATGTATATATATATATATATAACTATATATAAAACTATATATATATATATATATATATATATATATATATATATATATATATATATATATATATATATATATATATATATATATATATATATATATATATATATATATATATATATATATATATATATATATATATATATATATATATATATATATATATATATATATATATATATATATATATATATATATATTTATATATATACAATCAGTAGCTAGCGAGTAACCAGGATTTCTCCTTTTTTGGTGTAAACAGAAAGTTTGATATAATGCTCAGAAAAACCAGGAGAAAATTAAAATTTGCCACCACCTGGGATCGAACCAGGGTCTCTCGCATTCCGGGCAAGCGTCGTAACCACTAGAACACAGTGGCTTGTTTTAACTCCCCTGGTTTTTAGCACCTTATGGTCACTTTCAGCTTTCGCCTTTATCAAGCAGCTCTAATATATACAATCATTAGCTAGCGAGTGACCAGGATTTCTTTTTTTTGGTGCAAACAGAAAGGTTGATATAATGCTCAGAAAAACCAGGAGAAAATTAAAATTTGCCACTACCTGGGATCGAACCAGGGTCTCTCGCATTCCGGGCAAGCGTCGTAACTTGTTTTAACTCCCCTGGTTTTTAGCACCTTATGGTCACTTTCGGCTTTCGCCTTTCAATCAGTAGCTATAATGTAGCTCTAATGTATACAATCAGTAGCTAGCGAGTATATATATATATATATATATATATATATATATATATATATATATATATATATATATATATATATATATATATATATATATATATATATATATATATATATATATATATATATATATATATATATATATATATATATATATATATATATATATATATATATATATATATATATACAATCAGTATATATATATATATATATATATATATATATACAATCAGTATATATATATACATATATATATATATATATATTTATATTTATATTTATATATATATATTTATATATTTAGTATGTATTAGATTTGTAAACATACATTAAACAACTTGCAGAAACTTTAACCAATTTATTGTTATCAGCTAAATTCCATGATGGAAGAAGGTCAAAGTGCCCCAGGTGCTTATAGAACAGGTATGATTTCCAAAGTGAGAGGCTACCGTTATCAACTGGACAAACTGAACAAAGATATTGTAAGTAATACATTAATCTTGTATTTACCAAGATCAAAATTATAATATTTGAAATGTCATGAAGATGTTGAAGAAAACATGTATAGTAGATAAATGCAATGACTTATTTATTACTGTGAAAGAATCACATTGGCATTTTGTCCTTCTGAATCTTACAATTGTTTGATTATTTGATTACATGTTTCTCAAAGATAGCTTGTACTGTGAATGATACATAGGGCTCATCAGTGTCTTTTTTGTCGTAGTTCTGTTTTGACTGAGAATTTTTGCTACCCTAAAAGCCAGAGAGAATATTTGCTTATTAGTTTGAAGATATGATCACAGTATATTTATTATTTGGTCATATTTGGTACAGCCATTTATGCATTGAGAAATTGCAAGTCCATAGTGTCTTTTTTCAAAAGTGATTAGATATTTGACTAAGATATATATGATATATATGATGATATATGATACATATATATGATCTAATTGCTATACCAAGATTATTTTCTATAAATTTATTGCACCTTGCATTTTGAGTGTTCATATTTTTTCCATAATTTTGCATTGTGGTTCCTTTGATGCAGGCGAAAGCAACTGCTACAAATATTGGAGGAAAAGAGGATTTACTTGGAAACCCTCTTGACCCTGAAGTCAGTTGAGCCATTTTACCCTATTATGTCCTATAGTCCTGTGTACCTTTGTTGTCTATATTTTAGTATTTTCTGTGGTAAATGGTTGGTATCTTGCTGGTAAATTTGCATCTATTGCAAAATCATAGTATGAAAGCTTGAGAGTAATGTTGTCAATTGTTAAAATGTATTGTGTAAAGTTTTTCTGCACAGCTTCATGGAGTTTGGGGATGAAAATAAAGCTATTGAAAAGGCTAAGGTTGATAATTTTTGAAATGATAGAATAAACATTGTCAGACTGCTAATATAGGAGGCTGAAGGATGGAAACCATGTACCCTTTTTCTTCTAATAGTTCTCCATACCAAACCTACTGGGAAATTTTCCATCCTGGAAGTTGCTAATTCAAGCCTTTTTACTATCAATGTTCCTAAGTGATAATTCCACTAGGACATTGTCACAAGACGGAGTTGCAACAATATATTCACCATTATTTTGATTACAGATACTTATGCTTTTCATTGTTAATCACCTTACCTTTTTGGCTATGTAACAGTCTTCCTCTCAAAGCATCGTCACAAAGGAGTGGTGAGGGAGGACTGAAGCAGTTCTCTTAACTTTGAATGCATCTCGCCAGCTTAGTTGTTGCTGACATCTTGAGAGTCCTTTGTTTTAGCGAATATTAGGAACATTGTGGATTTTCTACGTCATGAAATTCATGATGGATTACTGAAAATATATTGCCTTTTACTACCGATATCTTTTATATTATATAGATGAGACATATTTCTTATGGCTTGTAGATAAGCCAAGTAGACTCCACCTTTCGGACGAATTGGAGTCTCATCATTTTTTTGAGAACTGATTGCACTATCTAAGTCATGCCTATTTTTACAGACTTATCATAGGAATCGAATGATGGAAGGTCTTGACAGACTTGCCAAGAGCTCTGAAAGCGTAGAAAGATCGCAAAGAATTGCTGCGGAAACAGGTGCAAATCCTGATAAATTCACAATGTATATTAGAATTGTAATGTTACTGTGAAAAAGCAGTTATGAAATATAGAGCTATTTCATGTGATACCCAACAGTTGAAGCAGTTTGTATTCTTTAAGTATGACCAATTTGACTATGTAGACCATTGCTCTCCTCCGAAGAAGCCAAGGGCCTGATTGATATAGTAATGAACTTGCATGACACCTTGTTGTTTTCTATGTGCATGAAATCGTGAAGAATTGTTCTTGATTTGCAATCTTTCTCTTGAACTGCATATTGTTTCGCCTATCTATCATTAATGTATGTTTTAATTTTGTGGCTTCTTTAGCAGACGAATAAGAGAAGTTGTGTTGAGAACGAAATATTTATTTTTCATGATAACACACAACATACGTGGTATAGCATACACTTTTTGTATGACATACACTTTTGTATGACTATAGTATTTTCTTCTGGCCACACTCATTGCAGTGTTTTGATTCTATTCTGTCATTGCTTCATTAGCAGTATTACGTTGCTATAGAACTTGCTCTTCTTGCTTTCAGATGAAGTCGCTGTAAGCGTTATATCAGACCTAGACGACCAAAGAGAGTCTCTGCTACGTTCCCAGGATAAGGTATATTTTAGTAGATCATTTAGGGCTGTTTCCTATGACAGTTTGCTGTTTGATATAACATAGGATTGGATTTTTATCGAGTACGAGTGTGGGCCGCAGAGACAATAGAGTAAGGATTATCTTGGAATGAGGAAGTGAATCCCTAGAGATAATCATCTTACGCAAACCTGTTCTTCGCGTCTTTCAATCTAGTATGGTAATAGGGTGCGTTCTGGAAAAATTACTTGAAGTAATAGAATAGTTAATATTACACAGTTAACTCATTCTTTTAGGAATCTATGGAAGCCTCAGACTTAGCTGTTTAATAAGAGAAAGAAGAACATTTGTTGTCCAGAGAGTATATTTTCGGGAAACTTCTCGTAGTATCTTGAATATGCTTTAATAGATCTTCTGCTGCCGTTTGATGGATAACTTTGTTAGCAAACAGCACTAGAAGAACTTATTGAAACCAATGATTTATATCAACGTATGGATGTGCCAACCAACATAATGGGAGAAATTAAGACTTGCATTGGTCTAATTATAACTGATCAACCAAACACCTTCATGGAATATGGACTGCACCCATCTGTTGATGAACGTTGCAGCATCATGTTGTGTATTGAGAGCTAAAAATCCCTTCCTTTGCACTGCTGCTTTCAGGATAACATTTTAGGACTACTCGAAATCAGACATCCACACGATTAAAAACTCCTTGCAACTTGTTGATTGAGCTTCTACATTCCAAGGTCTCAATGAGGATCATGTAGTTGATACCTTTACAAAGAACGTCTAAGACATTATAGAATAACTGATCCTTATAGAGTGCTCCGTTTTGATGATTCTGCAATAAAAGATAAATGGGGGATATTGAAGAAGTTTATGAACAGTGGTAGACAACATGAGATTCGGGAATTTTCATGATTTCTGAAAATGAATCTTTGAAGTTTCTTCACAGTGCACAGAAATGTACTTTCGATAGTTGAGCCATTGTACCTCAATTTGAAGATTTTCCTGGCAATAGATGTCACAGTGTAGCTATGGCTTATACAGGAGCATGACAACGACAATAAACGGTGAAAAAACTGAGACTCTAAACCAGTGGGTTCCCAAACTTTTCAAATTATTGTGCAGGACGTTCTCCTACAGTATATGTTGTCGAATTATGGTCTCCCTGGAGGAATAAACAGATGCTATGATTGGTATACCTTCACGGAAAACAAACATCAACAGTGAGAAAAATAATACAGCAACGAGTCGAAGAAGCGAAAGCAATCTCTCGAGATCCTCTGAAATTCTCTTGCGGTCCCCTGGAGCCCTTTGCAGACCACAGACCCAAGTTTAGGAACCACTGCTCTAAATAGTAACTTAAGTAGCATTATGATTTGCTGATTTGAACTAGCTAGAATCATCATCGGAAATATTAGAAAGAAAATAAAGAAATAAACGTTATATATTGTATAAAAGGATATAGGAATTAAATACCAAGATTTGGGATTGGTTAGAGAAGGTAAGATAAACAAAAGGGACTTGCAAGGAAAGTAGTAAAGACTTGTAGTAGCAGAAAGACGCCAACCAGTACTTGCATCACAGCATGGAATCAACACAAACATGGAAGGGACATTATAATGCAAAGAAAATAAACATGAGGATAATGCGGTGGAGAAAATGGCGACAAAGAGGCACTGCCAGACAAGAAAGAAAAACAGCAAAGTTACCATATTAAGACCATAGTGATAAAAGACAGTTGGAAATTATGTGAGGGTCTGTGCCGTGCATAAGAAGACTTTTGTAAATGAGTAGATCGAAAGCATTGTCAGTTTTAGGGAGGATAAAAAATCCCCAAAAGAAGCTTTGTGCCCAGCTGTACATGTATGATCTTTGATAGGAGAAGAACTAGGAAATGTGACATCTTGTCCGAGTTTACTTTATTTCCGAGTGCTTTCTGCAATGAATCAAAAGATTACGTGATGTTTTACCATAGTAATGGGCACTGCAGTACTTCATGTAAATTTGTAAGTAAGATTGTATCACAAAAGGATGTGAGGCCGTCCTTGGATATGAGTAAATTAGAAATTTGTTTAGACGATGTAAACTGCATTTTGACACCAGGGTAGCATTGTTTGATGACCTTATTGATCTTTTACTTTTTGGAAATGCATATTGTGCTGGGCCTACACAACTGAACCTTTTATTATAATTTTACCTGGTCTTTGAGAATCGGGAAGTCTTAAGCATCAAAATTCAACTTTATCACCTTGCAATAAGAACCTAATTTGTTATCAAATTGAAAAACAAGTTCTTGTTTGCAAGGAGCATTCTTCAAGAAAAATAGCCTGTACATTCTTATTTCTGTAGGTTCTTATATGTAGATTTACTGTATTTAAGTACTATCCATTTCTGTGAAATTATGATGGTGTACATTTCCTCGACTAGTTTATTTCTCTCGATAATTTGTCGCTATGTTGAGAAAACACATATTGTGACAATACGCGGCTTTCCTAGACACACTTTTGATAAATACACATTTACTGATGTAGTACCTAGCTTTATTTGCTAAATCTGGATCCCATTGGAGCTTTCCGGTCTCGTGTAAATCGTTTCCATGTATTCCTGGCCCTGTGTTTGCAGTATTTGCAGCTATTTGACTAAATAAGGTAACGAGTAGAGTAAAGCCAATTCGTGGGCTTCATTTCCATCAGTCCTGTAGGGCCCTTTATGTAATACAGTATAGTAACTCAGAAAATGGAAACATGATTACAATTGTCCGTAGTTGTGGTCAATACATAATCCTTTCCACTTTCAGGTAAAACAAACATATGCAGATATTGGAAGAAGTAGAAGAATTTTAAACTCAATGGCCGTCAAGTATGTTCTTTATAATTGCATGTATCTATGAAGTTGATCCACTCTCTTTGAAGTTGATCCTGCGAGGGCTTAACCAGTTGGGGAATTTTGTACTCTCTCTCTCTCGCTCTCTCTTTATTGTTTTTGGTATAGTCATCATCTAAAGTTATTTTGTTGATAATTGTATTTTCTGTTGATATACACGTATGACAAGTCTGCATAAGAGTTACTTTTGCAGCATATTCATATTTCATCTTGCCGTCATGTATTCAGTTTATTTTTCATTCTATGGCTCATCTCATCTATTGCTGTAATCTATGACGATCTTGTCAAAAATAATTTTGGTGCTAGATTTCCAGTTTTACTCCGTGTGTACATTATAATATCTCCTTACCAATCTCTCGAATTTCTAAGTTTTAAGAGGTTACTTGTGTTGACTAGTTTATTGGCCTGTACATCCTTTTAATTGTCAATCTGTTATCCTTATTTCAGTTTAGTGTCTATTACTTTGATGCTATATCTTCACAGAAGAGCGTATCACAAGTGTAGTTATAAATCTGTTCCATGTTGTGTATGCCTTGTTGATGAAATATTTGTCTTTGGATCCTTCAGATTGCTAACAAACAAAGTTATCCTGGTGGTGATTATTTTTCTTGAACTCGCCATTCTTGGTGGTGTCGTGTATATTCGATTTTTTAACAAGAAAAAGTAACATATCATCGTGCATTGAAGACATTTACCTCGTTGATGAAAATATTTTGCGAAGTAATTAAGATTATATGGGTTTGTCTCCCTGATATTTGGCAACTATTGTAGAAGAGATTGATTTTGTCAGACATTTATCTGCAATAATTTTGAATCAGTTATAATCCGCTTAATTACAGCTCTCTTGATCAGTATTTTCTATCAGTTAATGCTAAAAAAGTTGAAAAATTAATAGTTGAATAAAAATTGCTATGAATTCAGTACATTTGTTGTCAAGCTACGTTAAGCTTTCTGTAAGATTAGGCACGCAAGAGCATTACTAAAGCCGTTTGCGTCTCATTTTCATACTTGTTTGAAGCTTTTGCTAATTCTCAACACTCTTCGAATATCTGGTTTGCAATGCTTCAGAAGAAGTTTATATATTGCGTGAGAAAATTAAGCCACTGGACCCTATTAAAGAGATACTTAAACTCTGGGGCTATGAGCATGAAGATACTATTGATGTGAGAACAGTCATAAGAAGAATCATTTGGGAGGTAAAGAGAGCAGAATGAGTTTCGAATTTATCGGTAGTGTTAGTTTTACATTGAAGCAATGTTCTCATGCAAGCACTTTGTCTATATAAACTGATTACTTTTCTACGTCATAATTTGTACCAGTGTTTGTAAATCGATTAAATTATGATACTTTCACATTGTTTGTTTTGTAATTAGCATAGCTATTAGTTATCTCTTCTTTTTCTCTGTAGCTGCTATTGGTTTAGGTTTGCTCTCGCATATCGCAGTTTGTGATAATTTTTCAAGACAGCTGTGGTACAAGATTTTAGTTCCTATCAAACACATCTTCAGGTGGGTTATAGAGGAGGGTCTACATTAGCAAAAGGTGTGCTCAACAAAGTATCAGTACGTGGTAAACGTGTATCCCAAATACGATTCCGTACGGTAGGAAAAGCCTGCTTGATCAAATGCTTGATCAATTTGATCAAATTCAAGTTGGCATCAACTAATGAGGACCGGACGGCCGAAACATGTTTTGATGTACCTATGTTTAGTATGTTGAAAGAGTATATAGCACTATTAGTATAAATCAGGCATTAGAAGTTTTTCGGAATACTGAATAATGGTATCATCTGTGTTAGTCAATAATGTCAGCACTTTGTCAACAAAGGTCCCACGTAAGCCACCGGTTAGCACACTAAAGATGAAATGCGTATTGTCTTCCATGGCTTATTTACGCATACTTGATAAGTCAACCTACAACATCACTTTTGAGCAGAGGGATTTATGTCCACTTTTGAATGGAAAAGAGTTCGATTTTATTCTTAGAACAGCTGTTTCTGATTAATCTACATGTCCTCTTCAGAGGTGTATATAGAGCGGGTAAGCATAAACAAAGATGTTTGCTTTGTATCAGGTCAGCACGTAAATATGTTTAGCTCGTTTCCTGATCAACTGACATTTGTTTTAAGAATGTTATCGATTTCTAATCCTTTGTATTTCTTTTTTGACGGAAACAGAAGCTAATTCTATATATATATTGCAATATTTACAGGTGCCACTCAGGGCGGGAAAAGACACAAAATTCGCTCGATCAACACCTGGAATGATTATCTTAATGCTATATCTGCTACCATATGATAAACCGAAAGAACAATGACAAAATTCAAGGAAATAGCAAGATGCCAACAATTTAACACATAGCATTTACAGGCAACTGCCAAAAGCGAATGGATGCTACTTGAAGGTGAATATTAGCATGCTAACAATTTTGATGGAGCCAGTTAGCATTCTCGGAGAATGATACTGTGCGCTAACTTAAGCCTGTGCACACGGGCAACTTTTGTGTTCCAAGCACAAAGATTTTTGTTTGACGAAATTTTGCCCGTGTGCGCAGTCTATACAAAGATATTTTTGTGTTTCAAAGATTGTTGGCGAGATTAAGATTGTTTAATCTGAAAGACTGCTGTTGAAGCACAAACGCAAAAATTCCCTTGTGTAATCTCTACTAACACAAAAATACAAACCCAGCCTAGTAAAGAACCAATCGCTTGGCTTGAACACATCACATGTCAAGAAGAAATATAGTGGAATTTCGAGCCAAGGCAAACCAAGGAGTTTGTGACAGAAATATAGAATGTTCAGACTAACGAGAAAGAAGATAAGTTAGTTGAACTGTGGGACGACAGACCATGCTGCATCGTTTCATCCTTCAAACGCACAGCATTAGAACAGGTCAATGTCACATTTGATCTCTTATAATGAGCAGTAGGTCATAAGCAATGAGGTTTGTTTATCTGTAACTGAAAACCTCAATGTTATGTGTATCCTGTTGTTTTATGGCTGGCTCTGTGTAGCTTAAAATCTTACTGAATTTGTCTTCACTCTGTCGAAAATACTGTCCACACTAGTATGTGTGTTCCATTTCGTTGATGCCAAGGTATAAAGCTTGCAATTGCACAAGAATCGCTTGTGTGCGATCGTTTCGAAGACAAATGTGTTTGTATTTGAAACACAGCCAGTGTGCGTGTGTTTCAAAGACAAATGCTTCTGTGTTTGAAACACCAAAGCTTCCCGTGTGCGCCAGGCTTTAAGAGGGCCTTCACATGAGAAACTTCAGACCGGTTTGAAACTCATGCCGGCATGAGTTCATTTCAGGCGGACTTATTTCCATTGGATTCACATGGATATTTCAAATCGGCTTTAATTCGAATCAAGCAAGACCAACAACAGTACTGCGTTTTCCAGGATGCAGCTCAGTATTGATTTTGAGTGTACAGTTCGCCCGGTTTGACAAAATCGCATTCACATGACAATGTCACGCCGACTTGAAATTTCAGACCGGTTTGAAAAGCAGAAGCTCAGGCCGGCGTGAGGTTCAATTCACCTTACTCATGTGAACACTCAGGGGGATTTGGTCACACATCGGACTGAAGTCACTCCGGCGTGAGTTTCAAATCGGTCTGAAGTTTCTCATATGAAGGCCCTCCAAGAAATCATTCCGTTTCATAAAATGTTTTCATTTTGCACCATCAAAGGATAAGCGTTGAACGAGGGTTTTCGTTGCCGATAATTGAAATTTCCATTAGCTGTGAAGGTGCAAGAGCGGGACTAGAGATCTCTACAATCCTGTAATAAGGAGAGCAGTCAAGGAAGAAATGTCGACCATCTTCACGAAACTTGAGCAATCAAAATTGCACTCTATTCCATGCGTAT
Source organism: Mastigias papua (assembly GCA_964019165.1). Classification (NCBI taxonomy): domain Eukaryota; kingdom Metazoa; phylum Cnidaria; class Scyphozoa; order Rhizostomeae; family Mastigiidae; genus Mastigias; species Mastigias papua. Next base: position 7,204,791 of record OZ025269.1, read on the forward strand.
TTGCTAAACTATACTTAGCTATTAAGTCTTGTAATAATCCTGATACATGTTACATTATCCGATACAAATTGAAAACATATCTACGCAGAGGGCAAATTTAAGTAAACAATTTGCACTTACGCTTCCCAATGGACACAGAATTCCAATTATTATCATGCTTCATCTAGCAAGGTCCGTTCAAAACGCGTAATTTGGAAGTACACTGCATACAAGCTATGATGTCACTGGTTGGCGACTGAGCCCTAAGAGCTTAAAGCTGGAGTCTATAGGTCTGGGGTAGCCTATTGGGTTTTACTTTATGTTATTTTAGTTTAGTATCATCATGAATACATAAAACAAGCAATTTTTTGATCTTGACAAACGCAGTGTAGAGAAGAAAAAAGTAAAACCTATTCAGTCCAATGTGGTGATTGTGAGATGGCAAGCAAATTCTCACCATCATCTATCGACTGCTATAGCATTGAAGCCTGGAATGTCAGAAGTCTGTATCACCAAGGAAGTCTCCTGTGTGTAATTCAAGAAGTGCAAAATAAAGCCTAGATACCCTAGGTACATAGGAAACCTATCCGGATGAGGGTGAATTCAGATTTTTATGTCAACATTGGAAGAAAATTACGAAGTAATTTAGTCTGGAAGGAAATGGACAGAAGAATAGTTGGGGCTATTTTGAACAGGTAAATTACAAAGACAAAATCATTCTATGCAACAACCTCGAAACGAATAACCTTTTAAAATTATGCACAAGATGCATCACAATATTGTGATTATCCCAATATATTCATCAAATGAAATTGCGTATGAAGCAAAACAAATACAGCTCTATAAGGAGCTTTAGAAATCTATCGAAGAGTGTAATGACTCAGTTGATCAATTGATTCTGGTGGGAGACTTCAATGCCAAAGTCAGCTAGAAATAAGAAAAGAAAATGGACCCTTATAGGATGCACGGTAGAAATGAAAATGGAGAACTGCTGATTAATCTCGGCAAAGGAGAACTGGTTATCACGACTATACAAGATTTGGAAATATAGATGCATGGACTACATCCAATGGGAAAGCAAAGAACCAAAGAGAGTAACTAATAATATCACAGACATATAGAAATAGTATCAAGAAGGCGCTATGCTTGAGTCAGTTATTTTCTAGAACATTCACTTACAACTTTTTCCTAACTCATGTTGCCTCAGCCTACTTTCTCTCTAACCTTATCAAGTCGATGGAGCTACAATGGCCCTGCTGATGTGAACAATGCTATTAAAAGCAGGCCCATTGTACATTGTGATGGAACTGCGATGGCTCTCTGTGCAATTTGGCAAAGAGGATGAAGTGCCAGCAAACAATATACCCTTGAGCAACGATTTGATAGCACTATTCGATGGCTCAGCGGTATAGCACCCGATGCACAATGGCGAGGCCATTGCACAATGTGTTGGAATCACGCTGTAGTCAGGCATTTTCTCACCCTTTTGAGTTATACTTGGTAACAGCTAAACTAGATATAAAACTGAAAAAGATCAGAACTGTCAACAGAGCGCAAATGTGAAATATAGCGACACTCCTGTCACCAAACAAAGTATAAAGTTATGTTAGGTGTAGCAGTGTATAGAGCTTGAAGCTGATTTCAGTCAACTGAAAAAGTGGCAATGTTGCATGACAACAATTGTAGACAAATTATTTGATAGAAGAAAATATGTTGAGAAGCAGCCTTAAGTGAATATTGAAATATTATGCAGAATGAATGAAAGGACTTACATGAAATAACAAGGCAAACTAAAGAGGAATATACAACTTCAATGCAGACTACCTATCGAAAATTATAAAGCAAAACCTGTGAAGAACTTTAAGTTCCATATAGAACACACAATCCAAATCTGTCTGCTAAAATCAATGATATGCAGGTAAGAGCCCACGTGCTGGAACTTGACTTAAAGACAAAGAAAATAAGATGTAGTAGATAGATGGGATGAGTTTGTAGCAGAACTATTCTCGACAAGAAGCAAAAGTTTATTGTAGCCAATGACAGCTCAGAAAAAATGACAAAAAACGTTAACAGAATATATGAAACTGGTAAACTCCACGAAGAGGTCTAGCAAGTGTCTTTGTCCAAGCTCAAAAAACATCGAATGCAATACAATGTAGACAATGTCGAACAGTCAGCTTAATCATACATGCTTGATAAAGTTTGCTACATATCAGAAAGGAAGAGATAACACAATGGATAGAAAATAATGTTACGGGATCTCAGATTGGCTTCAGTATGGATAACAGCTCAAGAGAAGCCACATATATACTAAGGAAGTGGAGGGGAGAATAACACAACATCAGAAGGGTCCATGCAATGCTTTTTACTGAATATGCAAAAGTGTTTGACAAAATGAATCATGACAAACTAGTAAAGATTATAAAGACCATTGGGGAATCCTCTCTCATCAAGCAACACCTGTAGTAACTGATACTGGAAACAAGGTGCAAAAGTTCGATGTAGCAGATTTATAGAAATTCGAAGAAAGTTTCAACAGTTATATTACCAGTTCTTTTAGCTTATACAGTGGATTTCTCACTAATTGAAGCTTTATCTGACGTTGATGGATTAGAGATCAATGGAATAGTAATAATAGTAAATATCCTGGGTATCACATAAACCCGTACCCGGTTGTGGAGTTTCGATGTGGGATAATGACGTTACCCTTTGCCACAACTACCTCCAGATCACCCTTGAGCAAGGTGTAACGATATGTAGATGATACAGCATTGATAGTAACTTCAAACTTAATTTAAACAGCATGAATCGTAAAGTTCAAGTAAATACGGAGAGCATAGGGTGCTTGTAAGTAATAAGAAAACCACAGTAATTATGCTTAAAAATAATAGAAAGGACATTCAATTGTCCTTTTAAGCATTAACGAAAAACTGAAACATGTGAAAGAATATAAATACTTGGGAAGTATTATATGTAAGGATATGAGATATCTCAGTGGTTGGAAGAAACGAATTGTCATGGAAAACAACTATTAGAAAGAAATGTTAATAAGGAATCTAAGGAAAAGAATGATTGATTGTGATGTAAAGTGTTGTCAAAGGAATATACTTCAGCTAGAGTGCTATATAAGACATAGTAACAATTAGATACACCGTTAATGTCATAAACAAGAGATTGAAAGAAATCGTTGGAGTTGAAGGAAATTGGCAGCAAGATTTGGCAAGAAGAAAACTTAAGTACACAGTCATATCATGAGAGGAGGCAATAGATATAATTAAAGCAGCTGGTATTAAAAAGTTCTATTGAAAGGAAGAAAGGCCAGGCTAGACAGAGGAGAAAATAAGTCAACGACAAAGAGCATGCTCCAGTTATGAGACAGTAAGAATGGTTAAATGAGTGTCTAAAAATTATCAGTCCCGCCAGAACATGGTACACAACCATAGAATCGACTCCAAAAAAGTGAAACAGATTGACTGATTAGCTGGTTGGTTGGTTGGTTGATTGACTGATTGATTGATTGATTGATTGATTGATTGATTGATTGATTGATTAATTCATTGACTGGTTGATTGAGCGATTCATTGGCTTGACATACATGTGCGCTATGTGTTGTGTATTGTGTGTGAGTGTATATGTGTGAGTGAGTGTGTGTATGTATGTATACATGAATGTATATTGAAGCAAAGTAATGAAGGGGTGTGAATTACGGTATACTTGATATTTATATTTGCATAGATGTCTGTAATCTCTCACTAAGTTGTCGTTTTCAACTCTGCTGTTATCCTTCTATCGATGGTTGATTTAATGAGCTTTAATTTGTGTGCGAATAAGTGAAGTATCTTCTTGCAAGGACCGAAATTCTTGCTCTCCTTTATGTATCCAAGTGGTAAAATTTGCAAATAACCCTTTCAAATGATAAATTTGTATATTCAGCTTTTTTGAATACTTTTGAAAAAGTCCCGATGTCCAGTCAGGTGAGCAAACATCAACAAATGCTGCTTAAAGAGCACCTTGGCTATCGCAACAGTCATACGTTTTGACACCTTGTGATTGCTATTACGAAATACGCTTCCAACAAGATGTTAATGCTGGCTAAAGCCGCTGTTGTTTTGGTGCTTATTGGATTTTCAGAAGGTAATTGTTGGTCATATTTCAATGTTTCATTCTTTACAGTAAAATGCATGTACTAGGGTAATTCGGGGCAAAATGAGACGCTTAAGCAAATATTCTACTCTTACTCAGCCAGGAATACGCGAATAAAAGAGGACAGCATTCATATACTTATTCAAACATATGAACAATTCAACAGCAAGAGCAATTTTCCCTAGCTTTTCATAATTTGAAAATTTCAAGCTTTTTCTACAACAGATTGAGACACTTTATCTTCTATGTTTATAACTCTTAAAGACATACATGTACTAGTTACGTTTTTAAATGATAAGAGGCGGAGGCAAGAGACATTTCATTCAACAGTTTTTAGCAATATATTACTAATTGAAATGACTGAAATAAGTACACTTACATTCGAATTAATTTAATGAAATTTATGAAATTCTTCTAAAAATTATGTAATGACGAAAGATCAACGAGTTTCGTGGTTATGCAAATTAGATGCAAATTACAACAGCAAATTAAAAAGAACAGAAAGTCGAAATACGGCCAATGAAAAAATTGTAATTTGAAGATTCGAAAAATTAAACATTGTTTAAAATAGATCTTTAATTGACGTTTTGATGGGTAGCCACGCATTTTTTTGACAGCTTCGAATGTCAAGTCTAATGTTCTGCTATCTGAAGAAGTTTTGAGTTAACTCTGCTCTGTGAGCAGATGCATTATCCTGTTGACAAACGAAAGCTTTTCTTGATTGCTATGGATGTAGCGGATACATTAAGAATGATTTTCTTGAAGCAAGGAAACATAATATGTATGTTCAATTCAATCTTCATGTTATTGAGTCGTTTCTAAGGCCAAAACAACAATCGTTAGAGAATACCCACTGAAGAAGGATCCGGCAGTTTTTTGCAGAAATAAAAGTTTTTGCTTTTTATACTCTTTGATAAGTGCGGACCATCCGAAATCAAAATCAATTCAACGTATGGTTTCATCTAAGTTAAGAAATACTAGTATATACTATGATTCCTAGTAGTAGATTAGGGTTGACGTAGGCCATCGTCGCATTTTGCCCCAGTTTGATACCAGAAGAAAGAAAGAAACTAAGCATAAAATTGTGCATTCCATCATGCTATGGTATTGCGAGTAATATAAAGTTGTGCTTAACTAAATTCTATAGGGGGTTGTATCTCACTCACCTTGAATCATTGGCGCAAAAATTTGGAAAAGTTTTCAATATATTTTCCTTAGCCTTGGCAAAAATACTGTTTTAATCATCGATGAATCCGCAAAAAATCACTGTACAGCTGCCTGGATACCTCAGTATCTTGAGACAGAGTTTTCCATAATTGTATCGTATTGTATCGTATTATACCATATTGTTTTATTTTGTATTGTGTTGTATCTTAACGTATTGTATTTTATTGCATTGTATTTTATTGCATTGTATTGCATTGTATTGTATTGAGGGTTCATAGTCTACTATTGGCTGAAAGCTACTCTCTCGACTTTATACAATATCTTTGGTCTTATTGCATATTAGCATATGACAGGGTGCATCCACACTCGGCATTCATAAGTACCGACCAGGTACTACTTTATACTACTTGATGGAAAGAGGCACATTTTGTGTAGCCACCTTACCAAAGGGTGCTAACTTCTATATCGTAACTACATCCATTAGGTTGTGAGTCGTGAACTCTCATCATCATGTATGCTATAAAAGCCTAAATGCATCTCTAAAATGTCTACCAAAAGTCTTGGAAAACATACTCTCTCCCCATTAAAAATTGTTGCATGAAACAAATGTGAGCAACTCGAAGGCCAAAAGTGAAGCGTGTTTATAAAGCTACTGGTTTTCGCTATCAAATCAACATTGTTTGAGGGGGGAGGGGGGAAGGGGCTTTATATTTTAACTGGTGTCACGGAAAAGCGGTAGGAGTCGGAAATCAATACAATTAATTGTGTGGGTGTTCCAACTACTTCTGGCAGGCATTATAGTATGATCTTATAGCCCGTATGATCTCAACTATTCACTGTTCACACTAAGATTCAAAGTGCGTTTGTTTGAACCCTGCTAAAACAGGTTGAAGCATTATATTTTAACCTTCAAAGAACAGACGAGCTTCAAACTTGCCCACAAGCTAATTACCCACTACCTCAACTGTCCAGTTTTCGAAAAGATTGTTTCACCCGACTCAACGTGGTAGGCTACTAATTAAAGTATCTATTTTTAAATTCATTAAAAAGTTCAAGCTACACAAGTAGAAGATTCTAATTGACTCTCACCATTCGTTATTGCATGAGTTCCACTTTTGTCTATACTCGTATTTGCAACTGGTAGTATCCATTCGAAATGCAATGGCTTAATTCCATCATCATTATCAAATGCCACCAAACCACATGCTGTTCCTGGTGACTCCCATACTCACATTTCTTCAGAGCTCCCGATCTTTGGTCTTTTCCTTTTTTCTGTATGCTTTTCATTTCAGCTGCTTCCTTGACACCTTCCATCCATCTTGTGCGAGACCTGCTTCTTCTTCTGGTATCCTCTACCTTAGCCAACATAATACAATTTTCCATAGAAGTTGGCCTTCTAAACACGTGACCCATATAGCTGAGTCTTAACTTTGAGGTCATCGCTTCTAGATTGTGCTCTAGCTGGATCTTCTTGCTAATTTCCATATTCGAGATCTTTTTAGTCCATGGGAGCTTCAAAACCCTTCAAAACCACAGCTCGAAGGAGTTCATTTTCTTTCTATCGGCTTTTAGCACAATCCTTGCCTCTGCTCCATACAGAAAAGCACGAAACACAAGAGCTTGTACAAGCCTTCTCTTAGTTGCTATTGTGAAATCATTGCTATACCAGACTTTATCCTACTGCCTGCATGCTGTTTCCCCTAATACAAGCTTTCTTTTGATTTCCATAGTACAGTTACCTGTTTTGTCATTCACTGTACCTAACAAAATAAAGCTGTCAAAGATTCATTCTCAATAACAAACTTACCTATATTTCTCCCTCACCCATCACTTTGACTTTGCTAAGATTGAGAAAGAGATCATCAAATTTTTCACATTTCTTTAGCTTTACCTAGGAGGTAAACTGGGTCATCCTTTGTAGTAGCAATCAAGGTAGCATCGTCAGCATTTCTTCCGTCGTTGATCTTCAAACCGCCAATTCCAATCCCATCTGGTGCTTCATCGAGACATTAATTCCTCGTGATAGCTTCAGTAATCACTATAAGGGCTAAATAAACAGGGGATAGCATTCATCCCTGTCTAGCCCCTTCCCCTATATCAAACCAATCCAATCAGAGTTGCCATATTCTGTTCTGACTGTTCCTTGCTGGTTGTGGTAAAGATTAAATGTAAAACAGCAAGATTTTCAGGTATGCCGATCTCACAATGGACATTAATTCTATAAACTTAACATATTGCAATGTGATTTCTAGCTGTAAGGCTATAGAAAGGTGTACACCTATATGTACACCAGAGCCTCACTACTCCTGTATCGTTTCTTAAACTGCTAATTTCCGTAAAACCAAAATGCTAGCAATTCTCAAACAGTTTCTACTGGGGGTAAGTTCAAATAGGTCTAAAAGATAAAATTTTGAATTAAGAATACTGAATGTCTACTCAAATACTACTTAGAAGTTATTTTACCACAGGATGGAATAGCAATTGTGGGGAAATATAGAAAATATTCGAGATGAAAACGAATGGGAGGTTGAGAAAATTTATTTGTTTAGAGAGAGAAATGACATATATTTTATCTGTGCAGAATGTATACTTTAATCTACCTTTGCATTGAAGGATGTAATGACAAAGCAAGTTACTGCACATATTGGAAAAGCCAGCAATTTTGTAGAAGATCGTCAGTCTGGCATGATTTCATGAAAGAAAACTGTAAAAAGACATGTGGGGAATGCGTAATACGTAAGTTGTGCAATTCTAAAAAGACAATATTTTTACTTAACTTAAATTGGATTTCACTCCTTTAACAGTTTTATGTATCATAAAGATCTTTTCTGTTTGTCAGCACCTTAAAATTTAGAGTGTATTCAAAAGTCAGTCCACATGGTTATCTATTGTTGTAAAATATTTGTTGCAAACCATACTTATTCGCTTTGTTCTTCTCTTAATCTTGAACTAGTGATGATTGACAGATTAAAAGTGAGATGAGAAGCAGTTAAATAAATACGTCACTTCAAAACGTGGACATCTCCCTAGAGAGGTGTCAAATGGAAAAGAGATAAATAGCAACAGTTCTTCCAAATATTGAGCATTAACTTTATATTGCTAAGATTGTACACCTGTCTTTTGATTGTATTTGCATTTTTGGTCGTTCTGCTGATTCATTCATCGATTTGCACAGTTATATAGGTATAAGCAAAATCGCTTTTCATGTTATCTCCAATATAATCATCCGATGGACATATTGTATATTTTGTCGCAGAAAAATACCCTGGACCTTTCCTCGTTTGATTTCATTCTAGCTAATTGTAACTACTTGTTCTTACTGTTTGTTTGTCAGCTTGCTTGTTTGCTTCCTTTTTGCTTGTTTTTTCCTTGATTTGTAACAAGGCTAGCCCATTCAAACCAGGTCTATAGCTAGAGGCACTTAGTAAGGGGCTCAAAATTTCCCCAGACTTAATCAATTTGAATCTGCTAAGTGGCCTAGGGGGTTGTATGCTCCCAGTGGAATTCAAAATCAAATTGACTAACAAAGGTTTGGTTTAACGTTCAAGCAATGAAGGAAGTGCCTCCCAGCAACTGTGTTGCAGCACATTAGTGTTTATAGTTGGGAGGCTGATAGCATCATTCAAAGACGTAGGAGGATCCGCCATGGTTAGGTCTTCTGCGGCAGTAAATTTTGAAATTCCATCCCCTAAATTGGCTAAAAAAATATCTCCTTTGCTAAGAAGTGACTCATATGCATGGTACTAAAGGAGGGATGCAGCGAAATGTTGTTGAAGCTCTGCTCTACCAGAAATCTCCCTCCACTCTCCCCCCCCACCCCAGTAGCGCTGTGCCTGGAAGGATAAAGCAATGTTGGTAACATAGTAATGACATATCTACGGGAAAAAATCTACAAATAGAGGAAGAAATAAAATTCCAAGCTTTCTCGGCTTTGAGTTCAAATTAGTAAAACCAAACATTTCAAATGCCATTTCTTCCATTACAACCGTGCTTTCATACGACAGATATACCAAGCACAAATTCTCTAATTGTTTTCACTGAACTTGCTACCTGTTCCATCAAGCCCCTATTGCCTACGGACCTAACTCAAGTTGCTTTTCATAGAGCGGTTTGTTATGCACTGATATTGGACCTATATGGGTGATGCTTGAAAAGAATTATGACTTCTTTACCTGGCAAAAACTAACCTGGTCGGTTTCTTGGCTCGGGAACGCCACTAGCTCGGGTTCACCCCGAGTTCAACTAACTCACCTTCTTGAGGTGGGTTCACCCTAGGTAGATTTAAGAAATGTGTCGTGTGAACGCGAACCTGGGGTGAACCTGGGGTGAACCTGGGGTGAACCTGAGTTACATTTGGTTATACGTGTGTGCCTAATTTGAGCCTTCCAGCTTATATCGAACCTAAAGCAGCAGAAGTTATTTTAACACTGAGAAGCTAATGATATGAATTTTCTCATTGCTAGGTATTTGGGCGGACGAACAGATATTAAATATATTTGATAGATATTTGGGTCGCCTTCTTCGCAGTAATGATCAACATTTCAAAACCATCTGTTTGCAGACCATTAGAGCAATTTCGTCGTAATTTCTGCCCACCATTTTCCTTAAAAGGTACCCTCCGCTCATGCGATGCAAACTATCTTACTCGGCTCCACCCATTTTCATATTCATGCATACTTTCCAATCTTAGTCGAGTGAACAAAACAGGATCCACTAGAGTACTGACTTAGAATTACGAATTTACTTCCTTCGTGCCCTTCAACATCACTTTGCTATGTTAACCCTGATGTCCCATTTCCAGCAACAGTTGACAAATTTCCTGGCTGTGTTGACAAGTCATCTTATTGCTCATCCTATAAGAGCTACTGTCAAGATCCCAGCTACATTGGTTATTTGCAAACGAACTGCAAAAGAACATGCAATTTTTGTCGTAAGTATATCAGGATACTCATTGAATAGTATCATAACATTCATACTACTGATTGTGATAATAATATTCATAACATTCACTGTACTGGTAATATTCACAGCATTGATTGCACTAGTAATACTCATAACACTGATTGTATTGGTAATGTTTATAGAACTTACTCCACTAGCAGTATTTTTAACACTGATTATACTAGTATTATTCATAAAACTGTTGTGCTAGTGATGTTCATAAAACTGTTGTACTAGTAATATTCATAATACTGCTGTACTAGTAATATTCATAATACTGTTGTACTAGTAATATTCATAACATTGTTGTGCTAGTAATAGTCATAATACCTATTGTACTAGTAATACTCACAGCACTGCTGTATTTGCAATATTCATAATGCTGTTGACCTAGCAATATTCATAACGTTGGCTGTACTAATAATAGTGATAACAATGTTGTCCAAGTAGAACTCAGAAGACTGATTTTATTTGTAATCCTGGTGTGTAACTGGAACATTTCTTCTTCTCATCAATCATTGTCAGACAAATGCTTCTGTGTATGATACACCTATTCGAAATTTCTCAATATATTTACTGTCGGTTGAAGAATGTAAGCTAGCGCATTCCCATTTGCACCAAAGTGCCTCCAACTGAATATGATCATTTGTATTCTAAAGTCCGAGTTTAAGTCTTCCAAATAGAGTTAATAGGTAGCTGTTGTGATTGGCATAGCGGCAACACTTTATACAGTATATAGATATTGAACTGCAGCCAACAGAGACTTCTTAACAAACGTCACTATACTATTTTAGTTAGTTGTAATTGTTTTGAGATGGAATAAAGACGTTGCCATTACTGAGTCTTTCTTTGAGAACTCTATAAAGCACAACATAGCACAGAGGCCTAGTGTATAAGAATAGCATTAGAAATAATTTTAGATAAATCATGCATTACAGATATTACTACAGCTCCATTGCCAACAACAAAGCCAATTACTACAGATGTCTATACTGTCCCTGGTGGTTCAGGTATCAATTTCATATATTTCATGAATCTATCAATATGTATCTATAATCTCTTTTTCTTCTTCTTTCCTTTTCAATTATAGAAAAATTGTTCTAGTGTCCTTTTCTACAGTGGCAGCATCATCATCATATCACATTTAACCAGCTACTACTAAACTCTATCAGCTACTACTTAATGATAAAACAAGCGGAAATCTTTAATGCATTAACATCTAATAATAAATAAACAGAGACTAGAAAGCATGCATTTACTGGTCTTCCTAGGGATCGTGCTTCTAGTTTTTCTGGCAATTTATGGCTAGATTGTCAAATACTCTAAAACTTAACTAGCCTTAAACCACTGTAATCCTGTATCAGTTAAATATGCTTTATACTCAATAGCTAGTTCACTGGTCATTTCAAACTTTTACTTATTTTTAGACTTGACTATTTTGCCTAATGGGCATCCAAGACTGGCGTAATATGAAATTTATGAAATGATTTTGAATTGAGCAGTACAAATAGCGTTAACGACACTATTAAATGAGTGTAATAATTATTAAAGTGATTTTTAATAGCATCACTCCAACCCGGCTGTGGCAAAAAGGGTCCTGGCCATACAAGGATTGTAGGAGGCAAAGCAGCAAAACCTGGAGATTGGCCTTGGATAGTTACATTCGATTACACAAAAAATACTGGAAACCCTGGACATCATTGTGGAGGAACATTACTTACAGATGAATGGATTCTAAGCGCAGCACATTGTTTCTATGATGATAAAGACAAGTCACAATATTCCCTTCAGTTAGGTAATTTTATTCAGTCAAATAAATTTCTGATTCCTTTAACAGCTCTATGCCTATCTTTGCATCGCCCTTATACCAGAGTGCTAAGGGGCAAAGTGAATTGTTTGACTACTAATTGTCATGGTCCATTGTATTCTAAAACGGATAGCTCGATTTGCTAACTAAAGAGAAGATAAATATCAAAACTACATAGAATAAGGAAAGTGATGGAAATAAGAACATTGAAGAATCTTTTTTACAAATATTGGATTATTAGGAACAAGCGAAATATTGAGGAAGATACTGGGTGAATACTTGGAAAGACAATAATACAAAATATCATCGGCTATTGCTATGATTCATTCTTTCAAATTAACCGATTGGATATGATCATAATCAAAATGATCACATGGATCAAATTGATCATTAACGATCATCAAGATTATTAGTATAATTAACAGCACCATCTTCACCATTACAATCCTCTTCAACATAATCGTCATCATTTTCACTATCTTCTTCTTCTTCTTCCTCTTTTGTCGCCGTTAGGCATGAGGTGTGCAGTTGATTGTGTCACTGATCCAAGACCATGCATGCCCTCGATTTTTGGTGTCTTGCCAGATTGGTAGCAGTTACATTTGCATCGCAATATGTGCATATTGTTCTCTTTGAGACATACTTTCTTGCAGTCTGTGCACTAGCCTTATCTGATCTTCTATCTTGGGTTTCTCTCTCTTTTTGCACATTGTTCCTCTGTTCACAGCTCCTTACATGCCTTGCATAATTTGCCCTTCCGACCAAGTTATTACAAACCCTGCATTCCTTTCTTTCTCCTTCTATTCTTCCACCCTTGCATGCTTTGGAATGGTTTTTCCATGTTGCTTCTTGTCTAAATTTGCCATTGCATTTTTGGCATCTAAAAGTTGGTGCATTCTCCACTGTTCTGTGAAGTCTTTTCTAATGAATGACCAGTCCAGCTTTCGTTCTAAATGTTCTGCCACACCCTTCGTATTTGCATTTGTTGTCGTTCTGTACCTCGTACTGTGATCTTCTCTCAATTATTTCTTCATCATCATGTCTTCTATACTGGTGCCCCTGTTACTTCTCGAATTGCTCTATGTGTCTCATTCTACTTTCGACCATATTTTTCCATTTCACTCTATCCATCGCTATTCTTTCTACTTCATGGACTTCTATATTTGCCTCCTTCAATAGTCTATGCCAGTAAGCAAGCGTTGTCATCTTTCTTTTACTTGGTTTTCTCCCCATCTCCATTCGTCTGATCCAACCCAATCGTCGCCTGTTTTACTAATCTCTCATCTGACATTCTTGCAATGTGACCAATTCTTACTAAGTGGCTCTTCTCTATTTTGCTTCTGATTGTCATAACATCTAGCTCGTTTCTTACATCTTGCATATTCATGTGATTCCTCTCCATCTGTCTCAAAGGTTCCTCTTTCTTGTTACTCCATATGTATCTATACCTCTTGTCTATCCAACTTTGAAGTCTTTTTGTCTCCGATTTTGAAAAAGGTCTCACTGCAGCATTGAACAAAATGGTACTTTCCACGCAGGTTTCTACTACTTTGGCTTGCGTTTTCTTGCTGAGCTTACATTTCATAAATCTCTTCTTTATTTGCATCTACGTTCTTGCTGCTCTCTTTATTCGCATTTTAGTATCATGTTCATTTCCCATATATGTTCCTAACATACGGATTTCCTCACTGTCTCTTGCTCCGAATTCCATTTTCTCCTCCTTTGATTCATTGGTTCTCTCTTCAAACTCCCCCATGACTTTCTGGATTATTTGCTTGCCTTCGTCTATTTCGTCATTCATTCCAATGATAGTGGTGTCATCAGCAAACAAAGACATTGTTAGTGTTGTATTCTTGGCTTCTGAGTTGAACGTGTTCTTTACATTCTTCGGTGGAAGTGAATGGCCAGGCATGAACGACCACTCAATGCCTACTTTTCTGTTATTTTTCTCTGCTTCACATGCTCTTTCCTTTTCTGCAACTCGAATAACCGCCTGATGGAATATGTTAAACATAACCGGAGACGTTGCAAATCCTTCTCGTAGTCCTCTCTGTGGAATGAACTTCGTACTGTCTCTTTCTTCCCCCCTGACTCTGTGCGATGTAAACTCGTGTAGGTCTTTCAGCTTGTCAATTACTTTGTTTGGTAGTCTATATTTCTCCAGTATGGCCCATAGTATTGGTCGACTCACCCTTGGGTATGCTTTTTTTAGATCTAGGAGTATAGCCATCTCTTTTCTTTCCTCCCTTCCATTGCCTATTACTTCCATATTTCTAACTACTTTCACATCTTCTTGGATTCTTACAAAGATTTGCGTTGCATCAGCCGTCGATCTTCCTTGCCTAAAACCTGCTTGATTCTCATCTAGTGCTCCAGTAGCTTCTGCCCAATTTCGTAGCCTTGTCGCCAAAATTCTGGCTAAGATTCTGCTCATGATTGGGAGTAACCATATTCCTCTGAAATTATTCATATCCTTTTTATCTCCTTTCTTATGTAGTGGGATGATTATTCCAACTTTCTGTTCCTCACTCCATCTGTGTGCGGGGTTTTCCCACAACCATTGGATCTGTCTATACACACTTTTTCTGATCTCATCTCCTGTTTCTCTAATGTACCACAAACGTATCTCGTCCTCTCCCGGTGCTGCATCTTTCATCTTCGCTATTTCATTCTTTATTTCTTCAAAACTCGGAATCTGGACTATTAATTCGTTGTTTCTCTCCAACATCTCTTCCTCTACCTTCAGTTCCACCACCTTGTCAACTGTCTTTGATATTTGGTCCGGACTGTTTTCATATCGCGCATGAGTGATTTTCTCGAGATGACCTTTAAATTCCTCTTCGGTAAAAAGCGTTATGGACTTGCTGTTGTTGTACTCTCCTCTTCTTTGCAGCCTCTGCAGTATTTTGTACATCGTTCCAATTTGTCCCATTTGGCATGCTTGTTGGCACTCTTCTGCTAATTGATTCCACCAATTTTCCTCCCATTGTCTTAACTCTCTTTTGTATTTTGTTCTTTTCTCTGTCAGCCTTGTTTTGGCTATAATGTACTCATTGCTTGTTCTGTCTCCTGTCTGCCGTATCACTCGATTTCTCTCTCTCTCTCAGTGCTTCACGTATCTCTGCTTTCAGTCGCATAGCATCTTCCTCGTGTTGGTTCATCCATGGGTTTGTTTGTTTCTCTCGTTTGCCACATACTTCCTCCGCTGTGGCTCTAAGTATTTTACCCAATGTTTCCCATTCTAGATCTTCCATTTTCAAGCCTCTTCTTGCCGCTTCTTGACTCGCTCTTTCTTCTGTTCTCTTTCTGTACAGCTCTGCTATTTCTCGATTCATCATTTTCTCCCAGATGATATTTGGTCTTTTCTTCTGTCTCCTCTCATTTGAATGTCTAGGTGTTTTCATTTTCAGCTTCATTTCTACAATCTTGTGGTCGGATAGCATTTCATTGCTCTTAATTTTAAGAGCTTTTACAATTCTATGTCTGTCCTCCTCTTTTGTTATAAATCCATCAAGTTCATACCATGCTTTATTGGCACGATTGAACAATGTGCCTCTTTTCTTCACTTGGAAAAATGAGTTAACCCAACATAACCCTTGTTCTGTGAGCCAGTCAATTATATCTTCTCCTTGCGGGTTTGTTCTTCTGAATCCATTTCTTCCCACTGTGGTGGATTTGTCATACGCTCCTATATTTCTGCCAATCTGTGCATTAATATCCCCCCCCCCCCCAATAACGATAACCTTCTTTGCCGTACCCCCGTGTATCACTCTTTCCTAGCTCTCTCCTTACTTCTTGTATCTGTTGTTCATATTGTACACTCCCCCTGACTGGTTGATATACCGATGACAGAACTGCATCTCTGAATTCCACTGTTGTTACTCTGTCTGCGGGGTACCACTTTCTTCCTTCCGTTTCCCATTTTCTGTACCATTTTCCTCTCATTAATACTCCTGTTTTCGTAGAATGTAGAAGGTACATACTTTCTCCATCTATCTCAAATTTTTTGATACCATGGCTAAAGGTGTTTAGCTCCGTCATACAGGTAATATCCATTCCTCTCCGCTTGCATAGTTTCGCTATTTCTCCAAACCTTCTTCCGTGTATATTGGCCCTCTGTACATTCCACGTTGCTATTGTTTTGTTTCCCTTGATCCATTCCTTCTGCAAAGTTAATACTTTCTTAATCCTCCTTCGTGCTCTTCTCCTCTTTCCTCTGGTGTTTCTTGCTTGTCTCTGGACTTGACTTGTTGGTCCTGGGTTTTTCTCCACATCTGTTTTCAATTTATCTTTCAAAAGAGCCCTCATAGCTCTCGGGTTAGTGACACAATGCACCGCATTGTAGGCCGACGATAGCTTTAAGGAGCTCCAGACATTGGCAAGGTGACTGTCCCCCCGTTGAGATCCTCTTTCCACGAGATCGAACGATTGATACCAGAATGATTCTCGCTTCTTTGAGGCCCCCTTTGACTTCCTTTTGTCAGAGTTTCCCCTGTCCGCTCGGTACCCAACGAGAAGGTATGAAGTCATGACCGAGCCATTTTCATTATCGTCATCATCATCTTCACCATCGTCGTTATCATTATTACTTATAAGAGTTTATTACTATGAAATAATTTATGTCATCAGTTGAAGGCTAAACAAGCAAAAAGGTTATTTTTTTAGAAACTAATAGCCAGGCCCTAATAGTATTTGTTTTTCAAACTTCATCTCATATGATATTTAAGTCTACAAATACAAATCTCGCTAACAGGTAATCTGTATTTGGCTGGCTTACAATACTACAATACTAGGTAATAGAACAAACAAACAAAACAAAACAACAAAAAAATGAAAAAGCATACAATATGTAGAACAGTAAAGAAAGAAGTTATTAAACAGTATTAACTGTATATTCAATAACTGAGAAGCGGGGTTGCACCAGGATTTGTTTCTTAAAAACAATAAGGAATAGAAGGAATGGTAATTACTTCATTTTATCTCCTATTGAGTCCCATAGAGGCTGCACAAAAGTAATGATGATAATTATAGTACTCTTACCAAGTTAATCTTCAACATAATCACGACAGCAAATGCAAACATTTTGAAACCTTTTGGCTTATGATAGTGAGGAACTCAAGATGAATTTTTATAGGTGAACATGATCTGAGAACTGACTCAGGGAACGAGCAAAGAATTCCTATAGCAGATATAATTTTTCATCCGTCATACAATCCGACAAACTATGATAGTGACATTGCCCTTGTCAGACTGTCACGAAAAGCAACATTGAATGACAGAGTGAGGACAGCTTGTTTGCCAGACCAAAACACAATCTTTGCAACAGGAACCAAATGCTATATCGCCGGATGGGGACTCCTTGAAGCATATGGAAGGGGGCCTAAGGTGAATTTAAAGATTTATTTTGTTTTCATTCACTTTCTACTCCTAGAAGCTGGTAAATGTTAGTAGTCTCCACTTTTATATGTAGTGCCCACTTTCTATTGTATGGAGCCGTGCCTGTAACAGTATATTTATTGCAAGAGGTGAATGAAATAGACCAGTCATCATAGATTCAAATGGATTAGATCTAAAAAGAATAGAACAGAATTTATTATAACATATTAAGGGAGTGCAAAACCTAGAGGCAAATGCCAAGCAATACAACTAATATTCATAGTATATGTTTGTATTTGTAATGTACACGTCTGCTATTAATTGTAGCTGATCTGCTTTATAGTAATATGCTAGGGTAGAATTGGAATGAGAAGCAATGAACGAATAGAATGCATCTGTTAATCAGGCCACTTGCATCGCTTTATTAGGAATAATATTGTACCGTAGGTATTCCTTTTCACAGCTACTTTGTAATTCAAGCTCTGCCTTGTTAAACCTAGGATATGCTCATACCCAAAGGCTTGATGACATAAGTACACCCTTCCTGTTGGTACTTGATGAGCATCCATCCTTGTTATACTTTATTAAGCATAGCGTAATCCACTACTACTGGAATGCTTCCTTCGTTGCTAATGGTGATTAGATATTAAAGTACTTTCAGTGTAATGACGTAAATACAAAGACATTAAGCAACAAAGTCAATTGAAAGACATCATTTCTGCTATTAATAGATTTTGCAACAAGCACAAGTGCCATTGGTCAGTCACAGTACTTGCCAGGCGGCTTATCCATACAACAAGCTGTCTGGTAACATGTTGTGTGCAGGATATGCTGCAGGCTTAATCGATGCCTGTCAAGGTGACAGTGGAGGACCACTTGTTTGCAAGGACAACAAAGATACGTGGTTTTTGTGGGGAGTTGTATCTTGGGGAGTTGGATGCGGAAGAGAGAACAGCTACGGAGTATATGCAAAAACAACAACCTTGCGAAGATGGATAGACAAGATAGTGTTTAATATTTAACATAACTAAATGAGAAATGTTAAACAATTATAATCTCAAAACAACCATAGTCTGAGGAAAACCTAGTGCTTAAGCTTTTTGTTTCAACTCTCTGCTGTAATGGATTGCCATCGGGCTCTGGAGAGATAGTAGTCTATACTGAAGGCAACAAAATCAAGAACAACATAAAATTGAGATCAGTCAACCAGTAAAATTATGTTCCGAGCACTAAATAAACACATTTAGCAACTTACCCTTCAAATTACCATTAGACATATTGAGCTTAGTATTTTTTCCACTACCAACCCCGCCAAGCATCAATGAAATCAGGACCAGAATTTAAATGGAGGTTACTTAGTGTTGGACAATTACTATGAATTGATTAAACGAAATAAGCAAAGAAATATATGCAGTGATGTAGGGCTAGCTCAATTACTAGAGGGGCTCATGCATAAATTCATGTATTTCAGCACGAGGCTATGTAGCAATGGAGCATCGAATTCCGAAACGAGGCTAGGTAACAATAGAAACAGTGATATACGTATGATATAGCAGCGACGAAGGCGCTAGATATCTAACTTGAGAAAATCGGTACTGTGGTGAGTGAGACAAAGTCATTGGAACGGAAATACAATCAAAATGATGCAGTTTGCTTAAGAACTTTGTACATGACTTTCTGGAAGTTCAGGATATAGATGAAAATTTCTCGCGACCAACACATAGAATCAAAAATCAGTCTTAGGGACTGCTCATTATTTATGCCCCAGGTTGGGGCTGAAGAGAAATAGGATGAGTAAATGACATTTCGGGCAGCCTTAAGGTTGGGTAAATCATTCTTTTTTGTCTCTCAAAGGTTGGGTAGTATATTGTCAAAAGCTCTTTACTGGTTGTGTAGGGTAATTCGGGGCAAAATGAGACACAGGGCAAAATGCGACATTTCCTCTTTCATAATGAATTTTCGGTTTGTCCAGTGGAGACACAAATCAGCTCAATCTGTGATGTAAACATTGAACTCCTTCTTTCAGCTTTTCAACCGTTGTTTCTGTGGTAACGAAAAGCTGAGGTGAGAAAAATAAACTTTTTGCGGATTCATCGATGATTAAAACAGCAATTTCGCAAAGGCTAAGGAAAATATCTTGAAAACTTTTCCAAATTTTTGCACCAATGATTCAAGGTGAGTGAGATGCAACCCCCTATAGATTTTAGTTAAGCACAACTTTATATTACTCGCAATACTATAGCATGATGGAATCCACAATGTTATGCTTAGTTTTTTTCTTTCCTCTGTTATCAAACTGGGGCAAAACGCGACATTGGCCTAAGTCCATCCTATTCTACCACTAGGAATCATAGTACATACTAGTATTTCTTAAAATGGATTAAACCATATGTGAAAAGTCTGTTGGTACTACAGAACTTCACTATAGCACGAAAAAGCGGGAACATTGCTTTAGCATACTGAAAGCTTTTTTTCGTCCGACACTCGTCCCCACGAGCATCAGGACGAAAAACACAACAACAAGAGAACAGCCACCTCGTATGTGTAAAAACTCTATTTCTAAAATGAAAAGTGATTCGGCCATAGGACAACATCTTATTACAAATCCAGAATGCGCCAAAACATATACAGACGATAATTTTCGGATCATTGGGCAAGCAAGATCGTCCTTTCATTTAGGTGTTTTGGAATCGGTTTACATCAAGACTCAAAACCCAGTCTTGTGTAAACAAAAAGAGTTCGTTTTTTCACTTGGACTCTTCAAGTAAACAATGGTGAATAGGTGCTAATTGGCCAATCATAGAGCCAAATAGACGCATTATTCATCATATCACGTGTACCCGCATCTGGCTATATATTTCGTTTCACCTTTCGGTCGCTATCCGACGTTTCATACTCTGACGAGTGTCGGACGAAAAAAAGCTTTCAGTATGCTAAAGCAATGTTCCCGCTTTTTCGTGCTATAGTAAACCATATGTTGAATTGACTTTGATTTCAGATGGTTCGCACTTATCAAAGAGTATAAAAAAGCAAAAACTTTTATTTCAGCAAAAAACTGCCGGATCCTTCTTCAGTGGGTATTCTTTAACGATTGTCATTTTGGCCTTAGAAACGACTCAATAACATGAAGATTTAATTGAACATGTTATGTTTCCTGCTTCAAGAAAATTGTTCTGAAAGTTCCCGTGACATCCATAACAATCAAGAAAAACTTTCATTTTTCAACAGGATAATGCATCTGCTCACAGAGCAGAGTTAACTCAAAACTTCTCCAGATGAAGAACAGATTTGACATGCGAAGCTGTCAAAAAATGTGAAGCCACCCATCAAAACATGACCTAAAGATCTATTTTAACAAAGGTTTTTCGCAACAGTGTTTAACTTTTCGAATCTTCAAATTATAATTTTTTCATTGGCCGTATTTCGACTTCCTGTTCTTTTTGCTTTGCTGTTGTAATTTGCATCTAATTTACATAACCACGCCTCTCGTTGATCTTCCGCCATTACATAATTTTTAGAAGAATTTCATAAATTTCATTACATTAATTTCGAATGTAAGTGTACTTTCTTTAGTCAGTTGATTTAGTAATATATTGCAGGAAACTGTTCAGTGACATGTCTCTTGCCTCCGCCTCTTATCATTTAAAAATGTAAATTAGTAGATGTATGTTTCTAAGAGCTATAAACATAGAAGATGAAGTGTCTCATTTTGCCCCTCATGTGGAACAAAATGAGACGATATACCTGTTGTAGAAAAAGCTTGAAATTTTCAAATTATGAAAAGCTAGGGAAAAATTGCTTTTGCTGTTGTATAGTTCATGTGTTAAAGTAAATATATGAATGCTGTCTTCTTTTATTCACCTATTCCTGGCTGAGCAAGAGCAGAATATTTGCTTAAGCGTCTCATTTTGCCCCGAATTACCCTAACTATTATTTTTGTAATGCGCAAGGTTGGGTAGCGAAAAAGTCATGCAAATAAAAATTTATCTTCAGTCCCAACCTGAGGCATAACTAATGAACAATCCCTTAGGATATGAATGAAGTTATCAAAGCAGATTGTATTTATATGTAATTTTTGAATTTTTAAGCTTTGTTATGAAATTTATGGTACAATTTTGCGATTCGAGTGCTTCTACCACCTATATATCTCCGATAAATATTTCTCAGCATGGAGGGTTATCTATGTCTTTTTTTTGTACCTACATTTGTATAACATTATTTTAAAATACACAGTATTGTAAAGAGCCAGACGATATCCCAAAGCATTTAAACCTATATACTTTTGCTCGCTTCTCTTTTCGGTTCTGTACGTAAATACATTCGTTGAATGAAGATGGAAAAGGATTACAGCATATAAAAAATACACCCATTTCTTTTATAAGAAACAAAGGTCGATGTTGAGTACTCCAGCTTCCTAATGTTCTGGAATTTTTAATACTCATTGCTTCTTATGAGTTTCTTAATTATGATGTCATGAATTTTATACAAGCTTTTTCTATAAGTACCCTTTATAAGGAACCTAATTGTAGAATGCAGAAATATTTATAGAACTTATACTACTAAAGGAAAATTTCCTAAGGAACTTTTCAACGTGAAAAAGTTTATAACACCAAATGATCAAGAATTAGAAGCTGGTTCCATTCATTTGCAGCCAACCAAAACCCGTACAGATTGTTGAAATGCTTGCGTTAAGTCATTCATTTTTCACTGATTTTGCACTAGAGCCAAAATTAAAGCCGAAATTCAAGGTTTCAATGTTGTAAATGAATCTGTGCCACTTTTATGGCACTAGCTATGCACTCAAAGCTAAGAAATTGTTGAGAACTTACGATTTGATTATTGGAGGTTCAAAAACAAGGAACTCTTGGAACTAGGCCTTGAGCTAGGTTCCTTATAAAAATGCGTGCATTTGGGGTTCCTTACATTACACACTGTTTTTATAAGGAAACTAGCTCAAGGCATAGTCCCAAAAGTTCCTTATTTTTTGGACCTCCAATGGTCAAATTGTAGTACCAAAAGCTCTTTGATAGTTCCTTAATAGTTCCATTTTCACTCCACATTCAGTGCCATAGACATGTTACATATGAAAGAAAACATTGATTGTAGCTATAGCTTAAGACCAATGAAACATGGAACACTTGACACAAGCATAGCAAACAATCTATGCTGGTTTTGGCTGTGAATGACTGGAACCGACTTACTAATTCTTTATTGTTTGCTGATGATAAAAAATTTTCAAATTGAAAAGTTCTTCAGGGAATTTTCCTTTAGTAGCATAAGTTTTTTAAAAGTATTGGCATTCTGCATGTAGGATCCCTATAAAGTGGTTCCTTATAGAGAAATGCTTATAGTGTCAATCGTGTTTTCCAACAAGCTGATGGGTTTAGATGTTTAAAATCAAGCTATTTTACGGACCCAGCAGTGCTCAACCACCCATTCACTCTAATGACATCTAATCGTTTGGTAATTGGAAACTCTATAAAACGGGATTTTTAACTGCAACTTGCTTAATCTTGCGTATTGAGCCCTTATACGCAAGTGACTTTTGCTAGTACCTACGCATGAGTGACTGAGTCAGGCATCTGGCGCCTTAGGCGCTTCTGTGTCTTTGAATGAAGAGGCTTGCTTCCAATTTGAAAGAGTTCCTCAATGGCGATACTATGATTAAAGAAAATTTATAACAGGAGGTAAAAATTGCAATGAGGCCAAATGGAAGGAAAATGACGACATTTCAGCCACAGTGCAAAATTTAAGAAAATCATTATTTGTTAAGAATAACTAAGGGCTAAAGTCCCCGAAATAAGAAAGGAAACACTAGGGGGCTGAGCTACCTGAGTTCCCCAGCTCTACACCATTGTAGTGATATGTGCTCTAATGCTCTAAAATTTCTTAGTTTTCAACAAATTGTGGATCAAATAGCTGCATACTGATACAATCCGAATTCCATATCCCATAAAGGACCTCCGTTTATTGATTATTGAATTATCTTTTTTCCATTATTTTAAAGGAATAGAAACACATAAAATACTAAACTGCTTTCCCATCCAAAGCAGGAAAGGACAATTGGCCATCTGGTCCCCACCCCACGGCGAGACTTGCAATTCCAATATTTTATGTCATACACCAAAGAGACAAAAAGCAAACATTGGAATTGCATTCAAGTCCTTTATGTCTAAGCCACGGATGGTTAGCTGGCGTAAGAGATCTCCTACACATCAAATCAAAATGAGGGCATGTTAGTTTCCTCGTTTCATATTCCTTTGTTGCAACAACAACTACATTTTATTTTGTGATTTATGGCGCATAGGTGGAATTGGCGGGATTTTCTGAAGGATAGCTTGAAACAAGAAACTCATTAATCCTCATTGAATTAGGTAGCACATTTTCATTTTTATTAATGATATTACCTTACTGTTGATAGCTTTTCAAATTTTGTTCTTTACTGAATATGGTAAGGCAGCAATTGGAGGAATACTCAAGGCCAGTCTGTAAGCGAGACACAACTTTCTGATATTTTATGTAGCCTACATACATACCATATTCTTTTCTAACTTGTCTTATTGTAATATTTATATATTTTGTTAGTTTGTTATGACTTTTTTATGTAGCTGAACACAGGTTTCACGCACACAAATCTTCTCACACATTTACTTATCTACTTTTATAGCAAATAACAATAAGGAGTTTTCATGAAGTTGAGGTCAGATCCAGGCCAGTCTAGTTTGTGATGTTGGCTGCCTCCATTAGCATTTGCCATAACGTATTGAGCCCTCTTTCCCTGGTTAAAAAAAAGTAGTATTCTGTGCCTGTGTAGCTGAAGTTTCTAGATGAAATGAACTGAACTGAAATTCCAGATTAGCATCCAAATGAGCAGGGACAATGATGGGGGCCTCCTCCTTTTGCAAGTAATGTTTAGGTTTTTGTATTGCACGCTGTTTGCCAAAATTCTTCGTAAAACCTTGTTAGCGACACACTATTGGAACAAATTTTATTCCAACAAGCTTGATTTTGTAATTTGTTTAACCAAAGACAGAATATGAAGGGAAGAATTAATTCTTAATTAATATGTGTTAGACTGGTATTGTTCCCAGCATCTGACTTGTACTTTTCTATCTGATTTAATATATTACAACAAGAAATTTACTGTAGAATAAACAAAGAACTCCAATGGTTTACTATCATTTTTAGAAGCTAGGATCTTATGATGCCATGAATTTCTTGTCAGAGCTAGGCCCCTCAAGTGTGTGGATCAATGTCTGGTCTTCAGTCCAAGTCCAAGTTGCCTAACCAGTCAGTCCACTACTTTTGTTACCAGTCAGTTAAATGAGATTCTTGCTCGGGATCCCTTATTCTATGTGTGCTTCCCACATTTATAAGACTTTGCCTGGGGATTCCTTATTCCATGTGTGCCCCCCCCCCCATTTCTTGGCAGCTGATGCCACTAATGGTAAACATAGTGATGTATTTTAAAATTAGAAAGAAAAATAGAGATATATAGTATTTCGGATACTGCAAATGACTAGTTTCTTGATGGACAGATAGAGTGAGATGTCTGTCTCACATCTATAAGTGTCCAATCATCCAAAGTTTATCTAGTGTTACTGTTGGAGCTCTGTCTCAAATGCCAAACTTTTCTACAGGGGTCTTTCAGTTAGTATGTATGTGCATATGGGGGGGAGGAGAATCAAGCAAAAGCATATGATTGTATACAAGGGAAGGTGGGTTGACATGTTAAAGTACATATGCAGAATAAAAAAGCTTAGTCACCTTTTCTGCAATATTTTCATTAGAGAAACAACTTCACCTTACCCACTGCCAAAGTTGTAGAAGAAATTTCTCATTGATTTTTTCTGAAAATACTATTTGTAATGATTATTTTACTGTCTTATGAATGATTAAAACACCTTTCTCTTTGGTTTTTGGATGGCTAGAAACTTTCCATTAGAAATAGGGGGGGGGGCAAATAACCAAGAGTACATACACAAGAGGGGAGGGATATGTAAAAAGTATATGTGTGCATTCAAGGGGGAGGTGGGGGATGACATATTAGCAATTTTGGTGCATACATGCTAAATGACTGACCCCTAGATGTATTCATACTAGGTTTTTGCAAGATTTTGAAAATCTGTTACCTTTTTATTATGTGCTATTGATTTTTCATTGTGCATGCATTCAGCTAGAATTTAGGTTTTGGTTTTGTATGCATGATTATGATACTGGCTGTTGCAACTGCTTTTGTGCAGTTCAATACACAGAGCACTGCCATTACTTATTTGTTGTTAATATCTAACTGTAAGGCCAGTTTGCCTATTTGTGTCTTAGGAGTTTTCAGCAGACTGGACTGACTATTGTATATATAAAATATCACTTACCAAATAAGAAGACATGGCTATGAGAATTGCAGAAGATGAGGATGTGTCATCAGCAGACTGTGGCCCATTACCATTATCGAAGCTTGAGGTAAAAACATAGTTCTTATGATTTTCCTTGAAATTTGAAAAATCACTAAACAAAATAAATTTGCCTGTATTTTGTATATGTTGACTTCAGAGAAAGGTACAAAAATAGTACAGAATTATACAGATATGAATTCACTATACAAAAAAGTGCTCCAAACCTGTGAATTTGAACAATAAAGTCCAACATGCTAAATAATGCTTTTTCACATATATGAAAAACAGCAATGTACTGCATCTTCCAATTCTTAAAGTCACATTCTGTTCATGTAACATAGTTTATATATCCCCTAGGGCATTTCCTTGTTTAAACATCAAAATTATGAACTTTTCAAATCTCTTCCTCATGATTACTTGTTAAGTAATCTTTTTCAATTTTCTCCTTACTTTCTGAAAGTGTATTAATTTTTAATGTCTTAACAACTGTTTGTGACTTTTTTTAAAATCTTTCTGAGAAGTGGTTAGGATATGTATAAAAAGGATAAGATCTGAACTTTTTAGGTATATATGTAAGGTTCTCCTTTCAAAATGAAACAGCTAACTATTTGAAACAACAGAAACTAACTAATTGAAAGTTTTTTTAAAACATCATGATGATCTGCATCTCTTTTAAAACTATGAAGCAAGCATAGACGGTGGATGCGTTATCTCATTGTCTGGGATGGTACCACCATTCTATCTATTGATGTATTTAAGGACTTTTTTTCATTCAGCAGTAGGGCAGAGAAGTCTTGTCTTTTTTGTTTGGATGGTTACTGTGATCAGGAGCTATGCGATTCTGCTGTGCTTGTTTGATCCCTGGCTATACCTGTGGGTACCATTGGAAAAGGTGACCTGCAGGCCTGCCACCAGATAGTACAGAGGCCCAAACCCATTGTTAGTGCTTTGGGAGGCTACCTCATCAGCTGGAGTATAATCTTGGAGTGTCTGCTATACCAGTTCATGACTGTAGCCACTCCTAGCTTGCAGCTCCAGGTACCATTCTGAGGCAACGGTTTAGCTATGGGAACTCACATAGGATCGCTTGTAACTACTGCCTCAATAACTTTATTAACTGACCCAATCATCACTTACCCTTATATTTGTATCATGTCTCTCAATACAAAGATATTGGCTCTTCTGCAGCCACCAATGTGGCACATTCTAAATGCTTTTCTATCTCATTTTGCAACATTTATGGACTATCCTCCAATCTCAACTCTGTACACCAACATCTCCAATCCTCAGATCCTCATGCATTCTTCCTCACTGAAGCTGAGCTTCCCCACTTGACCCTTATGACAACTCCATTCTAACTCCTCATCTAAAATGCCCTGGCTATAAGCTGTTTTCTTCTTTCTTCCCTAACAGTGGTGTTTGTGGATTTATCCGTTCTGATGTTCAAACCTCACAGTTAACTCAATTTGACCTCTCCAATCCCAGTTTTCAACTCATCTGCTTACATTTTCCCTTTCTTATACTTTAAATTCATTTGCTCTCTATTCCGCTCTCCAAGCTCAGATAATCATGGCCTTCTATTTGATCATCTATCTAAATCAATTGGTGCTATTAATCTCCACGTTCTGAAATCATTATTCTTGGTGATTTCAATTTCCGTAATTCAAAATGGCTTGGCTTTTTTTTAAAGTATTACTAACCCTGCTGGTCGTGATGCAGAGGCCTTTCCCATTGTGAACAACTAAACTGAGCTGATCTCAGAACCCACATAGAAACCAGGTAATATATATATATATATATATATATATATATATATATATATATATATATATATATATATATATATATATAAATATATATATATATATATATATATATATATATATATATATATATATATATATATATATATATATATATATATATATATATATATATATATATATATATATATATATATATAAATATATATATATTCTTCCAAAGTTTCTCACAATAAGTAAATCAGAAATAATGCGAAAAAACACGACAATTGATTTCAATTTGTAAGACATGTTTCGGATTTACTCAAATCCATCGTCAGTTACTGAAATTAACAATGAATACTAATAGAACATACGTTGTAAAGTCAATCGAAGATCAAGCGAAAAAACTATTCGAAAAAAGAAGAGAACAAGAACCGTTACACAAGAGTTAGAAAGCTAATGAGAAATTATAGTGCTGAACCTGTTTATTACGGCTGGGTCCCTCCCACATAATATGCAGAGCCTCTTTAATCTTCAGCTGATAGTGTGTTCTAGCTGAATCTATAACTTTAAAACAGGTCTCATTACAACCATTTTTACAGGCATCAGAACTTTGGAGATGTTTAAATATATGAGAATTCTTATCTGAAAAAAGATGCTCACGAACACGAGTTGATATGTGTCGGGATGTTTCACCAACATATACGGAATTACATTCCGCACAAGTAAATTTATAGACAACACAAGAACGTAGCGATCTAGGCACAAAGTCTTTTACCCTGATTAAGTTCTTAATCTTAAAGGAAGAAAATACTAGTTTAATCTTTAAATTATTGCAATATGTTTTGATCAATGCACAGAGTTTTCGTTGAGCAAAATTGGAAAAGGGAAGATATGGTAGCCTAAAATAGAATGCGTGATTGTTATGAGATAATGCAGAAGTATTATTTTTATCAAGATATGTACTAACTACTTTATTTATTAAATGCTCAGGAAATTGATTCTTTTTAAATATAAGTGTCAACTTTTTGACATCCTTATTAAAAGAAAGAAGAGAGTTGTTGATTTTGTAAGCACTATCCACCAAAGTGCGAATAAGCCCAACTTTGTACGAAAAAGAAGTAAAGCTGAAGAAGTTAGTAAGTAATCCAGTGAAAGTCTTTTTATGATACATTGAAGTTTTGATACAAGATGGATCGTTATTATCAATGCAGACATCAAGGAAAGCCAAAATCTTATTAACTTGCTTTTCCATCGTAAATTTGATATTGGGATGCTGTGTGTTTCTGTTCTTTTCTATCGATGTTATGTTGATGATACATTTTGTGTGTTAAACACTGAAAATGACGCTTTATCCTTTTTTGAATTTCTTAACACACAGCATCCCACTATCAAATTTACGATGGAAAAGCAAGTTAATAAGATTTTGGCTTTCCTTGATGTCTGCATTGATAATAACGATCCATCTTGTATCAAAACTTCAATGTATCATAAAAAGACTTTCACTGGATTACTTACTAACTTCTTCAGCTTTACTTCTTTTTCGTACAAAGTTGGGCTTATTCGCACTTTGGTGGATAGTGCTTACAAAATCAACAACTCTCTTCTTTCTTTTAATAAGGATGTCAAAAAGTTGACACTTATATTTAAAAAGAATCAATTTCCTGAGCATTTAATAAATAAAGTAGTTAGTACATATCTTGATAAAAATAATACTTCTGCATTATCTCATAACAATCACGCATTCTATTTTAGGCTACCATATCTTCCCTTTTCCAATTTTGCTCAACGAAAACTCTGTGCATTGATCAAAACATATTGCAATAATTTAAAGATTAAACTAGTATTTTCTTCCTTTAAGATTAAGAACTTAATCAGGGTAAAAGACTTTGTGCCTAGATCGCTACGTTCTTGTGTTGTCTATAAATTTACTTGTGCGGAATGTAATTCCGTATATGTTGGTGAAACATCCCGACACATATCAACTCGTGTTCGTGAGCATCTTTTTTCAGATAAGAATTCTCATATATTTAAACATCTCCAAAGTTCTGATGCCTGTAAAAATGGTTGTAATGAGACCTGTTTTAAAGTTATAGATTCAGCTAGAACACACTATCAGCTGAAGATTAAAGAGGCTCTGCATATTATGTGGGAGGGACCCAGCCGTAATAAACAGGTTCAGCACTATAATTTCTCATTAGCTTTCTAACTCTTGTGTAACGGTTCTTGTTCTCTTCTTTTTTCGAATAGTTTTTTCGCTTGATCTTCGATTGACTTTACAACGTATGTTCTATTAGTATTCATTGTTAATTTCAGTAACTGACGATGGATTTGAGTAAATCCGAAACATGTCTTACAAATTGAAATCAATTGTCGTGTTTTTTCGCATTATTTCTGATTTACTTATTGTGAGAAACTTTGGAAGAATATATATATATATATATATATATATATATATATATATATATATATATATATATATATATATATATATATATATATATATATATATATATATATATATATATATATATATATATATATATATATATATATATATATATATATATATATATATATATATATATATATATATATATATATATATATATATATATATATATAATTATAAAGCGTAATTCAGGGGAGGGGCAAAGCTGTGAAGAAAGAAGCAATAGAGTGACAAGGTGTAGACAAAGGCCATTTAAGAAGTGTAAATTGAATGCTGGACGAAGAACTAGGTGGGAAATACTGGAGAGTTGAAAACAATAGGCAGATACTACTACGAAACCAGGCATTCTAAAAGAGAAGTTCATAGTCTACAAATCTGACGTTAAGTCCTTCTGGTGCAAAACTGCCTAACTTAAACTGCCAAAACCCTTCTCTTTGTCTAGACTCTCCAGAAATCCTGTCTATGATTTGAAAACTAACCTCCTCCATACAGCTGTGATGATTTGCTTCAGTAAAATGTTTAAAAAAATCTGCCTGTATGACTACTTCTCCCTTAGAATACCTCCTGCAAGCTGACTTGTAATTATTGAATCTAACCCTAAATGACGTAAAAGTACTATCTACATACTGCTTCCCACACAACTTTACAACCTGATATACTACCCATGACGAATCACGTGTATATCTACTGCTAATTTTAAGCTCACTCCCAGAGACATTGGATCTAAAACTGTTACCTTCAGACATGAACCTACAGATCTGACATCTCGATTTACCGCATCTAAAACAACCCTTATCTGATTCTATCTGCATCTTTGGAAGCTTGGCCCTAACTAAGCTATCCTTCAGGTTAGGGGCATGTCTGAATACCACAAGAGGCTCTTGTCGAAACACGCTCTTGTGTTCCTCAGACGCCCCCAACATGTTCTGAAGTCTACTGACTAGGCCCTTTAGCTCACTAAGTGCTGGATGGTATGATACTACAAACGGAATACGATCTTTCCTCTCCTCACTACATCTACTTTCCTGACTTAGTAGAGTCGCTCTATCTAAACTATTAGCACGAGCTACCTGTTCCCTAACAATGTTCTCCTTGTATCCCCTCTGCACTAACCATCCTACCAAATCTTCTGACCTATTTCTAAACTGCTCCTCATCTGAACATATTCTTCTAATTCTAAGAGCCTGACTTTATGGAATCGCTTTTTTAACGTGCCCTGGGTGACAAGAATTCTTCTGCAAATACTGATGTGTATCAGTGGGTTTGCAGAAGAGATCTGTCTCCAGGACACCTTCCTTTCTGGTAACTAGAACGTCTAAAAAGCTAACACTGATATCTGAGCTCTCCGTGGTAAACTTGATCGTGGGATAATAACTGTTAATATACTCTACAAACTTAGCTAGCTTCTCACAACCGCGAGTCCAAATAAAAAATACATCATCGATGTACCTATACTAAACCCATGGTCTGAACTCAAAACCATCGAACATGTGTTCTTCTAGATTGGACATAAACAATTTCGCATAAGCTGGAACAAATTTAGTCCCTATGGCTGTCTCTAACTTCTGCCTGTAAACCCTGCTATTACACTCAAATACGTTGTTCTCCTATACTAACCTACCTAGCTTGACTAATGACTCCATGGAAACAGAAGGATTCTGCCTTGCATGAAGGGCTCGGTGCATTGCCTCCAACCCCTCGCTATGAGGAATGTGGGGATAAAGACCTACAACATCAGCCGTACACAACAAGGCATTATCTGGAATGTCACCTAACTTACCTAACAACGCTAAAAAGTGATTAGTTTTGCTAACTGGAGGGTCGAGGTGGAAATCTAAATACCCTGAGATATGCTCTGTAGCTGTACCACAGTTACTTATAACTGGCCTACCTACTACATCGGATAATCCCTTGTATATCTTTGGCAACAAATAGACACGACCTAACTTAGATTCTCTGACTTGCAGATATTCCGCTTCCTTATCTGATAAACTCTGCTCACAAACCTGAATCTCCGAAACTACATTACTAACTTCCTCCTCTAACTGAGAAATAGGATTCCCACTTAGCTCCTCATAAACCACACCATTCTCTAACTGTCTATACGCCTCCTTACAATAATCATTTCTATCCCAAACTACAACTGCTGACCCCTTATCTGTCTCCTTAATAACTATACTCCTGTCTGACTTAAGTTCTTAAAAAGTATGCAATTATCTATCTCCAAGTCAACCAGCATACAGATGAGGTAGATCAATGTCTGGTACTATTTGGGAGTACAGATTCATGGTACCCAAAGAACAATTGTATAAAGATCTACAGATCAATGTCACTGGAACTGATATGAGCAGCACATTTGATTCCATAAAACGAGAGCTGTTAATGAAAGTGATGGGAAAAATACCAAATGAAGATGAATTGAGGATGAGCTGAGTATTGTTAAGTAATACATCTTTTTCCATCAAGTTAGGAAAACATGCGAGAGAAAATGTAAAAACAAACGTAGGTTCCACACAAGGGGACGGAATTTCCGGAATATGTTTCAATACAGCGCTGGAGAATGCGCTGATAACTCTAAGAGCAGATTGGAATGAAGAAAGAGATGAGGAGAAACCATGCTTGCCAACAGAAATAGTGTATGCAGATGATTGCGATTTTTTAAGTGAAGACAGCTCCCGGTCTGGAGTATTAAAAGAAATTGTAAAAGAATGTCTTAGGCGTTTTAATTTACAAGACAACGAAGAAAAACAGAAGACACTACTATCATCAGAGAACAAGGTAAAACAGAGAAGTGGAGGTAGACAAAACAGCTAGGAAATTTGCTATGTGATTACCAAGACGTGAAAAGAAGAGAACAGCTTTCAGTCATAGCCTAAGCATCATCAAAGACAATATGGATTGGAAGAGCAATAATGTAAGTATTTATACCAAACGTAAGATTTACTAAGCCATTTTGAAACAATTTTTAGCATACAATTTTGGAACGCTAGCACTCACAAAAATGAATGCAAAGAACTAGATCGTATTGATTGAAAACAGCTACGTCAGGTGTGAAACGACAAGAGAATTCATAAGAAACAACTATACGAGAAGAGCAGGTAAAACCTACTTAGCTATGAAATGAAAGAAGCACAATGGAGAACATTTGGTCACATATTGCGATTACTAGTTAGCACACCAGGTCAACAAGCCATGAATTACTACTTCCTATGTCCTACTAATGGATAAAAAATCCGAGGACAGAAATGAATGACACTGACAATAGTGATTGACAACGATTTAATAGAAACTGCAAAACATCATCATCAACAAATACATATCAGACAAATCAAGAAAATGGAAGATCTTGATATCCTGAGAAAAATTTTACACAGCTTGTTTTTTCAGTGTCGTCTAATCTCAGAACATAGATCATAGAAACTTGGCTTCCTTTCCACACCCCTTGGCTTTTTCTCTCCTCCTCAGCTGCTCACTATACACAAATCTTAGATTCGTCCTTTTCTGGATTACTGCTCTCATGTTTAGGGTGACGCTCTTAAATCTTAACGCCTTCTTAAAAAAGTCCAGTCCAAAGACATCCTCCTCATCATTAATTCAAACCTCACCGAATCTCTCCAATCTCTCTCTCTCATTGTCGTCTGGTTGCAGATCTTTCCATTTTCTATCGAGATTTTCATTGACATAGCAAATTACCCAAATCAAAAACCAAGGTGGGCGGTTTCTTTAGCAAATAATCAGCGAGGTGGGCGATTAAACGCCCGCCTTGGGTTATCAAGGACGGCGTAGAGGCACACGCGGTCGATTGCCTGTACTCAATGGCTAAGCCTGCAATATTACTTGCTCCTGTTTTTATCAAATTTTACCTGTTTTTCCTGTAAACATTGCCATCTTTATTCATCACAAAGTAACTTCAGGACTCATTAAATGATTTTTGGCAGTAGCAGGTTTCCATTTCTTTCCATAAAACACTCTGGCCTTCTCCTTTCTATACAAAAGTTCCGTTGGCTTTATGTGCTGATTGCAATTCTTCATTTGTATCGACTAGTTTGACCTTTAATGGCTGTGGGTTAGTGGTCAACGTTTATCTGTATTTCCTGCCACTGATCAGTGGAACAGATGATGCAAAACCATCAGCTGGAGTGTTAAGTGTTCTCAGTATTGCCAATTAAAGAACATGCCTTGACTACTTTGCGTTTGTCAGCAGTTTCTTTGCAATTTGTACATGTCTTTCTGTCAAACTGTTTGATTGATAGTAATGTGGACTACTATGCATAAATCAAAATTTCCATTCTTTACTGACATTCTTCAAATCATTTGATGTTGTTTCATCATCACCTCATAGAGGCTCAGGTATACTCTAAGTTTAGCAAATATCTTAATGGGTATTTGTGACTGTCCTAGATCTTATTTTGATCAACTTCTCAATCCCCCAACAGTGACTGTAATTAAGAATCCAAAGAAAATATTGATATTTCCAGTAAAACAATCTGTACCCACAACTTGGAAAGGGCACTTAGATATTTTACATTCAATCATAATTTCTTTAGTGTGTCTCTTTCGAGATATAGTTTCATAATTTGATTATATCTGTTGTAAATAGAACATTGCCCAGTTTCGTAATATTCAGCTATCTTTTTTTTTGGGTATCTAAAAAAGTATGATGGAATTTTTTGTGTATCGAACTGAATAGCAGATTTAGCAAACCCTTCATACCGTTTAGGATCATGGGATTAGCGCAAATGATGTAAAGAAGTTGATTGATGCTGGATTCTACACTGTGGAGGGCGTGGCATACACACCTAAGAAAGCACTCCTTGCAATTAAGGGTATCAGTGAAGCCAAGGCTGATAAAATTCTCTCTGAAGTTGCAAAGTTGGTCCCATTGGGTTTCACAACAGCAACTGAATTTCATCAAAAAAGATCTGAGATCATTCAGATCTCAACAGGATCTAAAGAACTTGATAAATTACTCCAAGGTACTTCTGCATTTTGCTATCATATTTAGTTGCCTTTGAATCATAATGTGATGTATGACTATCAGATTCTAAACTTTTCAAGGAAGAAGTCTGATATCACGTTTGAAACGATCTTCTAGCAAGGAGCATAGCAAGGATTTCTGAATTTTATTATGCTTTAGTTTAAGATTTGTGTTTACAAAACAAAATACCACTGTAGTCTGCTGGCTTAAAATTACCCAAGAATATTCTAAGAAGACGTATTGCTTATTTCAGGTGGAATAGAGACTGGTTCTATCACTGAAATATTTGGAGAATTCCGAACTGGAAAAACACAGTTATGTCATCAACTCTGTGTAACTTGTCAGGTTAGTTTCAGGATTTGACCAATTTGCGCAATTAGGCTGTGCTTGAAAGTGATTCCTTTATTCAAGCAGATCTAGGCATAGGTTGCAAAGAGGAAGTTCAACGTTATGCAATACTTACATAATAGGACTTCACTATGATATATCACTACTTTTAGATCAACCAGCTTAGAGTTATATCGACTGATACCTTTGTCGTGCCCACAGGCTAATTCATACATTATAGAATTTCAATGATCAAGTTGTGGACTTAGCCATGAGCTCTAATATCCCATGTGAAGTTGAACATTTCCATGATGCAATACATTTCCTGCTATCAGAAGATGGCCACCTGCCGATTTACACCATCTGATATTGAAAGAATTGCAACAGTTGTAAGGAATTGAAATGTCGTGTTTTCAGCTCCACGTTTTCATTTTCCTAGACTGTGATACCATTGAACCATTTGGACCGTTTCTTCTGTTGTAGAGACATTATCTAAGTTATTTTATCTCAAAGATTTGTGTTCTGTATTTTTCAAAAAATTGAGGAGGATCATCCATAGGAAAATAATTCATAGCAGGCAATGCAGTTCTTTGACACTACAATTTATCCGCACCACTTTCCTAGCTCATGTCTTTGAAGTTCATTTATTTGTATGTTACTTAATGCTCCACCCATGGTTTTGACCATGATACTTTCATTTGGTTTTAATGCAGTTCTCATTTACAGACATATGCTTGCGTTGACCTACCTTTCCCTTCTTAATGAATGGAACAATATGTCGAAAACGAAACTAGCTTCTCTCCGTGATCAAAACACTAATAAGACTTAACTAGGAACACGAAAATGATGGTAAATGGAACAACTAAGACTCTAAACTGTGCTTTGTGAGTTATTACGATCTGGGCGTTTCGACTTTGGTTACGTTGAAAATGAATGAGAGCTTTTATGGATAATATGGAAACAATATATGAGGAAAACCATCTGATTTGGAATTAGTTTGAAAATGCAAGATGAGCAGCAAGGGGCATGTAAGGGAAGTGATAGGGACATATGAGGACAAGAAGGAAACAGTTACGACCGTCAACCAAAATCAGAATTACATAAAAGCAATAAAATAAAAGTAAAACAAGTGTGTGGAAAATAGGATGGAGAAAACGGAGACAGATAGGCCTTACCAGTAAAAATGAAAAGGAACAGAGGTATCTGAATAAGACCCTAAGGAAATACTGTTTGAAATTAAGTAAGGATCTGCCCCATATATTAGAAGACATTCATGTTGGGAAGTGTGACGGGTCTGGGTTCTTTTCTCGGTACCAGACCCTGTTGTTGTTGTAAAATTAGCCCAACATGCTTTGCCATTTCCGTTTACGTTGTGTTGAAGTATTCATATACGTGTTATGTTCACAGAGGTAGAGTTCGAGATAAGGGTGTGTGAGAGAAGATGTCTAATTAGTATGATAAGGGATTTGTAGATAGTGTATTATAGATAACATTTTATGACTTTACGCAACTTTGTTTTCCTGGTCGGTCCGATCCTCTCATTGCAACAAATCATAAATGAGTAAAACTCAATAGCATTGTCTGTTTTATAAAGGATGGATAACTCCTCAAAAGAAGCTTTGTACCCAGTTTTACAAACATGAACTTTGATAGGAAAACGACTGCAAAATGTGACTTTATCCGAATTTCTTTGTTCCCAAGTATCTCTACTATTGATTGAAAAATTACGGGATGTTTTACCATTGTTTAATGGTACTGCTGCTACTACATATAACTTTTTTAAATCATATCAGATGACAAAAGTAAGAGGAGCAATCATAGGATATGAATAAATTAGAATGTTATTTAGGTGATGTCAATGCAAACTGCAATTTGACATGAAGTTAGCATTGTATGGTGAGCTTGTTGATGTTCCAATTGCTTCAAATGGCCCTCTCATTCCTTTTCAATGCTGTTGATATTGACGCTAGCCTTAGTCGACACTTCCAAATCACATTGCCGTATACGTGATTTCCAAGAACAAAAATATCAAAGTTTAAGGACAGGAGGCTAAAAGCAAAACATAGTTTGCAGATGAACCTCAAAGGATGAGAAAATGAAAACAGAATGCCTTTGACTGACATAAGGCCAAGGCACTCGTATGCTTGATAAAAGGGGGGATGCTTATTAATTTTTCAGGTTTTCCCCCACCCCTCGGACCTTGTTAAACGCCCCGCGTATTATTTTTAGTAAGTTGAAGCGTCAAAGATCCATGTAAATTATATGTCAAACGTAAGTTTTTGGTTTTGTATTTTCGAAAAGATAATATGCCATTTTGAGTGTCCTTTTTAGTTATCAGTGAGTTATTTGGCCACAAAACATGGTGTTCTATTACTTAACGCATGGCAGGCTTCCTTTCTGGAAAATCCCCTTGCATTAAGCATGCGAGAGTATAGGTAGAGATATTAATTGAAGGTTTACTCATGAACTTGCACCTTATAGTTCCACGAGGAATACGATACAATCTAAAAAAGACTCGCTATAGACAATTTGCTCTCTCGTCTGCAACAGATTCTCAACCGCTTTTTCCATCGTGCGAAAACACTCGGGGTCATTCAAAAAGTACGTAACGGTAGGGGATGGATGGGTATGTGCCATTTCTTTGACAAACTGTTTTGACAAAATATAGGGGTTGGGGGTTTATTATCAATGAGGGGGTATCAGCTCGAGTGTGACAAGCCGTTACACAGGGGGGTGGGGGGAATCAAAACGATAATTTTTCCATTACGTACTTTTTGAATGACCCCTTTTAACGGAGTTGAACAATATACATCGAGGACTTTATAAATGGGGTATTTCTTCAAAGATCTTGAGTATAGTATTTGTCATAAAAGGTCTCGCTTTCAAAACAAGGTTTGAAAGTTGTCTTTTTGGGAAAAACTGACGTGCAGATAAATGTTTGATTTTGTTTCAAGAGGTTTTTAATGCCTCGAACTTGATAGAGTAAATTTACCTTTACATTTGAGCATAAAGACTGTTAGAAAAAAGTGAATCTAGGATTTGGGGGGTTCTGTACATCATTGATCAGATGAAACGCATTATGATACAGATGTAGCCAAAAACAATATCGTAAATAGAATTGTGAGTGCAGTTTTTGGTGAAGATGTTTGTGTCCTATACATTGATATAAAGTCTTGTACCTTTTGCAATTATACCAAGGTGTTTTTCTTGCATACGACAAACCTTTAATAGTATTGATTTCTACTGAATTGCTAGCTTCCAGTTGATTGTGGAGGAGCAGAGGGAAAAGCTATGTACATTGATACTGAAGGAACATTCCGGCCTGAGAGACTTCTTGCTATTGCAGAAAGGTATCGTTTATGTATATACATTCTTTTCCTCATTCACAGAATTACTCATCGCTTTATGGTGTTTTGATAATGGTTTTATTTTAGAAGGCCTCTTAGAATGCCCTATTCATTTATCGAAATAAAATAGCAGGATTATCTCCTATGATGATTTCTGCCTGTTATTAAACATGATTTGCAGTCAACTAGATTAGGAGAGTATCAGTAAGTCAGCAAATATATTAATAAGTAACAAGGCCAATATGCAGACTAGATACCTATGCAGATGATTGGTTATATGTTGCCTGTCAACTGTCAACCAAAGTTGACTTACTGCTAGAGCTGTACAATACTTTCTCTAACTTGTGTTTCTGCCACTTAAGCAAATATGCATTTATTTGACTGCCCAGTAAAAGCAAATGCATTTCTTTGAAGCTGTATCATTAAAAACGAAGCATTCATATTAAAAAACGAGAAGAAAGCTTATATGCTATATCAAAAATGCAGGCAACCTTATATACCTGACGTATGAACTTACAACATGAAAAAATTGTGTGAAGTTAGCTCTCAAAAAGTTTCATCGCTATTTTACGTACAGGATTTACTACTTGAATATTTCCTAACAGACAGAGCATTTTTGGATTTACTTCAGAATGACAAATTCATGCTTGTCCTACGCATGCGATGAATTTGAAACAGATGGAGCTTTTTTCTTATAATCCACCCCTCTTGAAAACAGTACTATTTCTATACCTTCATCCTCTTCCCTATAAGCACAGATTGCTTATTTGTATTGCATCTTGTAAGCCTACAGCAATGTTACACTTTAGGTACGGCTTGAATGGTCAAGAGGTTTTGGATAATGTTGCTTATGCTAGAGCATACACTTCAGATCATCAGACACAGCTGCTAGTTCATGCTTCAGCTATGATGGCAGAATCAAGGTATCTCCTCTCAAGTCTTGTCTATCTACCATCTCTATAATATGGCGTGTTTTTTATTGTAGACCGCTTTTTTCTTATCAAGCTTTATCAAAAGTATGGTAATTGTTGTATTTACCATTGTTTGTAGTGAAATGTTATTTGTAAATATTAATTCAAATCATTGAATACGAATATAATATATTTTTTGCTATGATATTCGTTAGGTACGCTCTTGTTATTGTGGATAGCGCAACTGCACTATATCGAACAGATTATTCAGGACGAGGTGAATTATCTGCTAGACAGATGCACCTTGCAAGATTTCTTCGTTATCTCCTTCGACTTGCTGATGAGGTATGGTATCTCTATTTTCTCACTGTTCAACTAGCAGGCTTTTATAATGCTTATAGGTCTGAACAACCCCCCGCTCTTTTTCTCAATACATCATTAAGTATGTTCTTTAATCTGTAAAGTATATTTTTGTTTATGGTTAAGCTGGACATTGCAGCAATAATTTCGTGTTGAATTTGCGAAAACGTCCATTGAAGAGGTTGTACGAATAGTTAGTTCCTCTAGATTAGCTCCCTGTGTGTAGTTTTTTTGTCTCTTGATCCCTTATCAAGTCATATTGCCTTACTTGATATTCCTTCTTAGTTTGGCATTGCAGTGGTAATAACAAATCAAGTTGTTGCACAAGTAGACGGTTCATCGGTATTCCAAGTTGACCCAAAGAAACCTATCGGTGGTAATATAATGGCGCATGCATCGACAACCAGGTAATTCATTGCATAAGTTTTGTTAGCTTCTTTACCAATGTGCAAACTAGCACAGATTTAGTACCTAGATAACAATTGATGGAGACATGCAAGCTTTCCATACTCTTTTTGCAATGAACAGAAAGTAGTCGAGTCTATTAGTGGCTAGTTCTTGACAATTCTGTGGAATTTATGGAATAGACATTATAGGAACGTGTGTTGGTGGGTCCTATAGACGGTGATGTTGACAGTACTCAAACTCTACTCTGACTGACTGTACAACATAAATTACATGCATATATATACAGAAACATTGAACAACCCAAAATAAACATGAGTTACGTACAGGAAGGGTTAGGTGTTTCTTAGTTGTTTACTGAATGGATTCGTGTGGCGATGAATGCGTGGAGAAGAAAAGAAGAGGAATGACCAGATGTGTGATGACAGGAGTGAAGTATGGTGCTGTTTCAGGTGTGTGGTTCAAGAATGTGA
Organism: Mastigias papua; assembly: GCA_964019165.1. Taxonomy (NCBI): domain Eukaryota; kingdom Metazoa; phylum Cnidaria; class Scyphozoa; order Rhizostomeae; family Mastigiidae; genus Mastigias; species Mastigias papua. The sequence goes on from OZ025269.1 coordinate 7,245,595, forward strand.
ATGAATGAATGAAAGAAAATTGGCGTTGAATAAGAAATGGCCTAAGTTACAATGTTTGCATTCACTACAACATATTAGTGAGAAATGTGATCTTATGTTTCTTTGTTTACAATACAGATTGTGTCAAATCTCTGAATTGTCAAATTTAATGCCCTTATACTTTCTACTCTATCCTTCAATAGTCCTTTATACATGATTCCATATGTTATGGTCATATTTTAGACTGTATTGTCGCAAAGGAAGAGGTGAAACGAGAATATGCAAAATATACGACTCTCCTTGCTTACCAGAGGCGGAAGCAATGTTTGCAATTAATGCAGATGGAATCGGTGATGCAAAGGACTGAATTTGCATTTTTATCCTGTCAATCAGATAGATTTGAATTGACAACATAATTTCATTCGAACCAAAATGACTAGTCATTTAAGCTAGTTTCTTGTTTTAGCCATTTGGCACTTGTCATATCTAAGTAGGAACTATAATCATTTTTCGGTTTTGCTGAATTGTCCTTATTCAGTACTATGTAGATAGTCTTTATTGTTTTGCCTTATATTTTTTGAGTCTCTTTGAGATATTGGGATTTTGAATTATAATTAAATTACAAACCTCAAAGTTGCAATTTTCTGCCAGAGACTGCTTATGGCTAGATGCTTAAGGCTAGTATAGGTGCTCCGCAATAGGCCGAGGGGCATGGGAAGTAGTAGAGGTGCCCAGTAATGACGAGAGGGAAATAGAAATGGAAATGATAAAGATGAAATTTTATGGGAAGCAAAAACATGATCTTATTGAAGAGAACGATATGCTAGAAATTGAAATGGTAAACCACAGTATGGAGAACATCCGTACCCAGTTGCTAGCTCTAATTTCACAAGTACAGGAAGCGAAAATACCTAATGATGAAAGTAGCAGGGATGTAAGACAATGGAAGAAACCCATCAAGGAGAGCTTTATCCCATGAGTTAAAGAGAAAGAAAGACTAACTTTGAAATTTTGTGTTGAAAACACAATCCATAAAGTTTACTTATCTGTTTCTGCAGTGGGCTTCTCGGCATTGCAGTCATCGCCTTCCAGAAACACAAGCTTGTCAATAGGTCTCTCCAACACAGATGACCTGGTCTTTAATTTGACTGACCGCACTAATCCATCATGGTTGCTCTTTCTCACTTCTAAGATACGGCCCAGTGGCCACAGATTACGAGGAGTAGATTCGTCTGCTACAAGCACAATGTCATTCACAGACAAATTGCGTCTACGTCTGTTCCAACGATGTCGCTGTTGTAGAGTGGGAAGGTACTCCCTCACCCATCGGCGCCAAAACACGTCTGCCAAGTATTGTACCTGGCGCCATCGTCGTCGAGTATATAAATCGTGTTTATCAAATAGACCTGGTGGCAACATTGGACCAGCTCGCAAGAGAAGAAAATGGTTTGGAGTAAGAGCTTCCCAGTCATTGGGATCATCTGAGACCTTTGTTAGAGGTCTCCCGTTGATAATAGACTCGACCTCGCACATTAATGTTATGAGGCCTTCATCATCAAGTGTCTGCTCCTTACTTATTGCGTTCATTAATTTCCTTGTGGTACGGATGCAGCGCTCCCACACTCCACCATGATGGGAGCCAGCAGGAGGATTAAATATCCACTTTGTCGAATGTTGTAAGAGAAAGTCCTCAATTCTACCTTGATTCCATTCCTTGATGGCATCTCTAAGCTCCTTGTTGCCTCCAACAAAATTTGTACCATTGTCGGATCTAACTTCTTCCGGTACCCCTTTTCTTGCGATGAACCTTCTCAAGGCGTTAATAAAAGACTGAGTGTCCAGGCTATGGGCAATCTCTATATGGACCGCTCTGATAGATAGACATGTAAAGAGTACACCATACCTCTTCACCATGGATCTCCCACGTCGGACATTGATTGGGCCAAAGTAGTCCACGCCAACAAAGGTAAATGGTGGCTTGGATGGAGTGACTCTATCTTGTGGCAGATGTGCCATCTTTTGCTCCTGCACAGGTGCCTGTCTTTTTCTGCAGCTGAAGCAGGTATTAAGGATGCGTCTGATAGTTGGTCTTCCCTTGACTATCCAAAAGCGTTGTCGGATGATGGAAAGCACATACTCAATTCCTGAATGACCATATATTTCATGGAAGTATCGCACTATCAGATCTACTACATGGTGGCGTTTTGGGAGGATAATTTGATGTCTTGCTTCATCTGATATTGGAGCATATCCTAGGCGTCCACCAATACGCAACAATCCTTCAGAGAGGAATGGATCAAGCCAATGCAGGGCACTGGTTGATCTCACTTCTGATTTCTTCAAAATTTTCTTATTGTCGTTTGCTACAGATGATAGAGTGCTTAAGGTGGCCACTTCTTGAGGAAAGCTTTGCCTCTGAACGTGTTTGATAATTTCTCGTTCAGCTAGCCTATATTCTTCAACAGTTATTGGCTGTATGTCATTGAATTTCAAGTTTTGACCATTTTGCCGCCCTTTCACTGCAGCCAGTAGTCTTGCTTTATAGCGCATCATCCATGCTACAACCTTCTTTAGCTTAGGCCAGCTGGAAACTCGTGAAAACATGTCATCAATACTAGCAAGATGTTCTTCCTTTGTTTGTGTAGCCAGAGTAATCATGGAGCCTTTCACTTCAAGGTCATTTTCTAGGTTTTCCACCATACCTGTAGGTCGTTTGGGCCAACACTCTTCTGGATCTGCAAGAAAATCAGGTCCTTGTAACCAGCACTTATTTTCTAGCAGATCTTTTGCACTTACACCTCTTGAAGCATCATCGGCAGGATTGTTAGCAGTTTCTACATAACGCCACTGCTTTGGATCGGTGACTTCACGTATAGCTGCAATACGGTTTGCGACAAAAGTTTGGAACCTTGACTTGTCATTCTCAATGTATCTGAGTACGCAGGTACTATCAGTCCAGAAAATCGATTGATCAATTCTGATGTCCATTTCATTTCGGATCATCTTATCCAGCCTTGTTGCAACAACGGCAGCTGAGAGTTCTAAACGTGGTATAGTGAGGGGCTTGATTGGAGCTAGCCTAGACTTTGCCATCAGTAGAGACCGATAAACTTCTGCATTCTGGTTCGTTACTCGAAGATATGAAACAGCCCCATAGCCATACTGGGAGGCATCAGAGAAGTGATGGAGTTGGGTATTTGTAACAGAACCAAATTCTTTGGGCTTCACGCATCTATTGATAGAAAACCCCTGGAGCTTTGGAAGATCAACTAACCATTCACGCCATTGTCTTAGACTATCTTCTGGAATTATATCATCCCAACAAAGCTTCTGACGGCACAGATCTTGTAATGTGGCCTTTGCCAGCAAAATGAATGGTGCTGCAAAACCCAGAGGGTCATATATTGAGCTAACAATTGAGAGAATGCCTCTTCTGGTCTGTGGCTTATCCCTTTCTTGGATGCTGAATCCAAACTTGTCAGTTGAGACATCCCAGCATACACCAAGAGCTCGTTCTTGGGTGGGATGGCTGAGGTCTAGGTTCTTTGCAGATGGAGCTCTTTCAGACTCAGGAAGAGACTCCAGGACCTTCTTAGAATTTGACATGAATTTTGTGAGGTGGAATCCACCCTTTGATAAAAGTGCTCGAAGTTCACATTGAAGTTGAATTGCTTGATCTTCACTTCTTACAGACTTTAGACAATCATCTACATAGAAATTCCGCCTTACTGTATTGATGGTGTCCTGACTAAAATCATTCTTATTTTCTTCTGCTGTCTGTAGCAGTGTGAAACTGGCACAGCTTGGTGATGATGCTGCTCCAAACAAGTGGACCATCATTTGGTATTCTTCTGCTTTATGGTGCAGTTCCCCATCTGGCCACCAGAGAAATTGCAGGGCATTAGCGTCTTCAGAAGGAACTTTCACTTGTAAGAACATACCTTCAATGTCTGCCATGAGTGCAATGGGTTCAGCTCTAAATCGCATCAACACTCCTACAAGTGAGTTGGTAAGGTCCGGCCCCTGTGAGAGCTGACCATTTAGTGAAGTATTCCTGTATTTTGCTGAACAGTCAAAGACGACTCTTGTCTTCTCAGGTTTCTTTGGATGGAACACTGGATGATGAGGAAGGAACCAGATCACACGTTGAGAAGAGATGTCATTTGGGATACGTCTTGCAAAGCCCTTATCGAGTAAATCTTGCATAAAAGCAGTGTATTTGCTCTGCAGAATTGGTTCTCTTACCAATCGCTTCTTCAGATGTTCCAAGCGGAGTTCTGCCATTTGGCGGTTGTTTGGAAGATCAGGACATCCTTCTTTCCATGGGAGGCTGATCTGATAATGGCCATCAACTAGCTTAATGGAGGATCTCATCCTCTCCAATGCTCTCTTATCTTCTTGGGACATTGCCACATTAGGCTCATAGGCAGAGTCATTGAATTCCATATTACAAAACCTTTCAAATTGAATACTCAGCTCTGTATCTGTTTTGATCAAATTGGCAGTGCGCCATGCACTACCAGTTTTCCTTATGGGACCGTTAATCACCCATCCTAGCTCGGTCCGTGTTGCATATGGTTGGCCAGGCTGGCCCGACTTCACTTCCTTTGGTTCCAGAGCCCTAGGGATATCACTTCCTATCAACAGCCCTACGTCTGCATCGATTTCTGCAATATCCACACCTGCAAGGTGTGGAAAGCCTTGAAGATCGCGTTGACTTGCACGATCCTTATTGGTTACTGGTAGATGAGGTGTAGAAAATACTCGTGGCATTTCTATGACGTTATTTTCATCCAGATCACTAATCTGAAGTTGCAACATGGTCGTCTTATGGTCTTTATCTGCTGTGTCTAGAGTGGTCAATGAGATGGTTGTATCCTTTCCCTTTGCATGTAGTTGACTCATGAGTTTTTCCGTGCAAAACGTTGTATTTGATCCTGTGTCAAGGAATGTGTATGTCTCTATGACCTCTTGTTTGTTTCCTGGAAGCCTCACCTTTACTGGCACTATTGCCAAACTCGTACAGACTCTGTTGTTGGAGATCCCCAGTTTTCCTCCTATATATCCGCATCTCCCAACAGGCTTTTTATTATCATCTGCACCTTGGAGTTGTTTAATTAATTCTGCTTTATGCCCTTTCATATCTCCCTTTTGCTGCTGAACATTACCTTTGTTGACTATAGGGTGTAGAAAAGTTGAATGCTTTACCCTGCAGCCATCTACCTTACAAAAACTATCCTTTGGACAGTCCTTCACAAAGTGACCAGACACTAGACAGTTCCTACAGAGTCCCTTTGTGTTGACTATGTTGTAGCGTTCATTGACAGACTTGTTGCGAAAGTCATTACACTGAGAAAGCCAGTGATTGTTGTTGCACAGTACGCATAGACGGTGATTGTATGACTTGCCTTGTAGGTCACAACCTTTCTGGTCTGTCAATATACCAAATGAAGCTCTTGGCCTCGAGGTACCATTTGTACCACGGTTACCAGTTCTTGATTGTTTTGATCCTTGGCTATCAGTATTTGAGACTAAAATGTCACCAAAAACGGGATGTGATGCTGATCTTGCTCTTTTTTCTACAAATAAGGCAACATCTTCAATTGTGATCTCTCTTTGTTGGCACTCAGATATGTCATCAGCAATATCACGCCATCTACGTTTCATGTCGAATGGAAGCCTGTTGATAATCTTTTTTAGGCAATCTGGGTTATTCATCCGACCAAGGTAGCCAATATCCTTCAATGCATTTCTACAGGTTGTCAGAAGGATAGAGAACTTTCTTAGGTCCTCGCACCTTTCAGCCTTTATGGGTGGCCCTGATGTCACGCATTCCACATAGGCTGTTGCTATCTTGTAGTCTTGACCATAGCGCTCTTTGAGAAGTCGTCTTGCCTCTTTATACCCTTCTGCATGGCTCATTGACAAGCAACTACGCATCAGTTCATGAACATCACCACTAGTATATTGTACCAGATAGTAAAGCCTAGCACTACTGCTGTCGGTTCTTGACTCAATCAGGCTTTCAAATGCTCGTATAAAACTTGGATACTCAATGGGATTTCCTCCGAAAGTTGGTAGCTCAGGTTGAGGAAGCATCAGAGCTAATGTATGCTGTTGTTGTTTGAGTAACAGCTCTTCCATCCTCTGCATGTAAGGACTTGGCTGTGATTGCATATAAGGCATAGGCTGTGAACTATAGTAGGGCATGGCTGGATATGCACAGGGTGTTAAATGTTGCTCGTTAACAGCTTGAGGTACATGATGCCAGTCCCTTGCATCTGGATTTAGTTTGCTAACAATAGATTTGTCTTCCTTTGCTTCTATTACAGGGTTTGTGGTGGATTCCTTATGGGAATGGCTAAGCTCCTCTTTAGGCATAGCAGGCATATTGAGCTCAGTGTTCTGCAAAAGCCACGAGTTAACAAGGGAACTTGGTTGCATAGGGTCCTCGGGGAGTACACTCTTGACCCTAGTACTTGCCTTGCTTCCTTCAGCTTCAGCTAAAGCTTCTTCTTCTGCTGCAGTCTCTGCTAGCCCTGCCTTAATCTGGAGTTCTCGCTTTACTTGCTTAAGCTGTAGCTGCTTCTGTTCTATTTCATTTAACTTCCCAAGTGTAGAAGCCTTTGCAAGTAGCCCCGCCTTTTTTGCTGAGAGTTTTGCCTTTGTACTAGAAATTGAGCTTCCAACACTGGACGATCCTTTACTCTTCCCTGCTTGGCTGGCCGAATCACAGGGTGTAACAAGCGATTGCGAACTTACAGGCAGATTTTCTGAGTTGCCCAAAAGTTTGGCTTTGCATTTGTCAAGAGAGTGAGCTAGCTCCTTGAACTTCAAGTCTTCAAATCTCATATAGTCATTTGACTCCTCAATTTCTAATTTCTCCGTTAGAGTATCATGATATAGCACATGAGCCCTCACTAGTCCTTCAAAACTAGATATCAGTTCCGATAATTTCTTCTCCACTTCAGAACTTTCCGTCAATTCTTCAAAGATAGCGCTAATTTCATTGCATTTCTTTGTAAAGAGGCCTTTCGCGACACTTCTGTCCCGTTTCAATTGTCCGGACATTTTCGGAAGAGCGACGGCCTCTCCCAATAGGACTTCCGTAATTTCCGATTCCTCGACGAATTTAATCTCGGTTTTATCACTGTTCATTTTCTCAATTGTACATTCCCTAATCTTAAGATCCTTTCATAAATTCCGATCATAACTTTGAATTGACGCAGCTCAGTTTGCTAACTGATACTTGATGCGCGATAATGAGATTACGAAATGAACAAATTCGTACTGAGATAGATAATCCAATGGGAGCAAATTCAAACTAATGTAGTCTTCATACACAAGCAAACTCACATTCAAACGCAACAATTGTTCATTTCTTTCAAAAAGGATTCAGTAGATAAATTTGAAACTAGCAATCAAAGCAGATCAAGCGAATATTGAACTTATTGTAAATCGATATGATGCTAATGGTATAAATTGCATATAAGTGATCTCTTGCCTTGATGAGACTTTAATAGATATAGTTCTGATGTTGGTCGGTATTGGGGTTGTGTTTATTTGCATTGATCTGTATCGAATTGTGTTGGGTTTATTGAATTCTGTTGGTTTGAACTAAAATCAAATGATACAGCAAAGCTAAAACTAAATATACTTAGGTAAATTACGAAATCATACGGCCTACGCTAACACAACAATAATTACTACAATAGCTTATACAATTCGTAAAGGTATATATCTTACTTTGGTCTCCTGGCTTGCTTGTATAGAGTAGAGTAGATTCTTGGAGTTTCTTAAGTCGCTGGTAGATTGATAGCCGATATTTGCTAGACGATAAATCGATCATACTTCTCCTGTCCTAACTCTGTCCATAGCATCGAAAACCCTAAACGCGTGGTCTCTACAGGGGGTGTATAGGTGAAAGGCTAGAGGGTAATAACGGCTGCTATTGTTTGCGATTTAAGCTAACACTAACAAAGGTATTAAAAGATCAGCAAGAAGAAGTTAGAAAAAACAAGTAAAGAGAAATGTACAAGGAAGCACATAGCAAACTTGAGGCAAAACAAAAAAGGACGAATGAAGTTTACAAAATGCAAGCTAAGTTTGAAGAAGAAGCTAGAAAACAAAGATATCAGTTAGAAAAGGAAGTGTGGAAAGAGAAATTAAAAGCAGAACAGTAAGCTAGTAGAGAAAAGGCTAGAGGCAGGCAAAACACCATCACATTGATCAGGCAAAGCTTCCAAAATTAAAAATGACACCCTTTAATGGGACTGCAGTTGATTGGATAAGATTTGAGAACATGTTTATTACTCAGGTACACAACAAAGAGGTGACAGATGAGATAAAGTTTGGGTATTTATTGGAAATGGTGTGTTCCAAGGTGAAAGAGAAGATTTCAAACCTAAGAACAGGTACAACAGGATATAAAGGAGCTTGGGATAGATTAACCAGAGAGTATGGAGAAACACAGACAGTTGTGAATGCACATGTCAGTGAAATAATCAATTTACCTACAGTGAGAGGGACAAACTATGAGAGAATTGTAAGTTTCTATGAAAAGCTTAGTAAATTTTATGATGCCCTACAAACACTAGAAAAGGAAACCAGCATTAGGGGCTCAGATGACAGTAAATAATTAAGCTACCCCATATCAAGCCAGATATTGTTCGCACAGATGATGATTGGGAGCAGTGGGACATGGGAGACCTTATAAGTAACCTTGAAAAGTGGCTGAAAAGACAAGCTAGACGAATCAATAGAAAGTAACATAGATAGGCCAAGAAGAGTAAAGCATTGGCTTTGAAAGGGTGAACAAATCACCTACAGGAACATTCAGGAAAGAGCCAAGCTGGATTTTCTGAAAAGAAAACCATTGGGGAGATGAGTGCCACAAGTATGAGAGTTTAGAAAAGAGAAAGAAGTTTTTTGTAGAGAGGAGGTTGTGTTTTAACTGTAGAAAACCAGGACATAGGGTAGGCAAATCTAATAGTAGAGGATGTCTGATATGTAAATCAAGACACCATACAAGCCTCTGTGTGACAAAGGAGACCAGATTAATCTCATAGGTTACACAAAAAACAACCATAAGTTAGATGAGAAGACACTGCCAGCTATTATTCCATCCAAGATTCAAGGACAAACATTCTGGGCCCATTTAGCTACAGGGGCTGGTAGGGATTTCATATCAAAAGATGCAGTCAACAAGTTGAATCTCAAGCCAGTCCGGCATGAAACAAGGCATCTTGTTACAGTAAATGGAACAAGGAAGCAATTATTGCCTATCTGTGAGATTGCCATAGATTCACTAGATGGAATATCAAGAGAAAGAATTGAAATAACAAGGATCAATATATCAGACTTTACCACAGTTGAGAGACCAAACATGAGAGAGTTGAAAGTATGCAAAAGTTTGTCACAGATATGCAATTCATCTTAGGAGGCAACACATTTTGTTGAATCAAAACACAGGAGGTATTCAAGGGACAGATAGGGGAACCAATTGTAGAAGGGACAACACTTGGATATATTATTTAAGGTGGGGACAAAGTCAGTACCAGCTGCATGTACGTGAAAGACACAGAGAATGATTACGACAGGCTTCACGGTCTAGACATTTTAGGCATTGAAGACAGAGGTGAAAATGATGTTTCAGATATTCATTATGAATTCAATGAGAGTATCACTCAAGATATAAATGGAAGATATGAAGTGAAAATCCCTTGGATACCAGGACAAGAGATAAAGGAAAGTAATGAGGCACAAAGCAGATCAAGACTCAGAAATGTAGAGAGAAAGCTATCCAGAAACCCAGAGTTGAGAGAAGCATACCAAAACATCATAGAGGAACAGATAAAGGAAAGGATTGTGGAACAGATACTAGATAAACAAACAGGAGAGAGAAAATTCTGTTTGCCTCACAAACCAGTAGTTAGAGAGGAAGCAAGTACAACAAAGGTGAGGATGGTATTCGATGCCAGTGCAGGACGAATCCCTTTGTCAAACACCTTAAATGAGTGCATGTATACGGGACCAGCACTACAACCTAGTTTATGGGACATGCTAGTCAGAGCAAGGATGGGTGCAAATTTGCTGATAGGAGACTTAAAGAAGGCTTTCCTACAAGTAGGAATAACTCCAGAAGACAGAGAAGCATTTCGATTTCTCTTTGACATTAATGGGGAAGAAGAGCACCTGAGATTTGCAAGGGTTCATTTTGGTGCGGAGGCAAGTCCCTTCACACTTGGAGCCACATTGAATTATCGCTTTGACAAGTTTAAAGCCAGCCACACAAAGACAGTGAATGATTTGAGTAGAAACACTCATGTGGATAATCTTATGACAGTGGGAACTAACAGAGATGAGCTAGATACATCTAAAAGAGAGAATGCAGACATTTTCGAAAAAGGCAAGTTTCATGTTCACAAATGGGAATCCAGTATTCCAGACTTGCAAAGTGAAGGGATGTCAAATCCTAGCAAGATTTTGGGACTTCCTTGGGACAAGAAAACGGATACAATAGAAGTACAAATTCTAAAGATAAATTCAGAAGAGAGTCAAAACATTACACAGACAGTGATCTTGAGCAAGCTGGGAAGTATTTACGATCCTCTGGAGTTGATATCACCCACCTTAGTTGAAGGCAAAATGATTTATAGAAAGGCATGTGAAGACAGCAATCAATGGAATAAAGAAGTATCCCCAGAATTAACAAAGGATTGGCTGAAGTGGATATCACAGCTTAAGAATGTTAAAGTACCTAGAAGTCTGATAAAGTCAGGAAGATCAATGAAAGGTGTACACATACATCAGTTTGATGATGCAAGTCAAATTACTTGTTCTACAGTCACAATAGCAGTGATTGAACATGAATCTAAAAAAGTAATGGGCCTGCTTACTTAAGCTCAAGAATAGCAAAAAAAACACTTCTATTGCCAGGTCAGAGTTGATAAGTGGAGTTGTGGCTGCAAACATGGTAAAGAATCCGTGTAAGACGTTGCAAGATCTAGCTATTCTGTCTGTTACAATTTGGATGGACAGTATGGTTGCGATTTATTGGATACATAACCCAAGAAAACCTCGGAAAACATTTGTAGCAAATAGAGTCAGACAGATCTCAGAGTCAACAGAGGAAAATAGCATTACATGGAAGCATTGTACAACAGACATGAACATTGCAGATCTTGGAAATAGAGGAGCTTTTATAGAGAAAACATAGAAAGGTCGTTGGTTTGAGGGACCAGAATGGTTATTTGATGAAGAAAATTGGCCAAGGCAACCAGAGTTCAAGAGCTGTACGAAAGTAAATGAGGAGGCAAGACCCTTTAAAGAAGTAGTAGCTTACTCTAAAGAGAAAACAGAAATTAGTGGGGATGAGTGGGATCTACTATTGGAGAGGAAGCCTTTCTGGACAACGTTTCGGGTGACAGCATGGGCACTGAGATTTATAGAGAACTGCCAGTCAAAGTTGAAAAAGAAACAGAAAGTGCAGGGACCTTTGACTACAGAGGAAATTGGGAGAGCCAGAGACCTTTAGATTGTAAGAGCACATAGAGAGATAGAGGAGAGTTTAAAATACGAGGATGGAAGCTAGAGAAAGTCCCAAAGACAGGAATTCTTAGATGTATCGGGCGACTGCAAAACTATCTGGAGAATAGTACATTTACGCAAATGCTAATCTAATATGAGCACGAGAGAATCAACCATTTGGGTTTAGTTAGCACCATGTCAGAAATTAGAGAGAATTAGCAGATACTGCAATTGAGAGCACTTGTGAAGCGATATATACGCCAGTGTAATGTTTGCAAGGCATTCACTACTAAACCATTTGATCCAAACATCGCTGCATCCTTGTCAAAGTTTCGTACAGAGGCCAACAGACCCTTTGAGTACACAGGGGTTGACTTCGCTGGACCCATAACTTATAAGGTTAACAACTAAGAAGGAAGACTGAAGGGCATATATCATCATTCTTGTGCTACTACAAGAGCAGTGCATTTAGAGGTAGTGAAATCACAGTCGGAAATCGAGTTCCAAATAAAGTTAAATGCCTTCATTGCAAGAAAAGCTAGACCAAGGGTTATTATATCAGACAATGCAAAAACATTTAAAACTACAGCAGATTGGATAAGGAAATTACGCAAGAGTGAAGAATTTCATGATTTTCTCGCAAAACACGACATAAAATGCAAGTTCAATTCGAGTAAGTCGCAATGGTGAAGGGCATTTGATGAGAGACTCATCTAGGACATTAAGGGTGTTCTCTACAAAACCATGGGTCGTTCTCACCTCTCCTTCGAGCACTTTGAAAATGTTATTCTAGATATTGAACGTCATCTAAACAATCAACCATAACTTACATAGAAAGTGAAGTTAGGGAGGATAAAATGTTCACCCCTAATATTATAATGTGGGGCCAAGATGATCACACCTTTGATGACATTGAAATTGAAATGGAGAGTGTAACAAAATTCTAAAGACGTCTGGAAAATGCTAGAGTACATATCTGGAGAAGATGGTCACTAGAATACGTAAAAAGTCTGATGGATCACCACAGGATCAACAGATCAGGGACAGTGGTTCCGGAAATCGGAGAAGTGGTTCTCATCGTGGGAGAAGAGAAGGTCTTCATCCACACCTCTAATAGAGGTGTGGATGAAGGGGAGAGTTCATAAGCACGTAACTGGTAAAGATGGAATCATTCGTGGAACAATTGTGATACACAAAGGAAATCATTTGGAAAGACCGTTGCAATTGCTGTGTCCATTAGAGATCAAAAGTGAACTGGTTGCAAGAAATCCTGTCGAGAATACGAAGCAGACAAAGCCTACAAGAAGACGCAGAGAAGCAGCTAAAGATGCGTAAATGAAGGCAAAATTTATTTTGGAAGACGAGTGAACTGATTAAGTAAAACTTTAGTTTTCCCTAAACTTTTAGGGGAGTGTGCACGAGTTGATTTATTAATCATTTTGGTGAAGCCTTGTTTTGGTTAACGAAGATGTTTGTCCCAAAAAGGGAGCGTGGAGAGTCGTTGAGAAAGAGAGTAAGTGAAAGGCTGTTTGTCGTTATTGTGAACATTGTGAGTTTGTGAATCGGGACAAATCGATACACCAGTTTGGACAAACGAATGACAATGATATATTTTTCATCCGTATTAGACCTCTTACCATTCCTTTGTTGGCGCTTAATGTTGTTTCTGTACTTGAAAAAGCACCATAAAAACTATTTTAGAATTTCTTTTGCAGCTGGGAGGGGGTATCAGATGGAAGTATGTCAGTTGTATCATGAAAGATATTTGTGCATGATTGAACATTTCTCGATTTCCCTCAAAAACGAATTGTTTGACCTGAATACATCCATTTGTGGATTCAGATTAGTCTGATGGATTTCATGGTGGCCAAACAATTTTTAGTCTAATTTAACACTAACACTGAGAAAGCAAAATAGTAGAAACATGACTTGATCTGTAATTTTGAAGACGATTAGAAATTATCGAATAAAGGGCGTCACATTCAGTATCGTATTTCAAAGGATGATGTCTATTGTGTGTTTCAAGAGAGAACCACTGAAAGAGAAGTAAATAATGTGAACAGCTGAAATATACGTATGATACTAAAAAAACTAGGTGTGGCAACCAACCAGCTTTGAGCCATGCCCTTGCATTAAATGTTTCCTATGTTGTGCCGCAGTCAGTTTTATCCCTGGATACACCCCTGTAACTAGTGACCAAGGACGAGTTATGAAGATGACTGTGGAGAACAATAGCTTGTTGTTTGTTTGACACTTGAGTAAGCACAAAAAGAGGTCGGAAGAGAGTGTGACCTTGAGATCGATGAGAACGTTCGCAAAACATGTGAGAAGTGACCGTTTGGATTCAAGTTCAACCTGAGAGATTATCGTGAGATTATTTGAGATTTATCGTTGTGTTTGTTCAATGTCATATTTGCTGTTATTTTACATTTATTCTGCTTACATGCTGAATTGCTTGCTTCATCACCTATTGTTTGTTTCTTGCGTGTTTATATATTGGCCTAAATCGTTTATCAAAGTATATTTGTGGGAATCTAATTCAAATTCATCACAAAAGTGGCACCTCCGACGTGACATTCGATGTGATACAAACTTTGTGTAGTTTTGCGGAGCCTTGATAATAGATAAATGGCCAAAACAGGAGGAAAGTCCAAGGGAGCAAAAAATGCTTTGCAGACTGAAACGGGGGCGGGGGGGGGGCAGACGAAGATGAAAAGAAAGCGGAACTGAAAACAAGGAGAATCTGATTAAAACAGCTTCAAAGAAATTATTGTATTTCAATGAAACAACATGTGAGACAATGAGTACAGGAGAAAGCGATCAAATTGAAAGGCAACATGATCATTTGAAGGTAAAAGTGAGCGAAATTTATGGTTTAATTCATGAAATGCACGAGCTATCTATAGATTTGGATGGAAGTGATGACGTCATCAATGGACAGCAGAAACAAAAGCAAGCTTCCGTCCATTTGAAAAATCTATGTATGAGCTTTAATCTTATATGAAAGCTGAAAAATTCCAAGAACAGGAAAATCAACGCAAAGAAAAACTTGATTACGAGACTGAACTGAGAAAGAGGTTGCAACAGGAAGAAATCAAAGCTGAGCAGGAAAAATAGGCACTCAAGGAAAAATTTGCATTAGGGCTTGAAGAAAAGAAGTTGAAAGTGGCAGAGCAAACCAAAATCAAAACGAAATTGCCCGATCTCTTTATAACCAAGTTTCAGGGAACGCATTTAGATTGGGTCAGATTTTGGAGTCTGTTTGAAACACAAATGGATCAAACTCCAATGGATGAAGAGTCGATATTTTCTTATCTGAAAGAGCAATCGTGGTACCAAAGGTTAGATCAACTATTGAAAGACTTGCTCCAAACTCTGAAGGTAGCAGTAAAGCCAAAGATATGCTAAAGAAAAGGTATGGAGATACCTTTGAAGTTGTTAATGCCCACATTCAGCAAAATTAAGGCATTACCGGTTATACATGGGACTTCCAGGCCAAAAATAAATGAATTTTACGATCAGTTACTTGGCCGTGTACCAGCCCTTGGTAGACTTGGTCGACTAAAGGAAGTTGCAGGTAATGTGAGAATGACCTTAGATAAACTCATCCTGATCTGACAAGATTAGATCCAGAATGGAAAGAATGGAGCTTTCATGACTTGATAAAAGCTCTGCACGGATGGGTTGAGAGGAACCCAGTGCAGTATGGTGAAAAGCAAGGAAAGCCATTTTCAAGAGAATTCAAATCTGAGAAAACATTTACTACTAGAGAGCCTTCAGCAAAGCAAAGACAATGTTTCTACTGTGGACAAAGTGATCATAGAGCAGTAGACTGTCCGTCAGTATCAAAAGTGGAGGATAGAAGAAAGACATTAAGTTTCAAGAAATTATGTTTTAACTGCGGTGGAGAGAAACATCGGGCAAATAACTGCAAAAGCAAATTTCGTTGTCAAGTCTGCCAGAAACTCCATCACACATGAATATGGGATAAAAAACAAAGGGATCAGTTGTTAACAGCAACAAATCAGAGGAAGGTTATACATCCAGTTGTCATTGTTTCGGTTGAGGGGATTAATTATAGAGCATTGTTAGATACAGGTTCAAGCAGCTCATATGTATCATCAACCCTCATAGAGATGGTAAAGAAACAACCAGTGCAACATGAATATAAGTCAGTTGAAATGATGTTGCAGAAAACAAGTAAGAAGATGGAAGTGTATGAACTTCAAATCAATGAGATAAATGGGAAATTTAGCATCTAATCGGAAGTAAACAAAGTTGATCGAGATGTTCTTCTAACACTACCAAATTCACAGCATGGAAGGGTAATTCAAGAGAATTCGCATCTAAAACGTGTGGCGATGAATGATAAGGATTCAAAGAATATGCTACCTGTTCACATGATACTGGGTGCTAATGATTATGCACTTATCAAGACACCGACTCCAGCAATAGTTAGAGAGATGGGACAACCAATCGCCGAATATACTAAATTTGGCTGAACTATCATGTCACCTGGCCAGGGAAGTTTGCAGACCACCCTAATGTTTGCAAGAACTTCTCACGAGGACTACATGGACGCGTGTAGCCTTGTCGTATTGGGACTAGAAGATCACCCTGAGGGAGACCAAGAAACTGTCTTTGAGAGTTTAAAGAGCACTTAGTGCAAAGATCAGATGGAAAATATGAGACATCTCTTCCATTGAAACAAGGCCATGCTAACTACCAACAAACTATGATCTAGCAAAGAGTAGGTTTAACTCATTAATGAAGAAACTAAAGAGCCAACCAGACATTCTGGAAGCCTATCATGAAATCATTGTGAACCAGTTAACAGAGGGAATTTTATTGAGAAAGCACCTGACAAGCCTACAGGGACAGAGCATTATATTCCACACTAAGGGGTGATGAGAGAGAGAGTGCGGAAACAACAAAACTCCGCATAGTCTATGATGCTTCTGCCAAAGCAAGCAATAGTACACCTTTATTGAACGGATGCTTGGAGATTGGGCCACCTCTTCAAAGGAACATTTTAGATATTCTTTTGAGAGCCAGACTGAAACCAGTGTGTACATAGCTGGGGACGTTAAACAGGCGTTTCTGCAGATAGTGATCAGAGAAGCAGAATGAGATGCATTAAGATTCTTTTGGGTAGATGATCTTGAAAAGAAAAGGACAGAAATCTACAGAGTGACAAGAGCCTTGTTTGAGCTAGGATCTAGTCCTTTTATTTTGGGAGGTACTCTCCAGCAACACTTTGAAAAGTTCAAAGAGAAGTATCCTGTTTGCATTGCGGAGTTGAGAAATGGGACGTATGTGGATGATATAAATATCGGCGCTTGCACAATAAATGGGGTGGAGAGAATGAAGCAAGAGACTGTTGATATATTCAATGATGGCGGGTTTTCATTGCACAAGTGGCATTCTAACATTCCAGAATTGGAAGAAGACTGCACACACTCTTTAGATCAGATATTTGCAAAAGAGAGTTTGGGTACAAAACATTCATCTTAGGCCTTCTGTGGGACAAGTCTGAGGCCTTCTGTGGGACAAGTCTGAGGACAGTTTAGCTGTTGTATTTCCACAGACTGAGGAAGCGCCAACAAAAAGGGTAGTACTCCGAGCAATAGCAAAGATCTATGATCCTTCACGGATTGTTTCGCCAGTTGTTTTAATCGCAAAGATAATATTCAGAGAACTTTGTGATAGAAAGATCCCTTGGAATCAACCTCTTCCAAGTGATTTGGAAAAAAGATGGTAGGCATGGTTAAAGAACCTTCCAAGTAAGTTGAAAGTTCCAAGATCTATCCCAAGCAAAAGGGAGAACATCACAACCATAGAGTTACATGGGTTTTCAGACGCAAGCGGCCAAGGATGCTCTGCTGTTATATATGCCGTTGTAAAGCAAGGAGGAAACACAAATCAGGGAATACTTGTTTCAAAATCGCGACTGGCGAAAAGAGACCTCACAATTCCGCGACTGGAGCTTGGTATATGCCACATGGTAGCTAACCTACTGGCAAATACCATCAAAGCTCTTGAACAGTTTGAGATAGCTAAAACGTATGAGTGGACTGATTCTAGTGTCTGCTTGCATTGGATTCAAGGTGATGGAGCCTACAAGCAGTCTGTTACAAACCGCTTGAGAAAAAGATCACAGAAAAGGGCTTTGAATGGAGACATGTGCCCACATTGGATAACCCTGCAGATATTGGGAGCAGATGTTCTACCAGTCTTCAGCGGAATGACAAGTGGATGGTGGGTCCACCCTGGCTAAGTGTGCCGGGTCAGTGGCCAGCAGAGATAGTCCCTCAAAAATGAGTCAGAAACTGAGGCAAAGCTTGTGAAAGAAATCATGAGTGTTTCTATTCATAGAAAGCCTGACGAGATAGACATGCTGATTACAAAGAATCGGTTTTTGGAAGACGGTCAGAGTCCTATCTTGGGTACAACGTTTCATTAATAATTGTAGGCAGAGAAATCATGTTACAGGGCCACATTATACTGAGGAAGCTGAAGAACAGATCAAGTTTCTAATAAAGCGTGCACAAAAGAACTCAGAGAGCACTATAGGTTTCAAAAATGACTGTGGGGGATTTAATTCGCATAAAGATGAAGACATCATATTCAGATGTAAAGGCAGAATTCAAGGGGATTATCCAATCTACATGCCCTTCAGAAACCCAATATCTGAGAAGCTGATAGAAAGAGCTCGTTTGCAAACCCCGCATGTGGAAGAGTGATACTAACTATGTCGAAAGTAAGAGATCAATTTTGGATACCAAAGTTACGAAGTATAGTCAAAAGAATGCGAAAACAGTGCCATGGGTGCAAAAGATTCCAAGTTGCGTCATTACCTGCAACTCCATAAGGCAACTTACCAAAAGAGAGATCCGAAGGAACTATACCTTTCAATGTAATAGGAATTGATTATGCTGGGCCTATTGTCTACAAAGGGAAAAGTCGAACGTAAAGACTACATAATCCTTTTCACATGTAGCTTGACTCATGGTGTTCATCTTGAATTTCTGCCAGATATGAACTGTGACGAATATATAGTGAGTTTCAAAAGGTATATTGCTGCCAGAGGAAGACCATCGAAGATAATTTCGGATAATGGAAAAACCTTTGTTGCTGCATCAAAATGGATAAAAAGAATACGACGAAACGAAAAAATGTAAGATTACCTAGCCCAGCATAGTATCAGATGGCAATTCAACCTTTCCAGAGCCAGCTGGTGGGGAGGTATATTTGAGAGAATGGTTGCGATTGTAAAGAGTGCGCTTTGTAAAGCTATCAGAGCATCTAAGTTGACCTTCAAAGAGATGCAAGAAGTGCTTTTAGACGTTCAACTTGTTATCAACAACCGACCTTTGTCATATTGTGAGGATGACATACAGTTGCCAACACTAACACCCAATACACTGAATACTTATTACGTTGTAAGGAATCGTTATGGAAGAGATGGAACTCAGAGTACTTGAGAGCATTACGTGAAAGGCATGATGCTACAAATCAAGTTAGAGAGGCTCAGTTGGAAGTTGGGAATATAGTCATGAATAAAGGAGAACAGAAAAATCGATCGAAGTGGAGAATTGGCAAAGTCACAGGAATTTTAGTTGGGCGAGAGGACGTGACAAGAGGAGCAAAGATTCAAACAGCTAAATCAAATATTGAACGACCCTTGCAACACCTTTACCCATTAGAGCTGAGCTGTGACTTAAAGGCACAGAGACCAGTAAAGCTGAACGCTGATGCAGAAGATTTCAGGTCAAAGAGACGCAGTGCAGCAGTGTCCGCAGAGAACATTCGTGGAACATTCCAGTGCGAAGAAGACGAACTTTTGTAACCTTTTATTTTGACAGTTAACTTATTTGATACCCTTGGTTCTAATAGGGGGAGAGTGTGGAGAACAATAGCTTGTTGTTTGCTTGACACTCGAGTAAACGCAAGAAAGAGGGTGGAAGAGAGTGTGACCTAGAGATTGATGAGAACGTTCGCAAAACATGTGAGAAGTGACCGTTTGGATTCAAGTTCAACCTGAGAGATTCTCGTGAGATTATTTGAGAATTATCGTTGTGTTTGTTCAATGTCATATTTGCTGTTATTTTACATTTATTCTGCTTACATGCTGAATTGCTTGTTTCATTACCTGTGGTTTGTTTCTTGCGTGTTTATATATTGGCCTAAATCGTTTATCAAAGTATATTAGTGGGAATCTAATTCAAATTCACTACAATGAGAAGGGAGAAACGAGAAAGAAAAGGTTAAAAAATATTAGCGAAATATAGACGGAAGTTGAGAATGATTTGACATAAGAACTATTTCAAGTAAGTCTCAACTACAACACTTAAGTTATTATGGACTATTTATCTTTTCATTAATGGGCGGCGGGGTTGTGGGGGAGGGGATGGGGCCCTCAGCTCCTCCACTCTTTATAGCAAATATACTTTAGTGGTGGCGGCTCGTCAATAGGGGCATATTGGGCAATGCCCTCCCAAAGAAAAATTAAAAGATAAATATTTTTCTGCCTAGTGAGGAATACAATCTAGCATATAGCAGACAGTCGCCAAAGCTAGATTCAAGATACTTTTGTTGTTAACTTAGAGGCTCGCTTCAACAAAAACAATTTCAGGTTAGAACATCTATGGAGGTCTATGATGATAGCATAGATAGATACCTATAACCTATGATGTCATTTGCAGGGCAAACTTGAATTTGAAGGGGAAAGGGGTTCTCTTGAGGAAATTTGCGGTATTGATAGTGAACTATGAACAGGTCTTCTGGGGTTGGGAGCCACTTTTCCTGGGTTCCTAGACCTATTTGACATACAATTTAGGAAGAATGATATTTGAATGTCTCTGTAGAAAATTTTCATGGAGCTATCGCTTAGAGCCGCGAGGAATTCATAGCTTATTACCTTAGAAAACTGCTGCCAAAATCTGGGAGAGTTTCAAGGAAGTATGTATTGATGATGGTCTTTTTTATGCAGCTATGTTTTACCATTGCTAGAGGGGGTGGCAAGCAAAATGTAAACAAAGTGACGTCACCATCCAGGATTCTGATTGGCTGTTGAGGATCACTTCTGTTCTGCCCTGCAAGTTCTGACAGCTCCATGTAGATAGTGTAGATTACGTAATTCTTTCGAGGTCTGGGTCGAAGACTAAAAATAGAGCTGTAGCATAGATAAAATGTCGGCGATGAAATGTACAGGTGACCGTAACCTGTACGTAGGGGAAAAGAGAAGATGGAGGACGAGAGTGATGCAAGCTCCGTACCGTTCGTTGATATTGAGCTCTCTAACTTTGATTTTGAGTCATTTAACGTTTCACAAGCTCTCGAAACAATATTTGAGAAGCATCAAAGAAAAAAAAAAGATGCAAAGGTACGGATTTGTTGCTATTTTTACCCGAAGCCTCGTTGATTTTACTTTTTATGCAGAAATTTCCAGGCGGATTTGCTGTTTAGGATTCCAGCCAAATCGCCGTAAATTCTATACGAGATTACTCCCTACGATGAATAGAGTCGAAACAGACGATAAAAGTGCGGTACTGCTTATTAATTACTTCGGGTCAGGGTTAGGGTTTTGTGTAGGGTAAAGGTCAGATGTAGGGTTAGCGTTAGTTGTCGAACGGGCGGAAGTGTCTTAAAGGACAAAGGGATTTCAATGCTGAGCGAGGGAAAAATATGAGTAAATAAGTACTTGGTAAGTAGTACCCCCTTTTTATCGTCTGTTTCGACTTGTGGCATCGTAAAGTGTAATTTCGTATAGACTTTACGGCGATTTGGCTGGGACCCCGCCGAAATTTCTTCATTTTGTGACACTGTTTTGTTGTTTACTGTTCATGTCCTTACTTCATGTTCTAAATTCACAGATGTTATCTGTGACAGAGATTTTTGGTTTTTCACTGCAGGTAAATAGTGTTCATATGAGAAATTTTCAGCTACTTTGATTTCTTTCGGGTCAAAGGCCATGTTTCTACTGATCAGAAAATGTAACCTGAAGTAGCACATTAAATGGTGAATGGGATTACTTGGTTTACTCCTTTTATTATCAATTTTTCTCAGTTTACAGATGATGTGTTTTCCTTTTGTTATATTGTTTTATAGCAGTAGGCATATTTTAAGTTTTATAGTTTATCTATTGAGAGAGCTCCTCCTAAAGAAATCCCCCTGCATGCAACATCTTATGTAATTGTTATTCATTGTATGTTATTATAAGTATATTTATGTAATTTGTAGTCATTGTATGTAATTAGTGTTAGTGTTTTAATAAGATATTGTATGTAGAGGAATTTTAAAATATATGAACTGAATTATTGCTATTATTTGCTTTGCAATTTCTTTTTTCATCATATCTATTTTTAGGTTGTTTTTCTTGTGGACTCAACTGAAGATATTGATAAAATGTTCTGGATTATGGAAGGACTAGAGCGATGGGTTGGGACGAGATCAGAACTTCCAGAGTATATTTTGGAAGATATACCAAAGGAAGGTAATTGCTTATTAACTTTTTGTATTGGCAGAGATGCAACTTTTTAGACTCAACTATAGGCAGGATGGTACAACTAGGTGAAAACTGGGAGGTTTTTGTCCTCCCTAGCTTTTTTCTAATAAATTTCCCTGTGTTATTTTACCTTATGTAGCTGTTTCGCACCTGACTAGTAGTCTAGTTTTAACCTAGGAGATGCCTCTGTGGCCTTTCCTGAGTAAAACTCTTGATAATTTCCACTAAGAGACATAACTTGTCCATGCCTCACTACAAATAGCAGTATCCACTTCTACCAACTTTTCCTCCTTGGATTTTGATGAGTTGTAAAATCAATCCTGGAGAAAACTAATGGGAAATACCCTTTTAGTTCCCCCTTGTGGTGCTGTTACTGGATAGAACTTCTCAAGACATTATTCCAGGGTGGATCTAGAGAATTGTGAGTATCGCTTAGGCCATAGTCAGATTTTCAATACCACATTTGCTGGATCTACTTTCAGTCATAAATGTGAAATGAAAGTAAGAGAATAATCGCTTGGCAGCCATTAGTCCCCTTCTGCTTCATGTCCACTTGCAACTTTGAACCAATCAGATGCAGTATTTTCAGGTAGAACAATCGTAGTGTTGCAAGAATTTCATATTTCAATACACTGTAGTCCATGTTTTGTCATGCTTTTTTATGGCAGGAGCCATGTAGAACAACTTGTGCAGTTCAAATTCCCACTGTCTACCAATCAGAAGTTTGCATTTACACCTTAGTTGTGGTGGGAGCCATAGTGAGCAACTTTACCATTTGAAATTTTATTCTTCCATTAATCACAAGCTCAAATGAAGTAGCTAATGTGTTGGTTTGAGCCACGGTGATATTTTGAATATTAAACAATCATGAATTAAGAATTCACGGACTGACTGTAATAAATCTTAAAATGAGGGCCACTGTAGCATGTTTTCATATTATCATAAAATGGCTGCTCACTGTAACTCCTATCTTTTAAGAGAAATTTCTGATCCACTATGTAGCTGTTGGAAAACAACTAAGATCAGGACTCTTCAATATAAGTTTTTTTATGCAAAATGATTGACTTCATATTCACACCTCAGTTGGTCTGGTCTGGTAATGTGTCATTTCTCAATGCTGCAGTTCCCAGAGTGTTAAAATTTTAAGATCAGAAATCACAAGCCTGTCAAGTATCTTCGGAGATTTTGTTTCATTTCATAGTTTTGTCCTTATTAATGCCAGTGCACTTGAACAAAACTGCCCATAGTTCTAAGGTTTAGTATTCAAAGCCCCTCATTATTAGCAATTTTATCTGTCTTTGGTAAATTGCTAGCACTTACTATCTCAACCTAGTTTTATCCAAAAGAGCTGGAATCTGAGCAATACCTTGATTTATAAATAAAATGCATCACAACGTTTGGGAGAAACTATATCCTCAAACAATATTGCTGGATGTCTGCACTTGGGTACGGTATCTGATTTGTTTACTTTATCCTACATACAACTAATTCAAAATAATTTGTTCTAATTGTTAACTATATAGTTATACAGTACACTCACCATTCCCAGGATATTTCATCACGTAAGTCCACCATCTAACTAGCATGCTAGCACAACCACAACCACTACATAACATAACAACATAGCAACAACATTTAATGGCTCTTGTTGTTCTCATGATACTGTTAATCAATTGGAATCGAAGCTTAGAACAAATGAAGAATTGAAAACTGACGAACTGGAACAACTATATAGGTATGTGCACGAACAGTCCTCTTCTAAAACAGCTCATTCCTCCCAAGAACCTCCAGTAGTTTTTGACTGGAAGCACCTCTCTTGGTGAGGTAGTCAGCTAACTGATTGTTTCCTTCAACCCATGTCACCGTTATCTCTTTCCTGTCCGCCATTTCTCTCAAGCATGCAATATCCACTCTGGGTCTCTTGTCAGATATGGTTTTGGTGGTTTTAAGTGTTGTGCATAGAGATGCATTGTCAGTGAAGCATCCAATATCAGGTGGATTTTTCAGGTGAAAAATGTCTTGTACCATCTTGGCTACCAAATAGGCTGCATCAGCAGTGTTGGCAAGTGCAAGGGTCTCAGAAGCCAAAGGACTCCTAGTGACTCTGTTCAATTTCTTGGACTGCCAGCTTATTGGAGTAGAATTTTTGTTCATACTCTCTATGAAAATAATATGTCCACCTTGTGATGAGCCATCATCTAGGCTGGCATACGTGGCATCTGAGAATGCTTTCACCAGCATACCATCAGGGCTCTCTACTGAAGGAAATGTTATGCCTATTGATTGGCTTTTCAGTTTTAATTGTTGGCATCATGGATAGCTCTGACTGTGGCTTGCTTTCCTATATTGGTCATTATACATGTTTCAAAGCTCTCAGATCAGGGCGAGTTTGAGAAGCCAGCCATAGCATTTGTCCACCAAGGCGTTTAAGTTGCTTCCTTTCATCACTGGTGAGTTGAGCAGTTTTTTGCTCTCCACGGCTTGATGTCCAAGGAAGTGGTTCAATAGTGTTTATAGATCTTGATTGACTGTTATCCCTGCTCTCATCTGTGTTACTTGGAGTCCCATGTAGTTGAAAATACCACTCTCTGATTTGCTGATACTGAATCTCTTTTTGATCTCTTCAATAACTGTTTTATGGAATTTTGCATTTCCACAATAGGCAAAATCATGTACATGGACTGCCAGTAGTCCTATCAGCACACCTTGGTTGTCATGAAAGAGGAATAGTGAGCTATCATATCTGCTAACTTTAGCTCCCAACAAGCACAGTGTCTCCTTCACCTTGTCATACCAGGCTCTTAGTGCATCTGTCAAACCATATATAAATCTCTTTAGCCTCCACAAACATCCTTTTGGGTGGGCCTCTTGGTGGTTGTAAGTATAATTCTCTCTGAATATCATTTCCTTCTAAAAATACTGCTACGATATCTAAAGTGTTGATCTCCCATTTCATTGAGGAAGCTGTCAAAAACAGCAATCTCAAACTGTCTCTGGTACACTTTGGTGAATCTTTCTTAAATTGTTCAGAGTCTTCTTCAAAACCACGTGCCACTAGTCTAGCTTTCACTTTTTTTCATTATCCTTGACTTTCTATGTTATTACCCATCTTGCTATCATGACCGGTGTTTGATTTTCATATGGTACTATCTCATAAAGCTTATTATTTTGCATGCTTGCAAGTTCAGTTTCTTTTGCATCAACTACCTCCTGAGATTGGTTCTGTGTAGCACTCAAATACACCACAGATTCATTCTCCACATTAATCCACAATAGTCGCCAAAAGTCCTTGGGACACTTAGAAGAAACAGATAAAAACCACTTTCCTCTACATATTGTCATAGTTGCTACAGACAGGCACCCCCCCCTCCTTCCCCCTAGAACAATGTTGGTTTGCTTGCGGGACACTTGAAGTTGGCGTGCATGCGAAATTTTTCCATTATCGCAGGTACTTCTCCAGAAACCCAACATTCTTTCAGGAGGAGAGGGGGATGACAGTTTGTTGCAGAATACAAAAAGTGCAAAGTGTCCCAGGACTGTTGGCGAGTATTGCAGGATTCATTGTCATCCCAATGGACACATTTGGGTTCTACATCAAAATCACTCTTTACATTAACCCAATTCTTATATTTTCCAGTTTGCTTGGGTTGATAATTGAGAACTTTAGCCTTCTGCCATTCATCTTCATTCTTCATTTTGAACTTTATGAATGTATTCCGTCTTTGTTTACGTAGACTACCACATGCATTGGTAAGATTAGATTGGCCGTTATCCATAACATGTTGTTGATTATTATCATTGTGGGTTGTGTTTTCAGTACTGGTTTCATGAGGTAACTCGGAAGTGGTGATTTGAGGTTCATTGTCTATCTCTGAATCTATCGCCAGATGTTTGTTATGTTACATAACTTGGACTTGTTATTGGACTTGTTGATTTCAATTTACATAACTTTCTTTTGTTCTATGTTTCGAATGATTGAATATGGTTAGGTTTCATTTGTATATCTTGAGATTGCTTGAGTTAAATTTCCATTCGAATATTCTGTTTCATGAAAGATAGCCGTGTGTTTTATTTCTCGTAAGCTGCTTCTACTAAATTACGTGGTGACAGATCGTGCTCGAACTTGCCCACTGAAACATTTGCGTCTTCATTTGTTTCTACTGAAGTACCAAGAAGACAACTATGGCCAATTCCAGGGCTCCCATGCAATGGACTCTTACCAAAACAGAAACTTTGAATTCGTTTACTAACTGGAAAGAAAATCTGCTGTATATTCTTTCACTGGACAACAACTTCGCCCCCTTTCTCGTTGATGGTGTTACATGGTTAAAGAAATCCACCGTTACTCCTACTCGTGGTTTTACTGATGATGCTAATACTATCCCAGAAGCTCAGCGCCGTACGGCTGTTCAAAAATGTGCTCATCTGGAGCTCATGCTTGGCCAAATAGCAAATTATGCGACCATCATATCACGCAATACAATTGTCAAAAGCTCTACGTCATTAACAAATATTTGGACTAAAATCAGAGAACATTATGGTTTCCAGACAACAGGGTCACGATTTCTCGATCTCACTCAAATTCGTTTGCTGACCGATGAATGCCCAGAAGACTTGTACCAACGACTTGTCTCATGTTTTGATGATAATCTCGTTACAGCAGACAGTGGTTTAGCTCATCATGGCGCTCGCGTTCTAGTGGATGAAGAAATGACTCCCTCTATTGAAAACGTTATTGTGTTATTGTGGCTTGAACGTATCCATCCAGGCCTACCTGGTCTGGTCAAACAGCGTTATGGTGCTGAGTTACGCAACAAACCCCTCGCTTCCATAAAACCAGAAATTCCTCAAGCATTAGACGCCCTATTAAGCGAGCTCCAATCTGTCGAAGAGACTCGAATCATGCGTTCCCAAATGCCCTATCGTCGTCCAGTTCAGCGCTCGTCAAATAGTTTTGTATTTTATGTCGCACTGCCAATCGTCCTTATGACACTCATTACCTCTCTCAATGCCGATTTTTACCAGAGGCTGACCGCCGTAGAATGATCAATGTCCGACAAGTCAAAGCTGAGAGCTCTCTTCAGGACCAGTGTTATGCCGAGGAAGAGCTGTGTAATCTCCAAATTGACCCATGTCCAACTGTCCTTCAAGTTATTCATCGTCGGGTTATTACTCGTAGTTCCCCTCATTTGCAGTGTTTCTACAAACAATTCCCAGCTGCTGTTTGTCTTGATTGTGGTGCGGAATCTAGCCTCATCAGTGAAAGCTTTGCCAAACGTATTGGTATAAAGATACAACCTACCTTGCAAAGTGCTGTTCAGGCTGACGTTAAGACTCCCCTTAACATCATCGGTGAGATTAAGAATGTTCCCATTACCAGAGGATCTCACACTTTTACTCTTGATGCACTTGTCATCCAGGGAGCGCTTGGTTCTGATATAGTAGCTGGTGAACCATTTCTTGAGTACAATGATATTGCTATTCGCTCTGCCAAAAAGCAAATCATCATCAAGGGGAAGGACATCGTGCCTTACTCCTCCACTTCCACCACTGGACATCCTTCCACGCGTCGTATTCAAACTTACGTTTGCCGCAGCCAGTACTCTGATACTATCTTTCCAGGAGAGTGCGTTTTTTTTTATGGTCCCCCAATTTTTGATGGGGAATTGGTAGCCTTGGAGCCACGCACTAATTATATTACTTACAAATCTGCCGCATGGCCAGAGCCCCAAATTACCTCAGTCATTAATAGTAAGTTGACATTGACCAACAATACTGAATCACCTATACGTTTGAAAAACAATGACCATTTTTGCCAAGTCCGCGGTACATCCGAACTACTGCCGAGTGACCTCGAAATTACCGCCAGCCAAACCAACACTTTACCATCGCTGTTGCCCCAGAAATCACCGCTCAACGTTTCTGATATACGGATTGATCAACAACTCCCTGCTGAATGGTCCAACAAATTCAATTTGTTACACCTAAGTTATGCCTCTGTATTCAAGCCTTCAATCGGACAATATAATGATGCCTTTGGAAAAGTCCATGCCCGCGTCAATATCGGCCCTGTCTCCCCACCAAACCAAAAGCTCAGAGTACCCTCTTATTCATCAGACCACCAGCAAATCCTCCAATCAAATTTGATGAGCTCGAGCAGCAAGGAGTCTTTCTGCGTCCGGAGGATGTTGATGTCGCTGTTGAGCATGTTAGTCCCTCGTTCCTTGTTAGAAAGTCAGGTGGCGGGCACTGCTTGATTACAGCATTCACCACTATCGGGGAATATAGTAAACCATTACCAACTATCATGCCCACTGTTGACCAAACCTTACAAACCATTGCCAATTGGAAATACATCATTGCCACTGACCTGCGCGACGCATTCTACCAGATACCACTTGATAAAGGCTCCCTGAAGTGGTGTGTGACACCTACTCCCTTCAAAGTTTTGAGAATTTACTCTGTTTCCGCGCAGGGTATGCCAGGATCGTCAGAAACCCTCGAAGAAATGATGTGTGCGGTGCTTGGTCCTCTCATTCAAGAGGGATGTGTGGCTAAAATCGCTGATGATTTGTATGTAGGAGGTAAAGACATACCTTCGCTATTCCATAGCTGGTCTAGAACTCTGGAAAGGATTCGCGCAAGTAACTTGACACTTAAAGCGAATAAAACCGTTATTGCACCTACCCAGTTGCAAATTTTAGGATGGGACTGGTACAATGGCACTATTTCTGCTTGCCAGCATAAAATCTCGCCCCTAGCCACCTGTGCACCTCCCAAAACCGTTACTTCACTCCGTTCTATTGTTGGCTCCTATAAGGTATTCAACCGAGTGATTAGAGGATGTTCTCATTACCTTGAAGACCTTGAAGCTGCTATGTCTGGAAAAGCAAAGACTGACAAAATCCAATGGACTGACAGTTTACTTCAATCCTTCCATCGTGTTCAACAAAGTCTGTCTTTAGCTGAGAATGTAACTCTCCCTCGACCCACCGACCAGTTAATCATTGTTCATGATGGATCCAGAGTTGGTATTGGCTCAGTTCTCTACGTTGTACGTGACAATGACGTGAAGCTAGGGGGGTTCTTCAGTGCAAAGTTAAAGAGCCACCAAACTGCATGGTTACCCTGTGAGATAGAAGCTTTAAGTATCGCTTCATCTGTTAGACATTTCGGTCCGTATATAAGAGAATCTATCCACAATACCCAAATACTAACGGACAACAGACCATGTGTTCAAGCTTGGTCCAAGATGATTAGAGGTGAGTTCTCTACCAGCTCCCAGGTAGCAACCTTCTTGTCGGTGTTATATCAGTTCAAAGTCGATATTCAACACATCAGTGGTTCTGATAATCTTCCAGTGACTTTCAATCTCAATATCCTCCAGAATGCGATTCACCATCTTGCCAAATCTGTAAATTCATCTCTGAAAGCAGCATTAGTTCGGTCCAGAACGTATCTACAGAGGATGTTTTGTCTGGCCTTCATTCTGTTCCGTTTCTCAATCGACCCGCCATTCAGAAACTACAAATGGAGTGTCCTGATCTTCGACGAGTCCATGCTCATTTATCTCAAGGGGCTCGGCCAACACCTAAAAAGAAGCAACTAACAGCCGTCAAACGCTATCTTCAAAAGGCTACGATTAGTTGCGATGGCCTACTTGTTGTGCGTCACACCGAACCATTTCAACCGGAACGAGATTTACCAATCATTCCTGGTCACGTTCTTTCAGGAATCGTCACAGCAATACACCTACGTTTAAGCCATCCCTCTATTCATCAAATGAAACGCGTTTTCCACAGGTTTTTCTTTGCTCTACAGGTGGACGATGTAATCGCTCGTGTCACTAATTCTTGTGCAGAGTGTACAGCCCTTTGTTCAATCCCCAGAGAGCTTCATGAACAACCTTCCTCGGAGCTGCCTTTAACTCCCGGTACCGCGTTTGCTGCTGACGTAGTACGTCGACACACACAGCGCATTTTTGTTCTTCGTGATACACTTTCGTCTTACACGTTTGCTATTCTAATTAATGATGAGACTAAGGAAACCCTGCTTGAGGCAGTCATAACGTCCGTTTCCAGCATACGTCCAACACCTCAAACACCAGTTACCATTCGAGTTGACAATGCTCCTGGTTTGCAGGCTCTCCGTGACAGCATCGTCCTACATCAACACCATATCACGCTTGATTATGGTCGAGTCCACAACCCAAATAAGAACCCAGTTGCCGATAAAGCCATCATAGAACTTCACAATGAAATTCTTAGGAACTTACCTGATGGAGGTCAATTGTCTCCTACCTCCCTTGCTAATGTCGTTTCCCATCTCAATTCAAGATTACGTCTTTCTGGCTTATCTGCTTGGGAAATATTTCATCAACGGGATCAGTTCTCAGGCAAGCCGATACACATTCCTGATGAACTCATTAACGGAATGAAAATGAAATCACGTGAGGCCAATCACAAGGCTAGTGAGCGTTTTAAAGCTAAAGGTGGACCTTTGGCTTCTCAAGCTAATGTACGTGTTGGTTCGTTGGTGTATATTAAATCTGAACGGGACAAGACAAAACCCCGTGACCGTTATATCGTTGTAGCATTACAGGATAACGTTTGCACACTTCAAAGGCTGATAAAGTCTCAACTTAGGTCAAAGCAATATCAGTTGAAGCTAACCGAGATAATTCCTGTTGTGCCTACAACTCTAAACAGGGATGATCATGATAGTAATGTCAACTGTCATTCTGAAGATAGTGATTCAGAATATGACCATGATCAAATGGAATTTGAGGTGACACCTGCTCCTACTGACGTACAAAACCAACCACGTCGTTCCACACGAAATCGAACGATTCCATCCTGGATGCGCTCAGGTGATTTCGATCTTAACGCGTATGATGATGACAATCAAGCAGATGAGAGAGAAAAGTGACTGCGCCAGATGTTTGTTATGTTACATAACTTGGACTTGTTATTGGACTTGTTGATTTCAATTTACATAACTTTCTTTTGTTCTATGTTTCGAATGATTGAATATGGTTAGGTTTCATTTGTATATCGTGAGATTGCTTGAGTTAAATTTCCATTCGAATATTCTGTTTCATGAAAGATAGCCCTGTGTGTTATTTCTCGTAAGCTGCTTCTACTAAATTACGTATTTCTTCTACAGCAATGCTTCGTCTATGATCTTTCTTTCCATCATCAGATTCTTCTATGTTTTTCCAACACTAATGGTGCTTCTTTACTTTTATTATATTATATTTCACTCTTGTGATTTACTTGAGGTGTAACTTTATGCTACAGTTATGTTCTAAATTGTGCTTCTTCACTTTTATTATTTGGTTTTGAATAAATAGTTTACTACTTTCTTTAACTATCAGTGACATTGTTGGTATCACCTTCAAATGCAAAAGTATATTTAATTTCTTTGTGCTAACTAAAATAATGCAATGCTTTCAAATTCAATTTTTGGAAGATTGCATTGTTTGGGATCATTTGTCTTCAAAGAATTTAGAAGTAGTGTCTCTCTGCAACTCAGGTTCCAATATTCTTTTGGCACAATCTATATATAATGTTAAATTAGGTCTTGTACCTTTGTAATATGGTGCTATTCATCAGTACTTATTTACTTCTTACAGTAGATACTCGAGTATGAGTCTACTTCGATTTCAAGTCAACCCCCCCCCAAAATCGAGAGAAAACTTGTTAATTTTATAAATTCCTAAATATACCCTGAGTTTCGGAGTTTCAAGCTATTGTGACTATTTCAACGGACAATCGGCAATTCTGTTTCATTGTTTGTTCTACATGTACTTCGAAACTTGAGAGACTATAGAATCTTTTCCCTCCTAAGTTAAGATGGAAGAAGCCCTTGCAGTACAACACTTGTGTTATGTAGATATTCTAGACTTGGCCCTTGGCCGCTGTTAGCAGCCTTTTTTGCAGGATCGTGCGATACTTTTCGAAGGTATATGTATGAACTCACTGGATTGCAAGTAACCAGGATTTCTCATTTTTCAGTGCAAACTGGAGCATGATTATTTTCAGAGAACTCACGAGAAAAGTAACTCTTACTGCCACCGGAAATCATACACAGGTCTCCTGCTTCCCGGGCAAGCGTCTTAACCACTAGACCATAGTGTCTTGTTTTAACTCTATACATAATGGGTGTGGCACAACTTGGAAAGTAACTGACCACACCAAAGTTATATGTAGTGGTCAGAGTTTAGGCTAGATCTGCCCCTGTTATTCAATATTGTGTCTTCTTGTGTTAGCATTAATCATTGGCGTATTACTTTATCTATTTAATATCTATTTAATATAACATAAACTGTATTACTTATCATAAGTATCCTAGCTCAATTACATGCGAACTATTTTGCCATATAGTTCAATTTACTGCTGGAACAGCTCCATTTTGGCCTTGCAACTGGGTTACACATATTAAGCTGATGTGTCGTATGCAACAGAACATGCACTCAATCCTAGAGAAGGTTTGTAGTCATTGTTTCTTAACTTATTTCGCCAGTGGTGGTGTGCTTAGGGTCAAGAGTCTTCATGATTACCATTATGAAATAAAATCGATTGTTTTTATGTGGTCTGGCTTACTATATAGATTTAAATTTACTTAGTTTCTTAGGATTAGACTTGTCGTGACTTTTTGAAGAGATTTATGGTAGCTACTTTATGTCAGAAAAACCTTTTCGTGAGACAATTGTCACAAGCGCGGTGTATCGCCCGGGTAATTAGCCAAGGAAGGGCGATATAATTCGTTAGCATGCTGATGTTCTATAGATCGTTGTTCTTGGCAAAAGCTAGTTATGTTGATATGCCTGATTAGCACTTCATACCTACTGTACATCTAACCGTGCTGAAGTTTGATCGTGGGTACATTGCACAGAAACAGGTTTAAAAATCTTAACTGATGTCCTTGAGTCGCTGCGTGGGAAGTCTGTTGATGATCAGTATATACAGTTTCGCTGTGTTGTCTGTCTAAAATTGAGTGCTGAGTCATATAATTGTTGAGGGCTAAATGAGGATTCTGCGAGGGCAGCCAGTCGCCAGTGTAGATAGGTCTACGAGGGCATTTACGAGGGCGAGGACAATCGCCGGTTATATTTACCAGTGAAAAACACTTTTAATGAGT
This sequence comes from Mastigias papua, assembly GCA_964019165.1. Lineage (NCBI taxonomy): Eukaryota > Metazoa > Cnidaria > Scyphozoa > Rhizostomeae > Mastigiidae > Mastigias > Mastigias papua. The sequence continues at coordinate 7,278,752 of OZ025269.1, forward strand.
AGTGAATATCGGAGTTATACTTTTGCTAGTTGTGGTTTTATGACAAACAGTACTTACCAGATAGAGGAATCAATCTTTATATTGACATGAAACATGCAGAATTATTCCTTTTTAGCTGTACGATTTACCAAACGTTGAACGCCTTGCAATAAGCCACGTAAATGGTGAACAGCCCTTATTAAGAAGCAGTATTGGAAAATTGAAGAAACTGAAGAGTCTTAGCATGCAGTATACTCACGAGAACAGTCTGCCTCCAGTTTTACGTTTTTGCAAAGAGCTTGAAGAACTTGATCTGAGTTCAAATCAATTTAGATATCTTCCGTTCTGGGTAACCAAATTGAAAAAGCTAGAGAAGTTAGGACGAGTTGAAAATCCTTTGATATATACAGCACAACCATATAAATGTATAGAAAGAAATGTTGCAGGAAATACTGAAGTTGAAGTCCAAAATAACAATGTGAATGAAAAGAAGAAGCTCAAATCTCCTGGATCATTATTTCTCCTTGCTGCAAAAGCTGCAGTGGTAGAATTTCCTCATTTTTTTTTGGGTCATGGTGAAAATACCCTAGGGATTCCAAGAACTGTGTGCAGTGATGCCGTATCTGTGGCTCCAATGATAAACGTATGTGACCAGTGCAATCAAGCCTTTGCCAGTGATGAATGTATGTATGTCAAAGGTCATTTCCATATGTATGTATGTCAAAGGTCATTTCCATATGTTATGCTAGTGATCTAGTGGACTCTCATGTCGAGATAACATGGCTTCCCAGTATGTGTAGGCGAAGCAGGTTTTTGATGGTTAGCAATATGAGTTTGTTTGGTTTAGAGTAACTTACTGCATGGCAGGTTTCAATGTAGATTTCACCTCATGTGTTTTTAGACATTTGGATTTCGACTCTGTGTTAGAGGCTGAGAGTTTGATGCAGTTTATCTTTTGCAGGTTGCAGTTAATTGTGTTTAGAGTCAGCTAATGTTTTTTGTAGTAGTGATGAGTTGCACAATCATATCAGGCCTTCATTTTGCATTACACACAGCGTAAATCAAAATGATTTATTTTTTGTACCATTTAGTGTTTAATGTTAGATACAATTTGATACCGGTGGCTACTTCAACTAGAGATATAAGCTGTACACTCACAATCCATATATGCCATTAGATAGCTATTGATATTTATATTCAAGCGGTATCTTCCGCTGCTCCATTGTTTCCACTGTTGAAAACCTAGCGAAAATAGATTGTCCTCAGGTGTGCCATTCTATGCAAGCCATCAGTGGCCACTTTCCAATTGCTAGGAACTTTGCTTCTCCTAGAAGCTGTTTTGTGACGCATTTGGCTAAATCGTATTGAGAATGAATGTTATGGCAAAAAAGAGTTCTTGATCGTTCAAAATACTAATCGTATGGAGAATGTTATGGCAGAAAAGAGTTCTTGATTGTTCAAAATACTAATCGTATGGAGAATGTTATGGCAAAAAGGAGTTCTTGATTGTTCAAAGTACTAATACAGTTGAACAAAAAGTGTTCGTGTTATCGAGCAGTATTTGTATAGGAAGCCTAAACAAATGATTTCATAGCCGGTATACAGTCCAATAAGCGGAGGCCAGGAGCATGAACCTTGAGGATTTTCACAAAGTTCCAACTGTTTTTCTGAATTCTGGTCATGAATTTACCAATATTGCTGGAATTCCCATAGTTAAGAAGTGAACTATGTCCAGTATTTGTTAGCAATGCCTTATTTTTTGTGATTGTTATCTTAACAAGTACCACATATGATTTTGCGCGCCACCTTTCTTAAACACCAAGACTTCTTTACTTCAGCATTGATAATATTTTAGAATACAGTTTGCAGTAGGCAGATCCATTCTTAGATAAGAAGTTCGTTGATATTGAAAGTTTAAATTGTTGATTTCGAACAATGTTTTCAATTAATCTCGAGAGAAAGAGATAGGGTAGAAATTGGTCTGCTATTATTTAAATTCATTCTTGTCCAGGTTTTAAAGTTGATTGCACTTCAAAGCAATATATGAAAGTATTCAAAGATGGAAACCTCGATGACTTGTATGTTATTGAAGTACAGTAAAATCCACATGTAAGAACCTACAGAAACAGGAACCCGCACGCTATTTGTCCTAAAGTATGCACCTTGTAAATATGGACCTGTTTCAGTTTGATAAGAAAAATAGGTTCTTTTTACAAGGTGATAAAGTTGAATTTTGATGCTTTGCTACTTCCGTATTCTTAAAGGCAAAGTAGAATTTCTGTAGAAAGTTTCAGCTGTGTATTCTCAGCGCTTTATACATTTCAACAATAGCTAATTTTGACGTCACTTTAGCAGTGAAAATGTCAGAAATCTGTAGAATCCAGTAGGATTTACAATTTTCATAAAGATTAAGTAAAAGGAAGCGTCGAATAAGAGCCTTTATGCCTTTTAAATAAGAACCTTATTCATACCCTGCCCTTAAAAGGGCAACTTGTTATATTTGGGTATTTACTTAGTTGAGTCTGCAGAATATTTTCATCGCTTTTCGAATTGTTCGTGGTTTTTCACGCTGTTTGTCTTTACTATAGATCCTGTGGTGAGGAAGACTTTTAGGAACTTCAAAGGGTACACAAATATTCCATTTGAGGCAGTACTTTGCTCAGATGTTTGTGCCAATGTGCTTTACATACAGTGGCTTATGACTGCAGATGCTGAGAAAAGTGATTTCGATAATGAAGATAATCCAGCGGTTGATAATCGTAACCCATTAAAAATTGTACATTTGCGGGGAAATTATTATGCACCAGAATATTCTTGTAGAGATAGGATATCTAATTTTCTAAGAAGAGCGTTGTGTTGTTGTTGAGAGGGTATCATTTAGTATTTAGTTGTCATGCAATCCTGCTCATCCATGATCTCATTATCTTAAGCATATTGTTTTGTTGGGTTGCTATAAATGTAGCGCGAAATAGATGGTTAAAGCACGTCCAACGTTTGAAACTTTAAGTTAGAGCTGCGATTTAGTAGCAGATATTTTATAAGTTTAATACGACAAAGCATACTATTGAAAGAACATGGCAGTATACTTTAATTTGGATATTTACCATTCAAACCATTCATCTTTGATTTAAATATACTACTGTGGTGGTATCACCTTAAATGTGAAGAATTGTAATAATTTATATTTTGATAAAATAATTCCTGCATTAATGATGATTGGAGATTATTTATGGTCGTGTATATGTTAGTAACGAGTATTTGAAAGTTTTTGTATAAATAGTTAATTGGTGCATCATGCTTATCAATTGACTGGCATCTATCGGATTCACACACACACACACACACATATATATATATATATATATATATATATATATATATATATATATATATATATATATATATATCCGCACTGGGGCATATATTATATATATATATATATAGATATATATATATATAGATATATATATATATATATCGCACTGGGGCAGATGTTATATATATAAATATATATAAATATATGTAAATATATATAAATATATGTAAGCATATATAAATATATATATATATATATATATATATATATATATATATATATATATATATATATATATATATATATATATATATATATATATATATATATATATATATATATATATATATATATATATATATATATATATATATATATATATATATATATATATATATATATATATATATATATATATTAAGAGTCCACCGCTATTCTTTGGTGCCTGGATGGCGCAATTGATTAGCACATGAGTCTTCTGATCTAAACATCGTGTGTTCGAATCCCCACTGGGGCCAAAATAAAGGTTCTCCAATTGTGGTAGCCCACTCATAACTTAGTATGTACCTATGTCAGCCTTAGTCGAATTAAGATAATATATATATATATATATATATATATATATATATATATATATATATATATATATATATATATATATATATATATATATATCCGCACTGGGGCATATTATATATATATATATATATATATATATATATATATATATATATATATATATATATATATATATATATATATATATATATATATATAGATATATATATATATATATCGCACTGGGGCAGATGTTATATATATAAATATATGTAAATATATATAAATATATGTAAGCATATATAAATATATATATATATATATATATATATATATATATATATATATATATATATATATATATATATATATATATATATATATATATATATATATATATATATATATATATATATATATATATATATTAAGAGTCCACCGCTATTCTTTGGTGCCTGGATGGCGCAATTGATTAGCACATGAGTCTTCTGATCTAAACATCGTGTGTTCGAATCCCCACTGGGGCCAAAATAAAGGTTCTCCAATTGTGGTAGCCCACTCATAACTTAGTATGTACCTATGTCAGCCTTAGTCGAATTAAGATATATATATATATATATATATATATATATATATATATATATATATATATATATATATATATATATATATATATATATATATATATATATATATTATATATATATATGTATATGTATATGTATATGTATATGTATGTGTATCTATGTATGTATGTATGTATCTATCTATGTACGTATGTATATATGTATAGATGAAGATAGTGCAAAAGACAAGTTATCGTTTGTTTACTTTTACTTATATGGCAGGAAATCGTTACATTCATTGCTCTAGGTAAATTGTCCTTAAACAACACCAAAATGAATATTTCTCTGTTTTACTTTATTGACAAAGGTCACTCAAAATTGTTCCGTCATTTTCCCCGCAGTTTATGAACAATGCATTTCTTTTGTAGCTACAAATTTTTTGTATGACACCTGTTTATAAGAAACCTAGTACTAGACAGTCTTAAATTTAAGAGAATTTTAGAACTACCAGGAGAAAGTGAAGAAACTTTAGAAATTTCTGTACCATCTTTCACAGTATTGGAAACTTTTTTCCGCCATGGATTTAATTGTCCACTGCAGCATGTTTGATGTGCTTAACAGGCAATAAGCCTTTGGGGTCGTCCGGAAGTACGTACGCTTTGAGGGTCGGTGGGTGGGTAAAGCCAAAAGCGTACTCAGGCGTACAGGGTGGGTGGGTTGGTAAAGCTCGAAGCGTAAGTACGATCCAATCACTTTAAAAAGTGAGAAGTTGATGCATGTTCTCCTCATTTTGTGAAAAAATTTTAACAAAAACAGACAATACATTTAATGAAATATCAAAGAAAACTTCGAACGTTCATACAGTGGTGAGTGGGTGGGTTTAGTGAAAAGCATACTCACGCGTACAGGGCGGGTGTGTTGGTCAGAAATGTGACGATTTGAGAGTACGTATTTTACGGTAAACGCCTTATGGATACTACAAAAGAGAATGTTTCTTTAATTTTTGTTTTCGTCTTCACTATTCCAGTGAACTAAGACACTTCTAAGAAACTTCTAAAATTAAGATGTGACCAGAAATTAAGAAACTTTTTGCCACTAGACCTTAAGCCAGGTTTCTTAACAAAAAAAATTGTAGTACCACTTTCATATCTGTTCATGCTGCATTGAAAGTAGAGTTACCTTTTAAACCAACCTAAAAGTCATCAGGTCGCTTTACTGCTGTTGCAATTTAAAGGGTTTCAAAGAAAGACTCAGTAATGGCTACGACTTTATTCCATCTCAAACAACTACAACTAACTAAAAAGTATAACGATGTTTGTTTAAGAAGCTTCTGTTGGCTGCAGTTCAATATATATATAAAGGGTTGCCGCTATGCCAATCACAACACCTTCCCCCCATTAAATTTAGTGGGTTACGAAGTCTCCAAACCGCAAAGGGGGGTTTATATTTTGCCTCAATCTAGGTGGTCGATGTAGAGGGCCGGTTTGATTGTCTGGTACTTCCTCCCTGGGCATTATTATTATTATTATTATTATTATTATTATTATTATTATTATTATTAATACTTTAATTTAAAGTTGGCTTTTCGAAATAGCTAAAAATAGAAGCTAATTAAGACCAACTATTTACAAAAAGGTATACAAAAGAAATACATAATAAAATTATTTTACAAATAACCTAGACCATATATAAAAGGTTTGCAAATCCTACAGTTGCAATGTTTGCATTTTGTTGTCTTAAGATGTTTCTTAAAGATAGTCAAAGAGTCTGAAGTTTTCACTTCTACGGGTAATTTTGCCCATACTCTTTGACCCATGAACCTTACGGCATCTGTACCATAGCATGTGGTTCTCACTTTTGGTAGGTTTAAATTGCTAGAGCTTCTTAGCTGATACGGCATTGACTTTTCTTCAAAAATATCCATCATAAACGAAGGATTTAAGTGATTCCTTGTTTTGTAAATTTCAACCATAAGCAACTGTAGGTTCTTCTGATGAATAGATACCGAATTATCATTTTCTAACAATTTCTCGTAAGGAGAATTGTTGTCTTTGTATGCGATTCGAAGAGCCCTTTCCTGTATCCTGTTTATCTTGTTATTAATATTTTTGTCATGGAACATCCAAATTAGAGGGCAGTAGCTGAATTGTGACATTATGAAAGTGTTCATCATCAATTTTAATTTCTTGGGTTCCATGAAAATTGAAATGCGAGATAGAGCATGCAGTTTCTGGCTGGCCTTTTTACAAAGAGTTTGCAAATGAGTTTTAAAGTTAAGTTTTGTATCTAGTATAACTCCCAGTAATGTTTCTTCATCACTTTCTTCTATTACCGCCTTACCTACATGTAATTTCATCTTATCTTTTTTCTCGCCAAATATCATAAAATGACATTTGTCCGCATTTAGTTTCATATAGTTTTCAGGATACCAGGTTGATAGATGGGTGGCATCTTGCTCTAGCCCATCAATGACATTGTTGATCTCAGAGTCGCATATATAGAGAGTGGTATCGTCTGCATAGTTGCATATTTCGGCTCTGTTCATCAGGAGAAAAAGGTCATTAATATACACGTTAAATAGAAGAGGCCCTAACACTGACCCCTGCGGGACTCCTTTTTGAACTACTTTCCAAGTGCTAAACGACCCATTAATTTTAACTCGTTGTCTCCTTTGTGACAAATAGCTGTGAATCATAAGTAAAGCACCTCTACCAAAACCATAGGCATGCAATTTTGCTATCAGCAATTCATGGTCTATGCAGTCGAAGGCTTTTGATAGATCCATTAATAAAGCACCTGCAATGCCTCCCTTGTCTAGGGTCATTTTACAGGTTTCCAAACATCGTAGAAGAGCGTGCTGTGTGTTATAGCCTTTCCTGAAGCCACAACAAAGCAAATACAACAAAAAGTTCCCAGCGAAGGGCATTATCTGGTCATATAATAGTCGTTCAAAGATTTTTGAAGTCACTGGCAGCACAGTAATTGGTCTGTAATTCTTTTTGCAGAAAGTATCATCCTTTTTGAAAAGTGAAGAAACATCTCTATCTTTTAGCTTGTTAGGAAAATAATTTTCTGATAGGCACAAATTTAAAGTATCTGTCAGGCAAGATAGAAAGATATCTGAGTTTTCTTTCAGGATTTTACCTGGGATACTCTCTAAAGGAGTTGCCTTCTTTGGATCTAATCTTTTTAATTGATTATTTACATCCACCACGGAAACTGGTATAACTTCTAAAATCTGAGAACGACTAAAGTTTTGTTGTATTCTTTTAATACTCGAATGTAAACTATATTTTCCCACTGCGATATCAACTGGATCATCATATCATCTGTTGATATCAAGTTCAAATCAACATCTGCAATGTCGAGAGAGCTTGTAATGTTAACAAAGTAATCATTAAAGATGTCAGCAACAGCCCTATCGTTAGATACAAGTCTGTCATTTTCCAGCAGGGTCACACTAGTAGAAGTCTGGACCCTACCAGAAAAGACAGGCTTTATAGTTTTCCAAAACTTTCGACTGTCACCAAGGTTTTTGAGATCAAGTATTTGGTAATAGTTGCGTTTAGTTTCGCGTAGAAGTTTAACGCATCTGTTCCTTTGTTTCTTGAAGGCCCTCTCAGTTTCTTCGGTCCTTTCCTTGTTGTACTTATTTCGTAATTTCGTCCGCAACATAACGGCTTTCCTAAATACTTTTGTCACAAAGGGTCCATCGTTTGCTCTGACGTATTTCTTTTTTATGGGGGCATGTTCGTTTAGCACTTTTTTGACTATCGCGTCAAAAGTATCATAACTCATTGAATCTTCTTGGGTAGGTTTGTAAAGTTCGATACATACATCGTTTCTAAAGTTATCGATCCTAAAATTTCGATAGTCTCTATAATTTATTAATTTCGGTCCCCTTTTCACAAAACCGCCTTTTAAGACAGTCACTATCATACAATGAAAATCCGATAGTCCAGTTTCAATCGCATCTGTGTTTTGGAAACTGGATACTCTATTAGTAAGTATTAAGTCAATTGACCTTGGTCTATCGGATTTAAAGCATGTTGGTTTTTTCATTAAATTTTTCAAATTATATGTTTCCGAGAAATTGCCTATGTCAGCTTCTTGTTCTTCCATATTGAAATCCCCCATCAAAATGAAATTTTCATACCTAGTACTATGGGCATCAAGCGATTTCCCTATTTCTTCAAAACAATATTTTCCATTTTGAGAAGGAGGACGGTATATATTCGCAAGAAGCAATTTCTTGTTTTTTAGATTAATTTCAACAAATCCACATTCAATTTTATCAGGGAAATTATACGATTTATTTCCTTTTCTGGAACCCCTTCCCTAACATAGATCAGTATTCCTCCACCATTACTGTTTCTGTCATATCTAAATGGAGGTCTGAAACCTTTAAGTAAGAACTGGTTGGTTGTGAAGTTTAAGTCAAGTTTTGTTTCAGCAATTGTTAAAATATCAATGTTATCTGAAATGATACATTTTAGAAGTTCGAATTTGTTTCGTATAGAGTTTATATTCAGGTATGCTATTATTATTCCTCTATGGGTTTTAGTTTTCAAATCTTTTAGCATAGTATGAGCATCCTGAATACCATCAAATGTGCTTTCATTGGCAATTTCTTGGATTGGTGAACTTAAGATATTTTTTTCTACAAAGTCTATGCTGTCTTTATTTAATAATAAATCGTTAATCATACCAAAAGTGTCGCTCCATCAATATTTCTTTATAATGTTCCGAATGTTGCTTGCAAGAATTGCATCACCCTTTCTGTTAAGGTGCAGCTTGCTGTTATTGAGATGTCTCGTAGCGTCGATATTTTCATTTTTCATAAATCCTATATTTCTCGAATTGCAAATACTTTCCAGATGTTCATTGACTTTGGTGGCTTTATCATTGTACTCATCACCTCTTGGGCATAATCCAGAAATTACCACATCATTTCTATTTGTTTTCATCTTCATTGCAACGCAGATAATCTTTTCAGCAATTTCTTGTGGATTTTCGTCTGATCGAAGATCATTCGTTCCACAGTGCATGATATATAATTCAGCATTTTCATCCATTGCTGGTTTGGTATAATACATCATGTCGGTTGTCTTTGCGCCAGAAAACGACCTGACTTTTACATTTTCTTTTAGGGCGGCCTTGAGTCTCCAACTGTGAATGTTTTTTATCATTGAATCTCCTATTATCATTGTTGTTTTCTTTCTATTCCCTGGCCGAGATGATTCCGTTCGATGGTGAAACGTTCGATCTGCAGAATCATTATCTTGCTGAGGATTTTTGTTGCTTTCCGAGACGGTATCATGATGAATTTTTGCATGTGCATAAGAAACTTTGTTGTTTGTTTCGTTTGCTTTTGTTTGATTCTTCGATCCTTTGTTTCTTTTCTTTGTTTGCATGGTTTTGTTTATATTTCTATTTTAACAATTTTGTTTGATCTTTCTTTTCTTTCGATTCAATAGTACTATTGTTGCCAGGGGCAGCTGGATACAAGTTCTTTTGTTTTTTAGTCCCTTGAGGGGCTGATTCTGGACATGGTCCAATGGCTGCCAATTTAGCTAGCTTTGATTTTAGGCCATAGTTTTCTTCTAATAAGGATCTTGTCAATTCCCTTTCTTGTTGAAGAAGCTCGTTAGTTCGGTTGAGGGAACGGATCAATTCTTCAATAAGTGTAAATTTGGGAAAGGGTCCTTCATCCTGGGAGAAAACTTCGCCGTGTTCATTCGATCTTTCTTGGTAGTGTTGTTAATGGATGTTTCCTTGATATTGCTTTCTTTGTCATCAGAATCGTTTGAGAATCTGTCTTCATCATTAATTCGGAATGATTCTTTGCCTGATCGCATCACTTTTATTATTTTTTTGGATGTAAACATGTTACCAAGTTCGAGAGCGGTAGTACTTTTTGGTAGGCCATGCTTTTTTAGGACCTCGTGGCACACTGATGTTGTATCGGCTCGCTGTTTATTCTTTTGGATTTCTCGTATTTCATTTAGAATCATTGCCTTGACCTCTTCGCTGCTCCATATTCGTTGTTCCATTGTAAATGTTGAGTTTTCTGTGCTTTCAATAGATAATTTGTCAGTAAAACTGGTTTCATTATCAGATACCGATTCCTCACGTGTTGCCGCCGTCATTAAGTAATACGGGCATGGTGGTGAGCTCTATTTCCTTTGCTTCCCGGACTGGACAATGTGGTTCCCCCTTGTTGAATGGGATTGTGCAAGATTTTACCTGATTGTGGTGCACGACGATATCTTTCCCTGCTTTAGAACGCAATTTGTAGTTGACACTTTGATGAGAAGCAATTTGATACGGCCCAATCCACCTCCCCCCAAATTTCCAAGCCTTAGGGTGACGCAACCATACAGATTGGCCAGGGAGCAAAGGAGTCCAGTTACTATTCTTTACATTAGCTTGCTGACTATACTTTTGTCTGCTGCGAGCTAAATTCTCTCTAGCTACATCTGCGACTGACTGCAAATTATGATGGATCAAGGCAGCATATTCGTGTTGACTGCAAGGGTTTTTTGAGGGTAACCCCAGATCTAGCTCCAGTGGGGTTCGGGCAAGACGACCAAAAACCATTTCGTAGGGACTATAACCGGTTGACGCGTGAGTGCTAGTATTGTAGGCATAGGCAACTAGATCCACCCAACGGTCCCAGTCATGTTGGTGTTTCGAGACGTAGCTGGTAAGCATGTCCTGCAAAGTACGATTTTGCCGTAAGACCATCGCACTGAGGGTGGTATGCTGATGTGGGAGATTTATGTACGCCCATTAGGCAGCATATTTCATGCATCAAATTGCTTTCGAAATTTCTGCCCTGATCGGAGTGGATAACGGTAGGTGACCCAAATCTACTGAAAACTTTTGACACTAGAATTTCAGCAACAGTCCTAGCATTTTGGTCTTTGGTAGGAAACACCTCACACCTTTTGGTGAATGATCCATCATAACCAGCAAATGTTTGTTCCCTTGTGTTGTTTCAGGCAGGGGACCCATATAGTCCATTGCCCAAAATATAAACGGCTCATTAACGGTAATAGGTTGCAAGGGAGCCTTTATGTGGTTAGGATCCAGTTTAATTTGAGCACAGACCTGACAATTTTTGACGAAATCTTGTAACTGAGCAGTCATATGCGGCCAAAAGTACCGCTCTTTAGCCTTAAGAAAAGTGCGTTTGAGCCTTAAATGACCAGAAAAAGGACTACAATGAAGGCCTTGCATGACGGATTGGACCAAGTGGCCAGGTATGACAAATGAATAGCGTGGCAAGGAATGATTAGCAGAAAGGTTTTTGACAAGAAGTCCATTAACTAGATAAAGATCATCCCAACAATGCCAAAATACGCGCAAGGATAGTGTGCCAGCCCATACAAAATACGGGGGCTTGGGCATATCAGCTAGTTTTAACTCCATAATGGTGGATATGTATGGATCATCCTGTTGGGCTTGTTGTAGATTGTAGCCTGGAGTCATGGTAGTGGCATAAGTAGCTAAGGGTGAAATAGGGGGGACAGAGGAAACTGGGGGACAACTAGATGTTGGCAATGGCATGCGAGATAAAGCATCAGCGTTTTGTTTAGCGGTACCAGGGCGATGCTTAACAACAAAAGAGAATTCCTGAAGGGCCATAACCCACCTAGCAAGCCATCCCTTTGGCTCTACAGAGTGGAGCCACTGTAAGGCACTATGATCAGTAATCAAGGTGAATTCTTTTCCCAGTATATATACACGATAATGATCAATGGCAAAGATGATTGCTAAAGCTTCTTTCTCAGTGGAAGAATAGGACTTCTCACGGTCTAAAAGTGAACGGCTAGCATACGATATCACGTGTTCTCGACCAGAGTTATCTAAGTGAGTTAGTACAGCACCCAGTCCCTTATCAGAGGCATCCGTCTGCAACAAAAAGCATTTGTCAAGTTGAGGATAAGCGAGAATGGGTGCGCTACAAAGTAAGGAGTTAAGTTGCAGAAAGGCTTGTTCCTGTAAGTCAGTCCAGGAAAAAGAGGAACCTTTCTTGCTAAGCTGCACAAGAGGGGCAGACAGAACTGCAAAGTTGGGTATAAAATTATGGCAGTACCCTGCTAAACCTAAGAATGACCTTACTTGTTGCACATTGGTGGGAGGAGCGAGAGCAGAAACAGCTTCAATTTTGTGGGGATCCGTGTGAATCCCAGCAGATGAAACGACATGGCCTAAATACGTGACTCTATCAGCGCCAAAACAACATTTAGAGGCTTTAACGCGAAGGTTATGTTGCTGAAAACGACGTAAAACTAACTCGAGCCTTTCACAGTGCTGCTGTAAATTTATGGATGGAATTATTATGTCGTCAAAATAACACAAACACGTATCATACTTAAGGCCAGACAGTACAATTTGAATAGCCCTTTGGAAAGTGGCACAACCATTAGACACACCAAATGGCATTCTCAGAAATTCCCATAACCCCTCAGGAGTAATAAAGGCTGTTTTTTCACGATCGTCAGGTGACATAGCTATCTGCCAATAACCAGATCAAAGATCTAGAGTACTGAACATAGTCGATCCCTGGAGAGAATCTAAAAGGTCATCAATTCGAGGGAGGGGGAGAGCATCCCATTTCGTCACAGCGTTTAATTTACGGTAGTCCACACAAAAACGAAAGTTACCGTCTTTCTTCTTTACTAAAACTATGGGGGAGGCCCATGGAGAAGTACTTTGTTGGATAACCCCCTGTTCCAACATGTCAGAAATCTGTCTGTTGACTTCATCTCTATAAGCTTATGGGAATCGCCTCGGGTATTGCCGTATGGGGTCACTATTACCAGTATTGACTGTGTGAGTTATCACGTCAGTATAGCCAAGACTTTCGTCAAATACATTTGCGTACTTTAGGAGCGTATTTAAAATGACCTGACGATCATGGTCATTCAACGAGGGACTGATAACCGCTTTCAGCTCTTCAGTAAGACTAACTTTATTGGCAGGCTGGCAAGAAAATGCTTGAGCATACTTAGGTAGGGGAGTGCCCTGTGTATCCACAGAAGACAGGGTATCAAGGAGAGGGCAATACTCACCTATGTGCTGTCCAGCCTGTAAAGTAATATCACAATTAGATGTGTTCATGACTCTAAGAGCTACCTGTCTACCTACGGCCTGGTTTACAGAATACGCTACTAAGAGATGGCTTGGCAACGAGTCATGCTGGATAGGTGTTATCATGCCTAGCTGATCTTTGGCACTTTTAGGAACGTGTACTAAAGCAAAAGCTTCGGTTCTACCTGGCAAAAAAACACTATTCACTAAAGTAATAGGAACAGGACTCCTCGAAGGGCATTGGGAAAACACATCGGAATTACTAACGACGCTATCGGTAAGAGGACGAGGTGGAGAAAGGGAGATGGGGCCTCATCTCTAGGGGGTAATGCGGGTCTTCCCATGGCGACCTACTAAGTAATAAGTGCCAGTGCGCTCTCTAGTTAGTGCCAACCCATTGGAGGTTAGAAAGTCCTACCCGAGACCACACTCCAAGGGGGAAAATAAATTTTCGGAAATTAAGAACTTACCGGTATAAACATCGCCATTATGCGGTAAAGGTAAGAGAAGCCTGCACAATCCAACCGGCAAAGGCAGGCCATTTATTCCAACGCAGTGCTGAACTGTGTTTTGAATAAGTGGCCGAGGCCGCAATTTGTTAAATATGTCTCGAGATAGAAACGAGACCATAGACCCGGTATCAATTAAGGCGGGAAAGGTTAAATCCCCAAAAAGGCAAGAAACGAGTGGCTGGTTGGGGGCTTGAAACGACGCCGTGCATGACCCAGCAGAGAAAATACAGGGGGTGACCTTCAACCCAACCCTCTATTGAGGCACTCCTTTGAAGTTTAAAGACTTACCAGACATCGATGAGCCTTGTGAGGAACATATATAGTTGTTGGCACATTGGTGTTGTTCATGGCCCCAGCCCGCACAGAGGGTACATTGTAAAGTATAAGGGCAGGAATTCACAAAATGCCCAAGTCCATTACAAAGCAGCGACGGGCTTGGTTGTTCCGTAATCTTGTATTTTGACGTGCATGGGGTGAAATCCATCAGGTGCACTGTTCTGCATACGTGGAGCGGTGAAACGGCGCGTGAAAGGTTGGTGGGGTGGCTGAGGAGTAGGGGCGGACATCGCGGCTTCAAGGTGCTTATGGCGGTCTGTCAAAGCAGTAACTGTGGCAGTAAGTTTCGTTACAGTGTCATGAAGGCTGTTAAATTTGCTTGCCATCTTTTCGTCATCAACTCCAGCGGCCGTTTTGACGGCAAAGGTCAAAGTGGGGATATCTGTATGGCGCGGCATAAGGGTCAAAAATGGGCCGTCGTAATGATAGGTCATCGTAGCTCTGCGGCCCCGCTTTCCGGAAAGCATCGTCGAGCAGTATTACGACCATGCCTTCTGGAAAGCATCGTCGTAAAGTACGACCATGAATTCCGGAAAGCATCGTCGCACAAACTCTCACGCTACAACTTGGGAAAGCGTCGTCGTATCCTCATTTTATTTTGCGCTACACTTAGGGAAAGCGTCGTCGTAACCTCGTTTTCAGTTTTCGCTACGATTAGGGAAAGCGTGGTCATATCCTCGTTTACATTTTGTGCTGCAATTTGGATTGTGCCAGTCTTAGGGCCCCGCTTTCCGGAAGGCATCGTCGTAAAGTGCGACCATGAATTCCGGAAAGCATCGTCGTAGACACGTTCAGGCTACTATTAGGGAAAGCCTCGTCGTAACCTCGTTTTCATTTTACGCTACGATTAGGGAAAGCGTCGTCGTAACCTCGTTTTCATTTTACGCTACGATTAGGGAAAGCGTCATCGCAGCCTCGTTTTCATTTTACGCTAAGATTTGGGAAAGCACCGTCGTACTCGTTTTCATGTTACAATGGGAGAAAGTCAAATCGCATGGAACAGAGAGAGCAGCAGAGATAAATTTTTTTTTCTATTCAAATATGAATATTTACAATATATCTTACAGTAACTATACCTATTCTTTTTACTGTACAAACACTACAGGTACGATACCATGGGGAGCAAGAAACAATGACTACCCCATGGCCAATACAAAAAGACATGCAACATTAAACTAACATAAAAATACATTACAACGATTAGAACTAATTGAATATGCATTAGAATCTGTCCCACATCAAATGCCAGGCAAGGGTTGCGATGACGAAAGTCACAGGTGCAACTTGTTCATTAGAAGTAGATGAAATGTTTGGAAATGCCTGGCATCTGATGTGCAAAAGAGTCTGCAAAGGAAAAGAACTGAAAAGGGGGATTGGTAAAACATAAAATTATACAATATAAGATAAAATTCAGTATACAAGTGATATTGCTCGCATTGCTTTCTACAAGAGTGTGTTAAAAGTAACTAGTGGTAGACTGTTTGACTTTTTCATATTTCTCAAAACGGCAAAGCTCCCCATACCTTCGATTCAACAACTTAAGCGGCTGCGAAATAAAAGTCGTAAGCAAATATCATTGGGAGTAATTTCAAATCAAGGGCTTACTTGGGAAAACCTGTTTTAAGCTCTCATCATCTGGAATAATCTATCTTATTCAAATATGGGGTGATTACAGGGTATAAACGAGAGAGCTATTATAGCAAACGATGTGCTTTCCTATAAACTTTACTTTCAGCAGCTTTCAGTGACTTCCTTTTGTTTGATCAAAATTGCTTTGTGTCATTATTTAACGTTCAGAAAACAAGAAAGCAGAGAACGGAAATGAACGGCAGGAAATAAAGGTAATGAGAAAGTGTGACGTGTGGTCCTTTGTTCGTGTTTGATTGGCGGTGTGAATGGACGGATGAGAAAGACACCCTGTCGAGATAGAAAATGGCCTAACGCTATGATGTTTACATTCACAAGCCGATGAAAAGCATTTGATCCGCAGATGGAAAATGACCTAAGCTACAATGTTTACGTTCACAGAAACTATTTCAACAATTTATCCATTTTGAAAACGACTTTTCCAACAACTTTTCCACTTTGATCGTTCAGCTACGACATCCTTCGTTCTAACAACTCTTTCCAGTGATGAACAAATTGTGCTGAAATGTGTGGAATAAATTCCAACAAAGACCTCGCAATCATAAGTACGATAATATGTTTAGCTAGGCTATTACATTTCCAATATTCGAGCTGTCCAGCAGTCAAGTTATGTAATATCGATTGTATACCGAAAATGTATTGAACCCAGGTTGACTTCAACACAGGTTAAAAGTTGTAGTGTAAACAGGGCTTATCTCTGTTGCCTGCTCTGTTCCATGCGATGTGACTTTCTCCCATTGTAACATGAAAACGAGTACGACGGCACTTTCCCAAATCGTAGCGTAAAATGAAAACGAGGTTGCGACGACGCTTTCCCTAATCGTAGCGTAAAATGAAAACGAGGTTACGACGAGGCTTTCCCTAATAGTAGCCTGAACGTGTCTACGACGATGCTTTCCGGAATTCATGGTCGCACTTTACGACGATGCCTTCCGGAAAGCGGGGCCCTAAGACTGGCACAATCCAAATTGCAGCACAAAATGTAAACGAGGATATGACCACGCTTTCCCTAATCGTAGCGAAACTGAAAACGAGGTTACGACGACGCTTTCCCTAAGTGTAGCGCAAAATAAAATGAGGATACGACGACGCTTTCCCAAGTTGTAGCGTGAGAGTTTGTGCGACGATGCTTTCCGGAATTCATGGTCGTACTTTACGACGATGCTTTCCAGAAGGCATGGTCGTAATACTGCTCGACGATGCTTTCCGGAAAGCGGGGCCGTAGAGCTACGATGGCCTACCATTACGACGGCCCATTTTTGACCCTTATGTCGCGCCATATATCTGCTTGACGAATAGCCCGAAACCGTTTTGCGAAGTTCTCCATTTCCGCCAATGACGGCGTTGGATTGGCATCTAGGAGTTTCAACCGCATGCCTTCGGGCAAACCACGCATAAATTGCCTGCTTAATAGGGCCTCTCGTGTAGCATCGCTGAGGGAAGGATCGGCTTTTGACAGTAAGTCCTTCAAATTCCACAAAAATATAGTGGGGTCCTCATCTGGCCGGAGAAGGGGATGTTCAAATGTCGCAAAATTTCTTTCGCGATCAACAGCAGGGCAAAAGGAGGCCAGCAATTGCTCTTTCAAATTCCGATACGAGCCTTTCACCTCGTCGGGCAAAGCATGGAAATAGGCGGCAGCAGGTCCCCTTAGAAATGCTGGTAGAACTTGCAACTGCTTCTCCTCATTCCAAGCATTGGCAGTAGAGCAGCATTCGAATTGGCGAAACCAGGAAACAATATCGCCTGAATCAAACTTCTCAGGTTGAACTGAAAAAGTTGCCATTCTGGGTACACTTCTCTGTTACCTCTGTCACCAATGTTGCGATTTAAAGGGTTCTCAAAGAAAGACTCAGTAATGGCAACGTCTTTATTCCATCTCAAACAACTACAACTAACTAAAAAGTATAACGACGTTTGTTTAAGAAGGTTCTGTTGGCTGCAGTTCAATATATATATAAAGGGTTGCCGCTATGCCTATCACAACACTGCAGATACAGGGAAATGCAGAGTATGCAGGTTTGAATTGCTAGAGCAAGATTAAAACGACTTTCAAGGGTCCCATGTTGCTCGCAGAATCCAGAAAAAGTCACGGCTCCACATTTCTGGGTCGGGAGGAAGATTTTACTTTCTATGCCGTATTTGAGGACGGTTTGGTAATTTGTATATACAATCCAGTTTCAGTAAGGTTTTCAGTTAATGTTAAATCGACTGTGAAAGGCATTGGCTTTCTACGTTACAATTTTCCGAGACATGCTCAATGGAAAGTTCAAGATCTTAGGCTAGCTTTGATTTTCTTAAAAGAGGAAGGTTTATGATAAAAACATTTAGGGCGGAGGAAGATTGGAACGTTTTCTGGACTCTGATTGCTCGCAAGCTTCGATTCTTGCTACCCCGGGTTTAATGCTCGATATTTCATCAATGATGCTGATTAAATGAAATATGTGTCTTCAAAGACCTAAGCCAGAAGTTTGATAGATAAAGATGATTGTAGCTTACAACTCTTTTCCCCAATATTGTTAAACATGATTCAAAACTGACTTTCTACTGTAGCTATACATAAAATGAAATTTGCGGCGGGTCATTCTTTTGTTGCTATGCTACTCAAGCATACTTCGCTATCATATGACTGGCCGTATTGCAACTAGATATATAGTGAATGCATAAAATGATTAGAAAAAGTTGCTTTCGCTCTTATGAATCCTACTAATGTTCTCATGTCATTCGTCATCTTTAAAATAATTTATGAGAACATTTTCTATTGGTAAAAGTACTTCATTCCGATAATGAATGCCATCTTCAGGCTGCTGCGACGTGGAGGAGGTCATAGGAAACACATCCAGAATTGGGATTCCAGCATCACACATAGCAGATATTGAAAAGGCATTGAAAAGTTGAATTCTCTAAAAATGAGAGGAGAAACATTCAGTTTCCTCAATTTGGTACTCTGCATGCAACCCATATGCATATCATTTATTGGTTCATACATTCACTTATTCCCAATTTCATGAAATTTATAAGCGACATATATGTTACCTTACCAATTATCACTTCATTCATTCATTTATTCATTCATTCATTCATTCATTCAGTCATTCATTCATTCATTCATTCATTCATTCAGTCTCTCTAGCATCTTACAGTCAGCCACCGATTTCCGATAAGCAAAAGCTAGTACCTGATTGGTCTGAAATCGCTTGTGAACCTTTGCATGTTGTCTCCAAATAGAAGTTGTTGTCCTCCATACTGCCTCTCCTTGATACTTTGCGAAAACTTTTATAATTTCATATATCAACTGCTTGTACTTCTCAAAACTTGTTGAACGAGCTAAATGCAACCCATAATTTAATATAACCACACTGTTGTAGAACATAGATCAGGTTCATTGATGACACATGTTGATGCACTTTCTCGCGCTCCAGTTAATAGCATCCAAGTTCACAAATATTCCACTGCTGAGTTACAAGAATTACAAGAATTAGATGAGGATATTTGTACTGTAAGGGATTGGGTTCAAGAAGGCTGTAGACCTGATCGTAAACCGAATGATGCTTCTGATTTATTGTACGCCTTATATCACATTTTCAATTCATTGTTGATAGTGGATGGAATTCTATGTAGGAAGTGGACGGATGATACGGGACTAGAGAGGGATCAGATTGTATTACCTCAGTTTGCGGCATCAATAATTTTGCAAGAAGCTCATAATCAAGTTGGTCATATGGGAGTAGCCAAGACTTTTGATGCTATTCAGAAAACATTTTACTGGCCTGGATGTTTCAAAGCAGTAGAAGAATTTTGTGCAAGCTGTGAACTTTGTGCCAAAAATAAATCAGTGCCTAGGCCACGCTGGCCTTTGAAATCGAGTGAAGTTGTTCCTATTCCATTTTACATGATTGACGTTGATATAGTCGGCCCTTTGAAAAGACACGTTCTGGTAATAAGTATATACTGTCGGTCATTGATTACTATACCAAATATGCAGAAGCGGAGGCACTTCCAAATCAAGAGGCAGAAACAATTGTTCGTGTTCTTGAGCAGATTTTTGCGAGACATGGAATGCCGTCAATTTTGCTTACAGATCAAGGAAAAAACTTTGAATCGCATCTTGTGAAATCAATGTGTCAGCTGTTTGGAATCGAGAAAAGAAGAACGACAGCTTATCATCCACAGACAGACGGACTGTGTGAACGTTTTAATGCCATTTTGAAATCGCTCTTAAGAATGAAAGTAAATAATGATCAAAATGATTGGGATGAACAATTACCACACGCTCTTTTGGCCTACAAAATTAGTAAACAATCATCTACAGGGGCCACGCCTTTTGAGATGTTGTATGGAAGAGATGCCAGATTACCTTTAGGCGCAGAGAAAAAGGAAATTGCTACCAAGCCAACTCATGGTCCTGCAAAATATCTACAAGATTTAAAGAGAAGACAAGACGATCTACGTAAAATTGTTACAGAGAGAATAGAGAAAGCACAAATGAAGCAGAAAGAGAAATATTATGCTAGAAATTGCGCAAACCAAAGCAAATCATTTCATATTGGAGATATTGTGCTATTAAAGAACTTTCGTACAAGAAGTTTACAAGAGAAATACTTAGGCCCGTATATTATTGTAGATGTTAAAGATGCAGTTTGTGAAATTGAATCACTGGAAGACAAGAGACGGACAATTGCTCATTTTAACGCGCTAAAACCTTTTAAAATGGACTACAAGGTAAAAGAAGTTCAAAGAGATGACAGAGGTCCAATGAGTGAAGAATCAGAAACAGAAGAAACATTGTTTGATTAGTACGAACCGTTGCATACGAATGCAGAAAGACGTGTTGAATTGGAGGCCAATAGACCATATAATTTGAGACAATATCGCAGAGCACCTGAACGTTATGGAGTACCCGTAACAGACTTTTAGTGAAAGAAATAAGAGCTTTCATCGAACTTTTGCTGCTGTCGCAAATAGCTGAAAATTATGACCGCTGATGTGAAGAAAATATTAAAAAGACAAAAGAATTGACTATATCGTTATGTTGGCATATTATACCAGTATATTTTATATTTAATATTTAATGGATTTACATCATGTTTATTGGTTTATGGTTTGTTATATTGTTTTGGGGGTTATGCATATTTTAGGGCGGGGAGTGTGACGGTATGGAAAGAGGAAGTTCATTGTTTTAATACGTCTATTGTTTTAGAGAGAGGAGTGAGGAGAGAGGCATGGAGAGTAGAGGATGAGTGTAGTTTATGAAATTTGTTGTTAATCTTGGTTCCTCGATGAGTGTTGTTTGTGAAATTCGTTTTTTTATTCTTGGTTCTTGTGGACTTCGTTACAGAACAAAGAAGTATCCCGAGAATTAACAACGGATTGGCTGAAGTGGACATCACAGCTTAAGAATGTTAAAGTACCTAGAAGTCTGATAAAGTCAGGAAGATCAATGAAAGGTGTACACATACATCAGTTTGATGATGCAAGTCAAATTACTTGTTCTACAGTCACAATAGCAGTGATTGAACATGAATCTAAAAAAGTAATGGGCCTGCTTACTTAAGCTCAAGAATAGCAAAAAACGACACTTCTATTGCCAGGTCAGAGTTGATAAGTGGAGTTGTGGCTGCAAACATGGTAAAGAATCCGTGTAAGACGTTGCAAGATCTAGCTATTCTGTCTGTTACAATTTGGATGGACAGTATGGTTGCGATTTATTGGATACATAACCCAAGAAAACCTCGGAAAACATTTGTAGCAAATAGAGTCAGACAGATCTCAGAGGCAACAGAGAAAAATAGCATTACATGGAAGCATTGTACAACAGACATGAACATTGCAGATCTTGGAAATAGAGGAGCTTCCATAGAGAAAACATGGTTGTTGGGTCGTTGGTTTGAGGGACCAGAATGGTTATTTGATGAAGAAAATTGGCCAAGGCAACCAGAGTTCAAGAGCTGTACGAAAGTAAATGAGGAGGCAAGACCCTTTAAAGAAGTAGTAGCTTACTCTAAAGAGAAAACAGAAGTTAGGGGGAATGAGTGGGATCTGCTATTGGAGAGGAAGCCTTTCTGGACAACGTTTCGGGCGACAGCATGGGCACTGAGATTTATAGAGAACTGCCAATCAAAGTTGAAAAAAAAAAAAAAAGTGCAGGGACCTTTGACTACAGAGGAAATTGGGAGAGCCAGAGACCTTTAGACTGTACATAGAGAGATAGAGGAGATTTTAACAAGACCAGGATGGAAGCTAGAGAAAGTTCCAAAGACAGGACGTCTTAGATGTATCGGGCGACTGCAAAACTATCTGGAGAATAGTACATTTACGCAAATTCTAATCTAATATGAGCACGAGAGAATCAACCATTTGGGTTTAGTTAGCACCATGTCAGAAATTAGAGAGAATTAGCAGATACTGCAATTGAGAGCACTTGTGAAGCGATATATACGCCAGTGTAATGTTTGCAAGGCATTCACTACTAACCATTTGACCCAAACATCGCTGCATCCTTGCCAACGTTTCGTACAGAGGCCAGCAGACCCTTTGAGTACACAGAGTGTTGACCCCTAATATTATAATGTGGGGCCAAGATGATCACACCTTTGATGACATTGAAATTGAAATGGAGAGTGTAACAAAATTCTAAAGACGTCTGGAAAATGCTAGAGTACATATCTGGAGAAGATGGTCACTAGAATACGTAAAAAGTCTGATGGATCACCACAGGATCAACAGATCAGGGACAGTGGTTCCGGAAATCGGAGAAGTGGTTCTCATCGTGGGAGAAGAGAAGGTCTTCATCCACACCTCTAATAGAGGTGTGGATGAAGGGGAGAGTTCTTAAGCACGTAACTGGTAAAGATGGAATCATTCGTGGAACAATTGTGTTACACAAAGGAAATCATTTGGAAAGACCGTTGCAATTGCTGTGTCCATTAGAGATCAAAAGTGAAATGGTTGAAAGAAATCCTGTCGGGAATACGGAGCAGACAAAGCCTACATGAAGACGCAGAGAAGCAGCTGAAGATGCGCAAATGAAGACAAAAGTTATTTTGGGAGATGAGTGAACTGATTAAGTAAAACTTTAGTTTTCCACCAAACTTTTAGGGGAGTGTGTACATGTTGATTTATTGATCATTTTGATGAAGCCTCGTTGTGGTTAGCGAACATGTTTGTTCCAAAAAGGGAGCGTGGAGAGTCGTTGAGAAAGAGAGTAAGTGAAAGGATGTTTGTCGTTATTGTGAGCATTGTGAGTTTGTGTATCGGGACAAATCGGTAGACCAGTTTGGACCAACGAATGACAATGATATATGTTTTATCCGTATTAGACCTCTTTTTACCATTCCTTTGTTGGCACTTAATGTTGTGTCTGTACTTGGAAAAGCACCATAAAAGCTATTTTAGAATTTCTTTTGCAGCTGGGAGGGGGTATCAGATAGACTTATATCAGTTGTATCATAAATGTTATTTGTGCACAATTGAACATTTCTCGATTTCCCTCAGAAAAGAATTGTTTGACTTGAATATATCCATTTGTGGATTCAGATTAGTCTGAAGGCTTTCATGGTGGCCAGACAATCTTTAGGTTAATTTAGCACTGAAAAAGCAAAATAGCAGAAACATTGCTTGATCTGTAATTTTGAAGACGATTAGAAATTATCGAATGAAGGATGTCACGTTCAGTATCTATTTCAAAGGATGATGTCTATTGTGTGTTTCAAGAGAGAACTACTGAAAGAGAAGTAAATAATATAAACACCTGAGATATACGTATGATAATATCAAAAATAGGTGTGGCAATCAACCTGCTTTGAGCCACGCCCTTCCCTTAAATGTTTCCTATGTTGTGAGGCAGTCAGTTTTATCCCTGGATCCGCCCCTGTAACTAGTGACCAAACACAGGAGTGATGAGGATGAGAAGAGAGAAACGAGAAAAAAAGGTTAAAAAATATTAGCAAAATATAGACGGAAGTTGAGAATGATTTGACATAAGAACTATTTCAAGTAAGTCTCAACTACAACACTAAAGTTATAATGGACTATTTATCTTTACATTCATGGGCGGAGGGGCCATGGGGGATGGGGCTCTCAGCTCCTCCACTTTTTATAGCAAATATACTTTAGTGCTCGTATTAGCGTCTTCTATATCTTTGCAATTTTAATCTGTCATTCATTCAGTCATTCATTCATTTATTCATTCATTCATTCATGCATGCATTCATTCATTCATTCATTCATTCATTCATTCATTCATACTGATTCAATCATTCATTCATTCATTCATTCATTTTCAGATATGTAGGGAGGCTAGCCCTTCAGCAGTGCTGATTTTCAAGGGGCCCTTCATAACAAAAATAAGTATGTAAATTTACAATGTATAAAAATATGAATAACACTCTAGTCCATTCTAGTCCCCACGAAAATTATTGCTCCACCGTCCCTGACATTAAAATTTTATGTGAGTTGGGCCTCATTGGCTCCAAACCATCTACATGAATAGGCTCTCCCTCCCTCCTCCCCAAGAATAGAACCGAGGCCCTTCAAGTTCCGATCGCTCGGTGGGCGTAGATTACGTGAGTTTCGGAAGCATAGAGGTCTGGGTCGACTACTAAAAATAGAGCTATAGGATAGATAAAAATGTCGGCGATGGAACATATAGGTTACAGTAACCTGTACGCAGGAAACAAGAGAGGATGGAGGACGAGAGTGATGCAAGCTCCATATCGTTCGTTGATATTTGGCTCTCTAACTTTGATTTTGAGTCATTTAACGTTTCACAAGTTCTCGAAGCAATATTTAAGAAGCATCAAAGTAAAAAAAAAGACGCAAAGGTACGGATTTGTCGCTATTTTTACCCGAAGCCTCACTGATTTTACGTCCGATTTTACTTTGTATGCAGAAATTTCTTCATTATTTGACACTGTTTTGTTCTTTACTATTGATGTCAATTCGTGGCTATTGTTCTATAATTTATTCACAATTAATGGGTTTTATGGTTTTATGATAATATACCCTTTGACAGTGGCCCTCAATGACTCCTTGTAACAAATATCTGCTGGCATTCTCCCCATGGGACATTCACTCACTAAAATATAGTTTTAGTTAAATCATTGGATAACATGAAAACCTGCATGATGGAGCATTCATTAGAGATATGAAAAATGCTACAATTCCAATGGTAATAATCCAAACTGCAGAATTTGGCAAATGTATACAAAAATGTTTGCCTCATATGATATTGCACACCCAGAACTGAGCACTGCGGGGTGTTGAAAGGTAATACGGTGTGGTGTTTGGTTAGTTTTTTATTTTCTAGCTATGATAATGATAATAATGAAATTAAAGTTGGTGTGACATTGTGTTGTTTGATACAGACTGTCCAAAGTGAGAAAACAACAGAAGATAACTAAATCAGTTTTGCTCTGAAAGCCGTAAAGTCAAGTGCAATGAACATCTGAGACCTAGTGCAGACTTGCACACATGACCTTTTGCTCATGCATACTTGGCCTCTTTTGGAACAGCCATAATGTGCAATCCAGTCGGTAGTTATGTCTCTATATGAGGGTAACATAGTATATAGAAGCACTGTTCTAAATTCACAGATGTTATCTGTGACAGAGATTTTTGGTTTTTCACTGCAGATAAATAATGTTGCAAGATATGATAAATTTTCAGCTAGTAAGATTTCTTTTTCGTCAAAGTCCATGTTTCTACTGATCATAAAATGTAGCCTTAAGTAACACATTAAATGGTGAGTGGAATAGCTTGGTTACTCCTTTTATTATCAATCTTTTACAGATGCTGTGTTTCTTTCTGTTATGTTGTTCTATAGCAGTAGACATACTTTAAGCTCATTATTGTTATTATTTGCTTTGCAATGTATTTTTTCATCATATCTATTTTTAGGTTGTTTTTCTTGTGAACTCAACTGAAGATATTGATAAAATGTTCTGGATTATGGAAGGACTAGAGCGATGGATTGTGAAGAGATCAGAACTTCCAGAGTATATTTTGGAAGATATGCCAAAGGAAGGTAATTGCTTATTAACTTTTTGTATTGGCAGAGATGCAACTTTTTAGACTCAACTATAGGCAGGATGGTACAACTAGGTGAAAACTGGGAGGTTTTTGTCCTCCCCTGCTTTTTTCTAATAAATTTCCCTGTGTTATTTTACCTTATGTAGCTGTTTCGCACCTGACTAGTAGTCTAGTTTTAACCTAGGAGATGCCTCTGTGGCCTTTCCTGAGTGAAACTCTTGATAATTTCCACTAAGAGACATAACTTGTCCATGCCTCACTACAAATAGCAGTATCCACTTCTACCAACTTTTCCTCCTTGGATTTTGATGAGTTGTAAAATCAATCCTGGAGAAAACTAATGGGAAATACCCCTCTAGTCCCCCCTTGCGGTGCTGTTACTGGATAGAACTTCTCAAGACATTATTCCAGGGTGGATCTAGAGAATTGTGAGTATCGCTTAGGCCATAGTCAGATTTTCAATACCACATTTGCTGGATCTACTTTCAGTCATAAATGTGAAATGAAAGTAAGAGAATAATCGCTTGGCAGCCATTAGTCCCCTTCTGCTTCATGTCCACTTGCAACTTTGAACCAATCAGATGCAGTATTTTCAGGTAGAACAACCAGTAGTGTTGCAAGAATTTCATATTTCAATACACTGTAGTCCATGTTTTGTCATGCTTGTTATGGGGGGAGCCATGGAGAGGAACTTGTGCAGTTCAAATTCCCACTGTCTACCAATCAGAAGTTTGCATTTATACCTTAGTTCTGATGGGAGCCATAGTGAGCAACTGTACAGTTTGAAATTTTATTCCTCCGTTAATCGCAAGTTCAAATGAAGTAGCTAAGGTTTTGGCTTGAGCCACAGTGACATGTTGAATGTTAAACAATCTTGAATTAAGAATTCACGGACTGACTGTAATAAATCTTAAAATGAGGGCCACTGTAGCATGTTTTCATATTATCATAAAATGGCTGCTCACTGTAACTTCTATCTTTTAAGAGAAATTTCTGAAGCACTACACCACTGTTGGAAAGCACCTATGATCAGAACATTTCAACATAAGTTTCTTTTTATGCAAAATGATTGACTTCATATTCACACCACAGTTGGTCTGGTCTAGTAATGTGTCATTTCTCAATGCTGCAGTTCCCAGAGTGTTAAAATTTTAAGATCAGAAAATCACAAGCCTGTCAAGCATGTGTCAAGATGCTGTTTTATTTCATATTTTTGTCCTTATTTATGTCAGTGCACTTGAACACAACTGCCCATAGTTCTAAGGTTTAATATTCAAAGCCCCTCTTTATTGGCAATTTTAGCTGTCTTTGGTATTGCTGGCACTTACTATCTCAACCTAGTTTTGTCCAAAAGAGCTGGAATCTGAGCAGTACTTTGATTTATAAACAAAATCCATCAAGAACGTTTGGGAGAAACTATATCCTCAAACAATATTGCTGGATGTCTGCATTTGGTACAGTATCTGATTTGTTTTCTTAGCTTTATTGCATGGTCAATAATACACTCAGTGTAAAAAAGCTACTTCCTTTAATAAGATCTTCACAATGGATTTGAATAGTAGGAAGGCCCCACTTAATTTTTGTAGAGTATAGACCTGTGGTTTTGCAATGTATATATTTGACTCTTGGGATTTACTTGAGGTGTAACTTTATGCTACAGTTATGTTCTAATTGTGCTTCTTCACTTTTATTATTTGGTTTTGAATAAATAGTTTACTACTTTCTTTAACTATCAGTGACATTGTTGGTATCACCTTCAAATGCAAAAGTATATTTAATTTCTTTGTGCTAACTTATATTAGGTCTTGTACCTTTGTAATATGGTGCTACTCATCAGTACTTTTTTACTTCTTACAGTATATACTCGAGTATAAGTCTGCTTCGATTTCAAGTCAACCCCCAAAATGGAGAGAACGATGGTTAATTTTATAAATTCCTGAGTATAAGTTGACCCTGAGTTTCGGAGTTTCAAGCCATTGTGACTATTTCAACAGAAAATCGGCAATTCTGTTTCATTGTTTGTTCTACATGTACTTCGAAAATTGAGAGACTACTGAATCTTTTCCCTCCTAAGTTAAGTTGGAAGAAGCCCTTACAGTGCAAAACTTTTGTTATGTAAATATTCTAGACTTGGCCCTTGGCCGCTGTTAGCAGCCTTTTTTGCAGGATCTTGCGATACTTTTCGACGGTATGTGTATGAACTCACTGGTTTGCAAGTAACAAGGATTTCTCATTTTTCAGTGCAAACTGGAGCATGATTATTATCAGAGAAATCACGAGAAAATTAACCCTTACTGCCACCGGGAATCATACACAGGTCTCCTGCTTCCCGGGCAAGCGTCTTAACCACTAGACCATGTAGTGTCTTGTGTTAACTCTATATATAATGGGTGTGGCACAACTTGGAAAGTAACTGACCACACCAAAGTTATATGTAGTGGTTAGAGTTTAGGCTAGATCTGCCCCTGTTATTCAATACCGTGTCTTCTTCTGTTAGCATTAATCATTGGCGTATTACTTTATCTATTTAATATCTATTTAATATAACATAAACTGTATTACTTATCATAAGTATCCTAGCTCAATTACATGCGAACTATTTTGCCATATAGTTCAATTTACTGCTGGAACAGCTCCATTTTGGCCTTGCAACTGGGTTACACATATTAAGCTGATGTGTCGTATGCAACAGAACATGCACTCAATCCTAGAGAAGGTTTGTAGTCATTGTTTCTTAACTTATTTCGCCAGTGGTGGTGTGCTTAGGGTCAAGAGTCTTCATGATTACCATTATGAAATAAAATCGATTGTTTTTATGTGGTCTGGCTTACTATATAGATTTAAATTTACTTAGTTTCTTAGGATTAGACTTGTCGTGACTTTTTGAAGAGATTTATGGTAGCTACTTTATGTCAGAAAAACCTTTTCGTGAGACAATTGTCACAAGCGCGGTGTATCGCCCGGGTAATTAGCCAAGGAAGGGCGATATAATTCGTTAGCATGCTGATGTTCTATAGATCGTTGTTCTTGGCAAAAGCTAGTTATGTTGATATGCCTGATTAGCACTTCATACCTACTGTACATCTAACCGTGCTGAAGTTTGATCGTGGGTACATTGCACAGAAACAGGTTTAAAAATCTTAACTGACGTCCTTGAGTCGCTGCGTGGGAAGTCTGTTGATGATCAGTATATACAGTTTCGCTGTGTTGTCTGTCTAAAATTGAGTGCTGAGTCATATAATTGTTGAGGGCTAAATGAGGATTCTGCGAGGACAGCCAGTCGCCAGTGTAGATAGGTCTACGAGGGCATTTACGAGGGCGAGGACAATCGCCGGTTATATTTACCAGTGAAAAACACTTTTAATGAGTAGTGAATATCGGAGTTATACTTTTGCTAGTTGTGGTTTTATGACAAACAGTACTTACCAGATAGAGGAATCAATCTTTATATTGACTTGAAACATGCAGAATTATTGCTTTTTAGCTGTACGATTTACCAAACGTTGAACGCCTTGCAATAAGCCACGTAAATGGTGAACTGCCCTTATTAAGAAGCAGTATTGGAAAATTGAAGAAACTGAAGAGTCTTAGCCTGCAGTGTACTTACGAGAAGAGTCTGCCTCCAGTTTTACGGTTTTGCAAAGAGCTTGAAGAACTTGATCTGAGTTCAAATCATTTTAGACACCTTCCGTTCTGGGTAACCAAATTGACAAAGCTAGAGAAGTTAAGACGATTTGAAAATCCTTTGATGTATGGAGCACAACCATATGAATGCATAGAAAGAGGTGTTGCAGGAAATACTGAAGTTGAAGTCCAAAATAACAATGTGAATGAAAAGAAGAAGCTCAATTCTCCTGGATCATTATTTCTCCTTGCTGCAACAGCTGCAGTGGTAGAATTTCCTCATTTGTTTTTTGTTCATGGTGAAAATACTACCCTAGAGATTCCAAGAACTGTGTGTAGTGATATCGTATCAGTCGCTCCAATAATAAAATTCTGTGACCAGTGCAATCAAGCCTTTGTCAGTGATCAATGTATGTATGTCAAAGGTCATTTCCATATTTTATGCTAGTGATCTAGTGGACTCTCATGTCGAGATAACATGGCTTCCCAGTATGTGTAGGCAAAACAGGTTTTTGATGGTTAGCAATATGAGTTTGTTTGGTTTAGAGTAACTTACTGCATGGCAGGTTTCAATGTAGATTTCACCTCATGTGTTTTTAGACATTTGGATTTCGACTCTGTGTTAGAGGCTGAGAGTTTGATGCAGTTTATCTTTTGCAGGTTGCAGTTAATTGTGTTTAGAGTCAGCTAATTTTTTTGTAGTAGTGATGAGTTGCACAATCATATCAGACCTTCATTTTGCATTACACACAGCGTAAATCAAAATGATTTATTTTTTGTACCATTTAATGTTTAATATTAGATACAATTTGATACCGGTGGCTACTTCAACTAGAGATATAAGCTGTACACTCACAATCCATATATGCCATTAGATAGCTATTGATATTTATATTCAAGCGGTATCTTCCGCTGCTCCATTGTTTCCACTGTTGAAAACCTAGCGAAAATAGATTGTCCTTAGGTGTGCCATTCTATGCAAGCCATCAGTGGCCACTTTCCAATTGCTAGGAACTTTACTTGTCCTAGAAGCTGTTTTGTGAAGCATTTGGCTAAATCATATGGAGAATGTT